>OV049869.1:11083047-12440189 GCA_920104075.1 Melanargia galathea | reverse complement strand
TTTGTTGATGCAAAAAAGTCAATTTCACAAAAAATTACAGTTACTTTGTTTATCGCTAAGGCTGCCACAGTGTTGCTAACTTTGGAATTTCATTTCCGTATTTTTCATGAGATTCTGGTCGACCTATACATTCTTTTAGCGCTTGTTCAGACACGGCGGGAACCGCGCGTTTCCCGCGCGATAACCGCGCGGTTATGTCTGAACGATTACTTTATAACTCATAATATAAATAAGACCTGCGCGATTTCCATGCGATTCTATAATCGCTCGGTTCCCGCCGTGTCTGAACAAGCGCTTAAGAGCTGGCAAGACTTCGCTGGCACATTGTCGAGCTTACTTCGCCTTCAATATTCTGTAAGGCACATTTAGCGCTTGTTCAGACACGGCGGGAACCGCGCGTTTCCCGCGCGGTAACCGCGCGGTTATGTCTGAACGATTACTTTATAACTCATATAAATAAGACCTGCGCGATTTCTATGCGATTCTATAATCGCGCGGTTCCCGCCGTGTCTGAACAAGCGCTTAATGTTCTTTATATTCCTATGGAAGTATAAAAACGATTCCTAAAAAATACATCCTTTTTAAACAGTTTTATTAAGCTTCACGTTTATAATACTTTTATGAAAAAAATGTTGATTTAGTTACATTTTTGTACCAATATAATAATAATGATATTAAGTAAGATAAAAATAAAAATAATGGGTATAAAATTTTGTTGCAGCGGCGAAGAATTCATAAAGCACACATCGTCGGTCGTGAATAGCACAACCTTGTACGCTTTACATTACACTTTTCAACGTTCAACGGTTAATGAAAATTTCAATTTTCTTCGTCCATTCATGGATGAATAAATCAGTCACCACCGACCATAATACCAAAACATGTTTCGTGGGAAGAAAATAAAGCGGTTCTGAATTATTACATTTGCTAGAGATTGTTATAATATGCGATTTATTTTCATTTTTGCTGAAATCATAATGAAATGCGGTATTACGTTTAGGATTTAACTGTTCATTGTAAAAGTGGAATGAACACTGAAATAAAATATTTTTAGTTAGGTAAATCTCACTTGTACTATAAAGTTTCTAAAAGCAATATTCATAATACCTATACGATATCATGTAATTAGGAAAATGTATAGTAAACAGTTCAATCGTACATTATAACGTGGAAAACATTCTACTTACTACGAATGATTACTTCAATCCAACAGCTTATTCATATTAGCCAACTTGTAGCTCATAAGACAAGTCAAGACTATACCACGCACCGGTTCAGAAAGCAAATCTTGCTGAGAAGAGCCGAAACAATTGCTCAAAAAACTCAGCAGTTGCTCTTTTCAAAATACAAGTTACAATATTATGTAGACAAGCGGATACCCGCGACTTCGTTCGCGTGGATATTGATTTTTAAAAATCCCGTGGGAATCATTTTGTTTTTCCTAAGCTCCTTTGAGCTCATACCTTGCTAAAAACTGTTAAAAGTTCACTGGCGGATGTTTAGGTAGATCGAAATGTAAACATCCGCCAGTGAAAGTCCTATCAAAATCAATCCAGCCTTTCAGAGGTTACCCGGTAATCTTTAAAGTATCTATCTCCTTTCTATCAAAAAAAGAATGAATGAAATCGGACCACGGGTTAATGAATTACAGCTAAGTACACATTTTGACTTTCATACCCTCTCCCAAGGGAACCGTGCTGAATTTCGGGATAAAAGGTATTCTATATGTTACTCCGTAGTATGAACTTAAATCATGCCAAGTTTCATTTCAATCCATTCAGTAGTTTTTGCGTGACAAACAGACAAAAATTTCAAAAATAGCTATTTTACGTTCTATTACTTATTTATCCTAACATCCCCCAGTTATTATTTTCAGAAATCTTTAATGCTACTACCTTTGGTATGGTAATGGTACTACCTTTCTAACAAAAAAAGAATGAGTTAAATCGAACTACGCGTTATTGAATTAGAGCTAAATACACGTTTTAACTTTCTTCTCCTCTCCCAAGGGAACCGTGCTGAATTTCGGGATAAAAAGTATCCTATGTCCTACCTCGGAGTATAAACTCATATCGTACCAAGTTTCATTCAAATCCATTCAGTAGTTTCGACGTGATGCGCGGCCAAGATACAGACAGACAGACAGACAGGCAAAAATGAAAAAAATTGCAGTTTTGGCTTCAGTATCGATTATAGAGTGCCCCCCAATAAAAATTTTCAAAATATCTTCCATGTACAGAATTGGATCTGTTACAGTTTTATTATATTATAGATAGAAGAAGAAGAAGAAAATAGATAGAAGATAGATATGTCGTGGCCGGATCTTAGAATTGATCACTTCATGATGTGGCCGATCATTTTATGAAACAGAACCGTTTCATGAAATGGTCGGCCACATCATGATATGGCTTACAAATAAATCTATCCTGGCATAAAATTTGCACTGTCAATTTTTAAACGAAACTTCTTAACATTCAAATTGACTCGTTCCACCTCGGGGCAATTTAGCTCGTAGCTCTGGTCGAAATGGTCCCTGCGGCTTGTACTTAATAGGTTTCTTCAAGGGAAATCGAGTTAAATAGCGTGACAAACTTAATTGCGCAAAAAATGTATCTTACCTATTTTAAGGTTACAGAATTACTTTTTAATCGGTTAATTCGATTGCATAAATAATAAATAGGTATCTATTTTATTTAAAAACTATTTCTTTAAAGGACTATTTATTTAAAAACTAAATTAACCTGATAACGTCGTCCTATTTTTTAATTCACTTTCAAAATAATTAAAATAAATCAAATATTTAAGGGGGGCTCCAAACAAACGTGATTGTTTTGCTGTTTTTGTAGATAATGGCACGGAACCCTTCGTGCGCGAGTCTGACTCGCACTTGGCCGGATTTTTTGTAATTACTAAAGTTTATTGTTACAGAATTACTTTTTAATCTGTTAATTTGGTACCTATCATGTTATTTATTTTAATATATTATAATAGATATTGATAGCATTTATCAGAAACCTAATAAAAAGTTAATGAGCGTATTTAAATTAAAACAGATATTTCTTGAATTTACTTAAACGTTGACATGAAACAAGACAGTTGTATGAAGGGAATATAATAGAATATAGAAGATAACATTACAAGAAAATATACTATTTTCGAAATGTCTGTAATTGACAAGTTTTATGTGTACGGTGAGCAAAATATTATGGTGCCGGTACATTTGAATTATGGCAAATATGTATTAGATCGGCTGCGACAAATGGAAGACAAAGTGGCACTGGTAAGCAAAGTTTGTTAAGTAATTAGGTACATTAATTTTATGTCTATCGCTAATAGGTATATGCATTAAAACAACAGTCACTAACAATCACTTAGAGTGGCAGAGATAAGTATTCATAGTATCAGAAATTTCGTCGTCAGTGGTTAAGGAAAAATAAATTAAGTATAAAATGAATCCAATAAAATGTAAAAAATGCAAGTCTCGCAATGCAGTTTTTCTAGCGCAAAAAGTTATAAGATGTAATGTAAAACCATGTCGTTTAATTTATTAACGTAGATTCTATAGCTACTATGTAGGATTGCCAAGTATACGGCTAAGATTACTGTGCTTTAATATTATTATCCAAGTGGACATTATTTAGAAGTAAACCTTAAATAACTTTATAATCACATAATTTCCATTTTAAACTTCGACTTTGAAATTCCCACAGATAAATGCGACTACTGGGGAGGAATTGACTATCAGACAATTACTTCAGTATTCTGTCAATCTGGCCACTTCACTTACGAAGTTAGGGATAGGAAAAGGTGACATAATAGCGGTAGGTTCAGAAAAACGCAATACGTTTCTGCCAACTGTCCTAGGTGTTTTACTGACCGGAGCTACATGTACATCGTATGACGTAGATGGTGGTAAAGGTAAGTTTTTTACATAAATTCAGGTAGGATCAAACCTACAATAAATATTCTTAACTAAAGGAGATGTTAACTTTTCGACGAAATTAAGTACCGATATTATACAAGATATATTTTAGGAAAAATTAAACATCTTCCATATACCAAAAATTTGGAGAGTTCCCTCGATTTCTCCAGGATCCCAAAGTCAGATTCTGACCTGGCAACCACAGGACTACCTGGAATCGGGGAACATACTATACATAAAAAAATTCCGACGAATTGAGAACGTCCTTTTTTGACGTCGGTTAAAAATGGAATACCGAAATGCAGCAATAGTAAAATTGTGTTATGGATATGAGACATAAATGTTAGTGTCGAAGGCGAAGTAGGTTTTTATTTTGCTTACACGTTTTTGTTTTATTTCACAGCCGTATTTATACACAGATTGTCTGTAGCTAAGCCTACACACTTTGTATGCTCTAAACTTTTCTGGGAGCGATATGAAGAAGTGTTGAACACCTGCGATTCTATAAAATCTTATTTATCATTGGACGGATTTCCGAAAAACGCCATTACAGTGCAATCACTGGTTGCAAATAATGTTGATATTGAAACGTTTGAACCAGCGAGGGTGGTTGGACAACTGGACACTGCGTTCATACTGTACTCATCCGGGACAACGGGCTTGCCAAAAGGCGTTCGCATAACACATCTGAACTGTATTATGAACAGTCTGCCGGACAAGTATGAGTGAATTCATTTTATTTTAACACAAGTCATAATCTAAAATATTGAAAGTTAAACCGACAAAATCATGCACTTAACAGTCCATATCTTGAAAACTACTGAATCGATTTTAATGAAACTTGAACAATTCCCTAAATTAATATAAGCCAATAAAAAAATCGTCCAAAAATCTTGTGGACAATCATATACATACATAAAAACATATTATTAAGATAAATACATGTACATACTTACACCTATGAATTTTTTTGTGTTTAGTATTTAGGTTTTATAAATATTCCGTTAAAAAAAACTTGGCTGAGTTTGCTGTGGGCTCTTTTCAAACCAAGGCGCGTTTGGAACCCTCGTAGTTTTAGTTTTAAGTTTTCATAAGTAAATATCACCATTAATTTACTCACTTTCATGTACTTCTTAAATTGACGTTCAAAAAGTGTACAGTGTACCAATATTGAATACTTTGACTTTGATTTTGATAACCTTTTTTTTAACCCCGACGCAAAAACGACGGGGTGTTATAAGTTTGACGTGTCTGTGTGTGTGTGTGTGTCTGTCTCCCTGTGTGTTCCCCTGTAGCGCTCAAACGGGTGGACCGATTTGAATGCGGTTTTTTTTGTTTGAAAGGTGAATTAGTCGAGAGTGTTGTTAGCTACGTTTGATGAAAATCAATCCAAGATGGCCGCCGCTACAAAATGGCGGATTACATATTTTATCACAACTCCCTTAATATGGGTATCAAATGAAAGGGCTTGCCTAGTAAAATAGCACTATGCAAATCCAAGATGGCCGCTGCCACAAAATGGCGAATCTCGGGGGTTTTCAAATTTTTAATTTATACTTGTTAAAGTCAGTTAAAAATTATTAGATTGAAAATAACGAAGAATCAGATGTTTCAGTTTGGAAGTTTAGAAAATAGTTTGACACGAAAAAATCTTATTTCTGAGTTGGTAACCTATCACTAAGACTGTTTCAGTTACAAGGATGAATGGAATATGCAGACAGCTTATATTTTAGGGCAATGGATTTATAATCACGATACATTCATGACATTTAGATTACTTTTCTCTGGCAAGAAAGTGGTTTATGTTGAAAACATAACTATTCTTAACATATTGGAATGTATAGAAAAATATCAGGTCAGTGAATGTTACAAAATATTTTAGTAGATACCTAGTTACTTAATTAAAAAAGAGAATCATACTAAGTAGGTAGGTAATACAGTAAAATACTTATTATTATTTTTAGGTTAATATAGCGTTTTTGCTGCCGTTTCTGTTCAACCGATTATTGAAAGAAGAAACCCTAGAAAGGTTTAATTTAGATTCACTAAAAATCATCTACTCAACATCATCTATTCTTCACAAAAATACTATTGAACAATTAAAGAAAAGGTCAGTTTACACAGTCTATATGAGTTACTAAATAAAATGGATCTTTTTTGGTCATTGTCATAAATAAACCACTTGTTAATTTTGTTTAGGTTACCTAAGTTACAAAATGTTGTGCAAGCCTATGGGATGACCGAATGTGGAGAACTGACGTCAGATTTCTGGGCGGATAAGGGTTCAAGGCCGGGTAGTATTGGTAAGGCCGCACCGGGGGTTATCATTAAAGTAAGTCGTAAACAATATGTCATAATAAACTAACTTATTTCATACCAACTGGTGCTCGTGACTTTCATCCACACGTATTTAGGTTTTATAAATATCCCGTTAAAAGTCTTTTATTTTCTAAGCAAAATTTTGTCGATACAGGTTCAGCATTTTGACCGTGAAAATGTAACACACAGTCACACGTCATTCTCATTTACATATATTAGTATACCTACAATAAAGTATACTTAAAACAAGTTTTTATTCATTCCTTGCAATAAAAACATCGATTTTTTTTAACTGATTAAAGTGTCCTTTGTACCATAAATTAATTATTCTTAGCTATCGTAATCTAATTACGCGTACTCATTCACGCGTGGATCGACGCGATGGTATTAACATCTAAAGGGAACTACATACTTAACTGAATATTTTAGTATGGAGGCTGGCCTGTATGAATCAAAAGCTGGTATTAATTTAAACAAGAATTGTATGAGACTAAGGGCCTATTTCACCATAAGTGTCGAAAAGCTTATACACAACTTTTATCTTTGTCACATGACATAAAGTAAGAAAGTGACAAAACTTACATTTAGGCTATCTAACACTTATCAAAAGGTAGTGGAACAGGCCCTTAATGTCATAAAGTATCTCATTTTCGGAAAAAATAAAAAACAATTTCCGAAATAGAGGCTATCAAAGGTGGACTTCTGGTGTTATCAGTGTATATTTTAGCTTGAATTTTGTAAACGTGACGTTCTACGGGATTTACAATAATTCTTGTTTGTTTTAATTGTTGTTGTAGTTCAATTGATTCCATTGCCTGTAGGTATTCCATTCATTCAAGTTTTTAAAGTGGCCACTATTTTGGTAAAAATAAAACAGTACAGGTAACAAATCCAAAGAGCTTTGTTACGTCGTACTGTTTAATTTAATATAATTATTAATACTACCTGTGGGGCTATTCTCTAACTAAATTACCAACTAAAAATAGTTGCTAACGAATTAGTTCGATATACATTGCTGTTTTAATGTGTGAAATGAAATCACTGTTTATATTTTACCTACACAGTAAAGAAGAAGCAATGTATATCTAACTAATTCGTTGGCAACTATTTTCAGTTGGTAACTAAGTTGGAGAACAGGCCCACTGAGCTACAATGCATTTGCAAAGACAAAATATATAGAACTTTCATTTTTCTCATGCATTTTATACCAATTTACCGTATGCTTGCAGTACCTATTATTATATACCTATATTTACCTATAGCTTCTTTCGGTTAGTGTTATTTTAAGGTAATTTATTAAAATGTAGGTACTGTAACTACCTACGATCAGTAAAATATCCGTTGCCTATGTAAAAGAATTTGTGCACAGTACACTTTAAGAAAGTAAATAAATAAAATTAATAATAAAATTAATAATTATATGACTGTGTAGATAATAATTTTCTGTATTCATTAATGAAAATTAAATCCAACTGACTCATACGTATGTATTAATAAAATTTTAAGATTGTGGATCAGAAAACCAACATGAAACTAGGTCCAAACCAAACCGGAGAAATTCGATTATCAGGCCCAATGATTATGAAGGAATACATAAATATCGACCCTTTTACTTATCTTGATGAAGAAGGCTTCTTTAAAACTGCTGATGTGGGATATTACGACGAGGACAAGTATTTCTATGTCGTCGACAGAATAAAAGATATAATAATTTGTAAATGGCATAAGGTATTGAGTATTTATATAATTATGTTCTCGTTTAAATTTAAGTACATAAATAATAAAATCTCGCTGTTGCATGAAGCAAGATATAATATTATTATATTTGGCAAGAACGTTAAACTATAATAGCGTAGTCTGAACTGCCTTTAATTTGGCTAGGCGTATGCTGAAAAGCAGGCGACGCAGCACAGCACAGTACAGCACAGCACAGCACAGTACAGCACAGTGCAGGGCAGGGCAGTTGACGCAGACATGTGCCTCCTCCGTATGCTGCGATGCAGCTGACATTGGCATCCTAGCTATTACAAGGAGTAGACGACCCATATTAATTACTCATACCTACTGTATAATTCTTTTTCATAGATTGCCCCAATACAACTGGAAAATTTGCTGGAAATGCATCAAAAAGTTCTTGAAGCCGCTGTTATTGGAAAACCAGACCCTATTAGCGGAGAACTTCCAATGGCTTTTGTAGTAAAGAAGCTAGGATCAGATGTCACAGAGCAAGAGCTGATGGATTATATAGCTGCAGAGGTGAGCAGTTATATGTCAAATGTTCTGAGTAGCGTATTACCTTAACATTATTTAGAAGAAACTACTTAGTTCAAATTGAATTTGTATCGAAGATTAATCGGAATTTTTTACTTTTCAGGTGCCTGTATTCATGCAACTAACAGGCGGGGTGAGGTTTATTGACAAAATACCCAGAAGTCCCAGAGGAAAAATTTTACGTCGACATTTAAGAGAAATGATGAATTAGTGTTGTTTTATTTCGGTTGTCATCGTTATATAATATTTTTAGCGTTCTTAAATAAATCTTTACTAAAATCGTAATAGTTTTTGAATATTTCTCGCTAAAATAGAACATTGAAATGAAATTACTATTGGATAACTTGAATTGAATTTTTAATCTATACATATAATAAAATTGTATACTTGCCGTGTCTGTATATTAAAGATTTTTGCAAAAAAAAAAAATAACTGCGAGATGTTATAGACATACTTGAGTAATAGAACGTAAAATAGCAATTTTTTTCATTTTTGTCTGTCTGTCTATATGTTTGTGCGCGCATCACGCAAAAACTACTGAATGGATTGAAATGTAACTTGGCATGATTTAAGTTCATACTACGGAGTAACATATCCCGAAATTCAGCACGGTTCCTTTCGGAGACGTGTCGACGATGAAAGTCAAAATGTGTACTTAGCTGTAATTCATTAATGTGTACCTAGTTCGATTTCATTCATTCTTTTTTTGTTAGAAAAGAGAAACATCAAAAATTATCCCCTAATATATTTCAAAGTCATCGGTTTTGTAGTTCACTAATTACAGCCATCACAACCCTCAGTATTCCGTATAACTTAGAACCTCTTAGTCTACGAGTTAACCAAAGGTTACCTTTGTTTAACTGAGACGATTTCTGCGATAGCTGCGCTGCTGGTAGTTAGGTGCTGGAGGGGTGACAGTTATAGTTCGTTCGGTAACTTAGTGTCGGTACAGGCGCAGGTGCTCTTAGTATTCTGCTTTTATTTTTATTACTTTTTTTCTGTTTGTAATTTTTTTTCTATTCTAACAGAATCTCCGAATAGTCTGCCAATCCGCACTTGGCCAGCGTGGTAGACTATGGTTAAAATCCTTCTCATTTTGTGAGAAGACCCGTGTTCATGAGAATATTATATTTTATGTTTATGGTCATATTGTAATAAAATACGAGTATAAAAAATATAAAAAGGAAAGAGAATTTTAATGAAAAAATATGAGTAGGTATAAAACGCCAAAACCCCTTGTGCCTGTACTTCCCTCGCGGCATGCTTTGAAGTCATGGCGGTGTCTTTGGCAAAACACCGCGCGGCGGAGGCGGCTAGACACAAAAGGCGACCGTAAGAAAACGAACAGACTATACCGCTACAACTCCCCCCTTAGTTCAGATTTGACGAAGCTAAGAGGTAACATGGCAAAAATTTTTGTCACCTATATTGACCATTTTATTTGATTACCAAACATTGAAAAACCCTAATTAGAATGTATTGTACATAATAAACTCCTTTATAAAAAGTCAGTCAGTTGTGTGGTTAAGAAGAAGTAAGTGGAGAAATAGAAATAAGGAGAGACGCGAACAGTGATTTATTTTAATACCTACTATTAAGAGATAGATAAGCTAACATTAGCCTCTAAGAGATGGAAGAAAGATTCACAGAATTGCTCTAGTTAGTTTCTTTATTTAAGTGGATGATCAGCTTTAATTGTCACGTCAGCGTTGAAAGCGAGGCTGTTGATAGAAAGTGTATTCAAGAAATTGTACGTGCTTTCTAACGAAATTTCAAGCGAATCATTTGTGTTCGAGTACTTTTGCAAACAAAGAGTTATCTGTGCACAAACGTGCAATTTTCCGTTTATACATCAACCAATTTAGACGTAGTTATTAAACTAAAAATTCCGCCATCATCGACGCAAACATGCCTATAAATTCGTTACTATGTTTTGGTAGATATAATATCTCAAAATAATTTAAACGAGAAAGATATATCTATACATCTTCTATCTATCTATCTATCTATACATATAATAATCTATAGGTACATATAATAAAATCGTAGAATTGGCGTATCTGTACATTAAAGATTTTTGCAAAATAATAACTGGCGGATGTTAGGGATAAGTAATAGAACGTAAAAAAGTTATTTTTGAAATTTTTGTCTGTTTATCTGTTTGTCTGTATGTTTGTGTGCGCATCACCCAAAAACTACTGAATGGGTCGAAATGAAACTTGGCATGATTTAAGTTCATACTAAGGAGTAACATATAGGATACTTTTTATCCCGAAATTCAGCACGGTTCCCTTGGGAGAGGGGATGAAAGTGAAAATGTGTACTTAGATGTAGTTCGTTAACGCGTGGTCCGATTTCATTCATTCTTTTTTTTAGAAAGGAGCTACTTTAAAGATTACCCGGGTAATCCCTGAAAGGCTGGATCGATTTTGATGGGACTTTCACTGGCGAATTTTTACATTTTTATGTACCTAAACATCCGCCAGTGAACTTTTAACAGTTTTTATAGCAAGGTATGAGCTCAAAGGACCTTAGAAATAACAAAGAGTTTCCGCGGGATTTTTAAAAACCTAAATCCACTCGGACGAACGCGCGGGTATCCTCTTGTATATAATAATACGTGATAAGTTTTGGTTTACTTTGACGCAAATATCAAAATAATAATTATATTTTAATAACAGAAAGTTTGCATTAAGTATCTTTTTAAAAATAGATGGTATTCAGCGTTTAATGATAAATGATCTAAGGTACCTACCTAGGTATCTAGGTACCTAGGTATAAGAGTTACTTTTACAGAACATTATTTTCGTGATGCTCAAGTTAGACAGGTACCTAATACGATATTAACGATCGGATAGTACCTAGGCAACAGTGAACAAATTCGGTATGTTTTACGAAAGTTTATTTAGCTCAAGGTTATGTTAGCGTAATGCCAAGCTTTTAACAAAAATAACAATTATTAGCGTAGATTTTACCGAGGTTTCACAATAATTAGTCACTACTTTTGTGTTTACATTTTTCGCGTTCACTTACGCGATAGGTTCCGAAAGGCCGAATACTACTTATTATTTAATTTTAGAAACCTAAAAATCAATAAGTATAATTGCCGTACGTATAGAAACGATTTTTTTGTAAAAAAATTAAATTAAATTCCTAGTCCCTGAAAAGTTATAATGAGTAGGTAAGGCTGTGTAGTTAGTTAATACTAATTAACGCCAACATAAAACTACACACTAGCTGGTTGATTATTAGCAAAATTCTGGCATAGGTATTAAATACTTATGCTCAGTGTGTAGTTTTTACAACATAATTTGCCTACATATCTGAAAAACTTCTTCAGAATTCCAGATAATATTACGTTCCACCATTATGAATATTAATAAACCGGTTTTGAAAAAGAACTAGCAATAATACTTCATTGTTAAATTAAAAAATGATAAGCCCGTTGATTTCACTTTATTTAAATTTAAATGCGTACATTTTACACATACCAAACAGAAACAAGTAATATTAGAGGAATATTAGGTAAAGGCTATAAAAATATTAGAGAAGTATTAAAGAACCAATATAAGCATTTAAAATCATAAACATCGATAAAACTGCATTAGGGCAACACTGAGTCATCAACACCACTCGTCCCCGGTACAAGAACTTTTACTCGTATTTTTGTAACAATCCAATATATACTCGTACCAAGAACAGTAGGTACCTACATTAAAATACTAATGAAATATTCAATTAACAGTGATAAATACAAATATACAAAAATACAAAATGATTAATAAATAATTAAAAAATGATTATTAATTAGATTAATATACGTCAAGAGCTATAAGCTATGAGTGTGGATTGTGAAAGGTAATGTTAATAGATATATTTTGGTATTTACCTAGCTATACATTAGTAGCTGGTCAATCTCATCATAATTTAATGTAAGAAGTCAATTTCTCATTTTTTTAGTTAAAATTAAAAAAATTACAATATTTTATTGGTTTACTTTAATAACAAGATCTATATATAATAATTAGGATTTTAATTCTTAATCAATTCTCTATATATGTACCAACATATACTTTTCACAGAGATTCTCTCTCCTAAGTAATTTCAATTAAAGAACCTTGTATTACTGACGGGGGCGTGGCCTTTGTAAGCTAGTGGAAAGAAAAACAAAGATTAAATGGGGATAGATGTAATTACGGAGTTGTTGAATCTTGATGTCAGCAGAATTGCGTTCATTGCAATCAAATGTTGCCATGTCTGCAATAAAATAATTTGTAGCTATGATTTCAAAATGGCCACTGTCACGCATTTTCAGAAAATGTTGTCCTACATTCACTATTAGTCGTCGTTGCCGTCATCCAACAGATATCCACTGCTGGATATCTAAGGTTTCTCGAAGGGACTTCAACACACCGCGGTCTTGTGCCGCTTATGACTCATTTGGCAATGTTACACGTGGAGTACATGTATGGTATACTTCCACCTGTCAACCTCATCTATAGAATAGAAAGGTTTTTTTAGAATAGAAAAGATTTTGCCCGCGGTATTCCCTGTTGCTCCACGAATGAAACTCTGGCGGTATAACCATTTCGAATAAATGGCTAAACTGGATGATTGCATTGGTGCAATCAATCTAGTCATGTAATGACCAACACGCCAACCCAGCGCTGTTATTATTCTTTCGCTTGGTATGGGAAAATAAACATCACATTCACTTTCCATAACTGATTTATTTTATTTGTAAAAGTTACAGTGATAAAACTAAACTCTTATTATATTTACAATCTATTTCAAATATACCTAAAATCGTAATCGTTCTACGTATTTTACTAGCTCAAATAAGATTTACTTAGCTCAATAAAAAGAGAGCGAAGATTTTCAAAAAGCAATTTACCGACAAAGATTCAAAGGAACAAATCTCACAATGCTCAAACCGGGTCTGTTGGGATCCATTCAGACGTGCCACATACCAAAAATTATTCCGGGCACAAAAACCTGCAGTTCTGTTCAAAACCCCAGTTTTAGTGTTCAGCGGCTGTGGCGAATGTATAGTTACGACGACCGACATCACTGTCACAAACTACTTTTGACATTCGCAGGTAAGGGTCGACCACACTGCGACCACATTAAGTCTGCGACAACGCAACTTCAGGTAGCTCCAGTGAGACATAGTTACGATCACTGCCTGTGATGTGGTACGTCTGAAAGGATCCTAAGATTTTGAAACTTTATCGCGCTGAATTTTTCTTGTGAATTTTCGCCATATTCATAATTTTACGTAACCAATTGTAATATTATGTTGTAAAATACTCGTATCTAATAGTCATTTCAATCACAGATTATAATTGCCTTAAATCTGAAATCCTATTTAAAATTCGTCTGATAGAAATTCAATTCAACCATAAAGCGTAACACAAGGGATCGCAATTAGATGTTTGGATGATATTTCTAGGTAGGGGATAGGATCAGAAAGGGATAAGGGGATAGACAAAATGAGTCAGTGTCTAAAACCTACATAGGTATTTCAATCCGTACTTGTAAGTTGTAGTAGGTTCAGTAGTTGTTTTACGTAAAATGCCGTTTATATTTGAGTTTCTATAATTCAAGACTGTCTTGTCTAAATTTTATTTTGGATAAGGGTTCAGTGCTAATCAGAATAGTAATTACTGAATGGTTACCTACTAGTTTTATATAAATTACTAGCTGTTATACTTAGATACTAAAAAAACCGGTATCTGAAAAATTACCGTGATTTCGAATTTCACTCATGATCATCATGATCAACCCATTACCGGCTTACTACAGAGCACGGGTCTCCTCTCAGAGTGAGAAGGGTTTTGGCCATAGTCTACCACGCTGGCCAAGCGGATTGGCAGACTTCACACATCTTTGAGAACGTACGAGAAATGGAGAACTCTCAGGCATGCAGGTTTCCTCAAGATGTTTTCCTTCACCGTTAAAGCAAGTGATATTTAAATACTTAAAACGCACATAACTCCGAAAAGTTAGAGGTGCGTGCCCCGGGATCGAACCCACGACCTCCGATTAGAAGTCGGTTGTCCTAACCACTAGGCTATCACAGCTTATATAATTTTTATAGGAATTTCACTAATCGTACTAAATTTATAGTGTCGCCCATTAGCGCCCTGCTCTACATACATACCTACTACTCTCAGAAGGAAATAAAAATTATAAGAAAACTCGCTTTTCATTTTAGATATGAACAATATTCGAACACGAAAGCAATTCGGATTTGTATCAGCAGATGAATAAATTATAAATACATTTACTTAGTCGCTTGCGTTTCGACCCATTTCTCTTCTTATTCGGCAACCATTTGCAGATCCCCAAACGGTGCCATTACTCAGCAATAAATTGGCATTTGCACCGTCATACATAAATTACATGAAAGCGCACCGAAAACCAAGTTTCTTCGCAGTCACTTTTTGCGCATTAGGTAGTAAGCGTTATACTTTGTTCTCGAATTTAGTACCTTAATGGTTATTTCATTGAATGATCTATTGAGTTTCCAAGTTCTAATGCTATCGTTAAAGTCGTACCTAGGCACTGAAAAAATTAGCAACTTTGTAAAAATAAACTCATTTACTTACTTACTTTTTTCAAAGTACATAACACAATTATAGGCTACTATTTATAGGTAGGTTAAATCAACGTAAACGAGTTTGCAGACAAAAGTTGCCGGTTCTAAAAAAACAACTTTGTCTACTAAAGTTATCTGCAGTGTACTACGTAAATAACCACGTGTATAATGAATACTACATTTATTGTATACTAGTATATAATGTTATCTAACACTGAAAGTATATTCTTCGCGATGAACCATACGCCTGCGGCTCTTATCAGGTACTTTTCAAAACAGCCACGTCGCTTCTAATAAAGGCACGTTCTTGTATGAATCGCTCGTGGTTTCACTACTAATGAAACTCATAAGCATGGCCCTAATACCAGGCTATTAACACTCCGCAATTACCTTTCGAAGGGCATGAAAGCCTCCCCCTTTGTGAGACAGCACCCTATCTACCAAAATACCATCAAACTTAGCACACAAATTAACTGAAATGTTACCTCGCCTGAAAGACGAAACAAAGCTCAGTTCAGAAACTTTCCAAAAGTGTAGACTTTTCTTGTTAGTAAAGTCAGATAGTTATAACACTGAGTTTGGTTTGCCTAACCTTATTAAATGATGTTCGGATCATTTATGAGTCATTTAAAATCTGATAAAAATTATTTTTGTTGCTACAAATAGGTACATAGTAAGTGAGTAATAATACCGACTGGTTCTGGACATATATACTAAATTTCTATTTATTTAATTAAATGCCTATTTGATGCCTATTTATTTAAATAGATTCTTAATTTTATAATTGTTTATTTTAAAAAACGACACTCGTTATTTTTTTGTTCTGCTCTCGTTACATGTCAGCTATTCAAATAAACCAAGTGACTTTTAATAGCTGTTCCTTGGAACAAGTAGAAGAGTATACTAGTTCATTGAGTTGTTCTAATCTATCTATCTTCTATAATATAATAAAACTGTAACAGATCCAATTCTGTACATTGAAGATATTTTGAAAATTTTTATTGAAGGGCACTCTAAGTATAATCGATACTGAAGCCAAAACTGCAATTTTTGTCTTTCTGTCTGTCTGTCTGTCTGCATCTTGGCCGCGCATGACACCGAAACTACTCAATGGATTCAAATGAAACTTGGTGCGATTTGTGTTTGTACTCCGAGGTAGGACATGAGATATCGAAATCCAGCACGGTTCCCTTGGGAGAGGGGGTGGAAGTTAAAACGTGTATTTAGCTGTAATTCATTAACGCGTTGTTCGATTTCACTCATTCTTTTTTTCTTAGAAAGGTAGTACTTTATGTATTGTCTCGTAAATATTTCAAGGTCATAGGTTTTTTAGTTCAGAAACGACAGACATTACAACCCTCAGTATTGGGTTCAAATAACTTGGGACCCGGATCTTTGAACGTACGGCTTATTTTAAACTGGTGTACGTTTAATTTTATGTTTGTCGGTCTGTCTATTTATTCCAGCTTATCTCCGATTTTAATGGAACTTTCAATGTTATAAGGAGTAACTTAGGCTACATTTAGTTTAGGTACATAAAAGAATTATGCGATCCCATCCGATCCTATATAAAAACCTATATCTACGCGAACGAAGTTGCAGCGAAGTTGAAGGGATCAGCCAGTAGTACAATCATTGCCTAAATTGATATGTGAGTCATTCGTACAACTGTAGAGACGTTCTGTAGAGAGAGAGAGAGAGAGAGAGCGGAAGCGCGCTACCACTTAAACAAATCCCAGTGCGACGTCTTCCAGCTTCAGAGTTTGCTTAATACTTTAAACTGGTAATGAAGGTATTAAGGCGCGCTGAATGCATAACGAATGAGCTGCCGCCACAAGAATAGGTGTATATGTAGGTATATAATTTAGCCTCTTTAATTGAGATATTTGTAGTTTTTAGGGTTTCGTACCTCAAAAGGTAAAAAAGGAACCCTTATAAGATCACTTTCTCGTCCGTCTGTCCGTGTGTCACCACCGATTTTCTCAGGAACGGGTGGACCTAGCAAGTTGAAATTTATACCAGATACTAAGGTCTATAGTCCCTATTAGGTGTATAAAAATTAAGGTCCTGAGTCCACACAATAAAAAGATATGGGCAAATTTAGATTTTCACGAAAACTTGTAAGTACCAAAATTTACCTTAATTTTCAACTTTTTTATTTTTCGGAATTTTTCCTTTACTTAACCTGTAAGACCTTGCTTTTAACCAAAATTGACAAATTTAGGTCAACCGGAAGTACCCTATAGGTTTTGGGTCGAAAACCTAAATGGTAGTTCCAGTTGACCTAGAATTACGAAATTTGGCAAAAAGTCAGGTCTTAAAGCACAAATAAAGGAAAAATTCCAAAAACTAAAAAAAGTTGGAAATTAAAGGGTGTCCCCATACATACATAGTTGAGCCAATTAAGATAGACCTCTGAGTTGTATGAGCGCTCATAGAATTTAGAGGCCTAGCTTAATTAGCACCTTACCTTTTAAGACAAACTAATGAAAAACAGATTGTACTTATACTTCTGGAGTACGAAACCCTCGGTGCGCGGTTTATATTTATATAGCAATAATTTACCTATATTATGTAACTAGGCTATCCTTATAATAATGAATTAGAAACCGACATATCTATCTGCGTCGCCAATCGTCATCTTCATTGTTTAGGGTACTGATTCCTTCAATTACTTTATAATGGTGGGGTTTTTTGGGACAGTTTTGTGGTTTGCTCCCAAAGCCAGAATACGACTCTTCTGAGTACGATTTTCTACACGTTACCGATTATTTACTATCAGATCTTTATCAGATGCTAATTATAAACGTAATCGACGACGGGGCAAGATGGAAAGATCTTTGCAGTCGTCGATTGAAAGTCCAAAGTTACACGTCGAAACATTTATTTTATCCGTATTCAAACATTATATTTTAAACATATCCAAACATTTACTTGTACCTATATTAATTTTTAATTAGGTATATGAGCGGTAGCCAAGTGATTAAACGGGTCCGATTAAATCCACGGGTGGATACTACTGGACTCCATGATATTTATAGTAAACAATAGAGAGTAGCAGCATAGTATTAATAAAAAATCTGTGGTAGCAGGTAGGTCTTAGATCATCCATTTTTATTTTATTAATTAATTTTAGATATCACCCTATATTTTCCCCAGATAAAATGTATGATATTTGTTAAATTCATTTTAGGCAAGTAAAATGGAAGAAAAGAAGTATAAAACAAATAAATAAACATGTACACTTTTGGACAATAATATTATAGATGATAGTATTAAACCCATAGTAACCTTGGTGAAACTGCTTGACTTCATTCTCGGAGCCCCTCGGCCATACACATCTACATTTACGACAATTTATTCCGATCTTTTAGAGGGTCCCATATTAGGGGCTGCCTCCCACCTTGAGCTATCTATTACACAAATTACGAGACATATATGAAGAAAAGCTGGAATTTTTCACCATGATAACTTACAAATTTTCCGATAGTTTTTGTCTGGTAAATACCTTGGAACTTTAACAGGCACACTGGGCCATTAGTAGCGACGACTAGTGACCGCCACAAGTTGCGGAAGAGATTTTTCATACATTTTCTAGTGGCTAGTGGCTTTAACGTACTTGAAGCGATGCTGGATAAAATATTCTAGCCAAAGAGCTTTATAAGGTAAAGTCTCCTTATTCCGTGGTATTCTAAAATTGGCACCCAATTCCGCGGTATATAGAAAAACAGCGTTTTCTACCGATCACCAAGCTATTTTTTACTGCAACATATCTTAATCAATTGATAGTTTATCATTCCATAGATAAATGACGAAATTGTTGGTTTTATATGTATATGTTTTAAAATAACCGGCAAGTTTTACACTAGCAGCCGGCCCGAACGCATGTTTCATACATTTTGGACCTCGTGCACGAAATACCTACGTTTTTTTAAATAGTGTTTATCCGTTAATTTTGAGCTTTATTTGTTTTTATGTAGATTTGAATATTTGAAGGACTATATTTTCAATCGAAAACAATCAACTTTTGTGAATATTTGTAAAGAAATTAAGGTGAAAATAGGTTTTGAAAATACCTCGGCGTTAGGTGCCAAATATTTTAGCCGGTTCCTAACGCCGTGGTATACCGCGGAATTGCGATTTCATAGACTTCATAACTTTTTCAATTTTTAGAGTCGTTTTATGTTAAATACTTCTTGTTTCGGTCTTGAATATTTAAATAGGCAATAAGGTTACAGAGTCCTAATTACGAGGTACACTTTGGCGTCTCAATCACTAACTATACCGTGTCAAAGTTTACCTATTTAGGTAATTTATTGATAGATTGTATGGGAAAGCTAAAGAAAATTAATTTAAAAGAAAATTAAATTTATACATATTTCAATGCAATTTTGTGAGAGTTTTGTACATATTTACGAAGATAATCTAATTAAGCTTTAAATTATTTGTTTATTATGGAAAAATCTTTTCTTTTTTAACACTCGGAATTAGGAAACGTGTTTTTTGTTACAAAACTCAATTCCGTGGTATTACCTCGGAATAAGGTTCTATGAGCCCCTAATTATGTGGTATGGATAGAAATACTACCTCGGAATAAGGTTCTATGAGCCTCTAATTACGTGGTATGTATAGAAATAAAATACAGGATGCTCACAATATTTAAGTATGGTTTCAGTTACACCAAGTATCATTCGCGTTCAGTCACGCAATCATTCATATTCTAAAACGTTTATCTTATTATTGCTCGTGCTGATTCATTCACTGACTCACTCATTGATCACCCCTCCTGTAAAATTTTGTATAAAAAATTTTTTTACACTAATGATTCCGTATAGAAGACAAAAATTAATTCGGAAGAAAAATATGGAGAAAGCTGATGATTGAGGATTTCGGAGACGGGTGAAGAGCACGCTTAAGGTATTGAAGATAGGAGGGGGGTGCTTGAGCAAATGTCATTCAAAACGTCATCCAATTGGCAGTGAGCTGAAAAAAATTCAAAATGGCGAAAAAAAGATGGCCGCCATACAAATTTCGTCGGTGTCTACCTCGGAGGGTAAAAAAAAATGGAAGAGTGGTTTCCTAGCAACAGATGATCAGGATCCAAAGGTCTATTCGATGAATAGAAAAAAAACCAAAATGGTGGAATTTATTTTTCCATAGAAAATGTATGGCGAATATTGAAGAGACTACAAGTTGTAAACTATGCAAGGCTTTGATGTGGTTTTTTGGAGAAATCTCAAAAAAAATATGGGAAGATATGATGATTGAGGGTTCGGAAGATGGTTGAGGAGCCCGGGCAGGGTATTGTAGATAGGTGGGAGGTGCTCAAGCAAAAATTACTCGAAACCTCATCAAGTTGGCACTGAACTGAACAAAAACCCCAAAATGGCAGATTCAAAATGGCGGCTATACTAATTTCGTCGATGTCTCGTACTAAGTATAAAAGATAGAAGAGTATTTTCTGGGCAAAATATGATCAAGACCTTTTAGGTTTTGATTATCCATTTAGTAGATCTTTAGATCTACTAAATGGATAATCTAAATAAAATAAGATAGAAAATAAATCAAGATGTCAGGATTTATTTTTCCGTACAAATTGTTTTTTTCATTGATGGTTTCGTATAGAAGACAAAAAATCATGCGAAGGAAAAATATTGAGACAGCTGATGATTGAGGATTTAGGAGACGGATGAGGAGCACGGCCAGTGCACCTATTGAAGATTGGTGGGTGGTGCTGAAACAAATATCACTCGAAACATCATCCGATTGGCAGCGAGCTAAAAAAACGATTGTACAAATGTAAAATTAGTTTTTTTTAAGAAATCTCATCCTTACAAATTATTCGGAGCAAAAATACGGAGAGAGATGATGATCGAAGGTTTGAAAGATGGGTGAGGGGCACAGCCAGGGGCACATTCTAGATAGGTAGGAGTATATATTATA
Organism: Melanargia galathea; assembly: GCA_920104075.1. Lineage (NCBI taxonomy): Eukaryota > Metazoa > Arthropoda > Insecta > Lepidoptera > Nymphalidae > Melanargia > Melanargia galathea. Next base: position 12,419,133 of record OV049869.1, on the reverse strand, counting down.
TATATATAGTAGTACAATATTATACAGTAGTAATACAGAGTACAATATTATACTGCCAGGCGCCAGCCCTCCGGTCACCCGTGGACTCCACGAGACGGGATGACATGCCCTTAAAAAAGGACTTAGCATCCTCGCCCTACGAACCCATGGTCTCCTCCCCAAAAGGCACAAATATGAAATTATTTTCTATATTTTCATATTTGCGCCTCTTGGCCCTTTCCGCCTTAGTGGCTGCCGCTCCGGCCGCCACGGAGGTCACCTGTATGTGAGACAGTGCCAGTGTATCCACACACGTGGCATCCCATCCAAGCTACCTCCTTTGCTTTCATGGAACAAGAGTCACACCGTCATACCTAAACCTGTCATGTTATCAAATCTAAGATTTTTGTCGAACAGCTGATTGCTAACCTAGTGAGTACAGAGGCCTTATGCCGACTTTGTACATTGGGGAAACGATGATAGAAGTTCGAGTATCGGGACTAACATGACTTGAGAGTGAAATGCAACTAAACTGGCTGGTTTTAAGGTTTGAGTCCGCCAATATATTCAGCCATTCGTCTACGCCCCAAGCAGAAATTTTTAAAATAAATATTCGAAGTACCCTACTACATTATGACTTTAAAATCTTATTTGACTGTAAGAGCATTAGGGTTAATTTTGCTCTGATATTATAGTTTTTCGATATTCAAATCTAGTACCGTTTTCGAAGTGTGCAAGCTCGAACTAACCATAAAGGTCGTTAACTTACATTCGTACGCACCGCCTTGAATTTATTGAGGCTCGTGGTACTGTCAAAGGAAGTAAAGGCCACGCGACTTCAAGGCCACTATTTGACTCCTATTAAGTTTTCATCATCTTTTGCTAAAAAAACCACTCTTCCATCTTTTATACTTAGTGAGATAATCACCGACGAAATTTGTATGGCCGCCATCTTGTATCCGCCATTTTGGGTTTTTCTTCAGCTCAGTGCCAATGGGATGAGGTTTTGAGTAATTTTTGTTTGAGCACCTCCCACCTATCTACAATACCCTGCCCGGGCTGCTCAACCATCTTCCAAACCCTCAATCATCATGTCTTCCCATATTTTTCTTTGAGAGTTCTCCAAAGAACCGCATCAAAGGCCTGCATTGTTCACAACTTCTCTCTCTCAATATTCGCCATACATTTTCTATGGAAAAATAAATTCCGCCATTTTGATTTTTTTTTTCTATTTATCCAATAAACCATCGGATCCTGATCATCTTTTGTCAAGAAACCACTCTTCTATCTTTTATACCTTCCGAGATGGAGACCGACGAAATTTGTATGGCGGCCATCTTATTTTCGCCATTTTGAATTTTTTTTCAGCTCACTGCCAATTGGATGACGTTTCGACTGACATTTGCTCGAGCACCCGCCACCTATCTTCAATACCTTAAGCGTGCCCATTGCTCGTCTCTAAAATCCTCAATCATCAGCTCTCTCCATATTTTTGTTCTGAATGAATTTTTATCCTCTATACGAAACCATTTGCGAAAAAAATAATTTTCATACAAAATTTTACAGGAGAGGTGATCAATGAGTGAGTCAGTGAATGAATCAGCACGAGCAATAATAAGATAAACGTTTTAGAATATGAATGTTTGCGTGACTGAACGCGAATGATACTTGGTGTAACTGAAACCATACTGAAATATTGTGAGCATCCTGTATGTATGTATATACATATATTAATATTTTACACACAAACATAATTAAACAATTACATATGTATCGAATTGATTTTGAAATCTATTAATAAATACAGTTCATTTTTGAACACCATGTAGAATTCATTCTACTCGTTTCCCTTTGTATTCTGTACCCTCGGAATTAGGAGCCATTTGCCTCGGAATTAGGATTTTTACCTCGGAATTGGAGCATTCAGACTTTCTTCATATTTAATTTAATTTTAAATTTAAATTAAGTTGTAATTGTTGTCCTTTTAGGATATTTCAAGAGTTAAATAAATAACGCTTCTGATAAAAATAGCCAGTTCTTCAGAAAGGTGTAGTAAATGCTTAATTTTTGACGTTCTTTCGAGTTTTTATGAAAATACCACGGAATAAGGGGACTTTACCTTAATAATAATTGTACTATTATTTCGAACTGATAATGTCTGTTACCTGTCTTAACGTTTATAATTTCTCGTAATTGTTTACCGAAAATATCATTGTGAATTTGTAATATTCCAGCTAACAATCCGAAAACAAGATAAAGGTAATTGCAGGAATTTTCTAAAATTAATTCTGAAAGTCATAGGGGCCCGCTGCTTTCGTGTTGCCTTTAATCTTCAACAACGGCTTCTTCATCGTAGAAAGTTCAGAGGGGTTTACAATAGGTAAACTTTTCTTTTCCTACGTATTCTAGTATAGGTCTCTACACGAGCGGTTACCCGTAACAAGATTTTAGATTTAATTTAAGAATTTCAAATTATCGTTATTAAGGCTTGTTCTAACTTTATTATCTAGACATTTTATAGTTTGGCCGTACAAACTAATTAACCGTATTTGTTTTTAGAATAAACACATTAATGATTTCAGATTTACTTTACTACTAATAACTATATATTATAGGTACGCACAGGAGTGTGTACCAATCCTATAAAGACAATTGATATAATTAAAAAACACATAATTATACACGTATATGTGTATATGTGTGATAGGTACTTTTCTACAAAAAAGAGAAGTGTAAAAATGAAGCGATTAAATCCTCCGTTGGATCTATACAAGGATCTGGGGGGTTATTCTGTAACTTAGTTAGCAACTGAAAATAGTTGCCAACGAATTAGTTCGATATACATTGCTGCTTTACTGTGTGAAATTATGAAAACACTTTATATTTCCCACAGTAAAGCAGCAATGTATTCGTTGTAACTAATTCGTTGGCAACTATTTTCAGTTGCTAACTAAGTTACAGAATAACCCAGCAGGAATGTCACAAGATCCCCGTTAGCCGTGCGTTAATAGGATCAACCCCGGCTTACTCGGGATGTGTCCACGCGATTTCACCTAACTTATCGAATTTGCAAATCGGCTTTCGCTTCTTTAACCATATTCTGTGATGTGTCCACTTTATTTGGACTAATGCAATCATGTAGTTAAGACCGGCTTCCGCTGCCGTGCTTAAGCTGCCGCTTTCAGTCTGGACCTAAATTGTGGATGTTTTGTAACAGGTAATACAAAGGTATTTATATGAATGGTTGCGTATATTCATTGTGCACATGCAAAAGAAGGTGAACTTCTTCGTTTTATATTCATGATACGCTGGTTATGAACATTACTCATATTACACGGTGGATATTCAATCACACTAATATTATAAAGGCGAAAGTTTGTGTCTCTCTCTCTTTCTCTCTGTGTACGTGTGTGTGTGTGTGTGTTTGGGTATTTGTGTGTCTGTGTGTGTGTGTCTGTGTGTGTATGTTTTGTTACTCTTTAACGCTGCAACTACTGAACCAATTTGGCTTAAATTTTGAATGGAGATAGATTATGCCCTGACTTAACACATAGGACAACACTACTTTTTATCTTGGAAAAATCCACAGTTCCCACGGGATTTTGAAAAAACCGAAATCTATAGCTATACAGCTGTAGGTAGGTTACTATGCCAAACTTCCTTGAAAATAGGTATGAAGGTTGGAAAAGGGAGCAGGAACGGGAATCGGAAATCCACAATGCCCTCGGGATTTGTGAAAAACCGAAATTCACGCGAGCCGAATCACGAAGCCGCGTGCAGAAGCTTGTACTTCAATAAAACAGATTTTATTAAACAATAATTTGTGACCACCATCGGCAATTAGAATATAGACATGAATATGATTATCATTAGCACCCCATATCGATTTCTTCGAAAAAATACCACGCCAGCTTGGATTGTTCAATGGACTCATTTTCGTAATCGACACCGTGAAAATACTCGCAAATGACACGAATTCATACAATACATACCCATGTAAATGGGTATATATTCATGTGAATATATTCAAAAAATATGTAGGCCAACTTTAGTTTGAAAATGGAGATCGCTCGAAGTTCATCGAAAATCACACTATTTGCATCGATGTAAAGCCACAATACGCCGCCCGCGGTCAGTATCGCGGTTGTGGAGCACAATAGTAATTGTATTTCGTCGGCTTTTTTGAAAATAAGTTAAACCAGCGGCTTAAACAATTAAAGATTTTTACAAAAGTAGGTACATAGTAAAATATAGATAGTTATATAACGTAAAATAACATATTTAAATAATCTCATAATATTAAACTTAAATCACCGAGTTCGTTGAATTTTATTTTAATTTTAAAATACTTTTAAAAGTTCAGGATCCGCGTAAACTTTGTTCTTGAGCGTAATAATTACAGTGCCCTCAGTGTAAGTTTTAATATTAAAAAATATAACACCCGAATTACATCATACATCTGCTAATAATAGAAATATCAAATCTCTCTAACCACCTCTAACTCTCCAAACTACTTAATTAACAGATTTACCTACTTCAAAGTTTATGTAACGTTACCTAAACTCTTCTTAACTTGAAAAGTTACACTAGAACCTCGGAACAATACCAATACGATACTTGTTTAGCAGAAATAACTATTTAGAACAAAAAGTCTGTCCCGATTTAGTCTCTTAAATTATTAACCCTGTAAGGGCGACACGAAAGGTTCTGTCTTGTTTACGCGTTAAGGGAGGCAGGGACGGGAACTTAATACCCTATATCACTGCCGGGGTAATACAAACTAGCAGGGTCGCAACCTTTTCCACTAAATTACGTATCGGCTCGGGATAATCCCAACTAAGTTGAATAACATTGAAACGAGGAACTAATTCCTTTATAAGGATACTAAATTAACAACGGCCTGTAAAATGACCCATGTTAATATTAATTGTATTAAATCGTACACCACACTTTGACTTTTCTGATTCACCCAGCGTCACACAGTTTATAGACTGAATGTTTATTTGTTATACGATATTTATTCTTACAGGACAAAGCTCACAACTTTTTTGGGCACATAGGCACAGAATATATAATAGTACTGACATAGGTTCAACACGTAGACACTTAATAGTAGCGTTTTACCTGAAAATAAAACGCATATTAAAATACTTACCTCACTGGAAGCTTTATATTGAGAGTAGCATTTCCGTTTCCGTCGATTTCATACCAGTTTTCGTACTTTTTTCGATGTCACATCCGGCTATGTGGCGCCACCTGGCGGGATCGCGCGCTAAAGTTTTCGTAACGGCTGAGCGCGGCCATTGATTCATTGGCTCAATATCACCAGGCAGGAATTACTGAAAGCTTCCAGTGAGGTAAGTATTTTAATATGCGTTTTATTTTCAGGTAAAACGCTACTATTAAATTACTTGACCGTCACTGGAAGCTTTATATTGAGAGCCTGTTTGTTTTCGCCTGGTGACGCCACATAATTTAATTGGTATAGGATTGGTATGCCTCTACGCCAATGTGATCATGTGATTATGATAAGAAGTTATTGTAAAGATGGATAATTAATCTTTATTAAGTAACAGTTCCATTTTACATTCATATTATGCACATTTCATATGATCTATAAAATCGATACAACGATTGAATGTCAACGTAAATTTATGGGATCTGATTAGATCAATAAATAATTAATCAATAAAATCAATGCAACTGATCTGATTAGATTAATAAAATCAATACAATGATTAAATTTGAACGTGGAACTGAATAACTATGTGACATTTCTTGAATAATTTCATCTTTCAATCACTTTAAGTCTGTAGAATTTCTGAAATGTGTTGATGCTGATCGCAAATTCCAGCGGGCCAAGATCTTATCCAGGGAAAGGTTTGTCCCACCAGCTTTTGAAGGCTACCGGGAGTTGCAGTTATGCCAGCTTCCTTGAACAAGGTTTCTAACCAGCCTGCCACAAAAGTGCGCGAGGCGTGTTTAGCTAAACCTCTAAATGTGACGAATAATACTAGACTTCGCATAATTACGTCTGTCGTTTAACAATGAAATATACTTCTCAACCTAAAGAAGAGGGTAGGATACAATTGTTCCTATTCACAAGCAACTTCCAACCTGACTGTCTATTATTTAAATCTAGTGTATAATTTGCTGAGTAATAAGTTGTATTACTAGCATTCTAAATTGGTGGTTTGGCGACCAGCTTTGGATTTTCTCAATACAATTGATTTTAATATATTATGCTTTACAAGGACATGATTGAATATGTAACTCGATGTTGCAGTGTTACATAATGTAGACACCACTCATTTGTATAACAAGATTGTATTATAATTTATCATTTAAATGTAACTTAGCCAAAAGTTGTGCCATTCTGAACTTGTAGGATTTCTTGGATCCATATTTTTATTTTTGGACCAGGAGAACTAATATTTTCCAAGCCGATTCATAAGTTTTCAGGGTAGATTTTTACCAGGAATTCTTAAGCGATGATAACTGTTCAGAGTTCCATGTTTCTATTGCTTCAGACCACCGAACTTCCAAATTTCGAGGACGATATCCTCGATTTTCGGAGGTGGCAGACTCGTTGCCGTTTCGATAAAGACCCTTGTCTAGATCCCTCAGTATCAACGGTGCAATAAGAACTCAGGTTCTGAGGTCCGCACGCTAAAACACTTTCTCCCATCGAGATACCACTATTAAGATTTCTGTCAACTCATTCAGACCTTCGGAACGAACGGAACAGGATTAAGAACGGTGGCGGTAACATCTACGCAAGTGGGAAATTTCAGGGGACACTGAACCTTGGAACAGGGCTATCAGGTCTCGTGACGCGTAATAGGCTATTTGACTAATTTTTGGAAATTGTTTTATATGATTCTTTATTATTTATTAAAACACACTACATTGATATTTTTCGGAATATCTACAGTATTATGAATTAAAATCAATGATAAAGTTTAAGTTTTGAAAACCGCACCAAAAACAATGTTTCTGTAATGGCGCTGATCACAGGATACGCGTGACGTCACAAATCAGTATGCAAGTCACTTTTCTCGCTCGCTCCTTATCGGAACTCGATGCGTGCGACAGAGACGCTACGCAAGGCGAAGGTCGCTTAAATGCACTTAGTATCGTAATGTTGTAAATTGTTATACCTACTCATTTTAATATCAATCTTATTCTTCCAAGTTTAAAGTTTAGATTCGGTTGACTTGATAAACTTCAAGTATAACAACCAGGTCAAGTGTGCCATCTAGTGACGTCACAACCAATGACAGAGCGTTCACATTACTGATAAAATTTCAAAAATTATTATGTTTTATTTCGTGCAAAATATCGCGTAAAATTACATAATTTTAAGTAGAAATTAGAAATTAAAGTAAAATTACATATTGAGTGAAATATGTCTTTTTTAGGCTATTATCTGATAAGATGACCACAATCAATAGTATATTTTCAATGTTGTCAAATAGCCTATTGTATACGTGTGTCTTCTCGAGACGAATAGGTCAATCACCGGGATTTCTCACTTCACGAACAATATTTCTACGCAAGCTGGTAGTAAAGGCCAAATGAACCATCTAGGTTCATTTTTCGAGATTTTTGCTCTCATTTTCGAGGCTTCATCGGTGAGTCATTGAAAAAGAACTGTCTAATCACCGACCGTTCATCGTTCACAGGCACTTTGCCATAGTAAATATCGCATTGTGCATCGTTCACCGCAAAAATGAACGATGAACGGGGCCCCATCTAATTTGGCCTTAAGTGCCGTGACAAATGATCCGCATGATTGTTATATCTGCCGGGTATGTATTGAATGAATGCAGTAGTGAATTTGATGTCGATCTAGAGATTCCAGGATTTGGAATTTTTAGTAGAGGTAGCGACTTCGTCCCTCCTTCTCTCCGTAAATAAGCGACTGATGTCTTGCTGTCGCATTTTATAAGGATCGCACTCTGTTGATCGAACTTAGTTCTGAGGGGCATGAAGTATGGCCAATATTTCTTTTTGATTGTAATGTAGTGAATAGAATAGAATAGAAAGGTGTTTTATTCAAATAAACTTTTATAAGTACCTTTTGAATCGTCAATTGAATCTACCACTGATTCGGAATGCCGTTCCTCCCGAGAAGAATCAGCGAGAATCTCGGTGGTTGTTTTAATAATATACTTATATAATATTTAACATTTTAACAATTTCACAAACAAGTGTCTGTTCCTCTCGCGATTAAATAAATACCCGATAAAAGGAGATTGTTGAGTAATGCTCCTCAAGCATGATCTCAGGCACCCGTTACTAAAAATTTACCGGCAGAGGATAAAGTAGACATCTTGTGACATCTTAAACAAGGCGTAGGAAGTGCCTTGAGCCTTCTTTATTTTTATATGAAAATATGTTATGTCAACTTTGCGCAACCAGTCTTGGGGTTGAAGAAAGTCTGGAATGCGGTGCTTACCAAGTGGAATGGTTCTGCCACTACAAAGTCATTTAGTGCTTTGAGGTTGAATGTCTGTCGCGATAACCCATCACGCTTTGGTATCAGAAACTTAGAAGAAAGGAAACTTGGTGTGCGTGGTACGGTACACCTTTAAGATTTAGACTTATCGCAGACATTTCCTCTAAGAAGGAAGTGTGAAATGTCTTCCTGTTTATATTGGGAAACACAAGAGGAGGCTTTTGAAAGAATATATGCGATAACCTTGAATTACCCTCTGTATAACTTCTGGTGCTTCCATTGTGAAAGATGGAGTCATTTTCTCTAGTTTCATCTAGAGATACTGAGTGCATAGAAGGTCGTCCTCTGTGGCTTCCCCTTGTAGGCCGCGAGCCTCAATTATGAAAGAACTCTTTATCTTTCTTTGCATTGTAACGATCGAATTCCTTTTCAGAAGATTGACCTCTATTAGGAAAATTGGTACGTTGATATCCACCCCGCGAGAGTGGGTCATAATGTTAATGCAGGCAAGTCTGCGCACATTGTACATGCCAATTAGTTCCACGCGATGGAACAGTGACACTTCTAAAGACTTGCCCCCGCGAGGGGCGACTGTCTGAATTATTAGTGTTCAACAGCGCAAGCCTGTCCTTTTTGGCCAAAAAACTTTGCGCACCCCATTTTGAATTAAATAAATGGGTATTTTATTCGCTTTCGCCAAAGGGTCGCGAACCTGGCTTGAGAATCTCAATGCTTGGTGGCCGCACACTAATTGTAAAAGATCTGACGAAATTTTATAAAATTCACCTTTTTGGAATAATTCTTCAATCTTTTCAGTCAATTGATCTCAATTTTTTATTAATATTTTGTCTGGCCCATGAAAGCGAGACTTATAGCTTCTTGTAAGGCTACTTTTTGTTTTAGGAAGCAGTATGTGATAGCTGCATAAGCTTTTATCTGCATTTGCTAGATAGCGCGAGGTTTCATATGTTTTTACCTCCTTGTTTGTTTCTAGGTTTATGAAACCTGCAGTGTGATATGTTTTGTGTTTCAGCGTATCTAACTTTATACCAAGTGGCAAAAGATTTCTGAAGTCTTTGGAACAGATGGTTCCTTGATTTTCTCTTTATCGAACGTGAAATCTAAACACGAACCTTGACATTCAATTTCACACTGAAGTTCATCAGGTGTGAGATGTTCATAAAGTTCACCACTAACTTGGGAATGAATTTCGTCAAGATCTGCAAGCGCTTGCTTCGTTTACGCAGCTGGCGGCAAGTTTGTTTTACGTTATTGCTCGAGGAAGGAGCTGCTGCTTCTTGCTACTGAAGCAGCTGCGAGCGCGCTTGCGAGTCTGTCCACTTGAACCGGCCACCTCATTATTATCCATGACTGAAATTGCTGAAATTAACAAATGTTAACACCAACGACTACAAAAATTTAAATATTTCTACACAAACAATTCTACACGTACGAAAAAACTGGCAAATTTTTAAAATATAATATTTTAAGTAGTGATCCGAACGGAAAAACCGTTAAAATAATGATCACTTACTTTATTATTATAAAAAATAAGTACTTACTGCAAATTAGCTTCACACTTGTACTATATTTAAATAAATACTTATATTTAACACTTTTATTAAATTTACTTTTTATTACTTTACTTTATTATAATATATAAAAATAGTTCTGCAATGTCTTGTAGACTGCTTGCAAGATGTTGCTTCGACGGCAAACAAAACGCCAATGAATCAATGGCCGCGCTCAGCCGTTACGAAAACTTTAGCGCGCGATCCCGCCAGGTGGCGCCACATAGCCGGATGTGACATCGAAAAAAGTACGAAAACTGGTATGAAATCGACGGAAACGGAAATGCTACTCTCAATATAAAGCTTCCAGTGACGGTCAAGTAATTTAATGAGAGTATGATCTGTGATTAGGATTACCAATAGGGTATTTGACAACATTGAAAATATACTATTGATTGTGGTCATCTTATCAGATAATAGCCTAAAAAAGACATATTTCACTCAATCAAACTAAACTATGTAATTTTACGCGATATTTTGCACGAAATAAAACATATTAATTTTTGAAATTTTATCAGGAACGTGAACGCTCTGGGATTGTTTGTGATGTCACTTGATAGCACGTAACTTGGTTGATATAATTGAAGTTTATCAAGTCAACCGAAACTAAACTTTATACTTGAAAGAATAAGATTGATATTAAAATGAGTAGGTATAACAATTTAGAACATTACGATACAGCAGTCGCCTTGCGTAGCGTCTCTGTCGCACGCACCGAGTTCCGAAAAGGAGCGAGCGAGAGAAGTGACTTGCATAGCGATTTGTGACTTCACTCGATAGCACGTAACTTGGTTGATATAATTGAAGTTTATCAAGTCAACCGAAACTAAACTTTATACTTGAAAGAATAAGATTGATATTAAAATGAGTAGGTATAACAATTTAGAACATTACGATACAGCAGTCGCCTTGCGTAGCGTCTCTGTCGCACGCACCGAGATCCGAAAAGGAGCGAGCGAGAGAAGTGACTTGCATAGCGATTTGTGACGTCACGCGTATCATGTGATCAGAAATGTCGTTTTTGGCGTGGTTTTCAAAACTTAAATTTTATCATTGATTTAATTGTTAATACTGTAGATATTGCGAAAAATATCAATGTAGTGTGTTTTAATAAGTAATAAAGAATAATTTAAAACAATTTCCAAAAATTAGTCAAATACCCTATACCGGATCTTATGCTCCAATGCATCAATACTACTACTACTACTTACTATTTATAACTACTACAGCCTTTTTAACGTTTCACTGCTGGGCACATGCCTCTTCTCTCATAGGAGAGAGGGATTTAGAGCTTAGACCCGCCACGCTGCTCCAATGCGTCAATAAGTTGCACTGAAATATCATACGTTCCGACACATGCTATGTCTGTTCCATACTCATTATTTTCTATGTACATTAAGCGTGCCAAAACACGATGCATTATTAACAAGCCTACTATCTATTCCCGATGGAGATTCGTGTCTAAGCCGTCGAGACGTAATGGTTAGGCGCAAGGCGTGACACGGAACCCGCGTTAAAAATGTATTGAATTGATAGAATCTCAGCATGAGCTCGGAAGGGCACTTTTGTGTGTAATTTTTTCCTAATAAAAGCTTCCTCAGACCAAAGGGGAGTGTTGCACTTTCTTTTCGAGCAGAACTTAATAGTTATTAAGTTATTAAAGTCTGACCTTCTAAATTGACAAACTGAAAAAATGTATTTGAATGAAATAATCAATAACTGTAAATCTTTATCTCAATCATAGGTAAAATTTTGTTTTTAATACAATATAATATGAAATAGTCATCATTTCCTATACATTAAATAAATAAAATTAAATATCAATGAGAATAATAATTTTTCCATACGTCTCAAATACATAATACCTATTGATATAAATAAATGCAAAAGTGTGTCCGTCTGTCTGTCTGTACCTACTTTTTAACCCCCGACGCAAAAACCTATGGCAAAAATGACGGGGTGTTATAAGTTTGACGTGTCTGTGTGTGTGTGTGTGTGTGTTCCCCTGTAGCGCTCAAACGGCTGAACCGATCTCAATGCGGTTTTTTTTGTTTGAAAGGTGAATTTGTCGGGAGTGTTGTTAGCTATGTTTGATGAAAATCGGTCCAAGATGGCCGCCACTACAAAAAACACCTCAATATGGGTATCAAATGAAAGGGCTTGACTTCAAAAAAGTAAATCTAAGACAGAGGCTACTTAGTATAAAATAAAATCGTGAGAGAACACTAAACCAACGACCAGACCAAAACGACGAAAGGTTGTTGAACAGTCATCACAAGGTAATTTCACCTTTTGCATTATGAATAAGCTTTCTTAGCCATAGAGGTATCGGCCTCCGTCGATACAGTAAAGGTTGAGATTATTACGACCCAATCGTGGGAGAAATGCCTTTCATTCATAATTTATAAGAGTGATAGAATCTCAAAATCATATAATAGGTACCTTATTTTAAGACCGGGTATTTAGTTTTAGTATTAGCTAATAAATATAGCAAGAAACATAGTGCCCAACCCAAAGATCTTAATCTTACTTAAATAATTATGTTATTCTTACTTACCTACCTATAGTCTGATTTTTGATGCGGTGGAATTCTGACAGTTGTCATTAGATACAGAATGAGAATCTATCAAATAGAATGAGTTATTTGTATGAAAAACAGGGTTACCACCTGAAGTTCGATACTAAACTATAAAACCCCAAACTAAAGTACCTGAAGCATCTGTCAGGCATTTGTCATATCTACCTGAGGCAATTGATTTTTTATTTATATATGTAAGTTTTGAATTAATTATCTTTTTTTGTACGAACTGTTTTATCTCTGGTAACATTAAGAAACGTCAGAATTCCACGGAATTAAAAGTCTTAAGTTTATAACTGCAATGATTGCGTTAAAAAATGGTTACTATAAAATATTATTATAAATGCAAAAGTTTGCATGTAAGGATGTTTGTTACTCTTTCACGTAAAAACTACTGAATGGATTTTGGATTAAGTATATCCAGAAAAGAGTGTTTCTGTGTGACTTAAATTGATGTAGACTTCCAAAAACGCGATAGATGGCGCTAATTGTTCTTAGGCACATCATTCTCACATAACACATTATTGCTGTAGTTTGCTGTCGTTGCATGCATTTGTATGCGTTTGCATGAATTTGCTGTCGTTCTCTTTGCTAAGTTACTCTTAGAAGATTCTGTTCAAGTATTTTTGTGTGTACAAACTTATTCACCGCAGGCAACACCGCGGGGCGCACCTAGTATTATATAAATAGGATAGGACATAAATTGCTACATCGGGTAAGAAGATACAATATAGAAATTAAATTCATGACGAATGAAATTCCATGATTTTCCACCGTAGCGGTGCGAGCAGATTTTTCTCTCAGGGCGGCCGTTATACAGAAGTGCCACTTACATGTTATAACTTACTGAATTATTTATCAAACTATCCACCTTATTGGATTGAAATATAGCGGCCGTTCGTGTTACAGCAAAACAATCCCATTACAGTGATAGCACTATCCGCAATAAAGAAACTCTAAAAACGTCTACTCATGCCCAGTCATCGCACAAATCTCAATTTAGAATATAGATGTACCACTATGAGTAAGTGGTAGTAGGATATGACTTTGTTTCTTGTAATCTTTAAATCTTCCAAAATAATACTGAATAGCAAATAAAAATGATGACACAATATGATAAAAACTTAAATAATAATATATAAACACAAATAAAAAAATTAATTATTGAATCTACACTTGAAAAACTAACTACTTAAAGTACTTCTATCTTCGAATAGGCACGATATTTGAATCACGATTCATCTCACTGATTTTTTCACTTTACGCTTGTTCGGATCAGCCATCTCTTTAATTTTCTGCTACAGTTAATGTAGGTACTTAGTCAACTGACTACTGTGTTCAACATTTTCAACCATAAATATTCTAATTCTAATCAAGAAGATTATTTTGTTAGGAAGGAAGTTAGTTTTACACGAGGATTCTAATCTACCACTGAAAACATTCAGAGCATCTTTGTGCAATCAAGAAGATCAAGTTAAAGTGAAATAAATAGTCCCTTTTCAGTAAGTTCTCGTCATAACTTCATAATATTCCCAAGACGCCACGGAGACCTTCCAAATGAGTCCATTATTTCATTTCGTGAAACGGAGTGGCAGTAAAATAGGGCAAGGGCGAACAAACGTACTACCTACTGAAAATGAAGACGCCGTTTGTTCATAACCAGCTCGTTAATTCCATTATTCAGTCAGTGGCGAGAGGCGAATCGGCAACAGATGGCACACTTGACCCGTGAATACAGTGCTTGAAAAAGGTTCTCGAATTTGAACGTTTTAATGATAGAATCCTTTGTCTTATTTGCTACGTATAAAAGTTATATAAATAAGTCCTGATTAAATAGATATTTGGGTTATTTCAGATGTCGGATTCAATATTCAGTTAGTGAAATTAGGTTCGGTAACAGTTAGTTAACATATTGTTGTGCATATTCAGTAATATGGGTACACTTAATTACACATTTTAAAATGCTATTCTTGGTGCAGTGAATTAAAAATGCGGTAGGGTCTTCCGTGCAAATCCCTCCATTTCGCATGGCAGACATGCAATGCAGGCGAGTGAACGCAGCCAGAATTTGTTATGGAGCATATTAATAGCGCAGTTTACGAGACACAGTGAACTGTCATGTTAAGCATGGACTTGACTTTGTAGACCTCGAGGAATAGGCATTTATCAAACTCAGGTCACATTCAGAGTCTTGGAAGTTGGAACCGTTGTTCGTGTTTTGCTCAAGAGAATAGAAAACGTTAACACCTGTGGTTTACCTACAACCTAATGTTATTGTCGACACGTATAGAAATTGATAACATAAAACGTATAAGTTGTTCAATAAAATAATCAGATGCATACAATAGAATTCAATGCTAAATCTAGAATGAAATCAACAAAAAAAATTAAAAGTACTTCCTACTTTAATTCACTTTCACACATAAAAAGACGAAAAATAAGAAAAACTTTACTAATTAGGTAATGTAATAACATCCTAGACGATGTGTTAGGTAATAAACGTAAACCACGTGATAATTGGACACTTTAAACAAGTTTTCGGTAAAGAGATCTGTATGTCGTCCCTTGCTACATAAATCCTTTGAGATGAGGGTTCTTGAGCACAATATCTGGATGAGCCAATTAATTTCGATCTTGGGCTCTGGCCTTAATCTGATGGTCACTCATACCCCAAACTTATAATTGAATTTCGGTTTAGAATATTCAGCCATGGGGCCTCTGATATTGCAATATTACGCTGTCTTGTTTCCAAGGATTTCCTTCTCTCTTGATCTTAACTGTTAGGAAAAGATGCAAAATCTAATGATAAACTTTAAACTTACAACAAATTATTGTTGTTTATAATGAAGCAGATCCAAGTAATTATCCATCCCACAATATACCTACTTCGCGGATCCCTAAAAGTACTTAAATTACTTAAGTATTTTATTATATTATTTTTTATCTTGGAATCGGTACAATTTTGTGTCTAATATTCATTTACAATCAGTGCCAAATAAGACTTCATATAATCTGTGAATGGATCACGTTTATCATTTATGTGAAATCGATTCCAACGTTTTATTTGGCATTCCGACGGATTTAATGGCCGAGGAGACGACTGGACGAAGGCAATAAACGGGCATAACTATTTCTACACATTAACCGATCAAATAAATCTTTAATTGTTACGACTGATTTTCCTAGAGATACCTATGTACTTTACTTATGTAGGTATTTAGTTTTGTATAGAATAAGAAAACTTTGATTGTCTCCAAATAGCGAGCTCTTCCAAAAGATAGCAATAAGACTATTTGGCACATTAATTAATCACAATAATATTATAAAGGCGAAAGTTTGTGTGTGTGTGTGTATGTTTGTTCCTCTTTAACGCCGCAACTACTGAACCAATTTGGCTGAAATTTTGAATGGAGATAGATTATGCCCTGACTACTGATTTTTATCCCGCAAAAGCATTCCTGTGGGACTAAAATAGATATAGGCTTCCAAAAACGCGATAGATGGCGATGACTGTTCTTAGGTACCTAAATCACGCTCACATAGCACATTATTACAATAGTTGCATGCATCTGTATGCGTTTCCACTTTTTATCTTGGAAAAATCCACAGTTCCCACGGAATTTTGAAAAAAACCGAAATCTACAGCTATAGTTAGATTACTATAGCAAACTTCCTTGAAAGTAGGTATAAAGGTTGGAAAAGGGAGCGGGAACGGGAACCGGAAATCCACGATTCCCTCAGAATTTGTGAAAAACCGATGCTAGTTGAGGTAGGTATAATAATTATAAAGAAAAAGTAATTTGGTTAGCTTGACCGTTTCGTTTCGTTAATGTTAACAAAATTTTACAATAATTATTATTATTATTGGAGTTTCAACGCAGTCGGAAATCGGAGCAAATTGGCTACGACAGATAGACAGACAGACAGATACACGAGTGATGTTATAAAGCTATCGTTTTTATAATACATTTGAACGTTCGGAACCGTAATTTAAGCGATTTGTTGTTAAAAGTGACAGAATAGATAATGTGAATTGAAAGTGTGTCATTTTGAACAAAGATTCTGAATCTGAATCCGGAATTAAAACAGTAAACAAACAGGATGTGTTTAAATAATGTTAAGTAAGAGTAACGTAGTTGTGCTAGTTCTATATCATGTAACTAATTGTGTCGCAGTTTGAGTGCTCGCTCGTAGAATGTGGTTTGTGGCTTGCTGAGAATACTGGAACAGGTGAATGTATTTGTCAAGCAGGGGTATTAGCAGCAGGTGCGTACATTTAGAACAATAAAGATTTAGATAAGAAAATTTTCTTATTAGAAAAATAAGAAAATACATTAACAGCCAAATCTTAGATTTCGATTTATAAGCTTTTTAGCCTTAAAATCATTTATACCAACGATCTTGAAAACACACACAGGGTCAGTTGCAACAGTGGTTAAAGTAACCTTACGGTTAACGTTAAAGATTTCCCATCATAAGAAGAAAATGGTTTTTATAAGTTGACTTTCGTTAATATTAAGGGGAAATCATGATCTACAAAAAATACACTACATCTTTTATTCTTCCTCATAATATATCAAATCATATCTACAATCTTCTGTCTTCTGTCTGTTTCGGTATCATCTCTTATTATTGAAAAATTGGTCCTCTCAACTATGAACCGAAGCTTATATATAACAAGAAAATAGTGATAAATATTATTATCTTGTTATTTCAAGTATACCTACGTGTATGAACTATTTGATGGATGGTTTCTGGTCGAGAGTTTTCTTTGGGAGTTTTACCAAGCGCTAACTAAGCTGGTAAACTTTCCTGCACTTAAAGTTCCTAAGTGTTAATCGATCACCTCTGGTCAACGCTCCCTAACAACTAATTAAGTTTTGTTGCTGTCTGCGTAATACAACGTTCACTGAAAAATTAATGTCTACGTTATTTATCGAAATCTAAGTATAACTCATTGATTGGTAGCGAAATCTAAGTTTACAAAGTCTACTAACTTGTTTCGTTCGTTCGTTCGTTCGTTTCAACCAATAGACGTCCACTGCTGGACATAGGTCTCTTGCAAGGATCGCCACAGCACACGATCTTGTGCCGCCTGATTCCAGCGGCTGCCAGCGACTCGCTTGAGATCGTCTGTCCAACGAGTGGGGGGTCTACCTGCGCTTCGTTTACTGGTGCGAGGTCGCCATTCAAGCACCTTGGGACCCCAACGTCCATCGGCTCTTCGAGCAATGTGCCCCGCCCATTGCCACTTCAGCTTTGCGACTCGATGAGCTATGTCGGTAACTCTGGTTCTCCTGCGGATCTCCTCTTTTCTGATTTGATCCCGCAGGGATACTCCGAGCATAGCTCTCTCCATCGCCCGCTGAGTGACCCTGAGCCTTCTTATGAGGCTCATTGTCAGCGACCATGTATCAGATCCGTAAGTCATCACTGGCAACACGCACTGTTACATAGTTTTTTACAAAGACATACCTCTGTGAAGATGAAAAGTTATATCAAAGTCCCACGTTTTTGAACCGCGCGAAGATACTAGTGACAAGGACTAAAGCAGTCGCCAACACCTTAGTAATATGTAGTAAAACAGACTCTGGCTTAAATCTGAACGTTTTAGTAACGTCAAATATATTTATTAGGTAGGTTAGGTATAAGTATACGATACAACACATCTATACCTATCTACATCAATCTATACCTATCTACAATCTATAAAAATAAATGCAATTGAAGTGTATCCCTGTGATATCGAAATATTGTTATAGTGGGTGCATCCTGGGGCCGCAATCTCGTGAGTTTTGTATACAGAATAAAGTTGCCTATGTTTACATACTTACATTGCGATATATAATACCGCGGATTTCTGTTCGCTGTCATGAGTTGCAATAATGTAGGCAGTGAGTGTGGGCACAAGGCATATGAGAGACATTTTGCACCCTTTATAAGCCAGTAAGCCGCGTTAAATCCGGAGTATTACGTCGGCTTAGTGGACGTATTTTATTACATTATCTACTATATAGTAATTTACTGTTTTTATTGTGATAGTCATTCCAAAATCTTCAAGTTGAGGTTCTAGTGATCTTTTATAGGTTTCTAGTTGCGAGCGCAACTCAACAAGCTACAACGCAACTTCAGCCCGTTTAATAAAGATACTCTTATTGAATCGTTTAACCCTACCGAAGTTAGTGGCTCGCATCAAAGGTGCTCGAACATAATTACGAGTTGAAGCTGCCAATGATTTCTCACTCCGCTCCCACTCTGAAGCGATTAAACGATTCAATTTACGAAGTGCCAAGCGTTAAATAAAGACTTTGAGGTCTATTTCCCACTGTCGGTATACGAATGTAATGGGGAAGAAAATGGAGCACTAGAATATTAACTTTTTGACGTTGAAGAAGGTACCTACATTGACATTTGACAATAATATAGGTTATAATTATTTATATATTTTATTTATCTGTAAAACTTAGTACTTATATCATACTATTAAGTATTGCTTATAGAGGAAAACATACTTACAAAAATTAAATATGCAGCATGATGCATGATGTCAATCTTACCATAAATAGTCACTAAAATACTTCATATTGTTTTAGGTTCTTTTACTGACTAAGTACATGTTGTCGCCGCGGTGCAGAAAACTATATGTGCATAAAATATATATACATTTTAACATTTAAATTTAAGTTGTGTTGTTTAAGTTAAAATAAAATAAAACTGATTGCTAAACTTAAGACTAAAATATAAAAATATTAATGTGATTAAGATGGCAGCACTGACAATGGCTCGTTGTGTCATGACGCCACGCTATTGGCTCCCGCCAAAACCGACGATGTGATTGGTTCCCGCCAAAAGCACGATAGTGGGGCGTCACGAGACTAACGCTTAGAATAGAAAATATTAAATAGTTAGTCAGTTCTTTTTGAGTGTTCAGAGGGTGCACAAGTTGCACCCATATTAATTCTGTGAGTGGTGATCATAGTGTGAGTGCGCTAAGTGACAATGTAATGTGATCCGCTAAAATAAGTTACCCAGTGTTATAAAGTTGGTATTATATTAATTGGTTGATTGATTATACAGTTCTAGTGTTGTATATACGTGTTTTATTTACGGCGCTTTCATCAGAAGTGACAAGAACAAAAAACAAACGCCCAATGCCGCGAAGCCGAAAGAGAATGAGAGGAAGAAAAAGGAGCGCTTCGATTACGAGTTCTTACTCTTCAAGGAGTTCGAGTTCATCATCGTCAAGTAGTAGCAGCTACGATAGACGCCGACGCAGGAAAAAGAGGCGCACCAGGCGTGCGTCTCCCGCAGTAAGCCAAAATGTTGTATTATCTTCTGTGATACCGGAGTTTGACCCCTTAGTTGACGATATTCAAATGTGGATAAATGTTGTGGAAGCTAATGCTCGCGCTTTCAGTTGGTCTGACCGTGTTTTACAATATCAAGCCTTGCAGAAATTACGTAACACTGCTAAAACATGGTATGATTCCCTTCAAAAAAATAAAACATGTTGGACCAACTGGAAATGGAAGGATTGGCGAAATACTCTCTTAGATACGTTTCAAGTTAAGCGCAATATGTTTACTTTGCTAAAAGAATTAGTTCAAACAAAACCTACGCATGGGCAATCGTTATATGAATTTTATTTCCAACAAAAAGGAAAAATTGATAAAATGAGACTGTCGTTTTCCGAACAAGACATTATTTCCATAATTGTAGGATCAATTGGTGACAAAAATATAAGCACGGCGGCAGAAGCCGGTAGTTTTAAATACTATGATGATTTGGCCTCATTTTTACATGGAAAAATTCACTCTGAACCTGATCGTATGCCCAGTCAAAAACAAGGTAGTTCTCATAATAAAAATTTTACTCGTTTAACGCCCAACGAATCGGACAAAAAGATAGAAAGTTTTATAGGCACTAATTCATCAAATACTACATCGTTACAAACTGGTAGTGCACATATCACGTGCTTTCGATGTGGGGAACGGGGTCACAAGAAACCTAACTGTAACCAAAAGGATAATGTAAAATGTAATGCATGTCTAAAACTAGGTCATCTAGAACTTGCGTGTAGATCGAAACCTAAAACTAAAATTGAGAAAGATAGTGAAGTTAAATTAATTACGGAGCCAACCTCTAAAGATAAATTTTACAAAATCATTGAATTAAACGGAATTGAACAACAAGCTTTCATTGATATGGGTAGTAGCTGTTCATTAATAACGAGTGCTATGGTAAAAGAGTTAAATCTTGCACCGTTCCAATTAGATGCGCCAGTCCTACTAACGGGGTTTAAAGTCGAGTCTTGCTCTCAGGTTACTAAAGCGGTACAAGTTGATTTAAAAATAGATACAGCAAAACTAAATGTTACATTATATATTTTTGATGAATTATCTGGTTGTCCAATCCTCATAGGAAGAAATTTTACTGAAGATAAGAGAATTATGTATTCACGTATAGGTAACAATTTGTCCTTTTGTCTTTTAAATGAAGATCAGGTAGCCTTAATAGAATCATCTATGTTCAATGCCGATTCTACCGGTCATATTACTTTGTTAAATAAAATATTTGAACAGTACCCCCATGTTGTGTCAAAAGACTTACAGACGTTAGGACAAACAGCCTGTGTAGAATTGGACATCGAGGTCACAACCAATAAACCTGTTTGTCACCGACCATACCGTATGTCAGAATCGGAAAAATTAGCTACACGCGAAATAATTGACGAACTTTTAAAAAATGGCATAATACAAGAAAGCAATTCTGCTTATGCATGTCCAGTTTTATTGGTTGATAAACCTTCCGGTGAAAAACGCATGTGCGTTGATTATAGATCTCTAAATAAAATTACAGTGAAGGAAAAGTACCCCATGCCCATTATAGATGATCTGATAGATAAGTTAAAAGGTTGTAAATATTATACGTCATTAGATTTGAAAAGTGGGTATTACCAGATTAAAGTAAATAAAAGTTCGATACCTAAAACAGCATTTGTGACCCCTGATGGTCATTTCGAATTCAGACGAATGCCTTTTGGCCTTTGTAATGCACCATCAGTCTTTCAGCGACTCATGAATACTGTTTTAGGAAATCTGCGTTTTGGTAAGGTTATTTGCTACATGGATGATCTGTTGATAGCAACAGAATCCATTGATGAGAATATTAAGCAATTGGAGGAGGTTTTGAAAGTATTGCAAGAAAATGGGCTAACCATAAATTTAGAAAAATGTCATTTTTTTCAAAGTTCTGTTAATTTTCTCGGATATGATATTTCTGAAGAGGGAATTCGCCCGGGTAAGAAGAAATTAAATGCTGTAGAGGAATACCCTGAACCGAAAAATGTACACCAGGTTAGGCAGTTTTTAGGACTCATTAATTATTTCCGTAAGTTCATCAAAAATTGTGCTTTGATATCAAAACCTTTAGTGAAATTATTAAAAAAAGAGGCCGTATGGGAATGGAATTCAGAACAAATTCAGGCATTTAATAAGTTAAAACAAGAATTATTAGATAACGCTTTATTAACCATTTTTGATCCGAAATTACCTACCATTTTGTACACGGACGCTAGTCGCGATGGCGTAGGTTGCATATTGACACAAATGACTGAAAATGGGGAAAAACCTATCCATTTTTACAGTCGACAAACTTCTAGCGAGGAGAAGAAATATCACTCATTTGAATTAGAATTTTTGGCTATTGTCATTGGTTTGCAAAAATTTCGTCACTATTTACTAGGATCTACATTCAAAATTTATACAGATTGTAATGCTGTTAAATATACTATAAATAAACAAGAAATTAATTCTAGAATTGGTAGATGGGTGCTACTGACACAAGAGTTCACTTTCGACATTATACATAAACCAGGAACGCAAATGCAACATGTAGACGCGTTGAGTAGGAATGCGATTTGTGAAAACCCAACTCTCATATGTAATGAAAGCGTGTTGGCAATAACAGAGGGTGATTGGTTACTGTCAATCCAATTGCAAGACCCTAATATTTGCGCAATTAGGGAGATACTCGAATCAGGACAAGCCGAGCTAAACAAAAAAATATTTAATGAGTATGAGTTGTTAGGTAATAAGGTGTATCGACGCACTGAATATGGTAGGAGGTGGGTAGTTCCCAAGAAATGTATTTGGCAAGTGATTAGGGCGAATCATGATGAGATAGGCCATTTTGCTGTGGATAAATCAATGGAAAGAATCAAGTCATTATATTGGTTCCCTAAAATGAAAAAGGTTGTGTCTAAATACATCAAAAATTGCATTCACTGTATTTATTCCAAAAGTATCCACGGCAAAAAGGAAGGGAAGTTGTTTTCTATACCGAAATACGCGAGACCTTTCCATACATTACATATAGACCATCTAGGGCCTTTTGTAAAGACCACACAGAAAAATACTTACTTACTCGTGACAGTTGACGCTTTTACAAAATTTGTTTTCATATCACCTGTTCGGAATACAAAAAGTCAAATCGTTATAAATGAACTTGATAAAGTATTTAAAATTTTTGGCAACCCTAGACGGCTTATATGTGATGCTGGAAGTGCGTTTACGTCCAAATTATTTGTAAAATACTGTAAGGACAAAAATATAAGGCAACATGTAATTGCAACCGCGGTTCCACGTTCGAATGGCCAAGTGGAACGCTTCAATCGTACCATCCTTGATGCACTGAGAACTATGGGCGCTAGTACTGATTATAATAAATGGGATACACATATTCCAAGTATTCAACAAGGCATAAACAGCACCATCAACAAAACCACCTCTGCAACTCCTAGTGAAGTTTTCTTTGGTTACCGACTGCAAACCGATTCCGATCAACTTGTTAAGGAAGATGATGAACAAATAATTGATGTAACCTCATTAAGAAAAACTGTCAATAATCGAATTCAAGCGAATGCCGAAAATCAAAAGCGTACATTCGATGTCAAACGAAAACCGGCTCGAATTTACGACGTCAATGACTTGGTCGTTATTAAGATTCCCAGTCAAACAAACGATGGACAAAGCACTAAATTGCTACCATTGTTTAAAGGACCTTTTCAGGTGACAAAGGTTTTGGGTCATGATCGCTACATGGTAAAAGATATGAGAGGTGCTGAAAGAACTACTAAATGCTACGAGGGTACCACGTGTGCCGAAAATATGAAACCCTGGATAAAACTGGATGATTTGTGTGAGAAGCGTTTGGATATGGCCTAAAATGTTGTCAGGTAATACCACAAGTATTATTCATTGTATGCTTCTTTAAAAGATTGATATTTATATTAAAAAAAAAAATACCTACCTACCTTCTCTTAAATGTCTAGTGCATTATGCTTCGAACTTGTATATTGGTACATAGATGACTATCCGTGTGACGGTATTTAATCTTGTAAAATAAATCCGTTACATTTAATGTTAAGATTTACAGTGAGATGCAACTAGGGTTGGCCAAAGGCACCGCCTAGGGAAAGCTGTGTGTCTTAACAAATAACTGACCGCCGATGGAACAGTTCGGAATAAGTCTGAGTATCACATATACAAGTAGCTCATAAATCCCTTTGTTCAATTATTTAAATGTTTTGAAGTTCTGGTTGAGTGGACCTCCAGTTACTAGCTGCTGAGGGGATAGTAGATTGGAGGCCACTCGTTGGAATTCTGGAAATAGCTAAATCAAAGTTTCTTATTGTTGTTTTTGTTCTCAGCAACTGCACCAGACATGGACGCTATCCAGGGACGGATGCGTACGCAGGAGGGCCGAATGTTGTCGCCGCGGTGCAGAAAACTATATGTGCATAAAATATATATACATTTTAACATTTAAATTTAAGTTGTGTTGTTTAAGTTAAAATAAAATAAAACTGATTGCTAAACTTAAGACTAAAATATAAAAATATTAATGTGATTAAGATGGCAGCACTGACAATGGCTCGTTGTGTCATGACGCCACGCTATTGGCTCCCGCCAAAACCGACGATGTGATTGGTTCCCGCCAAAAGCACGATAGTGGGGCGTCACGAGACTAACGCTTAGAATAGAAAATATTAAATAGTTAGTCAGTTCTTTTTGAGTGTTCAGAGGGTGCACAAGTTGCACCCATATTAATTCTGTGAGTGGTGATCATAGTGTGAGTGCGCTAAGTGACAATGTAATGTGATCCGCTAAAATAAGTTACCCAGTGTTATAAAGTTGGTATTATATTAATTGGTTGATTGATTATACAGTTCTAGTGTTGTATATACGTGTTTTATTTACGGCGCTTTCATACATTAATTTTTTATACAGAAAAATATTAATCTTTCTAAAAGAACTTGACTGAATAGGACGAAAAAGTGTTTCTATCTTTCTTATTTTGCTTTAGTCGTGCTCATGACTTCATGAGGCATCTAAGACTCTCGTATCGCTCCTATAATTTACTGGTAGATTACTTTTAAAGTATTCTGATTTTACCCGAAAATCTTTTTCCAAGAAAAAGTATTGAAAATCTTTTTTCAAAAAAAAAGTACTTATTCCATTTCGAATAATATTTGCGGGTACTGATTACCGCCTGTTATATTTATCTTGAAGATAGGAAAAGTCAAGAAGCAATTTATTCAGTAAAATGAAGTTTCAAATTTTAATAAACCGAGCTAGCACATTGCGAGATTCGGTTCTTTGAACTTTCGGCTGATTGCAAATTGCCTTTCGAGAATTTCGACTTATCGAGTGGAGTAAACAGCAATTATTTTATTTATTATTGTAATATTGGTCCAATTACCTACCTAGTTAATATTTTGATAATTTGGTACCTAGGTAGATTCTGAAAAATTTGTTAGGTACCAAATTTTAATGCTCTCTTAAGTTGTTTTTCAGTAATTTGCTTTTTCGAAAACTTTATTTTTATGAGTAGGTTCGCGTAACTAGCAGTCGCTGTTTTACAATTCTTTGACTGCGTCCCGTCCAGGGCACAGGCCCGGTTCCTGTACGATCTAACATGAACCATACACTAGACTAACTTAAAAAATTTAATAGGTAGAAAACCTACACAATGGCTAAGAAAAAACTTCGGTTTACAGTCCGCATTAATGAGTGCAATGCATGTATGATAGCGCAAATCCCAATTTATTGCTGAGTAATGGCATCGTTTAGAGATCTGCAAATGGCCAAAGAAACAAGAAGATATTTTATTTATTTTTAACCCCCGACGCAAAAAAGACGGGGTGTTATAAGTTTGACGTGTCTCTGTGTGTGTGTCTGTCTGTTCCCCTGTAGCGCTCAAACGGGTGAACCGATTTGAATGCGGTTTTTTTGTTTGAAAGGTGAATTAGTCGAGAGTGTTGTTATAGCTATGTTTGATGAAAATAGATCCAAGATGGCCGCTACAACAAAATGGCTGATTACATTTTTTTTCACAACTCCCTTAATAAGGATATCAAATGAAAGGGCTTGACTAGTAGAATAGCACTATGCAAATCCAAGATGGCCGCCGCCACAAAATGGCGAATGTCGGGGTTTTTTTAATTTTTAATTTATACTTGTTATTGTTCTTGTACAAAAACACCTATTTGTGTTATGAGACCTACTTAATAACATACATTTTAGTTATACTAACTTTTACATCACTAGACTAGGTGTCAGAAAAAAGTTAAGGTGGAATTGGCTTTTATGACCTACCTAAGGCGGTAAGGCATTTATTTAAGGCACTCCTGTAAAGGAATTCCGAAAACCGGGAACGAAATACTTCTTATTACAAAGATTTTACTTCTGCTGACTGTATTACGAAGGTACAACAATGAGTCGCATTTAATCTAACTTTCTTTTTGTTCTCGGGGAGCGAAGAAAGGCCGCACGCACACAGGGATACCTACCTAACATGACGTTCTTTAGTTAATTAGGTAGTAAGTGATTCTGTTGTGGCGAGCTTTATTCAAATGCCAAAGACATCGTTCGAATAAAGTAATTTTTGTTACCCGTTATAATGGATAATCCTTTAGATAGTTTTAGCCAGTAGGTATTATTTATACTCTGATTTTTAATTCCGTGGAATTCTGACGTTTCGTAGATAATGTTACCAGACATAAAACATTTCCCACAAAAAAGATAAAAAATTCAAAACTTATCTATACATATAATAAAATCGTAGACTTGCCGTATCTGTACATTAAATATTTTTGCAAAATAATAACTGGGGGATGTTAGGGATAAGTAATAGAACGTAAAAAAGCTATTTTTGAAATTTTTATCTGTTTGTCTGTTTATCTGTTTGTCTGTTTGTCTGTATGTTTGTGCACGCATCAAGCAAAAACTACTGAACGGATTGAAATGAAACTTGGCATGATTTAAGTTCATACTACCGAGTAACATATAGGATACTTTTTATCCCGAAATTCAGCATGGTTCCCTTGGGAGAGGGGATGAAAGTCAAAATGTGTACTTAGCTGTAATTCATTAACCCGTGGTCCGATTTCATTCATTCTTTTTTTGTTAGAAAGGAGATAGTTTATAGATTACCGGGTAATCTCTGAAAGGCTGGATCGATTTTGATGGGACTTTCAGTGGTGGTTGTTTACATTTTTATTTACCTAAACATCCACCAGTGAACTTTTAACAGTTTTTAGCAAGGTATGAGCTCAAAAGAGCTTAAGAAAAACAATAAGTACTTACCCACGGGATTTTTAAAAACCGATATCTACGCGAACGAAGTCGCGGGTGTCCGCTTGTATGTAAATAAAAATCAACTGCCGCATGTAGATATATACAAATGCCTGACAGACACTTTGACCTGACACAGACCATTTTTGAATAAATTGTTTCAATGTGCTTCTTTTATTTTCTATTGCTGTTAGTATGTACTTTCTAGTTTCCACTCTTAGCGATTTCTATTTTAGGGCGAAACAACTAATATCTATTACTTATTACGCGGCTTAGGGCTTTTTATGTTGATAGGGAATTAAAGTAGTTTGGGGTAAAATCGTACTTCGTAGATGTTAACCCTGTTAATACAAATAACTCATCTGTAAATGACAATGACAGCTGTCAGAATTCCACCGAATTGAAAATTAGGGTATAGGATGAAGAATATTAATTATTATGAATATTTTGTCGTCTGACTGATATACTTAATCGTTATTCTAAATACGAAACGATGCCATATGCAACGAAAATGTTTGCCGTCATGCCGTGCAGTCATGATCAAATTATTGAAATATGTGTGAATTGTGTGATTCTGTCGTAGTTACACATAATTTTTCTTAGTTTACATATTATTAATTGCGCATATGACCTCAAAATTTAGCATAAAATATTTTTTACGCAATTCATACATAAAACATTCAATGACCACAGATAGGTAATATTATGCCACCAGTCTTTTTGAATTTTTAACCCCCGACGCAAAAACGACGGGGTGTTATAAGTTTGACGTGTCTGTGTGTGTGTGTGTGTGTGTGTGTGTGTGTGTGTGTGTGTGTGTGTGTGTGTGTGTGTGTGTGTGTGTCTGTCTGTTCCCCTGTGGCGCTCAAACGGGTGGACCGATTTGAATGCGGTTTTTTTTGTTTGAAAGGTGAATTAGTCGAGAGTGTTCTTAGCTATGTTTGATGAAAATCGGTCCAAGATGGCCGCCGCTACAAAATGGCGGATGATATATTTTTTCACAACTCCCTTGATATGGGTATCAAATGAAAGGGCTTGACTAGTAGAATAGCACTATTGCAAATTCAAGATGGCCGCCGCCACTAAATGGCGAATGTCGGGGGTTTTTTAAATTTTCAATTTACACTTGTAAGACAGTGTAACGTAATTTACTCGTAATGCTTAACCCGCCTTTCGAGCTTCAATGACGTCGATCTACGACAAAAAGGAAACCACCCTTAACAACTTTGACACATATTTATAGGTTTATTTATACTACAAAATAAAACAAGAATATGCTGTACAGATGTAAAAACACAATATAGCGGCTAATTAAATATAGGGGCTTGTGGCGGCAGCTCATTCCTTATGCATTCAGCGCGTCTTAATGCCTTCATTACCAGTGTGCTTAGTCTAAAGCAGAGCACTCGAAAACGAACTCGAAAACTATTGATCGATTTCAGAGTAAAATAGACCTAAAATGGCTTGTATTAAGGTTTGAGTTCGCCAATACATTCAGCATTCGAACAATGCTGAATGTATTGGCGAACTCAAACCTTAATACAAGCCATTTTAGGTCTATTTTACTCTGAAATCGATCAATAGTTTTCGAGTTCGTTTTCGAGTGCTCCGCTTTAGACTAAGCACACAGTTTAAAATATTAAGCAAACTTGGAAGCTGGAAAACGTCTCATTTAAGTTTGTCAAGGCGGTCGCGCGCATTTCCTGAAACAAATTATGATTATATTACGAAACAAATTATGTTTCAACCCAAACCAATATGGTATTTTAGTAGGTATCTACTTAGTATCCAAGACGTTCACTTAGATGAAAGTTAAAAGATAAAGATTTAACTTAATCTATCTATCTATTCTATCTATCTAATAATCTATCTATACTAATATAAAGAAGCTTGTCCTGACTGACTGATCATCAACGCACAGCCTAAACCACTGAAGCTAGAAACTTGAAATTTCTTGAAAAAATCACAGTAGCTTCCTTTTATGACGTACTTAGGCGCACACTAAGAAAGGATTATTGTGAATCCCACTTCTAAGGGGGTTAAATAGGGGATGAAAGTTATTATGAAAGTCATCATTTTTCAAGGTATATCCATGAAAATTGGTATTTATATTGTCGGTTAAAAATAAAAAATTAAGTACGTCTTTCTGGAATTTTTGAAATTCTACCCCCAAGTGGGTTAAATAGGGAATGAGATTTATAAGAATCCAAGTGGACAAAGTTGCTGGCATCAGCTAGTAATATATGTAATAAAAATAAGTTTAGGTACATTGTCACAAAAATCTATTTAAGTTTTAAAATGAGATACTTTTTTAACTGCACTTTTACTTACCTTACCCTGTTCAATACGATTTACTATACGAATATCTCCCAAGAACTTGGAAGCTCACTACATAATATATGCGTGTTCAATATAAGACACGCGTCTTAAAATAACGCAAGAGTTTGTACATGATATTTATTTCTGTTTACTTGTTCAGAAGAATTGAATAATTGGAATGGAATAAATCAATAAGACAAATATTTTCGTTTTATCCGCTGAATCCTACTGAACAAACAAACGTAATATTATATCCTGTGTAAACGCTTGAACGATAGGATGCCCACTGAACAAGGAAACGCACAGTTATTCGCAGAATGTGTATCATTATCAAACACTGTCTTTATTTTCTCCAAGCATAATATACCCGCGGCCACGTAGATTGAACACTGAACGAAACGTGGAGGGGATAGCTGCGTATGGGAACTGTCACGCACGTAATACCCCTTCCACTTTCCCTCAGCGTTCAATGTTCATGTCGATGTTTATACTTCTATTCAATTATATACCTACGTTACTTAGAATATCTAGTTAAAACTTGGTTCAACGTTTTCCAATTATCTCTTTTTGCATTGCAATAAGTGTCCCATTTGAAGTGCAATCGATCACAGCGGACACTGGTTATAGTGGTTACACTTCGTTATAGAGGAATTATTCTTGACTTCGCTGTATTTTAATTATTCTTTAACTTATAGATAGATAGATAGATAAACAATTTTATTTGTCGACGAAGTGATTTACAATAATTATATAATACGCTTACAAAAAAAAGTAAGTAAGAAATTATTACCTATATGTTTCGTCGAACAAATAAGGTTCCCCACTCAGCACAAAGCCGCAGCGAGCTGGTTTTCAGGGGGAACCTTAAAGTGGCCATCGACGTGCCTCCGACTTACTTATGTAAATATAATTATGTTTATCAAACAAATAAAAATTAAAAAAATAAAAATAGTAGCAATATGAAGAGCAACAATTATTATAAGTTAACTACCTACACAATATATTACCTAGTAAGAACAGAAAAAGAACAAACTGTCTGCCTGACTACAATTATTATTATTATTTTTATTTTTTAAATATATATATACAACTACCCGTTCTCAAACAGAACTTACTTAAATAAAAATTAAAAGTCTAAGTATCAGTGCAATACGCTAGTGCTGCCTATCGCCTCACCAGAGTGTTAGAAAGCATTTGCAAGCATGCATTGATTAACTCTCCTTCTGTAGCGTGAGTAAATGAATTTTGGCTTTAACTTTAAACAACCCAATTGATTGAATAGCACGTATTGGCGGTGGCAAATCGTTCCAACACTTAGTGGCGGCAAATTTAAAGCTTCCGTTAAAGCAGGCTGTTTTGTGCGGTGCTAGGGTGTGCTTAACACGAAACATCCGGGAATGTTTTGTGCGATCTGAGTACCCATCTTCTATCCATCTTAGTTTTTTCCTAAGATACTCGGGAACTCCGTATTTCATTACTCCAAAGAGCATGGTAGCGAGGTGAAGCTTGCGTCGTGATTCCATTTTCAATATATTTGCATTGTTAATATATGGTGTAACATGACTCCTTGGTGGTATACTAAAACAAAAACGGGCACAAGCATTTTGCACACGTTGTATAAGCTTTTTCGTTCTACTTAATAACCTAGCACCGTACACAGCATCCGCATAATTAAGGTTCGACAGCACCAACGTCTCACACAGCTTAATTCTAAGATCTACGCCGATATATGGTCTTATTCTATACAATAACTTAAGTCTATAAAAACAATTTCGGACCGCATTTAGTACATGGGTTTCGAAGCGCAATGTAGCATCCATAACAACACCCAAATTTCGGGCCTCGTTTACCCTTATAATATTAATATTGTCTATATTTATATTAAAGTTGAATGTGCTAAGACTGCTAATATTATGTTTGGAACCTAAAACCATGAACTGGGATTTAGCAGGGTTTAACACTAAACAGTTTTTCCTTGCCCATTTGTTTATGCGATCCAGATCCAAATTTATTTTAGTCACAGCCTCATCGCGGTCTTTTGGGTAAAATGGTAGATATAACTGCACATCGTCCGCATATAAATGATATTCACAGTGCTGAATGCAGCTTGTGATGTCAGAGGAATATAAAGTAAAGAGCAAGGGCCCCAAGATTGAACCTTGAGGGACCCCTCTGTTAACTGAAGAAAGGGCGGATACATTCTTGGTATTATCACTATTTATTAATTCTACATACTGAGATCTTCCGGTAAGGTAGCTAGCGAACCATTTAACAGTGTCAATGTCAAATCCATAAAATGATAATTTGGAAAGGAGAAGATTAACATTAATTGAATCAAAAGCTCTAGAGAAGTCAAGAAGGACAAGAATAGTACACATTCCCTTGTCTTGCGCCGTCAAAATGTCATCTACAACATTAGTAAGAGCCGTTGTCGTACTATGAGATTTCCTGAAACCTGACTGGCAAGCGGGTAGGATCTTATTTTTTTCAACATACTCTGTCAGTTGATTAGAGACTACTTTTTCCATGATCTTTGACAGACAGGGTAAAACACTAATTGGTCTAAGATCCTTAAATGAGGTTGGATTGTTACACTTAGGTAGTGGTCGCACTTTAGCTATCTTCCATAATTCAGGAAATGTAGATGTTAAAATAGAATTATTTACGATTTGAGTAATAGTTTGTAGACATTGCGGCAAAGTTATCATAAGCATTTCTAGTGAAATATTATCAACCCCTTGAGCATTAGAACTTAGATTCCGAATAATTTTAGCTATGACAGAATCATTCACCAGCTGCAGCCTAAATGTGCTGTCACTATGCCTATGATACTCGTAGTAAGTAAGATCTGATAAAGACACATAATTATTACCGGGTACGTCTAGGAAATGTTTGTTTATTAAGTCTTGGTTTCTAAGAGTAAACGGAATATCTCGTACTTTCTTTTTATCTGATACCAAGCCGGACTGTTTTAGGTTTTTCCAAAGTATTTTTGGATTTCTTATGTAAGCATTAATATAAGTTGTGTGATAGGCTTTCTTTTCCGCTTCGATAGCATTTATAACTACGTGTTTCATATCTTTATAAAAAATCTTGTGTGATTCTTTTTTAGTTAGCTTTGCCCGCGCATGACTTTCGTTTCTTAATTTAATCATTAATTTAATTGTGGGAGTTATCCACGGATGTTGTTCTTTTATAAGTATTTTTTTTAACGGTGCATGTATGTCAAATAATTTAATAAGTAAGCTATTAAGTTTCCTAACAATTTCGGTTACATCGGTGCAGTTACATAAATAAGTCCAGTCTATATTATCTAAATCCTTTTCAAAATTTGATAAATTAATGTTTTTCAAAGACCTGGCCGTGATATAATGAGGAGGAATTTTATCTTTCTTAAGATTCAAAGTGGACATTACAAGCGCATGGTGACCTAGTTCTGGTATATGGTTAACAGATAGATTTCGTATGTTTGCATTAGTGCATATAACGTCTATAAGTGTTTCACTATTATCAGTGAAATGCGTCGGTTGGTTAACTAATTGTTTCAGGTTTGAGTAATGTAGGAATTCGTCAAACATTTTTACTTTATTTTCGTCCTGCTTTAATAAATTAATATTAAAATCTCCCAGCAGTATTATGTAATCTGCATTCGAGAACGAAGTGATTGACTGAGTCATCGCATCAAGAAAATCACGCGGATTCAGCCAGGGCGGACGATACGCTGTACCTATAACTAGGCGGTTTCTATTAATGGTTATGCGAAGCCACATTTGTTCGATAGAGGTTGACTCTGGCTGGGGATGCTGGCAAATTCGCACGTTTATTCCTTTCTTAATGTAAAAGCCTACGCCCCCACCCCTCCCTCCACGAACATTTGTAGGCCGTGGTATATGTTTTAAAGTGTAACCAGGCACACTCGGTGCACGTTCATCTTCATTTGGTCGTAACCAGGTTTCATTGATGGCAAGGATATCTAAAGAAAAGTTGTCTAGCGTTGCTATAAATTCTTCGTGCCGCGTCCCTAACGACCCTGCGTTTAAAAGTCCAACAGTAAGAAATTTGTCCTTAATCACTGTAAATCTTTAAAGTATTTTTCACAAATTTCCAAAAACACAGATGATACAAACCTATGATACAACCATACAACAGACATAAAAAGACTTTAAACAAGAAGTGCATAAGAATATATGAGTAAATACCATGGGTCGATAGGAATATGAAATTACAGTGCAATGTACGGCACCAGACACTATACAGTGAGGGGTCTTTATAAAAGTTAATAATTACAATGTAGTTTACAGACTGAATACAATATATTAGATATTTTGCTATCACAGTTCGAATTGCTGCAACAATATTTTCCAAAAGTATATAAAATATTTTTATAAAATAACTAAAGTTCAATAGGTGGAGGCTCAAAATTTGTACATTTGCGCACTCGGTTAACTGATAAAATATCAAAAAACAATTAGAATGGCTATGTATATAAATTAACATGCGACATTCGGTATAATTCAATAGACAGTACAAGCTCTCAAACTTTTGTCTCACTAACGTCATCATTACCAAAAACACGCATACGGTCTTCTTCAGTACGGATCAAGTAAGCTCGTTTTCCATCCTCCTGTCTTGCATATATTCGGCCGTGCTTAGTCCACGTGTACTTCCATCGCAATTGCCGGGTACTTTCTCTCACCAAATAAAATAGTTTTCTGTTTGCTGAAGTGAGCCTTTCGTTGACGTAAAATCGTTTTGCAGGTGATTCCATACCAAGGTCAGCAGAGGTGACATTTCGACGGACTCGAGCAGACCGAAGCAGCTCGTCGCGCAAGTCGCACCGGGACAAGCGAACCACTAACCGCCTGTTTTTCTTTTGCGAGTTATCGGCGTTACTTACAGATGCTTTGCCGACTCTCTCCGCGAATACTATGTCCTCTTGTTTAAGAGTCAAGCCGAGTTTCGCTGCCAAGACTGTCACGGTGTGTACTGGATTTTCACCTTTATTCTCTGGTAGATTTGAGATTTCGATATCGGCCCGAAGGAGATCTTGGTCTCGGTCATTTAACTCCTGTTTGAGTTGACTTATGGTCTGTTCAAGAGAGTTCACTTTGGCAGTACTTACATCCTCTGATTTAGCCTCCAACGCAGTCAACCTATTTTCAAATTGGTCAACACGACTGTTACAGTTAGAGATCATGCTGTGCAGGCCTGCGATCTCCTGGCGAAATTCCTTAAATTCTTCTCGGACTTTACGCATTTCTTCCCGAAACAAGCGCAACTCAAGACCCAGATCCACATTGCTTAACTGGGTGGAATTTTGCGATGTATCCACGGGTTTACGGACTTCTAAGCGTTCGTTTTGAGTATCAGTCTTTGAAATTACTTCGATTTCACCAGCAGTAGAAACGGTGCAGCGAGTAGTGGCATCCCCAGAGCTTGTATCTGAAAGAAGATCAGAACTACCGTGTATTCCTTTAACCGGAGTTGCGGTATTGTTGCCCTTTGGCAATTTGCTTTTGCATTCAGGGCAGATCCAGTCTGGATTTAATTGAACATCTTCAGGCAGCGCTATACATGCTTTGTGATAGCAGGCGCTACAGCGTCCGCATACCGCAGCTAGCGAGGATGCTAGAAACTTCCCACAGGCTCTGCATTTCGCCATTTTGTTGCCTACCAAAGTTCCTTGTTATTATAGATACTCTTCAATTTAAATCACAGTACACGCTGCAACACTGAAGAATTAATAAAGCCCCGGAACGACGGCAATGCGGGCTTGTTGTACTGTCTGGATACGGCCCTGAGTCTGAAAGCCAAGGTGTTCACGACGAGAATACGCCCCTGGTTTTATTCTGGATACGGCCCTGTGATTGAGGTTTATATTGCGTTGTCTCACTGCGGTTAATTGCCAATGTTTGTGCCTTTAAAGGCAGAATCCGTGAAAAACAACACTGTCAGTATTTTATTGCACTCCTTTTAACACTTTATAAGCAACATTGGGTGATTTAATAGCTTTATATTTCGTTGACTCACTTAGGCTAATAATTGCCAGTTTTTGTGCACTAAGAGGCAGAATCCGTGAAAAACAACACTGTCAGTATATTATTGCACTTCTTTGAACACTTTAATAACCACTATGCGGCTTAACACGCATAATTATAATTTAAATTGAACAAAATACACGAGAGAATTGTTGTCGCAACCACGTCCATGACGTCACCACCTTCTGATTGCATTTGCTATATAGCATTCTTTGGCTCTTCATTTAATTCCGGCCATCACCGATAATAATATATTAAGTGAACTCCATCCAAAAGTTACGTAGGTACGTAGGCGTAATACATTTTATCAGATTGCGTGCCTGTACTTTACTTAATATATAGGATATTTTGGAATAAGATTCTACCTGAAATAGAATTTATATTTTACAAACAAGCGGACACCCGCGACTTCGTTCGCGTGGATATTGGTTTATAAAAATCCCGTGAGAATCATTTTGTTTTTCCTAAGCTCCTTTGAGCTCATACCTTGCTAAAAACTGTTAAAAGTTCACTGGCGGATATTTAGGTAGATCAAAATGTAAACATCCGCCACTGAAAGTCCCATCAAAATCGGTCCAGCCTTTTAGAGATTAGCCAGTAACCTTTTAAGTGTTTTCTTTCTAACAAAAAAAGAATGAACGAAATCGGACCACCCGTTAACGAATTACAGCTAAGTACACATTTTGACGTTCATCCCCTCTCCCAAGGGAACCGTGCTGAATTTCGGGATAAAAAGTATCCTATATGTTACTCCATAGTATGAACTTAAATCATGCCGAGTTTCATTTCAATCCATTCAGTAGTTTTTACGTGATGCGCGCACAAACATACAGATAAACAGACAAACAGATAAACAGACAAACAGACAAACGGACAAACAGACAAACAGACAAACAGACAAAAATTTCAAAAATAGCTTTTTTACGTTCTATTACTTATCCCTAACATCCCCCAGTTATTATTTTGCAAAAATCTTCAATGTACAGATACGGCAATTCTACGATTTTATTATATTTACTAGCCGACCCCCGCGACTTCGTCCGCATGGATATAGGTTTTATATAGGATCGGATTGGATCCCATAATCCTTTTTTGTACCTAAACTAAATGTAGCCTAAGTTACTCCTTATAACATCACCTATCTGCCATTGAAAGTTCCATTAAAATCGATCCAGCCGTTTCAGAGATTAGTTGGAACAAATAGACAGAACGACAAACATAAATTTAAACGCACGCCAGTTTAAAATAAGCCGTACGTACAAAGATCCGGGTCCCAAGTTATTGGAACCCACTAAATGCCTATCATTTCTGAACTGAAAAAACCTATGACCTTGAAATATTTACGGGACAATATATAAAGTACTACCTTTCTAACAAAAAAAGAATGAGTGAAATCGAACAACGCGTTAATGAATTACAGCTAAATACACGTTTTAACTTTCATCCCCTCTCCCAAGGGAACCATGCTGAATTTCGGGATAAAAAGTATCCTATAACCTACCTCGGAGTATAAACTCAAATCGTACCAAGTTTCATTCGAATCCATTCAGTAGTTTCGGCGTGATGCGCGGCCAAGATACAGACAGACAGACAGACAGACAGACAGACAGACAGACAGACAGACAGACAGACAGACAGACAAAAATGAAACAAATTACAGTTTTGGCTTCAGTATCGATTATAGAATGCCCTCCAACAAAAATTTTCAAAATATCTTCAATGTACAGAATTGGATCTGTTACAGTTTTATTATATTATAGATTATTATTATTCTCATCTAATAATGAAGAAAATATTTTCAATTTTCAGGGTTCAGTAAAACAAACAAAGTAACAATCAAAATTAATTTATAGGTATATCTATAATTAGGCCGCTATCCCACTGGCGTTTTGCGAGCGTTGGCATTTCTCCAACGTCTGCGCAGCGACAACGTCGCGTTGACGCGACGTCAACGTTGAGAGTGTCCAATAGTAGGGGAGCCCAAGAGGGGATTTTTGGATTTACTCGAGCGCGTCAGATTAAGATTTATAGAATAGAATAGAATATCAAACTATTTGAACGTAACTTACGAGAATGGGAGCGTTACAAAGTTGCAAAAAAAACGTTATCTTGACCTTCTCGAATCTCGAGGGTGGTTGAATTTTTTTCTATTTTGAAGGAAATGATGCAAAAATCAGCTGATTTCCACAAGCAGAAGTTTTAAAAATCGTCTATTGAAGACGAAAGCGTGCAGCTAGAAGCTTTCCCCACCAATGAAATGGAAAACCTTATATATAACCTTTTATTCTTCCTATCAACTAAACTATAAAATCTACTAGGTTCCGACGGCGCTCGAGTAAATCCACATTTAGCATCCTCGGCTCCCCTACTATAATGACAACCGTACACGCTTCGACTTCTCAACTTCAACGCGACGTTAACGTCGCGACAACGCTGCGCAGACGTTGGAGAAACGCCAACGCTCGCAAAACGCCAGTGGGATAGGGGCCTTAATTATTCTCAAAGCATTTGCGTTACTAATATTGTGCAGGTGCCGCCCTTTATAATATATTATTAAATATATGTTGGTTATATATCTACTAGCGGACCCAGTAGGCAGACTAGACGTTGCAAAAAAATAAAAATCTGGACGTCGCGTCGCCAGCAGCGCCACTTACCGGGTTTATCTAAAGCTAAGAACCATCCAGAAAATCCCATACGTACAAAAAAAAGTGGAGAAGAATTACGAACACGCGTAGGTACCTACTCCGGAATTTTATATGTAAACATTTGTATTCGGTGTGTTTAACTGTCATTCACACAGACTAGGTACATAGATAAACTAAGTTTTGTTTTGAACCATTTTTTTTACAAAATTTTTATCCTAGAAATAAATACTTAGGTAGAAGTTTTTAAAATTGAGACGGGCTAAGGACTGTCCGCTATAAACGGCGGTCTGATCTTTCATTGGTGACCCCGACGTGATGTGAGCACGCTATCTACAAACAAAAACGCTACTTTTTGTATCCACTCAAAGTTAGATAGAGACATCGCTACGAGCCAGACTCCAGAGTAAGTCCGCAGTAGACAGTACGAAGGTACGCTTCCACGCCTGTCATTGACGGATGCGGCTGCACCGTGCACCGTGATCGTTATTGGAGCGGACATTCCATCAATAGCCCCGCGCTTTAACGAGTTCAGACGCTCCGATCGATTCACTTTATTTGCAAAAAACTGCACCGAATCAATCTCTGTGTTGCTACAACGAAGGTGGCTAAGGGCATTGATTTAATGTTTTAATTTATTTTCAACAAGCGGACACCCGCGACTTTGTTCGCGTGGATATATATTGGTTTTTAAAAACCAACCAACCATTTCCCGTAGGAATAATTTTGTTTTTCCTAAGCTCCTTTGAGCTCATATCATGCTAAAAACTGTAAAAAGTTCACTGGCGGATGTTTAGGTAGATCAAAATGTATTCATCCGCCAGTGAAAGTCCCATCAAAATCGATCCAGCCTTTTAGAGATTAGTCGGTAATCTTTAAAGTATCTACTTTCTAACAAAAAAAAATGAATGAAATCGGACCACGCGTTATTGAATTACAGCTAAATACACGTTTTGACTTTCATCCCCTATCCCTAGGGAACCGTGCTGAATTTCGAGATAAAAAGTATCCTATATGTTACTCCGTAGTATGAACTTAAATCGTACCAAGTTTCATTTCAATCCATTCAGTAGTTTATGCGTGATGCGCGCACAAACATACAGACAAACAGACTAACAGATAAACAGACAAACAGACAAACAGACAAACAGACAAACAGACAAACAGACAAACAGATAAACAGACAAACAGAAAAAAAATTCAAAAATAGCTTTTTTACGTTCTATTACTTATCCCTAACATCCCCCAGTTATTATTTTGCAAAAATCTTCTATGTACAGATACGGCAAGTCTACGATTTTATTTTATGTATAGAAAGATAGATTTAGATATAGGTAGATATAGAAGATAGATATAGATAGAAGATATACGCGATACTATTTTATTTTGAATATAACAAAAACTGTATAAATATTTTTATTGTAGGTATCATAGGCTAGGAATATATAGGTGAGAATATAAACCTACATACATAACAAATCAAATCAACAAATCTACCTAATATTTATATGGCGCAGAGGAAGTTGTCCCAAACTTACATTATACCGTGCTACAAGTAAAGCTTCTCCAATCAACCCAACTTTAGAACATCTAGGGCATTTCTAACGCATTGTGAAGAGTAGTGATTTCGTATGCGACATGGCTGGTATGGTACGGTGTCTAACACTTCGGTGTTCAATAAAACTAGGTCTTTATTAGCGGGCTACGGCGAATGTTCGCGTTGTTGCGACAAGTGTGGCGGGGAGTTCGTCGCATCGCGGTGTACTTGGGCGCAGACCATTGTTCATCGCGGCATTGTCTGTCTGTACGTTGACTGCGTAGATGAGACCTAGACAAAAATATCACATTTATCCGTAGACGATGTTTTTGGGGCGACAACGCGACACGAAAATTCGCCCGCTAATGAAGGCCCAGCATTAGCGCTGTAGCGAGTAGCGACGCAGCGCACAAAGTGGCAGTGACATATCGCGATTTTTTCTACGTAGGACTCTACAGTGGCACCGCAGACGCACCTCAGGCCACAGCGACACCGCAACGCATTGCGGTGCCGCACAACGCACAGCCTAGATTGGTGGATATTTGAAAGAAGGAACTATTCAAGTTCTCTACAGAGGGTTTTTTTTTTCATTCCATCTTTATAGGAGTGGTCGGTACTATACGGACGAAGTTGTGGTCGCTTCAGTTCTTTATTAATTATTATTATTAAATATTTTTTAACATTTAATTTATTTATTTGGAGGTAGGTATTAATGTCATGCCTCCATAAGTAATACTTCTGTGAATTCTATATTCTGTATTAATAACAGGCACATTTAAAATCAGTACTCGGCATAGAGAAGTGTCTAGTGAGCCCAAAGACCAGTAAGCCTAGCCAAACGATCGAATCTTGGCAATGATGTCAGTTGTTCGATCTTTGATGCCCTACTTTTGTTAATATTACCTACAACAAATAATAAAATATACTTAATATAACGTTATCTACGTTTTTAATTGGTTGATAATTAATTTGATAGTCACGTTGTAGCCGCAAGAGGGGGATTAAAAGATTACGACTCTATCATAATTTCACAATAGGAGGATTATATTATTATTGGCAAACCTACTAATAGTTTATTCGACGAGTAGGTAGGTAAGTAATTTTTAATATAAAAATCTAAGCCAAAAGTAAAAAAAAATGGCTGCAAAAATGAATTGTGTAATTCAGAATGGAATTCCCAGCGACATGCATAGCGAGATGTGCCGATAAACATCCCCACAAGCGTCAAGCCACCGCCTCACCTCTTTGTTTATGTTTTGCACCCGTGATATATTGCACTGAGGTCAACAATGCAACGCAAGTTCCTGAGGAAAATGAATTGGCTTTTCATCTATCTTACGCTATATTAGCAGTTAAACTGTAGAATACTCGGTACTTTTCTATAATAATCTACTTATCTATAGCTACTTACATATAAAAAAATCATAGACTTGCCGTGTCCGTAGGTACATTAAAGATTTTTGCAAAATAATATCTGGGGGATGTTAGGGATAAGTAGTTAATGGAAGGTAAAAAAGCTACTTACTTTTGAAATTTTAGTGTTTGCCTGTTCACCTGTTTGTCTGCATGTTTGTGCGTGCATTACGCGAAAACATCGAATGGATTGAAGTTAAACTTGGCATGATTTAAGTTCATACTACGGAGCAACATAATATAGGAGACTTTTTATCCCGAAATTCAGCACGGTTGGGAGAGGGGATAAAATTCAAAATGTGTACTTAGCTGTAATTCATTAACGCGTGGTCCGATTTCATTAATTTTTTTTTTGAGAAACAAAATATTGTTCCGTAGTTAAATATTTCAAGGTCATCGGTTTTGTAGTTCAGAAATTACAGCCATCACAATCCTCAGTATTCCATATAACTTGGAGCCTGATTGTACCTACAGGAACCTTTGAACGTCCGGATTATCATCTGGGGTACATTATAATTTGTGTTTGTTTGTCTCCAAAACGTTGGACCGATTTTGATGGGACTTTCATTGGGAAAACTTTAATGATGGGAAAAAGCTTCCCGCGGGATTTAAAAACCTAAATCCAAACGGACGAAGTCGCGGGTATCCTCTAGTTATTCCAGATATACTTACTTCTTACCTAGTGATACGTGCATAACAAAGATAGAACCAAAAGGAATATTGGCTTTCGACAAAATAAGACATATTAATAAACAGAATAACATGACTGACACATGTCTTAAGTAACATTATAAAATATAGGAAATATAGATAAAACCTTATTTGTAAAAAAAACAAGGAGATCATATCACCTAGAAAAATATAACCTATACGCTGTCCATTTTATTTGTTGATATAATTGGCAGCTCACGCCTATGAATTACCGTATTTTTTTTCCCGGAATAATGTACTACAGTAATGTCGTACTTTATAGACGTGTAGTGAAGTGCCATGTGCATAACAAACAACCACAGACTATAAAACAGTTCTTGAAATACGATAAATCGATTTTATGATAAAAATAATTTTATTTCATGTAAATATTGTTTCCGTAAATTTAATAAATAAAAGGAAATAAAAATAGTATTTATGACTCCAAGATTGATTATTTGCAAGGAATTAAGTCGAAATCTTGGAATTTAAGTTCATACCAAGAGTAAAGAATATCATCATCATTCCATAGAATCCGTTTCCGCTCGGTTCGGTTTCCGCTGCGCTCCGACCTAGAAGGAGCAGCGTGTACAAGTAAAGTGCGGCAACAAAATGTACGCCATACTACATATTATGTGGCGTACACGGGTCAGTCTCGTTGCAACCAATGATTGACGTTGACGTGCTGCGTGTTGTCTTAAATTTTGCTCATAATCAACTTAAAATGCCGGTTTGCGTAGTGAAACTATGTAACAAGTCTAACAACAATACTGCAAGTAATATAAAAGATACTGGGATCACATACCATCAGTAATAATTACTTAAGTTATTATTATTGTTTAAGTTTTTATTTCAACGTGAAATTACACAAATCATAAAGGAGTCACAAAATATAAGGTCTCTTGTTAACACACGTTTTTTCCACGGTACGGCGAAACGTGGAACCTTGTTAACGACATGGCGCGTCCACGGTTCCATACAAGACTGCAACCGTAAAATGTAAAACGTAGCCTTGTGAATCAAGGCCAAGTGCTACGTTTTACCACATGAGTTGATATACGTACAGAGAGGAAGCTTCATACAAACGGCCCGCTGTAGGTACACTCACACATGAGCTTTAATCAACGGTTCACGGACGCCCGCGTCTGACCTCCTACTGGCTCAGTTGGATGACAAATGTGCGCTATGTGTGAGTGTAACTACAGCGGGCCGCTTGTACAAAGCTTCGTCTCTGTACGTATGTATATCTACTCATATGGTTACACGGTTGCAGTTTTGTATGGAACCATGGTCGCGCCGTATCGTTAACAAGGTTCAACGTTAATACATTTATTTATTTCATATATAATTTTAAAAAAAAACTAATAAACGAATAGTAATTAATATTTCAATGAAATATGAACAGGTGTAAATTTAAATTTTAAAAAATCCCCAACATTCGCCATTTTGAGGTGGCGGCCATCTTGGATTTGCATAGTGCTATTTTACTAGTCCAGCCCTTTCATTTGATACCCATATTGAGGAATTTGGGAAAAAATATGTAATCCGCCATTTTGTGGCGGCGGCCATCTTGGACCGATTTTCATCAAACATATCTGAGAACACTCCCGCGTCCCGACTAATTTACCTTTCAAACAAAAAAAAATTGCATTCAAATCGGTTCACCCGTTTGAGCGCTACGGTGGAACAGACAGACACACACAGACACATCAAATTTATAACACCCCGTCATTTATGCGTCGGTGGTTAAAAATAAAAATATTTAATTAAAACGATTGAAAGTTCTTTTTAAATAAAATCGATTATTATTTCAAATTGAATCGTTAACCTGTGAGAGCGTCACTAAATTCGTTTTTTTGACATCTGCCAAAAAGCAATTAATAATTTGGACAAAGTATATGGAATTTGCGCTCCAAACAAAACGTTGAACGTTGACGTATCATATCGACATGATTTCAGTTGATATGATCTATCTATCTATCTATCTATAATAATATAAAGTAGCTTGTCCTGACTGACTGACTGATCATCAACGCACAGCCTAAACCACTGAAGCTAGAAATTTGAAAATTTCACAGTGTGTTCCTTTTATGACGTAGGCGCACACTAAGAAAGGATTATTGCAAATTCTACACTTAAGAGGGTTAAATAGGGGATGAAAGTTTGTATGAAAGTCCGTCATTTTTCAAGTTATATCCATGAAAATTGGTATTTGGGTTTTCGATAAAAAATAAATAATATATGACGGAGCGCGTGGCTCCAAAGAGTTTTAAAAAATGATGACGTCAGCACTGCTGACGTTATTCCCTTGATTATTACGATGACTTCATGGTGACAGTAATTAAACTAGTGACGGCAGGAGAAGCCAGAGACGTCACTGGAAGTCATTGTTATTCATGAGGGTAGATTGGAATACCTTTCTGTAGGTATAACAAGGGTACCGGACTATTTGGGAAGCCTCTTGTTTAACTGAGGCACTAAG
Organism: Melanargia galathea; assembly: GCA_920104075.1. Lineage (NCBI taxonomy): Eukaryota > Metazoa > Arthropoda > Insecta > Lepidoptera > Nymphalidae > Melanargia > Melanargia galathea. The sequence goes on along the minus strand of OV049869.1, from coordinate 12,374,784 downwards.
GAACTACCCTAACCTACCTATCGGTCTCCACCACCCCTTGTAACCGAGCCATCGCCAACCAATCTAGTCTACACGACCTACGTCGTACAACAAACTAGGACATGGCACATTTTATGAAGGAAGTGTATTCGGCGAGAGCCCGAATCGGAATGTGTCGCTGCACGCTTGTGCCCTTCCTTTTATAATAAAAGGTTGGTGGGGGAATGACGTAATTACGTCATGCTTGATTGTTTACACTACAAGACGGCGCTGCCGTTAATTTACAGAGTTGTTGAGGGTATTTACAACTTGGTTGACAAAGTGATGTTTAATTCATGATTTGAGTAGTTTGACTGAGACGAATTATTTAATCTTGTCTTTCTTGACACTGCCAATTGAGGCTAACAACGTCTTCGCTCCGACACGGCCATTCTGATAGGCGGTGCGCGCTCTGCACCAGCCTGACAATTGATATTGATTCACATGACAATAAATGATTTGTGATGTGTAAGTCCTCATTCCATATGGCAACAGTTCTCGAAGGTTCTCGTAGGTTCTCGGAGATTCTCGTAAAGTCACCGTCATAAAGTCAAAGTAATGATTTCTCGAAGGTTCTCGGAGATTCTCGTAGGTTCTCGTAGATTCTCGTAGGTTCTCGTAGATTCTCGTAGGTTCTCGGAGAGTCTCGAAGATTCTCGTATAGTCACAATCATAAAGTCAAAGTCAAAGTAATGTTTTCTCGAAGAATCTCGGAGATTGTCGAAAATTCTCGTTAAGTTACAGTCATAAAGTCAGTCAAAGTAATGTTTTCTCGAAGGTTCTCGCAGGTTCTCGTAGGTTCTCGAAGATTCTCGTAAAGTCAGTCATAAAGTCAAAGTAATGATTTTTCGACGGTTCTCGGAGATTCTCGTAGGTTCTCGGAGATTTTCGTAGGTTCTCGGAGATTCTCGGAGATTCTCGTAGATTCTCGTAGATTCTCGTAGATTCTCGTAGGTTCTCGGAGAGTCTCGAAGATTCTCGTACAGTCACAATCATAAAGTCAAAGTCAAAGTAATGTTTTCTCGAAGGTTCTCGGAGATTGTCGAAAATTCTCGTAAAGTCACAGTCATAAAGTCAGTCAAAGTAATGTTTTCTCGGAAGTTCTCGGAGATTATCGTAGGTTCTCGTAAGTTCTCGGAGATTCTCGTAGGTTTTCGTAAATAAACTCGTGGATAAACTCGTGAATTTGGACGAAGGAGTAGTGCTATGCACAAAGTTTTGAAGATGAAAATCTGGGGCGGAAGCTCACCCATAGACTAATAGGCACTTCATTTTGAGGTTTGGTGCCAACGTTGTTTTACTGGGGCATATCTGGAGATCGAGCTGATGGAACGGTGCTCGATCCCACTTCTGATGACGGAGCGCGTGGCTCCAAAGAGTTTTAAAAAATGATGACGTCAGCACTGCTGACGTTATTCCCTTGATTATTACGATGACTTCATGGTGACAGTAATTAAACTAGTGACGGCAGGAGAAGCCAGAGACGTCACTGGAAGTCATTGTTATTCATGAGGGTAGATTGGAATACCTTTCTGTAGGTATAACAAGGGTACCGGACTATTTGGGAAGCCTCTTGTTTAACTGAGGCACTAAGGAACTACCCTAACCTACCTATCGGTCTCCACCACCCCTTGTAACCGAGCCATCGCCAACCAATCTAGTCTACACGACCTACGTCGTACAACAAACTAGGACATGGCACATTTTATGAAGGAAGTGTATTCGGCGAGAGCCCGAATCGGAATGTGTCGCTGCACGCTTGTGCCCTTCCTTTTATAATAAAAGGTTGGTGGGGGAATGACGTAATTACGTCATGCTTGATTGTTTACACTACAAGACGGCGCTGCCGTTAATTTACAGAGTTGTTGAGGGTATTTACAACTTGGTTGACAAAGTGATGTTTAATTCATGATTTGAGTAGTTTGACTGAGACGAATTATTTAATCTTGTCTTTCTTGACACTGCCAATTGAGGCTGAAAACGTCTTCGCTCCGACATATATATTTCAGAATTTTCGTAAATTCTTTCCCCAAGTGGGTAAAATATGGGATGAAAGTTTCTATGAAAGTCCGTCATTTTTAAAGTTATATCAATGAAAATCGGTATTTATACTGTCGGTTAAAAATAAAGAATTACGTGTTTCAGGAATTTTGGAAATTCCACCCCCAAGTGAGATTTATAAGAATCTAAAAATAAAAAATTAAGATATTTTTCGGAAATTATTATAAAATCCATCTCCTCATCCGTAATTATTTGTTAACATTAACGATGCCAAAAGCCCAGAATAGAATTCTGAAGGTAAAGACATTTTTTGGAGAATAGCATCAGGTGTCGCGACGAACGGTCGCGAACGAGCCAATCAATATGGTTGCTCAAAAGCTCAAATATGGTTGAGCGAAGCAATGGCTGGATCATGCGTCATGCTCGTGAACGGGTGCCGCCGTCGGAAATGGGGCTACTTTTGTCTGCCCTTCTTAACGTGTAGAATTGTAAGCACCATTCCGAACCAGTGGTGGATTCATTTGTCGATTCAAAAGCACTTGTAAAAGTTTATCTGAATAAAAAATATGTCTTAGACTTGCCTTTACACAAGTTCAAGAACTCTATTAAAAGTATGCTCATAAAAAAAGCTTATTATACAATTGAAGATTATATAAACGATAACAAAGCTTGGATTTAACTCGTTCCAGCAATGCGCGAGACGGCATTTCAATCATGTACATTAATAATAATAATTGTTATAATGTTTTTTTTAAAAAAAGAGCAACCGCCGAGTTTCTTGCAGGTTCTTCTCGGCTGGAACTGCATTCCGAACCTGGAACTTCAATTGACGATTCAAAAGTACTTGTAAAAGTTTATTTGAATAAAAAAATTTTCTATTCTATTCTATCACCTGACCATAAAGGCTAGCAACACCGAGAACCTTGATTGTCTAGTCTTACGCTTAAAATCCTAAGGTGAGTTAAATCAACTCTATATCCGTAGGAGATCTATGGTCTAGTCATCTCGGTTCGAACGTGTTTAAACCTAGGAACAAGTATCTATGGAAGCGAAATATTTTAGACGAAATCAAACATCTCTTTGACTCACTCACTCGTACCGATTTTAAGCATAAGAAAGAAAGAGAAGTCTGCTACTATCAGTTGTCCTACTTTAAACAAAAATAACCACTTTTCCTAGAGTCTGACGTAGTTCAACCGTGGACGTAGTTTAGCAGAAAGACCCAATCCACAAAATAGTAAAAATGAGTTATATAGGGTATAAGGAGACCGCTTCCGAAAACTTGTCGCTATTATTAGACTACCTAAACACAATCCAGTATAACCGCAATAACCCTATAGCGTAGGTATCACGCGCAACAACGTGACTGCGCGAGGTCAAGGTAACGCAAAGTTCGCTGTCCTCCAGCGTCAGCTGATTTTATTTGGATTACTTTTAACTTTAAAAAAATACAGGCAATATTTTTTTATTCCCCAAAAACGGGAATTGCACAAAAAATGCATTTTTTGTAAAAACTACTTTTTTCACATTTTTTTTTATAATATCTTATCAGTAATCTTTGGACACGTCTCCCAACGTGAGAATGACTCCATAAAGCGACTTGTCGTACAGGGCAAAATAGAGGGCACCAGAGGGCGAGGAAGGTCGCCTATGCGATGGACCAACCAAATGAAATCAGCTGTGGGCGGTTCCTTGCACGATTGCACCAGGCTGTCGGCCAGCAGGGAGAAGTGGCGAACACTCGTTTGGCGCATAAATCTGCCCTTAAAAACGTCACTTCTGGATGACCACGACCGCTCTGTTAAGAGTGAAACGAAGAAGAAGATCAGTACTTATCAGTACTATCACCTATCTTCGTTTTCGAGAGCGTTTCGCATACACCTATTCAAAGAGATCCTAAAGGTTGTTTCTTTCACTCAGAAAAAAAGATCCCTGATCCTACAATGTTATCATGGTTTTTTATGTTATGTATGAAATTATGTGTGTGTTGGGCGTTTGGGGGTGCCTAATAAACTCGTATGTTTGCTACGAGAATTTCTTATAAATCATACCTTCCGTTACCGCCTGGACCAAGAGCGTCACCAGCTGATGGGCAAAGGGGGGGACTAGATAAATAATATATACGGAGGATGGAAAGAAAAATGAATTTTAGGTCCAGTCGAGAGGTTATGAAGGTGTAAAGCAAGTATTACAAGTTCTTGAATTGACGTGAAAATCATCATCATCATCATCATCATGATCAACCCATTACCGGCTCACTACAGAGCACGGGTCTTCTCTCAGAGTGAGAAGGATTTTGGTCATAGTCTACCACGCTGGCCAAGCGGATTGGCAGACTTCACACACCTTTGAGAACGTTATGGAGAGAACTCTCAGGCATGCAGGTTTCCTCACGATGTTGTCCTTCACCGTTAAAGCAAGTGATATTTAAATACTTTTAAAACGCACATAACTCCGAAAAGTTAGAGGTGCGTGCCCCGGGATCGAACCCACGACCTCCGATTAGAAGTCGGTTGCCTTAACCACTATACAGCTTTTATTTGGAAGACGTGAAAATAGTTATTAATTATAAGTCAAGTGAGTGAATTTAGGACTTTGTTTGCATTTGGCTATACTCTGATTTTTAATTCGGTGGAAATCTGACGTTTCGTAATGAGTCCCCCGGCAGTGCTGTTTCCTCTCTTGTATGCGCTATTTACCAGCGACATACATTGCACCCCAGATGTTATGTTAGCCTAGTTTGCGGACGATAAGATGACATATACGACCCATACCCAATTCTCAAGTCAAGTGAGTGAATTTAGGACTTTGTTTGCATTTGGCTATACTCTGATTTTTAATTCGGTGGAAATCTGACGTTTCGTAATGTTACCAGAGATAAAACAATTCTCACAAAAGAGATAAAAAAATCAAAACTTATTGTTATAAAAATCAACTGCCTCATGTAGCAAGTGCCAAGCGGGAGCAGATAGACATCTGTCCCCCTAGAGATTTGATAAAATTCATAATTTTATCAAATCTCTAGGGGGGGCAGATGTCCCTATCTGCTCCCGCTTGGCAACACCCATGGCCTGGACGGCATCTTATCATCTCCGAGACCACTTGGTGCTTGAGTCCCCCGGCAGTGCTGTTTCCTCTCTTGTATGCGCTATTTACCACCGACATACATTGCACCCCAGATGTTATGTTAGCCTAGTTTGCGGACGATAAGATGACATATACGACCCATACCCAATTCTCGGTCATTCGATCTCGATTCCAAGTTACGGCTAGTCATCTAGGGTCTAGGCGACTGGTTCCGCTGCTGGAGGATAGAGGTCAACGGTGAAATAACGGAACTGTGCTTTTTACAGGAAAGCGTGGTAGCAAGTACTCCGGCAAACGTGCCGAAATAATTTATATACGGCGTTCTTTTCCCCTGGCAAGACAAAGCCAAATATCTAGGTGTGAACTTAGATGATAAGATGAACTTTGCCGCTCAAAGACGTAAATCCCCAAAAGGCAGCATTTGTGCTCAAGTTGTGCATTGTGATCGAGCAAAGAACCTGTATTCGCTCAATAATGTCCTGCACATGCATAGTATTTGCACATATCCCTCCCTTCTCGATTAAAGCAGACTAGGTAGTTTTGCAAACACTGCAGAATAAGTTTCTGCACACGGCAATGGGTGCCCCGTGGTTTGTGCGCAATATTGATCTCCAAGATCTCGATCTCCCTGTTCTAGCCCAACACTTTAAGCAGTTTTCAAAGAATTACCTTGAGAAAGCTGCCCGCCATACTTTGACGTGAATCCCTTCCTCTGTTACGGGGACGTATGGATTAGTCTATTGCAAAACTAGCATTCCAACGTCACGTAAGCCGAGTTTCGAGACTCACAGGAGACGCCCTTAAGACGATGTTCTCCCCGATTTTTTTCAAGCCCTTGGGCTCTAGCTCCGCTGGCAGAGTTTCTGCGCTCGCTTCCCCCTAAGGGCCTAAACATTCCGAAATAAATCATTTTTATTTAAAAATATCAATTTGTTTAGAAAGTTTTGTTTTTAGTTCCTTTCTGAGCATTAAGAAAAATACCCCGTAGTGTTAAAACCAATTTAGCAGAAACGACGGGTTGGCTTTTGAAACGTGCCGCCCTGATAGAGCAAAAGTGAGTTTATAAGGGCATCTTAGAGGGTCTGTCGATGCCCCCGGAACAATTTAACCGAAACGACTCAAACCCAAATTTTCCTCGATAACCGTAAGATACGCCAGTCTTTGAAGTACAATAAAAATATTAGTATTTTTGCCCATATTTGACAATATTTTCAACTATTCCAAAGACAATATCATTGCAGCAATTACCATCCAAACTTCAAACCTCGATTACTCAGAATAACTTTTTATGGGTTGGGTCATTTCTACTAAGCTACGTCCAGTTGACTGTCAATTTCTCGTAGGGTAAACGGCAAGTATTAACGACCCCCTTAAGATAATTTTAAAATCGATATCAATTATTAACAGTAGTATATTACTAAGTAAATTACAAAATAGCACTAGCTTTCACATTTTTATTTGTTGTTTATGTTATTTTATGTTACTTACATATTCTATAGTTTATTTGCACTACCTTAAATGCTTTTAAATATAAGATTACCGTATAAGAAATATCCATATGCCTATTTGTAGGTACTATCTATAACATGTACTAATTAAAAAGCGGTGATAGCCATCATTTGCTGTAACAGTGAAGAAAAACCTGCATGCCTGAGACTCTGCATAATGTTCTCAAAGGCTACCAATCCACACTTGGTCAGCATGGTGTACTACGGCATAAACCTTTCTCATTCTGAGACAAGACTCGTGCCCTGTAGTGGGCCGTTAAGGCGTTGATAATGATGATGATGAATTATAACGTGTCTGAGAAGTAGTCTTTAATAGAATCATATCGCGTTTGAGCATTAGTGAAACTTAACCGCGTGTTATTCTCTCATAATACACCTATTCGACTTTTACAGCGAAGTTGCATAAACCGTGACTAATTAATAAAGGGATTGTCAGATAAAAAATTTCGCACAACAAAGCACTTAGAACTTAAAAAATTACAAAATAACGTAATTTGACTTAGTTATGTGGATGCTCTATAAGTCGGCAGTTTAACGTCTGTGTCACGTTTAAAAATTCGTAGACATGTCAAACGAAGTAATTTCAGTACAATATTTTTTCTTCTAATACTTGATTCTTTTGACTTTTTGAGTCAACTAATAGTATTTGCTTTTTGTATAAAGAAGTAATTTTCAATTTATTTAAAAAATAAGTACTAATTAGCCTAAGCTCGGCACCTTTGTGCCTTTTTCCAGCATTTGTGTCCTCAAAGTCGGCCCTCACGTGTCTGAAAGAAAATCATATTTTACCCGCGACTTCGTCCGCGTAAATTAATGTTTTTCTTAATATTTATAGGAACTCTTTTCTCCTTTTCATTTTATTTTATTTTCCCGCCAAATAAATACCCTTCTCCAAAATTAATAGAACTTTTGAAGAAATGGATAGAATTTTTTTCAACAATCAGACAATTTTTTTGTATAGACAACATCAAGTTTATCCAATAGGATAAACAGGATACCTCACAATAGGATACCTTAGAAATAACCCAAATTCTAAAAGGTGGCACCCCCTGCCGACCCCAGGTACCTCATATTTCTGGTTTTCCTTAGTCCACCACCCTTGTTTTTTCTTTAAATACGTAAAATAATCGTGTTATACTACTATTACAAGACATCAAATATTATAACAAATTAAATTGCAACAACAAGTCTTAAATATTATTCATACGTAATTTATATCTTGTCAAACGACGCTCGGAAAGCAGAAATTTTATAAGAAATTAAGCGATTTACGCACTTGCACTCGTTCTAAGCGATAATTGAGGGATAGGGATGCAAAAAAATGCTGCCTTATTCTAAAACTATTTTCCCATTAGAGCAAGCTATATGTACACATAAAATACTCAGTGTGCCTAAGCGGCACCCAAAATGTTAATATTTACAAACATAGAACTGAGTGCCGACTTTTGCTGGGCGGCTTTAGGAGCATCCACCCTATCACCAGACGGTTAGCAAAATACAAATTTCTTGTCAATCTGTCTTTCAAGATGACACTGAAATTATATTGCGATCTTTTTTTTGACAGTGCATATTGACATAAGCAAAAGCGAAAGATATAATAAGTATTTATTCATTTTAAATAAGTTCTCTCTAGGAAGAAGAGGGGGTGGGGTATAATTTCTCTTAGGTTTAAACATATCTCCGCGGTACCGCCATTTTGCAACAAGGCGAAGATAGGCGTGGTCGGGTATCGAATAGTTGGCAGCGTGGCGGCTGATGTCCACGCTTCTGGGAACTAAGGTTAGTGGTAGAAGATAAGGATTATGAGAGATTAGAGGACGGATTAGGAGAGACTAGATTATGTTAGATAGTTTTAAGTGTAGAATTCTGATCAGAATTGGTTCCAAGAAAGCGGACCGATACCTCCCTCAGGTCATTTGATGAGAGACGAGTAGGAACTCCCCTCTGGTGACGTGGTCACAGCGGGTCGCACCCAAGGGTTCCAGGATCACAACCCGACTAGAGATAGGCTGGAAGGTTGCTTGCTGTCGAGGCGGCAAACGACTTCCAGAGGGCTCCGAGATACGAACCCGATGCGTGCATCGCTCGTTAGGAAGAGCGATTTCAGTGACCTGCAGGGAGGAACCCCCTCCCCCCTGGGCCGATCTCGTCCTGACACGAGATCTGCCCGGGCATAATTAACATTCCAGGAGCGCGGACCGAAGAGCCATGTACAATCACCAGGTACGAGGTGGCCGCCCCCCTCCAATAATCGGCGGTGGTAAATCGGTGGCGGTAATCCGGGTGTTAGCTATAATCAGCGGCCGGGCGGCCGTACAGATGACCAGACCATGCTAGAAAACTGGGTAAGTGCTCAAACAATATGCTCACAATGATATTATTCACCACGCCTCTGGTCTCATCACCCAGGATTCAGGCAAATTCCCATACGTGTAAAATCAGAGACAAAAGGGGGTGTTGGCGACATCAGGCTCCGATTATTTCATATAATCAACTCGCACCTCGTACGTACTGTTAAGGAATTTCCGTGTCGAATAAATGGTTGTATGGCAACACTAAAGTGACACTAACGACCTCCCGTCAGTTCACAGATAGATTGGTCCCACTGTATACTCTCATTTTTAACCCTGGAGTGGTCGCGCGCGGTCTGTGAGTCCGCAGCGAACTAATTTTGGTCATATTTAAGAAATTTAATATTTTTGCACACTGTACGTCCGTGATTGCCTCGAAGGGGTGGGGTAGCATCTTTTAGTAGCGATTTGACCTTTGTCACAGATGCACATGAGCAGTAATTAAGTTTTTCTGTGATTTTTAAGTACCTTAAACTTAGTGCCAATTTTTAAAATAATGATTATTTTTAATGTTATATTAGTTAACTCCTTTGTAATGTTTAAAATTAGAAAAGAAGTTGTAATATTTTTTTAATATTGTTTGTATTCTATTATATAAGCTGTATTCTTTTGAGGAGGCGAATTTTGATGTTTTTATAGACTTCATTACTTTTTGATATAATAATGAATAAATAAATAAAACCCTGTAATTTTCTTTGTTATTTAGTTCGACAGAGGACCAAATTTTACTATTATGTTATAAATAGACACAAATTGCTTATTAGTTAACTCAAAACAGGCAGTCAAAGTTGCGGACTGTCACACCGCGCGCGACCACTCATGTTCGGCGCAGGGGCGCGACCTTTGGAAGGTTAATTCCGTGGAATTCTGACAGCTGTCATTGCCATTTACAGATGAGTTATTTGTAATGTTATTTGTATTGTAATGTTATTTGTATGGCGAACAGGGTTAACATCTACGAAGTACGATTTTACCCCTAACTACTTTAATTTCCTGTCTTCATAAAAAGTAATATGCCGCGTAATAATATTAGTCGTTTGGCCTTAAAATAGAAAACACCAAGAGTGGAAACTAGAAAGTGCACACTAACAGCAATAGAAAACAAAAGATGCACATTGAAAAAAATTATTCAAAAATGGAAGTCGAATGACATTATTACCATAAAGTGTATGTCAGCCTTCAGGCATTTTTCATATCTAATGCAGCAGTTGATTTTTATTTACATAAGTTTTGAATTTCTTTATCTTTTTTGTGGGAATTATTTTATCTCTGGTAACATTACGAAACGTCAGAATTCCACAGAATTAAAAATCAGATTATATGTGATTTTTGAAAAAAAAAAATAGTTCCGCTTACAAAAATTGCAAAAGGTAGACAATTAAGTACCTCACTAAAAATAAAAAGGAAGGTTTAGTTTTTTGTACATATCTCAAAGACTAATTGAAAATAAAAATAAAAAATCAGCCAAGTGCGAGTCGGGCCTCGCTCTTTCAGGGTTCCGTACATAATTATGAACAATATAATATTTTGGGTCTAAGAAATATTTAATTTCCGAGTTAGACATCGCAAGAAACCGTGAAAGAAAAACGCAAAATAAGTTCGTTTGTTTTGGTCACAGCTTATAAACTATTTTATGAATCGTTGTTTTCAGTATTTGTTGTACAAATAGAGCATATAGTACCTACATAATATACCGAAATATCATATTCCTAACTAGTTTAGTTTTTTAGATAGCCCCCGTCACAAAAATGGTCTAAAACTGTCAATTTTGATGACCCCCCATTTCCTTACTTTTTAAGCAAAAAATTAAAAAAATATATATTCGTACTCTACTCAATGAGCTCTAAACAATGATACCCCACAAGCTAGGGTAAGAAAAATTTTTATTTTCCGGCTCCTTTCTCATGTATGGGAGCCCCCCTGAAAAATAATTTAATTCAATTTTTAATTCAATATTTGATTTTGGGTCAACGTTTTACACCAATTAATACCAAAATTTCAGGTTTGTAACTCATTTCGTCTGCGAGCTAGAGACCTGTGACCGGCGGACAGACGGACAGACAGACAGACAGACAGATAGACAGCCGAGTGACATTAATAGGGCTCCGTTTTTACCCTTTGGGTACGGAACCCTAAAAACTAAGACATAAACTAACTAACTAACTAAAACTAATAACAGAAACGCTGCAATGGTTAATTTAAACTGTTTATTAATTATTTCTGAATGCCAGAGTACGCAACGACACGTCACGACACGTAAGTGTGTTCCGGCCTTAAGTTTTTCATGGTCTGTGGACTGTGATGCAATCATAGAGATAATAATAATAAGTAGAGTAGGCATACCTACCTTAAAAACGTGCCAAAAATACACTCACACACGCACAATCCTGTAACATAAAATGGCGCGTGTTCATTGTGATTTCTCAAGTTATGCGTGTGTGAGTGTTCATGTATACATTTTAGGGAGGCCATCTTAAGTCACGAGTCTGCCACGATCTGTTTTATTGTTATGTTTAAAAATGTAGTGTTGTCTCTTACACACTTATGAAAATTTTGATAAGCTTGAGCTATTTTCCGATCCACTATTTTCTATAGGACATTATGCCAAGTCCTCTTCCTATAGAGTCAATGGATGCAATGTGCAAAGGCCACCGCGGCACCACAGATCCTGTCAGGAACAAAACAACTATATATAACCCAAATTACTAATTCCCTGGAATTCTGACGTTTCGTAATGTTACCAGAGATAAAACAATTCCCACAAAAAAGATAAAATATTCAAAACAGCAAATACAAATCAACTGCCGCATGTAGATTATGACAAATGCCTGACAGACACTTCATGGTGATAATGTCATTCGACATCCATTTTTCAATAAATTTTTTCAATGTGCTTCTTTTGTTTTCTATTGCTGTTAGTGTGCACTTTCTAGTTTCCACTCTTGGTGTTTTCTATTTTAGGGCGAAACGTTTAATATAATTATTCAGCATATGGCTTTTTATGATGACAGGGAATTAAAGTAGTTTGGGGTAAAATCGTACTTAGATGTTAACCCTGTTCTCCATACAAATAACTCATCTGTAAATGACAATGTGGCCGATTCTGTTGTACACAATCTCTAAATCTAAACTAAAATGACAGGTCTAAATATATTCCTGTCTCTTTCACAATCCTCCCTGCTGAAGGGGATAGCACTATTTTTAAACCTGTCAATTTAGTTTAGGTTTAGAGATTGTGTACAACACTAGGAACAAGTAGCTAGGGTGGGGTATAATTTCTCTTAGGTACAACCATGAACCTATAAAAGAGGACTTGGCATAATGTCCTATAGAAAATAGTGGATCGGAAAATAGCTTAAGCTTATCAAAATTTTCATAAGTGTGTAAGAGACAACACTACATTTTTAAACATAACAATAAAACAGATCGTGGCAGAAATTTTATTGCACTTCCCTTAAGATGGCCTCCCTAAAATGTATACATGAACACTCACACACGCACAACTTGAGACATCACAATGAACACGCGCCATTTTAGGTTGGGGGATTGTGCGCGTGTGAGTGTATTTTTGGCACGTTTTTAAGGTAGGTATGCCTACTCTACTTATTATTATTATCTCTATGGGTACAACAGAATTAGCCACATTGACAGCTGTCAGAATTCCGGGAAATTAGTAATACGGGTGTAGTATCATTTTATCTGTGAAACAAAACAAACAAGTGAAATACCTACACAGGTGATTGGTGAATTATTCTATGAATTAATTATGTACTCGATTAGAGTAATGCAGCAAAATCAGTAGGTCTTTCGACTGGCTACAATCTACATATTTACTCAATATCACTCAATATTGTATGAGAAAATCGAGTTCGACAAGAAATCGTATAAAAATCTGAAATAGGTAGTACTTATAATAATATGTTTACCTATCTTCCTATAATAGTTCCTACATTTTTAATCGAAGTTTTTAGTTTTTTGTAACTCATAAATCTACCTAGCCTCTAAAAAAATTACAAAAAATTGTATTTTAAAATTAAGTAAGTCTTCTATACTTACCTATGTATGTATTCAATTTATAAACTGGTACCATAAATTCAGTGTATAAATTGGACTAAGAGATTTGTTTAGAGGAAATATTTCTTGTGTACCATAAAGGTACTTTCTGAAATTCCATCTTAGACGGTTGAATAGGGGTGATAAAGTTTAGACAATAACATTTGTTTAACCTATCCACATCCACAAAAAGATATTATGACCTAGTCAGCTAGTAATAAAATAATTATAAGACTAAGTAAAATACTAATGATAAAATATACATAATTGACTACTTATAGCTTTAGCCTGATGCTTTATTATGATGTTACTTCTTGTTTTTTCAGTTAATATGGAAGACAGAGCTCCCACACAGTCTAATAAATCAGGCATTGTTAGCCTGAAAGCGAGGACTGATCAACAGGTGATGTCTATAGTGAGAACAGTTCTAGAAAGGTGTAAGAAAGAAAAAAGCAATAATTGCTTACAAGTGCCCTTAGAAGATTGCTTTGAAAGAGTTTCCTTTTATACAGGATTGCCAAAGATGTTTGTTTTCCATGTTATAGATGATAACCCATGTGAGGAAGATACTTTTGATGATAACAATCTCATTACACTAATGGAATGCATCAACGAATTCCTAGCTCGGAGATTAAATTTTAGGTTTAAGGATTTGCTTGAAGAATTTCTGATACATAAGAAAAAAATAAACTCTGATAGTCTATGTACCGTAGACTTAAAAACTTTTGAAAGAATAATGTACAACTTGGGATATACATACAAAAAAAATTTAAAAGGTCCACCAATAATTCTTATTGAAGATCCCAAACTTAAATTCTATAGATTTAATTACTTGTTTAAAATAAAACAGTTTAGAGAAAAAAAGCTACATATTTATTATGTTGATGAGAAACATATTTTAAAACATCCTTTTAAGAATCCAGTTAAGGATCAGGGTTGCCATAAGGGTTTAATATTTTTCCACATAATATCAGCTGACGGCTATGAAAATGGCATATATGTTAGTCAAAATGACCAAAGCCTTGAGGCTATTTTTAAAAAATGGATGTTGGATATAGTGCTCTACAGTTTAAAACCTGGCAGTGTTATTATAATGTCAAATAACTTTATACATGGGTCGCTAACTAAGAATTCCATAACAAGATATCATTCAAAAAAGGACATGCTGCAATGGTTGAGAGACAATAACATTCCGTGTGATCCTGACATGAATAAACCTAGGCTGTATGAGTTGATTGAGAAATGCACTGTCAATAATAAAGATTATGATATTGATAGAACTTTTAAACTTCATGGCTATCACGTGCTGCGTCTACCCAACAATTTTCCTTCTTTGAGTCCTACAAAATTTTTGTGGGACTTTATTAACAAATCCGTATATAAGGACGGAAATTTGGAAAGTTTGAAAGATTTCTTATTAAATTACATATTAAACATCGACATGCAAATGTGGTCAACATTTTTTGACTTGACTTGTAATATGGAAAATCGGATTTTTGAAATAGATTTACGAACAGAAGATCTCTTGGAAAATAATTGTGAATTGGATGAAAAGTGTTTCTATGAGTCCTCAGCAAATTTTAATATTAATGATTTCTTAGAAGAATCTACTAATGATAATAAAATAATTTAAGGCACCTTTTTGTTTGAAATTATTTATATATTTAAACAACTTTACTGTAAGTACATACCTATTCATAACAATGAATAAAGTACTGAAAACATTTTTGACATCATAGGTAGACATCAATATTCATTAAAAGTGAGTGAGAAAATATATTGAGGGAAAGTGAGAAATCACTTCCAGGTGCCAGGCAATATTAAATATTTAAAAACTTGGTTTTTAATAAAAAGAAAAAACTCGAGGTTGTGTGGGCAGTGGGACACACCCAATAGATGTGAAACTCTGTGTTACATATTCCTTCCTATAAAATAACACTGCTGACTTCTTTTCCCTCTTAGTATCTCATTGTGGCCTGAACAAGTTGCCCGTTGTTTCACCTTTTGTGAGTAAAGTCCCCATCCCAAAAGTCCATTAAAAGGAACTTAGCTTCTAAAACGCCAAGTAGGTATCAACCTTTTAGTACCTAAGGGAGATTCCTGGAAGAAAAGTATTACTTTCCTTTTCTGGGATGAAAAGAATCCTATAAGTATCTCTCTCCAGCAAAGTTTCGGCTCAATCAGATGAGCAACGCGAACACAAATGACAGCTAGACAAACAAGCAAACTCATTTTTAACCCCCGACGCCAAAACGACGAGTTGTTTTGTTTTAAGTTTGACGTCTCTATGTGTGTGTGTGTCTGTCTGTTCCACCGTAACGCTCAAACGGGTGAACCGATTTGAATGCGGTTTTTTTGTTTGAAAGATGTATTGGTCGGGAGTGTTCTTAGCTATGTTAGATGAAAATCGGTTCAAGATGGCCACCGCCACAAAATGGCGGATTACATACCTACGTATTTTGTCACAACTCCCTCAATAAAGGTAGGTATCAAATGAAAGGGCTTAGCACTATGCAAATCCAAGATGGCCGCAACCACAAAATGGAGAATGTCGGGGGATTTTTAAATTTTTAATTTATATACTTGTTGCGCGCCCCCTGCTAATCAACTGACGAGGCTCTGACGACCGACAAATGGCGGTATAACCATTTCATATCGGCTAGACTACAAAAATGACAAGGGCCGATGTCGGGCAGCAGCGACATCGGTACAATAGTCTAGCCCTGCGATCGCCAACCCGCCTGCCCAGCGTGGCGATTATGGGCATACCCTTGCAATTCATGGATTGTAAAATAAAGCCACAGCCCCTAGTCCCCGGCGGCCCCGCTATTCCTAGCTCTGGCAGCGGTTACGGTAACGGCGGGGCAGGGGGTGTCAAGAATCTCCGGAAGAGATTCCGCTGCCGACCCCGACGACTGGACCTGGCAACATATAACGCACGCACTTTGAGGACCGACGAAAAGATCATAGAGCTGGAAGAAGCAGTGAGCAAGTTGAATTGGGGTGTCATAGGGTTATCTGAAGTCCGAAGAGAGGGGGAGGACTCGATAATCCTTAAATCCGGCAACTTGTTCTACTACCGGGAGGGTGATCAACAATCCCAGGGTGGTGTCGGGTTCATCGTCCACAGGTCCCTCGTTAACAACATTGTGCAAGTCGAAAGTGTGTCGAGCAGGGTAGCGTACCTTATACTCAGAATAACCAAACGGTATTCGCTGAAGGTCATACAGGTCTACGCACCGACATCGACACATCCCGACGAGGAGGTAGAGGTCATGTATGAGGATATATCAAAAGCCATGCATGCCTCTAATACCTACTACAATGTTGTGATGGGGGATTTCAACGCAAGGCTGGGAAAGCGAAGCGGTGAAGAGTTGAAAGTGGGACAATTTGGCTATGGGCGACGGAACCATAGGGGCCAAATGTTGGCCGACTTCATGGAGAAAGAGGGCCTCTATATGATGAACTCTTTCTTCGAGAAGCGGCCACACAGGAAATGGACCTGGATGAGTCCCGATGGTTCTACGAGAAATGAGATTGACTTCATCATGTCTACCAAACGGCATGTATTCAATGATGTCTCTGTGATCAACAGGGTAAAAACCGGCAGCGATCACCGTATGGTAAGAGGCACATTGAATCTCAACATAAAGCTTGAAAGGGCCAGACTGATGAAGTCAACGCTCCGACCTTCTCGTGCCCATATCCAGAACCCCGAGAGCTTCCAACTCGAATTGCAAAACCGATTCGCTTGCCTGGCAGATTGCGATTCTGTGGACGAACTGAACAACAGGCTGGTGGAAACTGTCCATGCGGTTGGGTCTAGGTTCTTTAAGACCCACCGTAGAAATAGAACCAAAAAATTCTCAGACCATACTCTCAATCTCATGGAACAGAGACATGAAATGAGACTGCAGTCTTCAGGAGACGCCCTTGCTTATCGGCGGATTAATAGACAGATCTCTAAATCACAGACACGCGATATGAGAAACTTTAACACCGAGCGTATCAAAGAAACCATTGAGCGGAACAAAGGCTCAAAGGTGTTCGCGAGAGATCTGTCTATCGGCCAGAGTCAGCTGACGCGACTGAAGACCGACAGCGGTAGTGTCATTTCGTCTAAACCTGAGATTTTGAGAGAGGTCGAGAAGTTCTATGGACAGCTGTACACGTCAACACAGAAGCCTGTTGAAGATTTGGCTAAAGATCCCAGAGCCAAATTGACCCGACACTATACCGAAGATATCCCGGACGTCAGCCTATACGAGATTAGTATGGCTCTCAAACAACTCAAGGACAACAAGGCGCCAGGTGATGACGGAATCACAGCAGAACTCCTGAAAGCAGGTGGAAAACCGGTTCTTAAAGTCTTTCAGCGATTGTTCAATTCCGTCATCGACAAGGGCATAACGCCAGAAGCATGGCACAGAAGCGTGGTGGTTCTTTTCTTCAAAAAGGGCGATAATACCCTGCTGAAGAATTATAGACCCATCTCGCTGCTGAGCCATGTCTATAAGTTGTTCTCGAGAGTCATTACGAATCGTCTCGCTCGTAGGTTCGACGACTTCCAGCCTCCCGAACAGGCCGGGTTCCGAAAAGGCTTCAGTACCATAGACCACATTCATACGCTGCGGCAGGTTATACAGAAGACCGAAGAGTATAACCGGCCACTGCTTAGCGTTTGTGGACTATGAGAAAGCCTTTGATTCGGTGGAAACTTGGGCTGTATTGAGATCACTGCAGAGATGCCGGATCGACTATCGGTACATCCAAGCGCTGAAGTGTTTGTACGAAAACGCCACTATGTCAGTTCGTATACATGACCAGACTACGAGGCCAATCCAATTGCAGCGAGGAGTGCGTCAGGGAGATGTTATCTTCCCGAAGCTATTTACCGCTGCGTTGGAAGACGTCTTTAAGCTTCTGGACTGGAGCGGACTTGGCATCAACATAAACGGCGAGTACATCACTCACCTACGGTTTGCCGATGATATAGTCGTGATGGCAGAAACTCTGGGAGACCTTAATACAATGCTCAATGATCTCAGCAGAGTTTCTCAACAGGTGGGCTTAAAAATGAACATGAGTAAGACGAAGATCATGTCTAATGCTCATGTTCCGCTCCAGCCGGTAATTGTTGAGAACTCAGCACTCGAAATTGTAGACGAGTACATATACCTGGGACACACGGTCCAGCTAGGTAGGTCCAATTTTGAGAAAGAGATCAACCGCCGAATCCAACTCGGCTGGGCAGCGTTCGGGAAACTTCGAGATGTCTTTTCGTCCAATATCCCTCAGTGTCTGAAGACGAAAGTCTTCGAACAGTGCGTGTTGCCAGTGATGACTTACGGATCTGAGACATGGTCGCTAACAATGGGCCTCATAAGAAGGCTCAGGGTCACTCAGCGGGCGATGGAGAGAGCTATGCTCGGTGTATCCCTGCGTGATCAAATCAGAAATGAGGAGATCCGCAGGAGAACCAGAGTTACCGACATAGCTCATTATAGAGTCGCGAAGCTGAAGTGGCAATGGGCGGGGCACATTGCACGAAGAACCGATGGACGTTGGGGTCCCAAGGTGCTTGAATGGCGACCTCGCACCAGCAAACGAAGCGTAGGTAGACCCCCCACTCGATGGACAGACGATCTCAAGCGAGTCGCTGGTAGCCGCTGGAATCTGGCGGCACAAGATCATGTGCTGTGGCGATCCTTGCAAGAGACCTATGTCCAGCAGTGGACGTCCATTGGTTGAAACGAAACTTGTAATTTTTTAAATATAAAATATAGGTAGGTACGTTACTAAGTATATCCTATTTTTTACAAAATATTTATCCTAATTTTAGGAAGAACGATCTTCCCATTCATCTTTCTCCGTAGTAAGCAGGTAGGTAAATCCCCGCGTTCAGTGGAACCTCTTGGCCTCAGTCGTTACATTGCAATTTCTAAATCTGCAGATCTCGTAAGCTTTTGCAAGCTTCCAACCTCTGAAATAAATTGCATACGTACCTACCTACAGGTGTTTACCTACCTGCCTACATATGTTACAAAAATAGGTAAGTACCTATTAAGTAAGTACAGCTAGATAAATTCTATAGAAAGAAGGAGATACAGAACGATCCGGGAGCCATGAGATTGCTGTACAGTTTATGCCCTACCATTATTATTAAGAGTCACGACTCACGACCCTCAAAAGGAATACGATGCAGAGACGGCGATTGCGACTGTAGCAGAGCTTGATAATCTTAATTAAAAATAAAATTCTGATGTACTTAATACCTACCATTATTGAATAATAAATAATGGTAGGCACTTACCTACCGATTTATTCATGCGAGGTGTTTGCCAAAGAATTTAAAAAATGGAAAGAAATATTTCAGCAAAAAAATCGTTCATAAACAGTGGGTAGGTAGGTATTTAATTACCTTTGATTAAAACCAAGGCGTGCCTTTAGATATGCATAGGTACCTACTAGGTGTGTAGGTATACCAACATATAATTATCTAGGTATCTAAGAAAAATATTTCCATTTCATTCAGCTATGATATGAGCCTTTTTATGTTTCGTCATGTATCGGTCTGTGAGCAAAATACATAAAACAGGAGTTGTTTTTATGGTAAGTAGTTATCTACCTAGTGATGGATTAGGTATTTTGCCTGCAGCATTAAAAAAACCAGGTTAAACAGCAGCAGATATGGGTAGATACTTACCTACCTAAAGTGCAGTCGCGGAGCAGAAAGAATTTTGTACAATGACCTCTTGGCCTGCTGACAGTGGTCACTAACATTTTTCTGTTAATTGCGGTTTTTGAAGGAGAAAAAAAAAATTATTGTTATTTTAAAAAACCGGTCAAGTGCGAGTCAGACTCGCGTACCGAGGGTTCCGTACTCAAGAAGTATAAGTACAATCTGTTTTTCATTAGTTTGTTTTAAAAGAAGGTGTTAATTAAGCTAGGCCTCTAAATTGTATGAGCACTCATACAACTCAGAGGTCTATCTTAATTGGCTCAACTATGTATGTATCGGGACACCCTTTAATTTTAAATTTTTTTTAGTTTTTGGAATTTTTCCTTTATTTGTGCTGTAAGACCTGGCTTTTTGCCAAATTTCGTAATTCTAGGTCAACTGGAACTACCATTTAGGTTTTCGACCCAAGTACACGTAGTAACAAGTTAATGTACGAAATTCTTCCTAGTTCGCGACCGTACTTTACCTAGGTACTTAGGTATCAATTATTAAAAACGTCCAAATTAATAACCTACTTAGGTACCTACCTATTTACGTTTGCCGGACGGTAGGCTATGCCTGTATCTCGCGTGTAGGCTAGGCCTGTCATCCGAGATGTTCGCGCTTATTGTATACATAATAACAGGCGATAAGAAAATATTATGATCGATTAAAAAGTTCGTAAACTAAAACCCGACTACGCTTCATAATTTAATAATAACTAGCCGATCCCCGCAACTTCGTTCGCGTGTTTATAGGTTTTATATAGGATCGGAACGGATCCCATAATTCTTTTATGTACCAAAACTAAATGTAGCCTAAGTTACTCCTTATAACAACACCTATCTGCCATTGAAAGTTCCATTAAAATCAGTCCAGCCGTTTCTGAGATTAGTTGAAACAAATAGACAGACCGATAAACATAAATTTAAACGCACGCCAGTTTAAAATAAGCCGTACGTACAAAGATCCGGGTCCCAAGTTATTTGAACCCAATAAATGTCTATCATTTCTGAACTAAAAAATCTATGACCTTGAAATATTTACGGGACAATATATAAAGTACTACCTTTCTAACAAAAAAAGAATGAGTGAAATCGAACAACGCGTTAATGAATTACAGCTAAATACACGTTTTAACTTTCATCCCCTCTCCCAAGGGAACCGTGCTGAATTTCGGGATAAAATGTATCCTATGTCCTACCTCGGAGTATAAGCTCAAATCGTACCAAGTTTCATTCGGATCCATCCAGTAGTTTCGGCGTGATGCGCGGCCAAGATACAGACAGACAGACAGACAGACAGACAGACAAAAATGAAAAAAATTGCAGTTTTGTCTTCAGTATCGATTATAGAGTGCCCTCCAATAAAAATTTTCAAAATATCTTCAATGTACAGAATTGGATCTGTTACAGTTTTATTATATTATAGATAGATTTAGTGTGCAGAAAGCGCGGGGCAAGCAGCTAGTGGCGCCATCTGTTATGTCTATACGAAACTAATTTAATAATCTAGAAAGCCGCGCGAAGGTTTCTTCCCAATTTTTTCGTAAATAAAATGTAGCCTATGTCAGCCAGACCATAACAACGAATCAATAGACATCTCATTTATCAAAATCGATCCAGTAGTTTAGGCGCTACGGTGGTACACACAGAATCTCATACAAAAATCGGCATGCGCTAAAACTACATTGACAGCACCGCACGCCGATCTGTCACTTTAGGCGGGACAAGTAAGATATACCTACTGAATAAATAGGTACCTACTTGTATATTTTACAGATTTTTCTATCCTGGGTCACTGCTTTTGATGAGGCTGAAGATGACAAAACTTGTAAGATAAGTATATTAGTGTCGAATCAAATTGATAATCTACCTACTTGGGAACCTATAAGTACCTATTACTTAGTCTATAAAGTATTACTTAACAAGCGGACACCCGCGACTTCGTTCGCGTGGATATATATTGGTTTTTAAAAATCCTGTAGCAATCATTTTGTTTTTCCTGAGCTCCTTTGAGCTCATATCATGCTAAAAACTATTAAAAGTTCACTGGCGGATGTTTAGGTAGATTAAAATATAAACATCCGCCAGTGAAAGTCCCATCAAAATCGATCCAGCCTTTTAGAGATTAATCAGTAATCTTTAAAGTATCTACTTTCTAACAAAAAAAGAATAAATGAAATCGGACCACGGGTTATTGAATAACAGCTAAATACACGTTTTGACTTTCATCCCCTCTCCCTAGGGAACCGTGCTGAATTTCGGGATAAAAAGTATCCTATATGTTACTCCGTAGTATGAACTTAAATCGTACCAATTTTCGTTTCAATCCATTCAGTAGTTTTTGCGTGATGCGCGCACAAACATACAGACAAACAGACAAACAGATAAACAGACAAACAGACAAACAGACAAACAGATAAACAGACAAACAGACAAAAATTTCAAAAATAGCTTTTTTACGTTCTATTACTTATCCCTAACATCCCCCATTTATTATTTTGAAAAAATCTTCAATGTACAGATACGGCAAGTCTACGATTTTATTATATGTATAGAATAGATTATTCTATTTACTAACTTTTTTTTCAGTAAATCTTAAAATAGGATTCGATCTAACGCGAGGGAAAAATGGAGCTCCATCACTTCGAATACGAAATTTCGAAGGTACATTTTAATTAATATCTAAGGGTCAATATTTAGTAGGTACCTACTAACTAGATACGTGTTTCCTTTCCTACTGCCTCATTGGTCTAGTCACTAGTGGCTGACTTGCGGCTGTGTATCATGAAGTTCTACTTCTGGGTTTAAGTTCCGGATTGGATCAAAAAAGCTATTGGGCTTTTCTGTCAATAAAATCTCACTAGCAGCCGGAGTCGGGCAGTTGACGATGATATACCCCCGGGTGCCGGACGAGAGCATCGAACTCTCATAATCCCATTGGACTACGAGAATGAGGGATAGAGAGTGGTCTGTGGATAGATCATATTGCACCTGTGAATACGCTCACTACGTGTGAGAGTAGTCTGAGGAGTGTCACTATCTATGCTATAATATCTCCTGCGTAGTTGACTGCTGTGGCCAAAATTCATTTGAGAGAACATTCGTCTCCTTTCCATACATCCGAACCTACCTACTTCTTTCTTACAATTAGTACAAAATAAGTTGTTTGTCAAAAGAACTGATTAGTAAACGAAACTCTTTTTTAAGAAGTTGCAGAACTTGGTGGAGAAAAATTTGAAGAAGAGAATAAAAGGAAAAGGTCTTTAAGAGCCGATACGTCTAGTGAGAGTGATAAGACAGTCATAGACAGAATTATTGATCCCGAATATAAGGCACCAAAAGACAGTGATGGATCAGATGCTGTTGATACATCAGGTCAGTTAAGTACCTACCTAAATATCCTCTCCAATCTCGATTAGAAAATTTAAAAATTAAAGAGCAGTGTGACGATTGCATTCACCTCTGATTGGCCGACATTTTCTCGCTATTTGCTTTATAATGCATTTGTTGAAGGTAGTAAGAAATTAACAATAGGTACCTACCTACCAGAAATTCAGCCAATCACCACGACTGAGATTGATTATAGCAATGACTGATGCAGTTCTTAAACAATCGGGGGGTTGGCCACATTTAACAATTATATTTATTTGGCTTGAACTTAAACTCTTATCAGAAATGTATATCTGATGTAGGTACATACATGATATACCTACCTAACTACTACGTCAGTGGCGTGCACAGGG
Organism: Melanargia galathea; assembly: GCA_920104075.1. Lineage (NCBI taxonomy): Eukaryota > Metazoa > Arthropoda > Insecta > Lepidoptera > Nymphalidae > Melanargia > Melanargia galathea. The sequence goes on along the minus strand of OV049869.1, from coordinate 12,351,294 downwards.
TTCGAATTCAGCGTATACAATGAGTTTGTATTATTAATTTCTTCTAGGTATATCAATTTTAGTTTAACTCTTCTCTTGTACGTAATCATTGCTTTCTTTAGGGTAAGCAGAGCTTATCTGCATATATGAAGTGCACGCTACTGTACTAAATCTACCAAACCATTGAAAAGCGTTCAGAGTTAAAAACTTGCGTTCTTAGATAGAGTTTGTTACCTGAGTATAACATTTTTATTTTGTTGTGCTATAAAAATAACCAAATATTTTATACCTAAATAGCTGACCCCCGCGACTTCGTTCGCGTGTTTTTCTTTGCTATAAACCTCACGGAGCCCGAGACCTTTCCAACGAATGCAAAACCGTGGAAATCGGTTCGTGCGTTCTGGAGTTATAGCGTCAGGAAGGAAAACCCGACTTATTTTTATATAGTAGATAATATAAGTAATTGCTAAATAATATTTAAACAACAAAAACACAAATAGATAAATAAGTATGCTTGCAGGTTCAGACGATGACCGACGTTTAAGCACGAAGGGTATTTCGCCTGATGAGTTTGAACCTGAACGTAAGTAGTGTCTACTTGTAGAAATAAATATTAACCTAAATAACCTAACCAAATCTAAGGTACGTAGCTAGGTTTAATACGTAAGTTGATAACTGATTTATTTTTGCAGGTAGTCCCGATGTTTACGGACCAAAATATAATAAAGGCTCTGATTCGGAGTGAGATCGATTAAGTAAAGAAATTATATGTTTTATTTACTACTTTATTGTTCAAAGCATTAAAACCCTACATAATTATTTTTTAATTTATAATTTAGTAAGTAACTGAGGGTAGCAAAATATGTGCCTATCATATTATTTACTTATCATATTAATCTGTGCTAAAGCTGTGATAGCCTAGTGGTTAGGACGACCGACTTCTAATCGGAGGTCGTGGGTTCGATCCCGGGCACGCACCTCTAACTTTTCTGAGTTATGTGCGTTTTAAGTATTTAAATATCACTAGCTTTAACGGTGAAGGAAAACATCGTGAGGAAACCTGCATGCCTGAGAGTTCTCCATAACGTTCTCAAAGGTGTGTGAAGTCTGCCAATCCGCTTGGCCAGCGTGGTAGACTATGGCCAAAACCCTTCTCACTCTGAGAGGAGACCCGTGCTCTGCAGTGAGCCGGTAATGGGTTGTACATGATGATGATGATGATGATATTAATCTGAGCGAATAAAACAAAAATCTGCAAATTACAATAAATAATTACCTAATATTTAAATTAAGTACATAATGTTCGAATTTTATTATTTACTAGTTGACCCCCGCGACTTCGTCCACGTGGTTATAGAGGTTTTTATATCGATATAGGATCGGATTGGATCCCATAATCCTTTTGTGTACCTAAACTAAATATAGCCTAAGTTATTCCATATAACATCACCTATCTGCCATTCAAAGCATAAAGTTCCATCAAAATCGATCCAGCCGTTTCGGAAATAAGCTGGAACAAATAAACAGATCGACAAACATAACTCTAAATGCACACCAGTTTAAAATAAGCCGTACGTTCAAAGATCCGGGTCCCAAGTTATTTGAACCCAATAAATGTATGTCATTTCTGAACTAAAAAACCTATGACCTTGAAATATTTACAGGACAATACTTAAAGTACTACCTTTCTAACGAAAAAAGAATGAGTTAAATCGAACTACGCGTTATTGAATTAGAGCTAAATACACGTTTTAACTTTCTTCCCCTCTCCCAAGGGAACCGTGCTGAATTTCGGGATAAAAAGTATCCTATGTCCTACCTCGGAGTATAAACTCAAATCGTACCAAGTTTCATTCGAATCCATTCAGTAGTTTCGGCGTGATGCGCGGCCAAGATACAGACAGACAGACAGACAGACAGACAGACATACAAACAGACAGACAGACAGACAGACAAAAATGAAAAAAATTGCAGTTTTGGCTTCAGTATCGATTATAGAGTGCCCCCCAATAAAAAAATTCAAAATATCTTCAATGTACAGAATTGGATCTGTTACAGTTTTATTATATTACTAGCTGACCCCCGCGACTTCATTCGCGTGTTTATTGCTTTTATATAGGATCGGATCGGATCCCATAATTCTTTTATGTACCTAAACTAAATGTAGCCTAAGTTACCTACTCCTTATAACATTGAAAGTTCCATTAAAATCGATCCAGCCGTTTCGGAGATTAGCTGGAACAAATAGACAGACCGGCAAACATAAATTTGAAACGCACACCAGTTTAAAATAAGCCGTACGTTCAAAGATCCGGGTCCCAAGTTATTTGAACCCAATACTGAGGATTGTAATGTCTGTCATTTCTAAACTAAAAAACCTATGACCTTGAAATATTTACGGGACAATACATAAAGTATTACCTTTCTAACAAAAAAAGAATGAGTGAAATCGAACAACGCGTTAATGAATTACAGCTTAATACACGTTTTAACTTTCATCCCCTCTCCTAGAGGAACCGTGCTGAATTTCGGGATAAAAAGTATCCTATGTCCTACCTCGGAGTATAAACTCAAATCGTACCAAGTTTCATTCGAATCCATTCAGTAGTTTCGGCGTGATGCGCGGCCAAGATACAGACAGACAGACAGACAGACAGACAAAAATGAAAAAAATTGCAGTTTTGGCTTCAGTATCGATTATAGATTGCCCTCCAATAAAAAATTTCAAAATATCTTCAATGTACAGAATTGGATCTGTTACAGTTTTATTATATTATAGACTAGATGATGCCCACGGCTTCGCCCGTGTGGATTTAGGTTTTTAAAAACCCCATAGGAACTTTTGATTTTCCAGAACAAAAAGTAGCTTATCTGTAGAAACCCGTCCCCAAAACGGATAAGTCCTGTGGGATCCCCACGATTTCGGAATACAATTCCTTACAGCATCAGGGTTGAGGAGTTGGATATGTACCTACTCGAGTTCATTCAACGATAAAGTCATTAATTGGTACCCCCAATATCAATTTAAATAACCGAAAGTTTCTAAAACCCATTAGTTTTGGGGATTAGGTTAGGTCCCCTACAGCATCAGGATTGAGGAGTTGGAATCCAAATTTTTTACAGAACAGGGTCGCATTGTTTCTCTATCGATTAAAAAAAAAATACGCAAATCGGTTCAGAAATCTCGGAGATATCGGTGTACATAGGTAGAAAAACACAACTCCTCCTTTTCTGAAAGTCGGTTAAAAGAGTAGCCTATGTTACTCCCTGGTTAATTCTCTACTTGTATGTGAAAGTCCCGTCAAAATCGGTTCAGCCGTTCCGAAGATTAGCCCGTTCAAACAGACAGACAGACAGACAGACAGACAGACAGACAGACAGACAAAAATTTTAAAAACGTGTGATTCGGTTATGGTACCGTTCAAATAACCATATGAGCTTAATATGAGGTAGTTATTTCGATATTACAGACAGACACTTCAATTTTATTTATTAGTATAGATTAGTATAGATAGATAGATAGATAGATTACGTGTCGATATGTAGGTACTGTCACTACTGGCTAACCTCCGTAATGCTGGACCGATTTTGACGGGACTTTCACTAGCAGATTGCTGATATTGGAAGGAGTTAATTAGGCTATTTTTATTTTAGGAAGAAGAATTAGGGGTTCCGCATAGTAAAAATTAAAATCCATGATGAAACTTTTCACTATGGATTTGAATTTTTAAGGGCTATTAATTAATATCTACTCATTATAAGTACAGTAGTTCCATAATCCATTTGCGCAACTTCAAATCTACAAATGCGCAACTTTTAACAGTTTTGTTGCAATGTTTGAGCTAAAAGGATTTGCAAAAACCTAAACCTATTCACGCGAACGAAGTCGCGGACATCCGCTAATCTACAGTATCTACTTAGGTACATAGGTATAATAAAATCGTAGACATGCCGTATCTGTACATTAAAGATTTTTGCAAAATAATAACTGGGGGAAGGTTATATAAGTACTAAAACGTAAACAAGCTATAATAATTTAAAAAATAAAAAACCCGACTGCCATGCTATAAAACGAACTAAAAAATTAATAAACTACCACCGTACCACTTACAGTGTTTGTTATTTGTTTTATTTTTCATGATTTGTCACTCCAAACTGATTTAAAACATATAGATTGTATATATTTTCGTACTGGCCTTTTAAAGCCCTTTATTTTGATACCCCACTCGAGGTTCTTGAAGAAAAAAATTTTTTCAGCCCACACAAAAAAGTGCATAAAATCCGCCATTTTGGTTTTTTATGATTTTTATGTACCCAGTAACATTTGCGCCATCAAGACAAATATCTAATGACGTATCATTTATCAAAATCCGTTGAGCCGTTGGTTAGTTACAAGCGGACATACATAGGAATGGACATACATAGGTGAAACACATATATACCCAGACGGGTAAATAAAAAATAAAAAAACTATTTTTGAAATTTTTGTCTGTTTATCTGTTTGTCTGTATGTTTGTGCGTGTATCACGCAAAAACTACTAAATGGATTGAAATGAAACTTGGCATAATTTAAGTTCATACTACGGAGTAACATAGGATTCCTGTTATCCCGAAATTCAGCACGGTTCCCTTGGGAGAGGGGATGAAAGTCAAAATGTGTAGGTACTTAGCTGTAATTCATTAACGCGTGGTCCGATTTCATTCATTCTTTTTTTGTTAGAAAGGAGATACTTTAAAAATTACCGGCTAATCTCTGAAAGGCTGCATTGATTTTGATGGGACTTTCACTGGCGGATGTTTACATTTTGATCTACCTAAACATCCGCCAGTAAACTTTTAACAGTTTTATAGTAAGGTATGAGCTCAAAGGAGCTTAGGAAAAACAAAATGATTCTCACGGGATTTTTAAAAACCAATATCCACGCGAACGAATTCGCGGGTATCCGCTTGTTTTTAAATGAAATCATGATTCACATTCTACTTGGAGAACTAATCGGTAAGACTGAAGTGTGAACGTCAGTATTCTTAAAACTTTAAATTAAAGGCACTAGATTTCAGGCTCCACCGCAGAGTGCTATAAAATATAAAATCCTCTGTTCGCGGCGCTACGGATTAAAAGCTGCAATTTAAGTAGGTACCTACGTGCTTCGTCTCTTTCCTATATAAATAAATCCTGGTTTTCTGCATTATAATTTTCTATCTGTGTGCTGAAAATATTTAGTGATTTAGGTAAGTATATTAAAAACACAGATTAAAAAGTACAGGTATTTTTTTAGATAGCTCTATGCAGCTTTAATGTACTCCCGAATTATAGACACCGCAGCAAATCTCAATGTATGCAGAGGCCGTGCGCGTGACGCGGATATTATAGTGCACAAGTGTGTGCACAAATTGGTACCAACACTCTCTATTTTCTCAATGTCCGGTGGTACTTACCTACGCCACGCTGACAAGACCGAATAGAGACCAAGCGCAGGATCGATGGTTTTACGTGCTCTCCGGGGCACGCAAAATTCTACTACAAAAAATTACTTGTCATAAAACCCAATATTTTTTTGGACCGACTCAGGACTCGAACCCAGGACCTCATGTTTGAGAAAAATCATCTAAAATAAATAAAAATATATGGACATAATTTTTTAGGTGCCACCGTGATAACGTACGTACCTACCATACCTATAATATAATCATAAGTAGAAATAGAAAATTAATCATTCCACAGATTCTTAGAATGCGCCTGTCGATATGCAAAAGCAATTATATAATATAGGTAAAGATCGACCAGAATCTCATGAAAAATAGGGAAATTAAATTTCGTAGTAAGAAACACTAGGTTAACTCGGCTGCCCTAGTGATAAACAAAGTAATTACCTACATTCAGAACACCTTAGGGATCGTTTCACGAAACGAAAAATCAAGCAACTGCATTTTAAATACAAAAACAAAGTAATCAACATCCAATTACTTTGTTTTTGTGTTGTGCTTGTTGTTTACTTGGTTTTTGCATTTATATTCCAGGTTAGTGAGTGCAGTTACTTTGTTTGGGCAATTTAAATTTCAGTAAACGGTTCAAGTTATTTGAAATATTAAACTGTGGTAAAAAACTACTCGACATAAACCTTTTGTTAATGCAAAAAGTCAATTTCACAAAAAATGACAGTTACTTTGTTTATCGCTAGGGCAGCCGTAGTGTTGCTAACCTTGGAATTTCATTTCCCTATTTTTCATGAGATTCTGGTCGATCTATACCTACCTAATTACCTACCTAGCTACCTAATTAAATTAGAGAGCTTAACCGATTTGAATGCGGTTTTTTTTTTGTTTGAAAGGTGAATTAGTCGAGTGTTGTTAGTTATGTTTGAAGAAAATCGGTCCATCTTGGACCGAGGTGCTCCCTCAAAATTTAAAAAAAATTAAGGCCTAAACTAAGGCCACCTCCTCGCTGGAGGTGCGCCTCGCTGGAGGCTGGAGGCGCACCTCCAGAGAACTTAAAACTTATATAATTGAATCTCCAATCCTTAATTGAACAGCAGTCAAATGAATACGGGATTCGTCTATTCTATACGAAACAAAGAGAAATTATTAGATACCTACTTACCTATTCTAAGGAAGCGCACTATATTTAATTTGAAGTTTGAAAGATTTGTGTTTGTGACTTACGAACTTATCTAAATTAATAGGCGCGTGTCAGCAAAATTTAATTATGTATATGTTACCGGAAATGTATGTAATCCGTCATTGTATACAATTCCTAGGAAATGTATGTAATTCCTAAAATCGCACGGAAAAGTGTAAAATAATTCTATTGGGTCCAAAAGATCGGGACGGTCCCAAATATAACAAATCAAAAACCATGAAAATTAGTCCAGCCGTTCTCGAGTTATAAGTGTTCAAACTAACACGACTTTGTTTTATATATACAGGGTTATTGGTAATATGTCGGCAATCCGTTAAGGGGGTGTAGAAGGGGTCATTTGCAACCAAATGACCTCTAGGCAAATCTCAACCATTTTCGAGTAATTTGACTTTTTGTGTTTTTTAGAAAAATTTGCGGTACGCAACTTTGAAAATTTATAAGAAAAAACTCAATGCGTGAAATTTAATTTTATTATTATTATCTGCTAGTTAACACTTCAATACATCATAATCAACCATAAAATGGCCATTACCTTCAATAGTTTTTAAATCAGAGCTACATTTAAAATTTTCATAATTTTGAGCAGGTGGTCGAACTAAAATGATCCATTTGTGAAAAAAACCACTATGGTACTTTATCGGCGGACTATTGTTAAAACATGTACAATTTCTCAGCTATCCAACGAGATATAATAAGGTACCAGAAATTAGAAATTGGATGAGAAAAATGCAATTAATGTGAAAAAAAACGAAATCCCACCCATTCACACGTTTAAAGAAAAACGTCATTGTGAGCCCTTTTTTCTCTTTTTCTTAATGTTTTGATCTACCTTAGAGGCCCAGAAGTGTACATTGTAGTAATTCGTGATCCCGCCTTTGTCAAACTTGGACTCATCTGTCCATATTTTTTTTAGGATTCTTCTAGGTCTGCATTCAACATGATTCTACAGAAATTCATTATTTTTAAGGAATCACGGAGACAATCCGATTCTGGGACACGCGTGTATGCTCCAAGCGACGATGAACGAATTCATGGTTGTTTTGAAGAAAAACCCAGAACGTCAAAAAGTATTGTGGCAAATTATCTAGGATTATCTTAGTGGATAGTGTGATTTAGGTACTGTAAGTACACTGCAGGATCGTACTCATACCACTACATGCCTGTGGATCTAATTTACGAAGGTGATCTCGTAAGAAGAACGAATTTCTGATGGTTCAAGCTGAATGCAGACCTAAAAGATCCTATGTTTCTTAGAAAAAATTTATGGATTGGATTTATGTCCAAGTTTGACCAAGGCGGGATCACGAATTACCACAATGCACACTTCTGGGCCTCTAAGGTAGATCAAAACCTTAAGAAAAAGAGAAAAAAGGGCTCACAACAACGTTTTTCTTTAAACGTGTGAATGGGTGGGATTTCGTTTTTTTCACATTAATTGCATTTTTCTCATCCAATTTCTAATTTCTGGTACCTTATTTTATCTCGTTGGATAGCTGAGAAATTATACATGTTTTAACAATAGTCCGCCGATAAAGTACCATAGTGGTTTTTTTCACAAATTGATCATTTTAGTTCGACCACCTGCTCAAAATTATGAAAAATTTAACTGTTTGTAGCTTTGATTTAAAAACTATTGAAGGTAATGGCCATTTTATGGTTGGTTATGATGTATTGAAGTGTTAACTAGCAGATAATAATAATAAAATTAAATTTCATGCATTGAGTTTTTTCTTATAAATTTTCAAATTTGCATATCGCAATTTTTTCTAAAAAAACACAATAAGTCAAATTACTCGAAAATGGTTGAGATTTGCCTAGGGGTCATTAGGTTGCAAATGACCCCCTTCTACACCCCCTCAACGGATTGCCGACTTATTACCAATAACCCTGTATACTATATGTATCTGTCGTGGCCATATCTTAGAATTGATTATGATTAATCATTTCATGAAACGGTTCTGTTTCATGAAATGGAAAAAATACGATGACCACACACTGCTGGCCAGATCAAAATGAATGATCAACGTTTAATAAAAGTAAGAAGATTTTAATGGCTTGCAACCCTTGTTCTATAATTACGCCCCCCTGACAAAGTCATTCATCGGCCAAAAGCAAATAGTAGTTTATGAAACGGTTGCATAATAGAGGTTATTAAAACACGAGTGTTAGTTTAAAAAACGAGCCGCAGGCGAGTTTTTTAATAGTATTACACGAGTGTTTTAATAACTAATTATGTAGAGTTTCATACACTACTTTATCTAAGCTCATCAATAGGTATCTTACGTATAAAAGAAAAGACTAAGAAATTAACAAAATTATTTATTATAATAAGTATTCATGTTTTGGATATTGCAATTTATAAATGTACTCAATTCTTCAGGGGAGAACGTTTTTGCATTTTTTCCCTTAAAGCCCTGCGATTTTCTTTTTAAAACAGCAATCAGTCTTGTGTATTTAATAATATCGATTTGGTTGTAGATACTCAATATACTTTTGAGCATTGAGTATTTAGCCCATAAGGACAAAGACTTAAATTTATTTGATAATTCTTGGAAATATGCTAGCATTACATTTTCTGAAAATGAAGTGGTTTTTTTCAAAATTTTCCAACTCATAAAATCTTGGTAACATTTATCGTAAATTTTCTTTGATTTTGCTGGCAAAAGATTATTTGTCATTCCCGATGCTATTTCCAGAATGTCTGGTGGAGTTAAATTCTCTTCAGTATCACTGCTAGACATTTTTCCGCGCAACAAAAATCACTTGCAAAATTTTGAGTTACAAAAACTGAATAGTAAATAAATAATAAATTAAAAATTTAAATAATAGGCGCCAAAATTCAATTGTCAATTTCGAATGTGCGGTGCGTGCAGTGCGTCTATGGTCAATTATGGTAGCACTACACTCTGTCCTCTGGCCGCATCTTGCTACCGCCACACTTTCGCAGTAGTAGTAATAGGGTAACTTTGATAGCGGGATAATCATTGTAAGTAACAAAATTAAACTAACTAACTATTGTAAACTAACTATTGTAGCTATTTCTTTTAAAATGTTTCTTTTGTTTAATTTATGTTTTTTTGGTGTACAATAAAGTATTAAATAATAATAATAATAATAAACACCCGGCATGGCTCAAAAATACCAAAACCCAGTGCCTGTACTATAATGTAGAAAAAATTATTTTTTAACATTGTTTTGCAATAATTTCCTAACAAAGTAGTGTTATAATGAACTTTTTTAATTTTTTTTTTAAATATTATAGATGTATGTGAATAAAGTAGTCCAATATATGACACATTTTGATTTCATATTCGGAATTTTATGATATGAGAGTAGATAAAGATCATTATTGCATGTTATTGCTTGTCGCTTGACATAACTTGCAGGTGCCACAAACTCACCACAAACTATAGTACAAAATTACTAGAATCCAATTTGACATTTTTTTTATATTAGTAACAGACATAGAGGTAATAATAATAAGTAGAGTTGGTATACCTACCTTAAAAACGTGCCAAAAATACACTCACACACGCACAATCCTGTAACATAAAATGGCGCGTGTTCATTGTGATGTCTCAAGTTGTGCGTGTGTGAGTGTTCATGTATACATTTTAGGGAGGCCATCTTAAGTCACGAGTCTGCCACGATCTGTTTTATTGTTATGTTTAAAAATGTAGTGTTGTCTCTTACACACTTATGAAAATTTTGATAAGCTTGAGCTATTTTCCGATCCACTATTTTCTATAGGACATTATGCCAAGTCCTCTTCCTAGAGTCAATGGTAACAGAACTATTAGTAACTGTTCTGTTACTAATATAAAAAAAAAAAAAAAAAAAAAAAAAAAAAAAAAAAAAAAATTGACATTTTATTAGGTATAGTATATACATCGACTCTATAGGAAGAGGACTTGGCATAATGTCCTATAGAAAATAGTGGATCGGAAAATAGCTCAAGCTTATCAAAATTTTCATAAGTGTGTAAGAGACAACACTACATTTTTAAACATAACAATAAAACAGATCGTGGCAGACTCGTGACTTAAGATGGCCTCCCTAAAATGTATACATGAACACTCACACACGCACAACTTGAGACATCACAATGAACACGCGCCATTTTATGTTACAGGATTGTGCGTGTGTGAGTGTATTTTTGGCACGTTTTTAAGGTAGGTATGCCAGCTCTACTTATTATTATTATCTCTATGAGTATATATAAAAAAAAATTGTCACTGTCAAGTCACAAGTGTCAAATTGAAGATTGAAGTTCGAACCATTTGAATTTGACAACAGTTTATTTACGAGTGTTTACGAGTGAGAAAAATATTTCTGAACAGCACTATGTTTTAAGTGATTTTTAAAACAATAATAGATTTTTATGCGTTGTTTAGCAAATTACTTTTATTATCGCAATTTATTTGATGATAAGTTGATCTAGTCTTTTAGAAATTAACATGACATCTGTTTGTTTTGATACAAGAACTTTGAAAAAAATATTGTAATTAATTAATGTTGTAATATTCGGATTTACAATGGAAGGTGGAGATTGGAAAAATAATATTATAAGTCAGCTACAGGCCCGCAACAAGCGGGAAACGAGTTCTTTCCAAGATATCATAGCTTTTCGTAAGTAACATAACCTATAGCTAATAATGTCTTTGTGTGTACATACTTATAACTGTCATTAGGGTTCCGTAGTAAACAAGGAACCCTTATAGTTTCGCCATGTCCGTCCGTCTGTCCGTCTGTCCGTCTGTCCGTCTGTCCGTCTGTCCGTCTGTCCGTCCGTCCTCGGTTAATCTCAGAGACTATTAGTGCTAGAAATCCGTAATTTGGCATGAGTATAAATATTAATCACGCCGACAAAGTGGTGAAATAAAATTTTGATAAATATTTTTTTTTAGGGTAGCTCCCCTACATGTAAAGTGGGGATGAATATTTTTTTTCTCGTCTACCCCATAGTGTGGGGTATCGTTGAATAGGTCTTTTAAAAATACTGTGGGTGTGGGAACATCATTTTTCGATTTCTAGATCCGTTTGTAAAATATGATGTTTTAAAGTGCAAATTTTTATTAGAGTCAAGTGTCCCCCCCCTCTATCAGCCAAATGGCAGTATATAGGAACTTGAAAAAATTCACAGCAGTAGGGTATATAATCAATTTTAAAGGAAAACTATCACGGCTAAGTAGGGTTCACAGGTTAAGGAGTTATATCTGTTTTTCGAGGATTGTGACTACGGAACCCTACACTGCGCGTGGCCCGCCACGCACTTGACCGGTTATTTTTATTTTAAGGGTGAATTCATAAATGAGGATAGGATAATTAAAGTTACTTTTATCTAGGTTAATTACCTTCGCCTTCCACAGCAATAAGCAGCACCGTAATTGATAGAACTATTTAATTTTTATCTTAAATATTCTGATAACTAAGTTTTAAACTTTGAAAAACGTGTAATACTAACTAATGAATAAAATTTCTTATGATTTCCAGAAAGCAAACTGTTTGATAATGTTAGTACATTAAAAAATGAAAACTTGCAGCTCACATTATTGAACGAAAGAATTCGATTTTCCAGTACAGAGAGTGTATTAAACAGTGGAGGTTGGTATTTGATTTTTCCTTTTTCTAATACTAGTGGACAGTGGTCCACCCCGGCTTCGCCCATGTATCTATACTAATATAATAAAGCGGAAGAGTTTGTTTGTTTGAACGCGCTAATCTCGGAAACTACTGAACCGATTTCAAAAATTCTTTCACCGTTGGATTTATATGTGATCCTTGAGTGCTTTAGGCTATATATTATGTACCACGGGCGAAGCCGGGGCGGGTCGCTAGTATAATATATAGCCTATAGCACTCACGAATGACATACATATCTAACGGTGAAAGAATTTTTGAAATCGGTCCAGTAGTTTCCGAGATTTGTGCATTCAAACAAACAAACTCTTCCGCTTTATTATATTAGTATAGATTAGTAATTCCTATTAAATTTTTTTCTTTGTAACATAAATAAATCCGAATATTACAACATTAATTAATTACAATAAATTAATGTTGTAATATTACACAAGATTATAAATACATCCTTTCTTATTAGAAATCTGTAAAAATTTTTATATTCCAAGGCCTTCAATATCTCATTAAACCTGTGTTTATTGGTATGCAGTTTCTTTTTATATATCACTTTGTTATTAGCTGATGCATGCATCTTCATTTGCTTGAACTTCAGATTTTAAAAATCCTGTTAGAACTCTTTGATTTTCTGAAATGAAATACTTATCTATACTAATATAATAAAGCGGAAGAGTTTGTTTGTTTGAACGCACTAATCTCAAGAACTACTGGACCGATTTCAAAAATTCTTTCACCGTTAGATATGTACGTGATCCCTGAGTGCTATAGGCTATTATATTATGTACCACGGGCGAAGCCTGGGCGGACCGCTAGTCTGGGATAAACCTATGTCCATGTCTAGTGTGAAAGCTATCTGTGTGCCAAATTTAATTAAGATCTGTTCAGTGATTAAGCTGTGATACGGTAATAGACAGACATATTTTTATATTATGATTTGTATGAATAGAATTATACCTTGTTATTATTAAATTTGTTGTAAAAATTTATTATTTTCCAACAGCTATCATGCCATGCATCATGGTGTATGTCATACATTTAAAACAGTAAACTTTCTCTTATTTGTAACATGGCACACCACTCTCATTAGTTATGTAGTTATTCCTCATACAGTGTGACCCCTTTTGTTTACATTGCAACAATTTTAATGAAGTACAATGATGTAAATAACTGATAATAATAACTTTCTGTCTTAAATTAATAAAATTTAATTAATTGAAAAAAAAAAAAGAAGTAGACCCTGACTTATGAGTTAATACCAAATACTAAAACGTCAATTTTAAAAGCATCTTAAATATTAAGTAAAACTACCAGACATCGTCCTGCCCGGTGATACACCAATATCAGCGCCACCTACTGAGACCTGGTAGGTTACCTGCACCTACCCGGTAATTGTGTTTTCAAACCATCCATGAACCCATTGAAATATACACACAAAATTTCATCCAAATTGGTCCAAACCAGCCATTTAGGAGGAGTTAGGTGACAAACACATGTACAGGAAAATTAGGTTCGGGTGAGAGAGTTTACCGTTTCGACGGGATGAACATACATGTTTGACTGTTACGAAACCCATGAATATTTTGTATGGGAAAATGTTTTGTCTTTTATTTTATTTTTTCGTCAATTTTCCAATGTTTTTAATAGTTATTCTGCTATTCGGGGCGGAGACAATACAACAAATCAAAAACTATGAAAATCAGTCCAGCCTTTCTCAAGTTATAAGTGTTTGAACAAACACGACTTTGTTTTATATATTAAGATTTGATTATTTTTGATATTACTTGTATGACCAATTAAGTACTTAAGTATTGTAATCAGATCATAGAGACTTTTTAAATATTTTACATCTCAAGAAAATTGTGCAAACTATATCAGCAAAAAAATTTTTTGTACTTCCATGTTTCTAATTTAATGTAATACAAGCTGACGCAAATGACTTTGTTTGTAATAAAATTAATAAAGCAAAAGTACCTTAAGCACTTAGTTGAAAAATTCTGTGTATTTTGCCGTATTCTTTTGGTCTTACTAATAAACATTTTATGGAGAATAACACACCCAGGAAGCAATTAGACAATTAGAAAACAAAGCATTGTGTATGTATAACTATAAAACTGGTTTACAATATTTAATAGTAACTGGCACTGTTCAAAGTTAATAATAATTGTGATTTTATTATAATTGAGATGAATTAATATATTCTTCCAGGTGCAACTAATGAAAGAATACAGGCCTTAGAACAAAAAATCCTATTGCAACAAGAGGAACTGACATCCCTGCACAGAAGGCGAGGTGAAAGTTCACAGCAAATTATCAACCTAAACGCGAGAGTGCACGATTTAGAAAAGAATTTACAAGCGAAGGATGTAATGTAAGTTTTAGATTTCTTTTGTTAGTTTATTACATGGTAAGAAAGAGAAATAAAAGCAGACTCTCTGTCTTATAGCAGAATATAGAAAAGTCAACTAGTTTGTTTTATTAAATATTAACTGGATGGGTTTGATAGTTGCTGTATGTTAAAAACGCTGAATATAAGATCATCTTAATTTTAAGATGCTTTTTAGTATTTATTAGTTCAAACGCAATTGCTGAGATGATAAAATAGTCATAAAAATATTGAAATGGCACTTGATATTACGCCAGTCAAATTTGACATTAAAATCGCAATCGAACGGCTAGTTCTGATTTTTTAATATGTTGTTAGGACCACTACCAGTAGTCTATATGATTTTTAGCCAAATATAAAATTAAACTATATCATTGTCAAATACAATTTATTTTTTATAAGATCAGAATATATTCTGAACTAATTAATTAATTATATTTTGTTCCACTATTTATTGATATTAATTTTACTTTTGATAGTGAATTTAATAAAACATTAAATGTACAGAATTTCAGAAAACACAGCTTTAATAGCATCATTACGAGCTGAAATCCAGATGTATGAAACAAACATGACAGAATTACAAGGACTTAATCAGGTTCTAAGGGATGAGCATCAGGCGTTACAAATTGCATTTGCTGCCATTGAAGAAAAGTTGAGAAAAGCACAGGTATTAGCACTCTCATTATTTTCGTGTTATTATGTCACTGAGAAATACAGGACTGTATATATATAATATAAATAAATTTGAGGTGTCTGTCTGTGATTTCAAAATAACTGCTTCTTATTTAGTTCACATGATAATTTGAATGATAGCATAACAGATGTTTTTAAAATATTTGTTTCAGAGTGTTTGAACAAGATTAACTATGTTCGAACAGCTGAACTGATTTCGACGGTATTTTCACAAGCAGGTTGAGAATTATAAAGAAATAATTTAATCTTTTTATCTGGTAAATGTTTAGGGTTCCTGTGTAAAAAATGAAAAATGAAAACTCAAATATTGGGACAAAACCGATCTTGACAAAATTTAGCACATAGATAGCTAGCTAGCTAGATAGATAGATAGCTTGTGACGTATACAGTTTGTTGTTATTTAAATGTTATATTTTTTAAATGTTAAAGGTCAAAAATCAAACGCTTAACATTAAATGTGCTCATAAAGTGCATAAAGAGACATGTATTTTCTGCCATTAATGCCATTAAAAAAATCAGATTATAATATACATGGTTAAAAAAACAGTGATTAGAGATATACTGTGCCCTATAATATAAAAGACTAATTCAATATATCAATATTTTGTTGGGCTTTCATTCATATTTGTATAGAAAAAAATCTGTTCTGTAAATAAAACCAGAAAACATTTTATTTTTATTGTTTATGTATTGTTAATTAGTAATAAAACAGTAATAAACAAAGATTTTAATTTTAATTCAAGGCACAAAATAAGGCCATGTTATCAATTATTTACTTTCCAGACGAAATGAACAGTGTATTGTCATCAATAATTATTATTGCTATTCAGCCCTGATTATTCTGCTAAGAATTTTGATACAAGGTCCTTATTTAAAAATAAAATAAATTTAAGATCTAATTTTGTATTGATATAAACAAGCCAGTTTTAAAGCCTTTTCATATTAAATATTTCACCTCTTATTTAATTTATTCTTAAATAGAATTTTATTGCTTGTTAAACCGATTGCTATTCCAAACATATTTAAAAAAGATAAACCTCAAGGTTTACCTCTAATACCGACATGAATGAACGGCCTTGTTGCTAAGATGAAAATATTTTCTTCACGGATTTAACGTGCATCTGATTACGCGGTGTAAAATATTTTTGGCATTGTTACGAGCTATCTGTGGTAACAAACGAAAAAAAAACGCATATGTATACAGCATACGAAGCGCGGGTTTATATAAGCGTGTTAAACATAATAGCACTTTCAACCAACACATCGTCTAAGAAACATTTGCATATAATATACATGACGCTCTTGTATATACGTAGAGCGCACTCACACCGAACGTACACAACGCTGGAAACAAACTATTCCACTGGATCTTAAATTTTTTATTGCATTATTAAATCGTGGCAATATGCCAAGACAACTCGCGGTCTTTCAACATCATACTCAGTATGATTCTTTTCTTTCAAATTATTTTTTAAAATCCATATTAAAACGCATCCTATATATTTTTTTTCTTCAGTTAATTATATTGTAATAATTTTAGCTTATTAACGCAAATATTCTGTTTCACATACACAACATGCACAAACAGACACACGCAAGTACGCATCCACGGTCTACATATTATAAGTAAAACTAACTTAGAAATTATGTCGGTATTTTTTTATGTTTATTCCATCTATGTTGTTATGGAGAGCGGCGTCTTCTAATACAGGTGTTAACTGTTAAGTACACCTCATTTAAAAGAAGGCTCCAGCCCCTGTTTTCGTTATTGAACATTGGTTTTGAAATAAAGTATTTCGTTTATTATTATTTATTTAAAATAATTATAAAAATTAAGAAACTGACTGACGCAAAACTCAACCCGCTGGTTCTGGTGACTTGTTAGGTTATCTTTATAACATAGACCAGTAGACCCGCACAAAGAAAATCGAGCGAAAACGCTTTTGGAACCCTCGTACTTTTAGTTTTAAGTTTTCGTGGTAATTATCACCATTACCTCATTTTCATGTACTTTATATATGTAGAATATATACTAAGTGTACAGTGTACCTACTTTGAATAAATGAATTTTGAATTTGAATTGAACACCCTGTACACTTTATGACTCTCACAACGTGATTATCGTTATATTATATACAGTTTTACAGCTATATCTCCTATGATATTACATACGCAGCCCAGTTGAAAATTTTACGTCGAACTGACTGCATTAGAGCTATTTATATTTTCAGCCAATGTAGAATAATTTCCGAGTGCCATAAAAGTTTCTTGTTTTCATAATGAATAGATGCCTGAAGGTTATAGTTTATGTTTTATTTATTTTCGTTTAATAGTAAAATAAAGAAATAAGAAGATTTTTTTAATTTCAGGATGAAAATCGATCTCTTGTTGAAAGACTTATAAAATACAAAGCAAAAGATGCGGACAAAATGAATGAAGAAAATGAACACTTTCTCAAGTAAGCCAATGATTTTTTTTTTTGAGCGGCTTTGGTCCCGTCTTTTTATAAAAAAGTACAAAAGCTTTTCCACTGTGTTGTGAAAAAGATTTTGCATGATCAATTTTTTTCTTAAAATTAGAAAGTATTTTTTAATATTTATATCAAAAATTAGTAATGGTTCATCCTTAGAATTTGTATTATTTGATTGGTCGGGATTAAGGTGGTTTGTATAGCTATTTTATTTAGTTGAATGTTTGGTGATGTACTAGAGTAGGTACTCAGAAATTGTAAAAAATTGCACCTTTTTGTTTCCATGTTATATTATGTTTACTTTCAAAATTCAAATTATGCTGTTCATCAGTGGTTGAATATTGTTTTATATTTGCTTTACTGCACTATAGAAGTGTATTATGTGTATAATATGCTCGAAACTATATCAATTACAGGCCTCAAATAAGCGGTTATGATTTACTAATTTTATTACTCACTATTAACTGTAAAATGGCACTATTAAACCGTTATTTTGTGTTTACAACTTTTATTTAGTGTTTCACTAGTGTGTTTAAATATGAAGTTTAGATGGGCCGTGCGCTATAGAGGCTTGCACATTGTGTATGAATTTGTTTGCTTCTTTTTGTTTAATTTGTTCAACAGGTCAAGCAACCCTTCTGCGTTTTTCATCAACACGTTTGGTAGAGTTAGTTTTGGGTGAGTTTGACATAATGTGAATGAGGTCTTGGTGGTATGAAGGCATTGTGGCGTTAAAAAAGACATTTACTTCTTCATTACAATGGCCCATATATGTCTTAACTGCACTCTGAAACTGACTCATATATTTTTTTTTTTCAATTTTCCCCACTTATCATTAGAACTATAATTGTTGTGATATGACGGACATTTCATTTGATTTTGTACTACTTTTTATACTGTATTTGAATTTTCGTCTTCTCGTTCTTTGCAATTTACAGTTCATAAAATTGTAATTTTGATTTGTATTTGCTTATAATTTCCAAATTGTATTCTTGATTATTGGTTTGTATTCTCGCTTTATATTTTAATGTTATTATAACAATTGAATTTCTGACTTCAGTATAACAATTGGATTGTATCAATATTGAATATATTTGAACCAAACATAGCTTAAGTTTTTTTTTTGTTAATAAAGTATTGATTATGGCATATTTATATACATATTGGTAGTTTTTGGTTTGCACATGATTTTTTTATTAATAAAAAGACATCTTGTTATAGTTTGTAACTTCAGTTTTACATTCATGAATGGAAATTTGAAAACATTTGTATAAAATTGCGAATACGGATTAATAGTATTTTGTGAAATTATTCCATTGCAAGAAAATATACGAATGTTTTTAACACATAGGGTGGTTGACTCGGAATATTAAACACACTAGTTCATTTAAATAAATTATAAAACAGCTGGGAATTTGTATAATAGCACGTCACTCTAATATCCTAGGATCCCGCTATACAACGACCTTCACCGAGATGTTTATTTGATGAAACGTATTTTATATTTAATTTAATATGTCAATAAATATATTGCATATGGGTTGCCTAACAAATTTCAGTCCAGGATATGATTCATTAATAATGAAAAAAAAATTTTTTTTAAACATTCTATGGTTTGATTTTATTAGACAAATTCATAATGAAATAATCCTTATTAACCGACTTCAAAAAAAGGAGGTTCTGTATTCGACCCGTATGTATGTAAGTACGTATGTATGTATGTAAGTATGTTCGCGATTATCTCCGCAACTAATAAACCGATTTTGATGATTGTTTCACTATCGTTATCTACATACTTTCAAGAAGGTTTTAGTATATAACACATCGAGTTATCATTCTTACGTACGAAGTTATAAGCATAAATGTACACATATGTCACTAATATATTCTCTGAGATTGCCAGACTTATTGCTGAAGTCTGATATAGCTATTCTGTCCAAAGACTTCACTCTGCTACGCCTATAGTCTGTTCGTTTTCTTATGGTCACCTTTTGTGTCTAGCCGCCTACGCCGCGCGGTGTTTTGCCAAAGACACCGCCGTGACTTCAAAGCATGCCGCGAGGGGTGTACAGGCACAAGGGGTTTTGGCGTTTTATACCTACTCATATTTTTTCATTAAAATTCTCTTTCCTTTTTATATTTTTTTATACTCGTATTTTATTACAATATAACCATAAACATAAAATATAATATTCTCATGAACACGGGTCTTCTCACAAAATGAGAAGGATTTTAACCATAGTCTACCACGCTGGCCAAGTGTGGATTGGCAGACTATTCGGAGATTCTGTTAGAATAGAAAAAAAAAAATCAGCCAAGTGCGAGTCGGGCCTCGCTCTTTCAGGGTTCCGTACATCATCATCATCATCATCATGATCAACCCATTACCGGCTCACTACAGAGCACGGGTCTCCTCTCAGAGTGAGAAGGGTTTTGGCCATAGTCTACCACGCTGGCCAAGCGGATTGGCAGACTTCACACACCTTTGAGAACGTTATGGAGAACTCTCAGGCATGCAGGTTTCCTCACGATGTTTTCCTTCACCGTTAAAGCAAGTGATATTTAAATACTTAAAACGCACATAACTCCGAAAAGTTAGAGGTGCGTGCCCGGGATCGAACCCACGACCTCCGATTAGAAGTCGGTCGTCCTAACCACTAGGCTATCACAGCTTTGCCGTACATAATTATGAACAATATAATATTTTGGGTCTAAGAAATATTTAATTTCCGAGCTAGACATCGCAACAAACCGTGAAAGAAAAACCCAAAAAAATGATCGTTTATTTTGGTCACGGCTTATAAACTATTTAATAAATCGTTGTTTTCAGTATTTGTTGTTTAAATAGAGCATATAGTACATAATATACTGAAATATCATATTCCCAACTAGTTTAGTTTTTGAGATAGCCCCCGTCACAAAAATGGTCTAAAACTGACAACTTTGATGGCCTCCCATTCCCTTATTTTTTGAGATAAAAATTAAAAAAATATATATTTGTACTCTACTTAATGAGCTCTAAACAATGATACCCCACAAGCTAGGGTAAAGAAAAAATTTTTTTTTCCGGCTCCTTTTTCATGTATGGGAGCCCCCCTGAAAAATAATTTAATTCAATTTCTAATTCAATATTTGATTTTGGGTTAACGTTTTACACTAAATACCAAAATTTCAGGTTTGTAACTCATTTCGTCTGCGAGCTAGAGACCTGTGACCGGCGGACAGACAGACAGACAGACAGACAGACAGACAGACAGCCGAGTGACATTAATAGGGCTCCGTTTTTTACCCTTCGGGTACGGAACCCTAATTACAAACAGAAAAAAAGTAATAAAAATAAAAGCAGAATACTAAGAGCACCTGCGCCTGTACCGACACTAAGTTACCGAACGAACTATACATAACATTGATCTTTTGCAAAAAGTTTTGGGCCGAAGTCAGTACAGCTGCATATAGAGTGATTCCTTGGAGTTTGTGCACGGTTACGTGTATTTCCATTCTACTTATACAAAGCCAAACCGCAAGGGTGTGAAACTAGTCGCGTATAGATCAGAAGTTAGGTTGGGTTAGAACATTATAATACCACTCACCTATAGTATGACACATAAAATGTATATGTCACAGGATATTTAATATTATTATTATTATTACCTAATATGTATAAAGAAAAAAATCACTAAAAAGCATAAAATAATTTTTTTCCAAGAAAAATGAACCGACTTCAAACGAATCGAACTTAAAAGTTTAAAATATTTTTTTATTCATTTAGATTGACGATTAAACTACCTAACTCAAATGATATATAATTTTTTGAAGTCGGCCAAATGACTTCAAGTTCACTTCAAGTCAAAAATGTGCCCCCCGCGTCCCGGACAGCCTCACCCTCCGCGACTTCACCGCGCTTTATTATTCTGATTTTACTTACACGAATTGAATGTGGTTTGGCGCCGACTCCAAAAAATTATATATCATTTGAGTTAGGTAGTTTAATCGTCAATCTAAATGAATAAAAAATTATTTTCATTTAGTTTTAATTCAATAATCAGACCGGTGCAAAATGCTAGTATCGATTTACCAGTTTACACCTGGATACCCGAGAGTTGTGACCGGAAAAGAATAAGCAACCTAACGTTTGCATATTCTATGGGCTTCATACTTTCGATTGGTATAGAATTTGTCTAATAACCAAACCGGTGAAATGTTTAAAAAAAATTTTTTTTTTAATTTTTAATTATTCATATCCTGGACTGAAATTTGTTAGGCAACCCATATGCAATATATTTATTGACATATTAAATTATAGTAGTTTATGAAACGGTTGCATAATAGAGGTTATTAAAACATGAGTGTGGGTTTAAAAAACGAGCCGCAGGTGAGTTTTTTAATAGTATCACATGAGTGTTTTAATACCTAATTATGTAGAGTTTCATACACTACTTTATCTAAACTCATATCTATCTCGGTGAAGGTCGTTGTATAGCGGGATCTTGGACCATAATAACAGTTTGGAAAAGTATTTACACGTGTTTTTATAATAAAGTATTTTAACAACCTACATAAATAATTTAGTCAACTACCCAATTAACATTAATAACAAAACTCAGTTCCATTGAATTTTGGTTTGGTTTAACATTTAATGAATATTTTTTACTACGATTTTGTAAATATTTTCAACATAAACACTGATTTTTATTACGCATGGTGTACGCAACATTGCATGGTCCTTTTGCATGTGCATTTTGCACATTTTAACATCGAGACTCAGAGGACGAAGGTGAGCTAGCAAATTGGTTTTAACTTGAAATGATATAAAATTATACCATACCGCGAAGCCTGGAAAAACAAGAAAGTGAATGCGGTATAAAATGGAGTAAAGGAATACGGCCGATAGCTGGAAAGTCGGGCTCTTAATGCTTGTACATACAGCTTATGCAGAAAAGCCAAAATGAGAACAAGCTGTTGTGTGCAGAATCAATGGATGATGTTCTTTTTTTATTTCTTGCAGAAAAAAGAGTGACAAGGTACGAAAGGAGCTGGAGGAAGCGGCTCGCGAGGCGGGCGGCAGAAGTAGCGCCGGTTCCGCGGGCAGTTCCGAAGAGAAGATAATGGACTCGTTGCCGTACTACGCGACCGCTTTGCCGACGAAGGTTGCTTTGAGATTTGTAAGTAGCGTTCTTTACAGCTGCTATCTTTCTGCAATACCTGAATCTTACCTGATGTTAGTGACAACAGATAATTTTTTAATCATCTACAAGTTAGCCTTTGATTGCGAGCTCATCTGATGGTGACGATGCAGTCTAACACAAAAGCGGGTTAACCTGGAAAATATATGGCAGTTTTAATTTACCCATACCAATCAAAACGGCATCGTACCGGAATGCTAAATCGCTTAGCGGCACTGCTTTTCCGGTAAGCTGGTAACCAGCCACGCCTGAAGCCAGGCCAAACCAGAGACAATTTAGAAATTATAAATTCCTATATTGCCCCTGCCAACATTAGTGTTTTTAACCCCCTACGCAAAAACGACGGGGTGTTATAAGTTTGACGTGTCTGTGTGTGTGTCTGTCTGTTCCCCTGTACTCAAACGGGTGGACCGATTTGAATGCGGTTTTTTGTTTGAAATGTGAATTAGTCGGGAGTGTTGTTAGCTATGTTTGATGAAAATCGATCCAAGATCGCCGCCGCTACAAAATGGCGGATTACATATTTTTTCACAACTCCCTTAATATGGGTATCAAATGAAAGAGCTTGACTGTAGAATAGCACTATTGCAAATCCAAGATGGCCGCCGACACAAAATGACGAATGTCGGGGGTTTTTTAAATTTTTAATTTATACTTTTGTGCTTAGGATGCGCACGATGGCGAAGTGAATGCCGTCAAGTGGAGTCCAACGGATCATTTGGTAGCGACGGGGGGCGCTGATAGAAAAGTTAAACTATGGAATGTCTCTAAAAGTAAGTAAAATACCATCTTTAGAACCCTTGGGTAAATCGGCCCACTTCTGGGGCATAATTGGGCACATCTGGGGTGGCGTGCAGACACTACTCTTTCTTATGCATAACTCTTTTCTTATACTCTTCCTCTTCTATCAGACACCTGTTTCGACGCGTCAAAATGAAGCCTTTTTTGCATCTTTGAGAATAGTACGTGGCCTTGTTTGGTTTGGCTGCTCACATAGCAGGCCTTTGGCCTTGTGGGTTCAAATACAATGTTTGCCCGGGTATATATCCCCGGGCAAATGAGATCCTCCTAAACGAATCTCCTCATTTTCTAACCAGTTACCGAAACAGCTCAACGAGTCACGAAACTGAAATGGTAATAGGCGGCGCATATAGCTCGAAGAACTGAGAGACGGCGGGGTCCCAAGATGATAGAATGGCGACTTCTCACCGGCAAACGCAGCGACGGAAGACACCCACTAGGTGGACGGAAGATCGAAGCGAGTTGCTGGCAGTCGCTATAATACATATAAGCAAGCCACGTACTTCAATAAATTAATGATCAGTGTGTATGTAATTCTTCTCCTAAACAGCTTGACCGATTTCGATGATTTTTTACTTGTGGAGTCACCTTAGCTGTAGTCGGACCCGGTAGGTGGCGTTGTTGTCGACATCAGATTTTTTTTAATTTCCGATCAATATGGCAAGACGTCAGCGAGTACCCCCACTACCACCACTACATCCTTTTTACGTCCCACTGCTGGGCACAGGCCTCTTCTCTGGTAGGAGAGAGCGATTTAGAGCTTCGACTCGCCACGCTGCTCGAACAGCCACGCTGCTTACCAGTACAATTTGTTGCATGTACTTATATTGTTTTATTAATTTATTGATGTGTAATTATTTTATTTTATTTTTTAACCCCCGACGCAAAAACGACGGGGTGTTATAAGTTTGACGTGTCTGTGTGTGTGTGTCTGTACTCTGTTCCCCTGTAGCGCTCAAACGGGTGGACCGATTTGAATGCGGTTTTTTTTTGTTTGAAAGGTGAATTAGTCGAGAGTGTAGCTATGTTTGATGAAAATCGATCCAAAATGGCCGCCGCTACAAAATGGCGGATTACATATTTTATCATAACTCCCTTAATATGGGTATCAAATGAAAGGGCTTGACTAGTAGTATTATAGCATTATGCAAATCCAAGATGGCTGCCGCCCCAAAATGGCGAATGTCGGGGGTTTTTAAATTTTTAATTTATACTTGTATTATATATTTCTTCGTAGTTGGCGTAATAGAATGCAAAGGGACGCTCGTGGGTTCAAACGCGGGCGTCATGTCGGTGGACTTCGACGCGACGGGCGCGTACATCGTGGGCGCGTCCAACGACTTCGCGAGCCGCGTGTGGACCGTCGCCGACCAGAGACTAAGGGTGAGTCCAATAGGCTAGAATTACATAGGGCGGGCTGCATATCACGCGGTTAAATAAATAAATACATTAAAAAAATTGTTTGCCTGTAAAGTCGATTTACAGACGATAATTTTACGTGATAACGTCATAAGAAAACAAAGAGATCTCTCTTGAAGAGATGCGTTACAAGCCCGAACGCTTAAGCCGATTGTGCCTTCTCTATCGCTTGTTCCGCGCTCTCGCTTGCAAGCGTTACGTGACAATGACTCATGCTTTTTCGTGCGTGTGTGTGTTTCGTCCGGCGTTCATCGATTTATAAAACGTTATCACGTCAAAATAAATAAAAGATTTAGGGCCTGTTTCACCACCTTCTGATAAGTATCGAATTTTTTTAATCTACGACTTTTATCTTTGTCACTTGATATAAAGTAAGAAAGTGACAAAACTTATGTTTAGGCTATCCGACACTTATCAGAAGGCGGTGAAACAGGGCGTTATTGTTTCCTTATTGCTGGGTAATTTTATAACAATGAGGTCACCTAAATCTATCCTAAAAATCTATCAACAAACAATGGGCCCCAAACTCAGCATTGCTGAACATTGACAACGATGCCCAGCACTGGTTTTGGTGGTTTTGACCTTAACCTGCATAGTGGTACGAATGACTGACTGACTCGCGGAACCTACTTTACATTTTTGTTTTGATGGGCATTTTAACTTCAACGGTAACTTCTACTTTAACCGCCTGACGTGCAACTGGCCCATGAGGAATCACAGAGTCAAATATTTCTTGTTAAATCGTGTCATTGAATCGATTTAAATGTCCGTTGGATTTGAATGGGATACCGTAGTTTGTGATCCATCGGGTGAAACAAAATCAATGCTTTAAACCACAAGAAGGTACTCGGCCAGGGACACATCTGACGGAAAAAGTTTTCTTCGGCACTTCGTGCGCACTGATTTTGCGCAATGGATTTCAGATTATGGAACCCACGCGTTTTTCCGTTAGGAGTGGCCATAGCCTTACGTGGAGATTCTTGCAAGAGATCTGCATCCAGAAGACGTCGACCTTTACTTAACAAATATAAAATAATTAAAAAAATACATGTATGTTGATTGTAGTTATCTGACCGTGTGAGTCATGCTCATGACTGAACAAAGATTGCAAAATTAAAATAATTTGCCATACAGTTCTGTAAAGTATGGATTTTGTTAGGTTATTGCTTTCATGATGCTATGTTCTCTATAATCAACAAATGTGTTTTTTTATATAGTGGTAGTATCAACACTGATATACTACAATCGCGACTACGGATGAATTTACTAGTAACATCTCATCTGGTAGTGGTCCATAGACTATAATAATATCATTAAGATGTTTCTTTCAGGAGTACTACAGTTCTATTTTTTAAAATCTATTGTATTATAAATATCAATTGTGGTGATTGGCTAAATATAATATGGTATTCTTGCTGCAACAATGCATTTTAGCCAATAGCTAAAGTGTCGTTACATTGTATATGTCATTTTTAACCCCCGACGCAAAAACGACGGTGTTATAAGTTTGACGTGTCTGTGTGTCTGTCTGTTCCCCTGTGGCGCTCAAACGGGTGGACCGATTTGAATGCGGTTTTTTTTGTTTGAAAGGTGAATTAGTCGAGAGTGTTGTTAGCTGTGTTTGATGAAAATCGGTCCAAGATGGCCGCCACTACAAAATGGCGGATTACATATTTTTTCACAAATCACTTAATATGGGTATCAAATGAAAGGGCTTGACTAGTAGAATAGCATTATTGCAAATCCAAGATGGCCGTCGCCACAAAATGGCGAATGTCGGGGGTTTTTAAATTTATACTTGTTAGACGATCGATACACATTGACGTTGTGACAGCGTCTCGGTATCGATAGTAATATGCTCGATGTACGCCGTTCTAAAAGCTTTCCAAGCTCCTGTATTTAAATAGTCGTTTGCTGATTGTGTCACGGTATACGTGCGATCAGGAAACGGCACTGGGACGTACTGAATATACATATAAATCAGGAAACGGCACTAGACGTTACTGTAATCTATAATAGGAAAGAAAGCATTCATACCATGGAGTCATTACCTCCCATTAGATATGATTGCACGATAAGGAAAATATTATGCCATGGCACCGTTCAGATCATATCAAATTTCGCATGCGGCACAAAAACTCGGGTAACACCTTTCTGTAGCAGGGTGCCTCGACTCTTGGAAGTCGATTGTGATTGATTTCCAAAAAAAAAAGTGTATCACTGCCTTCATTGTTGCCGATCAACGGTAACAATAAAGTCAATTACAATCCGTCAGTCGGGATAATATTGTCTTGTGGGTGCGGGAGGCGGGGTCCGAACACGATCCCTATTAGCGGATTGTTAGCGCGTCCGCGCGTCCGCTTCGTGAGCTCACTCATCACTTCCGACGGCTCGCGAATACTAAAGCCTGCACCGTTAGTACTAGTTTGCACATCTCGACAGCGTTAGTAGATTTCGAGCATCGAATTATAATAACATCAGAGAACAATAGACCCAAGGGCCCTTGTTTTTAAACCCCGACCCAAAAACCGGCACCGTAGCGCTCAAACGGGTGAACCGATTTGAATGCGTTTTTTCTTTTTTTTTTTTTTGTTTGAAAGGTGAATTAGTCGGAACTGTTCTTAACTACGTTTGATGAAAATCGGACCAAGTTGGCCGCCGCCACAGAGTGCAAGTGCGGATTACATATTTTTTCAGAACTCCCTCAATATGGGTATCAAATGAAAAGGCTAGACTTGTACAATAGGTCACTATGATAAATTTCAAATCCAAGATGGATGGAAGGATGCTGGGCGTTTTTAAAATTTTTAATTTATACTTGTACCTATATTAAATTCTTTCAGTAGGCACAACCGAGTTTTGTTTCGCAATATTTACGCTCGAGGCGCTGGCTGTGAATGTGTGGACGAACTTCAGCTTTAAAACAAGAATATTTAAGTCCATTTTACTTTGACGTTTATGTGTTTCGACACTCGACATATCTATCAATGACGTCAAAATATGCAAACTCGTACTAGGGCTAGTACTGGTACTGGTCTCATTGTATATTATTGTTATTCGTACATTTATTGTGCACCGCGATTTATTACTCACGAATCACAGCTGGACCGCTACGCGATCTTAATTTTAGTAGGAATGCAACACTTCTCGTTTTGCGGTTGTTTCGCAGTCTTAATCATGTCTTCGTATTAGCAGCCTCCTGGAAGTGTCCTTTAAGGTTACATAGATAATATATATATACAATAACAACAATCTCGACAAGTCGACACTTATTTTACAGGGTATATTTAAAAATACCAACAAACTTCTACAGGTAATTTTTTTTTTTTTTTTGTGAAAATTTTGTAACAATGTTTCGTTGGACAAATGCTGTTCAGAGTTAAATGCCCAAAAGTTGCCTGTTGAAAGTTTTATTTTATTATATTTTATTTATTGGGGAAAACCAACAACTTATTTTTTTTACATAATATTCTTAAAATTAGCTATCTTAAAGCTAATAATAATAGGTTTTCAAAAGTGGAAATTTTGGAATTTTGGATTTTAATCTATCTCCACTCTAAATTTAAGCCAAATCGATTCAGTAGTTGCGGCGTTAAAGAGTAACAAACATACACACATACATACACACACAAACTTTCACCTTTATAATATTAGTGTGATTAAGATTAGTGTTAGTAAAATACAGGTAAAGTCGTACGTTACTGTAAAGCTAATTGTGATTGATAACGCTGCAGCTTTCTAATCGGTTTAACTGAATCCCAGTGCTTTCGAAACAATGAATATATTAATATTAAGTGCCCCTGGAAAACCATCCGTCAATGTTGATAGCAAATCAAACTATTCACTTTTGCAATATAAGTTGACTGATAGTCCTGTCGTGGATTATAGGAAACCAACTTACCAGTTCTATTGCTGCTTAACAAATAAGGAACTGTCAGTCAAGTTTAGCCGGTTTAAAACCATGACGGATGAATTTCACACCACCCGCAGGGACGATACGGCGAAAAATAATTCGAAAGCCGAAAGTCTTTAAACTGTCTAAGTAAACGCTTTCGGTCTACGTTTCTTGCGAACCGCTAGGGTGTGGAACGACATACCGGCTTCCGTGTTCCCCTCCTCGTACGACCTGAGTACCTTCAAGGCAAGAGTGAATAGGCATTTTCTAGGCAAGCGCGCTCCAACTTAGACCTCATCATGGCTTTTCAGGCATGATTGTCGTCAAGCGTAAGCCTATCTTTCAATAAAAAAATAATAATAATTTCTTGGCCAGTTTGTTCATCCGGTCATGTGACTAGCAAAAAAAAACTCAAAGTAAAAAACTGGGGATCCCGCCCACATGCCGCAATAAAATTAATCTCAAGTTACGAAATAAATTCCGACAAGACGTTTGGCGATTTTAAACATGTGCCTTCAACGCAAAGTAATGTTTGATATGGAGGATGTCACATACGAAAATAACCATCTGATTTTAAAAACAATTTCCTTAAGGTTCCGTACCCAAAGGGTAAAAACACGAGGCCTATTAATGTCGCTCTGCTATCTGTCTGTCGGACTGCCCGCGTGTCACAGGTCTCTAGCTCATAGACGAAATGAGTTACAAACCTGAAATTGTGTTATTTGGTGTAGAACGTTGACCCAAAACCAAATATAGAATTAGAAATTTAATTAAATTATTTTTTTAGGGGGGGGGGGCTCCCATACATGAAAAAGGAGCCGGAAAAAAATTCTTAACCTAGCATGTGAGTATCATTCTGCCGTCCTAAAGCTAAAGTGTCGTTAACTACCAAAACCAAGTTTCGAGATATGATCGAAAAAGCGGGAATTTATTAAGAAATGATGCCATTTGATAATTAATAAACGTATACAAAACTTGAAACTATGAAAATGTAGATCTAATAAAGCACTTTCGAATAATTGTATTTTTAAGTTCCTAGAGTAAATAATAATTAAAGCAGAAGAGTTTTGGCTTTATAGTCTAGCATTTTTTCTAACAACGGCTTGTATTTACATAACTTAAATGTCGTTAGGTTACCCTTTGAGACGTTTATGGCTTGGATTGCGTTTAATTTTTTTAACTTTTTACGAAACTATAAAAAATTATATAATTTCTAAACTAAAACGACTCTAAAGACTTTAACGACATTATAGGTTAGGTTATGATATTTAAAATTCTCAATAACGTTACACTTAAATGCGGCTCTTGTCATTTAAACACATTTTAGTCTAGAAATATAGAAAAGATTTGTTTACAGTAGCGTTTTTGGGGGAGTATTGCTAAACTATAATGTGGCTTATTGCAGATGATTCAACCATACCGACGTTTTAGGTTAGCATAGTTTATTATACATTTGAGGTTTTCCAATGAAAATGTCGGTAACTAAAACAATTGTAAGAGCAACTGCAGTCTGAAAGTAGTCTTTTTTTATTTTGCCTTTGGTTTGATTGATGGATTCTACAGCATCTACAAAATCTATAAAATCATGCAATTTTCCTTTTTTCGTCATAGCAAGAACTTGATCACAGCTCATGAATGTATGACCAGGTTCAAAGTAGTAGAGCGTCAATGTTTCTGCACAAATCAAATCGCTGTTTATTATGTTACATATGAATAATGAATAGAGCAGCCAATTTTTATTGTGAGAGCTGAAGTTATCCAGCCATAGATGAATATGCACAGCATCCCTAGGGCGCAGGAGGAAATGATAAAAAGCTGTCATCGATTTTTGGATCCTCATAACTTGGGTTTTAATTATACCAGATAAACAAAATTCTCGGGATATGATATCAATAGTGGACTTATTAAACATTTATAAAGTTTCAATTAAATAGCTCTTAAGATTTTATTGATATCTAAAGAACTCCGATTTTGTCACTGATGATCATCAAATTCTTAAGGTACTTCCTGAAGTCCTAGAAAGCTAAAATTTCGTATGTAAGCTAGTATATAGTAACAACAAAAAAATTCTAAAACTTTGAACTTTTACCCTCCGACCCCTTAAACTAGGGGATGGAAGTTTGTATGACACTTCCACTTTTAATGCTAGAGGTCTAAAAACTGATATAGGGACTCCTTTTATCTTCTATCTTCTTCTATACATATAATAAAATCGTAGACTTGCCGTATCTGTACATTGAAGATTTTTGCAAAATAATAACTGGGGGATGTTAGGGATAAGTAGTAGAACGTAAAAAAGCTATTTTTGAAATTTTTGTCTGTTTGTCTGTTTATCTGTTTGTCTGTTTATCTGTTTGTCTGTATGTTTGTGCGCGCATCACGTAAAAACTACTGAATGGATTGAAATGAAACTCGGCATGATTTAAGTTAATACTATGGAGTAACATATAGGATACTTTTTATCCCGAAATTCAGCACGGATCCCTTGGGAGAGGGGATGAAAGGCAAAATGTGTACTTAGCTGAAATTCGTTAACGGGTGGTCCGATTTCATTCATTCTTTTTTTGTTAGAAAGTAGATACTTTAAAGACTACTGGCTAATCTCCGAAAGGCTGGACCGATTTTGATGGGACTTTCACTGGCGGATGTTTACATTTTGATGTACCTAAACATCCGCCAGTGAACTTTTAACAGTTTTTAGCAAGGTTTAAGCTTAAAGGAGCATAGGAAAAACAAAATGATTCCCACGGGATTATTAAAATCAATATCCACGCGAACGAAGTCGCGGGTATCCGCTCGTAAATAATAAAATATATATTTGAGGATTTTTAGTAAATCACTTCCCATCCCATATTAAAATTAGGGGATGGAATTAAGCGCATTCTCTTGTGGGCAGGTTTATGTAGCATTCTCTAGATTGACTAATTTGCAACCTTATAAATATTAACTTTAGTAGTATTAAAGCACAAAAGTCTGCAGCTATAGTCGAGTATAATCGTCTAAAAGCTAAGTATCGTCCTGATCTATCGCTTATGATAAACAGTAAACCAACAAAGAAAAACGGCCAAAAATAAAGAATGGGCTATGAAAAAAGGAACATCCGATACGCAAGAAGTACACCCCAAAAAAGAAAGAAAAAATTAACTAAATAAAAAAATATTGTTATATTTTAAACAACTTACAAAAAGAAGTGAAATCCCACCAAAACATTTTCATGTAAAATGTAGCCAAGACGAAACCATATGCCTCGCACTGTCTTAAAGTTATTAGACCTCATGTAGAGACAAGCTTCTATCTCTACACGCTCTAACTCAAAAACTAAATTAAACTACTTCACAAACTTTACACCTAAAACACTATTAATGTATCTATGCCAAGCCACATATTATTTTGACTAAGGTGTAGAGTTTGTGAAGTTAGGAGTTAGGGCGTTTAGAGTTAGAAGCTTGGCTCTACATGAGATCTGATAACTTTTGGACAGTGCGAGACATATGGTCTCGTCTTGGCAACATTTTACACGAAAATGTTTCTGGTGGAATTAAATTTTTCATGATGCTGGACCCATTCTATACAATCAGTACGCAACACTGCAACAATCTGCTGTTTGGCATCATGTGATTTTAGTTTTTTATGCAGGTTTCATGTCTCGCATATCTCGCATTCCCCATTACCGAGACGGGTAAAACATATAAAATAATATAAAAAAACTTATGAAATTTATAGTTTTTAAGTGTTGCCCTTGTACTTAGTTTGTACGACACTTTCTTTTCGGGATATTTTTCGCAGTAATCATTGAGCATTTATTAGCCACAGCGCCCACAGCCTCGCGAGATGTGGGAATAGTTAGAGACATTTAAGTTATGTATTGCGGGATAGAGTCATTTCAGTTTAGGAAACAATATTTTTTTGCAAAATATTACTAGACTGTAACGCGTTTAAGTGTCATTAACGACATTTTAGTATAGCATTTTCGTTAAAAGACATTTAAGTTATGGAATAGTGAACCGTAATTTTGGAGAAAAGCTAAATTTAAAAATGGACAAAGTGACTTTAAAGACATTAAAGCTAAGAAAAATCCACAAACGACATTTTAGTTAAGGAATTGAAGAAAAAAACCTCATAGAAATGAAAATTAACACCGCTTTGAGACATTTTAGACTGGCAATGTTAGTTAAATACGTTTAAGTATTGTTATCATATAAGTAGGTAGTTATGTAACGACGTTCTTCTTATTGCTATATCAAAAACTATAGCAGCTAGGAAAATAAGGGTTAGATTGATCGATAGAAAAAAAAATTCTAAGTAAGACAGCGTTAAAATATCGAATTTGGCCAAATGTTGGTTAACGACGTTATAGCTTGAGGAGGGCAGCATTGTTTAAAACTCATTGAGTAGAGTACGAATATATTTTTTTATTTTTCTTATAAAATAAAGAAATGGGAGGATGGCCTTTGTCAGTTTTAGACAATTTTTGTGACAGGGACAGTTTGTAAG
Source organism: Melanargia galathea (assembly GCA_920104075.1). Classification (NCBI taxonomy): domain Eukaryota; kingdom Metazoa; phylum Arthropoda; class Insecta; order Lepidoptera; family Nymphalidae; genus Melanargia; species Melanargia galathea. The sequence continues at coordinate 12,317,700 of OV049869.1, read as the reverse complement.
CTGTAGCCAAAACACACGAACATTTTTCGGTTTTTCTTTCACGGTTTATTGTACTGTCTAGCTCAGAAATGAAATATTTCGTACACCCAAAATATATTTTGTTCATAATTATTAATTAGGTACAGAACCCTAAAAGAGCGAGGCCCGACTCGCACTTGGCCGGTTTTTGAATTTAAATATTGTTGATTTTTAAATAACCATCCAATAATTTTAGGAGTTATTGAATGTTGGTTTCAATTTCATTAAATGTCTTATTCAATTTTAAGTTGGCATTTGTAAAATTTTTGAATTTTGTAAGCAACGAAGATGTGGGAGGAGTGAACTAACTTGTATAATGTATATAGTTTAAAGGCAAGACCGTTTTACAAAAGTAACTAACAAGTGTAAATTGAAAATTTAAAAAACCCCCGACATTCGCCATTTAGTGGCGGCGGCCATCTTGAATTTGCAATAGTGCTATTCTACTAGTCAAGCCCTTTCATTTGATACCCATATCAAGGGAGTTGTGAAAAAATATATCATCCGCCATTTTGTAGCGGCGGCCATCTTGGACCGATTTTCATCAAACGTAGCTAAGAACACTCTCGACTAATTCACCTTTCAAACAAAAAAAACCGCATTCAAATCGGTCCACCCGTTTGAGCGCCACAGGGGAACAGACAGACACACACACACACACACACACACACACACACACACACACACACACACACACACACACACACACACACACACACACACAGACACGTCAAACTTATAACACCCCGTCGTTTTTGCGTCGGGGGTTAAAAAGAATTCGAGTGTATTGTTGTGTGTATTTTTTTTAGAAGAATATTAGCCATGATGAACATGACTAATATTCCCATTTCCCTTCCAATTAAGTGAACACTTGTGCTAGGAGTGGGCACGACAATAGTGTAACGGGTGGGGTTTGAACCGTCGACCTTGCGGTTTTTGATCCGCGCCCGACGACCGTTGCGCTATTGAGGCTAGGCTAGGCTAATCTAATTGTTTAAATGTGTTATGTTTGCTAGGCTAATTGTTTTAATCAATGTCTGTTTTTTTTTTTTTTCAATTTTATTTAGTTATTTTTAATCAGTCCAGCGTACCCGTACATATTATAAACAACAAAGTTGTGTGTATGAATACAGGTTGCTGTATCATTATAAAAGGTTCTTAGAATGATTGCAATGATAAGAGGATTGGCGTAAAACTTAAACTTAAAAACTTAAAAAAGCTATTATATATATAACGCATTGTTAAGAACATCAGAAGTAGTTAAAATTTGTAAACGTAATATATATTTTACTAGCGGACCCGGCAAACTTTGTCCTGCCCGCTATTAGCGCCACCTACCGGGTCCAATTTTTCTGCTTACAAACCTTCCTCTTGAATCACTCTATCTATTTTAAAAAAACCGCATCAAAATCCTTTGCATAGTTTTAAAGATTTAAGCATACATAGGGACATAGGGATATAGGGACAGGAAAGCGACTTTGTTTTATACTATGTAGTGATTACTGCATTTTTCTTCATAAAAGATCTCTCTCTGTGTCTGTTCAGGACTCCTATTTTAACGTACTTATTCAAAGATTTTAAACTAACATAAACTTCTACTAGAATGACTTTTGATTTACGGGCAAGCGGGGTTTGTTTTCGCACTGGAGTCTGCGTGACTGCGATTGCTCTCAACGATTCCGATGCAAATAAGTTCACAAATTGCACCACGACCATCCGTTACCGGTATCGAGTAATCGCTATAATAATGAGCCCAAATCGATTACATATTCATGCATTCAGGTCACCAACTATTTAGAATGATTTACGATCTGGTATAGTTTTCATGATGATGAATTTAAGCTGAGAAATATCAATTTATCATTATGCTCTAGTTAGCGGCTTCTGGCTCTTCCTACTCGTTGATTTTCTCATATTCGTACATTGTAAGGAACAAAGAACTTCAGCAAATACTTGCGGAGATAGAATGTAATCAAGCAGTAAGAAAAGACGCAAGTAATTTTCTGCATGATAAGTACTAATTTGATACCGTCAAAATATTAATGATACGTATTAATTTATTTATGAAAAAGATTAAGAAAATGGAGATATGTAGTAAAATAAAAAAAAATCGTTGTAATTTTTATAGATGCTGTATACTTTCTTTTCCCCGAGAAGGTATGGCATTAGTTTAAGTGAACATTATACTCGAACAAAAGAGCCACTTGTGGGCAAGTTCTGAGTATCTTCGCTTCCGTTTTCTGTAAATTATATAAAAGTTTACCTAATGAAGTTCACATTGATGTTGAACCTGATGCGATACATGCGAAGTCATGCGACTGAACAGTAAAATTATTGTTTTGATGAATACTAGAATCAGTAAGTACCTCGAGAGATGTAACTTAAAAACTTATTCGCATGCTCAAGTCATGTATTTTATGCTTTGAGGTCTACAGTCCATATTTCATTTGTTGAACTATACCGAGCCTGAGATTCTATCGAATAATAGAATCAGAGCAAGATATCGAATCATGTTGTTTATCAAACTGAAGATCGCTTTAAACCTGTCCGTTTTCAAGGACGTCTTCGAACAATGTATGGGATATTCCTTATATAAGATTTATTATGAAGCATTATATTAAAATGTCTCAGAAATTATCTTCAACGAGAGAGCTTGTAGATACTTTATTTTTTTTTGTTTTGCGTTTTATTATTTGACATTGCGGCGAATGCGTAACCTCTCAATTTTATGAATATTTCATATGCTATTGTGAACGACTTTATCTCTCATGGACAATGTTGAGTTCTTCGGTTTTATTTTATGGTCGCCTGGATCGATTGGCTATTCATTAAAAACGGGACGGGACGAGTTCATCGGAATAATTTTAACGGACTTAGCTTTTTAAAATCTTTAGAAAATGCTTTAGCAATTTTTTGTGTTTGAATCATTCAGGTTGGGACTCGGGTACTAAGGCTTGGTTTAGTAATCTCAATCTCGGACTATGAGTTAGATTCTTAGCAGCGTTTGCTAATGGTCGTTGTCGGTTCGGACCGCGGCACGTGTCTGAGAGTCGCGTGCCGTTGTCTGAGATCTGATCTCAGGCACGAGTGCCGACGTGAGGTGAGCCTCTTCACACGTGATTATTCCACGCAAAACCAACCAAGCGATTCCATCTGATGCGTACCGTTTCCAGACTGGTCGAAAACTGGTCAGGTCGCTTGACCATTTTTGTACTAACGTGCGCATTCTTTAGAAATACTTCGTGGCTTGATACTCGTCTTTTTCTAGCGCAGTTTGTCTTAAGATAACTTACTTATTTTAAATTCTTATCTCCGTGATACTTTTTTTTCTTATTATAAAAAAGGCGTTTAAAGAGAGTTTACCTTATATATTTTAACTTTGCTTTTTATCTCTTTAATCAAGTTGCGTCTTTATCTTCGCTTTATTCATTTATTTTTCAATTATAGGGGCCTTGATGTTTAAAGTAAGAACGTAAGTAATTGCTAAATTTGTATTATGTGTATATGCTCATGGACAAGTATACTTATCCAATTTGACTGCATATGAAACGAATAATCACTTATCCTTATAAATATCAGGTTAGTTATTTTAAGAATTGGATGCAGATAAATGTAAGCTGTCTTAAATTTGATATGTTCATATTTATTCAAATATATACTGTAAACCTATTCATGAGTAGGTACTTATACAGAGGTCAACTGTAGCTGATGCTAGGTAAGTAACACCACTAACAACAGTATCATAATGAAACACAAAATATGTATTTGCTGGATTCACTGTCATTTCTATATACTTTATGCTTCTCGCGAGCCTTCCATGCGCTTACACAATATCTTATAACATAGTGACTTATGTATTTCCAAGGCATTTCATCTTGTCGGGGTCTCCACCTCCGCTTCATTATTCTAAATTCAAGTTTACGTGTCGAAGACTATAACAGTTAACTTAAATCGAATGTGTCAGTTAGTATAGGTGTTACGTTTCAAGTGAATAAACATATTATCTTTTAAGTTGTTTAAGTTTGACGACCTCCCTGGCGCAGTGGTGAGCGCTGTGGTCTTATAAGTGGGAGGTCCTGGGTTCGATTCCCGGCAGGGGCGATTTGAAATTTTATAATTTCTAAATTGTCTCTGCTCTGGTCTAGTGGGAGGCTTAAGCCGTGGCTGGTTACCACCCTACCGGCAAAAGCCGTTCCGCCAAGCGATTAAGCGTTCCGGTACGATGCCGTGTAGAAACCGATCAGGGGTATGCATACCTCTTCCAAGTTAGCCCGCTTCCATCTTAGACTGCATCATCACTTACCATCAGGTGAGATTGCAGTCAAGGGCTAAATTGTAGTTGAATAAAAAAAAAAAATTGAACACTTTCATTATTTATTTATTTATTTAATACTTTATTGTACACCAAAAAACATAAATTAAACAAAAGAAACATTTTCATTGTACCCATAAAACCAATTTATAAAGGATCGCACGGTTTACTTGTCATCTGAGTCGGGTTCAAGTACAAAACTTTTCTCTTTGCAGTTTAAAAGGACAATACTCCTGTAACATCAGGATTGAGGAGTTTAGAGCGCCTGAGCTCACATAACCTTCGAATAAATATACAGCTCCCTTGACTGTCTTTCCCTCCCTCGTCTCCATCATCAGACCCTCGATGACAGTCATAACTCGGCTAGGTCTAAACTTCTCATCAATACGAATGAAATAAGCCCAAACACGAGGTACGTACCTGCTGTAAACCGTTGAGGAGTTCCTTTGACTGTCTTACGTCTCCATCGTCAGGCGTCGTTAAATCCAGGTCTCCATATCCTATATTCAGCAGATTCGGTTCACAGTTGAAAAATAAATCGTTTCTTATTTTTTTTTTTTTGGTAAGGAGTTCTCTTTTCAAATTCAATAGGGTATTTGACTAATTTTTGGAAATTGTTTTAAATTATTCTTTATTACTTATTAAAACACACTACATTGATATTTTTCGCAATATCTACAGTATTAAGAATTAAATCTATAATATAATAAAACTGTAACAGATCCAATTCTGTACATTGAAGATATTTTGAAAATTTTTGTTGGAGGGCATTCTATAATCGATACTGAAGCCAAAACTGCAATTTGTTTCATTTTTGTCTGTCTGTCTGTCTGTCTGTCTGTCTGTCTGTCTGTCTGTCTGTCTGTATCTTGGCCGCGCATCACGCCGAAACTACTGAATGGATTCGAATAAAACTTGGTACGATTTGAGTTTATGCTCCGAGGTAGGTTATAGGATACTTTTTATCCCGAAATTCAGCACGGTTCCCTAGGGAGAGGGGAAGAAAGTTAAAACATGTATTTAGCTGTAATTCATTAACGCGTAGTTCGATTTAACTCATTCTTTTTTTGTTAGAAAGGTAGTACTTTAAGTATTGTCCCGTAAATATTTCAAGGTCATAGGTTTATTAGTTCAGAAATGACAGACATTTATTGGGTTCAAATAACTTGGGACCCGGATCTTTGAACGTACGGCTTATTTTAAACTGGTGTGCGTTTAAATTTATGTTTGTCGATCTGTCTATTTGTTCCAGCTAATTACCGAAACGGCTGGATCAATTTTGATGGAACTTTCAATGGCAGATAGGTGATGTTATAAGGAGTAACTTAGGCTACATTTAGTTTAGGTTCAAAAAAGGATTATGGGATCCCATCCGATCCTATATAAAACCTATATCCAGGCGGACGAAGTCGCAGGGGTCGGCTAGTCAATGATAAAGTTTAAGTTTTGAAAACCACGCCAAAAACGACATTTCTGATCACATGATACGCGTGACGTCACAAATCGCTATGCAAGTCACTTCTCTCGCTCGCTCCTTTTCGGAACTCGGTGCGTACGACAGAGACGCTACGCAAGGCGACTGCTGTATCGTAATGTTGTAAATTGTTATACCTACTCATTTTAATATCAATCTTATTGTTTCAAGTATAAAGTTTAGTTTCGGTTGACTTGATAAACTTCAATTATAACAACCAAGTTACGTGCAATCGAGTGACGTCACAAACAATCCCAGAGCGTTCACGTTCCTGATAAAATTTCAAAAATTATTATGTTTTATTTCGTGCAAAATATCGCGTAAAATTACATAGTTTAGTTTGATTGAGTGAAATATGTCTTTTCTAGGCTATTATCTGATAAGATGACCACAATCAATAGTATATTTTCAATGTTGTCAAATACCCTATTGGAACCAACTTCGAGGTATGCCCTATTCAGTAAAAAAGAACTATTGTAACCGAGTAACCGACAAAGTTATTCGTGGAAGAATGAGTTAACAAGTTAAAATTCAGTGTGTGAATCACTCCCTAATTTTCTACCGTTACGGGTGGAATTTTGATTTCAAAGTTAAATGGAACCAACTCCGAGGTGTACCCTATCCTATCTATACTAATAAATAAAATTGAAGTGTCTGTCTGTAATATCGAAATAACTACCTCATATTAAGCTCATATGGTTATTTGAACGCTACCATAACCGAATCACACGTTTTTAAAATTTTTGTCTGTCTGTCTGTCTGTCTGTTTGAACGGGCTAATCTTCGGAACGGCTGAACCGATTTTGACGGGACCTTCACATACAAGTAGAGATTTAACCAGGGAGTAACATAGGCTTTTTTTTACTTTTTTAACCGACTTTCAAAAAAGGAGGAGTTGTGTTTTTCTACCTATGTACACCGATATCTCCGAGATTTCTGGACTGATTTGCGTAATTTTTTTTTTAATCGATAGAAAAACATTGCGACCCTGTTCTATAAAAAAATTGGATTCCAACTCCTCAATCCTGATGCTGCAGGGGACCTAATCCCCAAAACTAATGGGTTTTAGAAACTTTCGGTTATTTAAATTGATATTGCGGGTAGCAATTAAAGACTTTATCGTTGAATGAACTCGAGTAAGTACATATCCAACTCCTCAACCCTGATGCTGTAAGGAATTGTATTCCGAAATCGTGGGTATCCCACGGGATTTTTCCGTTTTGGGGACGGGTTTCTACAGATAAGCTACTTTTTGTTCTGGAAAATCAAAAGTTCCCACGGGATTTTTAAAAACCTAAATCCACACGGGCGAAGCCGTGGGCATCATCTAGTAAGAAATATAATCATCAAAATCGGACTACTTTGATAAGTTATACGTGGTAAAATCATGCATTAAAAAACGTACGCATCGACTTAAGAACCTCCTTCTTTTTTTCGTCGGTCAATAAGCAATTCTTTATTAATTCTGCCAAAAACTCAGTTTTTCCACAGATTTTTAATTTAATTGAAATAAATATTCCTAGCTAAACTTAAAGTCAATTTTTTTTCTTTCTCTATAATAATAAGGAAAGGAAATGGTAAATTATCAACCTGTTACTGTCACCCTGCAGGGAAATACTTCCTTCTAATAACAGGTCCGCAACGTAGGTAGATACTCGTTTTGCTACTTTATTAAGGGATAATGTATTAGAACTTGTTTTAAGGCTGACCACACATAAAATATGACATTCAAAACGTCTTCATAAAATAGATATAGATCGACCAGAATCTCATGAAAAATAGGGAAATGAAATTCCAAGGTTAGCAACACTACGGCTGCCCTAGCGATAAACAAAGTAACTGACATTTTTTGTGAAATTGACTTTTTGCATTAACAAAAGTTTTATGTCGAGTAGTTTTTTACCACAGTTTAATATTTCAAATAACTTGAACCGTTTACTGAAATTTAAATTGCCCAAACAAAGTAACTGCACTCACTAACCCGGAATATAAATGCAAAAACCAAGTAAACAACAAGCACAACACAAAAACAAAGTAATTGGATGTTGATTACTTTGTTTTTGTATTTAAAATGCAGTTGCTTGATTTTTCGTTTCGTGAAACGATCCCAGGTAAGGTGTTCTGAATGTATTGCTTTGTTTATTACTAGGGCAGCCGAGTTAACCTAGTGTTGCTTACTACAAAATTTAATTTCCCTATTTTTCATGAGATTCTGGTAGATCTATAGTGGGAATTTATGTATTTCTTTATTCAAAATTGGTACACTGTACACGATATCCGGCATCTTATATATTTTTCATACATACATTTAACTAATTTATGTTGCCTCGTGCCGCCCAATAGTGCTTTTATAATATAATTCTGTCTCCTAATTATATATTATCTTACTTCAGAGGATTCCGAAGTTAATATTAGGATACTCGTAAGCATATAGCCCAGTGTCGATAATTTTTGAAACAAAGAAAAATCACAGTAGGATGAAACCCATTGGAAATGAAGGAGAATATAATAAGAATTAAAGGAAAAATAATTTACGGGCGATCTGAGCTAGGGAAAAAAAATGGGGGGAGTTTTAAGGGTAAAAAACGGTTTATCTCGATTTCCGACAAAACTACAAGTCCTATGGAAAAAAGTCTAATGGCAAAGTTGTAGGTAATAAAAAGTTCAACAACTTTTGTGTATACACTTTTTTCACTTAACCTCAAAATGTATGTGAAAAACTCAAAAAACCATATTTTTGGTTTTTTATTATTATCTTTTATAAAAACATTTTTTTTTTCACGAAATTTGATGAAAACTTACCTTTTCATATCCCAAAAACACTGTAATTTATTTGATTTGAAATGTTTATTATTTCTCCTTATTTTGACTTAATATCGAAAAAGCACCCTAATTTTCAATCGAAAAATCATCCGTCAAAATGTCAGCTTTTTTCAAAAAGTAGGTATGCTTTCTGTTCGTTGAAATCTCTAGTTTCCGATGGTGTTAAAAAAAATATATATTACTTTAGTAAATGTTTTCAGAAAATGCAAAAAATCGAAAAACCAGAATTCGAAATTTATTTTAATCATTATATGTATATACAATTTCATCAAAAATGTGACTGCTGCAATTTTTTTCAATTAAAAATTTGATTCATTAAATGCTAATTACATTTGTGTCATAGAAAACTCATAATATATAAAAATAAATGTAAATCGTACTATATTGAATTTAGATACTTTAATTTGATTACGCTATATAGTCATTACAATATTTTTAAATGCATTTATCTTGTTATTCATAAATACTTTATCTTGAATAGAATAGATTAGAATAGAATAGAAATGTTTTTTATTCAAATAAACTTTTACAAGTTTTACAAGTTTACTTTCGAATAGTCAATTGAATCTACCACTGGTTCGGAATGCCATTCCAACCGAGAAGAACCAGTAAGAAACTCGGCGATTGCTCTTTTTAGGGTTCCGTACCCGAAGGGTAAAAACGGAGCCCTATTAATGTCACTCGGCTGTCTGTCTGTCTGTCTGTCTGTCTGTCTGTCTGTCCGTCTGTCCGCCGGTCACAGGTCTCTAGCTCGCAGACGAAATGAGTTACAAACCTGAAATTTTGGTATTTAGTGTAAAACTTTAACCCAAAATCAAATAATGAATTAGAAATTGAATTAAATTATTTTTCAGGGGGGCTCCCCATACATGAAAAAGGAGCCGGAAAAAAAAATTTTCTTTACCCTAGCTTGTGGGGTATCATTGTTTAGAGCTCATTAAGTAGAGTACAAATATATATTTTTTTAATTTTTATCTCAAAAAATAAGGGAATGGGAGGCCATCAAAGTTGTCAGTTTTAGACCATTTTTGTGACGGGGGCTATCTCAAAAACTAAACTAGTTGGGAATATGATATTTCAGTATATTATGTACTATATGCTCTATTTAAACAACAAATACTGAAAACAACGATTTATTAAATAGTTTATAAGCTGTGACCAAAATAAACGAACATTTTTTTGGGTTTTTCTTTCACGGTTTGTTGCGATGTCTAGCTCGGAAATTAAATATTTCTTAGACCCAAAATATTATATTGTTCATAATTATGTACGGAACCCTGAAAGAGTGAGGCCCGACTCGCACTTGGCTGATTTTTTAAATTAACAATATCAATATAACAAAAACATTCACAGTCACAATAAAAAGTGCGAATTACACGACAGGCAATTAAGAAACAGAAATAGGCTCGTGATTCCTCAGTTACGCCTCAAAAAGGTCCGAAAGTCGTTTGTGGGAATGGGCGTAATGTTCTATAAAAAAAATCCACAAGCAATCTTAGACTTGCCTTTACACAAGTTTAAGAACTCTATTAAAAGTATTTTCTCAATTGAAGATTATATAAATGATAAAAAGTGTGATTTTGACTCGTTCCATCAATGCGCGAGACGGCAATTCAATCATGTACTCAACATAAAATTGTTATATTGATATTATTAATTTAAAAAAGAGCAATCGCCGAGTTTCTTACTGGTTCTTCTCGGTTGGAATGGCATTCCGAACCAATGGTAGATTCAATTGACTATTCGAAAGTAAACTTGTAAAACTTGTAAAAGTTTATTTGAATAAAAAACATTTCTATTCTATTCTAATCTATTCTATTCAAGATAAAGTATTTATGAATAACAAGATTAATGCATTTAAAAATATTGTAATGACTATATAGCGTAATCAAATTAAAGTATCTAAATTCAATATAGTACGATTTACATTTATTTTTATATATTATGAGTTTTCTATGACACAAATGTAATTAGCATTTAATAAATCAAATTTTTAATTGAAAAAAATTGCAGCAGTCACATTTTTGATGAAATTTTATATATAATGATTAAAATAAATTTCGAATTCTGGTTTTTCGATTTTTTGCATTTTCTGAAAACATTTACTATAGTAATATATTTTTTTTAACACCATCGGAAAGTAGAGATTTCAGCGAACAGAAAGCACACCTACTTTTTGAAAAAAGCCGACATTTTGACGGATGATTTTTCGATTGAAAATTAGAGTGCTTTTTCGATATTAAGTCAAAATAATGAGAAATAATAAACATTTCAAATCAAATAAATTACAGCGTATTTGGGATATAAAAAGGTAAGTTTTCACCAAATTTCGTGAAAAAAAAAATGTTTTTGTAAAAGATAATAATAAAAAACCAAAAACATGGTTTTTTGAGTTTTTCACATACATTTTGAGGTTAAATGAAAAAAGTGAATAAACAAAAGTTGTTGATCATTTTATTATCTACAACTTTGCCATTGGACTTTTTTTCATAGGACTTGTAGTTTTATTGGAAATCAAGATAAACCGTTTTTTACCCTTAAAACTCCCCCAATTTTTTTTCCCTAGCTCAGATCGCCCGTAAATTATTTTTCCTTTAATTCTTATTATATTCTCCTCCTTTTCCAATGGGTTTCATCCTACTGTGATTTTTCTTTACTTTTTATTATTTTTGAAGGGAATTACTCTGGTCTAATACTACGTGTATACAATTCAATTTATTTGGTATATTTGCTTTTTATTATCGAGTGTGTGATCTTCCTTAAGACTTGGTTCCAAAGCATAGCTGTAGGGTAGGATGTTTAACTTTTTTTTATGTACTTAGGAATCTTGTGTTATTACACACCTTCTAATTATAATAATTCGATGTTCCCAAAGGGTTTATGTAAATAATGAGACCAATGGTCTGAATTTTAGTTTTATTATTCCTTATTATAGCCATATAACCTGAGGAGTCATAATCATTTTCTTTGTCAACCATACTTCGAATACTGAAGTTGCATGTGAAATCTAGAAAAAGTATATTATTTTTTGTCTCTAGTGCAAAATGCTGAGTTTGACAATGGTCATCTCACTTGAACGAAATAGGCGGTACATCATTCCATCATATCCAAATCATTTTTAAATGATTAAAAAATATATTTTCAATCATTTAAAATAGTCCAGTAACTTTAGTAATCCGACCTTGCGTTAAATTTTCACTTGAAATTTTCACAGTAGCTTCCTTTTATGATATAGGCGTACAGTAGGAAAGGATTATTGGAAATTCCACCACTAAGGGGGTTAAATAGGGGATGAAAGTTTATATGAAAGTCAGTCATTATTCAAGTTACATCCATGAAAATTGGTATTTGGGCTTTCGATAAAAAATAAAAAATATGAATTTCAGGATTTTTGAAAATTCTATCCGCAAGTGGGTTAAGTAGGGGATGAAAGTTTAAATGAGACCCCTTCACGTTTTCGTCATTTATCAAGTTACATCCATGAAAATTGGTATTTAGATTTTCGGTTAAAAATTAAGAATTACGTGTTGAAGGAATTTTGGAAAACTACTCCCAAATTGGTACAATGGGAGATGGAAGTTTGTATGAGATTAAGAATTCACGCGAGTGAAGTCGCGTGCATCTCAGTAAGTAATGTACCTACAGAGCTGGTTCTGATCTTAAATTGTAGCAATTTTATTCTACTTTAAAAACACCCTGAAAAGGTAGTGTCAAGAAATAGTCCTTTTGGGTTATAATTGACAAAATCGGAAAACAATCTGAAATTTTCGCAGTTTTTTCGATTTTTGACAAAGTTGCGTTCGTCGCTCGAGGTCACAAACTTGGACTATTCATTAGGCAAGCATCATAAACAAGTCTGCAAAAAATCAGAACTACCCGATTTAACGCAAGGTACCCCATACTAGCAAATCCTAAAGTTACTGGACTAAAAATGATATAATATGTAAATATGATTTATAAGCATATTTTTGAAAAATATACTTGTGTGTTATTTTTTATGACTTTATGTAAATATGAATATTTATGGCCTGTTTCACCATCTTCTGATAAGTGTCGGATAGCCTAAACGTAAGTTTTGTCACTTTCTTACTTTATGTCAAGTGACAAAGACAAAACTTGTGAATAAGCTATCCGACACTTATCAGGTGTGGTAAAATAGGCTTAGAGGAGTAAAATAAAATCACCGAATATTTAAAATAAGTTTATTGCAGGTAATTGGCAATTTGGACGGATTAAATTAGTTTGATTTCACAATAATAATAATATTGTACATACGGCACTATATACCATGATAAAATAATTTTTATTTATATAGCGTAAAACATAGCACATTTTAGTCATAAGCATCTATTTGTTTAAATTAATGAATTTTTATAATATAGATTTAATTCGTAACCGAACATAAATTACTTTAAAAAACTAAACTAATTTCAATAAATTACGAAGTCGGGATGGCCGTCAATCTATCGCTGCTGACTTAGGGTCGCGTGTTCGGTTATCTGTTATCTACTTAAAAGGTACTGGAATCGTTAATTTTTACTTATCACTACAGTTAAATCAGGCTTATACTACTTTAAAAATATGGTACAGTACGTATTCGGACACTGGCAAAGTCGTCCAACCGTAAAGTAAACGAATAAGCGACGTGATGTTGATAACGACTCACGGCCCGGATCCCGCTAATGACTCCAGAGACGGCGACAAGCCAGCGCACTCAATCGCATCAAACACTCTAATATCACACACACACACAACGCGCTCTAGCATCCATCCACATTTGCGCGCGCTCTTCAGGTCGTCCCCGTCTCCGTGTCGCGCAATTTTCTCTCCGTTTGCCTGACATGGCATCGGAAGCGGTCGCGCTCACACTTATACTAACAACCGCTGTCGTCGTCTTGTGCTCCGAAAAAGACGAACGCGTCTCAGTGGCAACTGCGTCGTCTCTCCGAGCCCTCGGACTCGACGGGGGTATTTAAATTAAGTAAATAAACTATTATTGCAGACGTTTATAATCACGTCGACACGTCTAAATCTACTCAAAAGTGCCTCTGGTGCGCACGGGTAAAACTAGTATCGTAGACTTTACAGAGAGCGGATGGCGCGTTAGGCCCGGGGAGTAATTCCGCAGCTTTGGCCGCCGCACGTCGCCGCTGCCAACTGCACGTCCACGCCGCCAGCACGACTAGTTGAGCTGCTATGAAAGCGGCAGCAGCTAACATCGCTCCGGACGCGTTGACGCAAGTGACGTCTGTTTCTCGGACAAAAACTGCGTCTTCGGTTACATTCTTCGCTTTCTGTTTGTCAAAGCCGAACTTATCAGTGATTTGGATAGTTTGTACCAAAAGCATGTCGTCAGTGGGGCGCGCTGGGGAAGAACGCCTCTTCCTGCGTCCGTATGATGTGACTGATCGTAGTTCATTTGGTCCTCCGTCACACTGGACTGGTTCACAAGTTGGCATACAAGGCGTCACCAAAGCACGGAACTGCACAACTTCGGATGATGGGAACTTGAAAGCATCAAAGTGGGAGAGCAGCGTCTGTAAACGGGAAATAAATTAATGTCACCATGGCTAGAACTAATGTTATCATGGCTAAAAAAACTAATTTAGTTTATTTAAATTCTTTTGAGTGTGGCGTCATATAATTTACCTTTCCGCTTGTAGTCGACTTGTACAGAGGTCCCATGATGAAATGGTCGGTTGGGCAACCGTCGCTGTCAATAAGCGTTATTTCGCTGGAGTCTACACCGTCCATAGCAACAAGTTCTCGCACAAATATTTCGAATGGTGAATTCTGATCCATGATTTCGAAACGAAGTGCCTGCATGGAAAATAATTTGTATTAAAATATCATTTCAACATTTGAAATACGTTATACAAACGAGGATAGTTAAAACTTCATTTACCAATGGATCACCAACTTCTGCAGAGGCAATAGTATCGTCGCCGCTTCTGTCCGTGATTCTCATGGCTACGTTGGGAGAGTCGACAATGACCTCTTCCGAGATGTCTGTCTTAATATCTCCATGTATTCCAAGGTCGAATTCATTTGCGACTGTTTTATTCGTTAGGTCGTATTGACAAGTCACCGCTAATCCAAGATCAGATGATGTTACAATGGTGTCGTGATGTTGAATGACGACGTCATTCAAGTATCTACAATAATAAAATTATACATTAGATATTATTGAAATCTTATCGAGAAAATTTGACAGAAATACAAATTTCTTACCTGCCGAGTCCATTTTGCTTAACGTTGCACTCAATATTATTATAGCCCATATGCAATTCGAATTCGAGACTTTGCTTAACGTCAACTACGCATGAATTAGGGCTGCCCTTTGCATATATTTTGCCGTCGAACAATTTCGATGTTTGAATACGGGCAACCATGTCGCCTGCACGACAGTCAATGGAAACATTGTAGCACGAGGATAGTTCAAAAGTGGCCGCTTCGGGAACTTCCAAGTAAGGGTCCTAAAACAGAAAAGGGCATAATATAGACAAGTTGGTCTTTATTTCCTCTCTACACGTATTGTTAATGTTCGCACTTGCCTGGATGTCGACGAGCGTAGCTCTGGAATGATGTGAGAGACGACACACGTGATCACCCGTATCTCCGTGATCGTAGGAATGGCAACGGAAAGGCGAATTGAGACATAACTCGCGACATTCTTCGATCGTTTGCACGTCTTGGTACACTGAGTCGACCGTTTTTAGAATACGCCCGCTCATCTTTTTAAACTCGCACAGCTTTGTTGGTTCTTCTACGCAGTTGTTCTCCAAGTAGTCGATATCTTGAAAATTAGCAAAGTGTTAGTTACATTACAATTGCATGCAATGCGATTAAAATATAATTAAATGTAAAATGTATCATTATTCGTTACCTTCGTTGGGTTGAAAAGCGTTGGTGCCAGCCAAAGTGAGACGGTCCAGATTAGACAGAACGCATTCACCCGTTTTGTTGTTGTAGTTCGCCGATCTGCAACAATGTGCGCATTTTAATAGCTGTTGCATTCCTATTTTACTGTGTGAACTTTCTCAAGGTACGAGTATAACCTCATCTTTATTCTCAGCTTTTTCAAGATTATGCGTTGAGTTGGTTGTTTAAACCGCACTTACTACCTTCGTGATGGATTTAAAATATGGAAAATGAATACATAAAAATCTAAGGATCTATGAAACTTTGAACTTTTATTGTTGCAAAATGTTTATAAAGAACAAAGATAATCTAGTGCTTTACAGTGTAGGTATTAAATTTATATTTCAGACACAGAATGAAGTGATCAATAAATTCTATACATTTCAAGGCAAAAAGGAAAGCTAAGGCTCTTTGTTGCAGTTTTATCAGACGTTAGTTATGTAACTTTGACCTCGAGCCCTTTATTGCTTTATACTGACCACCCGCACTAGGACAATATCTTTGTTCATCTTGCTCAATATTTTCTCTTGATTTACTATCGATTTCGATCTCGTTCCCTTTGAGCGCCCATAGGAATGAATTTACACGAAGGATACATTTGAATGTCCATATACACGATTAATAGCCTGATTTTACGGTCTTTACTTTTTCATTTATAAAAATATCAAAGCGATTTATTTATTCCAATTAAGAAAATATGCGATGAATAATTAAGAACCTCCTACTTTTTGAAAGTCGTTTTAATTAGGTGTAATCGAAGTTTTATCTGATGTTTCAACACATTTTTAACACAGATGCGATTTTATTCTTACAATGAGTGATGGCTGGATTAACGATAAGAAAAAATCATTTAATTGTGATTTATGACTCATATACCTACAAATGGTAGGGGAGCCGAAGATGCCAAATGTGGATTTACTCGAGCATCGTCGGGCCCTATTACATTTTGTAGATTAGTTGATAGGAAGAATAAAAGGTTATATAAAGGTTTTCCATTTCAGTGGTGGGGAAAGCTACTAGCTGCACGCTTTCATATTCAATAGACGATTTTAACTTCGGCTTGTGGAAATCGGCTGATTTTATTTTTTTGTTATTTTTGCATCATTTCCTTCAAAATAGAAAAAAATTCAACCACCCTCGAGGTTCGAGAAGGTCAAGATAGCGTATTTTTTTGCAGCTTTGTAAAGCTCTCACTCTCGTATGTTACGTTCAAATAGTCTGATTTTCTAAATATACTTTTCTTAGCTCGTAACTAACCCACCATATCTTAATCTGACGTTTCTGAGAATTTCTGTCCATCATTTTTTTTATTTTGCGCGCGGCTGTATATAAAGGGCTTATAATATATGGTAGAGGGTACTACTTAGCAGGATTCAAGATGCCTCCCATATCGTAATCTGACGCACTCGAGTAAATCCAAAAATCCCCTCTTGGGCTCCCCTACTACAACCAATTAATTTTAAAATAATTACTAATATAGAAGTATACTTCAAAGAACAAAGAAGATAAATACGGAGACGTAAAATATTTATACTAATAATCTTTTCTATCTGTGAATCAACAATATTACTGATTTATAGCTACATCCGTTGTTACAATATTATTATCCATTGTAAAGCGGCATCCTTGGTGGTCGTTCTTTAAGCGAGAAATAGACCATTTATAGACAATAATTCAATTACTTGATATTAACCTCTTGAACTATTGTAAACTTGTAGATTGCTGATACCAATTCTCTGGAACAGTTTAGATTATACATCTTTTATAGTATACTAGTTTCCGCTCGCAGCTTCGCATCCATGACTTAATTTGCTCTATAATAAATCCTATCCTAGATTTCAGAAGAGTCATTCAGTTAAATGGAAAACTAGCCAAAAGTTTAATATTAATAAATACATAGTTTGTTTTTGTATCCCTCTACCTATAGGAGCTCTGACCTTCAATTAAACAAAGAATTATTCGTAGCTGATTGATTTTATTATTATCAACTAAAAGCTACATCTATTGGTAGACTAATGATGAAAGTTCAGGTTCAGTCGAGATTTCACATTAAATTGGAGAGCTCGTGTAGTTTTAGCAGTGAAACACGACGGTGACATTTAAGGACAGGTTTCCCCTTGAATTTATAGACTTTCAATGAGTCCCGAAGAGCAATGTGTGGCTTATCGGTTATTGTATCGTGAAAGTAGGAAGCGATAGGGCAGCTCGCTCCCACACCGCGCATCGCCGCGTCCACGGAATATTTGCAAAATGTCGTGACTGCTTGAGATCGCGATTTGCGCCGCCCGGGGTAAGCCGGCCCAACCTCAATGAAGATACCATTTGTACCCAACGGTATGCCTTTCCAACTCCTACTCTCATTCTTTAATCTGTACGCCACTTTTTTTGTTAATCTAATTTTTTCCTAGCGTTCATTGTATCTGCTGATCCAGATTGAAGAAAAAGCTCGTAGACGCAACAGATCGTAGAGTACGTTTATTTTTCTACGTGGCGTGACCTAGCAATTTACGAAGAATACCACTGGGTACTTACAGCTTAAAGTTGGACGAGATGGATAAAATTAATGTCATGGAAATTAATACCGCATCTAATTTTATTGTGTATTTCGTGTTTTCCTAAGTTTGTACTAAAGACGGTTTATAATGGCTTTATTGTTATGAAGATTAGATATTATTAATTTTTCGAAAAATTGTTCAACTTAATAGGCAACATTTCTATTAATATACTATTAATGCGCATTAAACTTGCATAAATCAAGTATAAACAGCGTATCAAACAGCGTTTAATCTGTCTGTATACCAACAATTTATGTTAATGATGTCAAAAATCCTGGGTAAGGAAGCAAACACAATAGGGCAGTGTCTTGTTTCGTTAGACGTCTCGGAAACGGACTTCGCAATTGCCCTCCCTGCTTTGTATATAATGGCTGTTTCTCAAATTCAAAAATGCCCTAGCAGGAATAGGCACTCAATGATTTATCCAGTTAAATGCACCTCGAAGATTCCTGAACCACCATAAAAGGGATAATTGGTATAGTTTGATCGACATCCTTACATTGCCTATAGTTACACTCATTAAAAATACGCATTCCTTTAGTGTTTTAATTTCTTTTTATTCCGTTGAAATTTAAAATCACGAGGTAGTTAATTATTATCGCTTTAAGTATCTTTAGGGTCCTATTTCTTTATCGTAAACGTATAATTATTATTAATATGAAATAACACCTATACATAAAATGTTTATTATTTTAGCTTATTTTTTATGATTATAGTACATAATATGTAATATAATCATTTACTGTTGCTGATTGACTAAATGAGTTAACCTTTTGTTCGTAAAATTCTTTATTTATCACAATTTGATTACGAATACTAATTATTTTATATTTCATAGGCTATTCAAAGCTGTTATACTGAGCTTTTTAATCTTGTTTTGACTGCCTTGTAGGATTTTGAACAAAATATGTAGGTACATAATGGTATAAAAATTCTAAGTCGGCAATGCGCTAAAAAGGTATCGCACAGAAACTACGATTTCGAAGTTCATTTAATGTATTTTAGTTTCCAATATATATAGTGTATAATTCCAATATGTATAGTATAGTATATAAAGTTTGGTATTTTTCTTTAAAATAAGGTAATTGGATTATTGCATTGTTGTTATTTCTATTAAGTTGGTTCCCATGCAATAATTATTAGATTTATATGATGCGCAGAATTCGCCATTGTAAATATAATTTTATATTTATACAGTAACTAAAGTAGAATAAGTCGCTATTTTTATTGCAAAGCCATCATAATAATTATAAAATTAAAAAATCCATCACAGGATTTATGCATGAATAGATTTAACATCTTGAATACGCAGAATTGTTTACCTACTCGTAGTAAAAACAACCGACTGAATTTTAATGAGACATACAAGTAAATATTAGTATTTTTATCAGGGCTTTGGTGGTTACGCTTCATTGAAACCACGCATCTGGTTATGTTATTATGATAACGTATCTTACCTGTTCAATTAATTATTATTTATTATTGTTAACTACACTGATCTACTTCCTAAAACATAGAATCATTAATAACAAAGTCAGTAATATGTTATCTCGCGTCAGGATCTTTATTTCTGATAGCAAATCCCTGGCAGTTAGATAAGGCAATAACTGAGTAGAACCTCCGGTTTATTACATAGTCAATTGAATCAACCTCACATTCAACAAAGCGTATAATATTAATTCCAACAATCTTGATATCTCCGCTTCCTTATCGAAAGTATGAATAAATAATAGAATGCGAATGAAGATGTTATGACCTTTCCTATAACCTGGATCTGCACTCTCTCGTATAAACGAACACCATTTTACAATAGGGCCTTACCACTTCCTTCTATTGTGGTGTTGAAATAAATTCTCAGTGACCAATTTGAAATGCATTTTCAATGGTATTCAATGTTTGTTATTGGATGGTCGCATTCTCTCTCTGGTATCACGTAATGGTAGGGGTTCTCTTGGGATAATAACTCTATAGTTTCCCATATATTTTCGCATATGACTCATCTTAGAGAATGGAGTTTTGACTCGTATTAATGGCTGATGTTAGTGATCATAATCGGGACCGACGTTAACGTGCTCTCCGAGTTACGAAAGATACGAAAAGGCGATTTGGTCTTCCGATATCGGTCACACATCCAGTAGCTGACTCGAGTCAGCGTTGCTTGACTAGTGCAATGTTCTGATATGCACTGTCGCAAGTAGATGCATCCATTAATAATAATTATTGTGGTATCATTATAAAAATGTATCTTTACCTGCAAACAAACTCATTTTCGCCCAAGCACAAGTCAAGGCACATTTGTCTCGACTCCACAGTGTGGGTCCTCTTGCCGAATCCTTTAAGGTTGTAACCACGGACACGATCAAAGCACCACGCTCTCTCGCATGGCTTCACTCCCAGGCACGATTTTTGAGCGTAAATAGTGAACACCGGAAATTGAGATTTGGTCAAAGCTCCTGCAACAAAACAGTAATTATTTATTAATATAAATATTTTTATTATATTGAGATGCTATTTTTGTAAAAATAGGTGCCTACTTCGGCTATATTCGGCCCATTTTACTCAGAGATAACGACTGAGACGTAGACTGTATTGTATATCTATATTCACGCGCTGACACCACTTTGATAACCAAACGAAAGTAATTGGCATTTATATTGTAATATCACTACAAAGAAAAACACGATGATAGGAGTCAAGTGTACGTAGTTTATTGTACTATCGATTCGCTATTGTACTTCACTTTTTATCCTTTCTCTATTGTTACAAAATTGCATGATCAAAATAATTGCGCTCCGTCAACTTCCTAGAAGTACTCGACTATCAATCAATAACAGTAGTTGTACAATCTCAGGGAGATATTGAGCTGTTTTCGAATTACACATTAATATGCTGACAACCCGTTACAGTATAACATTTTTAATAAAGTGGCAATTGGCTAACCTGGCAACTGGTCGGCGTCGGAGCTGAATAGGACGCAGAGGCCGGTCTCGTAGTTCACGGCGCGGCAGGTGTCGTTGGCCTGGCACTGCTCTAGGCAATCGGTGAGCATCAGTGTACCGGGGATGTCGTCTAGAATGTGAGACGGTGCCGAGAACACGTATCTGTTTGTGAACAACAGTACATTATAAATTTATTTTGCTAAAATAAAATATCACCTTAATATAATTAAAACCGTTAATAAGACGTTATTATCTGTAGAGTATTTTTAAAGAATAATTTAGCAAATTTTTACACTTAAATGTCTGAAGGTAAAATAGTGTATTAAATACTTAATTGCGTTAGGCTAACCCGTATAAGAGCAGCGTGGCGAGTTTTTTAATCTCCCCTGTGCCCAGCAGTGGGACGTTAAAGGGATAGTAGTGGTGGTTAGTCTGGTTTATTAATTTAAGTAACAACAACAGCAACACCTATTATTATCAAGATTCTTACTATAAGAATAATTTTATGCTCGTGCACTATCCACTAAAATCAGTAGAATAGAAAAGTTATTTATTCAAATAAACTTTTACAAGTGCTTTTGGATAGATAAGTATATTTTTGAAATATTGAAAATAGATAAGTAGATATTATATTAATATTTATTTAATAAATTTACCCCGTAACGAGTTCAAATCCAATCTTTTCCGGATCACATTCCTCGAGTGAGTTCGCCGGTGCCGACGGAGCAGAAATACCACTAGGTGCAGACGGTGCAACACCACCTGACGCAGTTTCTGGGGCTGAAGCTGGTTCCTCAGGTTCTTCGGGTTCAGGGGCCGGTTCTTCGGGTTCAGGGGCAGGTTTCGGAGGTGGTGGTGCTCCCGGATTAGTATATTCTTCGGGGGCCATAACGACAGCGGGTTCCGGTGATTCTGACTCCACGGCGAGATTGTCCTGAGGCGGGGCATCCGCTGCCGATCTCAAAGTTCCTTCGAACTTTTTAGCGGCCTGTGCGGCGCACACCACCATCATGAGGCTTAGTAAAATCCGCATCGTGCAGTAAGGCACAGGCCGGCGCAGCATTCGTTATCTGTAACAAGAAAAAAAAATATCTTTTAAACGATGCAATATTAGTTAATTCGAAAAGCGATAACAATTACAGTCATTCGCCACACCACTCTATCTCTACCTGCTCACTCGGACTACAGAGTGCTTAGTCTAAGTTTGAAGCGCTCCAAAACTAAAAGTGTACTAGAAGTATACTATTGATCGAATCACAAATGACTTCAGAGCAAAATGAACCCAAAGACTCTTATTTTAGGTCCATTTTACTCTGAAGTCATGGTGATTCGATCAATAGTATACTTATAGTATACTAAAAAGTTTTGGAGCGCTCCAAACTGAGACTAAGCACTCAGCTGTCTAATTATGATTCACACATAACATTCCCACGAATGAATGTAAAACATTTATGATTCTTATCCGAGGGCGTTAACTTTATAATTATCTTTAATTATAATACATGATAACTGTACCACACTAAATGAGACGTTAAGCCCCGCTATTAAACAAATTAACTGTTTAGTGAATAATTATGTAACAGTGTGTCTTTTGATAATTTATTCAATAAATTCAAACCAAGAAAATGAATGTCATAGTTTCACGGTCATTTATATTATTAAGGCGCATATTATAGAACACGACCTAGGTGCATACTACCTATAGAGTTACAGACAATACTTATAAACTTTCGATTGGTATAAAATTGTAATTGGCAGGTATTAGCTTTATTTACTCCAAGAGCAATGACCCCATCAGAGGTGTTAGAAAAAAGGCCGGCAATCAAATCGTATTAGTTTTTTTATCGATATTGCCAACAATATACGTGTAGATGGTAGCTCGTTGCATTATGTTACGCTCACGTTTCCCATACAATGTATGTAACGGTCCTTGTCTATTTCGCGCTGTCCACTCGGTAGTCAACGGTATAACTCATACCAATTTTATTGTAAAAATATATACGCCTGCCATCGCCCAACAAATTGTATATTGTTAGTATTAAACGACAACCGTCCAACACTTATTATGATTTTTTACTACTTTTGTAATATAACTATCACTGCATTGTGTCTTAAATGGCTTATTGAATTCGATTTCCGAACAACTGAAGTATCGGTAGTCCATCAAAATTTTCAATTCATTGTACAACCATTTGCAAGGTAACATTCAACTGTGGTATTTTTCATAGTGTCTGTACCTTTACTGTAAAGCTTTTAGCAGCCCCACTGTCAAGGTCACTTAAATATCACACTCAAATGTGTTAATTGCATTACGTTATATGTCATATTGCAATTATTATGCTGTTCAACCTACGGGGTGACATAGTCAGAGATGACAAAAATCCCATTAAAAATAATGCATAAAAAAACCGGCCAAGTGCGTGGCGGGCCACGCGCAGTGTAGGGTTCCGTAGTCACAATCCTCGAAAAACAGATATAACTACTTAACCTGTGAACCCTACTTAGCCGTGATAGTTTTCCTTAAAAATTGATTATATACCCTACTGCTGTGAATTTTTTCAAGTTCCTATATACTGCCATTTGGCTGATAGAGGGGAAGGACACTTGACTCTAATAAAAATTTGCCCTTTAAAACATCATATTTTACAAACGGATCTAGAACTCGAAAAATGATGTTCCCACACCCACAGTATTTTTAAAAGACCTATTCAACGATACCCCACACTATGGGGTAGACGAGAAAAAAAATATTCATCCCCACTTAACATGTAGGGGAGCTACCCTAAAAAATATTTATCAAAATTTTATTTCACCACTTTGTCGGCGTGATTAATATTTATACTCATGCCAAATTACGGATTTCTAGCACTAATAGTCTCTGAGATTAACCGAGGACGGACGGACAGACGGACAGACGGACGGACATGGCGAAACTATAAGGGTTCCTTGTTTACTACGGAACCCTAAAAATGGCTGATATCGGGCGCACTTTCTGCGTCATCAGACATTCATCACTCATGATTGATGGAATCGACTAATGCATAACCTGTCATCTAATGGACGCCTAAATTAATATACCCCTAATAGAGTAATTTAAGTCTGAAGCCCCGAATTCATTTCATGCATCAGTCACTTTCAATATGATTGACATTTAATTTACACGTCTTCTGTGACTCAAATTGTTACTGGGGAAAAAGTGAGGAACTGATACAGTATTTAATACTGGTTTAAATATATATTGAACGGATTTAATTTCGTTCTTAGCTTGAACTCTCTTCAATTTATTAACTTTACAAGGCATTGCATTTGATGTCTACTGTTGCTGAAAACAATAGTAGACATCAAATGCGAGTAGATATTATGCATCTCTTAAAAGAATTAATATAGAGAGTATAAAACAATTATTAAATTCGCGTTTGTTGATTTCAATGACAATTTTACCATCATTTGGAACATTCCATGAGGATTGCATTGCATTACACATACACACTTCACATAGTCTATAGAATAAGCAAACCCTTGCGAAGCGGAGAGTGAGCTATAAAACAAATCATATTTCCAAGGATCTATCTTAAGGAGACGTTAAACTAAAGTAAATAAAATAAGCCATCAACGTGAATAGCGTAAAATAACAGGAGTAAAGGCATAAGGTGCCGCTACGGATGCCTATCAAGACTTACCCGCCTCCAGCAGTGTTGAACCGCGCATAATATAGATACAAAATTGGTCATAGACTAATCTAGTTCCTTATACGTTGTAAAATGTTAGGGTTTTGTTCTCCTCAGAAACAACTTTAACCATCGATGTCTTTTAACACGGACTCCAACTAAGTCTATGAAGCTAGCCTTCCATTATTATGTATTGCTATAAACCTTTCTAGTTCCCCTATTATAGGTCGTCAAATAGCATCTACAGAACACATTTCGATGACAATTTTACTATACAAAATTGTTAATGGGATATGTAGATAACTAGATTTTAGGTTAATAATATTCCTACTTAATTATAAGAAACATGGTATCTTAAGGGTAAAATCTTAAGAAAGCTGTTGTTCAACAAAATTTAAACAAAATTTAACTGATAATTTTATGGAGAACAGGTTTTAGAAATGCAAATTCACGCTGCAGTGTGTTGGATGTATCATGTAACCTACTGGCATAAATCGATAATAGCCATAGGTGATCGAACATTAAGGCTTAGCGTAGGCTTTAAAAGGTGACTATGTATACCTAACCGATATTAAATGCTCATAAAATTATACTAGACTAGCCGACCCCTGCGACTTCGTCCGCCTGGATATAGGTTTTATATAGGATCGGATTGGATCCCATAATCCTTTTTTGAACCTAAAATAAATGTAGCCTAAGTTACTCCTTATAACATCACCTATCTGCCATTGAAAGTTCCATCAAAATTGATCCAGCCGTTTCGGTAATTAGCTGGAACAAATAGACAGATCGACAAACATAAATTTAAACGCACACCAGTTTAAAATAAGCCGTACGTTCACAGATCCGGGTCCCAAGTTATTTGAACCCAATAAATGTCTGTCATTTCTGAACTAATAAACCTATGACCTTGAAATATTTACGGGACAATACTTAAAGTACTACCTTTCTAACAAAAAAAGAATGAGTTAAATCGAACTACGCGTTAATGAATTACAGCTAAATACATCTTTTAACTTTCTTCCCCTCTCCCTAGGGAACCGTGCTGAATTTCGGGATAAAAAGTATCCTATAACCTACCTCGGAGTATAAACTCAAATCGTACCAAGTTTTATTCGAATCCATTCAGTAGTTTCGGCGTGATGCGCGGCCAAGATACAGACAGACAGACAGACAGACAGACAGACAGACAGACAGACAGACAGACAAAAATGAAACAAATTGCAGTTTTGGCTTCAGTATCGATTATAGAATGCCCTCCAACAAAAATTTTCAAAATATCTTCAATGTACAGAATTGGATCTGTTACAGTTTTATTATATTATAGATAGATGTGTATTAAACCATTGTGTGATATTTTATCCATTAATGTTGTTTTTAATTTTGCAGCCACTTTCCATAGTTTAGTTATATTTAAAAAAAACAAGTTAAAATTGTTATATATGTACATAAGTATTACGAGTTTTTTCTACGTGTCGTTGAAAGTTTATTATTTACTAAATTCAATATAAGATTTTACGAGTTTACTCTTCGTCCTAGAGTATCCTATCCGTAGAGTATATTATTAGATCTTCACATTTAAGTGGGATCAACCTGACAGTAGGTACATCCTTTCAAAAATGAAAAAGAAATTATTATTATTGTAAGCTTGAAAGCTTTTTTTGACAGAATTACAACGTAACATCGCTAGAAACTTTTTGTATGTCGTTTGTGAAATTGGATACTATTTGTACCGGGAAAACAAATGTTCTCACGGAATTTAAAAATCTAAATCCATCATGAATGCAGTTGCGGGCATGAGTAATTTCTGTATATGTATTTAACAAAAATAACTAATGTAAAGTCTCACAAATCTATACTAATAAATAAAATTGAAGTGTCTGTCTGTAATTTCGAAATAACTACCACATATTAAGCTCATATGGTTATTTGAACGATACCATAACCGAATCACATGTTTTTAAAATTTTTGTCTGTCTGTCTGTCTGTTTGAACGGGCTAATCTTCGGAACGGCTGAACCGATTTTGACGGGACTTTCACAGACAAGTAGAGGATTAACCAAGGAGTAACATAGGCTACTTTTTTAACCGACTTTCAAAAAAGGAGTTGTGTTGAAATCGGTAAATACAGATGTTAAAAACGCCCTGATAGGTATTTTCGCTGCGCGCGATCGCGACGGCCGACGCTCGCGCTCCCCGCGCCGCGCGGCGGGGGGCGGGTGGACCAGAAATCTACTTATCCCTCAGGATTTGTGAAAAATCGAAATTCACGCGGGCGAAGCCGCGGGCAAAAGCTAGTCATAAATAAAATAGCTTGTACTTATTATAGGGGACCTTAAAGGGATTTGCTAGTAAAGCCATTGTGTTCCCATGTCGGATATCACTTGCTGCAAATGTGCAACTAGCCGCGAGCGCCGATCAGATGGGGTCAGCGCTTTCAATGAGCCGGATGCCTCCAACCTGCTATTTACGTTTCACCATACCTGTACAGGTTGGCACACTATGGATATCGACTTTGATTCTTGTACCGGGATCCTGATACGCCTTGTTGTAAGTGGATACCCTCATTATACTCTGCTTTATGTTTGGCACGGTTTGTCATCAGAATTTGCAGTCTGATTATGTTTAGATTAATTAACCCCCGACGCAAAAACGACGGGGTGTTATAAGTTTGACGTGTCTGTGTGTGTGTGTGTGTGTGTGTGTGTGTCTGTCTGTTCCCCTGTGGCGCTCAAACGGATGGACCAATTTGAATGGGGTTTTTCTTGTTTGAAAGGTGAATTAGTCGAGAGTGTTGTTAGCTATGTTTGGTGAAAATCGATCCAAGATGTCCGCCGCTATAAAATGGCGGATTATATATTTTTTCACAACTCCCTTAATATGGGTATCAAATGAAAGGGCTTGACTAGTAGAATAGCACTATGCAAATCCAAGATGGCCACCGCCACAAAATGGCGAATGTCGGGGGTTTTTTTTAATTTTCAATTTATACTTGTTTCAAATTGAAGCTTTAATAGCTCACCCATTTTATCGTTATCTATAACTACATACCCACCCACGGGTTTCCTATTACTTATCCTACTAATATTATAAATGTGAAAGTGTGGATGTTTGGATGTTTAGATGTTTGTATGTTTGTATGTTTGGATGTTTGGATGTTTGTTACTCAATCACGCCGCAACTACTGAACCGATTTGGCTGAAATTTTGAATGGAGATAGCTTATGCCCTGACTTAAAACATAGGCTACTTTTTATCCCGGAAAAGTATTCCTGTGGGACTAAAATAGATATAATCTTCCAAAAACGCCATAGAGGGCGCTGACTGTTCTTAGGTAAATCACGTTCACATAACACATTATTGCAATAGTTTGCTGTGTTGCATGCATTGGCAACACATAGGCTACTTTTTATCCTGGAAAAAATGCACAGTTCCCATGGGATTTTGAAAAACCCGAAGTCTATATCTACAACTATAGGTAGATTATTATAGCGAACTTCCTTGATAGAAAGTATAAAGGTTGGAAAAGGGATCGGGAACGGGAACCGGGAATCAACGATTCCCTCGGGATTTGTTCAAAACCGAAATTTACGCGAGCGAAGCTGCGGGCAGAAGCTATCACACATAATCACAATACCAATCCTACTAATCCTACTATCCTACTATCCTACTAATCCTCCTACTATCCTACTATAATATCATAAATGTGAAAGTGTGGATGTTTGGATGTTTAGATGTTTGGATGTTTGGATGTTTGGATGTTTGTTACTCAATCACGCCGCAATTACTAAACCGATTTGGCTGAAATTTTGAAAGGAGATAGATTATACCCTGACTTAAAACATAGGCTACTTTTTATCCCGGAAAAATCTACAGTTCCCACGGGATTTTGAAAAAAACCGAAATCTCTAGCTACAACTATAGGTAGATTACTATAGCAAACTTCCTTGAAAGTAGGTGTAAAGGTTAGAAAAGGGAACGGGAATGGGAACCGGAAATCCACGACTCCCTCGGGATTTGTGAAAAACCAAAATTCTCGCGGGCGAAGCCGCGGGTATTCTCTAGTATTTAAATAAATCTTATTCGATTCAAATAAATACGTATAGTAATAAATACTTTCATGAGTTTATGTGGACATACAGTCAGATAATGATCATAATCATTAAACGTATATAGGAAATTATTACTACGATATAACATGAGAATTGCCTAGTTGCAATCAGCATTCCAGAAGTAATATGCACAAAGACCACCGTTAAAGCGTATTGCTAATGCCTTTTAAGTGTATCTTCAGCGCTGCTGAATGGAATGAATTGACGCTTGCTGTCACAATGAAACCAAACGGCTTAATCCTCATGATAAAGCATTAGCCGTGTCTAAATTCAACCATTAGCATCGACAGGAGTTACGAGTGTGCTTCTCGTATTTACATTGAATGAAATTGTAATTTGTGTGTCGGTTCTAATGGGGGGCGGAACTTGCCTTATGTGTTGACATGACGGGATTGTGGGTCCCGGCCCGTACAAGGGAACCATCGGCCGGCTAGCAGGCGTCAATGTCGCTCATTGTCTTATTCCATATGCCTATATTTGTACAACAAAGCTGTTCTAAAATCAGAAAATGTACGTAAACTATATTGTACTCGATTTGTAGCCTCCGTGCTGTGTCGAATAGAATAGAATAGAAAAGTTTTTTATTCAAATAAACTTTTACAAGTACTTTTGAATAGTCAAATGAATCTACCACTGGTTCGGAATGCCATTCCAACCGAGAAGAACCAGCAAGAAACTCGGCGGTTGCTCTTTTCCAAAACAATATCAATATAACAATTTTATGTTAAGCACATGATTGAATTGCCGTCTCGCGCATTGCTGGAACGAGTCAAATCCACGCCTTTTTATCATTTATATAAATAATCTTCAATTTTATTCAGATAAACTTTCACAAGCGCTTACGAATCGACAAATGAATCTACCACAGGTTCGGAATGGTGCTTACAATTCTACACATGTGAAGAAGGGCAGACAAAAGGGGGGCTGTGTACAGCTGTGTACCTGCTTTCCTCTTTATCTAGGAGTATAACAGAACTTTTCGTGGGTAGTAATTATTGACAAGTCAAACGCCTATTTATTACTTGTCTCTCTCTAGGGTATTAACCTTAATATGTGTAAACATGTTACGGTTATGACGGTTACCACCGTTACAATTAATGGGTGGATTAGTAGGAGAATTAGACTACTAGTTAGTTTTGTAAGTGACTCAATAAAAGCTTTATATGTACTAGTAAAACCGATTTGACCACAGACGATCATAACTAAGGTCAGCTTCAGAAAGTGATGTGAACTGAGCGATGCTCACCTACATGATAGGACTAAAAACTATATTATGTTTTTCTCGGGTTACAACTTTACAAGGGTTGGAATGATTCAAGTTTTTTAACAAGAAGTTTGTAAAAGTTTCTTAAAAATTCTTTA
Organism: Melanargia galathea; assembly: GCA_920104075.1. Classification (NCBI taxonomy): domain Eukaryota; kingdom Metazoa; phylum Arthropoda; class Insecta; order Lepidoptera; family Nymphalidae; genus Melanargia; species Melanargia galathea. The sequence goes on along the minus strand of OV049869.1, from coordinate 12,287,517 downwards.
CCTACTGAGTCTTAATTCTGGATTCTTCTTTTAGAGTACATTAACATTCGATAAAAGATAGGAAAATTCACCCATTATAGTAATTTCTTGTAGAAGCCTTAATTCTAAGTTATTCTTTTCTTTGAAAGGGCTATCCGAACCCTTTCTCTTGATGATTCAAAACCGGTAAAAGTTTATTTCTATAAAAACTCTTTTGTAATCTATTCTTTTTATTCTTGACCTACAGCATCATAACGCTTGTAGTAGCCTTAATTCTGGGTTCTTCTTTTCGGATATCTTACCATTCTGGTAAAGGCTACAAGAACCCTCCCATAACTTTAATCTCATTTATAACTCTGACCTAATTAGGAGTATTTAATACCCAACACAGGTATGGATACCTTCTAGATGCGAAATGCACGTTGCACAAGATAATTTACTTTTTGAATAAGTCGAGTTTGGAATTAATTTACATTCATCTTTGCATTTTCATTCATGAAAGCAGTTTAAGTGAAAGCGAATTCCTTTCGAGGATGTTTAAATGCACAGAATATATTAATACCTACTCGATAAACTCCTCTGGGTCAGTAGGTTAAATGTAGACTTGGACATTGGTACTATTTGTATAAAAAAAAGATGACTATTTCTCCCGGTAATCGATGTATCAAACGAGACTTACTTGAACACTTTTATAATTATTTATTTATTAAGAGAAAATAATATCAATATCCACTAGATTGTTTAGTTGTTAATAATGATACAAAGTATGTTATAATTCCCAACCAATGCTCAATGATTTAAGAATCAAGATATGCGAAGACAACACGCATTCTGGTAGATATTGAGATTGAATGAATACTGCAGTGAAAACGTAAATTATATACATATAACTGACCCCGTCTTGTTTTCTCCACGATTAATCACGCTAACTCAATGAGGGGACTGCAGGCTAAATCCTATAATTTTGCACTATTGTTCACGGCAGCATGGACTTTGAGTAGCAATCGAAACTAGGTTTTCGGTGCACGTAGCATCCGTCTTGAGACGCTTTCTTTCTTGCCACCTAGTCTCTACTTTTTATAATACTCATGGCAGTAGTATAATTTGCGGCTGACGTTTCAATGTCCATAATACATTTATCTAAGCCTTAGTTATGTTTACTTCGATAGCATTGTGTTTTTAGTAGCATGTGTACAAAGGGTTGGTTGAGTCAAGTGCTTGTTAAGGCTGTTTTGTGGTTGGCTGGTGCTTTATAGACTGCGACATTGTAATACATTTCTATTTCTGTCCGCATCGTGTTCTGTGGTTTCCTTTACAATTAAATTTATTTTTCTTTTATAATTCATTTCTTTAGAGATTGTTTTTATGCAACGTAATACTATTTATTTTACATAATAATACGATGCAATGCATAAATTACGACTGTGTTTTGTATACTAGTTAGTCTTTAAAGAAATAAAAGACTAGTTATCAATTAATTATCTAACCTAGGTAAATATGATATATAATAATGACTTATCTTCATCTTTATAACTACAGTTTTGTTTATTTACATTACTACAATATTTATTTAGAGTTTGCCGATAAGCGGATGCAATGTAGTCGCCCAAATTAACTGACACTGTACTCAGTAACAGTTGCTTTAAGTATCAAGTAATTAAGACTTGACAAACATCTCTTTCAGTTATTTGACATAGACTAATGGCTACCTTATTTTAAATATATAAATATATACATAAAGTAAAGCCGAACATGTATGTATATAAGTCTAAGGTTAAATAAAGCTTTCCTTAAATGACCTTTATCAGTATAAACTATCCGCTTTACCACTATAAAAGAAATTAGTTTTAATGACCGCAAAGACTTGTATAACATTTATCGTTCCTAAGCCGATTTATCACTTTGATAGCATCAGATATACGATGTTTTATTGGTACTTTACGATCTTGTAACAACAAGAGTTGTAAATTTTGCCTAATACTGTTACGTCGTCAGGTACTTGCAACCATTACAGGGGCCCGTTATTCAAACATTAGTAGCAAAATTAATAGCTCTAACCTGTATAAAGCGGATATGAAAAATTACATTGAAACCTTATCTGCTTTCTTAATCTATTAACCATAGCACTAAAATTGTGTTGATAGTAATTTTAGTTTCACTAAATGAAATCATTTATGTTAATTTATTAATGTTAAAATTGGTCTATCGCGTATATTTATCATATACATGAATAATTATAAAAGTAGAAATTGAGTGATTGACATTTTGCACAGAGGTTTTCTTTATAACATAAAGGATTTTTCTGATATTTCATCCAAGGAGTAAAAATTACTATGTAAGATGTAACTTGAAAGTTTTTTTTTTTTTTTATTAAAATTAGTATTTAAAAATCTATTTTACCGTATTAATAGCACAATACCAACGGACGTAGTTGCTGACAAAAACTAGTAATTTATTAGTAGCTATAGTGTATTTTCGTTGCATATCATTTCACGCAGACGAAGTAAATAGGAATTTACTAATATAGAACTGCTTTTATATTTACAATAATTGATTTAAATAGTCATAGCCCTTAGCCATCAAGCTAGCGCGTGAAATCCATAAGGTAAAGCCACAGGCGTCGGTCCCTTTGAATGGACAGGGCGACGGAAAACAACAGTAGAACAATTAATTTGATTGACGTCGCACGCCGCAACGCCCGTGGGGAGATGCAGTCTGAAATAGCTTTGTTTATGAATTAACTTTAGCACTGTTCAGTCTTCACTATAAATGAAATAAAGCGGTAAATGTTTCATAGTTTATGCGACCTGTCTCGACTCTCGAGGCAATGAGCGAAGACCTATGGTTAACTAGTAAAATAAAATATGTGCGAATTGTTATTGACGCGGAGTATTTCTGGTATTTAAGCTGTTTAAATATTTTATAATCAACTAGTGGACCTACCAGACGTCGTCCTGCCCGGTAGCATACCGACAGCGCCACCTACCGTGTATGCCACACCCACACACCAATATATATTTGATACAAAAAATGTGATAAATGAAGAATAACTCGACCGATTTTGTCCAAACTTCACATAAACCATCTACTAAATAGTCCGAACGAACACTAAAAATTTGGTTCGGATAGGTGAGCCCGTTCTTGAGTTATAAAATTACAACGAAAAGTTACTTAGATTACGAGGTACTGGTTGCTTAAGTTTTTCTGTGAAAAGAACATGTATATATGTATGACTAGAATAATTCGTTACTGAACTACCTACACTAAAATTTAATAAGATTAAAAAACTTAATAAGATTAAAAATAGAGTAGGTGTAGGTGTCTGGATTTTTCGAACGCATATTCTGTCGAATTCCTGTAATGCAAATGACACGGTCCGCCCGGCTGTCGGCTGTCGGTCGCCTTTGCGGCTGCAGTCGTGCCATAACGGCATCATCAATCATCTGTAATTTGATTTCTATGCTCAATTATTGCGTTCGCGGAGGTCGAAACGCGCACTCCACTTCCCAGTACCCAGCACCCAGCACCCAGCTCCGCTGCGATGATATACGAACTCTGTTTACTTAAGTTTATTGACCTACGATGCGTCTTTCCGAATCGAGACACCTGCGCTGACATGACCGCTAATAAAGTAGTTTTGTGTACAACTTTTTACCATCAACTAGTTAAGTAGTATGTGTAAATTATATTATATTATATCGATGGCATCGTTTGCGTTTGACATAATTTATGTGTCTTACATTTCATGCGTATATGCATAATTTCAATAAATCCATTTCGCAGTAGAGTATACTCAGTGACTAACTTTATTTCGCCCGTATCACAGAAAACATTAGTACCACTTAGACTGTGTTTTTCTAATTTCACTCTTAAAACTGTTCAATTAAGTAATTTGAGCATAATGCATTGGTGTACGCATGTGGGATGAAATTAATCTTCATTAAGAAAGTAAATATGCTTTATCGCTGCATAAGCGTAGGTAATTCACACGTGCCGGATTGCGTTCAAAACTGGCCTCAATCTGTGGAGCGTTTACTCAGAAACCTGAAATCGGTACATAATTGATTGATATCACTTATCTGTGTTCTGGTTACACTAGACTTTGACTGATTTCATACAATTCCGAAGATTTCTATCTGAGTGAAATCATTAAAAAAAACATGTTCCACCCGTTTCTTTTTAGTGGGTTATGCGACAAATACCACGAATTGTATTGAGATAACGATCTGACTCCGATATGATCGTGCAGTGAAAAAATATCAATAATTCCAATAATGACTGACCCGTTGGCGCGGTTGGCAGTGACCCTGCTTTCCGCTCCGGGGTCGTGGGTTCGATTCCCGCCCTGAGTCTGGGTGTATTTATGTAAGTATATAAGTATGTATTATGTATGTACTATACTATATATTCAATAAAAAAAAATTATATATATCTATATTGTATATATGTAAATAAATATGTATATCAGTTGGCTGTTACCTATAACACAGGCATTAGGTTGCCTACTTTAGGAACAGACGACCGTGTGTGTACCTATGTGTGAATATTTATTATTATTATTATTATTATTATTATTAATAATGGCAGACCAGAATGTTTAGACTTTTCAGACTTTAAATGCGATCTTTCAACTCTAGACACACTCTCACTTTAATTTAAAGCATCATAGCCACATCAAGGAAGAAGTAGGTAGGTACCTACTTGTTAAGAAAAATAAAACTATGACGGTACAGGATAATCATTCATTACAAGTGGCTCATTACAAGCTAACCTCTCGCGCTCTCGGATCACGACCATCACGTATGTATCTGCTGTATGATATTATCTTTCGAAACTGCACTGCCACATTTGTATCATTTTGGTATACACATACAAAAGTAGTTGAAATAAGAAACCACATGACTTATTTCTTTTTTATTATTGGTTCGTTTTGACAGCGGCGCTGAACTTTGAATATAAAAACTAGTCTGTATACGCAGTGGGATCGTTGACTTAGCGCAATATGAACAATGTAATATGATCGATAGCAGGTGCTATGTTAATCGTAAGTGGCACATGGCATCCGCACTGCACGCGCACTTCTGTCACGATCGCCCCGGGTGACGCTATGACGCATGGTGCGCATGGTAGCGCCTATTCATTTATCTATGGTAGCGCCCATTGCAACTCTATAACACGCAATGCGCGTTCTTTATTAGATTAAACTTATTTATCTCATATTAGACCTCACATCTAACTGAGGTCGTTAGACAATTTGGCAAGGTGATTACAAGACCGGATGTACTAAACGAGTCAAAAAACTTTGAATAGTTCCATTCCTAGGAAGAGATCGGGAGATCTTCCTAAGATTTTTACAATATTTCAATAGTACCTACAAGTACGCAGCCTGGAATTCCACGTAATTACTCTGTTTCATACAAAATCCTGCAGCCCGGCAGGTTCCCGCCTTTGACTACTCACGTTCCGGCTTGCGTTCAGTGCTTTCGTCTCATTCAGTTGCCAAATAAAAAAGTTTAATGCGATTATTAAAATAATTATTATTGTTAAAGATAAGCAAAAATTATTTCTGTCAATCATTCATGTACGATAAAAATTATGGCACATGATATGAGTACGTGAACGGGAATATAATGACAGCCGGCGAAAGCACGTGCATTTTATCCTCGTCATCACTCGCCGTCATTTCGGTCGCTCCGTCTGACTCGGTTTTTATTTCCGGTTCAGAGCCTGTCATGAGTATTAAAGAGACAATAAAATTGTATAATCCGATTACCAAGGTTAGTTTCGTTCATTAAATGGTTTAATTTATTAATCTTATTCAATACACCATTCGTTTAGTTTGACCGTGACTCCAAAATTTGTGCTCGACGAATGTTGCAGCTCCCTTGATACGAAGCTTACTGATTAGGGCGATCTTGCTTTGCGAACTAGCGTGTAAGTTGGGCTACATCATTCAGCCGGCAATCTTTTATCATCATCATCATCATCATGATCAACCCATTACCGGCTCACTACAGAACACGGGTCTCCTCTCAGAGTGATCAGTGAGAAGGGTTTGGCCATTGTCTACCACGCTGGTCAAACGGATTGGCAGACTTCACACACCTTTGAGAACGTTATGGAGAACTCTCAGGCTTGCAGGTTTCCTCACGATGTTTTCCTTCACCGTTAAAGCAAGTGACATTTAAATACTTAAAACGCACATAACTCCGAAAAGCTTGAGGTGCGTGCCCCGGGATCGAACCCACGACCTCCGATTAGAAGTCGGTTGTCCTAACCACTAGGCTATCACAGCTTAATCTTTTATACACAGTGGTAACTAGGTAATGTCACTCGTTTATTTCCTCATCTATCATCGCTGCGTGACAAACGCCGACGGGTGCACTACTTACACCTGTATTACTTAACCATATGGAGGACAGCGCTAACGATGGCCTAACGACATTCGCCTTGTTAAAATACAGCAATCGACACACACTCGTACCTACGTAAGGGTTATGGAAATGTGGCGATGATTGCTCTTGATATCGAGGCCTGTGGTAACTATTATGGAAGATACACGTTCTTAGCACCCCAGACCACCCTATGCCACGTCAATTCAAACCGTAATATCTCAGATCTGAAACATTTTATCTCTCATGCAAGGTGACATGCCACGCCGATTCTTCTATAATATCATTAGACGCGAGACATCGGTGTTGTGCTGTGTTTATTTAGACTACACAATATGACGACAGGCACACCTACTGAAAGTTTAAGTTTGGACGCAGTGATATTGTAGTAATTGACATCCATGACATCACTTCGCAAGTGCCGATCGACTGCGCGATCCGCGTGCAATCGATCGGCATCTGACTCAACAAATAGGGTCTGTCTGTTTGTTGCAAATGTGCTTCTACCATTAATGATTGAATTAACGTTTGTGAGGCTAACTGAGCGGAAAAGTGGTGCAGTGTAACGGTAGGCGGCGCGCTGTTTCGCACGAGCACGCCGGCTCGCGCTTACCGCTTACTCGCCGCCCGCAGCCGGCGACTCCATCCGAATCTCCAATGCGTATAAAATCCAAATTAGTCACTAATCTCGTTTTTTACTTTAGAGTAGGTACGCGGTTCGGTTGAAACACCGTAAATTCTTCGAAAAGCATTTTTGGCCGTGGCGCGTAGTTTCCATTTCATTTGGGCAAAAAACATCCGAAGTATTCAAGATTTAAAACTGTGCTATCTTTTAACTTCATCTCGGCAACGAAACATCTCAAAGAAATTAGCCAAGTTAAAAGTAGGTACTTCGCGTTTATTTTTAACCGACTTCAAAAAAAGGAAGAGGTTCTCAATTCGTTGGAATCTTTTTATTTAAGTATAATAATATGTTCCCCGATTACTCAAAGACGCCTGGACCGATTTGGAAAGTTCTTCTTTTGTTTGAAAGGGTATATTGAATATATACTTCGCGGGTGGTCCCATGGTCATCAGATCTCATGGTGGGATCCTAGATAAATCGAGGGAACTCTTCAAAGAGTTTGAGAAACTATGGTATATTGAAGTTCATTTTTTTACCTAAAATATACTACAGAGAAGGTTAATTTTTTTAACGAATATACAATATAGAATGTTCAACCAAAAACGATCGACTACGCGTATTTGCATAGCTCCGTACGTGATCTATACTAATATAAAGAGGCTTGTCCTGACTGACTGACTGACTGATCATCCGATACAAGACGTTACAAGATTTAAATTTTCCGATACAAGACGTTGTCCTATTTCCCTATTCACTCGCGATTTCCTACTTATACGTTTAGACTAACTATAAGTTAGTCTAAACGTATAAGTATATAATATTCAATTATTTATCGATGCGTCGGATCTATCAGATACTATTTGTCGTTTGCAAACGTGTAACTATCAAATCTGCAGTATCTGCGTTAGACAGCTCGTCGAAGCCCACGCTCGTAAACAGAACCTCGTCTAACTTGTGATACACTCATCGATATCCAATGAAATATGGACAATCGAAACGGGGTTCGACAAGAATTATGAACTGCGATAGTAACGAACCGGCGACGAGTCGCAGATATGGAAATACGTAATTATCTGATATCACATACAATAAACAATGTACCACGTTTGCCCTTAAGTCAGTGTAATGTACTCTACCCTCCTCTAACCCAGCCGTGCCAATACCCGCCTGCCATACAAGAGTTTATCCGACAAGCAAGTGGGAAGCAATCCACTTAATAATTTACCCAGACTGACTGTCATCCAGTAGACTTTTTCTCAGACATATTTCGTCAGTTCTTTGTAGCGTTCAAAGATAACTGTAAATTTTTAAAATTTTAATAATTCTCGACCTGTGGGAAAACCTGACGTCCCACCATCCTCCTGCTCCAAATGTCAATACCTTGGATAACTCGTTGAGACAAATCCTAATATAAAAAACCTCATTCAAATCTGTTCACTCGTTTAAGAACTACGGCGCGACTGACAGACAGACACACACACACACACACACACACACACACACACACACACACACACATAGCCGTTAAACTTATCCCTCTTTTTACGCCGGGGGGTTAAAAAACCGCATTCAAATCAGTGTAAATATCTATTATGCGTCTTAGATCCTTACCGCAGCTAACAAAAGAGCTGATAACTTTGAAACGGTTGAACCCATTTTGATAAAACGCGTCTAAGAACCATCCATAGTAAACCTTCTTTCATATAAAAAAACTGCATTCAAATCGGTTCACCCGTAAGCCTTACGGTGCCACAGACATATACACAATACACATAGCGGTCAAACTTATAACATCTTAGCTAATTGAGTGGCCTCAGTTTGCCTCAGGTTGAGACTGAAATTCTGACTTGGTTCGTATCGAGTTTTCAACCTAAAAACCCATACTGTGCTGAATTTCAACGATCTGTAACTACTATCTGGAACTAATGTTTCTATTTTAATTCAATCAGGTATCAAAACCGCGCAATGAAACCTATATTAATTGCGTTAGTGCACGCCATCTTTATGTTCTAGTGAATTATAAACATGAATAAATAATTGGCGTAATAAATATATTATGATGACAACTTCCTGTAGAGCATATAGGACTATTGACCGCAAGGAATCCACTGGCTGCCATAATGATAGCGGCTAGTACGTGATAGATTCGATTTACAGGTTCATTTCAATTTTCCGTAGTCGCCGCAGTACCGGCTACAAATTGCGTTGCGGCTTTACCAGTGTCCACAGGTACTCAGAACAGCACTCAGATTCATAACGTTTCCTCTTCACTAGTTAATCTACACTTGCCGGCTATAAAATAAGCTTCACGAAATTATAAAAGTTATTCAATCATTCTCAACGGCCCACGTCATAAAATCCATTTTATATGACGTCTTCTGTGAAATTAATAGAAACCCGCCTATAAAGACAGCATCATTTTTCAAATAGGCGGGAGTCTGCTAACCACCATTGGCTATTACAACATCAAGTACGGTTATTAAATGATTACAATCTTCACTGATCATTACACAATCATTTCTAATCGGCAAACTGAGTATTAATTAATCGTTAATTGTACACATTTCGGCGTCAAAATTAATTTCATCGGTATTTAGACAACCGTTAGGCCAGTTGCGAAGAATTAAAGAAGAAGAAAGGTATTTTCTATTTTCGATAAATGAAGGGGATTAAGATGCTATTTATAAAAGTAAACAGATTTTCACGAATGTAAATGTCGCGTGACTTGATTGCACTGACATATCTGGCAGATGTACAAGTAAGCCGATGATGTTGATATCAAGATGGTCTATTTTTGATTGATCATACCTGTAGCCGGACACATTACTTGTTTAAATAAGAGCACTTTAGATGCAGTACATAAAACGGGAAACTCGTACGTTTAAAATAACTGTCGTTTATTTAAATTCAGTCTTACTGAAACACTCGTTTCTCTCTACAGTTTCGGATAAGGTTCTCCAGTTGTTGTCGTGTGTACACGAAACGTACTAAGATATATGTCGGTGGTACTAATTGGTACGAGCGAATTCCCCCAGAGTACGGTACGCATGCGACCGGTCTAGTCTAACGGCCCTCTAAACTCATTATCGAACAAGTAATCATCCAAAGTACCCATGAACCTCACGCTCGACACCAACTTATATTATTTATTTAATCTCGAGTGCATCGCTCAAAACGGAGCACGGGATCGCAAAGTCGCGGAGAGAATTCCCACTGAAATTTATTATGTGCTCAGCACAATGTTAGGCAATATCTGCTTGTAAAGCTGCGTCTACGCTTACGGTAAGTGCACCACGAGCGGAGTCTTTCTGTTCGCGTCGTCAGGCGAGCCTGAGCAAACATTTTACTCAAACCTTCCTCAAGCGTTGTTTTCTGCAGTTATTTTTCGCGACTCCCAATAAGCATTGATGAAATTGCTATAAAACAGCTGCTATGGCTATTATCCATCTTCTTCTTACTTCTTTAAATAATACATATTTTTTTTGATAAATTACTATTGATTAAAAAAATCTGAACACTTCTTTGATGCCTACGATGGACATGAGTTACTAGATAAATCTCTTTGTGTTCGTCAAATAATTGTTGGCAGAGCGCGACGAACGCGAGCCGAGGCATGTTCTGAGTGCTTAGTCTAAGTTTGGAGCACTCCAAAACTTTGTAGTATACTATTGATCGATTTCAGAGTAAAATGGACCTAAAACGTCTTGTATTAAGGTTTGAGTTCGCCAATACATTCAGCATTCGAACACAGCGAGCGCCCCAAGCAGAAATGTTGTAAAATACATATTCGAACTATGGAATTACGACTTTAAAATAAGAGTGTTTGGGTTCAGTTTCTTAAAACGAGTGAGCAAACGAGTCGCAAAACTATTTAAATGTGTAAAATCTTAGACTAACCGTACTGAGCGTGCTCGTTCGAGGCTCCTTAGCCTGTTCACGCTACGCGAATTTCGTTCGTTACATGTTTAGTACCTACTGTACCCTTAGTCTAAAATATGATAGTATACTTCTTCGAGTCATCGAGTGCGAGCTTCTCCATACATCTACAGCCAGCGCTCCAAGCGGCAAATAGCAAAATTAAAATCATGCGAACGCTTGCGAACGCGTGCTCAAGAAAACGAATATGAACTACGTCATCATCGAGAAATTTACTCCATGATGACGTAGTTCGTATTCAAATACGAAAAGTATAGCTACTTCGCAGTCTAATACACCACTTTGACACCTCAAAACTCGAAAATGACGTCATTTTCGTATTCATACACGATTCGATACTCAAATTGAAACTCACCGAAAAAATTCCGTGAGAGCTCGGTGATATTATGTTGTTTTGCCCACGGAGGTATGGAAAATGATCACGGAAGCTGTGAAAGCTAACCACTGCGGGCGCGCGGTGTTGTTTGTGTTGTGTTTCTCGGATGAACCACTTGTGTAGTGTAAGAGTAACCCACCCTGGGATCACCAGCCTCAATTCAAGAAGTCCTCGGCAACTTGGGTGGCCTGCTAGGCTTCTAGAGTGACTTTGGGTAGCTGAAGTAACAACTTCGCCGACGACCGCCGCCACGCATAACACACCTTCGCGGTTTACGTGTGGATGCAGTTTGAAGAGTGACCCACCCCTCTAGAAAGAGTGGCTCTAAAAGAGAGTTTTCTCAATGTGAAAGAAGAATTTAACAAAGTCGAGAGAGGTAAGACAGTCAAATCATTTGGTATGAGTACCTATACATTAAGACATAATATGACTATGAGTATAGCTACAATATACTTAACCTACCTATATTATTTTGACTCCGCTTATTACATGAGTAGATAGGTAGGCACTTTCGTTTGTTAAAATTTCTATCTTTACTTTAATGATTCGCTATTTCACTGATTCATGTACAAAGACAGAAACCTAGATACATTTCTCTCCCCAAAATTGTATGAAAAAGTCAGTTTCAATATTTTTAACTTTTTAAGTAGGTAGGTACCTAGGTATTTACTAACCCAAGACTTTGTCTACGTGGATTAATATTTGTATTAATCGACGTAGACAAAGTCTTGGGTCTTCATACTCCTCATACAACCGGTGAACTTTATATCACCTACAATTTATCACCCATAATGTGTAAAACTGGATTGACGTTCTTCCATTCTATGTTTGGTATCTACAATAGGTATGAATTAATTCCCATATCCCCCTAGTTTATTAGTGTCCCTGCAACATCAGGATTAAAGAGCTGGGACATGTAGTTCAATGAGACAGTATATGCTTTGTACTTACCATATGAATTCATAATAATAGATAATTCCCAAATCCCTATAGTGTAGGTGTTAAAGTGTAGGTGTGAAAGACTTGCAAATTACATTGACAGCAGCGCGACCTACCGGGACCAATTGTATTTTCTAAACATCCAGGAACCCATTGAAATATACACACAAAATTTCATCTAAAACGGTCCAGCCATTAAGGAGGAGTTAGGTGAAAAGCACACGTACAAAATAGTTATATAATAGTAAAGTTTACCTTTCTTGGGGTGAAATTTTTAATAATAATTATATATCACTTAAGTCTTTATTTTTAACCCTAACCAACCAATTTTTATGGATATTACTAATTGAAAAATGACGGACTTTTCATATAAACTTCCATCCCTGATTTAACCCTTTTAGGGATGGAATTTTCAATAATCCTTTCTTAGTGTGCCGGGCAGTCATACAAGGAATCTACTATCAAAATTTCAAGTTTCTAACTTCAGTGGTTTAGGCTTTGCGTTGACAAGTCAGTCAGTCAGGACAAGCTTTTTTATATTAAAAAAGTATATAGATAGGTACATAGAAGTTATTTAAATGATATTTTGACTAAGTATCATTTGCATACTTTGCCATTTACCTATGTACATGCAACTTGCCTACCTATTTTCAATATCCTAAACACAATTACATTTTAACCTCATGTATCTTAACCTACCTACCTACTTATTAATTAATTAGGATTTTTCAACCTCAGAAATACCTACTACTCATTGAAATTGTTTTTGAAGCTAAAATTAAACTTAAACTATTAATATTTACAGGTAGCACATCACTAGAGCATTAGCTAGAGCTGTCGCCTGTCTTCAGTGTCCAAGTCTTTGAAAATTAGTCAGAGTCCTCAATATCTGCAGCTGGCGGGTGTAAATCAGACTTTAAGATAATATATTATGTAACAAATTAAATACCTAATAAAATTAAGTAACTAAATATGTATATCTAGTCAAGTAGATACCTATAAATACATAAAACTATCTTTATTGTTTTATTTTACTTTGCCATAATATATTGACATAACTACAAATAATGGTATTTAATAAGTCATTCCGGGGACAAATAAAGTAAAAACCTTCTATCTATTTATTTATTACTATTAATACTTAAAACTTACAGACATACAAACTTATAGAATTATATAATTTTATTTATCAAGCAACCAAAACAAATTATACCTAATTTGTTTTGGTTGCTTAATATATTGTACCTATGTATGCATAAATTGTAGTATGTATCTTAATTTTAATATATTATTCATTATATATTTTACAATTATAATATTCATTTGAGGTTAACAAAAGTAAAAGTAACAAAATAAATAAAATGTTAATTTAAATAATATGATATACTACAACAACAGTAAAAATATTATATAAAGTTCACAAAAACAGAATTTTCAGTATGATTTTTAATTAATTTTATGCAACTTTGTAAATGTTGTTTTAGTAACTTCATTTTTATGTTTAATAAAATAAATAAATCTTTAACTTGACATGTCATCCTTAAGCAACAAAAAATATCTAGATCCACCGATAGAATTAGACTCTATATGCCACATAAGCCAGAATGTATCAACTCACCGGGGTATTGAATAGGTAATTATGTGCTTTTTGCCTTGTAAACAGGATTTACAAGAATAAACTTTTGAATTTTCATACGAAGGGCCTATTTCACCACCTTATGATAAGTATCAGATAGCTTAGTCACAACTTTTGTCTTTGTCACTTGACACAAAGTAAGAAAGTGACAAAAGTTATGTTTAGGCTGTCCGACACTTACCAGAAGGTATGAAACAGGCCCTTATTGTTGTAAAGATCAAGATACTTTTTAACATATTGATAATTTTGATGAAAAAGCTTTTCATGCCACTCAGTTAAACTAGAAATATAATTAGCAGAAGGTAATTCCATTCTAAAAATTAATTTATATAATTTAGTACTAATAAGTAACCTCTTAGCAATTGCTCATACACTGTTATTAGAAACAAAAATTTTACAATAATTTTGATCACTTTTCATGAAATATAAAGGATATTTCATGAATCTAAACATTAACCAACAGAAAAAAGATTTGTTTTTAATGAAAGAACATACATTACGTCTTGATAGTTTTGTTTCAATCCACTTTTTACCATTCCAGACTTATTAATATTATATCGTACCAACCCCTAACAAATCCAAAGCACTTGAGAAGTGAGAACACGCTGAATAAGTACGTTCATTAAACTCTGAGATTACAACACATAATATGTTCACTAGCATTGGAGTCTTAAGGTCCACTCGCTGGATGAAGACACTGTGACCGCAGACTCCTCGTTAAAAGATGAATGCATTGGTATCCTTGCACGCCGTTCTTTGGATTCCCTTGCCTGAACCAGCAGTTTTGTGTGGTTACATTTTTTAGTCTTGGGTGGAAGGTTTTGTAAACTTCTTCACACGCAGCAGGGTGAGTTCTGGGCCGCCCTTGCTTGTTGGTCATCATGAAGCTTGGCTTCATTGTTAGGTGCCTATCGAGGATGATCCCCTGATGAGATGGGGTGTTAATTGATACAAATCAAAAGTTTCATTTTTATTTTGTTTTGTTCTACACAAATCACAGATAACCTTGACATAAATCCACCATAACTACTCATACTAAATTTTTTTAATAACTAGTTTAAAGTTTGACTCTGGGTTCTAGCATTTTTGATACCTCATAGAATCTACAAAAATATCAATTATAGATCGACCAGAATCTCATGAATTATTATTCATGAGATTCTGGTCTGGAATTTCTGGAATTTCTGGAAGGTCTGGAATTTCATTTCCCTATTGGGAAATGAAATTCCAAGGTTAGCAATACTACGGCTGCCCTAGCGATAAACAAACTGTCATTTTTTGTGAAATTGACTTTTTGCATAATTAACAAAAGTTTTATGTCGAGTAGTTTTTTACCACAGTTTAGTATTTCAAATAACTTGAACCGTTTACTGAAATTTAAATTGTCCAAACAAAGTAACTGCACACACTAACCCGGAATATAAATGCAAAAACCAAGTAAACAACAAGCACAACACAAAAACAAAGTAATTGGATGTTGATTACTTTGTTTTTGTATTTAAAATGCAGTTGCTTGATTTTTCGTTTCGTGAAACGATCCCAGGTAAGGTTTTCTGAATGTAATTACTTTGTTTATCACTAGGGCAGCCGAGTTAACCTAGTGTTGCTTACTACAAAATTTAATTTCCCTATTTTTCATAAGATTCTGGTCGATCTATAACATAAATTAATAATTTTGTTATCAATACAATATATTATACAAAAAATTTATTTAAGTAGGGATGTGAAAATAATCGATTTTTATAATAATCGTTTTTTTTTTAATTTTTTCTTAATACTTATTTTACAAAAACTTATAATCTTACTTATTGCCAACAAAACCGATCACTCGGTTTGACAACAATCGATTTTTAAAAATTGATTTTTAATGATATTCGATTTTCATCTCGATCGATTCGATTATCAAATCGATTATCATTCGATAGAATCGATTTAAAAATTTAAGTTAATTTCAAGTTTTAATTGATACTTGTGGAAACAATTTTTTTTTTCTTGTTTAGACTTAAAGTTTAAAAAAAAATTGTTTTGTAGATACTTTATTTTGAAGTCAAAAGGTTGCTATTTTATTTCTTGTACTAAACTTATAGTTTCATTTTATTTTGATTCTGATAAAATGTTACATGGCAAATATGATTTGTGGCAGATATTATTTTTAGTTTTTTATTGTTTAAAGTTAATAAAATGTTTTTGGTTATGTTTTATACTTATCATTGTATTTAATTTTTGTTTTGATAAATCCTACTAATATTATAAATGTGAAAGTATGGATGTTTGTATGTTTGTTACTCTATAACGTCGCAACTACTGAACAGATTTGGCTGAAATTTTGAATAGAGATGGATTATGCTCTATCTTAAAACATAGGCTATTCTTATCCTGAAAAAATCCACAGTTCCCGTGAGATTTTCAAAAACCCGAAATCTATATCTACAGCTATAGGTAGATTACTATAGCAAATTTCCTTGAAAGTAGGTATAAAGGTTGGAAAAGGGAGCGGAAACGGAAACCAGATATCCACGATTCCCTCAGGATTTGTGAAAAAACGAAATTCACGCGGGCGAAGCCGCGGGCAAAAGCTAGTTGATAATATAATATTATTACTATTTATAGAAAAGCAGGCATTTTTAACCAACATCAAAAAATTTTCAACGGTGATGGAACCAGAAAAATTACGTGCAACGCGATAATTTGCGTCGGTATTGAAAACTGATCTTACAACTTCTCTTACTTACTCGACAAATCTTACGATCTTCCGTCTTTCCGTGTGAGTAACTTTATAGGCTTGCAGTTGGACTATTTGCATAGTTCCTTGTCGTCACTCAAAATTCATAAATACCTACTCATATATATTATGGATGTGAATGTAACTCTGTCTGTTGGTCAGTTATCTTTTCACGGCACAGCCACTGAATGAATCTTGACGAAAGACGTAGAGATCGGCCACGGTGGCCAATCCCAAAGGAAGCTAGTCAACGATGTAGGAGATGTTATAGTGCGCGCAAACACAACTGACAAAACCTTGTTTTGTCCAATCCGGGACTCGAACTTCCAATCTCGGGGCTGCTATTGATAATTTCTTGTCAAAAACCCAACAATATTTCAAAAAACAATGAACCGATTCTGATGATTTTTTCACTATCGTAATTTACATACATTCAAAAAGGTTTTAGTATATAACACCTCCAGTTATCATTCTTATGTACGAAGTTACATGCATAAATGTACAAATATGCCATTAATATTTTTGATTGGTAGGTAGGTACACCAATTGAGATTGCTGGACTGAAGTCCGTTTAATTTTTCTTAAAATACAGCTTGTTCGGATAATATAAATAATCAAATTTTTCACAAAAAACTATTATTTCTTTTAAGAAAAATCGATTTTTCCTATATCGATTAATATTGAAAAGTGAATCCTCGATTTTTAATTAATCGATTTTTTTACTCAAATTCATAACTCACATCCCTATAATTAAAATATTTTTTACGATTAATCATTAACGGTAAACATTTTCACGTAGCTTTCGAATAACATGGGCACTTTAAAGATTTTAAGCTTGTCCCTTAAGGACACAAAATTGCCGTTATGAAAAGTTATAATAACTTTTCATGCAACAGTAAAATAAACATAAATTAGCATTATAGAAACGTTAAAAAGATTTACTTAACGCAAAAAGAAGCAAAAATACCGCTAAATATTGACAACCGTTTTTATATTATCGTTAATTGTTGTTGAGCTAACGTTACAAATTTTAACGGTATGCCCTGTTTTAGAAATAAGTGTTTAGTTGTCTATAACAAATTACCATAG
The DNA here is from genome assembly GCA_920104075.1 of Melanargia galathea. Lineage (NCBI taxonomy): Eukaryota > Metazoa > Arthropoda > Insecta > Lepidoptera > Nymphalidae > Melanargia > Melanargia galathea. The sequence goes on along the minus strand of OV049869.1, from coordinate 12,269,823 downwards.
AGTTACATAACATAGTCTGCGTAATGAACTGTCACTATGACTCTGTCAAATTTTCTCTATGCAAAAAACGAAGAAACTAATGTCAAATTCAATAAAACGCCAGCGTATATCTGTCGCACTTTTTTGCGAATGAGAGAAGAGAGAGAATAACTGCCCCAAAACTATCATTTTCCGATCGAGTCATGTTTACACGTCTAGTTTTTCATACGTGATTTTCACAATATGGACTACCACTTGAGTTTTAAAAACTATCCGTTTAGCAAAACGCGTGACCAAACGATACGCAAAACTTTTTGAGAGTATAAAATTTTAGACTAAGGGTACTGAGCTCGCCAAGCGTAAACGCAGTTTTAGTATTTATATTATGTCAGAGCTCCTGTCCCCTGTCATAGGTATAGTCTGGTAGAGTCATATACATCTTAGCAATTCGTTTACAAAACAGAATGCATTCTAGTAGGTATGTATATCATAATCATATTTTCTTAGTACTGACTATTTCGATTGAGAATGATTTTTTAATACTTAAATGAGAATATAATTCAGTGTCCATGTGATTGAAACTTGTTTAATATAATATTTATGAATTTAATTAAGGTTTATTTAGGAATTTTTTATTTTCTATTTCCTATCAAAATCATTTTTAAATCATAAATAAATTGAATCAATAATATTATAATTCGTTCAATCACTTATTATCGGTACAATTTTGTTTGTGGCGACCCAAGCAGGGCGTGTTCGTGGCCGGCGGCGGGCACGAGGCCTCCGCCCTCCGAGCGCACCGTCATTGCTCCTCGGGCACCTCCGGACTCCGAACACGATATCCTTTATACGACCACTTGCAATTAAAACGATCTTTATGGCTGACCCATTTTCCTTTTTGTAATAGGAATATTTATCACCGTTAAAATTTATCTCGCTGACCAATTGTGTTTGTGTGTCGTTTGTGTCACGTTGCACGACTGAGGGCTTTCCAACGTCCATAAACATAAATTCCTTAAAGCAATAAACCATAATCACAAGTACATAGTCTCAGCCTCCAGTCCGTTAGTCAGGAGACCTCAACGGTCACTTGTTTTGTACGCACTGCGCGACGCTTGAAAGTCTTGGGTCATCTTGGTCACATTAAGCTAATATGTAATTGATTGGCTTCCCTGTGTACGGGAGCGGCACTCGACAGCGTGTGTACCCCTGTCCTATAGATGACGCATGCAAAAACATTAATGTTTATAACGGCAATACGACTCTTCCTGTAACATGAGCGGATACTTAATGCCTTTTGACTTTTGATCGGACATTCACTTTCAATTAATTAAGCAGCTTTTTTATACGAAATATATTTTATGTTACACATTAAACGAGTCAAGTGCACGTCTGTGGATCGATTAAGATAATTTCCGGTCGCACAAAAAAATACTGAATGAGAGCACCATTAATTGACTGAAGTAAAAGCTGACTGGTAGAGTAAGTTGGTCAAACTGAGTAGATAAAACATTAAATGTAGATACTTTTATGTGCTTATTGATGCATAACTTTGACTTAATTAAAACTTAGTTATTCATTTTACTCATTAAAACTTGTACATACAACTATCGCCTGTCCATCTTGCGTTGTTCGATTTATTTTTTGTCCAACAAAAACCGTGCCACATGAAACGATTTCATACCTACTCAATGAAGTTCTATTTATAGAGTCAGATGATTAATGGTGTTGAATAAAAACAGTAATCAGTGTTAACTTCCGACAGGTTTATCTCACGAAATCTTGTAACGGTATTTAAATTTTTTGTACTCCTAAGCGCCGTTTGTTTAAAAATCCGACTCTCCTTATTGCATTTCTATGATTTGAAGATTTAAAAGCCCTTCTTTTGTATGATTCGTGTTATATTTACGTGAGCAAGCATTATCTTAAATGCCTGTACAAATATTTATTAGGCTACAAATAATATTCACAAATAATATAGTTGCGACGTATATATCAGTCGATTGCGCTGTTGAACAAGGTTGACTCAAATCTGTAACTGGATGGGTGACTTTGAAGGTCCGAATTAAGTCTACTTGTTTCCTCCTCAGCGTGGCGGGTCTAAACTCTAAATCGCTCTTTCCTATGAGAGAGGATGCCTGTGCCCAGCCGTGGGATGTAAAAGGCCTGTAGTGGTGGTTTTATCCAAGACAGAAGAGATCGTTTAGCTGTTTCTCGGTCCCGGTTATTATCACTATAATATCTGATAAAAATCGTAACACCTAAACATGGAAATCCCATACTCTTAGTTTGAGTCGTGCATAAGCGTAAGGATCTGGGAACCCAACGTATTATTATTAGCCCAAGAAAATCCCCATCATTATGCGATTTATGGAAAGGGGCCACGACCCTGAGAGAGAGTATGTTCACTCGACAATAATTTTTTATTAACTGTGTCGAGAAACCTCAATCACCAATCCATGTTAACATTTCAATTGAGGTTGATTGATATTGAGAGACTTCTTTTTATGATGCGCACACTTCAACTTTTTATATATCTTGATTGGAGTAGAACACCGAAAGTGTTTGTATCGTATATTAAAACACTTTAGCATTAATTAGTGTCGCGTCATCTCGCGCCCCGTTAGCGGCAGCCGATTGAACGCTTGAGCACCTTGTTTGAGCACATATCGCGATTCATCGTGATGCTGAGATATCAAACAATTCAGCCGGGTAACACTTCGCGGCGCAAATTCATTCACCCATCGATATAAGTAACTGATTCATCGGTAGACGCTAACTGATTGTAGAACATTATTCAGATAAGTATGCAATGGTAGGTATATATAATATATTTATGTACGGATCGGAACTTAATTAAATAGTAGAGAGTATAAATTATAAGGAACTTATTTTGCTACGAGCGGATACCCGCGACTTCGTTCGCGTGGATATTGATTTTGATAATCCCGTGGGAATCATTTTGTTTTTCTTAAGCTCCTTTGAGCTTATACCTTGCTAAAAACTCTAAAAAGTTCACTGGCGGATGTTTAGGTACATCAAAATGTAAACATCCGCCAGTGAAAGTCCCATCAAAATCGGTCCAGCCTTTCAGAGATTAGCCAGTAGTCTTTAAAGTATCTACTTTCTAACAAAAAAAAAATGAATGAAATCGGACCACCCGTTAACGAATTACAGCTAAGTATACATTTTGCCTTTCATCCCCTCTCCCAAGGGAACCGTGCTGAATTTCGGGATAAAAAGTATCCTATATGTTACTCCATAGTATGAACTTAAATCATGCCGAGTTTCATTTCAATCCATTCAGTAGTTTTTACGTGATGCGCGCACAAACATACAGACAAACAGACAAACAGATAAACAGATAAACAGACAAACAGACAAACAGACAAAAATTTCAAAAATAGCTTTTTTACGTTCTATTACTTATCCCTAACATCCCCTAGTTATTATTTTACAAAAATCTTCAATGTACAGATACGGCATTTCTACGATTTTATTATATGTATAGAAGATAATCCGTTAAACCTTAAAATTTTGTGGTACAACGTGTAGTATGTTTAATGTACAATTATTGCAAAGTGTTTGCAATTATAGAATCAATATCTCCGATGCTCCGGTGTTAGAGTGGCTTTAGAACTAGAGGGTTTGCGTGGTATTGCTTAATTTTATACAGAATATGTTGCACCTTGTTCCATACATATTTTAAATCTGACTAAGCGTATTAAGTACCTATAGATAATAAATTAATAAGCTAGTTGTTTCTAGTGTACAAGTTTCCTATAAAATATAGCTTGCTTCTATCGCATCATTAAAGAATTTGTTAATCAGAGACAATTTTTACTAACATGCTGATAAATATACTCGATATTGATAAATAGATAAAAGTTGCTTAAATTTTGTATTTTATAGGGCACAACAATTCATCATCATGTCGATGACACGCGCAAATATACGCGACCTTCAGAGAACTTTTTGCCCTTGTTGTTGTAACCTTAATTTAAATACATTTAGAGCGTTTCAGTTTTTACATCGGATTCCGATTGTTTAGTGGGACAAGACGTATTTTAAGTAGAGCAATGTATTGCGGCCGCACGATGAGACGCGAAACGATGCCGACGCGAATCCCGTTGGGACGGACACCATTACCGCCCATCGCACCGCGCACGCGTACAAAAACAGAACTCGACATAAAGATGTCGCGATGTGATAACACTGGACGGACGGTAGACAACGCCGCCCTCCTCGCTATCCACAGCGTCTATCTCACTTTCGGATCGGCCGCTTACTGCGAATATCCAATTAGGTTCACACAAATCCCGCTCCGGAATTGTATTGTAGTCATGCGTCCCCCATCTTTGCATGCGGCGTGCGAATCGAGCGCGACTTATCAAAAGGAGCTCGTAAAGTGAATTTTCTCTTGAAACGCAGCTCATATTACAAAACTAGGTAATTCGACGTTATGTGCATTTTTAATGTCACATTATATGCCGTTACTGCATTGAGGCTTGTTTGAGAAATGATAAAATTCTGACTACGGTGGCGGCGGTCGACATAAATTTTTCTTAACTCCGTTAAGCAATTTACACACTCCGCGTGCCCTTAGGCCGCTTTAATTACTCTACAACCACGATCCGAATACACGTTGTTATAAAATACTTTTCCATATCACGAGTAGGTAACCGTCATATAAACAGAGATGAAGTTTGTCTTGTTTAAGATTGTATCGTATTTGAATAATGACCGCGAATATACCTTTTAAGATAAACATTAACCGTATTTCAGAAGCTATGTCAATAACCAAGCAGTGTCATTGATTAATCTTTGTTGTAATATGAGGTTTATTAAATTAAAAGAGTTGTTCTAGTTTAAAATCAGTTAACAGTAGATTTTCAATTCCGGCAAGGCGAAAAGAAATAAAATAAAACAAAAGCGCATGAGTCTAACGTAGCATAGCTGAACGGTTTTTCACCTCGTTATCGGAATTATTAATTTGCTTTTTTTTTCATAAACGTTCCACATTTTTAAAGTTAGTTATTTTAAAGCATTTTATTAGAATAAATATAATGAAATATGCATATAGAAATGAAGGTATTATATAAATAAGTGCCATTTTTAAAGCTCGTGCGCCTACTAGCGTACCTAAATAAAAATGCAAAAATAAAACACTACTCTTATTTTGCTGTCTCATTAATTTACTGTTAACTATTATACCATTTGATTTGAAAAGACAGATACCGGCAAATAACTGTAGAATATAAAATTAATTATGATTACTGAAGTGGTATCTTCAATTACTATTCAGCTTAAACTAACAGTTGCATTAGTCAAATGTTACGGCGGGTGAGGTCCATTTGTTCAAAATGTCCTGAGCCTAATTGCACTCGCTAATATCAGTAAAGAATTACTGTTAGACCGGGGCCGCACTGCGAAAATTATTCGCGCGAAAATAAATCGCATGTGCGTGTAGCTTCATACATTCCCATATGCCACAGAATTTTGCGAAAAAATTCGCGCGAATAAATTTCGCAGTGCGGCCTAAGCCTTAAGCAATATTTGTAAAAATCTACAGGTACATCCTAGCTGTGAACATAGTTCATGAGTACTGGATGTTGTATCGTGATTTATGATTGTAATCCAAATAGCCTTATGTGTAAAAACCAAATCTACTTTTTGAAATTCTTTGTCAATGCTAATAGTGAATACAAAGCATTGTCGCTTAGTACGATAATAAATACAAGTCTATCATCAAAGCGAAATAATGAATAGATAGGCTGCCAAGTGCCAAGCTCCCGTCGTTTTAATTAGCTTTCAAAGTGACGGCGTTATACTCGTAGTAATCGCAGTGTCTCGTTAATCTACTTTCTCATTGTCTTATGAAGATACTCAACCGATCATCTTCATTCAAAGAGTAAATAATACAATTTAACTCTTTATTTAACTTAACTATTATATTAACAGTAATTTACGATTTAATGATCATGTCATCATTCATCGTTAACCCATATTCACATTGTTTATTGTTATTAGACAATCGCGTTGGCCATCACCTTTACTCTAATAATAAAGTTATTTATTGCCAATTAAAAGCCTTTAAGCAAAGCCATAAAGGTAGTGACCGACCGCCTTTTACTTGTTCTATGACTTCCACAAAGATTGCTTCCCGACGCATGCCACGCGCCTCGAGGATGATAGAGTTTAGACGTTTCCTGTATTACTCGTACCGCATGCTGTACCTCTTTATTCTTAGCGGTCGCTAAATTAACATAAATTCTATTTAGATTTAAATCATTGCTTGATCTGAAGAGAGCAATCAGGAAACAATATGCCGAGTGATTGAATGCATTGGCAATCTTAATGCGGTGTACCTTCGCCATCTAGATCCCGTCTGTGCCCACCTGTTTGCATAACGAGAAATGTCTTATTGACTCGAGCCAAAGACTATTCCTATCGGATCGTATTGCTCATTTCCTTGTTATAAACTGACTTGCTGAAATTGATAAGTAAGCCTACGCGAGCAGTGTGATTTTATTTTATTTATATTTTTGTGTTCTCCTTAAAATTTAAAATGCTTTAAACGGTTTGGTGTATAATTGCTATTTATTCGTCTTTTGCTGTTTAAGTTTAACTTGATATTTGACCAATGATGACCTTGATACGTGACCTTGTCTACTTGAAATATTTGCAGGACATGTATAAACTTTGCACTGGTATTAGAAGTACCTATAAATCTAAAAGTCAGTTAATTTGTCAAAATAAAAATAATCACTAAAACATAATATACTAGTGGATCCGGCAGACTTCGTCCTGCCCGGTGGTGACATACCGACATCAGCTTCACCTACCGAGACCCAGTAGGCTACCTGTACCTACCCGGTAATTGTGTTTTCAAACCATCCAGGAACCCATTGAAATATACAAACAAAATTTCATCCAAATCGGTCCAGCCGTTTAGGAGGAGTTAGGTGACAAACACATGTACGGAAGAATTATATAGGTACGGGTGAGAGTTTACCGTATTCACGCGACGGGATGTTTGACAGAACTACGAAACCCGTGAACATTTTGTATGGGAAAATGTTTTTCTCGTATTTTAATTTTTAGTCAATTTTCTAATGTTTTTAATATTTATTATGCTATTCTGGATAGAGACAAATACAACAAATCAATAACCATGAAAATCGCTCCAGTCGTTCTCGAGTTATAAGTGTTCGAACTAACACGACTTTGTTTTATATATATAGATTTACCGATATATGGCATTCATTATGCTTGTCAAAACTACAGTGTCGAAACGGACTAAAGTTATAGCTTTTAACTCTTGTACAATTTATAATTTATTAGTATAAGAGCATGATTTTGTGATTATGTATAATGTATATAGTCCTAGGAATATCTTTATAACTTCCGTTGCATATCTAAACATATCATGCATTCATTATATTCATTATAGTAAAAACATGTAAAAGATATCAGTTGTAAAGAAAAATATTTTGTATTCTTTACTGCAGGTGTAAGTGATAGCGTCTCTAGAACTGACACATGAATAGCACTGTCTTCTCACATTGCGGCGTCGACGGATGTTTCTTTTTTATGCGTTGATTCGATAAATACACTAAAAGTACCTTCACAGATATTTCACTTAATTAATATTAATAAGGTATTGATAAATCTTGTACTACATTCGGGGAAAATGTGGGTCGCGTCTCGGGGAACGGTAAAAAATAACAGGATGACGTTTATAAACCGGTCCAAGTTTTCGGTAACCACAGAGTGGCTTCCATTCATTTTTTCGGAAAACTCTCAAGCAGTTGCGGTCCCGGTCTGGTATGGTACTTATCTGTTATGTTTGCGGCTTTCTATTTGCGGCTTTTAATATACAATTGTGTTTATTTACATTTAACTGAGACAGTTTCTGAAATATCGGTATGGTGCGGAGGAGTGACAAATTACGTCAACTGTTACCCCTCGAAAGCGTCTCAGTTAAACAGTATACCTAATACCTACAGTCAATATATAGTGAAAAATATTTGATTTATATCTATTGTTTTAATATAAAAGCTTGAATTAAGCTTGTACGTTAAGTTTCGAGTCATACTAAACACGCACTACCAGAAAATATAACTGTATATGTGTTTTATGTGTACAGTTTACACCTCGTTGACTTTAAGGTCATTATTCTTTTGAGTCATTTGAGATAATTTGACACTGCTATTATATCATTGGAGGTTTTTACAATGAGCAATGGCTTTAAAAGAAAAGCCTCTTACACTCACAAAGCGTAACTCTTTTAATAACAGCGTGGATATATATAATGGAATAATGGAATCGTTTAATATATTAAAATACAGACGTAGCAACTTAACGTTTTCACTAATGTATGAACAACTCCCGAGCTGAAAACGTGTTATTTTCCATACATTTACCATAAGTGCTTCCTTAACGGCTAATAAGCTATAATGACATGTTATTTAAGAAGATTCACGAATTCCTATACAGCAAAGAGTAAGGTGCACGGGTTACTGACCTCGCGAACACGCTACTCGCTGCTCCCGCTAGCCGCCGCCTGTCCTGTTGAACAAAGAAATAACTTTTGTTAATTACACCTTACACACATAGATACTGCTCATCAATGACCAGTTATGGGAATTGAAATAGCGGTTTACTGTCTGTAAGAAAATTCGGTTGGTCAACAACAAATTATGTCTATATTATGTGTATAGACATAGTAGAGCAAGGCCCGATTTTTTATTAACAACATAAGAAAAATACATTTTACAATATACTGACTTACGTGAGTACCTACGGTTTAAGTTGCATAGTAACTAAACAACATGGTCATTAACATGGAAAATATTATTTCATTTCTTAAAATATATTAATATTAATATGTAAATCGGTACAACTGTAATGTAATAATACTTATTATATTACTAGTGGACCCGGCAGACTTCGTCCTGTCCGGTGACATACCGACATTGGCGCCACCTACTGAGACCCGGTAGGTTACCTGTACCTACCCGGTAATTGTGTTTTCAGACCATCCAGGAACCCATTGAAATATCCACACAAAATTTCATCCAAATCGGTCCAGCCGTTTAGGAGGAGTTAGGTGACAAACACACGTACGGAAGAATTATATAGGTACGGGTGAGAGAGTTTACCGTATGTTTACAGCCGGGATGTTTGACAGCTACGAAACCCGTGAACATTTTGTATGGGAAAATGATTTTTATTTTTTCGTCAATTTTCCAATGTTTTTAATAGTTATTCTGCTATTCGGGACGGAGACAAATACAACAAATCAATAACCATGAAAATTGCTCTAGCCGTTCTCGGGTTATAAGTGTTCGAACTAACACGACTTTGTTTTATTAGATTTACTGTAACGAAACTTTAGCTGTATATTTTTTGTTAAAACTTCAACATAAATCGAATTAGGTTATTTACATACATATTTGCATATTTTTATCTATCAATGGTAATTCTAATGGCAGGTCTATAAAAGTTGAAGATTCCCATATCGAGCAAACACGTGAGGACATAATTGCATAAGTCGTTGAAATGTAACAGACATGCACTGTGAAACGCACTCGTACCAGCGCGAGCGTCATTACGTGTTACATTGAAGATCAGACGCCGGAACGTAGCGCTCCAGTGATTTACATGTTTCTGTCAGTGGTAATAAAATAAAGTTAACTGTCCTGTAACTTCCAAAATTACGGTATTTCAGACAAATCTATGGAAATTTCGTTGCAATGTATTGAATCGTAACATATTGAATCGTCAAGTGAAATATTAGTGGTGTCATATCTTCGTGGACGAAATCTATCTTCTTTTCTTCTTCTATACATCTTCTATCTATATATATTAATATATATATAGCTGCTCGTGCTGATTCATTGACTGACTCACTGATTGATCACCCCTCCTGTAAAATTTTGTATGAAAAATTTTTTTTTCACTAATGGTTTCGTATAGAGGACAAAAATTCATTCGGAACAAAAATATGGAGAGAGCTGATGATTGAGGATTTCAAAGACGAGCGATGGGCACGCTTAAGGTATTGAAGATAGGTGGGGGGTGCTCGAGCAAATGTCACTCGAAACGTCATCCAATTGGCTGTCAGTTGAAAAAAAATTCAAAATGGCGAAAAAAAGATGGCCGTCATACAAATTTCGTCGGTGTCCATCTCGGAGGGTATAAAAGATGGAAGAGTGGTTTTTTCGCAAAAGATGATCAGGATCTAAAGGTCTACCCGATGAATAGAAAAAAAATTCAAAATGGCGGAATTTATTTTTCCATAGAAAATGTATGGCGAATATTGAAGAGACTACAAGTTGTAAACTATGCAAGGCTTTGATGCGGTTCTTTGGAGAACTCTCAAAGAAAAATATGGAAAGACATGATGATTGAGGGTTTGGAAGATGGTTGAGGAGTCCGAGCAGGGTATTGTAGATGGATGGGGGCTGCTCAAACAAAAAATACTCAGAACCTCATCCAATTGGCACTGAACTGAAGAAAACATCAAAATTGCGGATTCAAGATGGCGGCTATACAAATTTCGTCGGTGTAGATCTCACCAACTATAAAAGATAAAAGAGGGTTTTTTTGGCGAAAGATTATCAAGACCTAAAGTCTTGTTAATATATATATAGCTGCTCGTGCTGATTCACTCACTCACTCATTGATCACCTCTCCTGAACAATTTTGTATGAAAAATTTTTTTTTCAATAATGGTATCGTATAGAGGACAAAAATTCATTAAGAGGAAAAATATGGAGAGAGCTGATGATTGAGGATTTCAGAGACGAGCGAATGGCACGCTTAAGATATTGAAGATAGGTGGGGGGTGCTCGAGCAAATGTCACTCGAAACATCATCCAATTGGCAGTGAGCTGAAAAAAAATTCAAAATGGCGAAAAAAACATGGCCGCCATACAAATTTCATCGGTCTCCATCTCCGAGGGTATAAAAGATGGAAGAGTGGTTTTTTCGTAAAAGATGATCAAAATCAGAAGGTCTACCCGATGAATAGAAAAAAAATTCAAAATGGCGGAAATAATTTTTCCATAGAAAATGTATGGCGAATATTGAAGAGACTACAAGTTGTGAACTATGGCAAGGCTTTGATGCGGTTCTATGGAGAACTTTCAAAGAAAAATATGGGAAGACATGATGATTGAGGGTTTGGAAGATGGTTGAGAGGAGCCCGGGCAGGGTATTGTAGATAGATGGTAGGTGCTCAAACAAAAATTACTCAAATCCTCATCCAATTGGCACTGAGCTGAAGAAAACATCAAAATGGCGGATTCAAGATGGCGGCTATACAAATTTCGTCGATGTCTATCTTACCAAGTATACAAGATGCAAGAGTGGTTTCTTGGAAAAAATATGATCAAGACCTAAAGATCTACTTGATGAACAGAAAAAAAATCAATATGGCGGAATTTATTTTTCCACACAAATAATTTTTTTCATTGATGGTTTCGTATAGAAGACAAAAATTTATGTGGAGAAAAAATATGGAGAGAGCTGATGATTGAAGATTTCAGAGGCGGGTGACGAGCACAGCCAGGGTATTGAATATAGGTGTAAGGTGCTCAAACAAAAGTCACTCGAAACCTCATCCAATTGGCAGTGAGCTGAAAAAAATCCTAAATGGCGGATTCAAGATAGTGGCCATACAAATTTCGTCGGTGTCTATCTCACTGAGTATAAAAGATGGAAGAGTGGTTTTTTGGCAAAAGATGATCAAGACGTGGTTTACTTGATGAACAGAAAAAAACAAGATGGCGAAATTTATTTTTCCATACAAAATATATGGCGAATGTTGAAGAGAATACAAAATGGGAACTATGCAAGACTTTGATACAGTTCCTTTTCAAAATCTGTTTTTATGGAAGAACTCTCATTCTGACAAATGATTCGGAGAAAAAATATGGAGAGTGATAATGATCGAGGGTTAGGAATATGGGAGAGATAGGTGGAGGCTGTTCAAACCAAAATACCCAAAACCGAAACCTCGCGGTCCGCTTTAGCGGGCCGCGCACCCACGCGCCATACTAGTTAATATATATATAGCTGCTCGTGCTGATTGGGTCACTGACTCATTGATCACCTCTCCTGAACAATTTTGTATGAAAAAATTTGTTTTCAATAATGGTGTCGTATAGAGGACAAAAATTCATTAAGAGGAAAAATATGGAGAGAGCTGATGATTGAGGGTTTCGGAGATGGGTGAGGGGCACGCTTAAGGTATTGAAGATAGGTGGGGGGTGCTCGAGCAAATGTCACTCTAAACGTCATCCAATTGGCAGTAAGCTGAAAAAAAATTCAAAATGGTGAAAAAAAGATGGCCGCCATACAAATTTCGGCTTCGGCTAACTCGGAGGGTATAAAAGATGGAAGAGTGGTTTCTTAGCAAAATATGATTAGAATCCAAAGATCTACTCGATGAATAGAAAAAAAAATTCAAAATGGCGGAATTTATTTTTCCATAGAAAATGTATGGCGAATATTGAAGAGACAACAAGTTGTAAACTATGCAAGGCTTTGATGCGGTTCTTTGAAGAACTCTCAATGAAAAATATGGGAAGACATGATGATTGAGGGTTTGGAAGATGGTTGAGGAGCCCGGGCATGGTATCGGAGATAGATGGGAGGTGCTCAAACAAAAATTACTCAAAACCTCATCCAATTGGCACTGAGCTGAAAAAAAAACAAAATGGCGGATTCAAGATGGCGGCTATACAAATTTCGTTGGTGTCTATCTCACCAAGTATAAAATATGGAAGAGTGGTTTCTTGGCAAAAGATGATCAAGAACTAAAGATCTACAATTTAATGAACAGAAAAAAATCAAGATGGCAAAATTTATTTTTTTCACACAAAATATATGGCGAATATTGAAGAGACTATAAGTTGGGAAACTATACAAGACTTTGATACGGTTCCTTTTCAAAATTTGTTTCTATGGAAGAACTCTCCTTCTGGCAAATGATTCGGAGAAAAAAATTTGGAGAGTAATGATGATCGAGGGTTTGGAAGATGGATGAGGAGCACGGCCAGGGTTAAAGATGCTGAAAATAATAGAAGAAGGTGGAGGCTGCTAAAACAAAAATAATACTGAAATCCCCGCGGTCCGCTTTAGCGGGCCGCGCAGCCAAGCGCCCTACTAGTCTATATCTATATACATATATAAAACAAAGTCGTGTTAGTTCGAACACTTATAACTCGAGAACGGCAGGAGCGATTTTCATGGTTATTGATTTGTTGTATTTGTCTCCGTCCCGAATAGCAAAATAAACTATTAAAAACTGACGAAAATTGACGAAAAAATAAAATAAATGAAAAAACATTTCCCCATACAAAATATTCACGGGTTTCGTAACTGTCAAACAACCCGTCGCGTGGATATGGTATAGATCGACCAGAATCTCATGAAAAATAGGGAAATTAAATTTTGTAGTAAGCAACACTAGGTTAACTCGGCTGCCCTAGTGATAAACAAATTAATTACATTCAGAACACCTTACCTGGGATCGTTTCACGAAACGTAAAATCAAGCAACTGCATTTTAAATACAAAAACAAAGTAATCAACATCCAATTACTTTGTTTTTGTGTTGTGCTTGTTGTTTACTTGGTTTTTGCATTTATATTCCGGGTTAGTGAGTGCAGTTACTTTGTTCGGGCAATTTAAATTTCAGTAAACGGTTCAAGTTATTTGAAATATTAAACTGTGGTAAAAAACTATTCGACATAAAACTTTTGTTAATGCAAAAAGTCAATTTCACAAAAATGACAGTTACTTTGTTTATCGCTAGGGCAGCCGTAGTGTTGCTATCCTTGGAATTTCATTTCCCTATTTTTCATGAGATTCTGGTCGATCTATAAACTCTCTCACCCGTATACTTATATAATTCTTCTGTACGTGTGTTTGTTACTTAACTCCTAAACGGCTGTACCGATTTGGATGAAATTTTGTGTATATTTCAATGGGTTCCTGGATGGTTTGAAAACACAATCACCGGGTAGGTGCAGGTAACCTACCGGGTCTCGGTAAATGGTATGTCTCGATGTCGGTATGTCACCGGGCAGGACGACGTCTGTCGGATCCACTAGTGTTGAAATAAAATTCCCGATTTCTGATTTTCCGCGAGCGAAAAAACTTGCGTGGAACTTTTCTTCGCTATTTTGTCCGCGCAAATATGGTGCTTCTCTGACATTTCAATATGTCACATTCTAGAGAAATTCAAGCGCAATTTTGCTACATCGGACACGCCGACGTCTTTTTCTGCACTCTGCATTTTATCTGCGCGGCCAGTGCGGCTGACTCGTGCTGCGACGTCTTTTGCATTTTTAGTACAGCAAAAATAAGTGTACAGCGCCTTTTACAGATATGTAGTCCTGTAGTATGTGTGATATCAGCTTTAATTTGTTAGTATGATCTAGCAGATCGTAGAAGTTGGTGACTGTATGGTCGTGGTTGTTCGGAATCTATGTTTGCCCTGCTTCTTGCTAAAGGTCGTCTGGAAATGTTATTTGACCATGAGAAAGCTACTTCGGAATAGATTTCAGAACTCGCACATATCGAAAATATCAAAGAAGAAATAGCAAGGATAGGGTTTAGTAAAATCGAAATATGCACCGTAAGAACTAATGGTACAAATTACATTCAAATCTGTTAAAGGTGGCGTTTAAAGGTAATTTCGTATGCAAAGCTTTCCCGGGAAAAGGATAGACTGATTTACATTTAACTGTATCACTGGACCGGCTCTTTTTGTACGACACCTGAATCAAGAAGTTTTTGAAAGGCAACACAAGTCAAGTCATAAACTAATTTGGTATTCCGTGACCACTGAGTTTGTGTGATGCACGCTGTCAGGTGCAGATGTTATCGTAAAATAGACATGAGACACTACAACTTGAGACACTTCTAGTTATGCTAATTTATCATAGCTCTCGTTTGGTGGTACTCCACTTTTTCAGAACTGATGCCAAATGATACTATGCGGCGATAAAAAGTTGTAGAGATTTTGTTTATTAATGAGAAAGTTGTCATCTATGGCATCTTTAAACTGTTCGCCTGTATATTACATACGTAAAATTGTGTTTTGCACTTGCATGTAGTATGTAGGATGCGTCGATATGGTGAATAATGTTGCTACTTTCTTGCTTATATACTTCCTTAGCAGACTATAAGTAGTCTTTATTTTTAACGTACCAAGTCTAAGGTAAATGTGAAATAAATTAATAACGCCTGACTGTAGAGCTCACAACACCACGCATGTAAAATTATATTCTTGTGGTTTTACTTTTTTTGCGGTTCTCCTTACAGTTTTGTTTGTTCGGACAATAATCCGTACAATAACCCATTAATCCTACCTCCTCGCACAACTGTTTATTAATCCTTGCATCCACTGTGACAGCTTAAAGAAACACGTTTTCGTGCTATTGTTTCCTAGTAAATAACCTAATTAAACAAACAAAAACCTATTTGTGTACGTTAAGTTTTATTGACAGCGCATCTCCTAATACAAAACTTACGCTTATCATCCACCGCTCAACTTCCTCAATCTTTTTCATTAATCAAATCACGTCATGTAAAGCTATTGGTGGTGAGAGCATCGCTATCCCACGTTCACTGAATGATTAGTAAAAAAAGATACTGGTTAGCAATGCAGGAATACATAATCATCATTCCTCTATGTGGCTACTGAACCTTGAAATACGTCGGATCCCATAGAAAGTTTACACAATCACAAATATGTGTTAAGTCATTTTTTCAATTTTGTATTACAAATTATAAAGCTTTAGTATTCCTGCCAACTACTCTGTTTTCTGGTTACGTAGGCGTTACATTACATGACAATCTTATAAGCTAAGTAAATTATGAATCTTTATCAGATCAACGGAATTTAGTACCTACGTACTTGACTGATTTAAAAGGCGCTTAATAAACATGATTGACAATTACATCTTATTCATTAAGAATAAGAGCGGGGCCGCACTGCGAAAATTATTCTAGTTTATATTCCGCATTTTAATATATTTTTCTCGCGAATTTTAAATTGCATGTGCGTGCAGCTTCATACATTCCCATATGTCACAGAATTTTGCGAAAAAATTCGCGCGGATAAATTTCGCAATGCGGCCTAGGCCTAAATGTTCGCGTGTTCTATTTCCGAGATAAGATAGGTTCTTAGCGTCTTATTTAGTTTGACGTGTAAATTGTGACGTTTACGCACTGAAGGTGTCAGAATCATGCGCCCGGTATTAGTAGAATCAGCGGCGAGCGGCGCGGCGTCCCGACCGCCGACACCTGCGCGCGTTCGGTCACGCCACCCGCGCCCCATCCGTCACTGTCACGCCGACGCCGGCCAATATTCTCACGTGAGCAACACGAGGAAGTGTTTTTATCGCCATTACGTTAAGAAGCCATTACCGAAGACGCCTCTCATCGGCCCGGGCTATGTTAGCAGTGTTTTAAAGTAGTTTAATCTCGGGCTGTAAATTCGCATTAGATAACGGCTGCTGAACTAAAACATGCGTGCTCGGCTTGATTCGTACATTTATCTCGTTGTTTTATCCGATTTAATTTAACTATTTCTAAGTTAACTAATAACAGTTTGTCTTTTGATCGTGTAGGTACTGCGTCAGTATATTTCCTTTTCGATGTCCTGTTCGAGGCAAAGCGGTCGATAACCTGTTGGTAAATATTGACTCAATTGGAAGTATGCGCCTTAGTTGACAAAGCGGGAATCGTTCGCGTCTATTACTAGGTACTTTTGCAAAGTCTATATCAATTGCGGTACTTTGTATTCCGGGAATTTTTGTAAATCTTAAGTTTTGAACGTCTTTTAAAATGTTGTATCAGGGGTCTAAACTTACTAAAAGTTTTATCATTTTATGGTCTCGTAAAAGCAAAGTTACGCTAATAAATATCATAAATGGAAATTCACTAATTACTTACAATAGGAAAACTGATATTTTCATTATCTTCCATTTGATTTAGATCTTCCAACGATTCCCCAAAACTTGCTCCGCCCCACACAGTGCAGGTTTTTCATTCTTGTATCGAGACATTGTACGTCCCAGTTACTACCGTTGACTTGTTGAAAACCACATAAATTTTACAGCTATGTTTCATGTCACTGCTACTACGTGAACTATGGAAATATCGATTGAAAGCCCGTTCCAAACAATAGACGAATAAACCATCTGCTAGTTCCCACCTCCACTGAATCTCCGTTTACAATAATTCCTACTTCAATTTTATTTATTTCAAGTTATTATTTCAGTTCGTATAATATCTCAATCTTTTGCACTTTGTGAGTTCCATCAGCGGTGACTGTGCAGTAAGTATATTCGCTTAAAAAACGATTAAAAAAAAGATAGTGACTCAAATAATTTGATTAAATTTGGTCGACCGCGGCGCGGTTTTGGTGTTCTCTTTTTAAGTAAACCCAGGCGCGTGATGCGATTCACAATCTTGGGGTATTGCTTCATTAAAAATTTGAGAATGATTTTACTGGAATGTTCCGAAACAAATTTTCTTATTATCTGTTAGCGGTTTTACGTCTTTGCAAGTAAGCCGCCGAAATCCAAAGTATGCAAACAATTTGGAAGTCGTCTGGTTTAGGCTGTTGGCTTCACATCGTTGCATAGATATCAGCCATATCATAGAGCATATCAACGATGCCGGATTTGCAATGTTGTAAGTTGCATACATGCACTTTTCACAGTGTACGATATATCCAAAATAATAAATTGATTGTTATAGGTGCGTCATCAACCATGTACCGCTACTGTTCGACCGTGATATTGTACCTTCGCCACAATGGAAAATGTCTGTCCATGTCTCCTACCACATAACCTGCTCTAAACCGCAACTTCCGGCACCAACCACAACAAACAAAACGGAATATTCTATAAATAAGAAAGTTAGAATCAATACCGAAACCTACTTTGTTGAATTAACAAAAATTTTAATGGTAACACTTTGCATATAACCTTTCGTACATTATATTCCCATCACTTATTCTTCTGGAGATTCCGCAGGTATTCAGCACTACTTATCTATACCAGTAAATAAAATTAAAATGTTCGTCTGTGATTTCGAAAGAAATGCCTCTTATTAAGCTATGTGTTTACTTTCCTTTTTTTTTCAACGATAGCATAATCCCAGCACGGGTTTTTTAAATTTTTGTCTCTGCATATATTCGGACCGCCTGAACTTATTATGACGGGATTTTAATAGACGAGTATTATATAGTGTGAACTAGACAATTTTTTTTTTCAAGAGTAAGAGTTTCTTCGTCGTCGTAATCGTCTCAACCGATAAACGTCCACTGCTGGACATTTCAGGGATCGCCACTGAGCTCTATTGAGATCCTCCGTCCACCTAGTTGGGATCTTTCCACGCTCCTACCACCTCAGATGCTGAGGCAAACTCTCAAGAACATCTTTTATCCACCTAAATGCAAAACCGACAACAAGAGCCGAAAGCTCTTGTTTGAGGTCCTAGATTGCGACAGCCATTATAATTCTGAGTGAATATAGAATCGTACAAAGATGGCATTGTGCTCTCTATAAATATGCATGAGCAAGTGTCTGTTTTCTACACATGTTATACGCACGATGTTGTCGACCTAATTTAGTATCAAGTAGTAATTAGTAGATAATTCACACATTTTTTAAATCGTTACTTATTTACTGAAAATGCAAGTTTAGATATTTTATAATTAGTTCAATGAGGCAACTACCTCTTTAAGGAAATTCTGTTTAATGTTATATAACGATAAATACTAGTACGATAGTAATCCTACTTTCTCTTAACTAGTTTCTTAAGGCCACTTCAAGAAAGTAAAACCCCGCTATGTTGGCGCTAGATGGCTCGCCCAGTGTCCTGTTGACATACAAATTGCTATGATAAATTATTCTGGGATGCTGAACCATTCTTTTATATTATTTGTTACCGTAATTTTAACGCCAGGCACCGCTGACGTAAATTACAAACATGTTTGTGATAAAACGATTTCAATTATCTTGAGCTATTTTATAAGCATTCTCCCCTACTCTACTACTACTTTTACTACTAATTTTATTTATTGTACTTTGTAAGTAAAGTAGAATCAAGGAAAATGCTTATAAAATAACTTCTAGTAATTATATTTTTATTTATTAAATTTTATAACTGAATACCACGCACCACGGTGTAAAGCGCAGGAATGCTTATCCAGTATTTACGAAGAAGGCATAGCGACCTCAATAGTTTGTTCGCGATATGTGGAACGCGGGAACCGTAAGTACAACTGCGGCTACTACCTACTTATCTTTTCTGTTCTGGCCCTGCCCTTTACCCTATACACAGTGCTTTCATTGGTAACTATTTGTGCTCTTGCTAAACTATCAAGTTATAACGTTTAGTGATTTTCTACTGCCGATGATAAAACGAAATGAAAATTGTTAAATAAATACTACAAATAGATGCTTATTGACTATGTTTCCAATAATACCCTAAAATAGTTCTTCCATAGAGGCATGATCTTTCAATTTCGTGTCTTTTTAATTTCTGTGTGTGTATACTTTTCTAGATCATTTTCAAAATTAGAAGAAAAATTTTCACAACCTTTAGCAATACGGCAACATTCACAACTTTACGAATAACATGCTTTGATGTTATGTTTTATATGTTAAACGAGATTCTAAATTTATATTATTTGCAAGTGCAACATACGACAAAACTTTAGGAAACGAAACGTAAAACCGCAACATAAAATCTGCTAACACGTATTCCCCTTGACTGTGTACAAGTTTGACACACTTTTGGGATGTTCCGCTTACGACTACGTCGACGACATCACGTTTCCCATGTTAGGAGTTGTTTATTGAAGTCATGATGTGACCTTAACATTGTGTTTTACGATTGTCTCGTCAATGGTCCGAGTACTGACATTTCAATAGAGAGGGTGAGCATAGGTCACAGCGTGAGGCAAAGCACGACACGAGAAGCTGAGTCGCCAGCGGTCTCGACAACACTATCGCTATCAGTCCTAACTCCTAACTTATGTTTCAGACATTGTATACGTTATGTTACGCCAAAGCCCCCGGACTTGCACAGACTCATATCGAGTAAAGTCTCTTCGTTTTCTTACGGTCGCCTTTTGTGTCTCGCCGCCTCCGCCGCGCGGTGTTTTGTCAAAGACACCGCCGTGACTTCAAAGCATGCCGCACGGGGTGTACAGGCACAAGGGGTTTTGGCGTTTTATACCTACTCATATTTTTTCATTAAAATTCTCTTTCCTTTTTATATTTTTCTATATTAGTATTTTATTACAATAGAACCATAAACAAAATATAATATTCTCATGAACACGGGTCTTCTCTCAAAATGAGAAGGATTTTAACCATAGTCTACCACGATGGCCAAGTGCGGATTGGCAGACTATTCGGAGATTCTGTTAGAATAGAAAAAAAATTACAAACAGAAAAAAAGTAATAAGAATAAAAGCAGAATACTAAGAGCACCTGCGCCTGTACCGACACTATGTTACCGAACGGACTATAACTTCAAAGGTAACGCTTAAGACGGCAATATTTCACCTCTTGGCCACTGAAACGAACGATTAGCTACATTTAACTCATTCCTATGTCGGTTACATTTCTGGAATTGCTAGCGGAAGCTTATCGACGTTGGTGTTGACTTAAATATGCATCTAGTATTTTCTAGTCGTTACTTGAATTGTAAGTACTCACGATTTAACGCTAGTATTAATGCATTATTCAGAGAGCTTTTCATTAGACTGTCGCAATCGGTGCGGGGGATCGCGCTCTCGTTAAAATGTACGGATGGCATGACGACTGCTCGTATTGGGCACACTGCCTCGCGAGCATATAACCCTAAAATTAAAATTCTTGCCTCTTATTTGCATATTGCAATTTCCACGTGTTTTACTGCCGTTCTGCGCAACTGCCAACCTACCTCAATATTTTATGCTGTACGCTTTCCAAAGTGCTTTGTCTTTTAATATCCAGGCTTCTACTGTTAAGCCATAAATTTTAAGCGGCTATAAAGCAGTTCTCGGCCTAATATCTAACTGGATAATTAGCAAGCCAAATTAATGCTTTGGAGGTTATTACGTTAATCACTAAAAATAAAGCTATTAAAAATTGGGTAGTAATAAAACGAGTGACTGTAAATTACAGTTCTAAGTGTCAAAATTAATTAATTTGGGTTATAGAATTACAAAGTGAGCGACTGACTGCGAGTGACGAGAAATCAACAAAACAGCAACTTACAAACATTAATTTGAGTTACTTAAAATACAAAATGAGCAGCTTCATAATATTTGAGCGACCTAATATTTGTTTGAGTGTCAACGTTACGTCCTGCATTTTTTTCAATATTTGGCAAATGTATTTTTTATACTGAGCGGCATTTTATCTTAAATGAAGTGTTTCGAATACAAAAACCACTTTGAAAAATACACTAATGAGCAGAGTATAATGAGCTCACATTTAAAAAATAAAAATAATATGAAATAACTATTTGAAGAAACACTATTCTATTAGTTGAGAAATTTTATTATTGAAATATAAGGGTAATTAAATAAAACAATGTACTCCGTAAAAAATTTGGATCTGGCACTTCGCCGGCCGCTGCCGCGGCACGCTCGCTTCGCTCGCTCGGCTCGTGCGTTGTGGTAACTGTTCTAACCTAACCTAGCTGGTGTTTTTGGAATCCTGGTGTTTTTTAACCTGGTATTTTCATTAAAAAAGCGTATCAAAATAAAAAACATAAGCCCTCAAATAGAATATCAGTAACCAATAATCATTAATAAAGCAGCTTACAAAACTTTGCTCAAAGTGAACTTTTTAGTAGTTCGCTAAGTATAACCTCACTTAGAAAAATCGAATCTATCTTAATATTGAAGTTGCCCTCTCTGTATTTCCAGTCGCTCACTTAGTAATGAAGTCGCTCAGATAAAATTTTAATATCTGAAATGGATTTATCACAATCCACTTTTTGTAAGCTCGTTCTGGATTTTATTATAAATCAATATTCGTCGTCAGTTTAGTTAATTTTTCGCTTACTCAAATTCATACCGCTCAAGTTATTAAAACAGTATGTCATCATCAGTCGCAAAGTTTTTTTTTGTTCGCTCGTTTTATAATTCCCCTTAAAAATTGTAACAATGCTAAAAATATAATCTTGCAAGTCGTAATTCTAGAACCTATACAGTTTTTGCTGACGATATTTTAATTAAGTAAATAATCTAACTTACTATGTAAATTAGCTACATAAAATTAATTAATTACTTAAGTTCTGGTTTCACATTCTCTTTGTTGCTGACGAAGTAAGCAACAGACAAGAGTATAAAATAGTTTGTGATTGCTAAACCCAGCAAAAAGCTAAGGAGCTTGCCTTACGTTCTTTACATTGGTAGGTAGGTACTATCGCTATCCTCTCATTACAGTCATAACTAGAAAAAACAATTATAAATGAACATTATAGATTTTAGAGCTTTCCGTGACTGTACATGCCACATAATATCGTCGTTTTTAGGGGAACGTCGTTATCTAAGTAAAGAGGTGCATGACAAATCTTGTTTGCAGTGAACCAGTTCAAGAAACTTGTGCGGTACGGTCAGAAGACCGGACAGGTTTATCAACACAGGCGACCTCGCGGATACGGTTTACTTTCTACATTAACGAGTACGCACATCCCGTTCACAGTGGCCTAATTTACAAATTTGTATCAAACCAGAAACTCCGATTTTATCGACAAGTTTCGGGTTCAATTAACATTTTAAGAGATCTTTATCTCAATTTCTAAGTTGAGATAAAGCTGTTGAGTTGAGATCAACATTTTAATGTTAAATCTAAAATTGGAATTCTATTTAAATTGATACTATGTCATCTGAATCGATTAGAATAAATTATGCGCTGCACCCGTTACATCGTACCTACTCGTCAAGTGAGAGGGCGTATGTTTTAATTATTGAATACATTTCTAATTAATGGAAAGACAGTAGATTAGTCTCATGTAATGGTTCAAGCCCGTGGGCTAGAGCGGTCGCAGGACTCAGACACGCATGTGTTCCAATCTTGATTCAATACGACATTCACTTAAAGTGTATAAACCCACGCCCTAAAGCCCTCATGTCTTCTATTGACCACTCTATGCATTTCATTATCGTAAATACATGCATTAAGACGTTTATATCTTTCGGCGATGACTATTGAAGATCATAATTCGGTATTACACTGTAAAATGCAATCACGACACAAATTGAACGATACCTCGTTTTCATTTATGGCACACCATTAAAGCTTTCTCTGATATTTTATTTGTTAAGCTCAGTCGAACAAGTCCGACGGTTTATCTGGATGAATAGCGATCGACATTTTCACACAGTTCACTGATCTTAGTGCACTGCGACACTAATGTAAACAATGAGTTACACTGACCGGGTTAACCTTGAATGGCAAATGTGCGTGGAGTTTCGCCGAGGAAAAATATGCCATTGATGCAAGCGGCGTGCGTGCGCCGGATAACGGTCATACAAACCGAATAAGTGGTTTAACATCGTACGTGGAATGATAATGTTTAGACTAGTTGACACGCGATTCTCCGGACGTTTTACTATCTGACGCGTTTCACGGTCCCACTTTCTAACCTTATGTCTTTGCATCGCAAGTAAAAGTTTCTGGTTGGCTTCAATACTCCTTTGTTGCCAACTAATGCTCACGAAATTTATTAAGTAAAAGTGTCCTCGAAAGGTCAATTGCATTGCAAACTGCCGTTGTTAACTCCAAATTTAACTTTTTTAGAAAACAAATCTGAAATGTATCTTTTGGTCTAAGATCCCGATATACAACGACCTTCACCGAGATGTTTATTTGATGAAACGTATTTTATATTTAATTTAACACGTCAATAAATATATTGCATATGGGTTGCCTAACAAATTTCAGTCCAGGATATGATTAATTAACCTTAAATAAATAGTTCACAATTTTCCAATATCAATTCTTGATTCAAACTGTTGTATTCATGAAATGATGATATTATAGAAAAACCAGATCTCCTATCATTCCAAAGCCCCAACCAATAAATGTCCTGACATAATAATTGTTGGGAACAACTGAAAATCACGCCGCAGGCCTTCGCGACCAAGCAGTATCATCGAGACTCCCTACCAACATTGTGATTACAATCACGTAAAGTACATTTACAGGAACAGGAAGTACTTTATCCACCGACTTGCCCTTTTATTCCCTTCGTGCAACGCTAAAAACTTGTACATCAGTATGAGGAAAGTGCACCTACCAGTTACCGAGATCGACCCTGTCTTATAATGAAAAGAGGAAAGGTTGGTTCGAGTAAAGTCCATGTTTATATATATTGCGTGGATTTGAAGTTCCCTTTCGAGATATGTCAGTCGCTTTCTCCGTTGCATCTAAGACTTGGGCACTCTTCCTTTCTACCTCGCAAGTGGATGCGATACTTAACTTTTAATCTCTCTTAACTCTAACTCTCTCTAAATAGATGTATGATTAGAAAAGAAAATAAGCGCTGAATTAAATATCTCCTCCTATTTTGGAAGTCGGCTAATAACTCAAGTTTTGTAGTACTTCTATATAAAATAAAAGTTTTACTCGTCAAGAAATTATCTATACCATAAAATTTACAAAAGAGCTGTAGAAAATCTAATAGAGATAGCAAGTAGTTTATTTTTATTATTTTTAGTTCCTTCAAAGTATAGTGGGCTATGTTCGTGAGCATAGTCAGAGTAACCTCGTATTACAATAATAACTCTGAACCTCCATTTTGCCATTATTCGTGCAGTTTTCTATTGCACTCAGGTACACAGAATCTGTACAAATAAATAAAATAGACTGAAATAACTGCTTTTATGAGCTAAGATAGTAATTTGTTATGTTACTCATTTTACTAACGAAAATCACTTAATTTCTCCATCCGTCTTTTACTAAACGGCTGAACCGACTTTTATAGTACTTTCACGAGACTTTGCAAGAACAAAAGGCTCCTTTTTATTCCGAAATATCGTACAGCTTAATAACAGTTATTCTGCTTGATCAAAGTCGCAAGTAAAAACTTTTATTTTATGTACGTTTTTTTTAATGCTAAACAAATGGAAATAAATGATATCGTGATGCAATGTCTATCGCAGTAGGTTACCATAATTATGCTCTGCATAATTAATGAGGATGCGTTGAACTCGCGGTAATAATTACAAGTGACAGTGGTGCGTGATACTAGATGTATGATAGAACATGCGGCAACCATTGAGAAGCATTTGTAGGAAATTCAAAGATTATTATTATTTTCTTGATAACATCTTAGATCCTAAGGCCAGGGACAAATCTAACGGAAAAACGCCAACGCAATTCCGCGCGCGCAACGTCTATTCGGAATTTCATCGACGCAGATTTGGCGCATCTAAACAAACATCAAAAGTCAATAAAATGACGTGTATATCTGTGATTTGAAAATAACTGCCTTGTATTGAAATCATTTGATTAGACTGCAGCGTCACTTACCACCTATTATTATAAACTTGCGGTTGTATATCTATCCCAGCATACATTGTTTTTTTAATCTTAAAGGGATTAGGCAGCGTTTTCGATAAAACCTCCCAAGCGGCTTAACTTTTTCCGACATTTTCAAAAATTATAGTCATATTTCAACAACCTTAACAGATTATATACCTAAACCTTCCTCATGAATCACTATAGTAGTGAAAACCGCATGACAATACATTCAGTAGTTTTTGAGTTTATCGCTAACAGAGGCGGCGGGGAACTTTGTTTTATAATATGTAGTGATTATAATGTATGTAGAGTCACTAATGCTACGTCATATGTGAAAGAAACACACATACTCGGAAATCACTCATGTCCGCCAATGCATTACAAGCAGAAAACAACTCGTCCTTTACGCGGACGGTTCCTGCTTGCACGTGAACCGTATTTATTGTAATTACCCCTCGGTCGCTGACTGCATCGCATCGATGAGGTGACCGAGCCAGACGAGCCGCTCGCGGTCGTACTGCTTTTTTACATTCAATTATGCTTAGACGCACTTCGAATCGAAGCGTTTGATTGTTGTACGTGATTTGAGTTCTATCTTATTTACCGTGAAGCCAGCTGGCTCAGTATATGGCTCTTGTTTCTATGTTCTAACATATGTCATGTATTGCTTTACCTAATATAAATAACTCAAATAGTAATAATATCTTAATCGGACCCAAACTATGAGTCGGGACTTGAACTTTGAACTTTCCTGTTCAAAGTTCAAGTCCCGACCATCGAGATAAGGCATAGGTGTTATTAAATTCGACATAAAAGAGAATCCTCAAATTGCTTCTCTCAATATTTAATTGAATATTTCCGAAGACATAAATCTTCGCAGCTATCTAACTTTATATCGATTCATCAATTACTCAATGAAGAAAACGGCACTTAAGCCTTAAACACGCGAACAGCAGTAAAATATTATTATAGACTAAGCTAATGCCACTAACGCTACCAGCGCTATCTAAATGCATTGATTTTAGTGGCACGCTAATAGTTTTTCGATTAACCCTCGCGATTAGTGAGTAAATCCGTTTGGTCCAGTGGCAGTATCGCGCGAGGAATCGTAACTTCTTCCCACATAATTGGCGTGTGGGCTGGCGTTATCCCGATCGCCGCCCACCGACGTGGCGACGACGCCCGATTAGATAGATAGGCCCTGCCCGCGACCTGCTGACACCTCCCAACGCACTATCTAAATCATCTAAGACCACCGCAAACACTTTATTGTGCTAATAAACACTATTGCTGCAAGCCGTCCCGGTGTAGGTACTTGCCGGGTGACATAAAAATAATTAGCACCGTGATGAAAATATATAGTCATAGCAGCTGAAGCTATCATATATAGGATCATCTCCTAATAGTCAGTTGAATATCTGGCGATTAAAATAATGTTACGGTTAAAGTTTTAACCACTACTACCAACTAAACGTAAAGTGGATTGCTCAAGTCAGTATTTGTGCCTCCATGGTAAATTTTTAGGTTCAAATTTTGGTTAGAATTTAACGAACCTTGACTTCTGAAAACCAAAGTGGCGGTTTTTTTGGTCCTAACTTTGACCGCCAGATGTGCAACTCTATTCTATTCTATTCATGTAGTTATTACATAAGAAATTTCTACTTCATGTAGCTATATAATACCTACTCGTTTAATATGCATCTACGCCTTATCTAAATATTCCTAATTGAATACGATTCGAGGTAACACCATCGTAAATGTGTTATCGCTATTTGATGCATTTATATTACAAAATATTTTAATAAAGATACTCTTCATAATACGTGTTTACTTCTTATTATCCACTTAACAGTTATTAAAACTTGGCATTACTCAATAGTCACGCACGGCAAGCGTCCGTAGATTATATCATCAGCAAGAGAGGTAGTAGGTAGGTGCCCTTGATGGCCTCAGCGGATTGAACACGTCCTCTGAGACAACATCTGAGGATAGTTGCAGTTCATTAGTGATGAGAAATAGCACTAGCTTGTTACGCAAAATGAGGTTCTTCATTAATTGCGTATTGTTCCTACAGCGCACACTGATCATCTCACATCTCAGATAGTATCGGACTTCGGAGCAATCTCAGAAAGTACTTATTTCCGCCCCATGAGACTAGGCGCTTATATGAACTCGTATACCCACAGCTAAATTAATCGAGAGCATTGATAGCCTGCCGCGTTTATGCCGCCAGGATAAACACAGATAATGATCTTTGAGGCCGTTAAGTTGATTCAAGACTAATTCCGGCTAGTGTTCTCGTTGAAATATTTTATATTGGTTTCAATTTCCGTTTCTAATAAATCTCACATTTTATGTTCACGTTGTATAATTCATTTTCAAATCAAACTAAATATACGACAAAGAGTAAGTAGAATATAGGTGCGCAGAATTAAGGGATAAGTATTTCATGCGCCCGTAACTATCAAATAAACTATTGTGACTTGTATTTCCTTTGAGAATTGCATAATTTGTTCTTTCTTAGAACTTCCCAGTAATTTAGTCTGTGTGCGGCCTCTCAAACCGTTTTAGAAATTACTATAGTCTTACACTTTCTCGTTAGTGTGGCTGACGCCTTAAGGTTTGTAGCTAAACCTCGTAAATATTCAATATTATTTGTTGAAAATGCTAAACACATACATTACTTATACCCGTCAGCTATTGTGTTGTGTTAGATAATATTACGAAATTTTCAGAATCCATGAAAACCCTCCCAGACCGTTTAAAAGTTTAAAATATATTTATGAGATTTGATACAAATACCTACCAAATACAAACGATGCCTGTACCTAGAAACATATTTTGATGATATAAATATAAGTAGCTTCATCTTCACCGTAATGTAAATATTCATCACTGAACGATAAAGGTTATCAATTTAAAACGATACTTTAAAACCACAATATTTACTGAAAGCGGAAAATACGAGTATAACAATATTTGTCAGGAGTCGAGAGCCAAGAGAAGTGATATGCACGCACCCGACGGCGAAGCTAGGTTTAATGTTGTGATAAGCCTAACCATTTGTGAGAGACTCATTAGAAGATTCTACACCTGTTGAAGAAATCGATCGACTACATTGTGTATTTATACAGTGTGTCCGGAATCGAACTAGCGATATTTTAGGGGCATATTCTACAACTCATTACCACTCTGAAAATACCACTTAATAGGGCCTGCCCCCCTTCCCCTCCCAGGGACAGCCATTTTAATTTAGTGTGCGTTTTGTGGGCACAAAAATTATGATAGCTCGAAAGTCTGTTGCTCCACAGGTCTTCAAATGACCTTATTCGAGTGGATACAATATTCTCCATCACTAAACACCAAACAATTGAGGAAAATGTTGAAATGCTGGGAGGGGGCAGGCCCTATTAAGTGGTATTTTCAGAATGGTAATGAGTTGTAGAATATGCCCCTAAAATATCGCTAGTTTGATCCCGGACACACGGTATATGTTCTAACATATTTTGCCTTCGCTTTTTGCCTTGAAAGAAAATGCAGTTTCTACATATGTGCAATATTGCAATACGAATTAGCGGCCCACTCTGCATTCCACATTTAAACCACACCAAATACGCTCGGAGCATAGTATACATATTTGGGTTACATACGGCTCCGTAATGGAAGTGTGAAGTGTAAAGCTAGGTTTCACCGCAAGTAATCTAAAGATACATAAGAAGCTTCTGACTAATTTACGGATCGTGCGTGCGTTTCGGGCTGCGGTCACGGGCTGCCGCAACCGAATTCCGCTACAGACCGTGCAATAACCCTACGCCTGCTTCTCTCCAAAATTACGGATCCAACGAACAAAACCGTCACGAGTTCATTGTACATATTATTTGCACCAAAATCACGGACACAATCACATACCTAATTCGACGTGCAATATTTTTTATTTTTTGTATATATATTATTATATCATGACGTCAACAGTCTGATAATATTATGGGATGCAATTTGATAAAAGATAATATGTCTAATAATAATTAAGTTTGTCTGAGAGAGACTGCTCTAAGAAATAAGACCGCCTTTACATGCGAAACTGTAGTATCTAAATTTTCTTCATCTGCTTCTTTCTGTGTGTGCTATAAAGTATTCTACATAAATTAATAAATTTTAATCATTGATAAAATTAAAATATAACGTTAAAATTTTTCTCCGGCTTGATGATGCAAATTACAAGTACCGACTAGAAATATTTAATTTATTTGTGGTCATTAGACAGCAATTGAATTTACGTTAAAATAATTGAATACTCATTCCTGGAGTGCATGTGCAGTGTGCCAAACGTGCTGCGGAACCTTTAATTGCTCGAATGTCAGTAATCGTTATCTTCGTTGTGAGTTTAAAATTGATTGCCTATTCAATGACGCTCCAACTTATAATGTACTTTTACTCGTCTTTAATGTGTAAGTAACTGAACGGTAAGTATTATTTGAAATATTATGTGCAGAATAATTACAAACACAAACGAGCAGCGTTTTCAGTTGAGTCGACACTGATCTTTAAAGTAATTAGATGCGACGATTAAATTATTTATTGTTGCCGGGAGATATTTCTCATGTGATTGACTGGCACCGGGAAGACGTGACAATGCAGTATATCAATAGATCGTTAGCGATCATCTGTTTTCACTTACGGTGCCCGTTTTTCGCCGGGAATGCGATCGCGACCGCGTTCGGCTCGCATTGTGCTCGTCGACTTGTGCACAGCACACACAGGTTGCATAATGCGTCAGCCGTGGGAGCGAGCCTACAGCCGAGCCGTTATGCGACGCACGCCACCGGTACCGTTCCATTTGTGATTTTATTAGACGATTCCCGTGTATCGCTCGCAATCAATTTTAGCGACCGCTCCAATTCCAGCGTATTACAGATTACAAAGTGCTCTAAGCCTCCCTCACCATTTAAACTCACACGCTTTTCCGATTTACGACATAATGTGCGCCTCCGCAAATATAATTTAGTTCAACCGACGCTATCTAGGACAGAGATAACAATATACCACTAATTTCATGGATTTTATCGCATGCCTTTTGAAAACGATACCGAACAGTACGTGATTTTGCACTATTTTGTACACAAGAATTCAAAATTAGTCACGGTTTCGGGTGATCGTTTAATTTATTAATGTCCTTTGTTGCGCAGTATTCATTTAATTTTAGTGGTTTTACTTTCTTTTCACGATTTTAGAAAGTAATTTCACTTAAACGTTTGTTGTTTATCGGCCATTCGGTTTGTACGGTAACGTATTTCGCGCTTATTTAATTATTTTATATCTTTCACACAATCGTGAAAATGAAATGATGCCAGTCAAAAAACTAGGTTAAAGAATGGTTAAATATACCTACGCTATGGGTATTCGTCATTGGTCTAATAATGACTTGTTACGGTGTGGCCGAAATTTCTAAGTTAATATTATGTTGTTTTGTTAATATTTGGGCATAGTAACCGTGTCAACGATGACTCAGTGAAATCACACCCACACCATCCTTTTTTTAGAAGTTTTTCTACATTCTCATCTTACTTTATACGGTCTCGAGTGTCACTTCTTGTATAAAAAGATTTTTGCGAAAAAAAATCTGGAACGAAATACGGTTATACGAGTATGTTAGGTAAAGGTCCTACTTTATTGATAGTTTGTTTAGCACAATTTCTTGACAGCAATTTTTTTGTGATTGTTTTGTTAATGTCTTGATCACGGCCGCGGGTTCAATGTTCTCTAGCGCTGTAGCAATTCACTATTACGATTTGTTATTATTGTTGTTTTTGACTTCTTGACTATAGACTATGTATATTTGTATACAAACACAAAACTTTCTCGTGATAATCACACTAATATTATAAAGGCGAAAGTTTGTGTGTGCTCTTTAACGCCGCAACTATGGAACCGATTTGGCTGAAATTTTGAATGGTATATAGTATAGATTATGCCCTGACTTAACACATCGGCTACTTTTTATCCTGGAAAAATTCACAGTTCCCACAGGATTTTGATAAAACCGAAATCTATAGGTACATAGATTACTATAGCAAACTTCCTTGAAAGTAGGTATAAACCTAAAGGTTGGAAAAGAGAGTGGGAACGGGAACCGTAAATCCACGATTCCCTCGGGATCTGTGAAAAACAGAAATTCACGCGGGCGAAGCTATTATGTTCTAAATTACGATTAAAAATGCATTGAAATCCACTAAGTACCACCACCACACCACTTGTAAGAAAATACTCAAACAAATACTGATTGTGACTTTGTTTAATACTAGGTACTTAGATATACTAAAGCATTTCCATAACTGAAATATAAAATTGATCATAATGTTGTTCTAGGTTCTCTATCTAGGGTTTTTATCAACGTTCTCTTAAAATATATTTAAAATATCGTCTCAAGTCTAGGTACATTTTATTAATCTTTACGATGACGATAATAGCACTAATACAAGTCTCGCTTAGACTCCCATTGTGCGTGCACCTGCCGAACGAAATACTACAAGTTGGATTCTTGAGACTGGTTAAGTGCGTCGTATGAAGAACACACACTTGACCGCTTTACCACTGTCTGGCTCGGCAGCATTATCATCCATAAATACTTACTTATATTTGCTTTTAAAGTTACAGACAAACTGTGACAAACTGCGAGTAAACAAAATCGAGCTATTGGGGTGTTTTAAACACGAAAAAATAGGGGTTTGGTTTCAGATAAATTCAAATAGTAGTTTAGGTGTATGAATGCCAGTTATATTTATCCGATATTGAATTATAATAGTAACATAGAAAATGAATCATTTTGTAGCAAAAAAATAAGTTGAAGTCTGCAGTTTTTTTTAGCAATTCAATTTACAGTGTAATCATTTTACAGAATGAAGTTCTAACGAATTTAAAAAGACGAGTTTTCAAAGCCTTTTCAGACGCACCTAATAGTAGTAGACACAGGTCGTTCAACTCGTCGCCGCGTAATTAAAATCCTTCATGGAAAGCCAGATGGAATCCGTCCTGACCCCGCGCACGACCGCTCCGTACCGCCCTTTAAGAGATACTATATAAATAGGAGCAACAAGCTTCTTCACTGTAGGTCCACGACACGAACGACGCCGGCTAAACTTTTTTGTATTTTTTTTTATTCTAGTAAAAAGAGAAATAAAGCGCACTACCGCCAATTATACCAAAAATGTAATGGAAGTCCATAATGTAGCTATCATGTTTCAAAAAATTATTTTCACTAGTGCACGCGACGTTTTCATGAAAATATAAAATCTCGCAAGTTTTTATGCCATATTTTGTTATAATGTTCGCTCTGCAACAATTTCTGAATTTAGTTCCGTAAACAGAAACCTGTTACATTTGCGGAACCATCTTGCAGTCCCGATAGATTTTTCTTGTTGAAAAGTTGTTAACGACAAACTTCCGTCGTAAGAAATTCCCCTCTACTCGTTTCACAACATATTTTCTTATGACGCGATAGTCAGGAGCGTATTAATTTGCAATTTTAATCGAACCGGTAATAAGTTGGTAATCAATGAATTGGGACGCCATTTCGCCTTGTACTCGATAGTGCACAGAGTAGCGTGTCACTGGTGCGCGCGTTCTCACGAATGCGTCACCGTTTTCACGTGACCATCTTAATCACTACAAAGTCAGCATCTGAATTGGGGTCAAACAAACCCATCAAATACTCGGTATTCTCTCGAAAGCACAGGCTTTCATTGAATCGAACCGAAAAATTACACATTACGCATTCGCGTGTCTGTACAAAGAAAGTACTACCTAATAACTAAAGACTGTCTGGTTTTCTTTTTAGTATGTTTGTATGGCCAACATGAAGTCACGCAAAGCCTTATGATGCCAAACACACAAAAGAACTCTTTGTATTTTATACTACACCATCTCGGATATCCTATACGTATAAGTACAGATACCTAGTTTATACTCAACTACCATATTTTGATCTTTACGCCGCCGTGGCGTCTTAAAATACCCTTGTAGGCTAGAACTAATAACAGCTATAAACGGATTTATTTCCAAAGCGTTCCTCGTCTGTGTCTCAATTTACTACGGCCAGGGCGTACTATCTAAAGGCCTGTACTAATGCTGACCCTCGACCTCGATCGTGCATTCCAGGTCGTTTGTGCCTATTCTATGACCAATCGTTTACTCCTATCAATTTTATATGCAATTGTGTAAAGCACATAGTTGCACTGTTGCTTTTGGATACCTTTGGTGAGCATACGTTTAATAGGGGACCTTGTATTTGTACTTTTTTTATAGCATAAGAAGCAAATTCTCAAATCAGCTATTTTTGTGTAAATTTTATAAGAATGTCGGGGGTTTTTTTAATTTTTAATTTATACTTGTTAGTATTTGTTTTTAAATACAGTATATGGTATAGGTAGACCAGAATCTCATGGAAAATAGGAAAATTAAATTTTGTAGTAAGTAACACTAGGTTAACTCGGCTGCCCTAGTGATAAACAAAGTAATTACATTCAGAACACCTTACCTGGGATCGTTTCACGAAACGAAAAATCAAGCAACTGCATTTTAAATACAAAAACAAAGTAATCAACATCTAATTACTTTGTTTTTGTGTTGTGCTTGTTGTTTACTTGGTTTTTGCATTTATATTCCGGGTTAGTGTGTGCAGTTACTTTGTTTGGGCAATTCAAATTTCAGTAAACGGTTCAACTTATTTGAAATATTAAAGTATGGTAAAAAACTACTCGACATAAAACTTTTGTTAATGCAAAAAAGTCAATTTCACAAAAATGTCAGTTACTTTTTTTATCGCTAGGGCAGCCGTAATGTTGCTAACTTTGGAATTTCCGTATTTTTCATGAGATTCTGTGTGCTTAGTCTAAATCGGAGCACTCGAAAACGAACTCGAAAACTATTGATCGATTTCAGAGTAAAATAGACCTAAAATGGCTTGTATTAAGGTTTGAGTTCGCCAATACATTCAGCATTCGAACAATGCTGAATGTATTGGCGAACTCAAACCTTAATACAAGCCATTTTAGGTCTATTTTACTCTGAAATCGTTCAATAGTTTTCGAGTTCGTTTTCGAGTGCTCCGATTTAGACTAAGCACACTGGTCGACCTATACACGATATACCGAAATTTCATATTCCTAATTGGTTTAGTTTTTGAGATAGCCCCCGTCATAAAAATGGTCTAAAAGTGACAACTTTGATGCCCCCCCACCCCCCATTATCTTATTTTTTAAGCAAAAAGTTTAAAAAATATATATTCGTACTCTACTCAATGAGCTCTAAACAATGATACCCCACAAGCTAAGGTAAGAATTTTTTTTCCGGCTACTTTTTCATGTATTCTCCCTGAAAAATAATATGATTCAATTTTTAATTCAATATTTGATTTTGGGCCAATGTTGTACACCAATTATCAAAATTTCAGGTTTCTAACTCATTTCGTCTATGAGCTAGAGACCTGTGACTGGCGGATGGATGGACAGACAGACAGACAGCAGAGTGACATTAATAGGGCTCCGTTTTTACCCTTTGGGTACGGAACCCTAAAAACCATCATTCCGTTTCACATGCCGGAACACTGAGAGTTGCGTAAGCTTTGATTATGTGCGCGCCGCGAACGCGTTGAAGTCTTTTATCCTATAGTTTTAATAAGAGATCAACGTGTTCTACTTTTTAACCCCCGACGCAAAAACGACGGGGTGTTATAAGTTTGACGTGTCTGTGTGTGTGTGTGTGTGTGTGTGTGTGTGTGTGTGTGTGTGTGTGTGTGTGTGTGTGTGCGTGTGCGTGTGCGTGTGCGTGTGCGTGTGCGTGTGCGTGTGCGTGTGCGTGTGCGTGTGCGTATGCGTGTGCGTGTGAAAAATCGATCCAAGATGGCCGCCGCTACAAAATGGCGGATTACATATTTTTTCACAACTACCTTAATATGGGTATCAAATGAAAGGGCTTGACTAGTAGAATAGCACTATTGCAAATCCAAGATGGCCGCCGCCACAAAATGGCGAATGTCGGGGGTTTTTTAAATTTTTAATTTATACTTGTGTCATTATTATCATCATTGATGCTAGTGGGCCCTTAAAAATATAAATGAAAATTATTTTCAAACGCAACTAAAAAGTATTAAAATATTTTTTGTTTGTACACATTGAAGTTGGGCAAGCGTCGCGCATTGTTTTCGTCAATGTGGCTAATTATGTTATACACAATCTCTAAATCTAAACTAAAATGACAGGGCTAAATATATTCCTATCTCTTTCACAATGCTCCCTGCAGAAAAGGATAGCACTATTTTTAAACTTGTCAATTTAGTTTATGTTTAGAGATTGTATACAACAGAATTAGCCATAATGTCTTTTTATGCCCGCCTAATAATTAAAAATATTTTTATTATTTGTAGTGGCCTTTGAAGTCGAAGTTGGTTTTTTGAAAAGAAATAATGCAGCACCTGCATTAGAATTGAAGAGTTGGAATCTGGTGTTCAATGATGAAATCTACTTGTAGACTGGAACTTGCAATATCAATTTACAATCAACAGTTTCTAAAACCCCACAGTTTAGTATGTGGGCAGTACTCCGGCAGCATCAGCATTGAGAAATTGGTCTAGAAATCTCTGAGAACATACTACAAAATAGAAAAAGATATCTGAATTGAAGTTCTACTTTTTTGGAAGTTGGTTAAAAAAGCCTATGGGTTAGTTGCGTGTTATCTACAAAGTAACGCAACTCTATTATTTATATTTGTAAAAAGTTGATGATTTATGTGCTTTTTAAACCTGTTCAAAGTATTGTATTTCACGTTATTTTTATTCAAGCTCTAATTCAAATTTTTTGCTTTTGTTTAAAGAAAGAATGCTTAAAAAGTGTTCCCTTACAACAATAGATCTTGTTACACAAGGTGAAGAAACAGAAAATAAATCGATAAAAAGTGTTCCTGCAACGGTATGAAGCGATGCGCGGCTAAATATAGCGCTTCGAATGTTCATTCACACTAACGGATTTGCCTATAATTTTGTTTGACAGAAAAATATTTACAGCTTAACATTATTAAAAATAAAAAATTCATTATAAATTGAAAAAAGAAATTTTTACTATCGACGCAATTTAAATGATATACTATAATTATGGATATAGATTATAGATACATTTATTGTTGCATTTAAACAATATTACAAATTAAATTTAAAAAATATTTAAACCCCACCAATAATATTATTTATTTATTTATCAGTTATATTAATTCCAAATAATAGTATTTTTTAGTAATTATATACTACTAATTATTTATAGTTTCTTTTTAATAATAACAGTTAAACTCAATCAATTTAATTTAACAGCTTTTAGTTTCACATTTAATTGCTATGGGAGATAGACGCTGACTGATTTACTATGGTTATCTGAGAATAGGTAGCTTGATGTGCACTGGAGCCTATCAATCTCACACACGATCGGAGTGAGCCGAGATGAGCAAAAACCCTCGCAAACCCCTAACGGTAACACTCGTTATGTTTCTTTCTGATCTGTATATCATACCTTTGATATATTGTTGGAGAGTATATTTCCGGCGTTGTAAGCTTCCTATTAACTGTTTGTTGAAGATTTAATGATCTTAAATTAATTGATGCGCGTAGGCAGATTAAATTAATTTATGTAATGCATTAATGCTATGTGCGTGCAGGGTATTTTTATATATCAGCTGAATGAATCTTGTACTTCTATTTATAAAAGCTGCTAGTTGAAGATTTAATGAACTTAAATTAATTGACGCGCGTAGGTTGATTAAATTAATTCTATAATGCGTTACTGCTGATTAGATACGTGCAGGGATTTTAAACACCACCTGAACGAATTTTGAGTTTGTCACTTTCGTGAAAATTATTGTCGTAGATGAAATAGGAATGCTAATTCTGAAAAGTGAGAGAAAAGCTGTTTCAGATTTCCTTCATGAAAATTATAATCTGAAGATAAGTTAGGCTACTCGTGATTCTGAATAGTGAGTTTAAGATTAATTGATTCCAAACATTGCGTAGCGCCTCTGCTTATGAATAGATTGAGGAAAATCAATTATTTAAACATCTATACGACTAAGATTTGGTACAAGCAAGGACGTACAGAAAGGAGGAATTTACTACATTTTTTTCGTGTGTCTACCATTTATAAAATTAAAAATCATTTTACAATCAATTTTATCTAATACCCTAACGATAAAAAAATATACTCTGCGTATACATGGCTTTTATCGATTGTTTTCATACCAATATGTATATAAACCATTTAAAAAGGCCTAATAAACAATTAAAGTAAGAAAATTATATTGCGATCTTCTTGCGTCTGTCGCCAAACATCAAAAGTTTTTCTTTAGTGTTTAATGATACTTTTGTGAATATAAAGTCATTCATCTTCCTTATGAAAACATTCCTAATGAATACTTATTTTCATACGAAGAGAATCCATCTACGCATGAATATGTAAAATTATGAAATAAGCTCTTAATTATCTCTAACCGTAGTAGGAAGAGTGGTTCTTACTAGCTACCGCAACTATAAAACATTTATAGACCAGTTGTCGACAGGCCATGCTGGTCAGTCCAGCCCTTTTTATAATGTTATTCAACTTTATGTATTTTTTTCATTCGTGAAATTATATTCTATGTAAACTTGTTAAATTTTACTTGCTTACCTATTTATTAATGTAGATGGCCTAAAAGGGATTTTTTAGGAGTCAGCTTCACGTGATAGTTCAAACAAATTTCAACACCCAGTTCATGAACTTTTCACTGTTCGTATATCACAGGCGACACAGTCCTCGTATAAAACGCGTGCTGTCGATCGCGAGCCTAGTGTCGCGGCCACTCTCCACGAGACACTGAACTTGCCGCTCTGCGCCCCAACGGTTATAACATAACACGTCTGACGTAACCTTAACCTTGCAAGAAGAAGAGGAACGAGCCGCCGAAGGACGGAGAGAGAGAGCGATAACCCGAGAGAAAGGGAGAGATGGCCGGACGTCGCGGCGATCGGCGCTAGCGACGAGGCGGCGCGCGGCGGACGTCGCGTCGCCGTGTGCGATTCCGGCGATATAGATCTGCCCTTGCGACTTCTCGTATTATTGATCTAAATGGCCTTCACACTTATCGTTTATTGCTTTTACGATTAACGTCGGAAACTTATCGTATAAATTTGAAAATTTATGGTTCTATCAAAATAAAACCCAACAGCGAGCTATTGCTAAAAGGCTCATTGAAATCCTGTAAAGTTTACATTCACGTTTAGTTCCATACTACGTAAATTGGAATACAAATTCACCTTACTCCCGAGTGGGTCACATGA
This sequence comes from Melanargia galathea, assembly GCA_920104075.1. Taxonomy (NCBI): domain Eukaryota; kingdom Metazoa; phylum Arthropoda; class Insecta; order Lepidoptera; family Nymphalidae; genus Melanargia; species Melanargia galathea. Next base: position 12,230,932 of record OV049869.1, on the reverse strand, counting down.
CGCATTTCCCTAAAAGCATATTTAACTGTAAACAATCGATTTCTAAGATGACTTCTGCTTTCTACAGGTCACAAGGACATGGTTAATAAACCGCTATTTTAGTTGAGTGTTCCCCTTCAAATGCCAACAGGTGTTTTACTTAAACAAAGTCAAATCGTAGGTAGAGTTTACATATTTTATTCATATTCTATTATAAAATATAACAGCATTTTTTTATTAGCTTCTTTTTCTTAGGTTACAGAAAATGTTGTGAGCTTATCAAGCTGGCAGTTTCATGTACAGCTACATTTTCGTCCTATATTTTCATGTTTCATTTGCGCTTTGCCTGTGGAGATCCTTAAGGTGCTACTCTGACTTTTATAAAGGTAAATAAATTAAACATTGAAATGGTTGCATTTGTCGCTATTAAATCAAGATTTTTAATACAAACCGCAGTCGAAATCGTGTAATCGTTAAAGATATAAAACATGAGATGCAATGCATCGCGTAAAAAACCCAACTTAATTAATATTCCAACGACATACAACAAATCTTTATTGTCGATTCATTGCATCTTAAATGCAAGTTCGCAAGATCATTCACGATTAGGTATACATAATTTGTAGATATTTCCCATCGTATTTTCTGTTTCTTTGCTAATGAGACTAGACTATAACTTTAGAAAATGTATTGCAAGCTAGCAATAATAATCGTCATCATCGTCACAATCTCAACCGATAGCCGTCCACTGCTGGACATCGGTCTCTTGCAATGATTGCCACAGAACACGGTCGCCAGTGACTTTCTGAAGATGATCCGTCCACCGAGTAAGGCCTTCCAACGCTGCATTTGCTGGTGCGAGGTTGCTATTCAATCACCTTGAGACCCCAAAGCTAAAGGGTTGGGGGTCTCAACGATTACGATCTTCGAGGATAGGTAGTAGGTACATTATAAAAAATTCTACTGAGCTGAGCTTTTCACGTGACTTGTCAAATGGCTTCCTACGAAACGAAAAACTACATCAACTACATACAACTACAACCCCATTCTTAGGCTAGGCGTATGCTGAAAAGCGGGCGACGCAGCACAGCACAGTACAGCACAGTGCAGGGCAGGGCAGTTGAGGCAGACATGTGCCTCCTCCGTATGCTGCGACGCAGCTGACATTCGCATCCTAGCTAGTACAAGGAGACAGGAGTAGACGACCCATAATAACTCTTTCAATGTCTTTTTTCGATAGTCTGGATATTTTGTATCATACAAACATGGTTCACAAAGAACTAATTCAATTAAATGTTCTGTCATTGCAACAAAATTATAAAATATGTATACGTCTCTACGTGCACGCGTCGCGCAGGATTCTGTGCCGGCACTACAACGAGACGCAGAGCAGCACAGACACATGTCTGCATCGCACGTGCCTGCGCCGCAGCGTACGTAGTTCAATGACGTTCCATGCTTTACAAAATCTGCTCTGCTCTGCGCTGCGTGGACCTGCGTCGCCTGCGTTTCAGCATACGCCTAGCCTTAAATTAAATGATCGCATTACAAAAACTTTCATTAGGTTATTAACCTGATAAGGGTGTTCAAAGCTTAATTAAATTGCTCACTAACACTTCAAAACAATATTATGTTTCGTAGCATATTTCGCAATATCTCGTATCGAAAGCATATTAGACATTTACTTCTAGATGAATATGCATTAACCTATCCGAACTTATTTATGTAAATAAATTTCGATCGATAAGTAGCAAAGTTTGTTAATTACCAAAACCGTTATGTAATAAAAACTAAAAGAATAATGTGTGAATACGATTAGTAAAACCTGGTGAATATTTATAAATTATATGAATGTATCTTTATGAAATGAGATTTTTGCACCATTTTTTTATCTTAATAGTGTATCGTCAAAACCTTAAAACGGTTAAACATTTCTAAAATGCTCTTAATGGAAATGTTTTAAATAGTGCGAACCCAAAAATTCGCATAAATGCCCCAAAATGGGCATTGAATGAGTTGACTTGTTGCTTTCTTTCTCGCAACTTTTTACGGTGACGTTATCATGAATCTATTAGCAATCACATAAAAGCACATTAATATATTTGCATAAAAATGTGATAAATAAAGATGTATAACTAAACTCCATACTCTCACAAACAAAGGAGTTAAACAAGAGTATAGAGAGTATAGAGTTCATATTGTTATATTATATCATATGAAATGTACCTTTGGAAAAACGCGGCTTTGCCCGCATGAATTTCGGTTTTTCACAAATCCCGAGGGAATCGTGGATTTCCGGTTCCCGTTCCCGCTCCCTTTTCCAACCTTTATACCTTCTTTCAAGGAAGTTTGCTATAGTAATCTACCTATAGCTGTAGCAGATTTCGGTTTTTTTCAAAATCCCGTGGGAACTATGGATTTTTCCAGGATAAAAAGTATGTGTTAAGTTAGAGCATAATCTATCTCCATGGTTAAGTAGTTGCGATGTTAAAGAGTAACAAACACACACACACACACACACACACGAACTTTCGCCTTTATAATATTAGTGTGATAGTGTGATAAATCAATCTGTCTGTCAAAATCTACGCAAACGAATTACGGACATCAGCTAGGGGACATCAGCTAGGGGTTAATATTTTTATTTTCATGTAGGTAACTAAATAATTTTATGTGCATATGACAAAATGATGTTCTCCTATATGATAATAAAAAACTAAGACTTAGACCTTTTTCTCGCAAGTGCACTTAATATTTATGATAGAACGAATGCTATATGTCGTGAAGTCTATATTAATAACAAGCTGATAAGAATGTGTCATATTTCAATACAAACTAATCTGCTACACCACTACGGTATACATTATACCCTACCGATTGTCTTGTAAGCTATTGTTTTAGATATTGAAACTGAACTACATAATTTAGAAGCAAGAGATCTCTGCAGGATATAATTGATAGTACAATAGCGGTTACACTTTTATTGATTTAAATTGAAAAATATTAATTAAAATTAGTGTAATTGTATAGTGTAAGTGTGTAGATTTTTGTAAAACATGAAATAATTTTATGTATTATTTTATAGTGTCATAGATATTTTTCATGTCTTATTGCTTATGCTATTATTAACTTCGCCAATTTATAGTCATTGTTATGACTATCAGATTTCCTATATACCTATGCAATTAAGTATCGAACGCGCTAACAAAAAAGTATCTATAGGTAGAAAGTTTTCCTATTTATTCTATTATAATGTTGATTGTTGAGACGTATGTAATAGTAGTACAGACACTAGCGCGCTATTATAGCTTAATCTTTACTCCCAGATACCATCCGTGTGCCGTGCAAAATGTTAAAAGATTAACAACCTCATAAAAAGGCGTCTATGTAATTCAATCTTCTCTCAGCTTTTGTTATCTTCTATCTATAATATAATAAAACTGTAACAGATCCGATTCTGTACATTGAAGATATTTTGAAAATTTTTATTGGAGGGCACTCTATAATCGATACTGAAGCCAAAACTGCAATTTTTTTCATTTTTGTCTGTCTGTCTGTCTGTCTGTCTGTCTGTCTGTCTGTCTGTCTGTCTGTATCTTGGCCGCGCATCACGCCGAAACTACTGAATGGATTCGAATGAAACTTGGTACGGTTTGAGTTTATACTCCGAGGTAGGTTATAGGATACTTTTTATCCCGAAATTCAGCACGGTTCCCTTGGGAAAGGGGATGAAAGTTTAAACGTGTATTTAGCTGTAATTCATTAACGGGTAGTTCGATTTAACTCATTCTTTTTTTGTTAGAAAGGTAGTACTTTAAGTATTGCCCCGTAAATATTTCAAGGTCATAGGTTTTTTAGTTTAGAAATGACAGACATTTATTGGGTTCCAATAACTTGGGACCCGGATCTTTGTATGTACGGCTTATTTTAAACTGGCGTGCGTTTAAATTTATGTTTGTCGTTCTGTCTATTTGTTCCAGCTAATCTCCGAAACGGCTGGATCGATTTTAATGGAACTTTCAATGTTATAAGGAGTAACAGGCTACATTTAGTTTAGGTACATAAAAGAATTATGGGATCCGATCCGATCCTATATAAAACCTAAAACACGCGAACGAAGTTGCGGGGGTCAGCTAGTAATATAATAAAACTGTAACAGATCCAATTCTGTACATTGAAGATATTTTGAAAATTTTTATTGGAGGGCAATCTATAATCGATTCTGAAGCCAAAACTGCAATTTTTTTCATTTTTGTCTGTCTGTCTGTCTGTCTGTCTGTCTGTCTGTCTGTCTGTCTGTCTGTATCTTGGCCGCGCATCACGCCGAAACTACTGAACGGATTCACATGAAACTTGGTAGGATTTGAGTTTATACTCCGAGGTAGGACATAGGATACTTTTTATCCCGAAATTCAGCACGGTTCCCTTGGGAGAGGGGATGAAAGTTAAAACGTGTATTTAGCTGTAATTCCTTAACGCGTTGTTCGATTTCACTCATTCTTTTTTTGTTAGAAAGGTAGTACTTTATTTATTGTCCCGTAAATATTTCAAGGTCATAGGTTTTTTAGTTCAGAAATTACAGCCATTACAACCCTCAGTATTGGGTTCAAATAACTTGGGACCCGGATCTTTGAACGTACGGCTTTCATTTAAACTGGTGTGCGTTTAAATTTATGTTTGTCGTTCTGTCTATTTGTTCCAGCTAATCTCCGAAACGGCTGGATCGATTTTAATGGAACTTTCAATGTTATAAGGAGTAACAGGCTACATTTAGTTTAGGTACATAAAAAAATTATGGGATCCGATCCGATCCTATATAAAATCTATAAACACGCGGACGAAGTCGCGGGGGTCAGCTAGTAATATAATAAGACTGTAACAGATCCAATTCTGTACATTGAAGATATTTTGAAAATTTTTATTGGAGGGCACTATATAATCGATACTGAAGCCAAAACTGCAATTTTTTTCATTTTTGTCTGTCTGTCTGTCTGTCTGTCTGTCTGTCTGTCTGTCTGTCTGTCTGTCTGTCTGTCTGTATCTTGGCCGCGCATCACGCCGAAACTACTGAACGGATTCGAATGAAACTTGGTACGATTTGAGTTTATACTCCGAGGTAGGACATAGGATACTTTTTATCCCGAAATTCAGCACGGTTCCCTTGGGAGAGGGGATGAAAGTTAAAACGTGTATTTAGCTGTAATTCATTAACGCGTTGTTCGATTTTACTCATTCTTTTTTTGTTAGAAAGGTAATACTTTATATATTGTCCCGTAAATATTTCAAGGTCATAGGTTTTTTCGTTCAGAAATGACAGACATTACAACCCTCAGTATTGGGTTCAAATAACATGGGACCCGGATATTTGAACGTACGGCTTATTTTAAACTGGTGTGCGTTTAAATTTATGTTTATCGGTCGGTCTATTTGTTCCAACTAATCTCCGAAACGGCTGGATCGATTTTAATGAAACTTTCAATGGCAGATAGGTGATGTTATAGGAAGTAACTTAGGCTACGTTTAGTTTAGGTACATAAAAGAATTATGGGATCCGATCCGATCCTATATAAAACCTATAAACACGCGAACGAAGTCGCGGGGGTCAGCTAGTTTTTAATAAAATAATATAAAACTCTGTACATATTGTCGTCGTTTCGTATGCATAATACATATTTATGTATTGTAAAAATCATCAGTCCGTTTCTTTATCACTTCTGACAGATTTCAAACTTAATCTTACATTGTTACATCTCTTAGAGAAATAAAGAGATCCAGAGTTACCGACATAGCTCATTCAATCGCGAGACGTGTGGCACATAGTGTGAAGAATCGATTGACGTTGCTCGAGTAGCGATCTCGCACCGGGAAGCGCAGCTGGATACAGGCCGCACAAGATCGTGTATTGTAGCGATCCTTGCAAGAGACCTACTGTGTGTTCAACAGTGGACGTCTATCGGTTAAGACAACAAAGATATCTCTTAGACTACTCATACATGGCAAAAAACTGATAAGAAATCCGAAGCATCGACCCAAGTGTAATTTAACCTTTATATTTACTTATTGACACCTTAGATGTTTTATGACACTCGAATAGTACCTGTTTAGGAACTAAACCTACTTTTTGTAAATTTTTTTTTTCTTTATTTATTTAAGGGCTTTTATAGCTAACATTTCAATGTTGTTTTTTAAATAAATAAATAAATAAATACTCACACTATACACACACGGTCGTCTGTTCCTAAAGTAGGCAACTTAATGCCTGTATTATAGGTAGGTAGGTAATGGGAGCAAACTGGATTAAAGGATATAATATAAAATATATAAGTTAATTTTTCCAAACAACTTTACTCTACTTCTCACGTAGCTAAATGCAAATTATTATATTTACATTGCCTGTACAGCCACACGCACCTCAGACTCCGCATCACATAAAACATGCAGTTTTCCTTCGTAACTAACTACTGTTACTATTTCCCTTATGATGTGTACATTCACACGCTTTGAGCTTCATTTAAATCAACGCATAATCATAAATTTTTTACACATTGAACCAGGAAATATTATTCTAGAGTAGAATAAAATAAAAATAGACGAGGACTCGACGCCTTGTCAGTGTGGGGTTTAATTTATTTCTTCAAATCTACATCTACAATTTTAAATGTGTGAAATAATCAAGTTTTCAAACTAATAGTGTGATTATAGTTGGTTATCGTCAGCGATTTTTTATCTGGCACTTTCAATATCCGCGTTGCGTTAAATCTTGAACTCATCTATCTCTCTCGACCCCGCTTCATAATGACTTGTTTGTTAATCATTGATTGATATAAGGCAACCCATTAGACTTATTAATTTTGTCTAAAAGTACCTATTTATTTTTTTTTATTCTCCTTTATATATTTTTCCTTCATATATTTATTTTAATAAAAACTTTTCTATTCTAAGTCTTTTCTACGAAACATCTTTTATCGACGCATTCGCCCAAAACATTACATCATTAGTTGATACAATCAACGCTAAAAAAACATTTCTTCGGACTCTAATTACAACTTATCATTTGACTTATGCAATGTTAACTTTAAGCTGTAGTCTGATTTTTAATTCCGTGGAATTCTGACGTTTCTTAATGTTACCAGAGATAAAACAGTTCCCACAAAAAATATAGTAAATTAAAAACTTATATAAAACAAAGTCGTGTTAGTTCAAACACTTATAACTCAAGAACGGCTGGAGCGATTTTCATGGTTATTGATACGTTGTAAAGGAGGATGGGCAAAGTGGTCTACCTACTCAACACAAATGAAACCTATTTCAATGAAAAGCTTATTTTTAGTATTTAATTAATATATATATAGCTGTTCGTTCTGATTCACTGACTCATTCATCGCCTCTCCTGAACAATTTTGTATGAAATTTTTTTTTTTCAATAATGGTGTCGTATAGAGGATAAAAATTCATTAAGAGGAAAAATATGGAGAGAGCTGATGATTGAAGATTTCAGAGACGAGGGAATGGCATGCTTAAGCTATTGAAGATAGGTGGGGGGTGCTCGACCAAATGTCACTTGAAACGTCATCCAATTGGCAATGAGTTGAAAAAAAATTCAAAATGGCGAAAAAAAGATGGCCGCTATACAAATTTCGTCGGCGTCCAACTCGGAGGGTATAAAAGATGGAAAAGTGGTTTCTTCGCAAAAGATGATCAGGATCAGAAGATCTACTCGATGCATAGAAAAAAAAATTCAAAATGGCGGAATTTATTTTTCCATAGAAAATGTATGGCGAATATTGAAGAGACTACAAGTTGTGAACTATCCAAGGCTTTGATGAGGTTCTTTGGAGAACTCTCAAAGAAAAATATGGGAAGACATGATGATTGAGGGTTTGGAAGATGGTTGAGGAGCCCGGGCAGGGTATTGTAGATAGGTGGGAGGTGCTCAAACAAAAATTACTCAAAACCTCATCCAGTTGGCACGGCGAAAAAAAAATACCAAAATGGCGGATTCAAGATGGTGGCTATACAAATTTCGTCGGTGTTTATCTCACCAAGTATACAAGATGGAAGAGTGGTTTCTTGGAAAAAGATGATCAATACCTAAAGATCTATTTGATGAGCAGAATGATTCGAAGAAAAAATATGGAGAGTGATAATGATCGAGGATTAGGAATTTGGGAAAGATAAGTGGAGGCTCCTCAAACCAAAATACCCGAAAGCAAAACCTCGCGGTCCGCTTGCGGGCCGCGCACCCACGCGCCCTACTAGTTTTATTATATGGAAGCAAAGCTGTAAGTCTTGGGGTTCAAGAGATTTTCGAGAAAAACATAATGCAGCCCCTTACCTTATTTTCTGTTTTATGACCGCAAGATATAGAAGCATTAGGCTATGAAGGACATAATATGCCACCTAGTAACGATAGGAATAGTTCACAGTTTTCTAACGATAAAGCTAATAATCACACGAGTAGATAGGTACAGAGGGGAAGCTTCTACAAGCGGCTCGCTGTAGGTACACGCACACATATGCGCACGTTTGTCATCCAACTGAGCTGGTTGGAGGTTAGACGCGGGCATCGATGTAGTTCTAATACATATGTACATCGATGGACGCGGGCGTCCGTGAACCGTTGGTGAGTGTTTGTGTGAGTGTACCTACAGCGAGCCGTTTGTATGAAGCTTTCCCTCTGTACCTATCTACTTGTGTGCTAATAAACTCGACTTATTACTATTATTGTCTGCCAATCCGCTTGGCCAGCGTGGTAAACTATGGCCAAAACCCTTCTCACTCTGAGAGGAGACCCGTGCTCTGTAGTGAGCCGGTAATGGGTTGATCATGATGATGATGATGATTACTATTATTAGTTATGTTGGGCCCGACATTAGGCCGGTTTTGTGCCCCCTGCTGCCAACTTGACCAATGTATTTAATTCTAGACGCTACGCCACCATCACCTACAGCCTTTTAACGTCCCACTGCTGAGCACAGGAGGATCTCCTCTCTCATAGGAGAGGGATTTAGAGCTTAAACCCGCCACGCTGCTCCAATGTAGGTTGGTGGGCTTTAACGATTATTGTCACTTGATAGTAATAATAACCGGGGCCGACTGCCTAACGTGCTCTCTGAGGCACGGGGGTGAAACAGCGCCAACTACCAACTTCGAGCTGGCACTGAGAATTTCTTGACAGAAAAACCCAATACCTAACAATTATTTGCCTAACCCGGGAATCGACCCCGGGACCTCGTGATCTGCAGTCGATTATGCTAACCATTAGACCTAAGAGGCAGTTTATCGTAGAACGCCACGCACTATTAATTAAATTCATAGTAGAATTACTAATATAAAGTATTTTTAAAACACTTATTATTTAGTGAATTTTGAAAAACTCCCATATATTTTGGCATAAACGCTATACGTAATTTGATTAACTACTTATTAGCTTCTTATTTCCATAGAGGGCGTTTGTGTTGATTAGGTAGACCAACGTTCATACATTTTTGCCCATCCTCCTTTGTCTCCGTCCCGAATAGCAGAATAAATATTAAAAACATTGGAAAATTTTCGAAAAAATAAAATAAAAGAAAAAACATTTTCCCATACAAAATGTTCACGGGTTTCGTAGCTGTAAACATCCCGTCGATACGGTAAACTCTCTCACCCGTACCTATATAGATAATTCTTCCGTACGTGTTTGCCACCTACCTCCTCCTAAACGGCTGGACCGATTTGGATGAAATTTTGTGTGTAGGTATATTTCAATCCTGGATGGTTTGAAAACACAATTACCGGGTAGGTACAGGTAACCTAACGGGTCTCGGTAGGTGGCGCTGGTGTCGATATGTTACCGGGCAGGACGACGTCTGCCGGGTCCACTAGTAAGTAAGTAAAAATCAACTGCCTCATGTAGATATTGACAAATGCCTGACAGATAATTCAGATACTTTAATTTGGGCTAAAACCGAACTTCAGGTAGTAACCCTGTTTTTCATACAAATAACTACAAATAACTCATTCTATTTTAAATGACAACTGTCAGAATTCCACCGAATTAAAAATCAGACTAGGTATAGTTTAAAATTCGCATTATACTCGTAAGTAGATATTTTATCAGATACTCCATCTCTTGCGTGCTTTTACATTTTTAGCCATCAATCATTATAAAGTGTGCTATTAGAGTGAAAACCGTAATGGCCCTTCATTTAACTCGCATATTTCGACGGCGCATACTTACTGGTAATTGAAACGGTATGATTAAGTCGCTTTTTATTGTTACAAGAAAAAGAACAACACCGTGATTGAATTTATTTGTTTCAAGTAATACTTGAAGTTTGACATTGAGCCCTTGTTAATGAAAATTAGAGCTCTTCTGCACTAGTCTGGTGGAATTTGAGAAGATACGTTCCGAAATGACCAAATGACCAATGAAATTTTAAAAATCGTTTTTTTGTTGACTTCGTATCAGACTCTGTCACATTTTATTTTCTTCCAAATCTTCTTTGTAATCCTACTAATATAATAAATGTGAAAGTGTGGATGTTTGAATGTTTGGATGTTTGTTACTCAATAACGTCGCAACTACTGAACCGATGTGGCTGAAATTGAATGAAGATAGATTATGCCCTAACTTAAAACATAGGCTACTATTTATCCTGGAAAAATCCACAGTTCCCGCGGGATTTTGAAAAACCCGAAATCTATATCTACAGCTATAGGTAGATTACTTCCTTGAAAGTAGGTACAAAGGTTGGAAAAGGGAGCGGAAACGGAAATCAGATATCTACGATCCCCTCAGGATTTGTGAAAAATCGAAATTCACGCGGGCGAAGCCGTGGGCAAAAGCTAGTGATAGATAAATATTTAAACCATATTATATACCTATTTAAACCATATAATCTATGTCCGTATAAAGAAATCACATTTTATATACTATTCTCACTATAAAACTGGTAAATCAGACTTATCGTAAATACTTACGTTGAGCGATCACAATCTCTCAGTGTAGGTACGCAAAGAGTGCTTACGCGTTTATTACACCTAATTGCATTGTAATTATCGGCTATTGAAGGCGGTATGCAGTAGCAGTTCTCGCGATAGAAGCTAGGCCCTTTGTTGTGTTATGTACCTATATCGGACATCATGTAACTTTAAATACAGATAAGAAATCTATAGAAATCTTTTACATATACTTATGGGTTGTATTTCACTTACTAGTAGTCATTAAATAGGTACAGAATATTATTATTATGTATATTTATGAACGAAATTTCGAAACTTTCTTTAAATAATAAAGAGTATTTATTGCTTACGATGCTCAACTTAGTATGTTGGACAATGGAGGAAATGTGTTACCATAATTTTATTAGTTAGTCACTTTTACCGCTTTTCATGAAAGTTCCGTTAGTTCATCAGTTAAAGAGCGAAATCGTTGCTTTTAACGATTACAAGCTCATATTTATGTCTAATTTTATATTTTACGACGTACGAGTAAGCTACTCGCTCTTTATTGCTTTAATCCTCATGTGCATGTAAGTAGTGTGTAGTATGTAGTTCGTTTGGAAACTGTATTTTGCTTAGGTATGTAATATATACCTCACACAATTTCGAGTAACTTTAATATCTACAGAGCTTTTTGAAACCTTATAATGAATTATTATGATCGTGTCCCGTAATTGTACCACAGAAATAAATAGTAGATTGTTACACAAGGGACGTAAGTAAGCTATTACAGAACAAGATCCAATTTGGCGCCAGTGCGAGCGCAGCTCGCATAGGGCGCTAATGGATCGCGTGCACCCGAGATATTTAGTCACACGAGCGAGCGCAGCGAGCGAGGGTGAATATAGTTCGAGGGTGTAATAGCTACTTGCAACCGAGGTAAGCATTCTACTTTATATCATTCTTGCGAGGTAAATAAAACATTGGTAATGCAAAATGAAATTTTAATTAGAATAATTAGCTTTAGAGAAAAAATAGAAAAAAATGGTTACTTATTATAATGAATTATAGTAATATTGCTGCAATTATGAAAATGCTGTGATACTGGTTGACTAGGCAAGTGCACTGTTTGAATTAAGTTTTGAGACAGTGCCACACTATCTTCGTCACGTGTAGCCTCGGGCAATTTGGAAGGCCCTGGTTGCGGCTCTACATTCTTTATTGACTCAGTTATCTTGTTACAGATTTTGGTTTTATTCTCAATAGACTCTTCTATATAACCCTCCACGACCGTGGTTGACTTCCACCCTCCTAGTCTTTTGATACTAGTAATATTTGCACCGGTATCCGCCAAAATAGTCGCATAAGAGTGCTTGACATTGTTGTAAATAACTTAAATCCCTTTACGAACAAACTTCACAAACTTTCAGATCAAATGAAATGCCGCCATTTCCATTTTTTTTCGTAAATAGTTTTCCATTTTTTTTTACGGCTCTGAGTTCCAAGGAGTTTTGCATAGTTTGAAATGTATGAAAATTAAGTGCAGTAAGTAATTAAATTAAGTTAATGTTCAGTTTTTTTTTTTTTTTTTCAGTAAAAAGTTTTCTTACCATTTTATAAGAAAAGAGATTGTTTACCAAGGAGTTTTGCATAGCTTGAACTGTAATGTGAACATTACAATTCAAGCATAGTGCGACGTAATGTTGCCTTGAATTGCAAACACCAACTTACAAGGAGACTTTCCACCATAGTAATCCCTAGTTACTGAGCAAGTATGATATAAATATGCATTATGCAAAGTAAGATTTTTTTCTAGTAAAAACAGCATTTTTATATACGGATCCATTGTATTAATATCACTCTACTATCCTGTCTGTCTTTAATTTCAAAATTTGACTGACTTTAATTGATTAATATTCAAATAAGAATCCAGCGCGTTTGAGAGAGACTTTTCTAAGTCCAAAGAATACCTAATTGTCATCCAACAAAACGGAAAGTTTTAAGGTATTAGGTACCTCATAATGATGTGCTCACTTTACCTTTACTTGAGTAGAGAAAATCCATCCTTCATTTTTTACAAAGCATACTTAGTAAAAAATGGCAAGTAAATACGCAATCTGCTTTCCCATTATCTACGGTCTTAGCTGTTTGACAAAAATGGTCGTTATGGACACGTCTATTTTAATACATCTTAAATAGTAACCGCGCTGGTCATTAGGTAAATTGCTTGTTACTGGCTGTCATGTAAATACACTGCTGCCGACTCGGCTGCCAGCTTATATCAGAGAGAGTATACTAGCTTACTTGACTGACCACGCGTGTGAAACTAGTGGGCAAATAAAATCACCTAAGGGTACGGCTATGATATGAAAATGCAAATTGACGTAAGGTAAGCTTTTCTTTTAAATAATTATTTCGTGTTGGACCATAATATATTGTTATATTAATTGCATTATTTTGATACTACTACTTTTTCATTAAGAACGTAGTTAATTTGGCAAATGACCTGATATTTAGCAATGCAAAATACATCAAATAATATAATAAATAAATTCTTGTTTATTGATAACTAGCTCTTGTTTATAGATGACTGTCCGCCACATCGTGCACGTGGATTTAGGTTAAAAATCCCGTGGGAATTCTTAGATTTTCCGGGGTGAAATAATGTCCGTCTCCAGGATGCAAGCTATCTTTGTGACACATAACCTTAAGAACGATTCACACACTTTCGCATTTATAAAGTAGTAAGCATAAAATAAATAAAAAATAGAAAAAGTGGCATTAATATAGACAGTAAAATATTATGAGTAAGTATCTTACTAGCCCGAATATTCACTAAGGCTTTTAAACAAGAGTCACTAGAATCAGTTCAGAACATACGTTATAATTATATTAGACTCAGCAGAAATTCTAACGAGCTATTAGGTTGTCAGTAGTGTAGCAATTATTGCATTTTATTTTTTATTTTACAAAAGTAAAAGGATAGAGGATTATAGTTTTCGAAGGACTTTCATTGTAGAGAAACTCACTTTAGTACGCATCATAATTTAGTACACCATCATCGTGTAATGAATCTCACTCGTCTTTATTTATAATGACTATCGTACTATTATGTCATAAAAAGTTACTTCAAAGATTTTTTATAGATTAAAACTGCCTCTCATCGTACTAGCGCTAAGGATAAATTGACTTCATCTCTCTTGTTTTATGTTTATAAATATTACTCGCAGTAAAATGTTAGTTTCCAGGGTGCTCATATAAAAATGTCTAATTAATATGAAACAGTCTCCAATTAATGTGAAATACTAGCTTCCGCTCATGTCCTCATTTCTGAAGACTATTTTTTTAAGTCCCCTTACCTTGCAGAGCTTTATTTTCCAGTCATTAAACATAATGTCATTGCCTGTTTCTACGTATCTAAGCTGCCTTTGCTGACTGTTGGTTTTTCTCTCTGGTTTCATCCCGAAATCTTGTTAGAGCCACTTGATTCTTGATTCGGAAGCACTTTGTTAATTTATTTGAGTAAAACTTTTGTGTCAATTTTGTTTTAGAAACATTTAGTTACATATAGACACATTCATACTTATAAGATTATAATGTATGAATTAGTATAATTGATGAATGATGATTGAAATGTCTATTATTACTATGATTAAATGAATGAATGAATACACTTTTATTGGAAACCACAAAAATAAAAATACACAAAAAAATATTATTAGAGCAAGTGACGAAGAAGGCACAATTAAGAAGAAGCGGCCTTATCACTGCATAGCTATTTTAATAAAAAAAAATAAACGTTGCTTTTTATATCATATATTAAGTCTAGTTAGCCGCCATTGCTAACAAATAGTAACATCAAGTGTAAGTTCACACGAAACAGATTATATCAGTCAACATGATACCAATAATGATTTTATCTTTCCACTTTTATATTAGGAATAGCGTTGTTGAGTTAGGTTTCTTTTATAGCAAATATAATATTCACTAGTGAGAGCGCAACGCCAAAAAAGAAAAGTAGGGTAACATTGTCGACTCTATTTAACAACTACTGTGTCGCCCAGACATCCTTTATATTTAAAAATGATGCCTTGTTTATATGCAAATATATTTTGTTCACACAATACTCGTTTTTGAGTCAATTTTCATGGTTTTTCTTTTGACAGCCTCATTAAATTCAGACAGACAAATGAACATAGGTATCTACATTGCTAAAGTCCACTGCAGACTGCAGCGTTATAAAGTTACATACAGGTAGATGACAGTTTATATTTAGCTGTAAGGGCTTCATCACTGATAAAAATTAAGTCAAAATTCTAATGCTCTTCTCTTCTAATTTTCATTTAGGGCTATTCTGATTTTGTACGAGGATTCACCTTAATTGAATCAATTAAAACAAAAGTTTAGTTTAAGTTTAACAAAAGTTTAGTTTAAGTTTTAGAGGAACAAGAAATTTTGAATGTAAAAGTACCTAATTGTAAAAGAAACCTGACAAAATCCTGTTGAAAGTTAGCTTAGTCACCATGGACGAGGGGGTACATATCAATTATACTTTTTCCTCATCTGTCATGACAACATTCGTATCACGATCGGGGCCGCGCGTGCTAACTGGCTAAACGTATGAACGAGACTTTTCTCGCGGTCACTTCTCTGATAAAATATATAACAATATGATAAGTATATGCATCACATAAAACGACTTGATAATGTAGTCATAAAAAAAGAAAGTTTTTTTTGTTAACAACAACGCCTAAACCATTAAATTGTTCGGAGAAAACAAACTCTCTACAAGTTGATACATATATATACGAAATCTAATAAAATGTCTGTACTAAATATAATAACAAGATCGTTCCATGCGATACAATTTGAATAGGTTATACCTTGCTCTATAATAGGCCACAGGAAGACAAGGATTACTTTTACGAGCGAAGATGTATATGCAATTGGCGGTTACGGCGTTTTTACCAGCACATTACTTTAAACTTGAAAGCTAAAGGCGGATGTCGACCATCGCTGTTTTACTACTAGAATTAATTCGCTGCGTTGTACATCGAATAATTTCTCATTAATTTTAACACGGGCTGCTTGTATATTCGTGCAGCACTTTAACGTGTTTAGAGTCCCGAAGTCAAAAATAAAATCTATTAACGAGATTTATTAAATAAAAAACACGCTTCTGCTTCTTGGCCCCAACATCAAACTCCTCTTCACCAATTGTATTTGTACCTATAATATATATGGGACTTGTCAAAACAAACTATTGGGCCCAAACTCGAGGAGTTTACTGGAATCCATAGAAGAGTTCCACTAACTAAATTATTGATTTGTCATCGATATTACATACACTTGCAAAGTTTTAAATCTATACAACAATTAGAAGTTAGTTATATTTGACTTCCAACAACTTACACTTACTTACAACGTGCTTACAACTGACCACTTTACATTCATGCATAGTGACTTACTGGTAGGTGAAGCTGATAAAAGCGAATTAATAAGTAGTTTAGTACCAAAAAGTGTACCTATTGGAGAATAGGTACCTACTTTATTACCTGTTTCACCACCTTCTGATAAGTATCGGATAGGTATCTCCAACTTTTGTCTTTGTCACTTGACATAAAGTAAGAAAGTGACAAAACTTACGTTTACGCTATCAGACACTTATCAGAAAGTGGTGAAACAGGCCCTTAATCTCTAAATATATTATTTTAAAAATGTTATATCCTCCAATATGATAATAATCTTGTGATAGCATGAAACGTATCACAAAACTAAATATGTACATTATATACTTACATATTTAGTTGTGAAATACGGGAGTAAAAAAATGACACACAAATAGCCGTAATACTTACGAATACATATATCAGAAAGTATATTCATACGGAACATTTCATGCCAGAGGCTAACCTCTACCTTAATCGAATCCTCTCATTTAACTATGCAAGTAAGCAAACATAATTTATATATAACATAGCTACATAGGTACTACAGTACAGGTTTACTTCACAGGTAAAAATGTTTACCACAAATGTTTTCACGGCAAGGTCTAAAGATGGAAAGGATATTTAATTGAGAACCGTGGTTAAAGGAAACGAAAATACATGTTATGTTGTTAATTCATTGAAATGCAGATTTTCTCTTCAAAGCTGATAAATTAAGGCGCTTACTGGCAAATGCATAGCGGTACAGTTTCTATCTTTGGAATGTGTGTACCTATTAAGGTGAATAGTCCCAATTCCTACGACACCTGTATTATAATTTTTTCAGTGAATAAAAAATACTTAGATACGGTTAAACGGAAGTAAAACGAGTAGGTCATTGATCTTTGATCATTACTGTCTTACTATATTAAATTAAAGTCTTTTTCTGTTATGCTTTACTTTTGTTAGGCTTGTACTGTTACTAATAGTTATATCGATGCACATTACTTGTAAAAATACATAATATTAAGAAGTATACTAGGTCCTCGGTATATGATGCATCATTCTATAATATTCTATATACAAAACATTGGTAGCAAAGTGGCACGTACATAACTACATATGCGTTACTTTTTACTAAGTTAATCTTTAGTTGTAACCAACAAACGATTTTTGTTCGGCACGTAGATTAATCTAAAGCTAATGGCGGGAACACTGCCGTGCTCGTACCGTGTTTTAAGCGAAAACCATTCCATCAATGCAATATGCAAGTAAGTATGAAAAATATATCATTTTTAAGTCTTTAGTAGTTCTTGTTTTTTTTTCATGTGAGTTTTTAATTTTTTACCATAAAATCGGATAACACAAATAGTGACGCTTCGCCTTAAACAAAAGGCGTGTTTTAAATGTAGCCCGGTACGTATTTCTGGTGTTATCGGCATCCGCGCATACGGCACGTGCGGCGTTGTTTTAAATACGAATAAAAGATAGTATTCGGACCTACGAAAGGGTCTGGAACAACGGTACACGCTTGCTATTGACACGAACGCCGTGCATGGCTACAAAATCAGGTGGACATGATGCGTGATGTTTTGGTATTTGAACACGCGCTAATTAGAACGCGGCCGCACGACTTAAGTAAATATACTGTGCTTTATTAAGTATTCAGAATATAATATTACTTGCAGGATGACGTAGAATTTAGATGGTTTCAGATTTTAGTTGATAAATTAATGTTATATAATTTATATACTGCTTCATATTAAGTAGGTCGGAGTCTATTTCGACATTAGATTTATTAATTACTTATTATATTAATTAACAAGCGGATACCCGCGACTTCGTTCGCGTAGATATTGGTTTTTAAAAATCCCGTGGGAATCATTTTGTTTTTCCTAAGCTCCTTGCTAAAAACTGTTAAAAGTTTACTGGCGGATGTTTAGATAGATCAAAATGTAAACATTCGCCAGTGAAAGTCCCATCAAAATCGATCCAGGCTTTCAAAGATTTGCCGGTAATTTTTAAAGTATTTCCTTTCTAACAAAAAAAGAATGAATGAAATCGGACCACGCGTTAATGAATTACAGCTAAGTACACATTTTGACTTTCATCCCCTCTCCCAAGGGTACCGTGTTGAATTTCGGGATAAAATATATCCTACATGTTACTCCGTAGTTATGAACTTCAATCTTGCCAAGTTTCATTTCAGTCCACTCAGTAGTATGTATAGATTATTTAGATTAAGATTAGTTAGATTTAGATTAGTTGATACTTACAACAGAAATGAAATGGATAAATTGCCACTAGAGACTGGACGCCATTGGGTTTTGCCGATCAGCTCAGATAGTTCACTTGCCTGCAACAGACTAACCGAACTGATCGGCAAAACCCAAAGCTCGTCTTTAATTGGAATCCTGTTTATGTCCATTTTCATGTACCTGCTCCATTAACTTATATTCTCAGTCCAATTTTTCTAGAAAGTCTAAAGGTGCGTCCAGACTTGAACATTTCACCGAACCGAACAGCGAACATTTCGGCGAACTTGTTACGCTCAATGTGGACGGCGCGCTTGGAGCGCTTGAGATGGGTTACTGCGTAACAGTTCGGCGAAAGTTTCGCCGAACTGTTACGCAGTAACCCATCTCAAGCGCTCCAAGCGCGCCGTCCACATTGAGCGTAACAAGTTCGCCGAAATGTTCGCTGTTCGGTTCGGTGAAATGTTCAAGTCTGGACGCACCTTAAGAGTAGGTGCTGCCTTTGTGGAATAAGGTATATATGTAGGTAAACAGGTAAGCTAATATGCAATCAAATAATACACTCAGTGCAAATACAATATTAAGAGTAGGTGTTGCCTTCGTGCAATAAGGTATATAGGTATGTAGGTAAACAGGTAAACAAATATGCAATCAAATAATACAATCGGTACAAATACAATATTAACACAAATAGGCACATAATATAAAGATGACCATATAACTCATATTTCATATTACATTATATGAATCTAAATTGGGTAATTTCAAATGATAGGGCCGGGCGGTGCCCTTTTGCCTTTATAGAAAGCACGCTACAGTAGAGACCACTGTGGGGGGCACAATGAGAGGGTCAAGGGTCCGTATAAATCACGGTATTACCGTATATCTTATTGAGAGTATAGATTCTTATAGCTAAGAATAATAAATGTACCCGGCGGCGTTGCATAGTTAGCCAAAGACGGCATAAGTATACATAGTAACTTCACAGGGATTGTCATTGTCTGGCATGAATTAGTTCGTACAGTACCATACTACATGTCTTTGATCGTGATCCGCTTTACCACAGTACAGACCCGACCTGTGCATTAAATAAATCCACCCTAACCGAATGTAACAAGAGCTACACTACCTGTAAAAGCTTGTAGTAAAATATGCCGAGCTTCTGTTTAAGTACCTAAAGCAATAAATAAGCTAGTTTTTAATTGATCTGCAGGCGCCCTACATAAAGAAACGTCCGAGGCTCTATATATTATGGTAATATCTTGTTATTTACGAATGTATTTAGCATAACGGCAAAGAATAAAATCAATTCACGCAAGCCCGGAGGCATTTTTAATGTTTATAACTGAATTGAATAATCGTTTATATAACAAATTTGTTATTAATATCTAGTCTGATATAAATTAAATAAAACGAATTACATACTTATTGTATATTGAGTAGTTGTATGAAATAATAGAGCTTGTACACGTACAGTGCCTCGTCCGGTCCATCTTTATGATTACTGCTTACGTTGCTGAGATGCATCGTAAAATATATTCATATCTAGTTAAAGTATCATGTTTAATGTCGATGTAGTTTTAAATAACTTTTATTGTCGGAGAACAAAAAAGTAATGTTTCTATTAAGGCGAATCATACACGCAATTTATCCAAACCCAGAACCCAGAATTGTCCTTATTGGTTTTAAAGTGTGTGGTACCTATTAACTAGTGTGAACAAGATCAATTTTCATGGCTATAGAGGCACTGTAATCGTATTTTTTACTAAGTTTAATTTTTACTATTTTACCATTTTCCCAAATTGCTGGACACATTTTAATGTTTTTTTTTTTCATTGCACATTACACATATCACCTCAGAGCAGGTTCACATTCAGTTCACATGTTTGCAGTTTCACATGTTCAATACTCCTACTGAACTGATTCTCATGAAATTTTGCACATGAAGTTCGTTACCTCGGAAATACAAAAAAATGTAAACTCCGGTTTCCGTCTCCTCAACCTGATGTGAATATACATTTGCCACCCATCGAGGATCTGCCGATTTTATAAATAGATATTGTTGCACCAGGTATATACTTTTAACTATAATCCAGGTTCCAACTCCTCACCATAATACTGCAGTGGAATTGCCCATGTATGAACCGGTATGAACCGGCTAATTTTGGTGCTATTGTTTGCATTACACAGGTCACATCAGAGCAGGTTCTTATTAAATAATATGATTATAAACCACCAGGGGGTGCTGTAGTTCATCGTGCGTCATTAAAAAAATTATATGTTGTTTGTGAGTAAGCAGCTACTGTTTGTGCGATATTCGCCTTAAAAGCATATTTTATTTAAATACTTTCGTGATAAGTTCTCTCGCCGCAATAATACTTATCAAAGTGAAATGTTGTTTTAAGATTGTTTCTTTTAGTGTGTTCGCAACTTCACAGCTCCGCTGCTCAGGGCTGCGTACAAATCACTACGCAGAAACTATAGGCCTAACTAACTATATATTTTTACTTTTTACTTTATATTCATATTTAATTGTATTAATTAAAATTGAATATATTTAAAATAGCGGACCCTGGTCGTGCTCGGTGACATACCGACATCAGCGCCATCTACCGTGGCGGTTACTTATTTATTATTTATATATATTTATTATTTTTTCATGTACTGATCGGATTTTATCAAAAATTAAAAAGAAAAAAGCACGTTAGTAATGGAATTTCATAAATGGAATTTCCGCTCTAGCGCGTTAACAATGAAATATCATACATCTTTTCAGCCCGCATATTTGTTTGACAGTAATGACGTACTTTTGACTTTCGATAGGAGAAAAACCAGAAGGTACTTTCCGAGCAGGTGTAGTATAAAGGAATTATACAGTGTTGGAATATAGGAATTGACAAGTGACGCGCTATCATCAGCTTTACATAATTATTTAGCTACATAACAAGCGTTTGTATTATATTAATATAATCAGATTAACCTACATACGTATACAAGTAAATTTAAAATTTTCTTAAGAAGTCAAGATAATACCCCCTTGAATGTCATCCATTCTCAATTCCTCCATCTGCATGTAGGTATTAACATAGATGCCAACGGTCTTACCCTAAAGCTGGTTTAAGCGATAATTTAAAATGATTTTAATACCTATACCGCATCTTATGCTTAAATAACTACAGATTTCTCGCCGGGTCAGGTTTATCCTCATCATTTGTTGTGAATGATACATTTAGAAATGCTAACGCACGTCTTATACGGTACATACACCATTTAAGTCATGTATTTTACTTTCAGGTACGTATCTGACATCAAAGAGTCATTCATTTGCTCCTTAAGCATCGGCCGGTCAGACTTCGTATCGAAACCGTAAGTAATAAAGTAACCCTGTGACACACTTACCGATCAAACTTTAGAAAGTGCGCATACAATGAAAAGCTAGTGATGTTTCTATAAGCCTCTTTTGACGTAAAGGATACGTAATGATGTTTGACGTTCTCCAAGCCTAGCCTACAATAGCTTCTGATTACTTCTTAATTCTTATACCTCTCGACCTATCGTCAACGAGCTGTACACCACGGTCATCGGATTATAATTTTATGATTGGTATATTATATCTGTAAATTTGATCCTATTTCCGTTAGTAAAATAGATACGGCAAGACTTCAGCAGTGCAGTAGGTACTGAGTACTTAGATACAGAGTATCTGCGTCTTGAGTTGTTTTTTCATTGCGACCACATGGTTTATTAAGACACGAAGCCACGTCGTGTGACGTCGTGATCACGATACATGTACTAATTGGTCGAAATATTAACACATCAAATAAAACTACACAATGAAGTAGAGATAGTTACAATACAGTCACGTTATAATGCAGTCTCTAAATAGCAAATTAAAAATATTTTATTAATTTACAACCTGATGTAGGTACAATAATTTCGTTTGAATATACTCACACGTACCTATGTAAATGTTATAATTTAGCAACACATATCGTTACTGGTCAACACTAACACACTGCGCTAGACAGAAGTCCACTTTCCATTTTTCATGCCATTTTCTTTGACTACGCAGACGTCTTTAGAGCAGGCGATTCGAGGAACATAATGTAGAGCACCAAGGCTACCGCCTTTATTACTACAAATTGTGTTAGTGCATCTTCAGTCTTTACATTTTACTTATTCACGGAAACGGAATAGTTGCTTTAAACGAATTTATTATTATAATGAGTTATCACTTTATATATGTATAGAATAATATTCACTCAATCCACGCCCTAGTATATTAACGTTAAGGATAGAAGAAAAATAATTGTGCTTAAAGTCCTGCAAAGTTAAAGCAGGTAGATTACTTACATTACGTTCGAATAGAAACCCAATGATGTCACGAAAAGAAGTGTCCAGCTAGTTTATGTCTCTAAGATCCTTGGATGATAATCGTTGTGTTCATTAAAAATCATTTCACTTATACAATTGCAGCAAGAAGTAGATGAGAAAACATCATTATATATTAACACATGCGCAGCGCAGCTAATCGGTTATAGCGACTCGATTTATTGCAAAATTATTATTATAATCAAATGCATCTCCTGGTAGCGGAGATATGCGTCATCCACATCGCATGATATCCTATTAGGTCGATGTAGACAGTTCGACAGGTGATACCGCTTATTGGCGTTCGTCGATCGAGTGATTATACCATTTTGAAAGTTCTTATTACTCACTTTTCTGTCTTCACATTTTTACATTGTTTGAACTTATTTCTGCCCATACAAGGACGCTCTTGCGTTGCTCTATCTTAACTTACGTACTGACAATGGGACTACAGTTGACACTAATCCGAATGCACTCGAGCTTGACACCAAAATAAAAGAAAGCGTGACGTATTGCAGGACAGATGCCAAGTGAAGTCCGGCCGAGAGTTGAGACGCGTGCACTTGACGAGACAAAATAACCGTGTTTAATACCAAGTTGAGTCGGAGTGAACTTCAAAATCATTTTTTCTTTGGTCGCTTCCAAAGAAATGAATCTCTGGAATAAAAAAGTTTCGGCAAGAGAATTCCAGATGGTGAAAGATGCTAATGGTAATATGAAAAAGTGGCTAGTGAACAGGCTTAGAGCTACACAAAATAAAAAAACGGTCTTTATCCTCATCATCATCATCATCACTAACTACAGAACAACACACGCAACTACAGAACAGATTTGGCTGAAATTTTGAATGGAGATAGATAATGCCCTGACTTAACACTTACTTTTCATCCTGGAAAAATCCACAGTTCCTGCGGGATTTTGAAAAAAACCCAATTCTACAGCTACAGCTATAGGGAGATCACTATAGCAAACTACCTTGAAAGTAAGTATAAAGGTTGGAAAAGGGAGCGGGAGCGGGAACGGGAACCAGAAATCCACGATTCCCTCAGGATTTGTGAAAAACCGAAATTCACGCGGGTGAAGCCGCGGGCATAAGCTAGTATATTATAATGTTAAAAATGTTTCGGTAAGTAAAACCTTCACCAAGTCGAGCTAAATTATTCTGTAGATATTAAAAACATAGGTAAATAGAAATATGAGAGGATACGATAGCCAAAGATGTTTTCCCGTTACAGCAATAAGGGACCTGTTGACCATTATTTACCTTTTAAATTAATCGTGGCTAAGAGGTTGAAGTTATTCCCACCGCATAGCCACGTACCAAGTGTAAATATCAAGTCGAAGCTAAAAGACAAAAATATTGTTCGCATGTATATGCATTTTGAATAGAAGTGTGCAAGGTTTTATAGTGTTAAGGTACGTATTGATGCCACATTATAAGAGATATTTCATGCTTACCTACAAAGTAAAGTAGTTACTAGAAGTGCGTGTGATTTTTACTTTTTATACAGAATGTACTGTAATTATTTTGTCGCACAATAACAATAAAAAAAACTTGGAAAAATCCTTTTTTTTTTTCTATCAATTCCCGATTATTGTATCGTTAAGTTTCAACCTTATTTTTAACTAGAGGATGCCCGCGACTTCAACCGCGTGGATTTAGGTTTTCAAAAATCCCGCGAGAACTCTTTGTTTTTCCTAAGCTCCTTTGAGCTCATATTGTTAAAAGTCGCGCATTAAAATAGAACTACAGTAATGAGTATTTTTTTAATAGCTCTTTCCCATCACTAAAGTTTTCCCAATGAAAGTCCCATCAAAATCGGTCCAGCATTTCGGGGACAGACAAACACGAATTTTAATGTACCCCATATGATAATCCGGAGTTGAAAGGTTCCCCTACAATCCTGGTTCCAAGTTATATGGAATACTGAGGGTCGTGATGGCTGTAATTTCTGAACTACAAAACGGATGACCTTGAAATATTTACGGAACAATTTTTCTAACAAAAAAAGGATGAATGAAATCGGACCACGCGTTAATGAATTACAGATAAGTACACATTTTAACTTTCATCCCCTCTCTCAAGGGAACCGTGCTGATTTCCGGGATAAAAAGTATCCTATATGTTACTCCGTAGTATGAACTTAAATCATGCTAAGTTTCAATCCGTTCAGTAGTTTTTGCGTGATGCGCGCACAAACATACCGACAAACTGACAAAAATTTCAAAAATAGCTTTTTTACTTTCCATTACTTATGCCTAACACCCTCCAATTATTATTTTGCAAAAATCTTTAATGTACAGACACGGCAAGTTTACGATTTTATTACAGTCATGTATACCTATAGATGAAATTAATAAACAATTTAAGTACTACTTTTATATCGACTGGATCTAAGAAAGAAAAAATGTGAGCATCCGAAATGTTCCTTTATTTATGTAAAAGTACTTAAATCTGTCATTTAGTATAAAAATTATCATTATTGGGAAAACATCATTTGACATCTCCATACTAAATGACAAAAAAATATCTGATACTTAACTGATCTTCGTTTTGCATGGTCCATGAATACTATTTTTTACAATTCTATACTCGTGAAATATGTTCCTTTAAAATACTCTAGGGCTTTCAAAATAAAAAGGTTTTATTTTTATGATAGAACATGTTCCGTTATTTAACTTAAGCTCTTAAACTCGTTAAAATAATGAAGTAATCTATGGATATTGCGTTGTGTACTAAAATAGCAATGATAGTAACTCGTAACTAAGTCTAAATTATTGTTCTTTATAGTCGACCGTACTGCCCGCTGGATGAAACTAAAATAGAAGAAAAAATAAGGTTATTTTTAAAACGGCTTTCAAGTTTGATCCCTATCATTCGTGGAAGATTCATTAGGTGTATAAAGGCACATCGCACTCTATAAGAATATATCGTCCATCAGCATTATCCATACTTCATTTATATGTATAACGTAAGAGCAACTATTTCACTGGGACTCTACGGCTAGCCTATAAATTTTATCCTCTTTGTAATGCGTTATTAATAGAGACGACTTCTTTGTCAGCCAATTATAATGCTCTTTTCTATCTTGTAACAGAAATAATATAAAGAGAGCATACTGGCAAAAAAGCAGCTAACCGAACCTTTCAGCAGAATGTCGACTCATTCATTATCACTGCGGATTCGTTATTTAATGAAACGTTAGTTTAACATAATAAAACCGCATTAACACGGTACACTTTAGTATTTGGAAGCATTATCATTTGTAATTACAGTTCAATAGGATCGAATGAAGATGGATGGTTGAGAGAGAGTATTGTTTAGAATGGGATGTGACGGGCGTGATAGGCGACGCTGCGCGCACGGGACCGGCGCGGCAGTGGGTGCCCGGTGCCCGGTGCCCGGTGCCCAGTACGCGGCGACCACCGCTGACGAGTGTCAATGGCTCGCCGACACCGTTACTCGATCTCGCGTCCGCCGAATTAATTCGCCAATGAATCCGCACAACGTTTGATCCCAACATTGATCGACTTAATGAGGAGCTTGTTGTTCCGGCGCCGGAACCCGTTACCATTTATTTCTATCGACGCTTCTGGACACGGATACCTTAAAGCGGATTGTCATTCCATGGAAAGCTTAACGAACGCTTGTATAAATTATAATTATTGTTATGAAAAAAAAGCCAAGAGCGAAATAATGTTAAATAGATACTATTGTTATTAAAAGGTGTCAGAGAGGTTGCCAGTAATGAGGGTATTTTACGAACGATTATATTGCGCTCTGGTTATTTTATTGGCAGAAGCTCGTTAATCTGCGTCGTCAGAGGTCTCACGCTGGTGAGCGGCTAACAACATTTGCATGGCTCTCTCGCGCATAAAGAAAAAGTTTGCCATTCAGTGATCATCTTTCAATATCATAAATAGGAATAGAAGGCTTTCAATCGGCGCCACACTTTTACTTACATCTAACGCTTTGTGTTGTCTACATTCTGATTTATATCTTTTGCTCCCGACTCTAATATTTTATTCGTTTTGCATATGACTGAGCAAGACTGAGCAATCTAGTCTCGCGAATTGTGACATGAAATGTACAAGATGTGTTTTGTTTAAAGAGAAATCAATCGATGTACATGCAAAGAACGAAGAAGCGAATGAATAGATAATTAAAAGCACGTTTCAAACAAGGTTCTCAAATGTAATAACTAGGTTGTGCACTTAATTACAGGTATAGTCGGTGCATAGACACCGTACAAAATATAAAGAAAAAATGAATGGACTTATTTTTAACCCCCGACGCAAAAACGACGGGGTGTTATAAGTTTGACGTGTCTGTGTGTGTGTGTGCGTGTGTGTGTGGGCGTGCGTGCGTGCGTGCGTGCGTGCGTGTCTGTCTGTCTGTCTGTTCCCCTGTTCCCCCGTGGCGCTCAAACGGGTGAACCGATTTGAATGCGGTTTTTTTTGTTTGAAAGATGAATTAATCGAGAGTGTTGTTAACTATGTTTGATGAAATTGATTCAAGATGGCCGCCGCTACAAAATGGCGTATTACATATTTTTTCACAACTCCCTTAATATGGGTGTCAAATGAAAGGGCTTGACTAGTAAAATAGTATTATGCAAACCCAAAATGGCCGCCGCCACAAAATGGCGAATGTCGCGGGTTTTTGAAATTTTTAATTTATACTTGTTATTCTAGAAACTGAACTGAACTAACTATATCGCCAATCCTGCACATTAAAATGTTATTTAAATAAATCTTAGATAAAATAAGATTCAGTTCGATTTGTTAATAATGTATAATAAATAACAATCAATAATATTCCTTGTATTATTTGATAGACATCAGCTACTTACGGTCTAACATCCTCGGACGCCGAATACCAGTTTTAGCGCCGACCAACATATCAATTACGCTAACTTTCATCGTATCATCGATCATAAGCCAACCACCTCGGTGGAGGTCAATATCTTTTCGAAAACTCGATCGCATCACAAGTCGTTGAATTTTAATCGAACTGGTTTCGATAGTAACTTTGCATCTTTATTGTAGAAATACGTATGACTGTTATTCTCGGCAACAATATTTTTTTATTTATCGAAACATGACCACCGCTCCTTAGTACCCATATAAATTTTCTGAATCATCCGTATCTAAAATGTAAAGGAAAAAGTTCAATTTCAAAAAGTCCAAGTCGGCAAGTAATTATATTAGGGAAATTTTGCATATTTTGCTGAATAACGGTACTCGTACACGCAGTTGCCGCCGTCTAGCCCGCTTCGATGTAAAAACCGTATTAAATTCACTAAGAAGTTTAGAAGTTATAAGCAAATACACACACGTAGATTCCGACTATGTGCTATATGTACCTTTTAGCGATATACTATCAGTGTGAACTATATAACTATATAAAGATTGTGAAATCATAAACATCTTATCGTCTGGTTGCATGATCAAGCTAAAAAATCAAAATAAAAACCAAAGCAGTTCGGTTCATAAAAGAGTTAAAACAATTCGAAAGGTCAATAGCTCGCACTGAGCAATAATAAACTGTGCCCTGCCCGACCGGGGTTCCAATTATAGCTAAACGATATTAGTTTACAAATCAAGATCTAAAGATAAATCCAACCTGTCGATCCGGACAGTGCGTGAGTCAATGCGTGATAGCATTCGGTTTTGTCAACACTACCCGCACGTTTAAATCCTCTACAAGGCGTTGGCGTCTCCGGAATTCACAGGTAGCGAAGAACTTACGCAAAAACCAGCGCTGTAGGATGAAGCCTGCACAACTGTTTTTCAGCATGTCGTTGCTTCTACGTGGAAACAATAACATTATGACGTCAACATTTTATTTGTGCGATATTATCAATCTTAGAAAATAAAGTGACTTCTTAATATTTGGGAAAAATATAATTTATTCACATATACTACTATATCTAGTTAGTCTATAGTAACATTTACACTATTAAATAAGCAATTGTTTAATCTTGAGACGAAGCGACGATTGGAATATATTTTGTAGCAATAAAGCAACTTAACTCCTACCACTGTTATTGTCTAATTTAAAATAATCCGGTTACATTATTAAATAGTTAGCGAAATGGACTTGCTTTCAAAAATTCAATATCAGTATATGGTTTTTAACATTAATTGAAACTGGTAACGTGGTGGCACCAGTTATGGACAGGGTTAAGCGCCGAGTCAAACATGAGGAGCTATAACTTTTTTATTATTTAATCTAGAGTGTTATAATTTTACAATGATATACTCAGATATACAGAGCTTCTCACTAACTGCTAAAATTTAGAAATAGTCGAACGAGTTTTGAAATATGGAAACCTAAAAACGATCAACTGAAATATGTAAAAATCTTTATGATGGACAGTCTAAATCCAGTTATGGACACCCAGTGATGGACAGTTCGTTATTATCCGATTACTGCAAAGCCAAAAGGAAAGGTTATGATTTTTGTAGTCTATGTATGTATGTTTGTATCCAATTTTTTGTTCTAGCGAAGCACCTAAACTACTGGGCCAATGTTGATGAATGAGGTGTTAATTGATTCGTTGTTATAGTTTGGGGGTGACATAGGCTACATTTTATATGCGAAAAAATCGTGAAGTGATGTTCGCACACTTCACGATTTTTTAAGTTGTTAAGTTAGTTTTAGATAGACATAACAGATGGCGCCACTAGCCGCTTGCTCCGCCTTTTCTTCCATTAGTACACAATTGAATACACGTTTTTCTAAATTATTATTTTTAACCCCCGATGCAAAACGAAGGGGTGTTATAAGTTTGACGTGTGTGTATGTTTGTGTGTGTGTGTCTGTCTGTTCCCCTGTAGTGCTCAAACGGGTGAACCGATTTGAATGCAGTTTTATTTCGTTTGAAAGGTGAATTAGTCGACAGTGTTGTTAGCTATGTTTGATGAAAATCGAACCAACATGGCCGTCGCTACAAAATGGCGGATTACATATTTTATCACAACTGCCTTAATATGGGTATCAAATGAAAGGACTTGACTAGTAGAATAGCACTATGCAAATCCAAGATGGCCGCCGCCACAAAATGGCGAATGTCAGGGGTTTTTTTAAATTTTTAATTTATACTTGTATACTATTATGAGTAGTCGGGTTTTAGTTTAAGTATTTAAATATCACTTGCTTTAACGGTGAAGGAAAACATCTTGACGAAACCTGCATGCCTGAAAGTTCTCCATAACGTTCTCAAAGGTGTGTGAAGTCTGCCAATCCGCTTGGCCAGCGTGGTAGACTATGGCCAAAACCCTTCTCACTCTGAGAGGAGACCCGTGCTCTGTAGTGAGCCGGTAATGGGTTGATCATGATGATGATGATGGGTTTTAGTTTACGAACTTTATCTCTTGTTTTATTTTAAATGGATTGTGGGCAAACGAGCAAGCAGGTCACCTGATGTTGAGTGATTACCGCTGCCCATGAACATTTGCATCACCAAAGGAACCACTAACTAATACGTTGCCGGCTTTTAAAGAATTTGTTGATATTTTAATTTGAATACTTAATATATAAATATCAAAGTTACGTAGAAACAACCAAGGTTCGTCACATTTCAATTTGACACTTGTCTATTTGAGGACGTTTACAAAATGGTTCCATAATTTTTTATTTGCTTCAACTTCTTAATCTTGATGCTGTAGGGTACTACCCACCTAAACTAAAGGGATTCGGGAACTGTCCACTATGACTTCATATTTTTGGTACCAAGCTTAGATTGAATCACGGACCTCTGAGTCCCAGCTCCTTAATCCTGATGCAGCACGATACTGCTCACATAAGCAGCGAGGAATTTTCGCCTGTTTTTTGAAAAGATGAATAAGTGTTTTTCTAGGCCTGTTACCTGTAAAAGGTTTCCTTTCTTCTTGCGTAATATTTACTTGGATACTGTCCAAGAGGGCAAAAGGTGATCCTTAGCTATGGAGAATCTTCTTTCTAGGTGAAAGAAGGTTCCTCATTCATAGCTACTCGTATGACACGTTTTACTATTAACACTTCTTTATTTTGTGTTAATATAGAGCTAGGCCCCATATTGCATACAAGCGGATGCCTGTGACTGTCCACGTGGATTTAGGTTTATTATAATCCCGCGGGAACTCTTTGTTTTTTCTAAGCTTCTTTGAGCTCATACCTACATTTCTAAAAAATGTTAAAAGTGGCGCATCTAAATGGAACTACAATAATAGGTATTAATTTTTTAACCCTTTCCCACCCATCAGTTTTTTTTTGCATGGAAACCATAATTATTTTTTTAAAACAAGTATAATATTGTTAAAAAATAAAAAATATCAATTGCGTGATAATTTTTTTTCTCTTTCACTTTTGATCACAATATTTTTTAGTCAAAAAAATTATATTTTCGGAATCACCTTTTCAACCCCTTTAATTTGACACCCCACTTGATAAGATTTGAAGGAAAAAAAATTTTAAGATGTAATCCTTCTACTACACCGAACTGAACCGATTTGGCTGAAATTTTGATGGAGATAGATTATGCCATGACTTAACACATAGGCTACTTTTTATCCTGAAAAAATCCACAGTTCCCACGGGATTTTGAAAAAACCAAAATCTATAGCTACGGTTATAGGTAGATTACTATAGCAAACCTCCTTGAAAGTAGCTATAAAAGTTGCATAAGGGAGCGGGAACGGGAACTGGAAATCCACGATTCCCTTGGAATTTGTGACAAGTATAAATTAAAAAATTTTAAAACCCCCGACATTCACCATTTTGTGGAGGCGGCCATCTTGATTTTCATCAAACATAGCTAACAACACTCTCGACTAATTCACCTTGCAAACAAAAAAAACCGCATTCAAATCGGTTCATCCGTTTGAGCGCTACAGGGGAACAGACAGACATACACACACACAGAGAGAGAGAGAGAGACACGTCAAACTTATAACACCACGTCGTTTTTGCGTCGGGGGTTAAAAAACCGAAATTCACGCGGGCAGAAGCTAGTTAAACTATACAAGTTTAATTTTGACTTGTAATTGTGTTTAAATGATAAGAATAGATAGGTCCATGACTGGATTTTTGATGTGTTTCCGATCCAGTAATGGACATCCCCTCTAAAACTTGAAAATAACTCTATGTCGCATTTATTCCTTCACAAGCATGTTTTAAAGTTTATATCTAAGTGATTTAATCATTGTAAATTTACATTTTTATCAGAAACGAGAATCCATCGATCAAAACGTTTATTTACCTTCTTAGCGATTTGCTTAAGAAAACTATTGAAATCGAAAGATATTTGCACACAACATTTTGTTCGCCTTGCCATTTTAAAACAAAATGGCCGTTTCATATGATATTTGTCAATATGACAAACAGATCCCTATGCTACATGGTTTAAATGTTGCCAGCGGTAAAACTCTAGTCTAGCTCTTATTTTTGTTAAAAACGGTGAAGGTGGTCAGCTACTGGTGCCTGGTCCATACCTGGCGACACCACGTTAGGAGAATCTGTTTTCGACATTCAGATTTTTTTTCTAGCCAGGTCTGTGGCAGATTATTTGCTTACCGACTCCACTAGTTCGTTATATAATGAACTTAGTTCTCAATATTTTCCTTATTTTTACACAATCTTCTATCTTCTATAATATAATAAAACTGTAACAGATCCAATTCTGTACATTGAAGATATTTTGAAAATTTTTATTGGAGGGCACTCTATAATCGATACTGAAGCCAAAACTGCAATTTTTTTCATTTTTGTCTGTCTGTCTGTCTGTCTGTCTGTCTGTCTGTCTGTCTGTCTGTCTGTCTGTATCTTGGCCGCGCATCACGCCGAAACTACTGAATGGATTCAAATGAAACTTGGTACGATTTGAGTTTATACTCCGTGGTAGGACATAGGATACTTTTTATCCCGAAATTCAGCACGGTTCCCTTGGGAGAGGGGATGAAAGTTAAAACGTTTATTTAGCTGTAATTCATTAACGCGTTGCTCGATTTCACTCATTCTTTTTTTGTTAGAAAGGTAGTACTTTATATATTGTCCCGTAAATATTTCAAGGTCATGGGTTTTTTAGTTCAGAAATGACAGCCATTACAACCCTCAGTATTGGGTTAAAATAACTTGGGACCCGGATCTTTGAACGTACGGCATATTTTAAACTGGTGTGCGTTTAAATTTATGTTTATCGGTTTGTCTTTTTGTTGAGCTAATCTCCGAAACGGCTGGATCGATTTTAATGGAACTTTCAATGTTATAAGGAGTAACAGGCTACATTTAGTTTAGGTACATAAAAGAATTATGGGATCCGATCCGATCCTATATAAAACCTATAAACACGCGAACGAAGTCGCGGGGGTCAGCTAGTTATTAATACTTTTTAAGGTACCGTAGTAAAATAAGGGACCTTTATAGTTACGTCCAGTCCGCTTGACTGTGTGTCACAGACATTTTAATCAGAAACTATTGAAATGCTTTATTATAAGTTTTTTTAATGCCATGATTACGGAACCCGGAATCAGTTATTGAAAAATTTTTTGCAACTTCGAAATACACTTGTTCTGCACGAGTGGTATTGAATGGTGTAAGTGTTTTTAAGTGCCAATTAAACGGCTATCAACGGCTAAACAAGATCCTATGTTATTTTATTCCTACGCAGATGAATGGAGCAGTGGAAAAAGTATCAAGTTATCAGTCCAATCGTGTTACAATTTAACATCTATATATCAATAAATAAATAGGCGCGAAGCGTTATAGTATATTATGTCGTATGAATCAGCACATAATTTATTATATGTAAAAAAATTATGCAAAGCAGACATAATTTAGTCGATAATAATCATATAATACAAGGTGTGAAGCGTCAAATGCGAACAAGTTTCTGCGCTTATACACTTGTAGATCAATGTCGCTGTTCTAATTTATACCAGCTTCCTTTTATGAAAATAAAGTTTATCGGCCCGCACGTATCTAAAAATTCACGAACGGTACTTCTTGAACTCGATACTCATGACTGCATTATGCGAGTTAAACATTGATATCACACTGTACGTAAATTTCATATTGATACGTAAAAGGTTCTATTTCATGGCCGTTACATAAAGCAGAGCCAGTTGAACCTTTTAGTAAACTATCATGCTTCTTGTCAGGAACTCATTGCGATTGAGTGCCCAATTAATTTCGTAACCAGAAGCCTCGATAATCACCATTGTATTTAGTTTGAATGCGCCATAAAAACTTTTAGTACGCACTATGTCACTGAATTAACTCTTTAAATAAGTTGAATACGAGTAAGGCTAACTCGGCTGTCTCTCTGTATCTTAAGCAATAATCAGAATCTTAATAACCGAGTCAACCCATGTTACAGGATTAACAAGTATAAATTAAAAATTTAAAAAACCCCCGACATTCGCCATTTTGTGGTGGCGGCCATCTTGGATTTGCATAGTGATATTTTACTAGTCAAGCCCTTTCATTTGATACCCATATTGAGGGCGTTGTGATGAAATATGTAATCCGCCATTTTGTAGCGCCGGCCATCTTGGACCGATTTTCATCAAACATAGCTAACAACACTCTCGACTAATTCACCTTTCAAACAAAAAAAACCGCATTCAAATCGGTTCACCCGTTTGAGCGGTACACGGGAACAGACAGACACACACACACAGACACGTCAAACTTATAACACCCGTCGTTTTTGCGTCGGGGGTTAAAAAACACCGTGCTCAATTAAACGTGGGCGTAATGCAACAATGATTTTTATGATTAATCGAAATGTCATCGATAAATGATCATATTCATAGAACTACTCGATTATCTGCCGCGGGCGACGCAAATATGTTTGGTTGTCAAATAAGAACAAAAAAAAACGCATGACTATAAGACTAAGTAACTCGATTCAAATTATAGTAAAGTTTCTCTATGTTGGAATATCAAACTCCACAGAATATCTAATTCTGTCTCACGACGCAGGTGCCAAGTCAAGCTTTTTTTTTTCTCTTTATGCGTGGCCTTACTCAAATTACTTTATACTCCTTTATACGCACACAAGTAGTCACATATTTTATAAATGAACACTGTCCTCAAAATACAATACCATTTATAAACGCAATTTCCATTTTAGATTATGCCTTTTATAAAATTTATTTATGAAATAAGCTCCAAATAAATAAATAAAAAGTTGTAAATCAGTAAAATTAGTAGTCAATGAAATTAGCCAAATACATATATTATGCCAAACCGTCTTAACATAATTATGCCGTAAAAGTCACGTCCAACATTCCTTTTATCCATAAATAATACTTATATTCAATATGAAGAATGGCGCTTTTATATTTATATCATTGTGGATGTTTTTCGCGATAAGCATATATCTAGATCTGGCAAGGTTCTGATCGGCGTTACACTTGACAGGGGTCCGTTTGACCGGGGCGCCGGCCACAGACCGGGGGCAGTAAATAAGCCGGTTAACGACACGCGGGCGGCCTTGCGAGACGTCCTTGCGGCCCGACCCCAGAACGTTTTATCTCTTTTCTACCAACAGGCAACCATCTCTCCCTGCTACTTGATCAGACCGTGGTTGCACTACCACCTCACGCTGATCCGCCCGGTGATAAATCGCTCTCGTCGACAGCCCTTCCATTCCCTACCACCATAATATATTCCTCGCGAGACTTGTTAAAAGCTCATAATATAATTTTTATGGTACGGTGAATGAATCTACACTGTTATACTCGTATATAGGCGAATAAAGTTTATAAATAGACGACAAGTGTTCTTGTTTTAGCTGCAATTTATTTTTATCCTTTACAAAAATAGCTCTAAGTTTTATTTTTTTCTGCATCCATTTAGTAATAATGTAGGTGGCGGGCTGGTAGCATAGTTGAGATCCTGTTATATAGAAACAACGATTGCGTTGGTTATCTGTTTCATTATAATTAGACTAAGTAAGTCGATTGTAATCAGTGTGGGTTGGTATACGGGTAAACGTCCGGTTGAATTATTATTTGATTTTTTTATTATTATTTATTCGATCATTAAATAATTATCTGGCGCGATTAAAATCTATCTCGTACGTGTGTGTCTCTTTATAGGGCTTTATATCTAATGCAGAGAGGGCATTGATTTCGGCACAATTTTATTTTGGGCTTTATGCAATAAGTACGATACGCTACCTCTTTTAGGCATTTACCTGAATATTTAATAGGGACAGTTAGGGCTGCACAACCGTGTAGCGGTCTAATGAGGAAGCTCCTTATAGAGAGCGAGTCGCGTGTTAGAAAATACCTAAATGTATTTAACTATGTCATTGATATTCGAAACGCGATGTCAAGTCGGTAGATACTGTACAATTACTCGTAAATGTGAACAGACTATTTATTATGCAGTTTTATTGTATTGTATGTTTTGTACAAACAAACCAACAAACATACACACTTTCGCATTTATTAGGGATTTTTGGCTCTCAGTTTTCGCATCCGATTGAGCTGAAACATTGAACAGAAATAGCGTGCATCCTGGAGAAAGACATAATATTATGATACTTTCATCTCGGAAAAGCGTTCCCCGGGAATGAAGTCGCGGGCATCCGCTAGTATAATAATAGGTTGAGGAAGAAGTCCTTTCGTATTTTATACTAGATGATGCCCACGGCTTCGCCCGTGTGGATTTAGGTTTTTAAAAATCCCGTGGGAACTTTTGATTTTCCAGAACAAAAAGTAGATTATCTGTAGAAACACGTCCCCAAAACGGAAAAATCCCGTGGGATCCCCACGATTTCCGAATACAATTCCTTACAGCATCAGGGTTGAGGAGTTGGATATGTACCTACTTGACTTCATCTATCTATAATATAATAAAACTGTAACAGATCCAATTCTGTACATTGAAGATATTTTGAAAATTTTTATTGGAGGGCACTCTATAATCGATACTGAATCCAAAACTGCAATTTTTTTCATTTTTGTCTGTCTGTCTGTCTTTCTGTCTGTCTGTCTGTCTGTCTGTCTGTCTGTCTGTCTGTATCTTGGCCGCGCATCACACCGAAACTACTGAATGGATTCGAATAAAACTTGGTACGATTTGAGTTTATACTCCGAGGTAGGACATAGGATAATTTTTATCTCGAAATTCGGCACGGTTCCCTTGGGAGAGGGAATGAAAGTTAAAACGTATATTTAGCTGTAATTCATTAACGCGTTGTTCGATTTCACTCATTTTTTTTTTGTTAGAAAGGTAGTACTTTATATATTGTTCCGTAAATATTTCAAGGTCATGGGTTTTTTAGTTCAGAAATGACAGACACTACAACCCTCAGTATTGGGTTCAAATAACTTGGGACCCGGCTCTTTGAACGTACGGCTTATTTTAAACTGGTGTGCGTTTAAATTTATGTTTTTCGGTCTGTCTATTTGTTGCAGCTTATCTCCGAAACGGCTGGATCGATTTTAATGGAACTTTCAATGGCAGATAGGTGATGTTATAAGATCCGATCCTATATAAAAACCTATATTTACGCGAACGAAGTTGCGGGGATCAGCTAGTTAAACGATAAAGTCTTTAATTTGTACCCCCAATATCAATTTAAATAACCGAAAGTTTCTAAAACCCATTAGTTTTGGGGATTAGGTCCCCTACAGCATCAGGATTGAGGAGTTGGAATCCAATTTATGTTTTTATACACTCGATTTCGTAATGTTCAACTATCATTCGTGACTTGATCGTGAACAGTGATCAAACTCACCAACTCAAAGCGACACCAACTGGCACTGAGTCCCGTATTTATCCGTAGTCCCATATTATTAATACATAGTTAATAGTTTTAAAATATTTGGCCCATACCGAGTTAAAACGAGAAATAGGTAGATTAGAATAATCAAATCAAATTATACAAGAACGACTAGGAATACCTACAATAATCTCTTAAAATCGCCAAATAACTGTTCGATATACTTCTATTCAAAACATACATAGTTGTTTCCGAGAAAAGAAAAATAACAAAAGCCTCCAAAATTACTTATTTCAAAATACTATATTATATTTTGCTGAAATAACTAAGTTTGGACGCGGTTAAAATTTACGTTCATATTTTAATTTCAATCGCAGACAGTGCAAACGGTGTGCTCATCAAAATGCATCACATTACACACGATAGTTAGTCGTTCGCACTTCGTCAACAGTAACGACCCATTTATAGACCGTTGTCCTGCAATGCAAAACATGGTCGAAAATAACCGACAGACTTCGAATAATTGGAACAAAGTACTGTAACTAAAAACCATTATTAAACCTCAGATCTGAAATGAAACTATCTAGCTGCCATTATCACTGAAATTGTAACTAAGTAGTAAGTACACTTTAGTGATGTGCGGAATCGATTATCAATAATCGATTAATAGATTATTAAAATGATCGATTGCAATCGATTATGATTTTGAATAATCGATCATGATCGATTATAAAGATATACGTTAATTACCAAACTTTACTACCAGCTTTCTGTTATTAATTTGCTTGCTAAAGTATAATATGGTTTGGCAACCCTATCATTGCAAAAAGGGCATTCCCTCAAAGTTAGTTTTAGGCTTTGTTCACATCAAACGGATAGTCAGCCGCCGACTGTGAGCGAGCGTTATGCAGCTTACAGCTTTTTCGTACATACTCAACTTTTCGAACACACCAAACCGACGATACGCCTTTACCAACTGTAGTGAAATTACCCCCGCTATGAGTATCTATATATGTACAAGCTGTGCCCTGCGATGTTACCCGTGATTAATAAGTTTGTACACATAAAAAATATTTGAACAAAATCATCTAAGAGTAACTTAGCAACGAGAACGACAGCAAATTCATGCAAAAGCATACAAATGCATGCAACGACAGCAAACTATTGCAATAATTTGTTATGTGAGCGTGATGTACCTAAGAACAATCAGCGTTTAACAGCACCTATCTCGTTTTTGGAAGTCTATATCTATTTAAGTCTCTCAGGAACACTTTTCTGGGATAAAAAGTGGCCTATGTGTTATTCCAGGACATAACCTATCTCCAATCCAAATGTCAGCCAAATCGGTCTAGTAGTTGCGGCGTTAAAAAGTAATAAACATACACACATACATACACACACACACAAACTTTCGCCTTAGTGTGATAAATAGGTACCTAATAGGTATGTATATTTAATTTTGATCAATTACATTATTTTTTAATTAATCTATTTAATTTTCTAATTTCAATTTCAAAAAATTTAAAAAATAGTGTTTGTTTTTCTTTTTTCAGAACAATCTAAAAGGTTATAATATAGATGTTGCTACTAAATGCAAGGGTTCAGAATCAGTGTTTTTTCAGTTCTTTCTAAGAATTATTTCATAATCGATCAATAATCGATTAATAATCGATTATTATTTTATAATCGATTAATATAATCGATTAATATAATCGATTAATCGATTATCAAAATAATCGAATCGGCACATCACTAGTACACTTCATAAGAAAATTCAACAAAATTTTATCGTAGTAATTCAGTCAAGTTTACAAGAGATAAAGTTCGTAAACTACGCATAGTAATTTAATTTAATATAAAATAATAATTTAGTGTTCAGAAAGCGCGGGGCAAACAGCTAGTGGCGCCATCTATTATGTCTATCCGAAACTAAATAATATTTTACTTTAGCCGCTAGGACGTCGCTTCTCGATTTTTTTCGTAGGTATATAAAATGTAGTCTATGTCATCCGGACTATAACAACAAAACTATTGACACCTCATTCATCAAAATCGGCCAAGTAGTTTAGGCGCTACGGGGGAATACACAGAATCTCATACAAAAATCGGCCACAAACATACACACACTACACAGACTGCTGAAATCATAACCCTTCCTTTTGGCTTTGCCGTAGTCGGATAAAAACAAAAAAAAAAACTAAATAACAACGCTCTATGCGTTTCCATAAAAGTTTTTTCACGTCTGACGAGTATAATATCCCGATTTACACATCATAAGAAGCCCATTATAATATAAACTTGACTCTTCAGTATTAAACGTAATGTCAACTTTTTAATTTGATATCGCATAATGGGCTCCAGTGTACCTACTTATTATTTACGGCTCGTTGCAATTGCTAATCCGTTTTCAATAAAACTTCATTATAAAATCGCTCATAAACTTGACGCTCGTCGTCAAGGCGCCGCATAATTTACAACTTCGCCAAATCTTTGACATAAACTGGTCACCCTTTTTCAATTATGAACATGGCACAGCGTATACGAAACGCCGTTAGGTTATTTGATTCATCGGAGTGCACCTCGCTGGTTAAAGTGTTAAGCGACTCATTAAAATTAGGTGTCCATCACTCTTTATGTGGTTAGTTAGCTACGACTAGAGTAGACATTTTGCATAAACCCCGGTCTTATTCTCACAGTGTCGTTTTAAAAGCAATAAATAAAGGGTATTTAAGTGGATCGACGCTGAACAAACCGACTATGTCTCGAATAAGCTACAGAACGTACTAATTGGGTAATGAGTTAGTAATTGATTGAATACCAGTGCCAAGCAGAATACAAACAGGACCTGCGCATAGCAAGGTGGCTCGGCTCATCCAAGCTGCATACATTCAATTTATCAATTATTCTCGTTTTTTAATGCTCCCTCAGAAATCGCCTCTGTATATTTTATCTTTAGCCATCGTAACAGTTTACATTGTAGTCTATTTTCACATCTGTCTGTCACTAAAGTGTTACACTAAAGGCTATATCATTACTCAGTTTAAAATAGGTACAATTTGTTGTAGGCCAGGTTGGTACTTGGTTGAAAATAACATACTTTTAACGACCGTCGAATTGGATAATTACTGTGCTTATATTCGTTCTCCTTTAGACGTATGCCAATTTCGATCCCAACTTTTTGCACACGTTTTAATGTTTCCACAAATAGTGCACAATCTTAATGGCGATAAATTATATGCAATTGAGTTAACTGTTAGAAATTATAATGAATTGAATAAGTACATTTTGATATATTGCGGGACATGCTTTTTATCGAGCGGCGGCAAAAAATTGAAATGATTCGCAGTAGGTAGAGCCTGTAGGTATAAATTATATTACAATTACTATCTATCGAACATAACGTATGTTTATTGACAACGGAGTCACCTGCCACTTGTAATGAATGAATTGATGATTGCACTTTTACTGTGATTATATGGACACAATTATTTTATTGTAGTATTTAACATGTCAATATTTTGTTGCCCATTACTCTTTACTGTTACACTTTCACACTAAATTAAGATTTCATTTCAGGGCAATCAAATCAAATCCATATTAATAGGGTCAATACCGAGAACAAGTGCTTGCTGTGCTAGGTGCATGATTTGAAATCTTTTTCTATACTCATGAAAAGGAGGACATTTTGCTACTCATCATTCTAGTAATGCTAATGTAATACATTAAAACTAAGTAGTATGTACGTGATCCAAAAATAATAGTATTAAAAAGCCTCCAGTATCCGCTCTATCAACATCGCCCTTTCGACTGAAAAAATGTTTTTTAATCGTTTTTTTTTTTCTAAACAGCTTTGGAAACTTCTGCTTATCTTTTAGGAAACTATTAGTTTCCTGCCATGCCAATAACGTATTCGTGAGACTAGGGAAAAGGTATAGTCAAAGTTCATTTCGTACACACTTCTTATTAGATTCGTTAAGTGGTGTACATTGTTTAACTTAAAATAATAATTATTAAAATCAAGTAACTTAAGAATATGCGTTTATCAATAAGGCGGTTATTAATTTTTCCCATAATGGGCAAATTGCTAGCAGCTCCCAATTTCCACGTAAAGTGATTAAAATAAATTCATTTTTGTAATGTCAACATCACCGGTGTAATTTTAACGGGTACCTGCCACGGTAATTGAAGGCGCCGCCTTCAAAATCTCTTCATTTTATTAATTAATTGAATTGCTTTCATATTACAGAGCGGCACACTAATGAAAACCATTTCCTTCATATTATTATTTTTTAAGTTGCCTCCATACTCATTGCTCTATCATCATGCAATTCATACGTTGTAAATAAAAGACAAAGCTTAAAATGTTTTATTTCTTACTAAATACGTAGGTACTTTTGCGTTATTATTTTAAAGCAATATTATTGTCATTGATTTAATATCAAAAAAATTTCATGCATATTATTATGATTAAGAATCAAGCAGGTCAGTTCAAAACAAATCATATCAGCTATAATGATTAGAAAAACGTTGCATTCATTTTTATTGGCAGTGCCCAACTGTACCGAAACAAATAGATTGATTTAAAACGTGGCCAGCTAAGTAGGCTGATTTAGATAAATGAGTTGTCAGTTATTTTAATCACAAAGTGCCATAAGCAGTAAAAATAATTACAAACTGAATCTACCTTCGATTAAGATTTGGTCTGAAAGGAATAAAATGAGTAAGTATAAACTTAAAGTTTATCGCGTCTGATAGACGGGAGAGAAATTCATGTCAATCATAGGCATGATAACCTTCATCTACTTTCTTGTCTTGTAATTTGAAGTGTGTCTATCAAAGTACAATAGGTTGTGTTCAAAACGTCCTAAGGCCTAGGCCGCACTGCGAAATTTATTCGCGCGAATTTTTTCGCAAAATTCTGTGACATATGGGAATGTATGAAGCTGCACGCACATGCAATTTAAAATTCGCGAGAAAAATATATTAAAATGCGGAATATAAACCGCGCGAATAATTTTCGCAGTGCGGCCCCGCTCTAAGTTGGAGTTTGCAGATGATGTATTTATATAAAACCATCAGGATACAATATATTATGCTCTATCTTCTTTAGGGTCTATAAATTTTTTAAAGATTATTATTACAGGTTCAATTAAATAATATAAAGCGTGTAATATTTTCACGCGAACGAAGTCGCTTGTAATACGTCCGCTTGTAATATATAAGTTCGAAGCATGTTAAAAATGCGACTTATAAATAAATAAATTATTATAGTCAGCCGCGTTCTACGCAATGCGCGAGAATTCAGAAGGATTCCCAGTTTTGAACTCCTACTATCATAAATATTTCAATGTTCGTAATTGCATCGCTACTGCGCTCCGATGCGCTACTTCAGGTCTGAATCGTACTTCATAATCCTGCCTCTAAGAAACTTCCTCTTCAACATCAAGCTATATTTAGAGAACGCGATTAGTGTAACGACGCCTCAATTTTTTCAAATAGGAAGGCATCTTTCGCTTTCTAGGGTTCCGTACCTCAAAAGGTAAAAAAGGAACCTTTATAAGATCACTTTCTTGTCCGTCTGTCCGTATGTCACCACCGATTTCGGTGGTGACATACGGACGTGATGAGAAAATTCTCAGGAGCGGGTGGACCTAGGAAGTTGAAATTTATACCAGATACTGAAGTTTATAGTCTCTATTAGGTGTATAAAAATCAAGGTCCTGAGTCAACACCATAAAAAGATATGGGCTTTAGATTTTCACGAAAACTTGTAAGTACCAAAATTTACCTTAATTTTCAACTGTTTTTATTTTTCGAAATTTTTCCTTTACTTGTGCTGTAAGACCTTGATGTTAACCAAAATTGACAATTCTAGGTCAACCGGAAGTACCCTATAGGTTTTGGGTCGAAAACCTATACGGTAGTTCCCGTTGATCTAGAATTACGTTTGGCAAAAAGCCAAGTCTTACAGCACAAATAAAGGAAAAATTCCAAAAAATAAAAAAGTTTGATATTAAAGGATGTTCCCATACATACATAGTTGACGCTAATTAAGATAGACCTCTGAGTTGTATGGGCGCTCATACAATTTAGAGGCCTAGCTTAATTGGCACCTTACCTTTTAAGACAACTAAGGAAAAATAGATTGTACTTATACTTCTGGAGTACGGAACCCTCGGTGCGCGAGTTTGACTCGTACTTGACCGGTTTTTTCATT
This sequence comes from Melanargia galathea, assembly GCA_920104075.1. Taxonomy (NCBI): domain Eukaryota; kingdom Metazoa; phylum Arthropoda; class Insecta; order Lepidoptera; family Nymphalidae; genus Melanargia; species Melanargia galathea. The sequence goes on along the minus strand of OV049869.1, from coordinate 12,187,035 downwards.
CTAAAAGTATCATTTTCATACATTCTCCACATTGTAGCTTGAAAAATTATATGCTAGATGAAAAAAAGGTTTGATTTCTCCGGGCTGGTGCGTACATTTATTACCATACCGTGGCCCCATATGCAACGCCGGGAGGCCTCGGCTGTCATTAAATAACCTAACCAATAATCGATCCTATATAAATCATGGTAATAGTAGATTATTGAAGATGCATCCGAGAAAACACGGAGGGAAAGCTCCCGCGGTATCTATTACATAGACCCTACATGTAATCGCAACGCCTATTGATGCCTCATAGGCGGTAATTAGACTTTGTTCCACGGGAGCGCTCGCATTTTTATAGCGAACAAAATAAAAGAAGGTCAATTTTGCGTGTAGTTTTACCTTTATGGACGTGCCGTCTACATTATTCGATGTTTAAGTATAAAAATGTTAAACACTACCTTTCGCTATAGTCCTAGGTACTAGTCACAGGTGTCTAATGCTATTTATTTCGTGCTTTTGTTGATGGAGAATTTTCTAAATATTTACCTACATTACTCCCTTAAATCTATATTAATAATTTCGTGCAGGGGTACGGTAGACTCGATCGAAACCTTATAAGAATAACAGGGCACGAAAAAATATTGATTTTGAGTCGACAACATATATCCGCAAAATTCGTATTAAGGAGAATTTCGTTAAATTCTAACGGCACTGACAAACAACAAATCACGTTTGTCATCCAAACAAACCGCAGTCGCCTGGATACGACTCGCCAATTTGACACATCTTTTTTATTTTTATTTGATTTAACCATGGAGATTTAACAGGTTTTACGACTCTGAGTTCTAGCCCTTTTGAGACAATGACTCATAATACACATCTATATAGGTACAAAATGTAGGTAGATATTTCTGTAGTCATCGGTTCTCATTGTTAAAGGAAAGCAAGGCATAGATTCAAATAGCTTCGTTCATTGTCAAAACAAACAAAATATAAGTTTTAAGGTTTATTCTGTGTAAACCTCTTTGTTTTAAAGCACTCAGCCTTTTTCTCTACTTTGGCAGGTAGATAAGTACTTACTAATTTTAAAAATAAAAAATGAAATTGATGTTCTTTAAACAAATCGGCTAAATCAAAAATAATCTTAGAAAATAATATTAGGAAGTATGTAAATTGTAACCAAAATTCCTCAATGCCTGAAGACGAAAGTCTTCGAACAGTGCGTGTTGCCAGTGATGATATACAGATCCGAGACATGGTCGCTAACTATGGGCCTCATAACAAAGTACCTCAGAGAGCAATGGAGAGAGCTATGCTCGGAATTTCTCTACGCGATCAAATCAGAAATCAGGAGATCCGTAGAAGAACCAAAGTCACCGATATAGCTCAACGGGTTGCGAAACTGAAGTGGCAATGGGCGGGGCACATAGTTCGGAGAACCGAGGGATGTTGGGGTCCCAAGGTGCTGGAGTGGCGACCTCGCATCGGGAAGCGCAGTGTTGGTAGACCCCCCCCCCTCCACTAGGTGGACCGACGACATCCGGCAAGTCGCAGGGCTGGTTACAAGCGGCACAAGACCGTTGCATGTGAACGTCGTTCGGTTGATAACGACGACGACAAGCTTCTTTATATTGAGCAGAAGGGGCCCCATCTAATTAATTTGCCACGGGCCCCCAACGGTATAGTTACGCCACTGCCGATGACTACAGAAATATCTACTTACATTTTTTACCTAGATGTGCATTATGAGTCCCCCGAGCGAAGCCGGGTTTTCTTCTAGTGTATCTATAATAATATATGCATGGTGACAGTCATATTACCACATAATTCTGTGGCAGTAATTTTAATTTGAAACAAGTGATTCTTTTGAAATTAAACCAGTACAGTTTTGGAATGCCCAGAATTTGTACCTATCGTACCATTAATAAAAACACCGTTATGACCTATAAGATCAATATGTCGGGAATAGCTTTTATAGCATTGAAACCAACTGTCTGCGTTCGTGCACTTCCATACATATCTCGCTTCACACTTGAACTCTTGACTCGTCTCCATACTTGACAATCTTTTCCTGATATATGAATTCCTTACATTTTATTAGCAAAAACGAACGGTAGTTGAAAAGTAACACGAAATAATTTCGAAACCGCACGTAGTCATTCAAAAATGGGTAAGCCGTCCGCACCAAGAGTAATTTGATCATTTTCGTGGTATGTCAATTGCTTTGATACCTTCGACGAAATTCAATTAAGAGTAAGATTACATCTTTGAATGCTGTTATTGCTCACCTCAATAACTACATAGCTATGTGTGGACCAGTTTTAGACGTCAAAACGAAACTTGTTACTGTAAATTGAGTTTCGCGTGGTTTCATAAGATGCGTATCGTCAAAAATGTGTACCGAGCCGTTAGGCCCGAAATACTGAAGATGTGCGAAGTACGGATCGATAACCTATCGCCCCTTCGGACAGAGCCAGCGTGACGTCACAGCGTTCGGTGGAGAATTGGAGATGTATCGAGTATGATCGTGTCTAATCGAGTTCGCACGCGGCGCGGTGGCTAAATCATTCGATTATTGATTTCCGATGTCGCGGTCGTGATCCGGCGCGGGGCCCGGACGTTCGGCATGACAGCGCAGCCATTGTCGGCGTCGCAGCCGGCCGGCTCCGCGGCGCGCGCTCATTCACCGCGATTAAACGCTTGTAATTCCAACAATATCATCCCGCCTGTCCAATTCAATCTGCGCCGAGCTACCTCGCCTCTCGTCTCGTGTCGTCCGATTCCCGATAGCGGGCACAAGCACGAACTTTTTTGTTCTAATAAATTTTTCGGATTGTTCTAGGTGACACACTTTTGTTCTGAGATATTTAGATACGAGATACTGTAGCTCATACCCGTAGATCAAGGTCCAGATTTTTAGGACGCTAAATCAATAATGTACAACTGATCTTATTGTATGTTGTTAGTAATCTGCTAACGATACTAGTTTGGATGTCAATTGTTATGATAAGACTAATTGATGACCGTAATTTCATCCGCACGGATCTAGGTTTTTATAAATCCCATGGAAACTCTTTAATTTTCCTAGATTTAAAGTAACCTAGATCACTGCTTGTATAGTCTACCGGTAAAACCGTTCCAAAGATTTGGCCAAACAAACAATCACACGGATAAAGTGTGTACATATTTGGGTTAGGCTATCGTTGAAATAAACACATTACTATAAGCTAAATAAGTTATTTCAAAATCACAGACAAACAATTCAATTTTATTTATTTTTATAGAAAACAAAGAATATAATTAAATTACGTTTTTATTACACTGATTCAATTTGCAATTATAATTACTCGTTTTAATTAACACTCATAAAAACCAAGTTATACTCGCAATAATTATTTTTAATAATAATCAATTTTATTCTATACACTGAAAATTATCATCATCTAAAATTCTTCTATATGATATCAATTAGTTAATAAAGTATTGTTGGTTGCTTAGAGAGACTAGACCATTCTAACATCGGTAATAAAGCTGCAAGAGGTGCATTTACTGTCCTATTAACTGTCCTAATAGCCTCTACGTAGGGGTTAATCCATTCATAATTGAACTCTAAACAGAACTGTAAACGAATGTAGGTAGCGCAAACACACGCACCCGTAATGCTTCCATTACTTGAATAGTTACATAAACTTTTATTAAGTTTTATAACCATAATAATAGTAGGTTTACTTACCTACGTAATTATTCAAGTAATTGAATCACTAATGTCCGCACTACACTATGCATCGCTAAAGTTTCAAGAATCTTCTTCTTCTTTTTAACCCCCGACGCAAAAAAAAACGACGGGGTGTTATAAGCTTGACGTGTCTGTGTGTGTGTGTATGTGTGTGTGTGTCTGTCTGTTCCCCTGTAGCGCTCAAACGGGTGGACCGATTTGAATGCGGTTTTCTTTTTGTTTGAAAAGGTGAATTAGTCGAGAGTGTTGTTAGCTATGTTTGATGAAAATCTATCCAAGATGGCCGCCGCTACATAATGGCGGATTACAATTTTTTTCAGAACTCCCTTAATATGGGTATCAAATGAAAGGGCTTGACTAGTAGAATAGCATTATTGCAAATTCAAGATGGCCGCCGCCACAAAATGGTGAATGTCGGGGGTTTTTTAAATTTTTAATTTATACTTGTTCACACTCAACTCACAGTGTGAAGACTCAAGACTCATCCCCATCTATATCCTCACTAATTCTGTCTTTAAACTTTTTTCTACTCAGCGCTAAGTTTCTTCGCAATGGTGGTAATTCAGTTGCACACGATTACTAAAATAAACTAAATGGACAGTTATGAAATTATTCCACAGCCGGAAACATTGATCTGTCAAGATAATTTTAGAAATTGTGAACAACAGAATAGTAGGTACCAATTTTATTCTTTAAAAAATATCTAGGCTTTACTAAGAACTTTTCTATTGTTGATTTACTAGATACGTCTATTATAATATAATAATTAGGTATTTTCTTTCAATAAAAGATTGTTAAACCATTACAAAATTACTAAACTCCTCCGTTGAATGCGTCTAGCATCTTTAATTAAAACATTTAAAAGTAACTGTAAATATTTTAAAACTTCATAAATCTTCCATGTTGGCGTACAGTAATAACCATTTGAAATAAACAAGTGATGTAAGCTCATAATAATTACACACAAATTGGAATCTCGGGAACATAAACGGGCTTATGGTTGTCTAGCAACAGCCACCTACTACGCTTGCATTAATAAAGATATATAAAGCTCCTTCGTAATATACGGCTATAGATTGCCCATGATTAACCTTTTCACCGTACACGGTTACGTTATCATTACAGCTCAAAAGCGTTCCTACACTATATCTAATCGATGAATTCGTACCTTTTAATACCAATTATGACGTATAACTCAGTTAAGGCAACTTTGTAATAAACATTTATACTTTAGACGAAATATTCTTGGCATAACTTTGCTAAAAACAAAATATAAATGTACGTAAGCATAAATAGACTACTACTACCTATATTTTGTAAAAAAATATACAAACCTGACACGTCTTCTTTTTTACTATAGGTGATGATCATTTTTCACTGTTCATATTATACGTACGTATTGGATGGAATGCATTCGGTGATGGATATTAATTTTATGTTAGTAACGGGAATATAGTGCAATAATAGATGGCCGCGGGTAAGGAACCCGACAGACACGTGTTGTAACACCAATCTCTTGCGTTGGTGTGACCTGTTGTTTGCCGGCGAGTTTTATCCCAATTAACGTCAAAGGCACAGTGATTAAATATTTGTAATCATTTTACGACGGACCGGCGCGACGGTATGAAACGATGTTTTGCTATACCTATTGGCAGTTACCACCCAACAGGCGAAGCTATTTCGCCGTTATAGGGTTTCGGCACGATATCGTGTGTGAAGCCAATTATTCTGGTTTAGTTTATTGTCGTTTCGAAACTTTAGAAACACTTTTAACTTTTTCTTTCTTTAGTAGGTGTCCAAAATTTCGATTCCGGGCACGCACTTTTTTTAGCTTTTTAATACATTTTTGTTTCTCGTTTCAAAACGTTAATTGCTGGCGCAGCGCAGACGGACAATTCCTGTGAACCAGACAATAGCTCGATGAATATTTCATGAGGAGCACATATTTAATGACGATGCTCACAATGCATGTGGCATCAATTAGAAGCCATTCAAGCTGTTTCTCTCACTGGACCCGCGTGTCCCATGACCTTTTAGAGTGTTGGATAAGCTTAGATTTATCGCTTTTTTCTTATTGCTAGAAAAGGTCAGATTATCAAATGGCAATGACGCGGATGCTATGGGAGCTGTCTTTTTGCTTTAAATGATTTAAAAATAATAAAGTCGCTTTTCAGACAATTGACGTTGCCTGTCGCGGCATCATCACTCAACTGCAACTGAATTATCATACTAATTAATTAGCCGCATAAGTATAGGAATACCAAGGCTTAAGTCACTTTGGCATTTAATTAATTGTTTACTTAAATGATTCAATCGCAAATTCGTTCCTGTGACTTGCATTAAAACTACCTTTAAAACTGTACTTCTAATTAAGGTGAAGTTAGCGTCACAGTTATGTACTCACTAGTACTAGTAAGTAACCCGAAGTCTGCGTTCACATATTCCGTACCTAGCTACTCGTAACTACGGCTATTCGTTGTTAGAACCCTAATGCTCTAACTTGACTGACCGTCATACACTTAAGTTTTAATTTAACCCATAAGCTACATGACCATTAAAGCTCATCCTGAACAATTTGATGTAATAAATACCGGTTGCCCGTGACTTCGCCCGCGTGGGAAAGGAAGTGTCCGCAAAGAGCATACCTTTTTGCTCCCATGAGATTAGAAAAGTTGATACAGCGGGAGTGAAGCTCAAATATATTTTAGGGATAACTCATCGTAATATTTAGTCTTATAGGCCTTTGTAGACTGCTTCGTTGGTCTAGTGGATAGCAAGGTCGAATGCGGATCTGGTTTAAACCTGGGATCCTGGGTTTAATTCCCTGGTAAGGATAAAATATTGGTCTAAAATTAAAGAAATTCATTTTGCTTTTTTGGCGAAACTTTATCGTTAACCGTAACGTAACTTTAACTGCCTAAGATGCAGCAACTCTTATAATACGTATAATAAGATCCAGATTTTCGAGGGTTCAGAACACACCGTTTTTTTTTTCGGTTAGGTTTCGAAGGAAGGAAAGAACCGAAATTTTTCCTATTTGAAATTTAAAGGAGAATGATCATCCCTGACCCAAACATTTACACAAAATGTAATTTACTAAAAATTATCTTACGAATATATGACAATTTGAAAATTAATAATTATTAATGCTAAAGCTGCTTTTAAAAAAATGCAATAAAAAAGGAATTCAACCGTCTCTTCCTGTTCTCTGGCATGTCTGGTGGCCATTTGCATTACTTTCTACGCATACATGCCCAAACAAAAAGTTTTGTTACTAAAAAATCATGTCACTTGAAATAAAACAGATATTTATTTTTAATACATTATTTTATTTGTTACTTGTTGTAAATCGTACAATATGATTAAAGTAAATAAGTAATAATTAATAATATTATTTTGTTATAATATTATTTTAACTTCATTGCGTTTTGTGCAATGGAATGGAATAGAACTACAACCTTCTTGATTTTGTGTAAAGAAACTTATTATATTTTAAGATGCCAATGTGACATGTCATTGTTTTAGTTGTATGTGACGCTAGTGACGTCTACTCTGTTTACATTTTGAATGTTTATTATAGCGCAGCGGAGACCAATATTAATTCTATGGTTTATTGTTTATCCTTACCAACGACTTTTGCTATACTATACGGATTCGATCTCGCCTACTCGCCGACTTTACGCTACTGAAACAGTGGGCATAAATAAAAGCTTTAAAGAAACTATATCGCACTTGTTTATTAGCACAAAATATATATACACAATGTACACTTTCACTTAGTAACACAAACGGGCAGAGTTCCTCCTTATGGAGCTGCCAGTAGCGAAAAGGCGCACATTATGGCATGGCAAGGCATTTTATGGCTTTACCCCCAACCGGAGGCTTCCGGTAAAGGAGTGGTGGCTTGGCTACGGTTATTGGCTGGCTTGGCTACAGTTATTGGCTGGCTAGGCTGCTGTCATTGGCTGGCTCAGATTGGCGCGCTGTGATTGGCTGAGGCGGTGTGGCGTTACATTCGGCCGTCCTGGAACAATAATTGCTCCCGCAATGGGAGAGCTTGGTTAACTTTCTAGTTGATCAATAAGATCTTCAGTTTCAAGTTGTTAATCGGAACTGTTGGCATTGTCAGATATAGGAATCGTACTGTGATAAGGCATTTAGGAGACTGCTGGTAAAATCATTCCCATGGTTACTTAGGTGTAAGTTTGCAAGGGTATTCAAATAAGCTAAATATTTTTAAAGTCTAATGATTTCCATGGAATTGACAGTTCGGCAATAACAATTTTCAAAAAGTATCCATGAATACATAATTGTTGGTTATTTCGGTGGCAACCGGTCCCTCCCTAAGCTGATCAATGATTCGCTTCAACTATCATCCTGGTACAGGACGGTATAAAAGTAGTCAGACACTTCAAGGCGATTCATAGTATCGACTGGGTTTCTACTTAACGTGTCATCTTATCTCCGAGTCTGTACTCTACACTTATATCAACTCTTGGATATTGACAGCCACCACCAGGCGGGATAATATCAAATGTCACGTTTGGTTAAGGTGGCTCGAACAGCCGTACAGTCCGTCACAACCTTTATATGTTTACCTATAATGTAAACCAAATCTCAAGCAAGCAGTTGTTCTCTTTGCTGATGACACAACACTGCTTAAATGCTCATACAAGGGACTGATGCTAACTACCAAGATGTAATAAATGAAACTTTAGTTAGGATAATAAAATGGCTTAGTAAGATGAGATAACCTAAAGGTAAATTTAGAAAAGACCAAAATGATACCATTTTACTCCTGTTCTAAAATTAACGAGACAGAAATGACATAATTTTTAAGCGTCATGATATTTCGACAAGCGTTGTAGCTGGAAACAACACATCGATGTCGTGTGTGAAAAGTTAAATAAAGTATAAAGTATATGTCCTGAGGAGGCTACGTATAACTGTGTCGAAGGAAGGAGCGTTGACAGCTTACCATGTTTAAGTGGCGTCAATCCTCTCGTATGGACTTCCAACATGGGGAAACTCAGTCAATATTGAAAAAGCATTCAGAGCTCAAAAGAAGTGCATTGAGGATATTTTTGGTATTGGTCCTTTTGTAAGTTACAAACCGTTATTTAACAATTTAAAGGTTTTGCCACTGCCATGTATGTACATTAAAGAAATATGCATTTTAGTCTAGAAATATCCCCATTATTTTAAGCTTTTTAACAAAACAATTAGAACTAACAGATATCCTCATAAACGTTGTGTGCCAACTCAAATGTCATGTTAATATCTTCAAAAAATGTCTTTAACATGGTTATAATTATATTTTTAGTGGGTTACCTGAATCAATACAGGCCATGCCTCTTACTTACTTACTATACTTAAAGAACTGGCTTATGGAGAAATGTTTTTAATCTAAGAGAATATAAATGACAAATTCTTATTTATTGCAGTTAATTTTATATTTAAGTATATCTTTGTAACGTTGACATGCATGCTATTTAAATTCTGTTTAGTCTTAAATTCAATTATCGCATTTGCACACTAATTTATTAGTTAAGTGTGTTGGGAGACAATAGTTTTAAAATTTATACCACATTTTTGCAAATAAAAACTATTACTCTTACCCTACTGAAATAAGTACCTACCTACATAATGGGGCACATAAATGGGGTAAAGTACCTACGCAATGAGCTAGTTTTTGTAACAAAATGCCTGCGATACCTGATTTGCATGTGAATCTTGAAGGGTTGTCTAAAGTCAGTAATGGTTTACTACATAAGCACCGTTTTAATTGTTCAAAACTATTAGATTTTTCACTACCCCAGTTCCATACCGCATTTTTTTGTTAAATCTATTATTAATAGGCGTGCAATTATTGCGAAATGTTTAGTAAATTTACGGAAGTACCTAAGTACATAACCAATTAAATTGATGAACCTACTTAGGTTTGGGAAATTGCGACACTGCTACTAACTTTGACTCACCTGGTTGAATGCTATTCGGTGAAACTTCATGTCGTCTATACTTAGTCTGAATCACTATCATTTTTTTGTGTTTTCGTCTAATTTAGTCTAGTATAATTAGCCTATCTTTGCGCCAGTATTAAAGAACAATAACAACAAAATGTGTGAATTTACAATAATTATTCAAAACGCGATACGCGTACTCTGTCAGCAGTTTTGTCAACGGTACCGTCGTCTGTCTAGTGCTGACGTCACTAATATGGCGGTCAGGCGCATTAACGATTTACGGGGCTTAAGCATATTAGTTGGTTCGCCCTAAAATAGAAGTCGCTAATGTAAAGTGCAAACTAACAGCAATAGAAGAAAACTAACAGAAACAGAAGAGAAGAAGTACGTTGAATATTGAAAAAGGAATGGAAGTCGAACGACATGATGAACGGATTAAAGAACTCCAGAACGCCAGAACGGAATTAAAGATCGGACTATAAAAGATCCAAGCCTGACAGTACATCGAATGATGGCAACAACAAAATATCATCTAAAAATGCTAACACTTCATATTTGTTACAAGTTTTAGTACTACCGCTGCATTTAGAACTGTCATTGGAATTTCATATAGAATCTACCAATATTCTTCTTTATGAGTCGCATAGAAACAGACGGTGCGTTAGCTCCGGGCTGGATCCGATTCTGGATCCAGCTAAATCGAGATTTGAGATATAATTCTTGGCGGTTAACAACGAAAACTGATCGTCGATGTTGGGCAAAGGATGCCTTTTTGATATATTATAAGGATGTTTAACTGTAATGGCGCTAAGCGCTTGATAGTCTACAGCTCATTCTTTTTCTTAACAATGAATGACTAAAAGCAATACATGATTTGGACTCACGGATTATCTTACCTGCGTCTAATAATTCGGAAACTTTGGACCTAACTATCTCCTGCTCACTAGACAAACGGAAAGGTTGGCGGTATATAGACTGTTAATTTGTCAATTTTATTTTTATGTGTAAATAAATCTATACTTATATCTTATGTCTTGAGTTTTATTTGCACTGTCATTCGTCAATAAAGTAATTAAACTATCGTGATTGTTTTAGTCAATGGGCCCGACTTGATCTCATAAGTTTACGTACTCCACCAATTGTGCTAACATTGGCTTGGCTAGGCTTGTGTGCAGCAGAGACGCTACACGATGGCTCGATTGGCTTTGGCTAGTATTTACGACTTTATGATGGCTTACAACGGCTTTATTCTGGCTTTAGAACGGCTTTAAAACGGCTTTTAGAACGGCTTTAGAATGGCATTAGAACGGCTTATAACGACTTTATAAAGGCTTTGGCTACGAGAGTCGATGGCAAAATATAATTTTATGGACTAACCTGAACCTTCGATGGCAATGAAGTGATGCAGCTGTCAGCTCCAGTGAGTACTCTGTTTTGTTCTCAAACGATGTTTTGTGAACATTATTGATGATCTTTATGTACCCGACGGCACCTCGCAGCACGATGGCAGGATTTAAGTATGATACACCTTGCAGTTCATAATGTTGTGGCGTAGACTTCGTTGTTATCCGGCACATGGACTTTGATGATGGATGATCCAGGCAATAGGCACTCATCGTCTGTGACAACCTAATCGGTCCTGATCGGAAGCATATGGCTACATTGTCCTGGTAGTATTACATCGATTCTGCGGGTAGTTTCTTGAAGTAACGGAGGGTATCTCTTCGTTTTAACTCACGCACTGCCTCACACATTTGTGCCTCGGACCAAAAGTCTTCTAAGGATTTTCCGTGCCGGAGGAGTGACTTCGTCTTCACAGTTGCTTGTTTCGGATGCATCCTCACGTGGTGATTTGATCCAGTCTTACGGACGGACGAGTCGGCTTATTCTTTCCGAATCGGCGCGATTACGCTTCATAGCTATTTTTATCTATCCCACTTCTGAGATGAAACAGTGGGCATAAATAAAAGCTTTAAAGAAACTATATCGCACTTGTTTATTAGCACAAAATATATATACACAATGTACACTTTCACTTAGTAACACAAACGGGCAGAGTTCCTCCTTATGGAGCTGCCAGTAGCGAAAAGGCGCACATTATGGCATGGCAAGGCATTTTATGGCTTTACCCCCAACCGGAGGCTTCCGGTAAAGGAGTGGTGGCTTGGCTACGGTTATTGGCTGGCTTGGCTACAGTTATTGGCTGGCTAGGCTGCTGTCATTGGCTGGCTCAGATTGGCGCGCTGTGATTGGCTGAGGCGGTGTGGCGTTACACTACTTTCTACGGATTCTGATTTTTGCTCGTGATTTGGATAACAATGTTGAGGTGTATTAATTGTCACTTGAATGTAAACATGATGCCTTTGATATGATGCTAAGACATGATGGGTCTTCGTTAGATTCTACATTGCAAACTACTCTCAACATGGACATCGTTGCAACAGGTATGTTAAGTATAGTGCGCGGAACAAATAATTCAAATCGGCAGGAACGATACACGGCTTTCCTTACTAGTTTAACAATCATAAACTACACATAACCTAGAATCATTTTCGAACTTAAACTTAGATTTATTCAAAAACGGCAGGACCTAGAGGTATTAAAATGGTGTGTTTGGTTATCAGGAATAAACCTGCAATAAATGCTGCATACAACACGCTTGTAAACGACTGGGTTACACGCCCATAGATTTTTGGGCATTCTCCTTTCTGTTCTATTACTAGAAGTACCTACGGTGTATTAAGTAAAGTGTGTTTTTGCTACAGTACAGAATATATTATGGTCAGCAGAGAAAAATAAAACAATATATTAATTTAAAGATTCGCGCACATTAACTTAAAAGTCTGAACTGAGAGTTAGTAACGTCGCGTCGTTTTAGATGATTTGAACATTTAGACGCAAACATTGCTCTGCCCGTTTACCACACATCATCACACCGTGCAAATATTTCATGTTCCGATACTCTGACTTTGTACTGTACATCCACAAAGCATCCACACTTCTGTACCTACTAATATTATTAATGCGAAAGTAATGTATGTCGGTCTGGCCTTCACACCTAAATCGTTGAACCGATTAGACCTAGAGGTAGACCTTGGAGAAGGATATAGGTTACTTTTTATACTGGAATATCATGGAGTTCCCAAGGGATTTTTAAAAAACCTCAATCTACGCAGACAAAGTCGTGGGCATCAGCTAGTATGTTAATAAATCGACATGACTAGAGTGCAATGCATGTGAATATCAGTCAGGCACACGGGTGGGTTCTATGAAGTCCTCGCCGAGCCCGTGCTCAGCCGCGCCGAACCCGCGTTAGCTTTACTGGCCACTTTAGTGCCACGTAAGCGTGACCGACTCACCATTTGCGCTTCATAAAGCGTAGGTTGCGATGCCTCTCGGTGCCAGTGCCTTGTCAATGAGCCTACACTGGAATCCAATAATATTATGTTGTCTTTGCTCAATGTAGTTACAATTGTTACTTACATTTCCTCGTTATTCGCAGATTTGACTCAGAGAATAACGACCATGATCATCAGCTTTACTGAATTGTAGTCTCATAGCAGTACTTCTAGTAATAAAATATGCTTTTTATTTTATTATTAGGATACTATTGGGCCTGGCAGACGTCGTCCTGCCCGGTGACATAAGGACATCAGCGCCACCTACCGAGATCCGGTAGGTTGTTTTCAAACCATCCAGGAACCCATTGAAATATACACACAAACATCCAAATCTGTCCAGTCATTTAGGAGGAGTTAGGTGACAAACACACGTACAGAAGAATTATAGATGTAGGTGCGGGTGAGAGAGTTTACCGTATCGGGAGGAACATTGTGTTTGACAGTTACGAAGCCCATGAACATTTTGTATGGGAAAATGTTTTTTCTTTTATTTTATTTTTTCGTCAATTTTCCAATGTTTTTAATAGTTATTCTGTTATTCGGGACGGATACAAATACAACAAATCAAAAACTATGAAAATCGGTCGGTCGGTATCGATCGGTCATCGGTTTAATGTATTTTCCCTAATTACTCAAAGACCGATTTGGAAAATTCTTCTTTTGTTTGAGTAAAAAGAGGATACTTTCCAAGTGGTCCCATGTTCATCAGGTTGGGATCTGATGATGGGATCTTGGAGAAATCGAGGGAACTCTTCAAATTGGTATATTGAAGTCGTATATTAATAATTTTCGTAAAATATAGCTTGTTTGTAAAATCAATGTAAGTAAATGTATTTTGATAACAGCGAATAACATCTTAAAAATAACATTGACAAAAAATTGAGGAAGTTCGAATTGACGCGTAGGAATTTTCTCTCAAAAAATATATTCTAGCTCAGACTCATGCTACCTAAGATTTAACGAGTTTTAAAACGAGCTTATTCATGGAAGAGTTGTAAAAAGCACCGCTTTGATGTTCGCCGTGACTGTGTTTAGAATGTTTAAGAGGTAAATTTGCGTAGCGGAAGCGGCCGGAAAGCGAATACGTTATACGACACTCGTGCAAAGCGGCTACAAAACCCGGCTACAATTAAAAAGAGAATTGCATATTCCTTGTAAAATGATCTCTGCTGGATGGCGTTTTAAGACTTTATGGTTTTACAATTTTATTTATCTTATAAAATATAAACCATAAATTTTTAACATAGTTGCCGCAACGCCAATACAGTGATCATTTTCCAAATTGATGTTATTATGATAATGATGTGACCGAACTTATTATTATTACTGTAAACCTGTGGCTGTAAACCTGAATTTCAAAATGAATTGACTCAAATCATATTGTGGTACACAAAGTCTTTTTACGTCTTTTTAAGCATACCCGTCACGTATACTTATTTAAAACAAATTTGTCGGAGGCAAAGCTGCGGGTAAAAGTAAATAATGAGAACACACAAAATGCTCGTAATAAGTCATAGTCAAATGTTGCGGTATGCTAAAGAGATGTATAAATTGACGTAGCGGAGTGCGGAGTGCGGAGTGCGGAGTGCGGAGTCAGAGCAGCCGGAGCCGGGCTAGCGGTCCGCCGCGCGATGGCATCGCGCTCGTGCGCCACCGCTCACGGCGCCCGCCGGCGCTCGCGTCGCCGTGACTTATGGCCTCCGAGCGAACTTCGATCGTCCGATTGAATAATAATATCCGATTCCCGCACACCGAATTTATGTTAGGAAGTGAGCACTGTCCCGTATCGACGAGCACATCGCCTGCTCAATTTCTGAGCCGCCCCTCCCTGGGCCACGATGCCCGCGATAGCCGATAAATAAATTTTCCAGTTTCTCTGGTTCGGTGTCGGCACTACTTCCCCCGAAGCGGCGGCAACTCGTCACATCTAACTGTAGGTCGACCTAACTCTGCACAGTTACATTTTCTGTTCGACATTTCGGTGCCAGCCTCATTTTTTTGTTAACAGGTAGGTACTATTGACGCGTAAGCCGGCGAATGCCAGAGATTTGAGTTTTATTATTATTTTAGCCAAGAGACAAACAACTAGGTATGGATCAAATAAGCTAACTGTAACTGTAAAATGCCTGTCTGAATTCAGAATCTGAACAATTCAGATTATGAATTCCGGCTTTCATTCCGTCTGTATGAGGCTGGCCTCAGACACATTTTGTCAGATCAATCTGAAAAATTAAGAATCTGAAAAAATCTGAATGTGTGTGGGGAACAGTGAAATTGTATGCATTTCTGTGCTTTTTCAATTCAGATTCTGAATTTTTCCGGCTGTGTGAGGCCGGCCTAACAACACATGCCATCTCAGTCTCTTTTAACAATCAGTCTTTTTACCTAATTACAAGGTCACAGTCACAGCACTATCCCGTTCCTGACGATTGGCACTCATCTCATGGGCTATCTGTACTAAAGAATGCTACATTCCATAAATTTAAACATATGCATTATGTATACTAAGTTCTACAAATATAGTTACAACGACGACCTCGATATTGATTTTCCAAAGCAGGAAAAATAAGACAACGAGAATAATGTACTCTCTTAAGTAGAGTAGTGCATATTGTTATGATAGGTGAGTAGGCGATCTTATCTCGTCTCACAATTGGTCCGTGAAAATTGCCCGCAACCCCGGTCATTAAAATAACCAATGGCCGCTCTCAATTCGGTAACCGAAATTAGTTACTAAAGTGCTTAGATCATTTTCATGCCACTTAAATTGCTGTAAGTTCAACGCTCCAAAAGATTTGTATTAAATTATGGGTTCACACGTCTTAATGTTTTCACTTCGGCTCGTAATCGTGACCGCGGTGCCTAATTACCTCCTGGATCACTGCATGCTGGAATTTGGTTATACATACCGTTACATTCTATCTTTGTAGTGTACCGCGTGAGAATTGTCTTTCTGTTATATTAAATTAAAGTAATTTTACTGGAATCACTTAATTATATTAAAGTTCAAAAAATTCTTTCAACCGGCAAGAATGGAGATAAACACTTTGATTTTCGCATTAATTAGCGCTTATCTATTTAATTTACTGTTAGCCGTAGGTAAGGTAGTATTGCTAAAAAAAGGTAGGTATGTTTTGTGACTAAAAACATGAAACGGATTGATATCCGTTCACTGGCATGTTTTAATTAACACTTCGCACAATTTTAAATGTGCCTACCTAACTTATAAATATGTTTTATGCTTTATACGTAATTTGTAGCTCCAATTTAAAATTTCGAATCTTTTTTGTGATCCCATTTGTAACGAAAATCAAAACGTTTTTAAATTAATTCAGACAGGTGGGTAAGCATTATTAAAAATTATTCCATAAATCAAGTCGATAGCATAAGTAGTGCCTGAAATATCCAGCTGTGACAGACGGGCAGACGGACGAAGGTTTTTACCAATTTTTTTTCGGAACCCTTCAAACAATATTCAGGAAACAAGGATCCCGACCACTGCATAATCTTTATTTGTACGATGCTGTCAATCATGACAAAAACTAACATAAATTATAATGGTTCACAATATAATGAGACGCTACTATTATCTCTAGGAATCATTAGTTTAATCACCTACACGTCAGCCAAAAAAAAAATACAACACATTTCACAACGTATAACTTGTTTTAACTGGTATTACTTTCCCGAAAAACAAAGTCTCATTCATGCGAAATTTGCTTTAGATTACAGAGCACGGAAAGAGAAATTATATTAGCCATGTTTGAAGGCATTGTCCGTGCAGTGCAGCTCGCAAAATCCTATCTAACGAAATTCGAGGCGGACAAGGAGCTACCCACATACGACGTGGCGACTGTAACAACCACAGACACATATTATATAGGATTACTAAGAATTCACGCATGCCAAAATAAACACTTATGAGTGATAGGGAATACTTCCTTTTTTTTATTTCTGAACTTTTGTGTTTGCAGTTCGAAATAGTGCAAAATAGCACTTTCACGTTTATTTTTGTGCACTGAAACAAATAAATTACGTCGAAATTTCAGTGCGTACTGAGTGTGAATTTGAAAAGTTGTGACCGTTGTGACAAGGTCGTTCTATCCTTGATAAAATATTTCTATGGTAACAACACATTAATACATCTACGAGTATTACTCGTAATATACTAAAATATATTACTTATATAGTCTTAGGAGTTTATAGGCAATCAGCATATACAAGTAGTTGATAATAATAATCTAATATTTAACAAAACGATACCTTTGTTAATTTTGTAAAAATGTGGTAAGTTTAGACTATAAATTATTGTAAGAGACGGATGAGGTGCTTCTCTGTATAAGTATAAAATTTAATCTTGTCTCTACATAGAGTCAGTCGGAAACATCATATAGGATCGTTTATCAAATGGATTGACGCCACATGTGGATCGTTTATCATTATATAATTAATTGGTTAAGTCTTCTGCGCCTTGCACATTGTACACCAGTATATGTAAGCAACTCTTTAAGGAACTAAATTTAGAAAACAGAGTTCAATTTCAATGGTAAAACTTTTATAATCCGCTAATACTTTCCACCTTAGAAATATTCATTTCGAACTTTGACAATCTTTAAAATTCCTTAATTAGTCGAGCAGGACAGATTGAGTAACACTAAAAAATGCTAAAAGGCGACCTCCTTTGATTTCCCATGATTTTGCCGAATAAATAAAATCTAATAGGTATCCTACCTGCACCTGATATGGTAGCGCCTTAAACTTCTCATCCACTTGCGGTACATGAATTTCTTTTTTGTGCACACAACAATCACAACGCTTTAAAATATCAAATTATTTCCACAATACATCATCATTATGTCGTAACGGTTGTATCAATTAATGTGATTAAATCGAGTAGGTTTGTCGGTCGATCACGTACGATGCCTTGTGCATTGTGTAGTCCGTTTGGACCTCTCCACATTTTTTTCACCGGCACCGGTGTATTAACATTTACTAATGAAGAAAAAACTCTTTTTGAGACTTTCTACTTTTAGATTATTTTGTTTTTATTTTATGAAAAACGAATAAAGAATGTTCTTTTTCACTTCGAGGCGAACAGAGTGCCCCGGGAGAATAATGCCACTGATAAAGTGGCGGCACGAAGAAATACGAAAGACAGTTCGCTAGAAGTTGTGACCAAAGAAAAGGCACTAGCAATATTTCACCTAACTATTGCGTCTATTCGCTGATTACAGTTGTACCGGCGTGACCAAATTGACTTCTATCTGAAGTCTTAAAAGCAAAAGCAATATGTCATTCTTCAAATAACATCAACGCTAAAATGCGTGCAGCACGAGCAAAGGTGCAAAGTGCAAGTACGTGATCTTTCAATTTCAGTTCCCTAACGATGAAAGCTTTTTTATATCGTCGCTCTATAAAAGTCTATAAAGCTTTGACAGGGCTTATCTAAATATCAATTCTAAACTAATATAATATTATATATCAAAAAATGTAAATACATAGCTAATTTGAATGCACATAATAACGAGAAAACTGAATAATTTTTCAATAGATACACACTGTTAATGCTTATTTGACCACGAAATGAAAGCTCTCCATTTTGTTTAATGAACCGCTTTGTTAGTCCTTCGCTTGAAATAAATTTGCCGCGTATATCACGTCAAGGCGCGCGCTGGTCCCTATGTTAATTAGCACCAGACTATCCTAGGTCCAAGCAAAAGGGAGAAAAATACAAAATGAGTTAGTTAATCATGCCGTTCATAGACGGGTAAAGTAAATCAAAGCACAGAATTCAATGCAAATGATCGTTGTTCGTAATTTTACTCCTAACATTTTTCTTTTTTCAAGAAATCTATGTAAATCGTTATCCTAATGAAAATTACTGTGGTTAGAGCACACAAATACAGTGTCAGTAAAATCATTTGCAATATGTAAACAATAATTATAGTCTAAGTTCAAGTGTGTTTGACCCTTGTCACCCACGTCTACGTTAAACAATACCTACACTCACAAAGCGTAGGCTAACTTCCTTTGCCTACCAATTAACCTTCAGTCAATTTAATCGAAAATGCATATTAAACTAATCCTGAAATCTTTTCTTTCCATGTGTTAAGTTCACAGATGCTCGGCTTTTTAGCAGTTTAGACTTCTATATTGATTCGAGAATTAGAGATTATATTTAAATGACTTCCTTCAAGGCAAGAGTGAATTTCATAGGAAAGTGCGCTCCAACCTCATTATTGCTTTCCATCAGGCATGACTTGTCAAGCGCAAAAAAAAAATTGCCGTAAAAAAGCTTGATCTTATCTGGACACTAGCTGCTAGAGCACCTTGGCGCTCAGATGATAGAAGCCAATGTGCGCCCAGCCTATGTTTCCTAGTAGTTAACAGATGTTTAGACTCTTTTTTTAATTAAATAACCAGACTGTATAGTGTATACATACTTTTAATTGTATCATGATGATGGTAGGAGTTTACGCTACCTTCATTACGTATGCAGAATGCACACGCAACTAAAAGTATATTAGCGAACGTAATAATTTGATTTGCCCCATAACCACACACTTAACCGAGCGTGTCCTGTAATCATAGCTGCCCGTTATGAAATACAGCTTGGTTTTAATCAGAAACTGTTGCTCATCTTGTTAGAATGACCTTATTAAGAAATAAGTTCTTTTAGTATCTTCGTAGTGACGTCATCCATTTTACATAGGTATTTGGAAAATACCGAAACAAAATACCTAGGTTAAATAGAATATTTAATACAATACTTCCTGCAGTATGTGAACCTACACGAAAGCTATAGACGAACCTGTTATGGTATAGATTTAAAATAGATCGGCAATAGCATTGAATAAAACTGTATTAGAATAATAAGCAGACGTTTCCGCTTCACAATATGCTATTTACAAGATAATCTCTGAAAGTAGAAGACCGCTTTCAATAACATTTATCTGCTTTACATTTATTGATCTCTCATCTCATGATATGTATGTGGTTTTTGCCATACTCCATAATCTATATCTTAAATACCTGTCTTACAATCGTCGGGAAATAAATATTCCATCTAAATCAGCAAAGGCTCGATGCCCATTTAGCCAGCGCGGTCATTGTATGTGGCTCCGATATCGGGACGCGCTCATCGTATCTCAAACATTAGCATTATCAAAAGGGCCGCTAGCGTCATGCTCATATCGATGAGGACACGCGACGCGCGACGCTCGCGGAAGCGGAGCCAAAGGCCCCGACAGACGACGCGACGGCGATAATTCAACTAAGCATAGCTGAAATAGAATCGTGTGGATAACGTACCGAGTGGCACCGGCGTCTGCCCTTCTACGTGCCCACTGAACTTTGCGGTCCTACACGCCTTTTCTCTGTTTACCGTTCCCGGAATCAGAATGCTCTTATATGGCTCATCTCAATCATTCATAAGAAGCCTCAATACCTCAATATTTACCCATACGACTATTGTCGACGGTAGAGATCAAAGCTCTGCATTTCGTTGTGCCATATACTTTAAAAATTAAGCATCTCGCTACCTTTCGCAACAGTGGTGTAAGTAGTGTAGTTAAAAACTTGACGCACTCGCATGAAATACATTCAGTGAGAATAAAATATAAAAAAAATACAAAGACTATTATTTATTCATCAAACCTGCTTTATCAAAAGCTACTTTCTCATGGATCGTGTTGAATGCAAAAAGTTACTATTGATATTAAAAATTATTATAGGCACCTGCTAATGCAATTCTAAAAGACTCGTAAATTGAAACGTGCAGCTGTGACCAATAAAAATAACCTAAGCGAAATGGAAGATAAATTTACTATAAAAATGGCAACAAAGCATTATTACGTCCGATACGCTTGAAATTATGTAGAGATTGTGCCCACACACGCAAAAATAAAATACACTGCAGATAAGTTCGCAAGTTTGAATTTATCATATTATGCGAGATGGACGCACAAAAGTAAAAGAGATGAAGGACATAAATATTTAATTTGGTATTTGAATTACGGTCTTGAAGTTACTCTTCACTTATTTTTCACTGTCTACCACTCCTTTGTACGCTAAGCTGTATTACAAGTACACATTGGACGTTTGCTTAGCTGTCGGGAATTATGCACATAGTTATGAGCGATACCTACGTGATCATACATATACATAAAAGTTATAAACATTGTTTCATATAATCTACGAGCTTTGTTTTTGCTACATATAATATTATAAACATTCTGAAGATAATACTGCTGAGTATTGATATTGAGTATCGGCAAAATAATTGAATTTGAAAGTGGGAAAAACACGATTCAAAGTCAAAATTCTTTAATAAACAGTGTACTACTTGAATGTCAATAATTTTTTTCTGTACATTTTTTGAATAATCTTTCTACTTATTACCAAAAACTATAATCATTAATATTTAAATTAAATAATCTAAAAAACTGATAAAATTACCATCAATAATTAGCTAATGCCCGCTACTTGCCCGGAATGAAATATCATATGTCTGTTATTAAAATGCGAGCTATTTTTAACCCCGACGCAAAAACGACGGGGTGTGTGTGTGTGTGTGCGTGCGTGCGTGCGTGCGTGCGTGCGTGCGTGCGTGCGTGCGTGCGTGCGTGCGTGCGTGCGTGCGTGCGTGCGTGCGTGCGTGCGTGCGTGCGTGCGTGCGTGTGTGTGTGTGTGTGTGTGTGTCTGTGTGTGTGTCTGTGTGTGTGTCTGTGTGTGTGTGTGTGTGTGTGTCTGTGTCTGTGTGTGTGTGTCTGTGTGTGTGTGTGTGTCTGTGTGTGTGTGTCTGTGTGTGTGTCTGTGTGTGTGTCTGTGTGTGTGTCTGTGTGTCTGTCTGTGTGTCTGTCTGTGTGTCTGTCTGTCTGTCTGTCTGTCTGTCTGTCTGTCTGTCTGTCTGTCTGTCTGTCTGTTCCCCTGTGGCGCTCAAACGGGTGGAAAAAAACCGCATTCAAATCTGTCCACCCGTTTGAGCGCCACAGGGGAACAGACAGACAGATTTGAATGCGGTTTTTTTGTTTGAAAGGTGAATTAGTCGAGAGTGTTGTTAGCTATGTTTGATGAAAATCGGTCCAAGATGGCCGCCGCTACAAAATGGCGGGTTACATATTTTTTCACAACTCCCTTAATATGGGTATCAAATGAAAGGGCTTGATTAGTAGAATAGCACTATGCAAATCCAAGATGGCCGCCGCCATAAAATGGCGAACGTCGGGGTTTTTTTTAATTTTTAATTTATACTTATTGTGTAAAGTTTCAGCTGTAAAGCTTCCAAAGACGCCGGTAAAGATGGGTTTTTGTTTAATTGAATGATCGATACACTAACGCATAAAGTATGAAAAGAGAAACAATCAAATTTTAATTTTTATAAAAAAGATTATCAGTTACTGTTAATCGTACCGTAATTACTTGTTAAGTTGCGTCTACTACGAGACAGTCCGAGTGGAGTCGTTCTTTTCGCGGTGCGGTCAAGTGTGGAGGTACAGCGAGCCTAGTGCCTACGACAAACACTGACCTGGAAAATAGTTATCCGCGGTACACTCGAAACTCGCAATGAATGAGCTTGAACCCAATTCTATGGAGATACAGGACATATGTTTTTTTTTTATATTTCATAGCTATATTTTGGGACATTAAACATCTGTAGACTTAAAAAAAAGGGTTCCTTCGACCACTCTTCCGTGATGCTCGCGATGGACACGCAATCATCATCATCATGATCAACCCATTACCGGCTCACTACAGAGCACGGGTCTCCTCTCAGAGTGAGAAGGGTTTTGGCCATAGTCTACCACGCTGGCCAAGCGGATTGGCAGACTTCACACACCTTTGAGAACGTTATGGAGAACTCTCAGGCATGCAGGTTTCCTCACGATGTTTTCCTTCACCGTTAAAGCAAGTGATATTTAAATACTTAAAACGCACATAACTCCGAAAAGTTAGAGGTGCGTGCCCCGGGATCGAACCCACGACCTCCGATTAGAAGTCGGTCGTCCTAACCACTAGGCTATCACAGCTTATGGACACGCAATGAGTTACTAAAAATGTCCATTAGCGCACTAGGAGTGTGACGCACCCTTTGTGTTCGTCAGCCAACCGATAGCCGTGTTCAACAATCCCACAATTAGCTAAGAACACCGAGCACGAACCGAACGCTTGAAGCATGCTCTAAGCGTACTCATTCGATACTCTTAAGACCGTCTACGCTACGCAAATGTTCGTGACATACTCCGCTCGTGCTGGGCTCGCCTAGCGTAGACATAGCTTTAACAATACTTTAACCGGATCGCCGAGAGCCGTTACCAACTATGACCATTAAGCTACCAATGTTAATTACTAACAGTTAATTCCATCCGCATTGATACCACCGCCACTCGTGCATTGCTTTACCACAGCTCACTACAATTTACCAATTAGCAAAAGTATATTAATTTAAGCATGTATTCATGACCTCACCTACTGGTATTTAAATCATACAATCGATTTAGGACGATGTTGTTTTGAAACTTTGATCAATGGTCAATGAATAATTATTATTTTAGAATAATAATTAATGTACCTATTGGATACATCACACGTACCGTAACAATAATATCTGGATCGTGAGGAGCCGTTACCGTCTACGAGCATTAAGCTCCCGCACTTAATTATATAACCGTTAATGCTGACCGCCTTGTTATCACTGCCACCCGTGCGTAAACATAAACTAAAACTAGTCTAAACTTTGGACTACCGGACGACTATCTCATCAGAAAATGAAACTCGTTTATCTTGAAAAAGTAGTGTAGTTTAATTATAATTTATAGTGATTGGTGGCCACTAGGTATGTACATTGTACATGTCCCCCTATTCTCCCTAACATTAATAGCTGTAATATTAGTTTTTTATTAACACTACGTGATGTCCGCCCCTGTTCGTCCGCGTGTCTTTAGGTTTTTAAATGTCCCATGGGAACTCTTTGATTTCCCGAGATGAATATTATCCTAATTCCGTCTACGGGATGCAAACTATCCAGTGCCACATTTCATGAATTGTCACTGTTCTGTGGTTAGGCCGTGAAAAGGTATTATCTACCTAACCTACCTACCTATCTAACCTACTTATGGTCCCTAATATAACAATTTTTATTTTTATGGGAATTCTGAATATTTCTAGGATTAAAAGTATCCAGATCTCTCATTGCATAATCCGCCACCTATCTGTGAAAATCCCATCAAAATCGGTTCAGTCGTTCCGAAGATTAGCCCGCACAGATAAACACACAGGCCGAGCGACAGACAGAGACAAAATTTATAGACGTGTGTTTGGTTTATGTTATCATATTCAGAGCTAAATAAAAGGCTGTTAATCGAAATCACATAATTTAATTTTATTTATGTGTTATAGAGTATAGATTTAGGTTCCTATTTTTATTTCTGTTTTGCAAAAGCTTATAACCAGCATAATTTATGACGGCGAAATACCGTTTCGGCACGATTTGCGATTTGAAAATTTATGACTTCCATAAATATTAGAAAATAATAATGGACAAGCCATTTTCATAATTTAAAGTTAAACTATAGAGATCGATACTTAAAACATTCGTAATTGATTTGCAGCATGTCTTAGAGCGGGGCCGCACTGCGAAAATTATTCGCGCGAATTTTATTCGCGCGGTTTATATTCCGCATTTTGATATATTTTTCTCGCGAATTTTAAATCGCATGTGCGTGCAGCTTCATACATTCCCATATGTCACAGAATTTTGCGAAAAAATTCGCGCGAATAAATTTCGCAGTGCGGCCTAGGCATTAATCAAATTTTATAAAATATATAGTGTTAAATCCTCGTTAAAATCACAAATTAATTTCTTGGTATTGTACTTTGTACTTATTCATCTCATCGCGTCAGTTTTTCCAGAATTATTAATAATACTGGTCATAATAGAATTATCGAATAATAATTATTATTGTTTAATCTGTATAATTATAAATTCCAAGATTTACTGGCAACATGGTCTGACAATTCAGAGTACTAACACTCATACAAAATTCAGTAATCAAGTAAAATTTAATAGGTATGCAAATTATTATACACTTTATCAAACCGTACTTGTTATCTTTACTTCCTCAAGTCATCAGAAGTGGTCGGTAGCTACAAACGACATCAACGCGTGATGCGACGATAAATATTCTTGTCGAGACCACTTCTCAAGAAACAAACTAACATTTATTATAGAAAACAAACTAGACAGTAAAATAAGTATGCGTCAGGCAAATATTTGATTTGAAAGTTTCGCGCCCACGCGAGCCATAACGTGAACAAATAAAATTATAGTGGTATTGGTAGAACAGTATCTAAAAAAAGATGACAAGATGAATAAAATATTGAGAATTTGTAACATAACTTAGATTCAATATCCAGAATACGATTCCCCATGTTCCGTAGAGTTACAACAAAAAAGGGTCAAGGAAAACGAACAAGTGGATCTAGTGTAAGATTTCAAGTTAACTCGACTAACTTTCGTTAACTGTCCATTTTACCCTTTATTATGGTTCGGAAAGTAAAGGTAAAATATCCATCCTTTTTCCATCCGTTACAAAATGATAAATTCAAGCAGAGTTAACGTTAACTTAAAAACTTACACTAGGCCCTCGTGACTCGTAATAAGTTTGTTCTCCTGAAAACAAACTACCCCTATTACAGCTTTTTAACCACGCTACTCCAATGCGGGTTGGTGGGCTTTAGCGACTATTGTCACATGATAGTGATAATAACCGGGACCGACTGCTTAACGTGCTCTCCGAGGCACGGGGGTGAAACACCGTCAACTACCAACTCTGGGCTGGAACTGAGAATATCTTTTTCTGAAGAAAAAAAAAACAGAAAAACCCAATACCTAACAATTTTTGCCTGACTCGGGAATCGAACCCGCGACCTCGTGATCTGCAGTCGAATATGCTAACCGCCACCAACGAAAACAAACCACAAAGAACAAAATCCTAATGTTACGTACGTGTTTTTAGCTGTTTGTGCAGGCGGGCGCAGCGGCGAGGGATGATCTCTCACGTGATAGCGCGGCGCCGGATGCCGCGATACCGTCGCCTGCCGTCCTCTAATTACGGACACCATCCCATGAAATATTCGCGGATGTAGCGCGCACGCATTGTCTCCCGCACCTTTCTTCCTGAACACTTTAACGGCCGCTTGATCTAATCTTGCCGAGTGTGGAGTTAAACCCACTATTTACTTGATTAGAGCCATTTACTGGACTAACTGTACTTTAGTAGCGTACATTAGAATTTTCCTCTCGTCTGAAGACAGTTGTTTTCAATGGACTTTTACAAAAGAAGGACGATTGTATTTTTTTTTTTTGGGTGTAATAATATATACACGATATCTTCGCTGATTGTGAACCGTGTTAACTTTAATAAGAATACCATACTACAACATTTCGTGGGTGGTCCCAAAAATTTTTTAAGAAAATTTTTACATTCGAATTACAAACTTATACCTATACTTACTTGGTATTTTTTATGCATGTATAAAAATAATAACTTTCCTATTCTGTATATCTTTTTTAGGGTTCCGTACCCAAAGGGTAAAAACGGAGAGCCCTGTTAATGTCACTCGGCTGTCTGTCTATCTGTCTGTCCGTCCGCCGGTCACAGGTCTCTAGCTCGAGTTATAAACCTGAAATTTTGATATTTGATGAAGAACGTTAAACCAAAACGAAATATAGAATTAGAAATTGAATAAAATTTTATTTTTCAGGGGGGCTCCCATACAAGAAAAAGGAGATGGGAATTTTTTTTTTCTTACCCTAGCTTGTTGGGTATCATTGTTTAGAGCTCATTGAGTGGAGTATGAGTATATATTTTTTTATTTTTTATTAAAAAAATAAGGAAATGGGGGCCATCAAAATTGACAGTTTTAGACCATTTTTGTGACGGGGGCTATCTCAAAAACTAAAAGTTAGGAGTATGATATTTCGGTATATTTATGTATCTACCATATGCTCTATTCATAAAATAGTTTATAAGCTGTGACCAAAACAAACGAACATTTTTTGGGTTTTTCTTTCACGGTTTGTTGTGATGTCTAGCTCGGAAATTAAATATTTCTTACGGCCAAAATATTATGTTGTTCATAATTATGTACGGAATTCTAAAAGAGTGAGGCCCGACTCGCACTTGGCTGATTTTTTTATCTACATAATTTGGGATTTCTTTTTCATTTGACGCATGTTCAACATTTTTATTTAACTAATATTTACCTAGTAGGTGTCCTAACTACCAACTTAAGTACCTATTACTTCTTTAACGTAAAGTCCGAAAGTGACCGATGTCATTCGAGATGAGATTTGCCAGAGCATTCTGAAAACATTATTTTTACCTCGTAAAATTTAAGAAAAAAATGTTTAAAAATTGCAATCAATTTTTAATTCTTTTACGCCATGTCTTAGAAACTCAATGAATAGCACATAGGAAGTTTGTGCGGCATATTTATGAAGCACTGATTGGATGCGCCCGTGTAGGAGTGCCTTAAATCGTTGGCCACCCGGTCCGTCCGAGTATACCTACCCAGTAAAGCTTTCATGTTTCTGTCCATACCCAAATAGACTCCAGTTACTTACCTACACGTATATTATTCATGTATTAGTTCAAAATATTTTACAATAAACCGTGAGGAACTCTGATTTTGGTACGTTAATCATTGTAGAGTTTTCGATTTCTGGATAAAATAACCTTATATTTTCTTCGTATTTTATCTAGGTAAACAAAAAGATTTTCTTTTGTTCACAGTTTAATAATATTTAATTATAATATACCAAATGATGCCCGCGACTTCGTCCGCGTGTGGGTAGGTTTTTAAATATCCCACGGGAACTCTTTACTTTACCGGGATATAAAGTAGCTTATATCCGTCCCCTGGATATAACTAACTCTATACCAAATTTCATCCAAATCGGTTAAACTATTGAGCCGTGAAAAGCTAACAGATAGACTGACAAACAGACACACTTTCCATTTATAATATTAATATGTCGGTTTGTTCGATAACTTGTTGCCATCTTGTATAAGTACTCGTAGTGATATGATCCCGTTGCTGTAAACATTTTGAGATTTTTGGCAAACAATTGTGCTTTCCAATTATTGGTATGCTGGTCATAGACCATTTAAACCACCTAAAAAAAATTAATAAGTCATTTATTGTACCTATCTGCTACTCTAAAACTTGAAACCCTCTTGCTAATGAATTAATCTAATAAGTAATGTATAACTTATCACCTACTGGTTTCGAAAAGTGATAAAAAATAAAAGTACAACTGAGAAAAACAACTTGTCATGACATAATGAGACACTGATTTATTAGTAATATTCATGCAAAATTCTTTTCTGTCCTGATGATTTATTGATAGCTTACTCCAATATATTTAAAAAAACTTGCTCATTAAAAACAGTTACAAGATCTAAACGCGGGCGTGCCCATGTATTTTGTGCTACAAAAACAAATGATGAATTACGAACATTATTCTGGTCTTTGACGTCTATTAGTAGGCGACTCGCTGGTTACTTGGAAGATTTAAATTACAAAAATCGTTTTTTTATTAGTCGACTGGAGGCTTAACTGTTTACAGAGATATTGGTCAGGGTGTATTAAAGTTACAAAGTTGAGTCTGGTGCAGAGATACTTTGTGCCTAGGTGTTGTTACTTTTAATGTATCTGGATCGCGGTGATAGAGCACGGCTGTATGATAGCTATTTCAAACAGTTACTTGTATTAGGATATTCTTACTGCTCGTGCTCAAATATTACTGTAACACTTATTTCTACCGAATCCAAAAAATATTGGTAAGTTTTTTCAATACCAAAACTCAGTTATTCTATTCAGAATGATAATTGCCATAACAATATGCAGCAATCTTATGCATGGCTGACTGAGATTTGAATCCACGTTTTTATCGTATGCATGAATTTTGTTACACGTACAGCATCATAGACTTAATTGCTTTCATAATAGTTAAAGTGGGTGTTTTTGGAGATCTTTGAGGCGTAGTGAGTTACATCCGTTCTATTTTCTAAGATTCCTTTTTGTTCTGCTCCTAGGATTCTAATTATTCTGACATGCCTGATGGGCAGCAATCCTACTACCTTTTGTTTTAGTGCTAAAACAAAATATTACAGTAATTGCACCACGGCAAACAGCGCTCATATATTAGAAGCTGGTCTCTTAACAAATTGCGTTTCTGCAGGTCTCAGAGAATCGTGACTCTTTATTGAGAGCAACTTCACTCTATCTAGACATATTTGTTATTTCACTTTATCAAAACTAATATATTATGCAAATAAAGCACGATTGACTTAAGTCTATTTAAAATGAAAAACGAAACGCTATTGTACACGCTAATCACTTACTCGTAATATTATTTTAGTGAACATTCTCACATTGTCTAGATGCTAAAAGCTAGACGTGATTACCCAAAAACTTTCACTGTTATTAAATTTTACTGACTTCATTGGAAGCAATCATGTGTGAATAGTATATGGCCGCAAATCCTGCATGATTCCAAAACAAGAGATTCATGAAGCGCATTCTTAAATACTGATAATGTAAAAGTATAAGCAAAACGTCGGCAGTATCGGTCCGCTGCAATATGTTAGTAGGTAGAGGTCACGTCAGAGCCGACATATGTTGACGTTATGAGCATTTCTTCGATACGGCTAAAAGTTTCGTTGCTAAATTTTTCAGAAGAAAGAAGCTCTTGCGCCTCCTGTGGCTCTTGAGGATGGTCTTGTGGTATGCGATCACCTTTATCCTTACGGTCGATCTTACCTCTCTTGCAGTTATCACTCTAAGTTTGGCGTGTAGGTAAACTAAGGAACAAAAAATCTACTGCATAATTCGACTGTTACCGAAAATATAAAATAAACTATACAGTTAAACATGAAAGTCGAACTAAGCCCTCATACGCATTAGCGGTCAACCGCGTACGCGGCTGACCGCGCGGCTGGCCGCTTTTATATTTTTATATGCAACCGCTCATTGTGTATGCACTAAACCGCGACGAAATTCTATGAAGAGGCTAGCCGCGCGGTCAGCCGCGTACGCGGTTGACCGCTAATGCGTATGAGGGCTAAGAGGTGGTAACTATCAAAATTTGTACAATGGCGGCTTATGTAGCGTTTAGATTCTTTTACATTACTAATCTTCCGTAAAAATCTTTTAATAACAACATTCACGTAACGGTGAACTCTTAAAAAACCTTTTAGGACGGACAGAGTCGCAGGCTGGCGCTAATTTCCCAATAAGGCTCTCTTTGTAGTGTTCTTAGAATAATAATATGTTTGTTCTGTCTCGAGCGTCGGATCGTCAGTAAATATTCGCGATGTGAACGACTTTGGGCGTTTCTCCACGGACTACCGCACGACACGATTTGCGGTCACGATACGCACACGGTCCGATGTCGCGTCGGTATGTTTTACAGATTCCAGCAAATCTTCCGCAGTCGCCTTGTAGTATTCAGAGCGTTTACCCACTGACAGATTGTCATGTCGTAACAGTAGTGCAGTGCGTCTTCAACAAGCGCATAATTATGTAAACCGGTTATGTATCTGCATAGACCGATGGTCACTAATATTGTAAATGAGAAACCGGTTATCTGTTTGTCATCTGTTACGTTCACAGCTCTTAAAGAAATTTGGCACAGAGATCCATCCTGTAAACGATCATAGGCTACAAAATATTTAAGCTTGAGATAAAAGAGAAGATTAAGGGCCTGTTTCGCCACTTTCTGTTAGGTGCCATAAAGTATGAAAGTGACAAAACTTATGTCATAATAACTTATGGCTATCCGACACTTATCAGAACATGGTGAAATAGGTCTTAAAAACGATTATACTCAAAGTAGAAGATTTCCGGGGCATCAACTAATAGGGATATAACATAGCGCTCGCAGCCGTAACGCATTTATTCGTATCCTGCGGTGTTCCGTGGAAAAACGCCCCAACTCACAGCGCGCGTATAGGTGTGAAATTTGGCGTGTGGTCACCCTGCCGTACCGTTCCTGTTCCGCACCGTTAATTTGATGTATACGGAGGCAGATGCCCCCGAGCCGATAGTGAACCTACCACACACTTTACCGCGAATTTCCAACGTTTGCATGGAACAAGAAACGAATGTACAGCGTAATGGATTGTTCACTTGGCTGTACAAAACATCTAATATCATTTCAACATGCCGTGCATAAACAACATTTATCATTAAAAAGCTTAATGATACATTCTGGCTTAGTAAAAAATTTATTGCTTCTTGTAGTTTTTGTTGCTATCAATTGTTGTATTAATAGATGAGTTAGTACAGGTTTTGTAAGCGAGGGCGGGCAGTATCAAAAATAATCAGTAGTTTTTGAAATTTATTATTACTTAATGGCCGAATACTGAAACGTATTTCAATATTAAAATATCAAACGCTGACTGTTTTTTGAAATTTATTATTGTGTGGACAAAAAATGTATGTGGCCATTATAGTGTGGCAAATGTAAGATAACGCCTATGTATCCATTGCATCAAGATTATCTATAGAAATATCAAATTATGAAGTTTTGTTTCCTAAAGGTTTATTTCCACATTTAATAACAGTTTCATGCACAGTTAAAGTTAACTTGAAAGTTACACTCAGGGCTCAATTATTATCATCGTTCTATAAACAAAGTGTTATTAATTTGGATATATCAGTAATTGTAAAACGCGTATTTCTATATTGCAAGACAAATCAAAAAATATCTGTTAGAGCGGGGCCGCACTGCGAAAATTATTCGTGCGAATTTTATTCGCGCGGTTTATATTCCGCATTTTAATATATTTTTCTCGCGAATTTTAAATCGCATGTGCGAGCAGCTTCATACATTCCCATATGCCACAGAATTTTGCGGAAAAATTCGCGCGAATAATTTTCGCAATGCGGCCTAGGCCTTAAATATTTAATAAACACACAATCACTTAGACCACAGCTGAAGCAAGATTGGCCGTGATTTTGGGTCCATTTGCAAGTGAAAAGTTTCAAGATAACGAACGCTTTTACGCTAAAAATCTCAGCCCGCATCAAACATCCGCGTATCATCCATCAACGTATGTACTTATTTAGACCTCGTTTACCTTAAAAGACTGAGAAAAATTAATTAACTAAATTCAGAATGTTCCACTGCACTTGTTTTTTAAGGTCGTTTTTTGTCTGAAGATTATTATCGCTACTGATAATCGCTTAGTATAAAATAATTTTGAAGAAAAAAAAACTCAAGATTTTATTGTCAATTATATTATATTCAGGTTCCCTGTCCCCATACAAATGTGTCATTGAAAGGTTCTACGCTCACTAAGTCATTTCAATATTCTCTTTTGTGTCAAAATAAAAGTTGTACTTATAGAAACACTTTTCTAAGAAGATTTTTGTAAAAAAAATATAAAAAAAATGATCACATGTGATTCATGGCACGCATGGCAAAAGATCTAATATACCATGCTTTTTGAATCAAATATGATATGATCACATATGATTCAAATGCATGATATTCAAGCGTGATATGTACTGTGCATTTACAATACGCTCATGAATCTTATATGCACTAAAAATTGATTTTGATGATGTGTCCTGTCACGTCCCGTACAAAAAACGAAATTAGCCCGCCACGTTCTGATACAAAAATGTATCGGAACAAGCATCAAAAATTGTGCATATTTATGATTCATAAGCGTAACAGACCAGCGTAGCAGATAGATAAATATAAAATAAAATATTATACTGTTATTATACACTTCTAAGAATACAGTTCTCTATATTTACGTCTTCGTAAACATTTTGCAATGTACGTAACATTCAACAGTTGCTAAGGTAAAACTTCAGCACGTTGTGTGTGAAAATATAGGAAGTCGTCAAATGTTGAGTTGCGCCGGCGACGCGGACGGCCACGGCGTGAACTGATTTTGGATTCATTCACCTCACGTTACGCGACTCAGCCGTCAGGAGTTTGCATTGTCTCCCACGAATGAACGATCCTTTGTTCGCTACACTTTGCCTACACTGTAACCTAGACAGACCACTTGGAACACTTCGCGCCCACTTCTAAACGTTATGTGCATACCTCAGCACGCCCAAGAGCCATTACCGATTTAACGATATTTGCTCTACCTCCACGGTAACGAGCAAGCCCTTGACGATGAAACCTCTCAATCTAAGCCTCTCTTTACATTTTGTAATACGCCGCATAGTTTACTCTCGCTGTTCGAACAAAAATAAATACAGAATTATCCCCATTACAAGGCTCGTCTCCACAAAACGTTGACCACTTTCACTACAAGAGACAATTTATAGAACAGATTTGAATCCCGTTTAGAACTTTCTCATGATGAAAACGTATAATTTAGTGAATGGCCCATTAAAAAATAGACGCCGCAAACCTTAACCAAACAATCGAATCTTATCGTTTATTTCAGTCTGCGCTGACCATTGATCTTAACCGATTACTGGGTAATTGTGATTATGATAATGCACAGAATTTACTTTTACTATTACCTCAATTTTATATAGAAAGCATTTTTACGTATTGTTTATTGTTATAAGTTTTACAATGGGCACATCAAGTTGTTTGAGGTGGAAATGATGTTGGCAATGTTTTTATGGTTGCCCATAGCGAAGGCGGTTCAGCCAATGTGCCATTTCCTGCTTGTTGTTATTTCATTTTACAACTTTATAAAGATGTCCATTCTTCCCGTAAATGCAAATTTCTGTTGGTAAGCGCTTTACCGCCCCATTATGTGCATTGCCCGGAGGTGAAAATTTTATCATCTATCTATCTTCTATCTATATCTATATAATATATAAAACAAAGTCGTGTTAGTTCGAACACTTATAACTCGAGAACGGCTGGACCGATTTTCATTGTTTTTGATTTGTTATATTTGAGACCGTCCAGAATAGCAGAATAACTATTAAAAACATTAAAAAATAGACGAAAACATAAAATAAAAGAAAAAACATTTTCCCATACAAAATGTTCACGGGTTTCGTAAGGGCGTTTGTGCACTTACTCGTTTTCGATTCGTGTTCGTTTTTTTAATGAACATCATAAAAACGTATACGAAATTCACGAATGACATTTGTGCACTTAATCGTGATTTCACTATACGTTTTAAGCATTTCGTAGATAAAACCGTGTTCATAATGTGTGCTGCATTTAATCGTCGTCAGCTTTTCGCACTTCTCTTATACATTCGTAGGCGATCATCACTTAATGACATGACATGACATCATGAAAAAACTTTTTTTAATTACTATCGAAAGAATGTTGCTACTTTCGATTTCATATTGTGTCATATAAAAAAAAGATACCTCGGCAAGACACACGTTTTAGAGAATGCATAACTCCAGAAAAAATGCTGGCAGTAACACTAAGGTAAGTGATTATGAATATTTCACACGGTACGGTTAGTATCAAAATTATCTAAGCATACGTCATATATTTTGTGAACATCCCAAGTGGACATTACGGTCTTGTAAGAAAACAGTAACAACTAAGTATCAGAAATGATATTTTTTATGAAATGTTCATATTTTGCTGATAGTTTTTGACTACCAACCACAGGTATGGAAATTTTGATTATACTACAATATTTAGGTATTTTACTCGAAGTAAAACTAATTTGAATGAAACAAACGATTTATTTTAATGCCAAACTAAGTAAGTATTAACTTTTAATGATAATCAACTGCTTTGAATCATGTTTTGTTGGAATTCAAGAAATGCAAATACCTATGTTTTCCAAATACCTCACAACATCAGGACTCATCTCTGCCCTCTTTCCACACACCATTCCACTCGCGTCCTTATTTTAAAACGATTCGATGTGAAGAATTCACGAATATATAAACACGAAAACGAATCGAAAACGAGTAAGTGCACAAGCGCCCATACAGTTATAAGGAACCTATGTCGAATCGTGTTTTCACGAAACACGAAAACGAATCGAAAACGAATAAGTGCACAAACGCCCTAACTGTCAAACATCCCGTCGCGTGGATACGGTAAACTCCAGAGTGCTTAGTCTAAGATCGGAGCACTCGAAAACGAACTCGAAAACTATTGATCGATTTCATCCTCCTCCTAAACGGCTGGACCGATTTGTATGAAATTTTGTGTGTATATTTCAAGGTTCTTGGATGGTTTGAAAACACAATTACCGGGTAGGTACAGGTAACCTACCGGGTCTCGGTAGGTGAAGCTGATGTCGGTATGTCACCACCGGGCAGGACGAAGTCTGCCGGATCCACTAGTTAGAGATAAATAATAATTTTACCTATGTGTAAAATGGTCAGTAATGATGAAACATAAATCAAAATTAAGCTATTATTGATAAATATAATTTATTATATTAGCTCTTAATCGCTAGGCAATAGCCAGTTGCTCTATCAATTACTTAGCACCACGGACCCGCCCGATATCGCCATTATAACCACATTAGAGATGGTGTCGGCACGCCATAAAGACATTACTACATTTGTAACACGGTCACATCGTTTCTTGACCGCCCAATTTTTTACACCGCATACTTTTATACTCAGTCGGACAATTTCACATGAGCGTGCGAAAACTCCAATGATACGGATTTTTACGAACTTCTGCTATGCATACATACATGGTTTCGCAATTGAATGTACAGTTTTTGATTCAAATACGTGTAATCGGAAATGCTTGATGGCTTTTGTTGGTGATGAGGCATTTTTACGGACACAATTTCCTCACGCATAACATGATGTTTCACTTAAAAGTGGGCTAATAAAATTAATACAGTAGATAACCGAATACAGTTATCTCAAGGGCCATTTATTTTACGAGTGTCTTTGTAACTTGCAAGTTGCTGAGTTGCAATGGTATCATGACGCTAACCCTTGAGTTCAGTCAGGGAAACAATTATATTTTTCCTTGGTGTAGTTGTGTAGCTGCGTAGAGTATTTTGCTGTGTTAATCAAAATGTACCTACGTGGCAATGATGTTGATATTAGCGTATTTTCTTAACACCAAATTGCATGGAAGCAACTGCCAAATTTATTGCTGGCTCTTCTGAGCAGAATCTGCTTTCCAAACTGGTGAAAGAGTCTTAACTTATCATAAGAGCCACAAGACTGGTCTACATGAAATTAATAATTTTTAATTTGAGTTTAACATCACTTTATGGCTATACTAAATACACTGAGAGAAACCTAATGGTTCTGTTTTTCCTTCCAGAAGGGAAAACTTTTTCATGTCCGACTATCAACGAAACGGTAAATTTTGAATTAGGTGAAAACAAAAGTTCTCCCTTTTGAAAGAAAAAACTTTTAGAAGGAAAAAATCAGAAGCAACTTCAGGAAAGTTCTCTCAGTGTACAATAGTTTTAAAGAAACATTACATCCGATAAATTTCTGCTCTAACCTTACATAAAGAAGGCATACGTATTAAGTGTAGTTCCTTACACATAAATTAAGGGTGGTTACAGTGCCCCGTTCTCCGTACGTTGTGTACTACAAGCGCCTGAACTTAGGTCGCCGCTACACAACTTAGGGTAACTCGATGGTTATGTACCTACGTGAGCTCTCCGTTTTCTGTTGCTACATGCTGTTCCTGTACTCTATCGTAACATAATATACAGTATAGTGGTGCATGCCACATGCACATGTTCTCTCCCAGTCATATAAGACTTCGTCCTTTTTCTTGTGCAGGTTTCTAACACTTATTATAATCACGATAACATGAATTGTAAGGACATAATTTTAATTGTGCGTCGACGAATATACCTAACAAGTGTAATTTAAAAACCCCCGACATTCGCCATTTTGTGGTGGCGGCCATCTTGGATTTGCATAGTGCTATTCTACTAGTCAAGCCCTTTCATTTGATACCCATATTTAGGGCGTTGTGATATAATATGTAATCCGCCATTTTGTAGCGGCGGCCATCTTGGTCTGATTTTCATCAAACATAGCTAACAACACTCTCGACTAATTCACCTTTCAAACAAAAAAACCGCATTCAAATCGGTCCACCCGTTTGAGCGCAACAGGGGAACAGACAGACACACACACACACACACGTCAAACTTATAACACCCCGTCGTTTTTGCGTCGGGGGTTAAAAAGTAAAAGTTTTGTAATTTGGAAATTAAGTACCTACCTACCTACAATAACCCGCTGCGCTGGATTTGGGTTTTAGTGTTTTAGTTTTATTTTTTCTGTACTCGAACGATAAAATGAAATCTTAAATAAAAAAATCAGCTCTACTTACGTATGATATTCCAACTTGCAACTTTTTAATTTTAACATCAATTAATTTAATCAGTGTCAATGATTTCGTCCTCTTTTCCTTTTCTTTCTCACGGCGTAGCATACTTAATCTTTGAATTCTATATTGAGGTTGAGATTGTAATCACGACAATTTCTTTTACTTTTTAACTGAACACATACTTACCTACTGATTTTTTTTAGTTGAATTTCAATGTCATATCAACTATTCGACACATGAAACGGGAACGATGAGGTAACAAACCTTTACTTGAACCTGTAATCTGAACCGTCATTTACCATTGTGCTGTTAAACTTTGCTTCCCCGTTAGAATAAAGTTAATAACTTTATCTCTATAGCAGCCATAGTGCAGAATAGTACGTTATAAAGAAGTTTATAGTTAGATGTTAGTTTAATGGTTTTATGAATACTGGCAGAAGCATACTTGCTGAAGTGAGCAATCACTATTGTTGCCATAATTTGCGATAGCGATATCTTCAACCTACTCGTTGTAGCCATTAACTTGGACTAGGCCAAATAAAACTGTATTTGCACTATATTCCTCAGGCATTATTTTTTAACCCCCGACGAAAAAACGACGGGGTGTTATAAGTTTGACGTGTCTCTGTGTGTGTGTGTCTGTCTGTTCCCCTGTGGCGCTCTCACGGGTGGAACGATTTGAATGCGGTTTTTTTTTTGTTTGAAAGGTGAATTAGTCGAGAGTGTTGTTAGCTATGTTTGATGAAAATCGATCCAAGATGGCCGCCTCTACAAAATGGCTGATTACATATTTTTTCACAACTCCCTTAATATGGGTATCAAATGAAAGGGCTTGACTAGCAGAATAGCATTATTGTAAATCCAAGATGGCCGCCGCCACAAATTGGGGAATGTCGGGGGTTTTTTAAATTTTTAATTTATACTTGTCATTCCAGCAAACAATTTGTCTAGAGGCCATTAAATATACAGTACTAAATACTTTTACTACTTATGTCTAATTTTATTATTATTGATGATTATGAGATGGTAATTTCATACCGTAGGATATTTGGAACTCTCGTAGTTTTAAAGCTCCCTTGTACCTAGCTTTAGTTTTAAAATGTAAATGATAATCGCCATTA
The DNA here is from genome assembly GCA_920104075.1 of Melanargia galathea. Classification (NCBI taxonomy): domain Eukaryota; kingdom Metazoa; phylum Arthropoda; class Insecta; order Lepidoptera; family Nymphalidae; genus Melanargia; species Melanargia galathea. The sequence goes on along the minus strand of OV049869.1, from coordinate 12,148,525 downwards.
CCTTACTTCCATAATGGTATACTTGTAAAATTGTTGACATTTAAACAGTTTAGTATACCAACTTTGAATAAATAATTTCTACTTTGACTTTGAAAATTTAGTCTCATCTATACATCTGTTGGTTGAATGTGTATGTAAATATTACATTCGTGAAAACTTCAGATATGTACCATAATAAAGTTAATAATCTATACTAATAAATAAAATTGAAGTGTCTGTCTGTAATATCGAAATAACTACCTCATATTAAGTTCATATGGTTATTTGAACTGTACCATAACCGAATCACACATTTTTAAAATTTTTGTCTGTCTGTCTGTCTGTCTGTCTGTCTGTCTGTCTGTTTGAACGGGGTAATCTTCGGAACGGCTGAACCGATTTTGACGGGAATTTCACTTACAAATAGAGAATTAACCAGGGAGTAACATAGGCTTTTTTAACCGACTTTCAAAAAAGGAGGAGTTGTGTTTTTCTACCTATGTACACCGATATCTCCGAGATTTCTGAACCGATTTGCGTAATTTTTTTTTAATCGATAGAGAAACATTGCGACACTGTCCTATAAAACGTTTGGATTCCAACTCCTCAATCCTGATGCTGTAGAGGACCTGATCACCAAAACTAATGGGATTTAGAAACTATCGGTTATTTAAATTGATATTGGGAGTACCAATTAAAGACTTTATCATTGAATGAACTCGAGTAGGTAGTAGTTACAGATCCAACTCCTCAACCCTGATGCTGTAAGGAATTGCATTCCGAAATCGTGGGGATCCCCTGGGATTTTTCCGTTTTAGGGACCGGACTATATCCACACGGGCGAAGCCGTGGGCATCATCTAGTATTAATCTAAAGATGGTTAATCAACGCAAAATGAGCTTAGCCTGCTAACATAAATTAAATATGATTGAACATGTAAAGCGAGGCGATCACGCGATTTATGAACAAATTGTATGTGAGAATGACCGTAATAAGCGAGATAGGTTAGTTTTTAGCGCCACTTCCCATTGTTTTCTACTGCATTGTCTACTGGGTCTTCATTAGCTTTGACAGTTTGCTACATTGACGATACAGAAAGTGTTTTACAGCCATTATACCTTTTTGCACCATTGAATATTGGTTTAACCTAAAATCTTTGAACTGGGAAATAGTGTAAGTTATGTGTAATTAATAGACACATGCGTGATTATTCTTAGTAGATATATTAAGTGTTTCTACTATTTTTTTAATGAAAGAAATAGTTATTATATTGTTTGAAGGTGTTTTTTTTTTTTCGATGTGTTCTGTTTCACCACCTGATAAGTGTCTGATAGGTTATTAACCTTTAAGTACCGACGTGTGGTCTGACAGACACCTCGAGAGGTCGAGAAGTCTGATTACCTATGTTAGCGAAAAAGTATCTTCCTGTGCTTCTCTCTACCCCTCGAGAAGTCGCCCAGCAGCGTTCCTGCAGAATGGCAACGTCGGCGCGTACGATTTCGGTAAGTTTTGATTTTTATAAGATCGCGAGTGGTCTGTCAGACCACTCGTCGGTACTTATGTAACTTTTTTTGGATGCGACTTTTTTCAGATTATATTGTTTTCTCTTTTATTTTCAGTCAGTTATAACAATGGATCAGCCAGGTTCTTCAGACATGAAACGGGCAGCCATAAATAAAAATAAAAGTGTTCCTGTACGTAAGAAAAGATATCAAACACTGATTCAATATTAAACCCACCAAGAACTTTTAGTGAAATGGCTAAATGAGAGCTCAGAGTCCAAATCTGAGAATATCTATCCAAATTTTACTGCTGTAGAGTGACCATAATTCAGCACCTGAACAGGCTGTGATACTTGTATAAAACACGTGTGCCTACAATGCAGTAAGCCTATGCAAAGACTGTTTGTAAACTTCGATAGTTCCTGCAATTCGATACCTTGTAATGTTTGAGAAAACGGTTGATTATTAAGGTTTTTTTATTTTTTATTATTTATCTAGCTATTAATCTTTAAGAAAAAATTGTTTTTAAGAAAAAATAATAGTATTACTGATAAATATCAATTATTAAGATAAAAGTTAATTTTTTCAAACGAAGAATTTATGATTGCTATATTAATGCTTATAATTAGTAAAAAATGTGAAAACTTCTACATTTTGTTTTACTTATACAATAAGTAGGTATATAACAATACATAGAAACATTTTTTTTAGAAGAAGAATAAGAAACACAAAAGTTTTCGATTGGAAAACTATGGTGGTCTAGCAGACCTCACGTTGGTACTTATGTAACTAAAATAGGATGTCGGTACTTAAAGGTTAACAACTTTTGTTTTTGTCACTTGATATAAAGTGAGAAATTGACATAACTTATGTTTAGGCTATCAGACACTTAACACAAGGTGGTGGAACAGGCCCTTAACATTTTTTAATTCCACTTATCTTATCGTGAATTTCCAACCTTTATTATTTTGTCTTTTCTTGTATCTTAATGTTATTGTCTCGGAAATAATTGGCTTCTAAAGTCATCATAATTGTATAACACAGTGCTTTTACTCATAAAACTATATTAAGCTCTAAATTTAAAACAAAATTGATTATTATTAACTTAGTAGTTCTAACTTGTAGATTCAATTGACGATTCAAAAGTACTTGTAAAAGTTTATTTGAATAAAAAACTTTTCTATTCTATTCTATTCTTAAATAAGTTTTCAATTGAGTAAGCTGATCAAAGTCATCATCATCATCATGATCAACCCATTACCGGCTCGCTAGAGAGCACGGGTCTCCTCTCAGAGTGAGAAGGGTTTTGGCCATAGTCTACCACGCTGACCAAGCGGATTGGCAGACTTCACACACCTTTGAGAACGTTATGGAGAACTCTCAGGCATGCAGGTTTTCTCACGATGTTTTCCTTCACCGTTAAAGCAAGTGATATTTAAATACTTAAAACGCACATAACTCCGAAAAGTTAGAGGTGCGTGCCCGGGATCGAACCCACGACCTCCGATTAGAAGTCGGTCGTCCTAACCACTAGGCTATCACAGCTTCTGATCAAAGTAATCTGAAGTTATTTTCCCATCAGGACCCATTGACAGATGCGGATATGAACGTCTCCGTGACAGCACTGTCTGTATTCCATTCATGAATAATCAGTTCAGTTGAATCAGAATTAAAATATAGCGTCGCATTTATAATTACACGTGTGAGTATTAAGAAGTTATTTATAGCAGCGACAGGTATGCACTTGCCCTGTTATTTAGAAATATGTGTAATATTTTCAACAAATAACAATTATTGAGGTTAACCAGCGTGCACAATAAAGTAAAGGCAGTTGACATGGCTATGGAGTAAACGACGCGACGCGACGTCAAGTGACCTCAGGGCCTGGAAAGCCGAAGACTTTCTATGGACAACGGCCACTATAAAATAAAACGGGAAACTGTATAATCAATTAATAATCTGTGTGATTTATTATTATACAAGCGGATACCCGCGACTTCGTTCGCGTGGATATTGGTTTTTAAAAGTTCCGTGAGAATCATTTTGTTTTTCCTAAGCTCCTTTGAGCTCATATCATGCTAAAAACTGTTAAAAGTTCACTGGCGGATGTTTAGGTAGATCAAAATGTAAACATCCGCCAGTGAAAGTCAAAATCGCCATCAAAATCGGTACAGCCTTTTAGAGATTAGCCAGTAATCTTTAAAGTATCTCCTTTCTAACAAAAAAATAATGAATGAAATCGGACCATTACAGACCATTACAGAAAATTGAAACGAATTACAGCTAAGTACACATTTTGACTTTCATCCCCTCTCCCAAGGGAACCGTGCTGAATTTCGGGATAAAAAATATTCTATATGTTACTCCGTAGTATGAACTTAAATCATACCGAGTTTGATTTCAATGCATTCAGTAGTTTTTACGTGATGCGCGTACATACAGACAAACAGACAAAAATTTCAAATATAGCTTTTTTACGTTCTATTACTTATCCCTAACATCCCCCAGTTATTATTTTGCAAAAATCTTCAATGTACAGATACGGCAATTCTACGATTTTATTATATAGGTATGTATATGTATAGATAGAAGATTGAACGGAATTCAATCTTCTATCTATCCCCCTTTTTTTTCTCGAGCTCAGATCGCCCGTAAATTATTTTTCCTTTTATTTTTATAATATTCTCCTCCTTTTCCAATGGGTTTCATCCTACTGTGATTTTCTTTCACTTTTTATTATTTTTAAAGGTAACTGCCCTGGTCTATTATCTACTCACCAAAGCTGTTATAAAGTCTAATATAAAGTGAGTCTTGAATTTATCTTTTCGCATATTCTCGCTGAAATTATAATAGTGAATGAATGAATGAATATATTGTCTAATGAATGAGAGTTGTTTCTCAAACGCCATTGACCCCCGTATAACCAAAAGCTCGACATCTAAAGGCATGTTCTGTCACGGGCCGCGGACTGCGCTCTATGCAAACAATTTTAGTGCTCTGCTGTACGTTAAATGTCTCCGAGATACGATTCACCAGCGAGATATAAAAGATAACGTGAATAAATGGCGAATAATTATAAACTCGTAAAGTTGTTTAATTAACGCCTCCAGCCTGGAGTTTGCGAGGCGGTTCTTCTATATTACGAATATTTTGTAGGTTAAGCGCGGGGATATGGATTTTCTTCGTGATTAGCATCTTTGAAGTAACCGTGTGGTACGAATATCAAAAGACTTTCTTTGAACTTAATATTTACGAAAGTAGAAATAACGGGTTTTTCATTTTTTATTAATATTAAATTTACTTAGAATTGAAAAATATTCGTCGCTTATTTCTATATAATGAATAACTCTTTTATGAAATACATAAATTAAAAGAAATTAGTAAATCAATGAAAATTCAACTTCAACTTTATATAAGTAAGGGGCAGGAGTCTCGAATTTAGTTTTGATATTTTTTTTTTTCTAGTTATGAGGTAGAGAATAGTAGAGATGATATAAACTTTTCATAAAATAATAAGTCGTAAAAAGTATATTAATGCTATCTAGAGATTAATTTTAATACATATCGTGGAGATACCTGGGAAAAATTTCGTCTTGTTGTTATATGAAATCTAACAATAAATAAAACCCCTCAATTGATGTTGAGATAATATCTAAATATAATAATAAAATAGGAATATTCTCACGCTGCTCAGCTATCTCAATGCCTGTCTTTATCACCCAACATCATGCACATCCCTGATCAAATTATGCAAATTAAAACCTACTTAATTGGCCAATTTCCAGGCCATTATGCAAAATGTTGAGATATTTTGTTTTTCTTGCAAAATAAATAAATAAAAAACTTTTATTATAGAAGACTATACGATTTTAGAACAGTTAAGAAAAAGAACAATCAACTATAGCAATCTAGAGCAACATTTGTGATTGGTGGTTCCAATACGATGTACATATTAATTTATAAAGTGATCTGACAAAATATACTTTAATGATTTATCTAATTAATCTTCTTATTCCATTGAAGACGAATTACTAGAACATGCCTTACAATATTTGTACTTTTTTTTTTTATTAAAACGCTAACGGTGGCTTTGATCGATAAAAATCAAGATACGTATCTGTAATTCCATGATAATTATTCCGCTTTATAGTTGAGGATAATTATATCATCAAATGCTTGACACCGAACATGTAAGACTGAGTGTCTGTCTACTTAAATTTTATTTAGCGTAATAGAATTTAGTATCAAATTAGTGTCTATTATTCTATTTAATCTTTATTCGTAATTATTATTATAGGCTATCATAAATACATTACTCAAGAGCATTGACTTCCTGTTAGTTATAATCCCATAACTAATACTTATCGTTCGCTTTATTGCAGCAGTTCCTTGCGATATAGTATCGTAGCTGTGGGATAGGCGCGCTCTCGAACGCCCCGAGTTACCCATTAACTATGTAAACATTTACAAAACAATCATTATTATCAGACGGATAATAAGCGAAATAAACGCAATATCAAACTAGGGCAGCAATTGATTTGCGATTATCGTTACTAAGCGTTATTTCGTTTGAATTTTCGTTTGATTTATTGTCTCCACTTATTTTATTTAAAAACGTACCATACTATATTTTAAAACTAAATAAACTTTCTACCTAGAGCTATTTATTTATTTAGGTCACAGTCAGCACACCAATTTGGATCCATATAAGTATGTATTATGAATGCGTATTAAAAATGTATGTCTGTCAATCTGTATTTTACCTTTCCCGTGCTAACCACTGAACCGATATAGGCGTTTGATGCAAAAGGTGAATATATGGGACTTTTAAAAAATGATTATAGTTCACATGTCGATTTGTAGGATCAAAGAGATTTTTTTTTTTCAATGCATATTATATTATATATTCAACTTATCAGAAACATAGTTTTTTTTTTTTTTTTAATACGCATTAACTTTAAAAATCTAAAGACCTTGCAGTTCTCTAGGCGGATTTTCTTAGGGAAGTGAAACTCCTCATTTTCCAATATTTCCATATTTACTTTCATACATTATATCTCTAACAGGTTTTACGATTGATTTTATAATTTATAGTGACAATAAATACTATTCCTTATTTATAACTCATCAAATTTCTCACATAAAACAGTTATTGCAAATATACTTCATCGGCTGAGCATAGTTTAACGGCCGACGTACAGTGCAAATATCGCATGCATGTACACTTGTGCAGAGTTCACGGCATCTCTACCGCAAGTCATTAAATCACCACGTCAGTCCCATATAGCGGACACACATGATTTAATGGTCATCTACCGTAGTTTACTCTTCGAGATAAGACCGACGAGGAAACACAGTACCCAATGGAGGTAACTGCCACGTGACACGTGCTTGCGCGGAGGACAATGTGTTATCGCGAATTTTGCGTAACAAGCTTTTAGCGGTAGTAGGTAATTGTTAAGAACATACTGATTAGAAAATGTGCGATTTTATTTGTTACTTTTGACGTGAATATGTCTTTTAATTTGCTTCCATAGTGGAAGGCAATTCAGAAAATTTATGATGACAAAATCGGGGGATACAGTTTGGTGTTGCAGCCACATATCTACCATCCGCATCCAAATTGGGTGCACCACTCAATAGCTAAATAGATACAGTCCTGAGTATTCTATACACAAAAATTGTGCATCAATTTTATTGAAAATACATATTTCTCCCATACGCCAAAACCCCATAATTAAAAAATTAAACAATTGAATGAATAAGTGTTCAATTAAAAAAGAAGAATGAATCAAACTCAAAGTCTGCAACACACAGAGCATTATATTGAACTCTACTTGAGGCAAGATTAAGCACAGAACCATCTATGCATAACTTCCATACAATGGCATAGATATTTTGCGAATGCATTTAATTGTCCAGCTAAAGTAATAAGTTGTGTAGTTCTGCCCAACGCGAACGCACCACAACTGGAATCGCTAATGAGAGAGTGCAATTCAAATCAACTGATTTATAAGGAATAAGTTATTTCGCTGGAAGCACGTAGGGTTGGAACACCGGTTTCCGGACACGCACCTGTTATCGTCCACCGAGCGGATCACTCTTACGGAATGCTTAAAAATAGAAACATTATAAGAATCACATAAAAATAATGCATCTCTATGCCAACTTGAATGTCTTATCAAGACACAGAGAAAGAAAAAAGTCTATTTCACTTAAGTTTCTTCGAAAACAAAGCGATCGAGTTTTGAGTATGCAATTAAGGAATGAAAACGAGCCGTGTGGAGCAAAAAAATTAGTGGCATGCTTCAACTATCACGGAAAGTTATTAAACATTTTACTATAAGATTAAGTTTGATTCTTCTTTGTAGCACTTACTTATGTTTCATAAAATACTGTGAACGTGTTTTTTTACTTTTGATTATATTGGAACACAAAAAAAAGGGGTGGACGACAACTAGTTCACTATTTTCTTAAGAAAACCTGTTATCGTCCGGGCGGTCAAACACAGGTTTAGCGTCTTAATTTTAGATAGTCCTATTATCAATCGAGGTGTGCACAAAATTGGAATTAAGTTTATTAATTCGAATCTTATACACATACACTACTTAGTGACTAGTCTTCGTCCACTTTTTTCTCATTGTATATAAAACTATGGGTCTTCAAAATCACGCGTGGACGATATCTAAATTTGCACTGAATAAATATTCTAAGTTTCGACCGCCAAGCTATTATTTGAAAATAAATAGATTTAGTAAAAATATAAATAATTAAACTTGTTTAACAAAAGAATTACCTTATATTTTATGTGTTCTCTTTGGAACTTCGATATATTTATAAGTTAAGATAGTATTGTCGATCATTATAATTTGTGGACGAAATTTAAAATAGAGAATCTGAGGTGCACCCGTTATCCGTCCACCTATATTTTAAACTGTATGAAAAACATATATTTTTTAATATTATGTCATTATTTAGGCGAATTTTGATTATTACTCAAATATCTATAATGTATTTTTTATTAATCTACAAGTTAGTCCTTGACTGCGATCTCATCTGATGTTAAGTGACGATGCAGTCTAAGATGGATGCGGGATAACCTGAAAGAGGTACGGCAGAATCCGTACCCTTAAACGCTAAATGACTTGGAAGTAAGACATACTAGACTAGAGACAATTTTGAAATTATTAAATTGAATTTACCAAATTGCTCTGCCGAGAATCAAGTAGAGGACTTTCCACTAATAAGACACCCCTGCGCCAGGGAGGCTGCCAAATTATATGTACCTACTTTTATATAATGTAAGTGCGATGTGGTAAAAGACGATGCAAGATCTAAGATAGGCGCAAAGCTGGTAAAGATGTTATATCATATTGTAGACCCTATAAACCGCGTTAACAAGGCTATAGTTTTTTTACCTGTTTTATTTTAAAACAAGCAGTTGACTGCTATTGTGTATGCGTAGAAAGACCATATCACTTTGTATAAAGTACTCTATCACCCTGTGAAAGTTCTGTCAAAATAGGTTCAGCTGTTTTGAAAAGTAAGTATTATGAATAGACGAAAAACAGAAAAACATTTTTTTATAAACGGTGGCTTTTTAATAATGTATAAGTAAACATGATATAATAAAAATCCTCTTTAATTATATAATTTCCTTTAATTATTATTATTCCATTCTCTTAATACCATTTTACATTTTATTAGTCTTTCCAAACATTCTCTTTTTCGCTTACATCTCATGTCTGCCATTTCCACTCCTGTCTAAACCTCTTTTTTCCGAATTGTCAGATCAATAATCATAAAAATACCTTAAATCAACAAAAGGAGGTCCTATTGCAATACTGAATTTGCAACGAACCTTACATTCGTCCATCCTGACAACGTGTATGTCCTCATACACATCCGGTAAACACCTTACATTCGTCATGTTAAAGTAGGAGTATACACCGCGATACTTACTGTTATCATTAATACTTCAGTATTCAATGTGAGACAACTATACTATATAGTAAACCATGCTTAAATGCAACACATTTACATGATTAGAAAGACAATGACATGTTCGATACTTGATATGACAACAACATCATCCATTTTATTCTCTTTACCGAAACCAAACGAACCTCACTCTAAAACATCTCCTTTCAGTTCAGTATCAGTATCATAATATTTATGTTCAAGTAACTAAATAACACTGTATTCCCTGTCTCTAGCCACTTTGCTTCCATCAGTTAAACATTGTATCCAATTTTTGTGAGTTGTCAGCTCTGTATAAGCTCTTTTAAACTTCGATGTGTTAAAAAATTTCATTCAATGACTGTTCTTCTAAAGCTATCATAATCTGATGGCTCTGTTAGTCTTTTTGAATATCTGTTTCAGTTATTCTTACATAAGAAGACAGTAAAATGTGCAACGGCCTTCTATTCAGATCTATACAGAAAACCACAACAAGAAATAGGTAGCACAAGAGAAACAAAATAGAACTAGGAACAGAGAAAGGTCAACAGAAATTATCCACAATTATAAACTCTTTTCATCAATAATTCTGTGTAGAATAGCACCAGAAATAGACAAAAACCAACGAATAGAACAGGCCGGTTTCCGACCACATTATTCCACAATCATTGACCACATATATGTCATAGAACATATAATTGAAAAATCTAAAGAATTCAACAAACCACTTTATATAACATTCGATATCCAAAACTTTCGATAGCATAACACACTCAGCTATATGGAATGCTTTGAGAAGTAATAATATCAACGGAAAATACATAAACATTATAAAGAACTTCAAAAGTTCAACTAACAAATTTTGTTCCATGGGTGTTTCAAACCTCTCCGAATCCTTTATTCTGCTAAACCTTCTATACACCTACAATGAACCAAAGTAATTTTATTCAGTTCTGGACCACAATCAATATCAATTCCCAACTACTGTTTCACTTTTCCTAAGTCTTTCATACGAAATTTCTTACTGAGTACCTATTTGCTTTATATTTTAAATCATATATTCATTTTAAGCATATTAAATTATGATCCACATATAAACTCACTATAACACTCGTACCAATCTCTCGGGCTCTTCCTCAACCCAAACAAAGCCCTTCTCAACTTGTAGACCTTATCTCAATTTCATAACCATCTGGTGAAACTTCAGATTTAATAGTTCCATTTAAAAAAAAACGGTTTCTACATCCATACTTTCTAAATGCCAACCTCCCACACATGCAATTGACATTGACAACTTTCATAGTTATCACTCTTCCTCCTCTTCTATTACTATCTTGTTCCACGAGCAAATACATTTCTTCATTTCACATCATAAATTTGTTTAAAACCTTTTGCCACTTTCCGCTTTGTATCTCCCATTTGACCCTATCCTAAAAATCCGTTTTGCTTCGCACATTTTCATCCATTGGTTCCTCAACAATTTCCCACGTTTCATTTTATTTCAAACTATTTATCTCATCGCATTTTTCCATTTTTTTGCTTCTGAACTTTCATTGCTTCTTCTCCGGCACACATTCACATAAACAACATGATCATTAAATTTTTAAAGCACTCTTTTTTCTCCCTTAGGTCAACTTGTTTCCTTTACTTCCTCAACTCTAAGTTTCATTCTCTCATCTTCTTTCTTCTTCTTTTCAAGTGCCGTCTCTAGGAACGAAGGCTATTTTAATCTTTGATGCCGCCGCTCGGAACAATAATCGCGTGCTCATCCCGTACCACTCGCGGAGATTCTTGAGCCAGGAAGAACGTCGTCTGCCAGGTTTTCGGTGTCCCTGAATCTTGCCCTGTATTAGTAATTGCAATAATCGGTACTTCTCGTGACGCGTGATATGCCCAAGATATTGCAGCTTCCTACATTTGATTGCAGTGAGAACTTCTAACTCCTTGTTCATTCTCTGCAAGACCGTCATCATCACAGATCATCTTCTTTATTATCTTCAATACTGTCATAAAATTCTTCATTATCATAATCATTTGCATCTCTTACTTTATTTACTATTTTCATCACTCTAAATTCCTTCAACTTATGAAATTTAACGTGACCAATCTCTCCTTTTCCTTCACTGATACGTCTAATTCGTTTACATATACACTTCTACTGCTAACCACTATCCAGCGACCAGTTCATTGTTGTCACTTCATCCAATTCGTTCAATGAACTCACCATTTCTACGATGAGATCTCTATCCTCGCTATTACCTCTGAAACTTCTATTCTGACCTACAAATTTTAGACCAGCAAAATTAAAATTAAGTTAATGTCAGTTATTTCCAGTTTAAGTTGGTTCCAATTATCTTCGACTGACTGTGTTTATCTCTGTTTTTTCATCTGCCCACTCATTAATTCCATTTGATACTGGAGCTTTGATGGCCATAGTTTTGACCTTTCTGATTTTAAATTGTAATACTTTTAATCCAATCCATCAGCCTGTAGACGTCCACCGCCACTGATCCTCTGAGCTATGTCGGTCACTTTGGTTCTCCTATGAATCTCCTCGTTTCGGATTTTATCCCTGAGAAAAACGCCCAACATAGCTCGCTCCATAGCGCGCTAGGGACTTTTAATTTATGGACAAGGCCCACCGTCAGTGTCCACGTTTCTGCTCCATACGTCATCACAGTAATACAACAAACAGTGTTATACTTATTATAAATAAACCTGAATATCGTATGCTTGTTAGAAGTAGACTGTCTCTACTGTAGGTACTTAATTTTAAAATCTTTTATTGTAACAGTCAAACCATTGAAATAAAATGAAATTCTATTGGCATCAACCCATCTATGGATGATCGATCTTGAAGAACTCTGTATATATTTATTTCACTAGTATCAACCCGTCTATTGATGCTCAATTTTTAAAACTCTGTATAGTACCTATATTTATTCCACTAACATCAACCCGTCTATTGATGCTCGATCTTGTAAAACTCTGTATAGTATATTTGTTCTACTAACATCAACCATTTATTGATGATTCATCTTTTAAAAGTTTCTATACACTTATTTCACAGAAATTCTTTTAAAACTCTCTATGTATTTATTTCACTCACATCAACCATTTATTTATGTTTTATCTTTTAAAACTTTCTATACATTTATTTCACAGACATCAACCATTTATTGATGTTTTATCTTTTAAAACTCTCTATGTATTTATTTCACTCACATCAACCATTTATTTTATGTTTTATCTTTTAAAACTCTCTATACATTTATTACACTGAAATCAACCTGTATATTGATGATCTATCTTGTAAAACTTTCTACATAATATTTATTTCAATAACATCAACTCGTCTATTGATGACTTATAAAACTCTTTATATATTTATTTTACTAACATCAACTCGTCTATTGATGACTTGTAAAACTCTTTATATATTTATTTCACTAACATCAACTCGTCTATTGATGACTTGTAAAACTCTTTATATAATATTTATTTCAATAACATCAACTCGTCTATTGATGACTTGTAAAACTCTTTATATAATATTTATTTCAATAACATCAACTCGTCTATTGATGATCTATCTTTTATAACTCTATATATTTACTTCACTAACATCAACTCGTCTATTGATGACTTGTAAAACTCTTTATATAATATTTATTTCAATAACATCAACTCGTCTATTGATGATCTATCTTTTATAACTCTCTATATATTTATTGCACTAACATCAACCCGTCTATTGACGCCAAATGCAATAAACATATCTACTTTCATTGACATCAACACGTCTAGTGATGTTCAATCTATCTTTTATAACTCTCTATATACATTTATTGTACTGACATCACCACGTCTAGTGATGTTCAATCTATCTTTTATACCTCTCTATATATTTATTGCACTGATATCAACCCATCTATTGGCACCAAATGCAACAAACATAATCTTTTATTGACATCAACACGTCTAGTGATGTTCAATCTATCTATTATAACTCTCTATATACATTTATTGTACTGACATCACCACGTCTAGTGATGTTCAATCTATCTTTTATATCTCTCTATATATTTATTGCACTGATATCAACCCATCTATTGACACCAAATGCAACAAACATAATCTTTCATTGACATCAACACGTCTAGTGATGTTCAATCTATCTTTTATAACTCTCTATATACATTTATTGTACTGACATCACCACGTCTAGTGATGTTCAATCTATCTTTTATACCTCTCTATATATTTATTGCACTGATATCAACCCGTCTATTGACACCAAATGCAACAAACATAATCTTTCATTGACATCAACACGTCTAGTGATGTTCAATCTATCTTTAATAACTCTCTATAATATATATCTATTGCACTGACATCAACCCCTCTATTGACGCCAAATGCAACAATCATATGTAACAACCTTTCAAACCAATCTATGTAAATGACCTTACTGTGTATTTCAATGGTAATATAGATATGCTTATCAATCTTATCATTCCACAGCAATCGTGTCACGAAGCTAATCCATCTTATTTAATGCTCACCATTTAAATTCACTAAATCATCATAAAATCAATAGAATATCAATAGAACATCAATAGAATCAATATAATAAAATCAATATTACATACATCATTATCGAGAACATATGAGATACCTACGTTTCAATTCTTAAAAATGTACCTTAGGAATATTTCATATTATGAACCATTAATTAATATTATCAACCATTAAAGAAATTGAGAAGCCACCACTCAATAATATAACAAATTAAATGTAAAAACGTTTGCTACTAATCTCTAGTATTCCTTTTTGTCAAACTATACATTTTATCATCTCATCACTCTTATAATAACAACAACAAAAAAAAAATGGCGTAATAAACTCAAACTCTAAAGTAAAAATTCGAAGTCAACTAAACCGAACTTAACCAGTGATAACATTACGTAATATTTTAACTTCAACAAGGAAAAAAAAAAAAAAAAAAAAAAATAGACAAAAACTTTAACTAGTCCAACTCTCATCCTTGTCATCTTCATCCATGCTAGTATCATCGACATTTAAGCCATGTTAAGTCAAGTCAAATAAACTTAATTCAAAATTGGTACACTGTATACTTTAATGGTGATAATTATTTACGAAAACTTAAAACTAAAACTACGAGGGTTCCAACGCGCCCTGGTCTGAGAAGAGCCCACAACAAACTCAGCTGGGTTTTCTTTTTATATTATCACCATCTTACAAAATGGCTTTAAAATGATTTTAACTGTTGACTTTTAGAGCAAATTATTTTCATAGTTTTTGTCAAAAAAAAAATAAAAGTCAAAAAGTCCGAAATTGGACAATAGTAGTTGTAAAGAGACACAACAATGAATTGCTCTAATTCAACTGCCGCTAGTTCTATTGTCCGTACAACAGATAGACTTACAATGTCATTTCGATTTTTTAATTTAATTTTTTTGGCCAACAATATTAATCAGCCCCCATGAATAGCATTGGTTCTGATGAACGAACCACCAACCTAAAGATCACCATAATTGAACATGATTGTATTCATTCTGTTTTAGTCAATGTTCAGTTATACATAAAAATAAAAATAAATCTTTAAAAACAACTCTATCTCCAAATCCTTCTTTGTTACTAATCAAAAATTCTAATTAATTTATTTAGATGTTCACAACGTAGTGCAAGTGCACTAGATCTAATCGTTTTGTCGTTAATGAGTGCCATGTATAATATAATCTGCGGCACGCTTACCAGTAATATCGCATTGATTTATAAGTGCTAAGTAGTTTTCATAAAAGTAATTCTGGGTTCATTATATCTGCTTTTCCATCTCAGCATGTCCTCCAAAGATTGAGCAAAATTAAAAAAAAAAAATAATTTAAGCTAGGTACATGATCTTGTACTTAGTCCTATCTTCAGGTCTGTCCATTCTAAGCCTTCGGTTCTGATGACTGGAACCAGAAATTCTACATTCCCGAGATTCTTCACGAGAATAACGTCGTCGTTCTGCTGAATATTGTCCACGAGCTACGTCTAAGTCCTTTTCAATCCTCAAAAATCGCTCGCGTTGTTGCTCCTGTTCGCAGTCCTGTACTCCTCCTATAGCTACTAGTACGCTCCCGAGAACGACTTCTCACATGACCGTGGCTACGGCTGCGACTACGGCTGCGGTAACCACTTCGCGAAGGACTCGGTCTCACTGCTGTGTTAGAATCATCCACTGCGAGACGTCCGTCTACATGCTGCAGGCGTTTGTAAACGTCGAGACTCCTTATTCCCATCACCCGGCATTATTTAGAGCTCGAACAGAAAACATAAAATTTGTATTAGTAATTCGACAAATCGAATAAAATGAATTTTGAGATCGAACAAAATAATAAAGTCGGCGTTGTCTTACCACTTCTGAGATATAATAAAAATCCTCTTTAATTATATAATTTCCTTTAATTATTATTATTCCATTCTCTTAATACCATTTTACATTTTATTAGTCTTTCCAAACATTCTCTTTTTCGCTTACATCTCATGTCTGCCATTTCCACTCCTGTCTAAACCTCTTTTTTCCGAATTGTCAGATCAATAATCATAAAAATACCTTAAATCAACAAAAGGAGGTCCTATTGCAATACTGAATTTGCAACGAACCTTACAATAAGTTCACTAATAAAAACCCATATATTTCGAAAACACGGACAGGAAGTTAATTTTAATTGGTATAGATATTTAATACATATTAAAGTGGTGTTAATATTACATATTCAATTACTTACACATTACATGCATACTTTTTCATAGTAAATTTCTCATAGAAATCAGTGGACGGATAACAGGTACAAGGGTGGACGATAACTAGATTTAGTGGACGATAACCGGTGAAATCGGCATTTTCAGCTTTTTATTAGGATTAAAAAAAAAGTAGTTATCTGACTAAATAAACACTAACGTGCAATGAAAATAGACTATATTAGAAGTATATACCAACAAGTTTTTGTTTAATTTTTTTTATAGAACATATATTTTCACCCTCTCAAACTCAGTAACTCCACTAAATGGACGATAACCGGTAAGAATACCCTACATTATTTATATATTCTAGCAGCCACTCAGGTATTCAAATTCATAGCACAAAGATAAGTGTAGCGAATGTCTGATACCCACCCTGGGGGAACCTTATCCATATCAATTATTATTATTAAGTTTCAACATTCATAATTATTAATATCTGTTAAATTGAGCTTCTTATTAGACCGACTTGCAAATGCAGATAATTACAATTGCCAAAATCGTTATGATTCTTTTCTCTTTTAGCTGACATAGTTTATTCTTAAAACGATATTTTTTCGATATTATACTCACTTTGCATTAGTGCCATCTTTATTTGTATTCTACATATATTATAACACGACAGTCAATAAAATATGTATCATTTATTACAATTAATTTATTTTTTCATAAACATACATTTTTACTAAAAATCAGATTCATTGTAGAGCTTTAAGCTAAAAATTATAAACGTGACAAATGAAATACTAATAAACTGCATATAGTTTCAGTACATCACTGGTGTGAGGTTTTATAATGCAATAAAATAAATAAAAAATAGGTATATCCAATCAATGTTTTAGAAAAATATTTTCTTGATGTTATTTATTGTAAAGCAACCCCGGCACGCCAATTGGAACACGCTACCTACATGCCCATAGTCGGTTCAGCGTTGGTGTTCTTTGATCATAATATGATGATTGCTCGCGGCCCATGTTCGCTACCGGTTCGAACACGGTCCGACTTCGTTGCGATCCTTTACATCTTTATTAAATAAACATGTATGCATGTCGTGAATGATAATTAAGAAACAAACAAACAAATGAAATGCAATAGTGAACGCGATAGTTTGTTGCTTTTTATTTAATTGCCCATTGTTCCGTATGAACTACGAAGAGCCTTATATGAATGTTTAATTCCTCTAATAAACTGAAGGGTCAATGCATTCGCTCGTGCGGCAGGTCGGAAGGACATTTATATGAGCTCGTTAGAGTTGGCTAGACTTGTCGGAATTATATCCATTAACCTCCTCAATTAGTGTGCTTACCGGTGCGGCATATGTCAGCATTCAGCAATAACCCGAAACATCGCATGTAATTTACCTTCTCTGTATTCGTGATGCGACGAAGAAACTACTAGTAAATAAGTATACTCTTAATTAGTCGTTATACTATAAATTTTAAAAGCAACGATAAGGTCCCGTTTGTCGTTCTGTGTGGACAGTGCTCGCTGGGTAATGGCGCCTTGCGGATTACGTTTAATTAATTCCTCCTCGCGAAATGTATTCGCAAAACAGATTTGGGCAAGCTATCGCTATTCGATATCCGCGCGCGGAAACATGGAAATGCGACAGAGTTCTCGCTCAGTTTCGCACGCGGACTAACTCAGTTCTGCCCCCGGATTTTCCAAGTATTGCATCAATTATTTCTATAGTCTCCATTGTCGTGATTGGCTGAGTTTTTGGTAATCTTTATGCAACAATGCATTTTAACTAATAGCGAGAGTCTCGACCAGTCAGAGGTGAACGCGACCGTAATACTGTAGCAATTATTTTTAGATAATCGACCCTCTTGTATATCAACAGTAGGTAATGTTAAACTTAAAATACGAATTGCTTCAATATTAATTAAACTTTGTGATCACACATTTTTCCAACACCTTAAGCGCGGAAAAACATATCAGATTGACATCAGATAAGGCTTGGCTACAATCACGCCTGATGGAAAGCTATGATGCGGTCTAGATTGGAGCGCGCTTGCCCAGAAGATGAATATTCATACATAACCGCGCCGTGGTGTACAACGATTAGTATGCGACGGGCTTTATAATTGCTGCCAAGTGACAGGGAATCTTTCGAAGTGGCCAGTACTCAAATCAAAAATGGCATAACGCAACTTCTTATTTGCTTTAATTTAGAAACTTTAATTACGTCATGAAGAGAACAGAAAAGAAGAAATGAAGATGAAGTTATAGGAAACGTCGTGAATTATCCTTGTTTGTGGTTGCAAAAATTGTAAATATGTAAATAAAAAGTATCGTGTTGAAACTCCAATTTTCCTAGCCAGCAGCCCGTAATAATACATAATATGGACGTCACAGTAGGCACATTATACCCTACTTTTTACTAACATCAATTTTATTTTAATATATTCATGAACCGTTGTCTTAGCCTATATTTATGGGCAAATTGGTTTTTAACGAGTAAATTTACAAGAATTTTTCACCTACATACGTGTGATGTGGGATTATTGACAGCTTAACCAGCTCCGTAAATATGTCGACGACAAGTTGTGACTTTTTTTTCTGAATAAACTTGTAATCGATTACATTTATGCATCGCAGAAATGCCGTTGAGCTTTATATAGATTTATTTCAGATAAACTTTATCGGAATGTTCGCTTGTACTGGTGAGGGCTTTTAAGAAGATGAAAACTTGAACGTAATATTAAAAAAAAATACTATATAACTTTCTTAAACCCATGAAAACTACTTTGAATTTCCAAGATAAAAATTTCTTATCTGTGCCACAATTTTGTCAAAATAGGTTCAGCGGTTGAGTCATGAAAATGTAATAGATAGCCGCATTTTCGCCTGTATAAAATATTAAAAAATAATATTTTAAGTTGAGCTATTACGCCAGTCAAATTTGACATTAAAATCGCAAACGAAGGGCTAGTTCTGATTTTTGAATATGTTGTTAGGACCACTACCAGTAGTCTAAATTCAATTTTGCAGCTTCGAAAGACCTGTGCTAATTTTGTAGCACTCGAAAAACCGCGAAATTTTTGCACTTTTTTTGGGTTTTTCAATATAAGTCCTAAACTATGCGTTTCTAAAAAAATATTTTTCTATACTTTTTTAAAGTAGACTAAAATTGCTACAATTTAAGACCAAAACTAGCTCTTTAAATTCAATATTTATTGAGATACAGCTCTCCAAAAATTTACAATTAATTCCAAAAAAGTGAAATTTTAAGATTCGGTCAATTTTAAACCCCGATATCGGGGAAAATACTCATTTTACGAGTAAAGTTAATTGAAAAGATGTTGTAGTAAATATAATTAGCTTTAATTTAAACACTAAACAACGTCTGTAGCCCATATAGTTTACTTACAAATCCTAAAAGTTTAAAAAATGCGAAAATTGCAGTTTTCTCTTTAGTTTGTTTTGAATGTAATTTGAAAGAAAAAACCATGTACATCCACAAGAAATATGTATTAAAACTATTACTAAGTATTTAAATTAAGTATTTATAATGTTATTTATTCAAGAAAAAAATTATTTATATTATTATTGATATTTATTGATTTTTATGAAACATATTAATCTGTATTAAAATGACATTATGAGTTCCGAGCAATATAAGTCGTAAACTACGCATTTTTGTTTAATATTTTCTATACATTTTTAAAGTAGACTAAAATTGCTACAGTTTGACATCAGAACCAGTTCTGTAGCTTCAATAATTGCCGAGATACAGCTCTCCTAAAATTGAACTTTTTCCAAAAAAAGTGAAAATTTAAGAGTTGGTCAATTTTCGACCGCGATCTTGGGGATAATACTCATTTTATGTGTAGAATTATAGGTAAAAATGTTATAGTAAATCTAATTAACTTTAATTTAAGGGTAATACGACATCTCTAGGACATACAGTTTACTCACAAATCTTAAAAGTCCAAAAAATGGGAAAACAATTTTCGTAAATTTGCTCTGCTTAGTTTGGTTTGTGAGTACCTTGAAAGGAAAAACCATGAACATCCACAAGAAATGTACATTTAATCTATTATTATAGTATTCATAATGTTATTTATGAAAAAAATATATTTATTTATCTTATTTTATTGATATTTAACCTGCATTACAAAGATATTATTTTTGGTTATAATTGTTCATTAAGGTTTGTGAGTAAACTATATGGCCTAGAGACGTCGTTCCACCCTTAAATTAAAGCTAATTAGATTTACTACAACATTTTGACTATAATTTTACCCTTATAATGAGTATTATCCTCAAGATGGCGGTCGAAAATTGACCAAATCTTAAATTTTCACTTTTTTTGGAAAAAGTTCTATTTTAGGAGAGCTGTATCTCGGCAAGTATCGAAGGTACAGAACTGGTTCTGATGTCAAATTGTAGCAATTTTAGTTTACTTTAAAAATGTATAGAAAATATTTAAAAAAAATGCGTAGTTTACGACTTATATTGCTCGGAACTCATAATGTCCTTTTAATACAGGTTAATATGTTTCATAAAAATCAATAAATATCAATAATAATATAAATAATTTTTTTCTTGAATAAATAACATTATAAATACTAAATATAAATACTTAGTAATAGTTTTAATACATATTTCTTGTGGATGTACATGGTTTTTTCTTTCAAACTACATTCAAAACAAACTGAAGAGAAAACTGCAATTTTCCCATTTTTTAAACTTTTAGGATTTATAAGTAAACTATATGGGCTACAGACGTCGTTTAGTATTTAAATTAAAGCTAATTATATTTACTACAACATCTTTTCAATTAACTTTATCCGTAAAATGAGTATTTTCCCCGATATCGGGGTTTAAAATTGACTAAATCTTAAAATTTCACTTTTTCGGAATTAATTGTCAATTTTTGGAGAGCTGTATCTCAGCAAATATTGAATTTAAAGAGCTAGTTTTGGTCTTAAATTGTAGCAATTTTAATCTTCTTTAAAAACGTATAGAAAATATATTTTTTTAAACCCATAGTTTAGGACTTATATTGAAAAAACCAAAAGTAGTGCGAAAATTTCGCGGTTTTTCGAGTGCTGCAAAGTTAGCACAGGTCTTTCGAAGCTGCAAAATTGGATTTACACTACTGGTAGTGGTCCTAACAACATATTAAAAAATCAGAACTAGCCGTTCGTTTGCGATTTTAGCCACTTTTGGAGTCAAATTTGACTGCACTATATACTCCAATGGAATAGGTATAAATTCATTTACAGAATATGCGCAGTTTACTAGGTTAGCGTAACTTTATGTTATTGTTTCGTATATAAAAGGAAGGAGACTCGGCAAAGCTGCGTGATAATGAGGCGTTTCGTTGGTAATTAAGAGCGAGAGACAGATCCGGCGTCTTATCTCACGAGTTGTGATGACAGTTTAGTCGCTCTTTACTTTTTAATTGGTTATTAACGTCTTTGCTGAGTTTCATTGCAACTGTTGTTTTTATTACTCTAGGGAGAGATTCCGTTGGCCTGATTTGGTTCCTCCACCATAGTAAAATGGCCAAATTCATTACATTTTACATGCGAATAACGGGACTTATCATTAAATATTTTACGATATCAGCCTAACTTACAATATAAGTATTATTGTATCGTAAATCAACAGCGCTTCAGTAAACTCTATACGTAACTAAACCCTATTAAATATAATATATTTAATAAGGAATATATTATTATATCACTTTTTATCAGTGTCATAAACACATTGAAGTATTGAAAGGGAGTGTAACAATATAATCACATATTATGGGCGCGCTGTTGAATTACGTTATGTCCCATCATTACATTAACATGCTTTAACGGATCCATACCTAATGCTGATCGCACATCAAGGATGAGCAACAAGCCCCAAACGGAGGGCAGTTTTCGGGCTTGCGCTAGTGACAAAGCGCTAATCTTTTTATACATTTCGTAGAGATTCCATCATGGCAGCTGTCATCGGTCACAAAAAATATCAACATGCACTACCAAACCTCACTGCACAAATCTTAACCATTAGATGCAAGTGAAAACACCACTCATCAGTGTCGCGTGGTACCAAAAAGCCACGTGTTATTTCAGTGGTCCATTTGTGTTAACTTGATAAGTTATCAGTTCTGAAGATGCCATGACCTCATAGGCATGATGACGGGCATGCAGGCCTTGTTGTCATCATCTTTCCCATTTCTTAACATGTCTAATGCGCCGCGGGGCTACATGATTCGAATTTTTGAAGTGAAAACTTCTTTAGGCGCGTGGAGCACTTTTCGGGTGAAAAAAAAAAGCGTGAAACTTGCATCATCGTCACCGCGCGCTTCCCGTGAGCTGTATACTGTTTAAACTTTAATCCTTGATCACTTCTATCGGCAGTCCCCAAAGTCTGCCTCGCATTTTTTTTATTTCTGAATAGTTCGTTGCGTTCGCGTGCGGCTCGTCTATAAATATGCGATTAACAGTATTAGTCAGTTTATAAGTATGCAAATGGTCCGGCGTCAGTTGTTTCGTGAGACGTGGATATAGCGCACAAGGTTCTTTGTTGATCACGAAGCCGTAAAGGAGACAGTAATCGTTAGTCGTAGTCGAACGTGGCCTTTATAACGCTATCGGGTGTCATTCAGTAGCTCGCGATTTCTTGTTAGAAAGATAAACATCTTTAATGTGTGTACTAAAACAAAAACATTTATTTAAAGTTAAATAGACGAATAAAATGAATGTTGCAAATGACATAAATATTAGGAAACGGAAATTATGTTTGGATAAGTATGTATTTAGATAAAGAGAAGAAAAGTAAATCTGACATTGAAATTTTAGTCACTTCTTCTGCCCGCGGCTTCGCCCGCGTGAATTTTGGATTTTCATAAATCCCGAGGGAATCGTGGATTTCCGGTTCTCGTTCCCGCTCTTCCTTCCAACCTTCCAACCTTTATACCTACTTTCAAGGAAGTTTGCTATAGTAAGCTACCTATAGCTATAGCTATAGATTTCGGTTTTTTCAAAATCCCGTGGAAACTGTGGATTTTCTAGGATAAAAGGCATAAAAGTCTCTTCAAAGAAGAGTTTCTTTGCTTCTCTGGTCTTAGTAAAAGAAAGAATGATGTATGTGTAGGTAGTCTAAAAGCATGCCATACGTATCGCGTTAACATAATAAAACCACCGAACAACGAACAATAACCATTTACACGAAGTGGCTGAGTAGAAGCAACGATTACTATCATCTCTTCTGCAGATTCGTGATCCACAACTAACCTCTTGTGCTATATTGTCAACTCACGAAAGGACCCCGGGTTCGTTTGCATGTAAACTATGGATTCATTTTTCAATGTCTCAGCGATCTTGGGACACGAGACAAAAATATTTGCAAAGTACGTTAGTAGACTTTCAAAAGCTTCTGGGCAGAAGTATTTAATGTAGGCTATAATATTATTGTCAGTAAGTGAATTATAGGTGGGCCAAGTTAACTGTTACTTAAAATAATGACTAAACTCGTATATTAAAAAGCTAGGGCGCTTTTCTGCTATACGACGCATCTTATATTAACACCAAACGCTCTGTACATGCGTAACATATTTTGCCCGAACATAATATATGTAAATATGAATAGTATTAAAATATTAAAATTTAACATAATTAAGTGTGTGATAGCCTAGTGGTTAGGACGACTGACTTCTAATCGGAGGTCGTGGGTTTGAGTTCGGAGTTATGTGCGTTTTAAGTATTTAAATATCACTTGCTTTAACGGTGAAGGAAAACATCGTGAGGAAACCTGCACGCCTGAGAGTTCTCCATAATTTTCTCAAAGGTGTGTGAAGTCTGCCAATCCGCTTGGCCAGCGTGGTAGACTATGGCCAAAACCCTTCTCACTCTGAGAGGAGACCCGTGCTCTGTGGTGAGCCGGTAATGGGTTGATCATGATGATGATGAACATAGTTAAATGTTCAGCCAAACAGTGCTTTCCTGCCTTTATGAAGAACACGCTATTATGTTAAACCTCCTATTTGCACTTTTCATGAATATGTCCTTTTTTCACAGCATACGTTAACGGGACACAGCGGAAAAGTGATGGCGGCCAAATTTCTCGGTGAGCCAACCAAAGTAATCACTGGCAGCCACGACAGAACACTCAAAATATGGGATCTTAGGAGTAGAATGTGTAAGTTATCAATTATCTGATTTATCAATTATACTATAATTATAATAGTTAACAATTATCTGAAATATATCTTAGCAAATAAGAGCGTAACAATGGGTGTATTTTGATCGTAGTTGTAAAAACAAAACATCAAAAATCCGACACTTTATTATTGACGTTCTTAAGCGTTAATAGATTTTTTTTTGTATTAACAAAACATTATAATGGTTCCAAAAATTTTTCTAATGAAAAAATCAGAATAAATATTATACCTTTGACTTTTAGTCTGTGCGTGCGTTTTATAAACCATCAAAAATCTGATTAAGGATACCATTTAAAAACATTTAATCGTTTGTTACTTCGCCAACAGATATTATCTCAGACAGTTAATTAATTACTAATAGTCAGTAGCCATTTGTTCAATTAATTTATCTTAATTTAAATCTTCCTCAATCTGTTGGTGACCATCTTAACGAGATTCAGCGTGTATCGCGGCCTGCACTATACTTACAAGAAAATCATCGTAACGTTGCTTCGGTATATTTATTAAGGCTGCGACACGCGATTCTGTTGCATTACTCCTCTCCGCCGCCTCGTCTGTTGCGTGACCGTTGCATATCGCAGAGTGTTCATTTTCCTACTTGTGTGAGTATATTTTCGACGGTCCACAGGTACAGAAACTAAGTTCGCAGGATCGTCCTGCAACGACCTGGTGACGTCGGACGGCGCGGGCTCCACCATCATCTCGGGGCACTTCGACAAGCGGATACGCTTCTGGGACATACGCACGGAAATGTCGGCCAATCACATCATGCTGCAGGGCAAGGTCACGTCGCTCGACCTCAGCAGAGGTGCGCATATTATCGTAACCACGATATCGATCGCCGCGAGATAATTAAACACGAGGCGCCGTACGCCGTACGCACGACCGTTGCTGAATAACTCTCACTACGAGCATACGAATCGGTTGGAAATACACTATTGAAAAAGGCTTCTTAATTTCCATTGCCCCAATCTAATATTCACAGATAATTGAATGCATAGTATATTAGTATCGGTATTCGTGCCAGCACAACGACGTGACGGGTATGCGATGCCCATTTCCGTTACGCGTGTCTCGATCAATCCCTTTTTTGTCAGTAACGGTCCGTCCGGCGCACGAAACAGCGAGATTGATACCTTCAATCAATCGAAGTGCCGGGACGTCACTGCCTGTGCAACTGATTGAATCACGTCGATTTCGTCGCAGGTGACCTCGCCGACGAGTGAATAGGGAAACCATTCAAAGTTACACCACTAAGCATCACGCTTGGTCCACATCTGTCAGTATCTTGTACACTTATTGCTGAAAACAACGTGTCAAAGTGGACCGGGCAAATACTACTCACACTGCACAAGAAACTTTTGCTTGTGAGCTAAATACGTGGTTATTGGGGCGGATGTAACTCATGGTGCACATTTACATAGAGATTGAGTTTATTCCCACGTGAAAATAGATAATGCTGCACTAGAAGAAACGCGAGAAACCTGATATGATCGCATTTTAATTAAAAGGGCAGCCAAAATATAATAAATCTCCTTTTAGACAGGCTTGCTACATAAATATTTAGAATTCATAAAAATCGCCGTCTACCGGAGATGATACGATGCTGAGAAGTCGTTTTTAGGTAGTCGTGGAGATATCTTCATCCGCTATTATTGTTTCATGCGCGTCATCATGGCATCCGCTGTTATGAGTGAGATAGCGTGGAGTTTCTTTAAAACCTAAGGCAACTATGCTTGTATGCAATCGTTTTAGAAAATTACTTCTTTCTGCGCCAAAAAATATAATATTGTCGATTTACCTACTCGTAACTTGTTCCAATGATCTCACTATACAAATTTTTGACGAAACAAAAATGAATACCAACTCCTGGTACGTTATAATAATTCTATTCCCGTATCTGCTAGTCGGATCGCGATGCACAAGATTAATCACCTCAAACGAATTACTTTGTACGCATAATTTCGCAATCATTCTTGTATCCTAATGGTACATTTTTTTTAAGTTGCCGTTACACGTCGCTTATAAATTTCTCTATGACAGCATTGACGGAGCGAGCAATGCGGATCGGTGACAAGCCAAAAATACCATTACTTTGGTTAACGGGTTCGGTCATTATTAATCATTTTTGTTTGCTTTGCATAGTTAACTAACGTCCGTTTTCTTCTTTTCTTAAGTTAGGTACCACTCAGCAACATTGTTATTTGTCAAAAAAAAATGGACTCTTTTGACAACAAAAATGTTGGCAACATTTTAATTTAGAAATAAAATATGCTAATAGATTGAATATATATGTAGAAAATAGAAATAAATATATTCATTCACAACTTATGATTATTATTATTGGTCAGTAGGTATATTTTTCGTAATAAAAATTACTATTTGATTTAAAAACAGTATAGAGTATAGACTCTGTATGAACCAATCTTTAGTTACGGAGACACAAATTTATTTCATTATTATGTAATTGTTAATTTATGTTAAACAACGCTAATAACCAAGATCTAAAAATACTTAATCACTTTACCGTAATATTTGCTATTAAAGTATAAATATAAAACCGGTAACTTAAACACAATTTTATTAAGTACATTAAC
This sequence comes from Melanargia galathea, assembly GCA_920104075.1. Lineage (NCBI taxonomy): Eukaryota > Metazoa > Arthropoda > Insecta > Lepidoptera > Nymphalidae > Melanargia > Melanargia galathea. Next base: position 12,121,511 of record OV049869.1, on the reverse strand, counting down.
TATCGGATGTGCGCGACTTGGTCAGCGATAGAAGATTATACAGAACTATTTCTATATTATATCGATACGCATTGCTCGCTTCCAACTAAGCAATTGTAGGCCCATTCATTTGAAACAGCATCGTACTAGAGCGCACTTCTTTCTTAGAGGATTCACAAACAATTCACCTACTAGAGTTAAAAATTAAACGAAATACCGAATATTCGAAACCTTGCAATATTAATATTTGCTGCGCTGTGCCTAATAAGTCTCCAAAAGATTTTCAATGTACGGATATACTTGTTCACATTTTTATATTAGTGTAAATAATTGTGAATGCGCTACTCAAACGCTACGGCAATAAAGCCGCTTTGTTATCTTTGAATACTTTGCTATTTTATGTGCCGCCGCCGCAGCGTATAAAATTTGTAATGGATCTTCACGTGACGGCTTTCCTGTAAAACACTGTCAGCCACTGGCTACAGGCCCTTGTGTAGTTACTTTCTCAACCTGCTTGTCGACAGATGGAACTACTTTTAATTGAGATGACCTCGAGGTTTTCACGTGAAACATTAAAATTGTGCCATTCTACTGTGCGCCGTTAACAGTTAACCGCCGCTGCCTTGACTCGTAAAATAAATTGCCTACCAACATATTTTGACTGACGGCTTTTATCAGTGCTTAGTGTAAAATTTTATTAACAATTTGAAATTGCGGTCGTTGCCTACCTTCCGTATAATTTATATTCGACATTATTCTTGAGCTTTTGATATATGTGCTTTTGAGATTTCATTGCGTCTAAATTTATTTGCAGATAGCAATTATCTGTTGGCGTGCGTTCGAGATGACACGATACAGCTCATAGACTTACGGATGAACACAATAGTACGATCGTTCAGGTAAGAATCTAATATGCTAACTAAGTGTATAACTAAATAAGTTTGTTGTAGACCTAGCTAAAGTTTGATAGCTACATTGTGACAATCGCAGTCAGCTATGATGGCCTGACAATCTCTCACCATTGGCTAGAATACTCTGTTGCAGCAAGAGCAGTATAAATTAAGCCAATCACAACAATGGATTGTAGCAATGTGATCACAATTTCTGTGCTACGGGTCGGGAGGATGGATGCGTGTATGATTATACAGTATTTCAAGAAACTGTTTGCAGTACATCACACTTTTCTTCACTTCACCGCTTTCTCGGTACTCTGTATATATCGCACATTTTTGCTAAAAAAAATTGTGTACCTGTATAATATTTAAACCACATATACTACACATATACACTACGTCTTTTAGTAGTAGTATTTATATTTCTATAGGTATAAAATTTTTATTGTAAAACTCAAATGAAGTCACGCAATATAAACATTAAAGATAAATGCGTTGAATTATTACCAGTTAATAAATTGTCAATATATTAAATGATTCACTTTCTACAGTTTAAAATTTAGAAGCTGTGGCGAATTTTTTCAACATTTTATTTTTATTTATTACACTACTTTCGAAACCAGAAAGTCGCATTCAGATTTAACAGAATTAACCCAAAAAATAAATGTAGTGTATAAAAGTTGCAATTGTCATGGCATAAATATTTAAATGTGACCATTTATATAAAATGGCATTTTATTTATTTATGTCTTAAAATCTTATTGATACAGACACGCAAATGGACTATGATTTTTTTAAATATATTTAGGTATGCGTTTGAATTTTCACGATAAACTTAAGTTATACAACGTTTACCTACAGCAAATAATGGTGTGTTCAAGTCAATAGCATTAGTAGTTACTAAAATAAACACTTGTGGCAGATGGACGAAGTTGCACCATAACAGTTCCTTTTTCACCATTTTGATACAGAATCCTAATAAAACCAGCCAAGTGCGAGTCGGACTCGCGCACGAAGGGTCTCGTATCTATAAAAACGGCAAAAAATCATGTCTGTTGTATGGGAGCTCCCCTTAAATATTTGTTTTATTTTAATTTAATTATTTATTTTTAAAGTGAATATTACATTACTAAATATTCTGTGAATATTTCAAGCGTTTACCTGTTGCCGTTATCAATATCGAGCAAAAACGAGCAAAAAATCACGTTTGTTGTATGGGAACCCCTTAAATATTTATTTTATTCTGTTTTTTTAGTATCTGTTGTTATAGCGGCAACAGAAATATATCATCTTTAAAAATTTCAACTGTCTAGCTGTCACGGTTCATGAGATGCAGCCTGGTGACAGACGGACAGACAGACAGACGGACAACGAAGTCTTAGTAATAGGGTCCCGTTTTTACCCTAAAAATGTTTGGAAAATCTTCATCAAGCGCCACTAATCATCGCCAGTGGTGGCCGAGATTACGGCAGCTTTGTAAAATAACGCTCATTTTAGGAGTAGGGTAAATAGGCGATGTGTTGTGCTCAGCTAAGCTATACGTTTCTGGTGCTATGTTTTTGCATGCCTGGGTCAGTAACGCGACAGCACAACACGAATGCGCACGAGTGCAAGCGAAATAGACGGAAGACTGAGAGGGTTAGGTAATGCGATGCCGAGTAAGCCAGCACGTGATCCATGCTATGTTTTAAACAAAGCACAGCCGTACAAAGCGCAGCGCGCAGGGCTTGTTTGTTACTTTATTATAATGTTAAAAGAGCGATAGAAATTAGCACAGCACAGCGCAGCATAGCTCAATGTTGTTTATTCACCCGTAACCTTAAATCTTTTTTTTAACATCACAACTTTGTTTCAGTCACGAGTCGTTTAAGGTGGGTTGCGACTGGTCGCGGGCGGCGTTCGGGCCGGCCGGCCGCCTGCTGGCGGTGGGCGCCGCGGACGGCGCGGCCTATGTGTGGAACACGCACTCAGGCAGACTAGAAGCTGTATTAAAAGACCATTCGTAAGTATCCACTGGGCTTTGCAATTACTAATTGCTTTGTTTATTTAGCGGTTAGCATGTTAAACTGCGGATCACAAGGTCCTGGCTTCGATTCCCGGGGTGGGCCAAAAATGCTGAGATATTGGATTTTTCTATCAAGAAATTCTCAACGCCAGCACCGAGTTATCAACTATACCGAGTTGGCGGTATTTCATCCCTATACCTCGGAAAGCACGTTAAGATCCCGGTTATTAACAGTATCATTGACTATAGTAACCCGCACGCTCCCGCTGCTCCACAAAGTGATGGATCTCAGCTCTAAATCCGTCTCTCCTAAACACGTGCCACACAGAATTTCATCAGTTTGCATTGATAGTCAAGTGATCAACAGTGGATTGATATAATGTGACAAAATATTACGTCGAGAACAAGATGTATTCGACCTGTATGTATAACCATCGTGGTAATTTTTTATAAGCACAGTAAAAGGGTGGGAAAATTTTTATGACAAAACAATTTTTCTAAAACCTAAATCGAATTGAATTAAGTCGTGAACATCAACTTAGAGAGTTGACGAAAAAAAACAAAATTACACCAAGCCAAAATTGATAGCTGCTGACCAATTTGGTATTTTTTGCCAAGTTGCGACCTACTAACCAATCTACCACCTAGTTAATAGAAAATTTATTAGAGCTTACTAAAACCTCAAATTCGGCTTACCGTTAAAATCATAGCCAATTCAAATTTATATGTTCTAGAAATATGAAAGATTCGCCATAATTGATTTTAGCGTGCGCAAAGAAAGAAACTACTCTTATTTTAATTTTCATAATAGAAGAGACTTACTTAAACAACGTGATTACGAAACATTAAACAAATCGTAGTCAAATGACACCGCGCCTAATAAATACCTGTTTATTTATACAAATCTACATATGCCCATTATTTATCAACAGTAATACATTTATTGGCACTTATAAACTAACATCACACATCACTCATGTCATCAGTAGAGTGTGAAAAATTAATGACTACATATTATCACCGTATAAAAATTATATTGTTATTTAAGCACAGCTTGGAGGCGTTAACCTTTTATTGCCCTTAAACATGATAGTGTCATCCGTTCGTAACTGGTACCCAATTCCCCACTTGTCTACTGCACTTTGACCAGTTTCACTATTCAGATAAGTATCTAAAACAATAATATTATAGACAATGGCTGCCTAACATCAATTTATTTACCATTAAAAAAAACACTAAAAAAAGAATACTACAATAATAGAACTTTAAACTCTAGACGAGGATAAAAGAAATTCATTTAGTTACATACGATTGTCAGTAAAAATTATAAACTTTTTTCATACTGTTTTAATGTTAATGTTTTAAATCGTTTGAACTTTCTGTTTTATTTTATTTTCAAACTTCAAAACCAAATTCTAGGCTGCGACCAGATTTCGATGTGAGAAAGTGCAAAGCCGTCACTGAGAGACTTTCTGTTTCGTAGTTTAATGTTAATATAATTAACGTTTCTCATAGAATACATATATAAAATAAATACAGTGGACTTGAAATTAAATAATCTTTATTATTCTATATATGTATGTATATTGTTCAAAAACTTACATGGATACAGTACATTACCTAAAGTAGGTAGGTATACAAGTATAAATTAAAAATTTTAAAAACCCCCAACGTTCGCCATTTTGTGGCAGCGGCCATCTTGGATTTGCAATAGCGCTATTCTACTAGTCAAGCCCTTTCATTTGATACCCATATTAAGGGACTTGTGAAAAATATGTAATCCGCCATTTTGTAGCGGCGGCCATCTTGGCCCGATTTTCTTCAAACATAGCTAACAGCACTCTCGACTAATTCACCTTTCAAACAAAAAAAACCGCATTCAAATCGGTCCACCCGTTTGAGCGCCACAGGGGAACAGACAGACACACACACACACACACAGACACGTCAAACTTATAATACCCCGTCGTTTTTGCGTCGGGGGTTAAAAAGTAAGCCATGGTACAGCCTAGCAAGAAGTCTGGCCCCCAAACTAGGATCCCCTGAGCTAGAGGAACTCTCTACATAACATAATTGTACACAGTACAATAGTACACTATCGACTTAAATCTCTCATCAGCCAAGAACAATTTAAAATCTTAATAAACTTCTCAGCTCCGAGCACCAGTGATAAAGCGACTACTTATTTAGAACGAATGACAGGGACTAGTTTCTCTATCTTATGCACTAGGAACGAAATGCTATCCCTGCAAGCTTAACTTTTTGCGGCATAGATTAATAAAACTAATGCAGATGAAACTAAGCTCATTCATAACTGCAATATCTAATCACACGTCGGGTTTTCTAATGAAAAGATATCTAAAGCCATGTAGAATCATTTTGACATGAAAATTATGATGTAAGTACTTCCCTTACTTCTAGGTAATCTCTAGTGCGCAAGAAAAATATAAAAATATACCTTCTGAAAGATAGAATACGCGCGTTAACTCCGCCGAGCTACAAACATTAAAGAATAGGTTGAAAGCGCAAAAAAAGCAATTTGCTTTGATGTCCTGAGCTTCACAGCGTCTTCCGGCTTGCGCTTGGCCCCTTGACATGTAATTTAACGTTTCAGCGGCCACATATCTGACCTTGAATTTAAAACTAGAATTGTCTCGCTCGTGACATCGTTTAGTTCCCTTGTAACATTGGCATGGACAATTGAAATCGTGAGGTCAACATTACATCGGGCTGTCTCACCGGTGCAAATTTCTCTTTCCCACACACACCACACACATACCACCAGTGGCTGTGTTTAGTTGGTGTTAAGCATTGTGCACCGCTGATTTATTGGTTCGGTGAATTAATTACTCAGAGTAAAGATTGTTTACTTTAAGTATTTTCCATCGTACCTAAAATCCAAATAAACGAATACATGTCAGTTGTATGTATCAAATAAGATGAATGTCAAATTTTGCATAGCATTTATAGATTACAATATTATAATCTATCTATAATAATATAAAGTAGCTTGTAATAATATAAAGTAGCTTGTCCTGACTGACAATCAACGCACAGCCAAAACCACTGAAGCTAGAAACTTGAAATTTTTACAGTAGCTTCCTTTTATAACGTAGGCGCACACTAAGAAAGGATTATTGCGAATTCCATCCCTAAGGGGGTTAAATAGGGGATAAAAGTTTGTATTAAAGTCCGTCATTTTTAAACTTATATCCATGAAAATGGGTATTTAGGTTTTCGGTTAAAAATAAAGAGTTATATGTTTAAGAAATTTTTGAAAAACTACCCCCAAGTGGGTTAAATGGGGGATGAAAGTTTGTATGAAAGTCCGTCATTTTTAAAGTTAGATCAATGAAAATCGGTATTTGTATTGTCAGTTAAAAATAAAGAGTTACGTGTTTCAGGAATTTTAGAAATTCTACCCCCAAGTGAAATTTAGAAGAATCCAAGCGGACGAAGTCGCTGGCATCAGCTAGTAATTTTATAAATGTGTAGTTATAGAATTGTGGCACGTAATTTAAACCATAATGGTTATTGTTGTGTTAAGTAGAATCTGTTTTTCTTATGTTAATTATAAAAAAATTAGAATATAAGTGCAAAGTAAAACGTTAAGTCGCTTGAAAAATTGAAAAACTTAGAAATTCAGAATTAATTTCAGATCGCCTTAACATCGAATCGATTGTAATATACCGACAGAAACACGTTTTTGAGGCAGTGTTTCATAAAAGCACTAATACGATGTTCTTGTCAATGAATGAACATTTTTTCCTTCCTCAAAAATACGTAGCCACTGAATTTTTTGCCAGAGAGTGCAATATTGCTTATTACGCTTATAAGGTATGTTTTTTGATGAGGTGTTTAATTGTTCAGGCAATTGATTATTTGACCCTAAACAAAGCTTCTATAGTCTAAATGAGGTCGCTATAGTTAATTAAGCACTATCTATGTTTTGTACAAATATTTGTGTATAGTTAACTCTCGAGATAATGTTTGTGATGAACAATAAAGAAAAAAGAAACTACCTACTATCTATCTATATTTTAAGATCGTTTGCCAAGATTTTACGAAGAGAAAGTCCTAATTGAAATCAGCAAAGTATTCCGTATAGATAGCATAAAGTATTTTTTGAGACAACTACCTCAATATTCTATTGTGCCTGCCGAGAAAGGGGGTTTTTCTTCATTAAACAAGCGGAAACCCGCGATCTCGTTCGCGTGGATATTGGTTTTTGAAAATCCCGTGGGAATTATTTTGTTTTTCCTAAGCTCCTTTGAGCTCAACCTTGCTAAAAACTGTTAAAATTTCACTTGCGGATGTTTAGGTAGATCAAAATGTAAACATCCGCCAGAGAAAGTCCTATCAAAATCGATCTAGCTTTTCAGAGATAAGCCGATAATTTTTAAAGTATCCCCTTTCTAACAAAAAAGAATGAATGAAATCGGACCACGCGTTAATGAATTACAGCTAAGTACACATTTTAACTTTCATCCCCTCTCCCAAGGGAACCGTGCTGAATTTCGGGATAAAAAGTATCCTATATGTTATTCCATAGTATGAACTTAAATCGTGCCAAGTTTCACTTCAATCCATTCTGTTCTGTTTAGTTTTGAAGTCCCTCGCCTCCCACCTGCAATCTTTACCCACCTACATGTGCTCTAACAGAAAAATTATATGACATTACGAGGGAATACATAAACAATTCAAGCTTTATAATTAATCCATGCTATTGATCATAAATGTACGCCAGAATTATTTGCAAGGAAAAGGTATCCTTTTCTGTAGAACAACTTTTTTGATGTACTTGTACGTGATTTATAGTGAATCACTTAGAAAGTCTTAATTTACGGCTACCCAAATAGGTCAAACATCTAAGACAACATTGAATGAATGAATGAATGAATGATACTTTATTGCATACACAAAGAAAACCGTTGTTCCTTACTTGCTGAATAGTTTTTTATTTTTTAACTATCGACAAGAAAATAGTACAATAGTCAGAACTACTCTCTGCATTCGGCATCGGGAAATTAAAACTCGAATAATTTCTATATCACGCTATAAATACAGGTAACATTGCTAAGTGATCCTCGTGTATTAAATCAAGCGGTAAAGTTGCTCTGTCATTTCATCTATTCATCCAACTCTATTTCAATATTGAGCAAATATTGCTTTAGTTCTCTTGGATACCTTCGCAATGTACCGTTTAGTCGTAAATTTTAATTTAATCTCCATTGATGGGAATCAATTTGAATGGAACAATTTCGAATTAGAGTGAGATGAACAATAAAGATTGCTCGCCTTTTCGCTTTGCTATTGTTTCCCATTTCATAAGCATTTAACCGCTAGCATAAAATCGTTTTACTTCCTAGGTACAAGATAGGATGATTATTTATCTTGCTTTATTTTTCTTGAATAAAACGATGAAATTTTAATATAATTGTATGGAATTCAATGGTGCTAATGCAAACTGAAGTAAATTGACAGGTCTAATAATAGAGCCTTCTTCTACTTCTTCACACTTCAAAATGTTCTGTTCAGAAATGGATAACAGCTACCTGTGACGTTACGTTTAATTCAGAAAAGTTCAGAAGAGTAAGCACCAGTAGGTGTCTACTTAAATAGTGTTTCCACATAACTTTGATATGGGTTTATTCAAGGGGCGGATTAAGATATTTCTTAAAGGCCGGCAACGCATTAGTGGTTCCTCTGGTGCTGCAAATGTTCATGGGTGACGGTAATCACTTAACATCAGGTAACCAGCAATTCATATTAAAAAATAATAATCTATCTATCTATACATATAATAAAATGGTAGAATTGCCGTATCTGTATTGTACATTGAAGATTTTTGCAAAATAATAACTGGGGGATGTTAGGGATAAGTATTAGAATGTAACAAAGCTATTTTTCAAATTTTTGTCTGTTTCTCTGTATGTTTCTGCACGCATCACGTAAAAACTACTGAATGGATTGAAATGAAACTCGGCATGATTTAAGTTCATACTATGGAGTAACATATAGGATACTTTTTATCCCGAAATTCAGCACGGTTCCCTTGGGAGAGGGGATGAAAGTCAAAATGTGTACTTAGCTGTAATTCGTTAACGGGTGGTCCGATTTCATTCATTCTTTTTTTGTTAGAAAGGAAATACTTTAAAGATTACTGGCTAATCACTGAAAGGCTGGACCGATTTTGATGGGACTTTCACTGGCGAATGTTTACATTTTGATCTACCTAAACATCCGCCAGTGAACTTTTAACAGTTTTTAGCAAGGTATGAGCTCAAAGGAGCTTAGGAAAAACAAAATAATCCTCACGGGATTTTTAAAAACCAATATCCACGCGAACGAAGTCGCGGGTGTCCGCTTGCAAAGAATAAAATGAAAAATAAATAAAATTCCTCTTAGTGTAGCGATATTTATCATCAAACAAGAACTTGGTCTAGGTCAAATATGCGACGATTAAAAAAATTAATGCTCGAGATGATTAAAGCAACATCTCATTTTATGCCTTTTTGTCATACATCAGGGTCAGAGGTTAAAATAGATTGCTTTGAATCGCAGTTTGCGCTTGCGTGATGGAAACGGACGGAGGGAGAACGTATCCGGATCAGTGTGCTTAGTCTAAAGCGGAGCACTCGAAAACGAACTCGAAAACTATTGATCGATTTCAGAGTAAAATAGACCTAAAATGTCTTGTTATTAGGTTAATTAAGGTTTGAGTTCGCCAATACATTCAGCATTGTTCGAATGCTGAATGTATTGGCGAACTCAAACCTTAATGCAAGCCATTTTAGGTCTATTTTACTCTGAAATCGATCAATAGTTTTCGAGTTCGTTTTCGAGTGCTCCGCTTTAGACTAAGCACACTGTACAGTGGAGCAGCGACGTCAGTCTGATGCCGGCGCGATCGGGCATTTGAATGTTATCTCTGTATGCGCGCTCGGCCGCCGCACTGTCCGCGCGCAGCATGTGGCCGCGAGCAAGTGCGACACGTACTTAGCGTTGTCTTTCGCCAACATTATGATTTAATGCGTACCCGCATCGCCTTATCGCCGATTTGTATCACAGAAGATACCGAAGCTCGACTCGACCTCGGGTAAATTATTAAACATAATAGCTACAAGACGTCGAACCCCGATAAAGAAAGATGCACTGCCGAGACACCGAAGTGGGACAGGAATTTAGCGTTACTTTAAAGGTTGAATTCGCCATTATCGCGATTTATTATATTGATTGACTTGTTGCTTCTTGTAATACCCCATATTTACGATCGCTAAATTTTTGCCATATATTTAACCTAGTTCCCGTTACTTATATCCGAAATGTGAAAGTTTAAATTGAACTACATGCACCAAAGTCAGAAGCTTTATTTCGCGAATCAATCAACTCAATTCATACTTTATCACTTTATTTTATCGCTCGCTCTTAACCCAAAAACCTAATCAATTGCCACTCAACAAAGTATTTGTGAAACCAGTGGCTCTTTATTATGCATCTACTGCCCACTTTAAAGTTGGATATTAAAGCAATATAAAGTGGAAGTAAATCGCGACGTAATTAGCATCTTATAGTGATGTACGGCTCCTTTCTACTTTATTATTATAGGTAACTACGCTATTGCGTGTAGTCGGTTCATGTTAGATTATATTATTTCCTCGGTAATTTGATACATTCAGCCGTTAATGAAATAAACCGATGATCATTTGATATGAAATTGTCTCGTAAAAATTACATTAAGAAGTATACAAAAAAGTGTTACGTAGGTACTTACATATGCAGAGATTGGTTGAAATTAGTAATAGACAATTTAAGTAGCTGCAAAATTATCATCATGCAAATCTTAAGCATTATAGAGATAAAGGTAGTTATCAGCGCTTGATTTTTAATGACGAAATTTGTGAATTATATTCATACTCCATAAAATTAAAAAAAAAACCTAACTGGATTCTGGAAGATGCTTTTTCTCATTTTATATCTTACTTGCTATCTTCTTATTTATAAAATCCTACGAGCAATTAGATTAACATCCAAGGTTTTATCAAGGCAAAGCTTTCAAGATTTCCTTCTATGCTTAAGTTCCGATTAAGCTTTATTAATGCGAGTATGTATTTGATAAAAACTACTCTTTCGTTACTCTTTCGTTAAAGCTAAAACTATTATCAAGACACTATAATCTATACATATAATAAAATCGTAGAATTGCCGTATCTGTACATTGAAGATTTTTGCAAAATAATAACTGGGGGATGTTAGGGATAAGTAATAGAACGTAAAAAAGCTATTTTTGTAATTTTTGTCTGTTTGTCTGTTTATCTGTTTGTCTGTTTGTCTGTTTGTCTGTTTATCTGTTTGTCTGTTTGTCTGTATGTTTGTGCGCGCATCACGTAAAAACTACTGAATGGATTGAAATGAAACTCGGCATGATTTAAGTTAATACTATGGAGTAACATATAGGATACTTTTTATCCCGAAATTCAGCACAGTTCCCTTGGGAGAGGGGATGAAAGGCAAAATGTGTACTTAGCTGTAATTCGTTAACGGGTGGTCCGATTTCATTCATTCTTTTTTTGTTAGTAAGTAGAAACTTTAAAGACTACTGGCTAATTTCCGAAAGGCTGGACCGATTTTGATGGGACTTTCACTGGCGGATGTTTACATTTTGATGTACCTAAACATCCGTCAGTGAACTTTTAACAGTTTTTAGCAAGGTTTAAGCTCAAAGGAGCATAGGAAAAACAAAATGATTCCCACGGGATTATTAAAATCAATATCCACGCGAACGAAGTCGCGGGTATCCGCTCGTTATTAATTATTACGTATATTATTATGTACTACTAGATGATGCCCACGGCTTCGCCCGTGTGTATTTAGGTTTGTAAAAATCTCGTGGGAACTTTGATTTCCCAGAACTAAAAATTGGCCTATCTGTAGTAAGTAGTACCTAACCCGTCTTCAAAACGGAAAAATTCCGTGGGATCCTTACGATTTCGGAATGCAATTCCTTACACCATCAGGGTTGAGGAGTTGGACATGTACCTACTCGAGGTCATTCAACAATAAAGTCTTTAATTGGTATCTCCAATATCAATTTAAATAACCGACAGTGCCTAAATCCCATTAGTTTTAGGGATCAGATCCCCTACAGCATCAGGATTGAGGAGTTGGAATCCAAATTTTTTGTAGGACAGTGTCGCAATGTTTCTCTATCGATTAAAAAAAAAAATTACGCAAATCGGTTCAGAAATCTCGGAGATATCGGTGTACATAGGTAGAAAAACACAACTCCTCCTTTTTTGAAAGTCGGTTAAAAAAGTAGCCTATGTTACTCCCTGGTTAATTCTCTACTTGTATGTGAAAGTCCCGTCAAAATCGGTTCAGCCGTTCCAAAGATTAGCCCGTTCAAACAGACAGACAGACAGACAGACAGACAGACAGACAGACAGACAGACAGACAGACAAAAATTTTAAAAACGTGTGATTCGGTTATAGTATCGTTCAAATAACCATATGAGCTTAATATGAGGTAGTTATTTCGATATTACAGACAGACACTTCAATTTTATTTATTAGTATAGATAATACCGAAAGTCTTAATAAGATTTGTAGACTAAAATCAGCTTCTAATGCACAAAAATTTGGAATTGTCCACGTAAAATTAGAAATTTTCTATTCTCAGGGAATTTAGAAAAATCCATGTCTATATTTGGGAACCTTTGTGAACATTTTCAGCTCTCTAGGTCAGTGGTTTGGGCTGAGCGTTGATGAGTCAGCCAGCGAGTGAATCAATACTTTTCTTTTTTGTATATGCGTTTGATTAGGTGACCCCTACTTATACATTCAAATACTAAATAGTTAACATACTTTAATAAAGTATCTACCTAACTCGTAAAAGTATAAAATCGTGGCAGGTAAAAGTTCAAAGCTCGCTTAGCAAGTTCTAAATATAAGTAGTACCTAGTTGTTTTACTACCGAATATTATGTGCATACTATTTTATATATTATCTTTAATGTGTTAAAAACAAAAAGCCGGTGTTTTAAGTAATTAAAATGAATATCACTCACGATAGTTTAAATGTTAAAATCTTTAATGTGCTACTACCTACTACTACTATTAATAGAGAAAAAATGAGTCAAGAATGCTATTTCTGAGCTTAAATGAAAATAAAATTAACTGGGACGTAAATTGATTGTTTTATCTGATTGCAAAGAAGCTGAAAACTGTATAGATAAAACATTCTTTTGTAGATAAGTCTGCGTTCGCTTTTTATCTCGTCTGATACTTGCGCCAGTAGATTGCGATATACATAATTATAGTAGTTAAATAATGTAATAAGCGATTATTTTTCTCAATATAAGAGATATCCAAAAACTTGTAAAGGGTAGTTACTGAAAGTATACATCGCCTAGGAATGAAATTACCTGAATATCTCTTAGCAAATAATTGACTAAGCACACTTAAAACCACCCTTTGTAGGTTCCCAAATCTCCAACTCTTTAATAGGTACCTAATCTATACATCTAATAAAATCGTAGACTAAGCCGTATCTGTACATTGAAGATTTTTGCAAAATAATAACTGGGGGATGTTAGGGATAAGTAATAGAACGTAATAAAGCTATTTTTGAAATTTTTGTCTGTTTCAATAACCTTGTGTAATTCAATAACGCGTGGTCCGAATTCATTCATTCTTTTTTTTGTTAGAAAGTAGATACTTTAAAGATTACCAACTAATCTCTAAAAGGCTGGATCGATTTTGATGGGACTTTCACTGGCGGATGTTTACATTTTGATCTACCTAAATATCCGCCAGTGAACTTTTAACAGTTTTAAGCATGATATGAGCTCAAAGGAGCTTAGGAAAAACAAAATAATTCCTACGGGATTTTTAAAAACTAATATATACCTATCCACGCGAACGAAGTCGCGGGTGTCCGCTTGTATACATAATATCTTTGGCGAATCTAAAGTCACAACTTATGCTAGGCTTTGTATAGATGATACTTAGTTTTTATGCTGTCCAATATTGGATGTTGATAATGTGGAAACATCAAAGTTTTTGGAGAAATACGGGCATGCCACTAACTTTCTCTCGACTGAAAGAAGCCTTTGTCCAGCACTGGGACTTTAAAGAGCACTTTTACTCATCGTTACATTTATTATTATTAGGAAATATTTTCTAGCAATCGGGTATTTTACAACAACCACGTTATTGCCGTGTTAGATTAAAATCTTTAACATTTGTTCGTAGGTACATTCCATATTTTGGTTTATCACGTTTAGGATCTGTTAAACGTCTATTAAACTCCTTAACTCGATAAATGGAAAACCACTTTAAACTGCGAACAGAACTAATGTCCCGTGCGTGCTCACATAACTTGCTAAGTCGTGGCTCTTGTAAAGTTCCAGCTTTGCTTCAAATTTCCTCTTCCTACACTCAGACGACAAATAGTTTGAGAACTGTTTCATTTTGCAAAGAAATTTCATTAGGTACTGTTTCATTTTTCAGAGAAATTTTTGTTTCTTTCATTTCATATATTTTTTTGTGAATAATGTAAGTTGATCGGAACATCGCGTTATTTAACAAGCTATATTATATTTTGGGAAAAATTAAACCAACTTCAGTCCAGCAATCTCAGAGAAATCAAAAATATTAGTAACATTATATGCATAACATACATATTATGCATAGTAACTTCGTGCATAAGAATGAAAATAAAGTGTAATATACCTACTAAAACCTTCCTGAAAGAATTGTAGATTACGATATCAAAATTGGTCCATTACGTACATATGTACGTATACGGATCGAATACAGAACCTTATTTTTCGAAGCCGGTTAAAAACACAGGGGAAATATACATAGTAGATAGGTTCTTCACCTTGTCTGAGGTTTATGTATCAAAGTTAGTGCTAACGCTATGGTTGGTTTTTGTGGTGGCAATGGCAAGGCTATCGACCGCCGCGAATAGATTCTTGAAATTGCTTTATTGGGTAACCTGTTCCCGAACACGGTAGGCGTGTAATGCGGTTATGAATCAAAACGTGACTCGAATAAACACTGATTCTACCCATATTTACACCGCGCCATGATTTTAAGGTACGTTTTGACCATGCGTGCTCGAGAAGCAACAGAAGATTGAAATAGTAGTACAAATCAGATCATTTTAACAAACATCCATATCTCAACCTCCGCCGTGCACTATGTATACTGGCTGCGGCAATCCGACCAACAGTGGTTCATTGGATCTCGCGCATAATGCGGCCAAGAAGCTACCATTGGTCGGATGGGCTCGGGCAGTCATCTCTAGAACGAAATTTAAATAAAATTTACTTACTTTTTCTGTTATTTGTCTGTTATTTCGAAATAACTACCTCATATTAAGCTCATACGGTTATTTGAACTGTACCATAACCGAATCACACATTTTTAAAATTTTTGTCTGTCTGTCTGTCTGTCTGTCTGTCTGTCTGTCTGTCTGTCTGTCTGTCTGTTTGAACGGGCTAATCTTCGGAACGGCTGAACCGATTTTGACGGGATTTTCACATACAAGTAGAGAATTAACCAGGGAGTAACATAGGCTACTTTTTTAACCGACTTTCAAAAAAGGAGGAGTTGTGTTTTTCTACCTATGTACACCGATATCTCCGAGATTTCTGAACCGATTTTAGTAATTCTTTTTTTAATCGATAGAAAAATTTTGCGACCCTGTTCTATAAAAAATTTGGATTCCAACTCCTCAATCCTGATGCAGTAGAGGACCTGATCCCCAAAACTAATGGGATTTAGAAACTTTCGGTTATTTAAATTGATATTGCGGTACCAATTAAAGACTTTATCGTTGAATGAACTCGAGTAGGTACATATCCAACTCCTCAACCCTGATGCTGTAAGGAATTGCATTCCGAAATCGTGGGGATCCCATGGGATTTTTCCGTTTTGGGGACGGGTTACTTAACAAATAAGCTACTTTTTGTTCTGGAAAATCAAAAGTTCCCACGGGATTTTTAAAAACCTAAATCCACACGGGCGAAGCCGTGGGCATCATCTAGTCTTAACATATAGAACAAAGTCGGGTTTGTTCGAACACTTATAACTCGCGAACGAATGGACCGATTTTCATGGATTTTGATTTGTTGTATTTGTCTTTGTCCCGAATAGCAGAATAACTATTAAAATATTGGAAAATTGACGAAAAAATAAAATAATAAACATTTTCCCATACAAAATGTTCATGGGTTTTGTAACTGTCAAACATTTAATGTTAGGCTTTGGAGAAGGACACGGGGTACTTTATATTTCGAAAAATTATAGAGTTCCCAAGGGATTCTTAAAAAACTTAAATCCACGCGGACGAAGTCGCGGGCATCAGCTAGTTTGTAATAATTTTAACGTCCTCATAAATAACCAAATAACGTTTCATTCGTTGCAATTCAATTTTATGTTTCGACAATTCGACGATTGACTCTGTACTGAAAATATACCTTAAAATTGACCAATGCCGCTAAATACTTTTCCATACATCGTAAATAAAAATAATACCACCAACCTCGCTATTTAATACTCTTTAAAAGATTCACTGTTAATTAATATAATTTGTTTTAATAGCCGTGGATAATTTTCGCCCTATGATTGGACGATATAACATTTCCAATTATTATAAAATTGTTTTTTTACAGATAATTAACATGTTAATTACTCTCGAATCGAATAAAACGATCGCTATCACCACATAGAATAGTAAAGTTAATAGATAGATAGTCAAGAGATAGGTATTAATTACTAGAACATAAATGCCAAAACAGAAAATTAACAAACTATTTTATGTTCTCGTACATCTCGTTATCGCCATAAAATAAATAATATACTGTTATATCCCTTTTGTTGCGTATGCGTTTGAAACACAATTGTATGCTATTTCACTAGGTATTACCGTCGCTTCCTAGTACCATATCGGATATTCCTTAGCTCGTTAAACGCAACCGGGAGCGGTATGTGTAAACGAACCGAGCAAATTCACTCTAATTCTTGTTTATGAGGCCTTAACCCGCATAATGAGATATAAAACCGTATAGCGGCTTCCGACAATCGAAACGGCGCACCAAATCATCTACTCTGCCTAAGAGTATCGACTATTCGATAAGTTTTTATGTACATACCTACCTATCTCGCTAGCGATTATAAATAATTTAATCTGTTTGTCCGAGCTATATTCAGTTAAACCTGACCGCATTTCGCTATTCATTTTTAATAGTAAACTGACAACACTGATATATTCTTTAACTTTTTTTGTCGGTCGCCTAATGAGACGCTGCGCATTAATAATAAGAGTCACGATGAGTATGTTCCGAGTGCTAGTGACACGGATTGAAGCGCCAACATAATATTTGTAATGTACGACCTTATAACGTGGGATACCGTTCACGGCCACCTCGAGTATTCTCAGAAGTGTAACGGTCCAGCCGACTCCAACATAAAATGCACCAGTTTTGCCACAAAACACCACTATCTGGTGGCATTTAATGACCTTTTAACCTGAGATTATGTCGGGAACAGGCCCCGCAATAATTCTTGTCTCGTATGCATTTTATAATGCCAAAAATCAAGAGCGCCGTTCTTGAGTTGAACAACCGGTAGGCACACAGACAAAGTGTATGAAAACTATTCGATGCAAAATAAATTTTAAACAATTTCCATGGTAACTAAACTCGCGAATATGACAAAGGCCATTCGTTTTTAGTCGTGATCCCGGGTTAGGAAGATATTTCGCTCTAAACCAGTACTTAGCGCTAAGTCTACACTGGAAACGCTCATATACATAATATATTTGATGATTTAGCCCGTCAAAGCTAAATATATTTGATGACAAGTGGAAACCCGCGACTTCGTTCGCGTGGATATTGGTTTTTTAAATCCCGTGGGAATCATTTTGTTTTTCCTAAGCTCTTTTGAGCTCAACCTTGCTAAAAACTGTTAAAATTTCACTGGCGGATGGTTACATTTGTAAACATCCGCCAGAGAAAGTCCCATCAAAATCGATCCAGCTTTTCAGAAATAAGCCAGTAATCTCTAAAGTATCCCCTTTCTAACAAAAAAAGAATGAATGAAATCGGACCACGCGTTAATGAATTACAGCTTAGTACACATTTTAACTTTCATCCCCTCTCCCAAGGGAACCGTGCTGAATTTTGGGATAAAAAGTATCCTATATGTTACTCCATGTATGAACTTATATCGTGCTAAGTTTCACTTCAATCCATTCAGTAGTTTTTGCGTGATGCGCGCACAAACATACAGACAAACAGATAAACAGACAGACAAACAAACAAACAGATAAACAGACAAAAATTTCAAAAATAGCTTTTTTATGTTCCTTTACTTATCCCTAACAACCCCCAGTTATTATTTTGCAAAAATCTTTAATGTACAGATACTGCAATTCTACGATTTTATTATATGTATAGATATAGATAGCCAACTTTCCCAAAGTTAACTAAGTACTATTTATCCATATCAGCACTTTGTATTTTTTTTCTAGCATTTGACCTGTTCTTTGAACGTATATTGCTGAGTTTGAACAAAGTAATCTCAAAGTCCTACTTGTATTTATTAAGCTGCAACCACATAACTGTTGTGGTAGTACCAGCTGACCTAAGGTTTTTGTTTTTCAACAGATCAGCCGTGACGGCGGTGTCGTGGCATTCACAGTCTGGACTCTTGGCTTCGGTAGATCGAGGAAAGCGCGCAGTCATTTGGGGCGATTTGTGACACGCGACCGAGCACGTCTCGCTCCCGCTAAATGAACAGGTAATCACACTAATATTATAAAGGCGAAAGTTTGTGTGTGCGTGTGAATGTTTGTTACTCTTTAATGCCGCAACTACTGAACCCATTTGGCTGAAATTTTGAATGGAGATAGATTATGCCCTGACTTAACACATACGCTACTACTCATAGCCTATAGACTTTTATCCTGAAAAAATCAACAATTCCCACGGGATTTTCAAAAACCGAAATCTATATGTACAGCTATAGGTATATATTAATGTAGCAAACTTCCTTGAAAATAGGTACAAAGGTTGGAAAAGGGAAATCCACGATTCCCTCGGGATTTCTGAAAACCGAAATTCATGCGGGCGAAGCCGCGGGCATAAGCTTGTATTGTAAATAATATGTGGACTCTTCGATGGCCCGCGATATTGTTCCTTTAAATCCTTGTTTTACTGTGTTCAGGGCTCTGAGTATAAGTTTTCTATATAAAAACATCACACTAGAGGTGCGTTAATCTATGAAGTTGTGAAATGACGACGATTTCCCGTTCATAATGGATATATCTGCTATTAATTAATTAATTATCCATTATGGTATACCTACTGCAACTTTTCATTTAACGTGACATGTGTCACGTTAAATGAAAAGTTGCAGTCAGGCTTTTACACTTTTTATGCGGTGTGCAATTAAAATATGTGATTATAATTTTCCAATTATTAATTTCCTAGTCCCTGCTATAATAATAATCAACACTCGATTCTGATACAAACTTCACTTCTATGTGGCACGCTTCTGACAAACTCCTCGTAAAGTTTGAAATATACATTTGGGGCAAATAGCGATACGATGTTTCTATTAAAGATACAAAGTAGCTTTTATTAACAACGCCAAAGAGGCGTGTAATGAAAATTAGCTTTCGATGGCCCTACACCGTACACGCGTCTGTGTAAATGAAATTCATTCAGCCGCAACCTGATTTAATTAACTTTGTTATAAAGCGATGTTATTATTCTGCGTTTACAAAGTATTTGTGTCGATAAAGTGAACTAAGTATATTATTTTATATTTACAGCATTTTCACTTTAAAGTTAGGAGTAAAAATAATGTCGAACACTCTTTTCACTACCGACTTTACAGTTTACACATAATATCTTAATAATACAAAAATATCTTGTTTATATCGTATGATTTCATATTGATATTTAACAGGATAGTAACAAAAGTCATCCGGATCATTTTAAATGTACTATGCCTAAATCGCCTATGCATAAAATGCAATTTAACATGGCCTTATACAGTAACGGGTAAACGATAATCAAAATTCGAGATTGATACAAGTTTTTTAACCGATTTCAAAAGTAGGAGCATTAAATTACACACGTTTTCCAATATTATAATATTAAAAATTATGTTGCCAATCAAATTCATATCATGTTCTTATCATACAATGTCATCTTGACAATAATTTGACACGGAAGTGCCAAAAATAACAGGTTCCGAAAATATAATTTGTATCCATTCCGATTTATTGGTGCTTACATTAAAAACGTAATATACCATGATTAATATTATTATTGATGTGTAAAATCATTAAACATATTGATGCGTCGCTATCTTTAAACGCAAAGCTATTTTAGAATATAATAAGGATACTGTAGTGCTGTGATTTGCATTTCAAATATTAGATAATTATTTAAAAACTAGATGATGCCCACGGCTTCGCCCGTGTGGATTTAGGTTTTTAAAAATCCCGTGGGAACTTTTGATTTTCCAGAACAAAAAGTAGCTTATTTGTTAAGTAACCCGTCCCCAAAACGGAAAAATCCCGTGGGATCCCCACGATTTCGTAATGCAATTCCTTACAGCATCAGGGTTGAGGAGTTGGATATGTACCTACTCGAGTTCATTCAACGATAAAGTCTTTAATTGGTACCGCAATATCAATTTAAATAACCGAAAGTTTCTAAATCCCATTAGTTTTGGGGATCAAGTCCTCTACAGCATCAGGATTGAAGAGTTGGAATCCAAATTTTTTATAGAACAGGGTCGCAAAGTTTTTCTATCGATTAAAAAAAGAATTACTAAAATCGGTTCAGAAATCTTGGAGATATCGGTGTACATAGGTAGAAAAACTCAACTCCTCCTTTTTTGAAAGTCGGTTAAAAAAGTAGCCTATGTTACTCCCTGGTTAATTCTCTACTTGTATGTGAAAGTCCCGTCAAAATCGGTTCAGCCGTTCCGAAGATTAGCCCGTTCAAACAGACAGACAGACAGACAGACAGACAGACAGACAGACAGACAGACAGACAGACAAAAATTTTAAAAACGTGTGATTCGGTTATGGTAGCGTTCAAATAACCATATGAGCTTAATATGAGGTAGTTATTTCGATATTACAGACAGACACTTCAATTTTATTTATTAGTATAGATTAATATATCTTTCAATCAAACGTTGATAAATTTTCTATAATATAATAAAACTGTAACAGATCCAATAGGGTACTTTCGTTAGTGAAAAATAAATTATGAAATTTGATAAAAATAAAAATTTATGTAGAAATATACTTAAATATTCTGATTTTGAGTCATAAAAGCACATGATTATTTTATTAAATTAAAATTAAAAGTCGTAATTTCCCATCTGTATATCACGTGACCTAAAACACGAGCCGCCTTGTTGTGACGTCATAATGATAGAAAATACTAATATTAATCTGTGGTCATATAAGCAAAAACTAATATTAATCTGTGGTCATACAAGAAAGATAGAACCTATGGAATCTAAACTCCAAACAAAAAAGGAATGTTGATATTTTTTAATATAGTATTATATAAATAAATATTTTCGATATATCTATATTTTTAAATATATCGATATCGGAGTTCGATATACCGAAAAAAATATCGATATTTCGATATATCAGCTTTATTTAAAAAATCGTAAGTCACTTCAAAAATGATTACACAGTTATATTATAGTCCAGTATCTTTATCAAACAAATTAAATTATAAATATATATATATGTGTTAGGTTATAGTTCTTAGTAATTATTTTATTAAAATAAGGTACAATATGGCCTGTTCCCGACACTTATCAGAAGGTAGTGCTTCTGATAAGTGTCGGGATAGCCTAAACGTAAGTTTTGTCACTTCCTTACTTATGTCAAGTGACAAGGACTATAGTTGTGAATAAGCTATCCGACACTTATCAGATGGTGGTGAAACAGGGCCTTATACCAATATTTTTAAATGACGTTATCACGTAAAATATTCATCCGTAAGCCGACTTGACAGACAACTAATGATGTTTACAAAGATGTTTTAACATTCTGGAATTCGGCAGAACAGAAGTCTGGGTTACATGCAAAAGTTGTTGCTTCAGAGTACAATGAACTTTATGGTTTTTGTCTATATGACCATAGATTAATGATTAGTATTAACTATCATTATGACGTCAAAACAAGGCGGCTCGTGTTCAAGGTTACGTGATATACAGATTAACGATTACGACTTTTAATTTTAATTTAATAAAAAAATAATGTGCTTTTATGACTCAAAATCAGAATATTTAAGTATATTTCAATATAAATTTTTATTTTTATCAAATTTCTTAATTTATTTTTCACTAGCGAATGTACCTATTTATTACCACAGAGGTATCATCATCATCATCATGATCAACCCATTACCGGCTCACTACAGAGCACGGATCTCCTCTCAGAGTGAGAGGGCCTTGGCCATAGTCCACCACGCTGGCCAAGCGGATTGGTAGACTTCACACACCTTTGAGAACGTTATGGAGAACTCTCAGGCATGCAGGTTTCCTCACAATGTTTTCCTTCACCGTTAAAGCAAGTGATATTTAAATTCTTAAAACGCACATAACTCCGAAAAGTTAGAAGTGCGTGCCCGGGATCGAACCCACGACCTCCGATTAGAAGTCGGTCGTCCTAGCCATTAGGCTATCACAGCTTTATCACAGCTTTTTGTATCTACATTTCGATATCAAACTATCGATATATCGTCCAAAAAATATTAGTAATAAAGAAAAAGTAGCCCAGGTGAATGACTTTATCTTCACTACAATATTTAAGGCGCAAACTCCAGTGTTATATAGAATACATTTATAACCTTCTTGTATATCATTGTTACGTCATGAAATGGCTGACTTATTGGCTGACAGCGTTTTCGCGGCATTAAAAAATGTTTAAAATTTAATTTAATTTTATGGCATGAACGCGTGTTTATTTTGCCGAAATATATTTTTTGTGGCTTTTTATTAACAAAAACAACATTTTGAAGTGCTTTTTCAAACACAGTAGAATACCCTATTCTGTCTGTCAAATCAAATCATCACTACATAGTATAAAACAAAGTCGCTTTCTCTGTCCCTATATCCCTATGTATGCTTAAATCTTTAAAACTACGCAACGGATTTTGATGCGGTTTTTTTTAATAGATAGAGTGATTCAAGAGGAAGGTTTATAAGCAGAAAAATTGGACCCGGTAGATGGCGCTAATAGCGGGCAGGACGACGTCTGCCGAGTCCGCTAGTTGAAGATATTTTGAAAATTTTTATTGGAGGGCACTCTATAATCGATACTGAAGCCAAAACTGCAATTTTTTTCATTTTTGTCTGTCTGTCTGTCTGTCTGTCTGTCTGTCTGTCTGTCTGTATCTTGGTCGCGCATCACGCCGAAACTACTGAATGGATTCGAATGAAACTTGGTACGATTTGAGTTTATACTCCGAGGTAGGACATAGGATACTTTTTATCCCGAAATTTAGCATGGTTCCCTTGGCAGAGGGGATGAAAGTTAAAACGTGTATTAACTGTAATTCATCAACGCGTTGTTCGATTTCACTCATTCTTTCTTTGTTAGAAAGGTGGTATTTTATGTATTGTCCTGTAAATGTTTCAAGGTCATAGGTATTTTACTTCAGAAATGACAGACATTAAAACCCTCAGTATTGGGTTTAAATAACTTGGGACCCGGATCTCTTTGAACGTACGGCTTATTTTAAACTGGTGTGCGTTTAAATTTATGTTTGTCGGTCTATCTATTTGTTTCAACTAATCTCCGAAACGGCTGGATCGATTTTAACGGAACTTTCAATGGCAGATAGGTGATGTTATAAGGCTTAGGCTAAATTTAGTTTAGGTACATAAAATAATTATGTGATCCGATCCGATCCTATATAAAACCTATAAACACGCGAACGAAGTTGCGGGGATCAGCTAGTAATTAATAAATACGATTCAAGTGCTAAGAAAGATTATAATACGACTACAACACACACAATAATGGTTTAAGTAGGTATATGATTTTTGCAATTTTTTTATAATTTTGAATTTATGATTTCTTCGTTCTAAGAAGACAAAAACGTTGCAAACTGTCTTTAACCTCGGTTGTTCTAAATTGCTTCTTAAATTATTTTAAAACTTATATTTTGAGTAAATATTAGGTATGTTTTATGTAAATGGCAACCATCATAAAGTTCAATGCACATGAGAATGTCACTCACAAGTTATCATTATGCTCGCAAGTCGCAAGTGCAGCACACCAAATTCTTCGTCGAGTTCACCGAACGACATACCATTATTCGTGAAGGTCGCAGTTCACACTTACCAAAAAATAAAAAGGTATAATGTTACGCCGTCTAGACATATTCTTGTCACTTACAAGCCCACTGGTACTTAGAACCTCCCATTAAAAGTCGCTACGTAACATTATACGCTAACGGCACTCTCGTAATAATGATACGTTCGCGAAAAAAAAATATTTAAAGAATCCATTAACTAAATTAACGGTTGATTGAATACAAAAAATATAATACAGTTCTTCTGGAGTAGATAATAACATCAATTAACTATCTTCTATTATTACACATACAGTAAAATCGTTCTTAATATCTGTCCTAGCATCGTTCGCTCTAGATTTCAGAAGGGGAAAATGTAAATATGGTAGATTATATTCAAATTTTATTCAAACATTTGATACTTACTAATGATTTTAATTAGAGAAAGAAAACTCGTGGCTTAAGTATTGGCAAAAGAGTTACGATACTCGTACGATAACATTTTCGAGGCATCTATAGAATGAAGTAATAAAACGGTTTTCAAATTAAACTCAAATCTAGTTTCGCAATTTAGTTCTCAAGAGCTCTTTTGTACACTAAAACGATATACCTGTTTACTCTTTGCATGTAAAACTGTGAGCTACAGCTCGTATAGAGCGAAATTATTTTATTCAAATCTCTGATCTTCGATACTATTATGTTCAGAAATAATAACACGGCTCCACGAACTGAATAGAATATCTAATAAACCCTCAATGGTGGCTGACAGACGTCTACCGCATAGCAATTTTGACTGTAATAACTTACCTGACCCAATCACCTAGGCTTCTACCAATAATTTGAACATTAACTATATGAAAACGTTATTGTTAAAAAATGAGTGTGGAATGGCGAGGGACAATAGACGCCGCCGACAAGTGAAAGCTTGACTTTCGACTTTCATTGGGTTTTTGTATAAGTGTATGTATGGTTTCGCGCCGACCGGCGACCGGCGACCGCGGCCGGACCATATTGTCTCGGCGACATGAATTTGCCGAACAGTTTGCACTAATGGACCGTGCACACTTGTTCAAAGCATTTCAAGGCAATTCAGAAAACTGAATCTGAAAAAATTGGGGGATACAGGCTAAAAATAAAGCTACATATTTTTATCTACATATTATATGTACATCAAAAATTTGATCGCTAAAGGATTAAAGTTCGTCAATCGTTACGTTGAGTGAGTTCAGTGACTGTGACAAATCACGTGCCGGTGGTGATGGAAAAATTAAAATCGATTTTTTACAGCAAAAATTATTTACAAACAAAATGAACAAAATACAAACATTTCAAACTTTTTGGCATTTTTAAGAGCAATTTTTTGATGCCCCTCCTGTAGAAGTCAACTGCACTTGAAACTTTTAAAGCTTCTAGAATCTTTAAAGGATTCTGGAGGAGGATAGATTGATTCAGCGGTCGAGATCAAGATTGATTCAGTGATTGAAAAGGCAACAGACAGACAGATACACAAACAGATGCCCTTTCGCATTTGTAATATTTGGATGGATTTCATAATTGCTAAAATATCCGCGACTGTGTGTAGGCACCTTAATAACACTTGTTATCGTCACGAAAATCTATATCTATAGTAGTTCGACCGAGTATCGAGTAACAAAGAACAGGTAATGAAGTCTTGAAAAAATCTTGCCGTATTCCTGCCAACCTCTCGCTTGATTGAATTACTTACATACAACGTCCAACAGACAACAATTGAAAACAAAATAAACGCATTCAACTTAATAGATACTTCAGATTTACAAGACACGTGATCGATATTGTATCTATGTTACAGTAACACTGGCATACTTTCATTTCGAGTCGGCATTTTGGAAGTTGCACCTCAACGCTTTAAAATTTGCTTTTGCCGGTGCTATAACATTGAGTTACATTCAGGCCACACTGATTTGATTACAGTAAACTTATTGTTATAAGAAGAACCTGTGGAAACATTATCTGTCTACTGTCTACACTATTTCAATATACAAGTTAAATAATTCACCTTGCACTTAAGAAAACTCCCATCGCTCAGTCGAGTTGAGCTAAATCAAGTATCTTAAGTCCGCGTCCACATATATAAAAATAACGTTGCACATCGTGATTTTTGTCATAGTTAACGATTATACGATAAAGAAATACGTTTGCGACGAAACCCGGTATGATTTTCTTCAGCAGTTAATTTTAACTTTAAAACTAAATTTTTTGTTTAAAACCTTCAATAACTCCGAAACGACTAACTTTCGGATCGGAAGTTAAGTATATGACGCTGCAAATGAGCTCTACTTTAAGCCCCTGCAAGGAATGTATCTTGTTTCCTGTGACCCTGTATTATATAATTAGGTATGTGTGTTTACGTATTTACAAACGTATGACGTATATTCATAACTTTTCAAATCATTACAATTGTATTATAAATCTTCAATTTTTTATTGTATTCTCTCAAACGTTATTTACGGTAATGTATTGTACTCTCAAACGTTGTTAATTTATTTCATTGTGGCTGTTATTTAATACATAATATATAGCGAAAAAAAGCTGTGATAGCCTAGTGGTTAGGACGACCGACTTCTAATCGGAGGTCGTGGGTTCGATCCCGGGCACGCACCTCTAACTTTTCGGAGTTATGTGCGTTTTAAGTATTTAAATATCACTTGCTTTAACGGTGAAGGAAAACATCGTGAGGAAACCTGCATGCCTGAGAGTTCTCCATAACGTTCTCAAAGGTGTGTGAAGTCTGCCAATCCGCTTGGCCAGCGTGGTAGACTATGGCCAAAACCCTTCTCACTCTGAGAGGAGACCCGTGCTATGTAGTGAGCCGGTAATGGGTTGATCATGATATAGCGAAAGGAACTTCATTCCAACCGGGTGTCCCACGACACCTCTCTCGTTTTATTGGTGTGGTCGCGGCTTTAGACATGGGTCTAATTTAAACTGTTGCTACTTATGCTACCCTGCTTTACGACTAATTAATTGATTTTACACGTTACCGTACCGGAAAGACTGTGTGCTCATTTTGTTAATTTGTACTATCAACGTTTTTGCCAGTCAAATAATTAATTAATTACATACTACTATATAAATATACGCTCAGGAGAGATCGTGTCCTTTATACAATAACAAAGAATCGAACTCTGGGTCTGGACCTCTTACGAACGCGAACATTACGATTTGTTTAAAATTTTACTATACTAGCTGATTGGTTCCTGCTTCGTAAAACTAGCCTCCGCGCATCGAACATTGGAAAAGTAAGTAATGTATACAATTATGCGTTTTTATTAAATTTTTGGGAAAAAATTGTCTGCAAACACTTGCAATCGATTTGGTCACTGATCCTGAATAAATTGTTTTTCAGATTTATTAGTTACAAATAATAACGTTAATTAATTTATAAACACCTTCCCCATAAAAAAAATTTAAATAATGGTGAGAAACGAAATCAAATTAAGAAACATTTTAACATTAAGAAACTTGAAAGTTATAAGCGAACACACGGACAAACGCGGATCGCGACTTTTGCTTTATGTTTTTTATAGAAGAGCACTCCTAAGTACCGCAATCGTACAATCATTTCTCACTAACAATGAAACGACACTACGCTCCAAAAATTACAAGCCGACAAATTGATACTTTATCATAATCACATGACACGAACGTGTTGATATCTAAAACAAAATCTCTGGATCATTATCAGCTGTATGGCGTAGTAATTAAACCCCGCTACTGTAAACAAAGCTGCGATATTATGTTGTCAAAAACAGCCTCGAGCGCCTCTCACTGGGTACCGTTGACTTGCGACGTCGGAGCAGGCGTTTCGGCGTAATGACCCCTGCAATCGCGACACGGACGGCTCAGATCTTAATCGGTTCCGTCTCCGATAAGGCCACATTCCACCACCACTGTCGCCGCCAATCCATCAGGTGAACAAATAACACGTTACTTTGACATAACTGGACTTCAAGCGAGGCCTAATGAATACAGTGAATCGCATCTAATGAAATTGCACCTCTTGGCTCCTCGACAGATGAGCAATGACTAGACTAAGTGCGATCTTTGATCCTATGTACCTACTGTCTATAAAGTTTATACGTGTCTTTATTATGGGAATAATTCAATACTTGTTTTTCTTTTTGTATGAGTCTTAAAATATTACGATACATTCCTTGATGATCGGTAACTCAGTCATAATATTATATAGGTGTTCTTTTCATTTACAAAATATGTGTTCTCTCTCTTTGCATTATATTCTAAGACTTTTTTCCATGAATCACATAATAGTAGAGATTTTCGCTGTATAGTACCTAATGCGGTGGGTTCCAAGATTCTAAACTAAAGCCCAAATTAGACGGTGCCCCGTTCATCGTTCATTTTCGCGATGAACGATGCACGATACGATATTTGCTATGGCACAGTGCCTATGAACGATGAACGGTCGGTGTCAATCATTTTCGATGATTCATTGATGAAGCTTTAAAAATGAGAGCAAATATCTCGAAAAATGAACCGTCTAATTTAGGCTAAGAGTACGGGTATTGGACTCTTAGAGCAAGGCCGCACTGCGAAATATATTCGCGCGAATATTATTCGCGCGGTTTATTTTCCGTATTTTAATATATTTTTGTCGCGAATTTTAAATCGCAAGTGCGGACAGCTTCATACATTTCCATTGTCACAGAATTGTGCGAAAAAATTCGCGCGAATATATTTCGCAGTGCGGCCTAGCTCTTAGATTTAACGATTATCATCAAACGTCAGAAATAATAACTGGGACCGACGGCTTAACAACCTCTTCACATACGAAGACATTTTCGGGGTTCGTGAAGCGCGTCGAGCACAAATTGAGAACGTGTACCTACAAAGCTAAATAGTCTACGTCTACATCGCGGTCGCAACTCGTTTCAGTTGCGTCTGACGCGCTTCGACTGCGCATGAAAATAAGGAAATGGGGGGCCATCAAAGTTGTTAATTTTAGACCATTTTTGTGACGGGGGCTATCTCAAAAACTAAACCAGTTAGGAATATGAAATTTCGGTATATTATGTACCATATACTGTATTTAAACAACAAATACTAAAAACAACGATTCATAAAGTAGTTTGTAAGCTGTGATCAAAACAAACGAACATATTTTGGGGTTTTCTTTCACGGTTTGTTGCGATGTCTAGCTCGGAAATGAAATATTTCTTACGTCCAAAATATTATGATGTTCATAATTATGTACGGAACCCTAAAAGAGCGAGGCCCGACTTGCACTTAGCCAGTTTTCTATATACATATAAAAAAAATGTGAACTTGCCGTATCTGTACATTAAAGATTTTTGCAAAAGAATAACTGGGGGACGTTAGGGATAAGTAATATAGAACGTAAAAAAGCTATTTTTGAAATTTTTGTCTGTTTGTCTGTTTATCTGTTTGTCTGTATGTTTGTGCGCACATCACGCAAAAACTACTGAATGGATTGAGATGAAG
Organism: Melanargia galathea; assembly: GCA_920104075.1. NCBI lineage: Eukaryota > Metazoa > Arthropoda > Insecta > Lepidoptera > Nymphalidae > Melanargia > Melanargia galathea. Next base: position 12,091,777 of record OV049869.1, on the reverse strand, counting down.
CTTGGCATAATTTAAGTCCATACTACGGAGTAACATATAGGATACTTTTTATCCCGAAATTCAGCACGGTACTTAGCTGTAATTCATTAACGGGTGGTCCGATTTCATTCATTCTTTTTTGGTTAGAAAGGAGATACTTTAAAGATTACCCGGGTAATCCCTGAAAGGCTGGATAGATTTTGATGGGACTTTCACTGGCGGATGTTTACATTTTGATCTACCTAAACATCCGCCAGTGAACTTTTAACAGTTTTTAGCAAGGTATGAGCTCAAAGGAGCTTAGGAAAAACAAAATGATTCCCACAGGATTTTTAAAAACCAATACCCACGCGAATGTCGGGTGTCCGCTTGTTTATAAATATTATTTATCTGTAATGTAATGATTTTCCGAATAGGTTAAACTAAACGAAGCCCCTATAAATAGGGCCTTTGTGCTTAAAATAAGTTACTTATTTTGTTACTTGAAACTGCTACTGGGTCATGAAATATTGTGCCATATTTCTTTCGTTCGTACATTAAAATACTTGAAAAGAAACACGATATGCAGTGTGTCTAATACCATGATTTGTATTTATAATCCAAGTTTATTGATAAATTATTCATACATTTATTATTGTACTAGTGTCGTGGCAGGGATCAATGGTACCCGTTGCGATAAGGGTATATCACGATATCATTGATTGCGCACCAGAACGCAATTGTTCGGCAATATCATAGCTAAGAAACCAATTTTTATGTATTAATATAAAACCATATTAAATAACTCTATATCTTACAGTTCCCTGCAGGGTACTTTTGCACATTAAAGCAGATATTTAAATAGATATCTGTATACAATAGGTAATCCAAAACGTGAGTTTTTATGGGTACGAAGCTGAATAAGGCCTACATACATTTTTATTAGTTTGTACTGTGTATTTGTACTATGTAAACTTGGTTATCTGTGATTGATTTTGATCATTAATTTATATGCAAAATCAAATACAGTAAGAAATCTTTCTGTGAAAATTGAATCAAAATTGGTTGTAAAATGAGGCAGTAAAGTAACATAATTATGTATAGTCTAAACTTAGGCATGCGGAAGAATGAAGGCGTAGTGGGAACTCCCTGGCACGCCCTCACCTAAATGTCGTACATCTTTCTGTCTTTTGACAACTATTTACTAGGTTTAAAAGACTAAACTTATTCATTAACTAATTCATTTGAATAATACAACCTTTTAACAAAAACAATAAAAAATATCGTGTCCACTACCCTACCTAGGTGATGGTTTTGTTGAACGAGAAAAAATAAGAGCGCAAACTTTCCACCCCAGGCGAAACGGTTGCGCAAAAATGTTATGCCAAAGCCGTTTGACGAGATTAAGGCAACTGGTTCGATGATCCCCGCTTAGCTAATTAGAATTATTTATGCTACTTCTTAATAAGTATATAAAGTCTAGCGTTACATTACCCATTATGGTAAAAGGCAAAGTCGTCGGTTACAGACACTGACGCGACACAAATATCACCTCCTAATAAGACTAATTTAGTGATACCGTTTCGGCATAATTGTATTTTTTGCTCGTTTTGAAGGCCGGTAGTCCGCACGCAACGTTAACAACGCCGAGAGCCGACCGGAGGTGGCCTGATACCCGTGATTAGCAAATCGCTATGAGAAAATCGACAACAATGAGCACGAAACACACTCATTGCCTATGTCCCATTCATTAAGTTTTTGTGATACTATCTCTTGTCTTAAAAATTTGGGTCGCCTTTTTTCCTCTTATTAGATACCTCTAAACGCCTAAACGGGACAAATTTGCCCCCGAGCGAGTTTAGTGTATTATCATGATTAAATTATCTTCACGCGTTCTGTGAGCTATCATTTCGCCATTTGCGTAAAAGTTCCAAGAAAAGTAGTAAATTGTTCTTATTATGTTCATTAAACACAGTTTTACACGTCGAAGTAACCACTTTTACGATTGCTATTAAGTTTTATCATACAAATTCTAATTAGTATTCGGAGCGAAAGGAAAATAATAGTATCTAGGTACGTGTGCAGACTTTTTATACAAATAGACATATTTTAATTATGACTAACGATTTCCGTATATAGATGTTTGATATCGGAGCCCTGGTAAATGTCGGCAATCCACTAACGAACTATATAAATCCAGAGCTCCGATTCGATTTGAAATAGTGCGGTGATATACAAATATACGAGGACATTCAATAACGGTTACCATACATTACACATATCAATTTCAACATTATCTATACTAATATAATAAAGCGGAAGAGTTTGTTTGTTTGAACGCGCTAATCTCAGGAACTACTGGACCGATTTCAAAAATTCTTTCACCGTTGGATATGTACGTGATCCTTGAATGTTATAGGCTATATATGTACCACGGGCGAAGCCGGGGCGGACCGCTAATTGTTTTATATGCGATCAATTATATTAGAACTGCCAAGTTATAACCCACTTGGATTGTTGAAGGCCTATGTCCAACAGTGGTTGGAACAAGCCTCCTTCTTGAAGCCTCTTTCCATTAGTCTCAACGTAGTAATTAAGCCAACTACATAGTTGTTATTATTAATTGAAATTATTTATTTTAAATGTTCTTAAGACTTATCGATTCTGCTTTCTAATCCATTAATTTAATTCATTAGAACGTTTATCGTATACGATCTGACTATTAAATAAATGAAATATTTCATTTGTCTACATGAAAAATCATGGGTAAATACAGAAAAGTAGTTGGGTACATAATGGTAGAAACACATCAGCAACATCAAACTCCACACCACTTGACATGGCGTGAAGCTAAAGTTGAATAAAACGCAAGCGGCACCGTGAATTAAACTAATTTAGCTTAGGCTAAGTTAGCTCACATATGTAGCTTAGTACAATTTAGCTTGTACAAGCTAAATTGTACAGGCTTCTAGTCAAAGCATGGTGTGAGCTGGTAAGCTCACAGGTAGGGTAGTAGGTAGTGAAATGAAAGGCTAGGGCCGTGGATCGAAGCCTTTAATGTCTTCTCCACCGCTCCACACCGTTTACAATAGGAAGGAGAAATGGTCACCGGCCTGAGAATGGAACGCTGCTGGCTGTAGGGCTACGGTCTCCAGCCCAGGTGAGAATCCTGCACGACCCAGCGGTCGCCGCGAGGAAGTCGGCGGTACCGGCGGTGCTCTGACCCAGCGTCTCGTCCAGCTGCTTTCAGGCGGCGGACCCAGCTGTAGGCGGCTTTTAAGAGTAGGTCTGTCCTCAGAACGATCTTGAAAACAGATCTTCAGAAACGATCTTGGAAACTGTCCTCAGAAGATATCCACAGAAGAGATCCACAGAAGCTATCCTCCGAAGCTATCCTCCGAAGATATCCACAGAACCCCAGCGGGTTTTGTATCCGATTTAGATTGAAGCACTAGTTTTAAGATTCGCCAATTTTAAGTTACAATTGCCAATATGTACGTATGAGTTAAGGTGTCCGTTAGATTTAGATTTTAAATTTTTACTAGCGAGACCGTTCGTGTGTGTTCGGCTCAAGCGATCGTCTCAAAGTCAGTGAATGACGACACGCGACACCGCGTCGCGGCGCCCCCGCGTCCCGACGCCCCGCGCCGCGAAAACGAGTTCTCACTACAGCATCGAGTCATAAGTAGGTACGAGGTAAATGCCGCGCCGTGCGCCTTTTTCAAATAATTAGCAAAAGTTAACGTACAACGTTACAGCACCCCGCCAGAAAACGTAGGATTTTTCGTACCTGATACAAAAATCCGACTAACTCCACTCTTCGAGAACACTGTCTTCACATTCGTACTTCTACATTCGCACTTTCATACCTCTCTTTTAGACTTCCTCTTTCATACTGTCTTATAGTCCGTAGTAGTTAGGACATAAGACCCTAGCACTAAGAGTAAATATTATTTAATATAGTAATTTTTTACTCAAAACAGCGATTCAATGAATATTGTACATATACATAGCTGTAAATATTCGCACGAAAAGTAAGTTGATGGTGATAATAAAATACGCGGGTAGGTACTTTGTTGTTACGTTAGTAATATAAGTTAGGGAATATTGAGTTAATTTTTAAGTTCGGTGTGAGATTAGGGTATTGAGAAATTTATTAGTTTAATTATTAATGTACTTAGTTAGACATATTGTAGATAAATAATATAGGTAGATATATGTTTTAAATAATTGTAAAAATATAATAATTAATTAATTAAATTGTATTATATGTAGATATATTATGTAGGTATCCTTAATTCTAATATTTTAATTGACTTTTAAATGATTTGATGTCTTTGATATGCCAAGTACCAAGATCTTGACCGTTCATATCTTGTAACTTGTAGACTAGAGGAGATAATTTAGAAATTATGCGACATTTAACGAACTTAGGAGCGAGTTTTTTACTGAAGTAACGATCTTTATCGCTTTGAACATAATTTCGTTTCCACACGATGTCGTTAACTTGAAACTCAGTATGTTTCCTACGTAAGTTATACTGTTTAGTATTTTTAGCGTGAGCCTGCCATAATGACTTTTGTACCTCATTAAATATATTAGCTAGATGACCTATATTTTCACAGTATACATCTCTAGGGAGAAATAAAATTTCATCATCTTTATTCGATTCTAGGTAGTGGGAACCGCAAGGAACTAGTTCTCTGCCATAGACTAAGAAATTAGGGGTATAGCCCGTAGTTTCGTTCACTGAGCTATTTATAGCGAACTGAATTTTAGTTAGTTTACTGTCCCACGATCTATGATCGTTTTCAATGAATGATGCTATGCTTGTTATAACCGTTTTGTTGTATCGTTCCACGGTGTTAATTTGTGGTGTGTATTTAGGTGTAAAGTGGATGTTTGGAATTTTGTATTTATTGAAAAACGAGTTAAGTTCTTTACTACTAAAATGAGATGCATTATCTAGAATAACGGTCTGTGGGATTCCGTGTACTAAGAAAACATTATCTTCTAGTATTCGGATAACGGATTCTGAAGTTGCACGCCTTACCGGGAATAACATAGTGTATTTAGAAAAACAACATACCACTACTAATAGATAACTATGCTGCTTTCTACTAGTCGGCAATGGACCCATGAAGTCTATAGAAATCATCTGGAAAGGACGAGATACTTGTTTAGGTCTACCCATTTTACCTAGCGTACCATGAGTAGATTGCTTGTAGGATAGACAGGTGTCGCAACTGGAGACAAAGTTAACTACGTCAGCGTACATACCTGGCCAATAGAATCGGAGTGCCAAGCGCTTATAGGTCTTGAATATACCGAAATGTCCGGCGGTAGGTTCAGAGTGCGACTGGGTAAGTATTCGTTCGCGTCGTTCCCTAGGAATTACCTCCTTCCATTCAAATTCTTTATGTAGTACGCATTTAGCTTGCATAAAACGGTAAAGACGTTTATTTTTAACAGTATAGTTAGGGAATGAAGTAGGAGAATTTTGACATCCATGATAGATATTTAGATACCACGGGTCCGAGCTGTTAGCGCCATCTAGCGATGTATCGTCCGTATCTATAGCTAATATAGGACATGCGCGAGAAAGAGCGTCGGGTATAACATTATCAGAACCGCGACGGTGTTTTATAATGAAGTTGAAGCAAGATAGTCTAACTCCCCAACGAGCAAGGCGGCCGGTAGGATTGTTCAAGTTCAGAAACCATTTGAGAGCTGAGTGATCTGTGTACACAGTAAACTGTTGACCATTGTCGAGATAGCATCTCCAATGTTCCAGAGCTACCAGGACGGCAAGCGCCTCCCGTTCGGTAATGCTATAGTTCCGTTCAGGGGCTGTTAGTGATTTGCTCATGTAAGCTATAGGATGTTCGGTGCCATTTTTAGTTTGCGTTAGTAGCGCGCCTACACCGTAGTTACTAGCGTCGGTATGTACTTCGAACGGTAAGGTGTAGTCGGGACAGGATAGAATAGGGGCGGAAATTAAGCATTCCTTTAGCTTGTTAAAGGATTCGTCAGCTTCCCTAGACCAAATAAAAGTTTTAGACTTTTTACTAGATGAAGTAAGTTGATTTAACGGCGCAGCAATTGTACTAAAGTTCGGTACAAATCTCCGATACCAAGATGCAGTGCCGATAATCTTTTCACTTCTTTCTTGTTAGTGGGGGTAGGAAAATTGAGAATCGCGTCAACTTTTCCAGGATCGACATGCAATCCTTTAGAGTTGACTACGTACCCTAGGTATTTGAGTTCGTCACGGATGAAAACTGATTTTGACAAATTTATACGCAGATTAGCCATTAATAGCTTTTTATATACTTTAATTAATAAGGAAATATGAGAGTCGAAATCGGGAGAAACTATAATTATATCGTCAACAAAAACGAATACAGAATTTTCAAATTCCGGCCCGTAGAATAATAAATCGACTAGTCGTTGTTGTGTTGCCGGCGCGTTCGTTAATCCGAATGGCATCGTAACGAAACGGTAGGTACCGCGACCAGGAATGTAGAATGCAGTTTTGTCGCGATCTTCTTCGGTGATAGGTATTTGCCAGAAGGCTTTAGATAAGTCAATACTAGATAGATATTTAGCATTTTTTAGATTATCTAAGATTTCTGAGACGTACGGCAATCTATACGCGTCTTTACGAGTTACAGCGTTCAATTTGCGGCTGTCTAAACAGAACCTGAGTTTACCGTCCTTTTTGGGCGTTAGCAACACCGGTGAGGACCAAGGGCTTTCGCATCGTTCGACGACTCCTAGTTGTAGCATTTGATCTAACTCCTCACATAAGATACGCTGTTTGTCAGGTGACATTCGGTAGTAGCGCTGTCTGATAGGTGGTGAGTCACCAGTGTCTATGTGATGAGTGATCAAGTGAGTACGACCTAGACCAAGTTTCTCAGCGGAAATATTCTGGAATTGCTCCATAATATTATCCATAGTAGTACGTTGCGCGTCGCTTAAGTCGCTATAGGAACGCAACAGACCGTTAGTCTCATTCACACTCGAAACCTGTAGTTCGGAATCGTTAGATAGCTGTATTGATTTCGAAAATTGAGGAAAAATCTTAAATTTAGTCCAGAAATCGATACCTAGTATTAAGGAATTCGTAACGGATGGTATGACGTAAGCTTTCAAGACATGAAATTGATTTTCAAATTTTGTAGGTAGATTGATATAGCCTATAGAATTCAAGTTTTGTCCACCCGCAGCGATAAATAATTTAGAGTTATCATTAGGTAACAGAGTTAGTCCCATTTTTAATAATTTTTCATGAGAGTTTTGGCCTAAAATAGTCACAGCTGAACCAGAATCTAATAAACCACGTAGGGAGATGTCACCTACGCATATAGTTGCGTAAGGACGTATGTCATTATTAGGTTTTTTATCCAAGATTGATGCAATTGAGTAGCTAGAAAAAAATATATTAATGTTAGTTAACCACTCCTTCCATTCTTGTACATTAAAGTTTTTATGTTCGCGAGTAGGTATAGCACGAGAATTGCAGCAATCTTGCGATATTAGTTTTTTGTATTAGTATTAGTGTTAGGTTTACGTTTAGATTGACAATCAGGACAGTCAGGAAATTTAACCTCCCGTTTCCCGCATTTAAAACAAATAGGAAAACGTTCCTCTTCGCATTGACTCAACGAGTGTTGGTTTGTCCGGCAGCGAGGGCAAGATAACCGAGGATGAGAGACTCGTTCGATAGCATTGACCGATTTTGATTGAGTTGTATTTACATTTTTAGGTGGTTCGTATTTTTTCGTGTAGTGTTTTGAAAAATGTGGTTTATTTGTATAAGAGTTTTTATTTTGATGAAAGTTAGTATTATAGTTTTTATTTTGATAAAAATTAGAATTAAAGTTTTTATTTTGATGAAAAGCTAGGTCAGGAGCTAATGTATTAGGTGTTACTCGCGGTGGTTCCCTATACTGAGATGTTAGGCTTTGCACACTTTCATAGTTCCTACATAAGGTACGCAGACTTTCGACTGAGTTTATACTAGTAGGGTTAGTAGCAAGAACGTTCGCGTAACAGGGACGGATATTGTGAAGCAAAATGTCTAGTTTTTCCTGTTCCGACAACGGTTTGGTTAATCTAGAAAAATAATCAGCCATTATAGAAAAATATATGACTACGTTTTCCGAATCCCCCTGTGTACGGTTACGAATCTCGGCTAATAGTCTGTAATCGTAGTCCGATTTACTAAAGTCATTAAGCAGTAGTTTTGTTAGTTCACCCCAAGTTTTAACCGAATCACGCACACTGCGGTGCCAATGTTTAGCATTGCCGGTGAAAAATAATGGAGCTTGAGCTAATAAGCGATCAGCAGTCATATTTTTAATTGATGCGTAATCCTTCACGTCGTTAAGAAAAGCACGAACGCAAGAACTACCATCAAACTTAGGTCTAATGCGTTCGAGTTGATGATCACAGTTTATTACCGTAGTTGGTAACGAAGTGCCCTCGAAGAAAGGCTGGCTTGAGTTAGATGTACTAGGCGTAGGAGTACTGGGACGCTGCACGGTAGATAAGCGATTGTATAACGCATTAAAATCTTTATTTACCGACCTCACGGCAACATTAGAGTCCGCGGCGTCGATGCGTTTTAATCTATGATAGATGTGATAGCACAAAGCGCGCGCGCGTTCGTATAGGCTAGCATCATACTTCTCCTCAAGTTGTTTAATACGGGTAGCGAGTTCTTTCATCGAGTTAACGGCACCCGCGAGATCGTCGTTAAAGTCTAGACCTGACTCCAAAATATCGGTACTCGGAAGCGATGGTGTTAATTTAGCGATTTGTTTTTTAAGCTCGATAACAGTAGTAGCTGGTTCTACACCTCGTATTAAAACCTCATACGTAAGCTCATTTTTGTTTAGCAGAAAATATTTGATGGCGTGAGTTCCCATATTTAGAAAATAAAAAAAAATAAGCAAAAGCGCAACAAAAAATAAAATCAACAGCAGGTAGTTACAAGATTAATCAACTATGTATGAAATGAAATGCTAATAAATGATAAGTAATGAATAAAAATGATATGGATGAATGAAATTATGAATTCAAAATTATGGTAGCGTAAACTATTCTTTACAATGTCCCTACGTACGACTCGGTGATGATAATATGCAGTAGGTATAGCACTGTTAGATTATGACTAATGAGCGAATGAAATAATGAATCAATTCGAGATAAATGAGCAAAATCAAGTTACTTACGAACTGTTACGTAATTTTACAGTTTAATTACAATAACATGAGTTTAACTATATAGTAGCATCAAAGTTAACGAGTTACACAAAGAAAAATTTTGTAGGTAGTTGAATATTTTTTTTCTTAGAATTTAGTTAAATGTACACGTACGTAACAGTTTATAATTAAAAGCAATTACAAAACAAAAGAAAAATAGCTAATGCATTAATATACTCAGAGCTAGCTGTAAAATAATATAATAAATTAATAGGTAAGTACGTACCAGTTCGTCGATGTTACAACACCTCGTCGTTTACACGGTTGAGAGTAACGATGCAGAGGCTGTAGTGCTGTGAGAGAAAAACAGTGTGGATTGGTGGATGAAGAACCACGAGAAGGGCGCCACTGTGAGCTGGTAAGCTCACAGGTAGGGTAGTAGGTAGTGAAATGAAAGGCTAGGGCCGTGGATCGAAGCCTTTAATGTCTTCTCCACCGCTCCACACCGTTTACAATAGGAAGGAGAAATGGTCACCGGCCTGAGAATGGAACGCTGCTGGCTGTAGGGCTACGGTCTCCAGCCCAGGTGAGAATCCTGCACGACCCAGCGGTCGCCGCGAGGAAGTCGGCGGTACCGGCGGTGCTCTGACCCAGCGTCTCGTCCAGCTGCTTTCAGGCGGCGGACCCAGCTGTAGGCGGCTTTTAAGAGTAGGTCTGTCCTCAGAACGATCTTGAAAACAGATCTTCAGAAACGATCTTGGAAACTGTCCTCAGAAGATATCCACAGAAGAGATCCACAGAAGCTATCCTCCGAAGCTATCCTCCGAAGATATCCACAGAACCCCAGCGGGTTTTGTATCCGATTTAGATTGAAGCACTAGTTTTAAGATTCGCCAATTTTAAGTTACAATTGCCAATATGTACGTATGAGTTAAGGTGTCCGTTAGATTTAGATTTTAAATTTTTACTAGCGAGACCGTTCGTGTGTGTTCGGCTCAAGCGATCGTCTCAAAGTCAGTGAATGACGACACGCGACACCGCGTCGCGGCGCCCCCGCGTCCCGACGCCCCGCGCCGCGAAAACGAGTTCTCACTACAGCATCGAGTCATAAGTAGGTACGAGGTAAATGCCGCGCCGTGCGCCTTTTTCAAATAATTAGCAAAAGTTAACGTACAACGTTACAATGGCGCAGGGATGAAGGGACGCATAAGGGCAACAAAGTTCACTTTGTTTAACTTGAATCATTGGATAGAGATATTCTATCCAACGATACAAAAAGTTTGACATTTAGATAACAGTAATGTTTTATTTTCAGGTAGTCAGTCAGAATCTCGCGGAGCTCGAAGGCGACAGTGCGGAGGTGTTCGACTTCTTCCGAGGCCTCACCACCGATATTCTTCAGCGATTTACATGAGGCCCTACCATGTACGTGTACTACATACGTGGACGCCCCCGTGGTATAATGACGTGACAAAAATCTCGTAACGATTTATTGCCTGCATGCTGCAACGGACAAATAAGACACAAATATGTACGAGTATGTATCTATTAGAAAAAGTGATATCGATTGGGCAAAACGGAAAAGTATTACTCGTCCTTTTAATGTGCAGTTGGTGATAGTAATTGATTGAAGTCTAACAAAGGTTATGCTGTATTTAGTGTGGAATGGAATGGAACGAAATGCGCGATAGAAACGTGTCCAAAGCGGCTCCTAGAAATTGTAATAGGAACAAGGAATTGGTATGAAGGCGAGAGTTCAGCCGCCCTCCTGTAGTCGCACACTGCAGTGTGTCCTGACGTTCAGTAGCCAACGCGTTGCAGGATATCTTGCCGTTTGGTAGCCATCACGCTGCAGTTGTTCTACCGTGCGGTAGCCATCGTGCTGCTGAGTGTCCTGCTGCAGTGCAGTAGACATCGCGCTGCAGTGTTTCCTCCCGTTTTGTAGCCATCGTGCTTCAGTGTCCTGCTGTGCAGTTGACATTGCGCTGCAGTGTGTCCTGCCGTGCAGTACGCGTTTATCTTTATTTTGACGAGACTGCATTAACGTTTCGTTTTTATAGTTAATATCTCGTCAGCTACGTTCTCATCTCCATGATAATGATCCTCATTATGTTGATAAAATCTATAAACGTCTCACACCATCATCAACTTTATTAATATTAATAGGCGTATCAACAGCATTACATTCCCTTGCGCAATTTTTAGGGTCCATGAATTTTATTGCCTTGTAACGTACAAGCCAATGCGCACTGTGTAACCAGAAACCTACCTAATAAAAAAGCAGTTTCAGGTATTTTCTAAATGCTGACGTCACGCATAAATTGTTACTTTTTAAACTTGATTACCTCTCTAGAGTAACGGACATAAAAAGATCTCAATTGTGTTATAGAATAAAAACGCGGGAAGCCGAAACCGCAAAACAATGGCCGCGGCGAACGGTGGCTGGGTCAAATTTAGATCGCGATACGAGAACTACAAGGGTAAAGTTTTCAAATTTAGATCACAATGAGCGATAAATTAATGAGGGTACATATTACTGTCACCGTGACATCATATTCTCTTTAGCCGGGAGGTGGATCGCGAACCACCTGTGTTGAACACTCATTAGCACACAAAGGGCGACTCGATCACAGCTCTGCGCTGCGCTGGCCGGTGCTCTACGTTCTACTGAACAACATAAATCTGTATTAGGAACGTCTTTAATTAGAATTGTACAATTAATAAATTACTTTTCTGACAAAATAAAATGTATAAAAGGTGACTCGATGTAAAATATAACGATTGGACCGCAGCCAGTTTAAAGTTAACACTAGTTCAAGGAACAGGTTTTCATGTTATCCCCGCTATGCACATCTAGACGAATAAAATTTAAGTGTCCGTCCATAATTTCAAAATAGCAGCCTCTTATTGAGCTCATGTGATTGTTTGAACGATAGCAAAATCGAAATATACGTTTTTAGAATTTTTGTATGTTTACATACGGATTACACTTCGGAACGGCTGAACCAATTTGGATGGGACTTTAGATTATATAGGGAATGATTTCGGCTACTTTTTATCACGGAAATATTTAGGATTCCAGCGTAAAAAAATAACCGATCTTCACGAAATTTGGCACCAAAACACCATCTCGAGAACTGACATACCTTGGTTATATCTTATCCAAATAAATCACAGACTTCCAACGGATTTTTTAGTAATCCTAAAACCACGCGAACGAAGTCACGGGTATCATCTAGTAGACAATATTTTTCCAAAAATGGTGGTAGCGCCGTGGTGACGGCGCCGACGGTGCGCGTCCGCCGCGGCCCGCGGGTGACACACACGGCCTGTAGCACACGTCCGTTGCGAAACCTAAGAAGCGAAACCGCCGAACCACCGCCATAACTTGTCCGTTGTATGACAAGCGAGACAGCCATAAATTCTAATGCAGAGATTCGACTATGAGTCATACAATATCTCATTCCTCGAGATCCCGATGATCTAGTAGGTACTCAGACACCTGTCACATCCGCATTCGGTTACGCTATATTTGTTGCGCGGCGGACGTATGCTAGGGGTACAAATACCTACGTCATCTAAATCGCGTGAAAAACAGATAAGACTCATAAAATATGTCAACGTTAGAACAGGCAGTTTCGGTTCAGTTTCGCATGGCATACAGACTCGAGAGACTGTCATGTCGAGACTTCAGCGGTTTCGCTATTTTAATTTCGCGGCGGTGGTCTGCTACAGGCTTAATAATCCCGTGACGTGTGTTTTGACGGACGCGTTCGCTCTTTTTTGCCTAAGTTTTTACCGCATTTTTTACACTCGAGTCCAACGACCCCGCGTCATTTTTGTATAGCGCTATTTTCACATGTAATTACGCGTATAACAGACCGCTTAATTACCTGAAACTGCTGCGACGACGACGGCATTTGGAATACGATCAAAAAACCTAATCCGGTGCTGCACTTATCACACTTCGTTAAGGGGCTACAACAAAACTGATATTTACTCGTAGCAAAAATGTGAGAAATATTGTCAATTATTGAACAAAACAAACTATGTCGTATTTAAAAATCCACGATGAACAATATTTTACGTTATCGAAATTCTAAATTATATATAGACATAAAAAAATTACGCAAAATTAATATTACTGTTCATAAATAAAACTAAAAAGATTTAGGAACAGTATTTGGAAAATCTTTCTACCAAGAATAGTTTGCAATAATTTTTATATTTCACAGCATTTAATGTTTCTATTTTGCGAATGTATATTAAAGACTCTCACGCGTCAGTAGGTATAGTCAAATATGAAAGTCATTGTCGTAATAGTTTTTGAGTTTCGGCAAGACCCATAAATTCTCAATATGTCCCCTTAACTTTCGCCTCGATTATCGTCTACTTTGGAGTCCGGTGGATGAGATTTCAAAATTGCGCATCGTCTCTCTATATGAATATCATTTCTTGCCATAAAAACATGTCATACTTACTTATTTTTAAAGATAGGTATTAAATTGCCAGTTCTCGTTATTAGCCATATATTTACATAACGGTGATTTCGATGACAGCCGTCTTTAAAATATCGTTAGCGATGTCGAAACTAACCACATGTGATTTTTTTTTTGTATTTTTTAATAAATTCACTTCGGACTTGAAGAACGAATGAAAACGTCAAGCATTTGAACGTTATACTTATTTAACGTCTTCCTTCTATAAACTTGACGCATGGGAAAGAATAATTAAGTTAACGCTGACCATTACATCGACTAACGACATTTTATCGACCCTCAAATGGTGTTAGACGAGTTATTGAAATTTTTTTTTTTTTTTTATTCTGCGGTAATCTGAAAAAAACTTTAAGCAGATGTGTTTTATGATATTGAAAATTGTAAACATTTATGTATCCCACAAGTGGTCAACCATTTTATTACCTGTTTGCTTTTATATCGCAGATATGCACGCACATTTATATGTTTAATTTTAAGCAGTTTTGTTTAACTTTGCTAAACATTGCGATGGAGTTCGCACCTATGGTACCTATTTGCATTGTGTTTATACATATATAACTGTATTCTACTGCTTATGTAAATTGTTCAACTGAATCTTTTATCTTAAACTATTAATATTAATCCAGCTATTTTTTGCTGAAAATATGTGCCTTTTAATAGTCTTACCGTTAGGTGGTACTTATGTACGTTGTTTATGAGTAAGTAATGTAACGCAGTGTTGCCATTTAATTCAAGATATATTTAAAGTTATAAGGTATGTGTATTTGTTGTAGAGTCTGTTCAGAAAGAGAATTGGCGTGGCCAAACAGTGAACTAACATGCTATATACCCTATATTTCTAATTCCGTGGAATTCTGACGTTTCATAATGTTACCAGAGATAAAACAATTCCCACAAAAAAGATAAAAAATTCAAAACTTATGTAAATAAAAATCAACTGCCGCATGTAGATATGACAAATGCCTAACAGACACTTCATGGTGAGAATGTCATTTGACTTCCATTTTTGAATGAATTTTTTCAATGTGCTTCTTTTGTTTTCTATTGCTGTTAGTGTGCACTTTCTAGTTTCCACTCTTGGTGTTTTCTATTTTAGGGCGAAACGACTAATATTATTGTTCGGCATATGGGTTTTTATGATGACAGGGAATTAAAGTACATAGTTTGTGGGGTAAAATCGTAATTCGTAAATGTTAACCCTGTTCTCCATACAAATAACTCATCTGTAAATGACAATGACAGCTGTCAGAATTCCACGGAATTAGAAATCAGGGTATAGTATTGTACTGTATTGCCCGCGAAACTAAAAAGGTAATAAAGCACAGCTGCGCCCCCAATCCCACGCCGATTCTCTTTTTGAACAGACTCTACTTGCATTAAATAGCAAGAGCCCACGACGGCCGGACCTTCGTTATTTTATAAAAGCTGAAAGTTTCTCTGTGTATAGTCCCCAACACAGCCCTTAAAGTTTAAAAGTTCAAGGGTGTCTGGCAGGGGGTTGCCACGACGCTGTTTATCTGGCAATTGCATGACGTGATTTCTAATACTATTCCGAAGAAAATATAAAAATATTAGAATTTATACTTTGACGTAAGATTTTTTACACCTGTATACCTGTTATATCCCAAAGTAACCATGATCTCAACTTCATAGTCGCTGATCGTTTCTCCCTGTATTGGGGCAATACACAGAGAAACTTTCGGCTTTTATAAAATAATGAAGGTCTGGCCGTCGTGGGCTCTTCGGCTATTAGTCACACAAGAATATGCACGAGTCTCAAAAGTACGGGTTTGACACGGACTTCCTATGTGACTAATAATGCTTTGGATTGCAATCAAGTAGGTACCTTATATTAGATAAATAGATTAGCCTTAGCGAAAATACAAAGTGAAGAAACGTAGACTCGCTTAAGAAAGATCCCGAATACGATTCCTAATGAATGATTCTTCTAAAATAAAGTAAAAATAAACACCTTACATTCGATAAACAGAAACTAATTCGTATATTGTTTCCTTGGGTCTAAATAACCAACATTAATAATTTCAGAACGAATTTTTTTTTAAATCTAAATGTTGTTCTTTTTTCAGTAGGTAACCTAATTTGAGTTAAAACATACCTCAATTTTCTGACCTTTAGATACCTACCTTTTTTGAAAAATAGAGAAAGGTCGAATAGAAAATGAAATCGATTAGTTTTTTCTAATTCACGAACAAACAGACTGATTTAGAACGGACAAAATTCTAAAACAAAGACACCAATATAACCCAATAGGAAGTTAGTTTTTTAGACTTAATAATTAATTATCAATATGTGTAACCTACCTAAATACTAGTTTTAGAACAGAACAGAACATGTAAATAATATAAGGGTCCATCCATTAATTACGACTCACTTTAATTATTATTATAAGTGATTATGGAAGGGAGAGAGTGACTGACCGCGATACGGACTGACAAGCAATGGTAGACGCTACAACTCCCTTAACGTCCGTCACATCTAAAATTTGTAAGCTGCTATGCTATACAAAAGATATCTTATAAATGTAACATGATTCAAAAACTTATAGAAGTGTGACGTAATTAATGCATAGTCATATAAGAGAAATAGCCGTCGAGCGCTGCCGAGCGCATCCCATACAAACGAAGTTTGATTCTCATTTGAATATTGATGATTCAAACTCATAGAAATCTTATAGGCACACTCTAGAAACTAATATCTGTGTTTTGTAGTTTATTAAATTTCCATTAAAAAAATGTACCTACATATAGTTCAAAGTTAATTGGGCTCGCAGATTGACATACCTACTAATCTCTAGAACTTAGAAACTATTATTAGAAATAAAACGTTGAGATAACCACAAGAATAGTTTATTGAGTTAACTAACAAACAAAATCTCAAATGAACACATTAATTTAAAACAAATCAGCATTCATTTACAATTTGAGCGAGACGTTGCTATTACAAAATTCGTTCGGTGAATGCGGCCTTCGCAACGCTGCTCAGCGTATTTATGCTCTTCGAGTTGCACGAGGTAGCGACGCTTTTTCTGACTACCTCCTATACTATAATTATATTTTGACAGAAATCTCAGAAACTACTGACACATAAATTACTTTCTAGAATCAAACTTTGTTTATACGAAGCGCTTTACGGGAGAAAATTATCTTAAGAATAAAATAGACGAAAGTCGATGGGCCGCTTAGAACAACTTACAATTATTGCTCGCATACAAATTGAAAAGCCGACCTTTTTGCAACTAAGTAAAACCGGCGACCCGGCTTATAGGTTGAAGCCTCCTTTACTAACGCATATAGTATGTCTTCGCTAGATGTTTAAATAATTAGGTAGTTCATATAACATTTGAAAAGATTAATTGTTTATTATATTTGACAAAGACTGTTGTGAATATTGTAATTTTATCATCACATTTTTCTTTATTATAATTGAAATTACTGTGCTGTATTGTATTCTATTGCTAGTGTCTAATTTTTAAATAAACTTCAAATATTTGGATCTTACTTATAAGTAAAAGTTAATTGGTAGCTTTTTGTAATAAAACCTTTATACTAGTCGTTTTTTCATATAAATAATAAAATGTAGATAAAAATTATTTGAAAAGTACATTACTTGATATTGTGATTATTAATAGTGGTGATATCACAGATTTATTTTATGATATAAATCAATGGCAAAGGTTCATTAAAAAATACCTAATGCAGAAAGTAATTTCAATTTATTATGTTCTAGTAAGTACATTTGGGATATCGGTCATCCCAATTATTAATTATTATAGTCTGTGATATTTCCACGCAGTAATTGTTGGATGTTGTAATTTTTAATTGGATTGTTGAGGTATAAAACTAAAATAATTATTGTCCATATAATCTTATTATAAGTACCTTTCTCAGTTTCTGACTGATTTTATTAAAACCGAAAGTATTTGTTACCCCTTCAAATGGACGGACGCATGGTAACCCAAAAATTAACTGAAATTCATAATATTTAGTTTAAAAATATTAATAAAAAGACAATACAGTAATTAAAAGATGTAAAAAAACACTATTTTGTGTAACTTTTTTACACTTATTTATGGCGTTTGTGTATGCCAAATATGTGTGTAATACAAATACTTTACATCAAAATAATTTATCTATAATTCTATAATATAACCTAATACCTATGCATTTACATATATTAGGTAAATGTTTGAAATAACAAAAGATTGTAATGTATTATATATTTATTTGCAAAAAACTACTCAAAAATTGTCATCATATTTAAGTATTTTATTGAAAAGTTGAATTGAGTTAAACTCTTTAAATATTGATATTAATTTATTTATTATAGTGGCTGTTTTGATAAGTGGCTTTAAGGAAAAGTTATGTATAACTGATAGGGTGAAAAAAATCGATTATTTTTTCACATCCTTAATAACTGAATACACCAATTATATTATTATTTATCTTATGTATTACAAAGTGCATAGTTTACTGGTATTTATAATTTTCATAAGCGCTAAGAATGTATAGTAAATAAGTATATTATCTAATTAACTTGAACATGGAGTACAAACACTTTGATGTTGTGTTCGCATTTTTACATGTATAAACTAATATACCTATTACCTAGTATAAATTAGTAAAGGGACATTCGAATGTGTTCTAAAGCTATACACACATATCCGGGTCAGGACCTTCCGAAGTCCAAGCCGTCCGGACTCAGTGTCTCGGCAGGGACCCTAGTTCACACATATCAAGAAAATCGATATAGTATATTCCGGCGTTCTATTGTGCAATTGTTAAAATATAATAATTATTGACACGGCATAAAGAATTACGTTCTGTCATATAAGTTCTATTATTCTTTTTTCAAACTAACTATTCATTTTTCAAACACTATCCCAGTGGCGTCAAAAGTCGACTCCGGGACTGTGACAGCCCTGAGGCATCTGACACGGAACTATGTGAACAAGCTCGTACAGTATGTATCCAACAAATTTTTTTCCGTCCCTAAGGAACACTGACAACCTGCTGACAACAATCTGACCCGGAAATGTGTGAAAAGCGCTTAAAGGTGAAATCGCATTTTATGATACCTAATTGAAACAAAGAGAAAGATACTCGTATGTGTAACATTTACGTGACGTGCTCCTAATAATATGGGTATGACTTGATGGAAATATCGTTTTAAGTACAGCTTATAATATAAATACATATATGTAATTAAATATAATAAAACGGTGCTTACAGTGCATCAAGCATCAAATATTATTTAATTAAATTACCATTGAATTAAATTCACCGTTGAACTATTTTGACAAATCCAAGCACAAACATTCTCGCTTTGTTTGGTACAAAAGGTTTATTAGTAAAGTAGGTAACGCCAATAAAAATTAATATTCTTTTGTGAATCTACTCTATTTTCAAAGTGTGCGACAATTTGTCACAGAGGATTGTTCGCTTAGTTCTGTTTCAAAATATTTACCAAGTCTCTTGTTTTATAGACGTTTATATAAATACCCAAAATAAATAAATAAGTACACATTACAAAGTAATATCGTTTTGTTATTTCTAGAAAGTTGTTTTTACCCTTCCTATCACATTCTATGACATTTATAAATTCACACGTCCATTAACTACGGGTAGGTACGGTGAAGTTTTATCGTTAAGAAAATAATAACTATCACGGTTCATTTATTCAAATGGTATTTGCCTATTGACATAGTAGCGATGTAATACGGACCTGCAGCGCAGGTTTTGCGTGTAATTTTAACTCGATTGCCACTACGAGCCCTACTAAGTACTAGTAAGTTGACTCGCTTGGAGAATGTTTGAAGCATTCTTACTTTTATTATTTTTCCTTTCATTCCATTATTGGGTCAAACTGTCAAGCCTGTACTCAGGGTTTCACTCGAGTGTACTTCCACCTACATAATACATATCCGTTATCTACTTTAAAACTTGGCCTATTTTTTCTGATACCTACCTATCTAAAATTCAAATATGTTAATGTCAATATTTATGTAGTAATTTCCAATCATGAATTCCTAAAGGTTAAACACATTATTAGGAGAACTTCTACGAAGAAAAGGTTAGCAACTGGAAGTAGGTGCATACCTCTACAAATAGCTAGATAGGTAGGTAGGTATCTATCCGTAGTTGCAGCTGAGAAAAAATAAAAGGACGTTCTATGAAAGCGTTTTGTTACGCCGTTTCGCCGATTAGCAGGTGCCGCGTTTAAAAGTCAGATCAGTAGCCGCGATATGCAAATTTTGTCATGCTTTTTCTTCTACGGAGCGGATAACAAATTATGCATTTTAATATATTATAAAAGCTCGCATCCTTTTGTGAATTCATGATATTCGATATCTGCATATTTCACGAGCAATAAATTGATAAGAATTTTTATGAATCATAGTCCTGTACCGGGTAACGTATCGTTCATCATGCAAATCCGCGAGGTCTGGCGCACGACTCGCGCGGGTCGATGTCACCGGCGGGCGGCGGCGCGTCACTACATTCCGTGTGGTCACCGCGCCCGCGCCCGGCGCTGCTCGTCGCACCAGCGCGTGCGCACCCTAATGGCCGCTCGCTTATTACGCTCCCCGTACCCAATTAGTCCGACCAGCCGAGATTGTAGTAGTAAAACCACATCGGACACAAACGACCACCTTGTCAGTCGGACCATTTCAATTACGAACGTAAAAAGCCATTGCTCTCAGGGTAATTATGCTCTAGCTTCGCACTTTTATAAGCACATTAGCAGGTACTGCTATTACATTATTCATTTTACCATTCGACAGACTATTCAATACTTATTTTGTATCAATAGATCGATTGTTCTAGCCTCTGATGCCCAATTGCGAAGTGCGATCGGATGATCGGATGTAATCTGCACCGTCATGATTCCTCACTGTTGATTCGTCTCAGTTATATTCATTAATTTATTTCACATAGATAGCATCTTGACGGATGCGGGTACGTATTACAGGTGGTATGTTTTATGTTTTCCTCTAATGGACGAACCGATATCTGATCTCTCCTGAGCGAACCGTACGGCGCGCGGCGGCGGCGGGACGAGCGTCTGTCAAATGACGTATCGAAACCGATACGCAAAACGAAAATAACAGTCTCGGCGCGTCGTTGTTAGTTTTTTGCTGTGACAGGAAACCTATTACAAATTGGACGTGGCTTTGTAATTACAGCGTGCAATATTTAGGTAGTAGGTAATTACGGGGGTCGGACACGCTCCATAGACAGGTGTAAAGGGAGACAGGCGCGCGACGGCGAGGTGGCGGCGAGTGAAAGCCGCTCCGCAAACACTCGGCGAGCGGACGCGCGGAGGACTCTTGACCGCGACACGGTCAATGTGAGTACGAACGGGAACCGCACGGAGACAGACCACAACCTACATCAACCACAATGCAGGCCCGGCGCGCCGCAAATGGAAAAATACCTGCACAAGTGAACGGAAACAATAACAATGCTACGTGCGAGGACGCAGCAGATGTAAATCCGTTACTTACCAGCCGATATGAACTACTGAGCCAGATATATTCATATTATGGGAAAGTCACGTTGCACTGGTCATCTTAGTGATCTATTGGATTTGATTCTCGTTTTTGTAGAAGTTGATTTGCTTTGTACTTATCTAAACGATGCTCCTAACTAAGTACATCCAGCTCATTTCTTTAAAATACCCATTGACATTAATATTATTAGGAACAAGTGGACACCCGCGACTTCGTTTGCGTGGGTATTGGTTTTTAAAAATCCCGTGGGAATCATTTTGTTTTTCCTAAGCTCCTTTGAGTTCATACCTTGCTAAAAACTGTTCACTGGCGGATGTTTAGGTAGATCAAAATGTAAACATCCGCCAGTGAAAGTCCCATCAAAATCGGTCCAGCCTTTCTGAAATAAGCCAGTAATCTTCAAAGTATTATCTTTCTAACAAAAAAAGAATGAATGAAATCGGACCACCCGTAACCCGTTAACGAATTACAGCTAAGTACACATTTTGACTTTCATCCCCTCTCCTAAGGGAACCGTGCTGAATTTCGGGATAAAAAGTATCCTGTATGTTACTCCATAGTATGAACTTAAATCATGCCGAGTTTCAATTCAATCGATTCAGTAGTTTTTACGTGATGCGCGCACAAACATACAGACAAACAGATAAACAGACAAAAATTTCAAAAATAGCTTTTTTACGTTCTTTCACTTATCCCTAACATCCCTCAGTTATTATTTTGCAAAAATCTTTAATGTACAGCTACGGCAAGTCTACGATTTTATTAATTAATATATATATAGCTGCTCGTGCTGATTCATTGACTGACTCACTGATTGATCACCCCTCCTGTAAAATTTTGTATGAAAAATTTTTTTTTCACTAATGGTTTCGTATAGAGGACAAAAATTCATTCGGAACAAAAATATGGAGAGAGCTGATGATTGAGGATTTCGGAGACAGGTGAGCAGCACGCTTAAGGTATTGAAGATAGGTGGGGGGTGCTCGAACAAATGTCACTCGAAACGTCATCCAATTGGCAGTTAGCTGAAAAAAAATTCAAAATGGCGAAAAAAAGATGGCCGCCATACAAATTTCATCGGTCTCCATCTCGGAGGGTATAAAAGATGGAAGAGTGGTTTCTTCGCAAAAGATGATGAGGATCCAAAGGTCTACTCGATGAATTGAAAAAAGAATCAAAATGGCGGAATTTATTTTTTCATAGAAAATGTATGGCGAATATTGAAGAGACTACAAGTTGTAAACTATGCAAGGCTTTGATGCGATTCTTTGGAGAACTCTCAAAGAAAAATATGGAAAGACATGATGATTGAGGGTTTGGAAGATGGATGAGGAGCCCGGGCAGGGTATGTTAGATAGATGGGAGGTGCTCAAACAAAAATTACTTGAAACCTCATCTAATTGTCAGTGAGTTGAAAAAAAAGTCCAAAATGGCGGATTTAAGATGGCGGCCATACAAATTTCGTCGGTGTCTATTTCACTGATTATAAAAGATGGAAGAGTAGTTATTTGGCAAAAGATGGTCAAGACGTGATTATTAATTGATGAACAGAAAAAAACAAGATGGCGGAATTTATTTTCCATGCAAAATATATGGCAAATATTGAAGAGAATACAAGTTGGGAACTATGCAAGACTTTGATACACGGAAGAACTCTCATTCTGACCAATGATTCGGAGAAAAAATATGAAGAGTGATAGTGATCGAGGGTTAGGAATATGGGAGAGATAGGTGGAGGCTGCTCACACCAAAATATCCGAAAGCGAAACCTCGCGGTCCGCTTTAGCGGGCCGCGCACCCACGCGCCATACTAGTTAATATATATATAGCTGCTCGTGCTGATTCACTGACTGATTGATCACCTCTCCTGAACAATTTTGTATGAAATTTTTTTTTTTCACTCATGGTGTCGTATAGAGGACAAAAATTCATTAAGAGGAAAAATATGGAGAGAGCTGATGATTGAGGATTTCAGAGACGAGCGACGGGCACGCTTAAGGTATTGAAGATAGGTGGGGGGTGCTCGAGCAAATGTCACTTGAAACGTCATCCAATTGGCAGTCAGCTGAAAAAAAATTCAAAATGGCGAAAAAAAGATGGCCGCCATACAAATTTCGTCGGTCTCCATCTCGGAGGGTATAAAAGATGGAAGAGTGGTTTCTTCGCAAAAGATGATGAAGATCCAAAGGTCTACTTGATGAATTGAAAAAAAAAAATCAAAATGGCGGAATTTATTTTTCCATAGAAAATGTATGGCGAATATTGAAGAGACTACAAGTTGTGAACTATGCAAGGCTTTAATGCGGTTTTTTTGAGAACTCTCAAAGAACCATATGGGAAGACATGATGATTGAGGGTTTGGAAGTTGGTTGAGGAGCCCGGGCAGGGTATTGAAGATAGGTAGGAGGTGCTCAAACAAAAAATACTCGAAACATCATCCAATTGGCAGTGAGCTGAAAAAAAGTCCAAATGGTGGCCATACAAACATCGGTGTCTATCTCACCAAGCATAAAATATGGAAGAGTGGTTTTTGCCAAAAGATGATTAAGACCTTAAGTTCTACTTGATGAGCAGAATGATTCGAAGAAAAAATATGGAGAGTGATAATGATCGAGGATTAGGAATAGGGGAGAGATAGGTGGAGGCTGCTCAAACCAAAATACCCGAAAGCGAAACCTCGCGGTCCGCTTGCGGGCCGCGCACCCACGCGCCCTACTAGTTAATATATATATAGCTGCTCGTGCTGATTCACTGACTGATTGATCACCTCTCCTGTAAAATTTTGTATGAAAAATTTTTTTTTCAACAATGGTTTCGTATAGAAAACAAAAATTCATTAGGAACAAAAATATGGAGAGAGCTGATGATTGAGGATTTCGGAGATAGGTGAGGGGCACGCTTAAGGTAATGAAGATAGGTGGGGGGTGCTCGAGCAAATGTCACTCAAAACGTCATCCAATTGGCAGTGAGCTGAAAAAAAATTCAAAATGGCGAAAAAAGATGGCCGCCATACAAATTTCGTCGGTCTCCATCTCGGAGGGTATAAAAGATGGAAGAATAGTTTCTTAGCAAAAGATGATCAAGATCCGAAGGTCTACTCGATGAATAGAAAAAAAATTCAAAATGGCGGAATTTATTTTTCCATAGAAAATGTATGGCGAATATTGAAGAGGCTACAAGTTGTGAACTATGCAAGGCTTTAATGCGGTTTTTTTGAGAACTCTCAAAGAACAATATGGGAAGACATGATGATTGAGGGTTTGGAAGTTGGTTGAGGAGCCCGGGCAGGGTATTGAAGATAGGTAGGAGGTGCTCAAACAAAAAATACTCGAAACATCATCCAATTGGCAGTGAGCTGAAAAAAAGTCCAAATGGTGGCCATACAAACATCGGTGTCTATCTCACCAAGTATAAAAGATGGAAGAGTGGTTTTTGCCAAAAGATGATTAAGACCTTAAGTTCTACTTGATGAGCAGAATGATTCGAAGAAAAAATATGGAGAGTGATAATGATCGAGGATTAGGAATAGGGGAGAGATAGATGGAGGCTGCTCAAACCAAAATACCCGAAAGCGAAACCTCGCGGTCCGCTTGCGGGCCGCGCACCCACGCGCCCTACTAGTTATATGTATATAGATGTATATAGATTTGGATTTGAAATATTTTTAGGTAGGTATAGCGTCGGATCTCATCACCTAGCCTAATATATTAGGTATGTTAATAATGTAGCAAAGATACTCATCCACAAAATAAAGTTTATGACTACAGCATGCTACAGTAGACCGTATGTTAGTAGGAGGTATGTATACCTTTTTTTTTTTTTTTTTGACGTGGTGGAAACCTTTTATAGGTACCCCCGTTCTGCGGCCGAATGCGGCAGAACGAAGGTTATGTGGGACTCCAACCGGGTATACCCACTAAAACCACCACGGCATGACCCTCATGCTGTGTGCTGGACGCCTGGGGAACCCAAAGTATGCATCCCAGGTGTCCGGCAGCCGCCCCAGCTGGGGCTCCCGCTCGCCTCTGGGCTGTCCCTCCAGAGGCTCGCGCCCTCCCGTAATTTTTTAACGAGGTTTTCTTCCTCCCGCGATGGGCACCGCTGCCCCCCGCCCCGGGGTGTCTCACCCCCAGTTTCATCCGCAGTGCCCTCTGCTAATCAGAGGGACACGCGGAGAAACCTCCCTCCGCCAGGTCATTGGCCATGGCTAACAATATCCCCGAAATTATTAACCATGTTACCGGGGCGCACCGGCCCGAATACTGCTCTTCCCCTCGGACGTATCCAAGAGGACCAGCAGCACCCAGGCACACTTGAAGGTTACCTGGCTAGCACCCCGAGGTATGTATACCTATTACCTACCCGAATTACTAATTCCGTGGAATTCTGACAGCTGTCATTGACATATTTTACAGATGAGTTATATGTATGGAGAACAGGGATAACACCTTTATAGTTCGATTTTATCCCAATTTATTTTCGCAATCTACTGTCGTTTTGTTGTTATATAAAGTTTATTATTATTTTCTTAGTTGTTAAGTATTTTGTGAAGTTTAGTTATAAGCCATATTGGAAGTACAGAAGGTTTCGTTGACGGGGAATTGATGTTGTTTGAAACCAAGAAAGGAACAGAGAACTATCATAAGGAGATGAACGGAAACTTATTTGAGCAGTGGCTTAGCAACATATTACCAAAATTAAAACCGAAATCTGTGATCATCATCATCATCATCATGATCAACCCATTACCGGCTCACTACAGAGCACGGATCTCCTCTCAGAGTGAGAATGGTTTTGGCCATAGTCTACCACGCTGGCCAAGCGGATTGGCAGACTTCACACACCTTTGAGAACGTTATGGAGAACTCTCAGGCATGCAGGTTTCCTCACGATGTTTTCCTTCACCGTTAAAGCAAGTGATATTTAAATACTTAAAACGCACATAACTCCGAAAAGTTAGAGGTGCGTGCCCGGGATCGAACCCACGACCCCCGATTAGAAGTCGGTCGTCCTAACCACTAGGCTATCACAGTTTTTAAATCTGTGATAGTCTTAGACAATGCTCCTTATCACTCGCGAAAAGTTGAACAAGTACCAACAATCTCCAGGAAAAAGGCTGATATTCAAGCTTGGTTATCATCAAAAGCTTTGAATTATAATGAAAGAATGTTGAAATCAATTTATTAGAAATTATAAATAAAGAAAAACATAAATATAGTACATATATTGTGGACGAGTTGGCAGCAAAGCAAGGCATCACTGTGCTCAGGTTGCCCCCTTACCACTGCGAGCTCAATCCAATTGAGTTAGTTTGGCCTCAAGTTAAGGGGCATCATGTAGCAAGACACAATAAAACTTTTAAGCTGCCGGAAGTAAAAGAGCTTTTGATTGAGGGAATTAACAACGCCACTTCGAACAAGTGGCAAGAATGTATAGCACATATTGTTATTAAAGCTATGCAGTCTTGACCATATAATTGACAGTGTATGCGACAGATTCATTATACATGTCGATGATGATGATGAGGATGACGACGACGACGACGACTACGACGACGATGATGATTGTGATGATTAACTTTAAGATTTCACAATAAACTTGACCATCACTATATTTTGTTTCTTTTTTCTTTTATCCATTTATAGCAAATTGTTATCTTTTAAGTAAAAACTAAAAAGTATTCAGTTTTTCAAAATATTTGTGACACTTGAAAATCTTAAAATGATAAAATACAGCTATCAGAATTCCACGGAAATAAAAATCAGACTATAGTTGTTTTGCCCTAAACTAGAAATCGCTAAGAGTGAAAAGTGCAAATTTTGAATTTTTTACCTTTTTTGTGGGAACTTTTACAACTCTGGTAACATTACGAAACGTTAGAATTCCACGGAATTAGTAATTTGGGTATAGGTAATATGAAAACATCAACTTTCGCATATTTAGTACAAGCGGATACCCGCGACTTCGTTCGCGTGGATATTGGTATTTAAAAATCCCGTGGGAATCATTTTGTTTTTCCTAAGCAGCAGGATGTTAATGCACATCCTAAGCTCCTGCTTAGGAAAAACAAAATGAAGGATGCAGTGATATGAGCTCAAAGGATAGAGCTCATACCTTGCTAAAAACTGTTAAAAGTTCACTGCCGGATGTTTAAGTAGATCAAAATGTAAACATTCGGCAGTGAAAGTCCCATCAAAATCGATCCAGCCTTTCTGAGATTAGCCAGTAATTTTTAAAGTATCATTTTTCTAACAAAAGAAGAATGAATGAAATCGGACCGCGCGTTAATGTATTACAGCTAAGTACACATTTTGACTTTCATCCCCTCTCCCAAAGGAACCGTGCTGAATTTCGGGATAAAAAGTATCCTAAATGTTACTCCGTAGTATGAACTTGAATGATGCCAAGTTTCATTTCAATCCATTTAGTAGTTTTTGCGTGATGCGCGCACAAATATACAGACAAACAGATAAACAGACAAAAATGTCAAAAATAGCTTTTTTACGTTCTATTACTTATCCCTAACATCCCTCAGTTATTATTTTACAATTTTTTTAAATGTAGGTACAGATACGGCAAGTCTACTATTTTATTGTATGTATAGAAGATGTGTGCATGTATTTGCTAACTTTATTATACTGTAGGCAACGCAAATTAATAAAAGCTTTCGAGACTAATTACGAGGGTCTCACGTAATTAGAAAGCAAGTTCCCAAGGGACCGATTAAGTCTCCGTGGGCAGAGCCCGGAGCAATGTTTTATAACATAAAGTGAGCAAGGATGTGTATTCTTTGCTCTAGAATGCGAAGACAGCCCGAAGCATATGACTTAAACAGCAATTAGAACAAGCTTTTTAACGAAGTTATTAACTGTATTTTTTAGTTACCTATCTACTATATAACTCGAGGCGGACTGCCTAATTAGAATGTAGTACAACGAATTCTCCAGAGTAACGGTTTATTTATTTGTAGGTATGTAGATACCTACATGAGAAACAAATATATTGTTTGAATATACTTAGATATAAAATGGAAGCTTTCCTTTTTGCGCAGGCCTGCATCTCCAATGAAATGACTTCACGTATCTACGAGTAGCAGCTGTGTGCGCGTTGAAATCGTTGAAAATCATCTGAATGAATACCTTTTACCTACTGCAAAACAACGTAGAATTAAACGTGTGTAAGTAGGTAGGTAGCGTTATAAGTATGTATTCGCTTATAACTTACTAGCGGTCCGCCCCGGCTTCGCCCGTGGTACATAATAATATATAGCACTCAGGAATCACGTACATATCCAACGGTGAAACAATTTTTGAAATCGGTCCAGTAGTTCCTGAGATTAGCGCGTTCAAACAAACAAACTCTTCCGCTTTATTATATTAGTATAGATAAACTTCTATATTAATTTCAATGCGGTTATCACCATAGATTAAAACAATTTATGAGGAAGGAAACTTTCATATTAAACTATAAATAAAATAAAATTCACCTTTTTCATTATATTCGCCACATAAACTTACCATAAAGTAAAATAATGTTTTCAATCTCGTAATAAATTCACATTTTATTGTAATCCCGACTTAAATTCGCATCGACAGTTTACCTCTCTGTTCAGTAAAGTCGAACAACAAATTATTCGCCGACTACACATAAAACTCTCGCAATTAAATCAATCAAGCTTATCGCATAAATTGACACCTCGCTGTTTTAATTAGTAGAGAAAAAGAGATAAACATGCAAATCAGGAATGAAGTTCACATGAACTGGACTTGGAGCTTTGATACGATCTAAATGTATGAAATAAACTAAAACGTCTGTGAATCTGATCCAACTATCCAGTTAATTAGGCTTATGGAAGTGTAATAGAATTGTTTTGAAAATGTACTAGGTATATAGAATTTTTCTTCAGATCTTTAGACCTGATTTCACCTGATTTTCACTTGATTTTATGTTTTAACATTGGGTAAGACCCATACACAAAATGGGTAGCCGCAAAAATTATTTGATTTTTCAGATTTTTAGGAATACAGATGTCTCGGAATTGTTATTGTCCGATTTAGATTCATTTTAAAAGTGAATTTAACTAAACGGTATTAAATGATCATATTTATGTATATACCTACCTTGACATATTTTATATATATTTCTCATAATTATAATTGATTTGTTGAGTTTGCAAATTGAAATGAATCTTGCTGCAAATGTGTTGAGTACAGTCTTGACTGATGTTCAACTTATCAAGACAAAACCGCAACTGATTTGAAGTAAATCGACGAATCGTGACCGAGCCGTTTAATCATAAGCATCTAAGCTAATTAGAGTACCTGGGTCGCGAACCTCTAGGACGGGTAATGAAAATTACAGCTGAACCTAGTTGCAAAGGAAAATTACTCTTCGCATGGAATTTCTCGATGGAACGAGCATGGAGTTCCAAACGGCACTAAAATCATTTATGTGCCCATCGCATTAGCGATAAATCGCCTTGTGAATTAGGTTCGTTATGTTAATGTTTCTTCCATATTAATGGACTAATTATACTGTATACCTATTTCATAGACCAGGAAGCTAAAACCCATTGGGAAGCTCAAGTTTCGGACGACGCAAATCAAATAAACGTTAATTATGTATTGTAAATCATTTAATTAATAGATACTCATGCATTAATTGTGTGTGTAATACTTACACAGTGTGTGTAAGTAATTTTTATATGTGTACGTTATGTGTAAGCTACACACTTACACATA
Source organism: Melanargia galathea (assembly GCA_920104075.1). NCBI lineage: Eukaryota > Metazoa > Arthropoda > Insecta > Lepidoptera > Nymphalidae > Melanargia > Melanargia galathea. Next base: position 12,061,836 of record OV049869.1, on the reverse strand, counting down.
TAAAATATTATAAATATTAGAATTTCGGGTAAAAAGAAACCCAGTCCCTCATTTTTATTTCAAAACTAATCTTTTTGAATCATTATATCTCAAAAACGGTGGCTCTTAGGAAAAAAAGTATTTAGACATTTTTTATAGATAATTATCTGATCTACAATTTTGTCTACAATAATTTTATGATAAGACTTACCGTTTTGCTGAAAACTTCCCATGAAAACTTTGACCCTGAGTAATTTTTTTTACAGGTGTCGGATCGATGAGGACTTTTCACATTTCATTTATAATAGTGTTTTGAACAATTCTACCAATTTTCAGCCAGGTGTGAATTATTGTAACCTTGAAAGTCTAAATTGACTGGGCTACCAGTAATGTCCCGTCCATCGAACCAGCCTTTCGGAGATTAGCGGGAACAAATAGACAAACACAACGCATATGCCAGCTTTAGATGATAAAATCTATATGTTCAAAGGTTTCTGTACAATCCGTGTTCCAAGTTATCTGGAATACTGAGGGTTTTGATGGCTGTAATTTGTAATTTGCTGGCAGCGGCCATCTTGGATTTTCAATAGTGCTATTCTACTAGTCAAGCCCTTTCATTTGATACTCATATTAAGGGAGTTGTGAAAAAAGATGTAATCCGCCATTTTATAGCGGCGGTCATCTTAGACCGATTTTCTTCAAACATAGCTAACAACACTTTCAACTAATTCACCTTTCAAACAAAAAAACCGCATTCAAATTGGTCCACCCGTTTGAGCGCCACAGGGGAACAGACAGACACACACACTCACACACATACACACACACACACATATACACACAGACACGTCAAACTTATAACACCCCGTCGTTTTTGCGTCGGGGGTTAAAAAAAAAGAATGAAATCGAACTACGCTTTAATGAATTACAGCTAAGTAAGTAGGTATATAGTGATAATACATTTTGACTTTCATCCCCTCTCCCAAGGGAAACGTGCTGAATTTTGGGATGAAAAGTATCCTATATACTATTACTCCGTAGTATAAACTTAAATCATGCCAAGTTTCATTTCAATCCATTCAGCACTTTTTGCGTGATGTGCGCACAAACCATTCAGTAGTTTTTGCGTGATGTGTGGCAAGTCTACGATTTTATTATATGTATATAGATATAGATGACATGGGGAACGAAGGATCACTGCAGCAAATTTTATTTATTTAAGTACCTACCTACTTACTTTCTTTTTTTTTGCAATATTTAGTAAGTAAGCCAAAAGTAGATTTGAACACATAATAAGTATGGCAACCCGACTTGTCTATGCTCGAAAGTTAAATACATGTTCGGGGCTTCCCCGAAAATCCCCGAAAAAAATTGATTAAGCATTAGTATATTTTTTCAAAATCAGGCAAGAAGGGGGTAAGAGCTTTAATTACTTTCGCTGACAAGGGCGAGAGGGGAATTAAAACTCAGATACTAAAATATAGGTAATTCTGGGTGTTTAGTCTCAGTTTGGAGCGCTCCAAAACTTTATAGTATACAAGCGGACACCCGCGACTTCGTTCGCGTGGATATTGGTTTTTAAAAATCCCGTGAGTATCATTTTGTTTTTCCTAAGCTCCTTTGAGCTCATACCTTGCTAAAAACTGTTAAAAGTTCACTGGCGGATGTTTAGTTAGATCAAAATGCAAACATCCGCCAGTGAAAGTCCCATTAAAATCAGTCCAGCCTTTCAGAGCTTAGCCAGTAATCTTCAAAGTATTTCCTGTCTAACAAAAAAAGAATGAATGAAATCGGACCACTCGTTAACGAATTACAGCTAAGTACACATTTTGACTTTCATCCCCTCTCCCAAGGGAACCGTGCTGAATTTCGGGATAAAAAGTATCCTATATGTTACTCCATAGTATGAACTTAAATCATGCCGAGTTTCATTTCAATCCATTCAGTAGTTTTCACGTGATGCGCGCACAAACATACAGACAAACAGACAAACAGATAAACAGACAAACAGACAAAAATTTCAAAAATAGGTTTTTTACGTTCTATTACTTATCCCTAACATCCCCCAGTTATTATTTTGCAAAAATCTTCAATGTACAGATACGGCAATTCTACGATTTTATTATATGTATAGATATAGACTATAAGTATACTATTGATCGAATCACAATGACTTCAGAGTAAAATGGACCTAAAATAAGAGTCTTTGGGTTCATTTTGCTCTGAAGTCATTTGTGATTCGATCAATAGTATACTTATAGTATACTTTTTGGAGCGAGTTTTTACAGTTTTGGAGCGCTTCAAACTGAGACTAAGCACTCTGCTTATCTACGTATACCTGCTTGGAAGGCGCCTACCTAGGCAGGTACTACCAACGGAAATATCGTACTGTTCCAAACACTGAACCGTTCCATCATTTGTTATTAGCTCAGTAATACCTCAGCCCTTCATTATAGTTGGTGCAGAGCTGTTGCAGGAATCATACAACTCAATCGCGGACAGGACATCGATCAATTTGATGGCGATGTAATAAGGCGCGAGTGGATGGTCTTGGCTGAAACAGTATACTTATCTTAGAGCCTAATCCAGATCCTGAGTATGAATGCCGCGCTCTACGTAGTACCTATATACGTCTACGTAGGTAGGCATGTAATTTATATCTCGGTGGCTGTTATTATAGTACGGCAGCCCTGGAACAAATTTTTTAGTGTTTAATAACAAGCTGAATTTTCGTGAGTAGGTTCGTTTCGACGAGACGAACAAATTTTCTACCTATGAAAATTCTCGATGGAGGTAGCTACTCGAGTGGGGAGGTGTTAAAAATTTAGAGTCGCTCGGGTGGGAAATCGTTAGGTAAAAAGGTATAGTATAAAGCTAGAAACACACTGGTCCCACGTACGTAACGTATGCAACGCATTATGATATTTGAACTCCAAATTTAATATGAAAAACAATGCAATAAAAACACAACGTATGCAACGCAATCCCACACCTCCCACGCAACGTCGATCTGCGAGGTCCAGATTTATCATAGACAAGTTTGGCGCCATAGAGTAGAAGTACATTTATAATAAATATTTTTTGGCGTTTTCAGTCTGCTACTAGATGGGCATGATGACAATAAATCATCCAGAATCAGAAAACATGACTTGCAGACGCACTAGTGCACCCTCTGAGAAATTACAACATCGTCTGATGCCAATTTACGTTACATGCGTGGGACAAGACGTGTGCACACTCAATTCTCCCACGTTGCATAGCATACGTTGCGTAAGTGGGACCAGTGTGATTCTAGCTTTATAATCGTACCTATTTGAACATGAACCTTTTATGCATGTTACCTATTTAAATTTTTGTCATTTCTATCCTATGATATACAATCTATTACACTTTTAGATTTTAGATAAATTACTAAAATACCTACTCCCATTTTCAATTCACTTCGACAAGGTTCCATTCTATTTTAAATGCGTGCGGAATGAATAATCTATTGGTGATTAATGAAAAATAATAAGAAGTTTATTCTATTCTCAACTACACCTATGATGTACCTACTAAGTTAATTGAGAAAAGTCTTTATCGATAGACCTAATTAGGTATCAACTTGCAGGCATACTAAAGCGCGAACTCTATAAGCTCCATAAACCAGACAAATGATGGACTCGTAATTTGCAGGAGGAACTGTTTACGACGGTTATAAATTAATAAATCTAGAGGCTATCAGCAATTATACTGTTACATTACCGGGCCCTTGTTCCCGATCGCTTTGGCGCGAATCGCGATTGATCAGATTATCTCTTGCTGGAGAACGCCGCTTTCACGTCCTGTTATTCGTTACTGGATCATTTATAATGAAATACTATATGATTAATGAAACGAATAATTAAAACTGCACTAGCGGCTTATATTATGTAGGTATACCGTATATCTATACCTAACCCATGAGTGCAATTGTTGAACAAACGCTCGAGCCAGCGAGCCAGCAAGTTATACCTACTTACTTACCTTCGTTATTTCAGGTGTGAATTGTTATAGAAAAAAAAGTTAAACAGGTTTCTAGACTACAAGAGTTTCTAAGCTTGATTCCTTGCATTATTAAAGAATCCTATTAATTAAGAAAAAAAATAAGAATTACCTAAACTACTTTAAAACTTAGTTTTTTCAAAACATTATTAAGGTCAAAGCTATCGAATAATTTTTTTCACTCCTATCCTGAAAATATCAAGATTTTCAGTAAAAATAAGAGACACGGTAATTAAAATCGTTATACATTTATTATTAATCAAATAGGTACACATTAATTATAAAAGTTCTCAACGGCTAGGTAGTCTACTATAAAATAAAACCAGATCTTCGACTGATAATCCAGATACGAATCGACGAAGCTTCCCTGATCCAGGAAATTAAAGTCGCACAACAGGAATATTGAGTTAAATTACCTTTTCCTATTTACATAATCTCGTTACCTTTTGAAACGTCTATCAACATGGAATCTTGGACCTAGGAACCGGGGAACTTGAAAATCTTAAATCTTATTTTACCACTATAATGGGATTATTAGATAGTTCAGACTTCAGACACATTAACTATATTAACATTTATAAATATTACCTACTAAGAGAGAAGATGACGGCATTTAGACTGCATTCTTTCGTCTTTACTGCCCTAATTTTTTTTTTGCCTAACCGTCTAGGCATTATCTAAAATCTATCTGTATCTTATGTTCTATCACTCTATATAGGGTTGAATATTATCTCATCGGGTTGTTCAGTACGCAGTCGCACGGTAAGGGGCCCATTAACATACAAGCAAGTATCTCGATCTGCAGCGCGAGTCGCGACCGACGCGGGTAGATACTGCGGCAACACTTCCGCGCTATATTGAACGTGGCCCAACGTTCCGACTCCCATTCCCTGGCACGTTCACTTGTTAGCGTGATTCCCAAATGATAACGATCTAGCTGCGTTGGTACGAAACTCACCATTGTGCCTAGAAATACGTGAGCGCGCTAGCCCTTTCCTCGCTTCCATTACTTAAGCCATATTTCACCGAGAGTGACATGCTGACTATTCTCAAGTAGGTAGGTAATTTAGAGTTCACTAGTTTACCTATATAACGTAGGTACATGCAACGTTGTTATTCTGCGCGTAAATCTACTTTTAATGCATTGTGACAAGCGAAAACAACTTTCGCCCTTAATATTGATGTGTCTTTGTATTGGTACTCTTTACCCTTCTATTTTTAAGCGTCGTCGGTGTGCACGCTGACTGCTACCTGCTGCTGCCTACCCAAGTCAAAAACCCTGTATACGCCACTGCTTGGAATTTATCTCGAGTTATAGATTGTAGCTACCTTACTAAGATCTATGATCCAAAATTCCTTCCTTCTTTTTGTGGTACCTAATCAAAACACAATCAAAATGAATTAAGATGCGAGAAAATTGTAATCAGCACTTAATACAATCTAATGCTGTGTAGTCAGTGGTGGATTAGATGTCGAAAGCGCTCTATAAGCAGCACGGAGCACCTCATCGGCGCCTCTCTGATTGGCTGAATTAACGGCTAGTTCTGATTTTTTAATATGTTGTTAGGACCATGGTATAAGTATCCAAGTTTGCAGCTTCGAAAGACCTGTGCTAACTTTGCAGCACCTGCTTAGCTACTTAATTTTGGCGCCCCTGTGCCTAGTTTGCCTAAAGGATAATCCGCCACTGGCTTTAGTGTAACTAAGTTTAAATCCGTCACTTAGTAGGAATGGAAATTAATTATCAGGAAATCTTCCACGCCATCAATAATTTGAAAAGTTACACAATTACACATCCTTCTCGCGCGCAATTTTCTTTACTTTGATTCGCCTGAAGTAAATTTAAAGCAATAGCTTTTTGTTACGAATAATAATAATTATTATTCTGAGTGGAGCAAGTAAGTATGAGGGCATATTTTGTCATAACATCAGTTTATTTAAAAGTATTTTAGATTTTTCTTCTCTTTTCTTTTATGCAGTATTTTAATAATAATATAGGTAACTTAAGTAGGTACCTTTAGATAGACTCATTGTAATCACCGAATATTTAACACGTAGATTTCTATGCTCCAATACAACGTTCCGATGAGACATAAATAGCATACATACATACAAATACATAATACACACAGCTACATAATAATATGGGACCATATAACCGGCTTTAAACTCGCGCGCATTTTGTCGGAGTATACCTACCCGACTAGTCTATATTATAGTCCCGCAAAATGTACATCATTCACAATTGTTTAAATGTTAATGTACATAATACTTACATAATAAAATACGCGACAAAGTCAGAGTGTAGTGTATTATCTATGGTCAGAGTGCATGCTACCAAGGGGCAGGATGGCCCGCCTTCGTTCCCAGCATGCGTCGATTATACTGGAACGTGGGAGGCCCGTGCTCCTCATTCATTACCGGCACTCCTGCCTTGTTTCTGTTATAGTTATTATAATTTTCTTGTTGACATATAACGACAGCTTTTAACTTACGTATCGAACACAGCATGTCGCCTAGTTGCTCCAGTGAAGGATGCAAGCTCGCAGGGTCAACCGTACAGCGTACTGCATAGTGCGTAGGAGGACGGCGCCGGTCATTACATCTTGCCCTTTGCAATGTGCCCGCTAGGCAGTGTGTACTCATTTACATAACGACTTATGTCACTTTAAACGATGTCATACCAATTAGCATAAGGCGCCAGCATGTTGGCCAACGTGTGGATGAGCAGTAAAATCTGCGAGAGTACAATAGTAGGGATACTTTAGTCGTATCGAAACTATCCATACAAACAAAGTAACATTATAGTGAGCGTCTGTCTGTGATTTCGAAATAACTGAGTTTCTCGTGCCGATCTTGCCGTTGTTCTTACTCAGCTTAAAGAGTGTGTCCTGGGAAAATAGGTACTCCGCAGGACTAACCGAGGGCAACATTTTTTTATTCATCTACAAGTTAACCCATGACTGCGATGAGCGATCTCACCTGATGGTAAGTGACGATGCAGTCTAAGGTGGAAGCGGGTTAACTTGGAAGAGGTAGGTATGGAAGTTTTTATTAAACCCTGATCGGTTTCTACGCGGCATCCCACGGGAACGCTAAATCGATTAGCGACACGACTTTGCCAGTAGGGTGGCAACTAGCCACGGCTAAAGCCTCCCACCAGCCAGACCAGAGACAATTTAGAAATTATATGCTAATAAGTAATAGTTAGGTAGGTGCTTAGGCTGTAGCATAAGCTAAATACAGATATCGACTGAGATGATTGATTTAGGTATTCATTGCTGAATTAACTACCTATAATTTAAAGATTTTAATATTATCCATATAAATGTATACCATAAAGGTTAAAACTATGTAATAACATGATCAGAACGAAGTTATGGGGGAAAACGATGTCGAAGTTCAGAGAGCAAAAGGCGGAATAACAAGGAAAATTATAGAGAAAGGATGCGGTGTTAGGTACCTGAAGAATGAAGACTAACCTACAAAAGTAGACGTACAGTATTATATTAGGTAAGTATCTAGGATACTTACCTAATAAATCATATTATTCTGAATATAATACTAATACTGTGCTAATACTAACGGGAGGTCGATGACCAATTGAAAAAGTCATTTTATACCGACTGGAAATTTTAACAATAATAGTTCAGCTGGGTTATTCTGTAACTTAGTTAGCAACTGAAAATAGTTGCCAACGAATTAGTTTGATATACATTGCTGCTTTGCGACACCGGTGCGAATAGTCTAGCCCTGCGATGACCAACACGCCTGCCCAGCGTGGTCATTATTTGGGCAAATCCTTGAAATGGACAGATTCACATTGCCAAGGCCCCTAGTCCCCGGCGGCCCCGCTATTCCTGGCTCTGGCAGCGGTTATGGTAACGGCGGGACAGGGGGTGCTAAGAATCTCCGGAAGAGATTCCGCTGCCAACCCCGACGACTAGACCTGGCAACATACAACGCACGCACATTGAGGACTGACGAGAAGATCATCGAGCTGGAGGAAGCAGTGAGCAAGTTGCATTGGGATATTATAGGATTGTCTGAAGTCCGAAGAGAGGGGGAGGACTCGATAATTCTCAATTCCGGCAACTTGTTCTACTACCGGGAGGGCGACCAACAGTCCCAGGGTGGTGTCGGATTCATCGTCCACAAGTCCCTCGTCAACAGCATTGTTCAAGTCGAGAGTGTGTCGAGCAGGGTAGCGTACCTTATACTCAGAATCACCAAACGGTATTCGCTGAAGGTCACACAGGTTTACGCACCGACATCGACACAACCCGACGAGGAGGTGGAGGTACTGTATGAGGATATTTCTAAAGCCATACATGCCTCCAACACTCACTACAGTGTTGTGATGGGGGATTTTAACGCAAGGTTGGGTGAACGAATCGGTGCAGAGGTGAGAGTGGGGCAATTTGGATATGGGCGAAGGAACCATAGGGGCCACATGCTGGCCAACTTCATGGAGAAGGAGGGCCTCTTTATGATGAACTCCTTCTTCAAGAAGCGGCCACACAGAAAGTGGACGTGGATGAGCCCAGATGGTTCCACGAGAAACGAGATTGACTTCATCATGTCGACCAAACGGCATATATTCAATGATGTCTCAGTGATCAACAGGGTGAAAACCGGAAGTGATCACCGTATGGTAAGAGGCACATTGAATATCAACATAAAGCTGGAAAGGGCCAAACTGGTGAAGTCTACACTCCGACCTTCTCGTGCTCATATCCAAAACCCCGAAAGCTTTCAGCTCGAACTGCAGAACCGATTCGATTGCCTAGCAGATTGCGACTCTGTGGACGATCTAAACAACAGGCTGGTGGAAACTGTCCATACGGTTGGGTCCAAGTACTTTAAGACCCACCGTGCAATCAGAACCAAAAAGTTCTCAGACCAGACTCTCAAGCTAATGAATAAGAGGCAAGAAATGAGACTGCAGTCTTCAGCAGATGCGTTTGCTTACCGGCAGATTAATAGGCAGATCTCTAAGGCGCAAACGCGAGACTTGCGTAACTTTAATACAGAATGTATTAAAGATACGATCGAGCGAAACAAGGGCTCAAAAGTCTTCGCAAGAGATCTGTCTATCGGACAGAGCCAGCTGACGCGACTGAAGACCGACAACGGTAGTCTCATTTCATCAAAGCCTGAGATCTTGAGAGAGGTAGAGAACTTTTACGGACAGTTGTACACCTCAACTCAGAAGCCTGTTGAAGATTTGGCTAAAGATCCCAGAGCCAAATTGACCCGACACTATACCGAAGATATCCCGGACGTCAGTCTATACGAGATTAGTATGGCTCTCAAACAACTGAAGAACAACAAGGCGCCAGGCGATGACGGAATCACAGCGGAACTCCTGAAAGCAGGTGGCAAACCAGTTCTTAAGATCTTTCAGCGATTGTTCAATTCCGTCATCGACGAGGGTATAACGCCAGAGGCATGGCACAGGAGCGTGGTGGTTCTTTTCTTCAAAAAGGGTGATAATACCTTGCTGAAGAATTATAGACCCATCTCGCTGCTGAGCCATGTCTATAAGTTGTTCTCGAGAGTCATTACGAATCGTCTCGCTCGTAGGTTCGACGACTTCCAGCCTCCCGAACAGGCCGGCTTCCGAAAAGGCTTCAGTACCATAGACCACATCCATACGCTGCGGCAGGTTATACAGAAGACCGAAGAGTATAACAAGCCACTTTGCTTAGCGTTTGTGGACTATGAGAAAGCCTTTGATTCGGTGGAAACTTGGGCTGTATTGAGTTCACTACAGAGATGCCGGATCGACTATTGGTATATCCAAGCGCTGAAGTGTTTGTACGAAAACGCCACTATGTCAGTCCGTATACAGGATCAGACTACAAGACCAATCCAATTGCAGCGAGGAGTGCGACAGGGAGACGTCATCTCCCCGAAGCTCTTTACCGCAGCATTGGAGGACGTCTTTAAGCTTCTGAATTGGAACGAACTTGGCATCAACATCAACGGCGAGTACATCAATCACCTGCGGTTTGCCGATGATATAGTCGTGATGGCAGAGTCTCTGGAAGATCTCAATACAATGCTCAACGACCTCAGCAGGGTTTCTCAACAGGTGGGCCTAAAAATGAACATGAGTAAGACGAAAATCATGTCAAATACTCATGTCCCGCTTCACCCGATAATCGTTGAGAACTCGGCGCTCGAAATTGTAGACGAGTATATATACCTAGGACACACAGTCCAGCTAGGTAGGTCCAATTTCGAGAAAGAAGTCAACCGCCGAATCCAACTCGGATGGGCAGCGTTCGGGAAGCTTCGCGATGTCTTCTCGTCCAAAATTCCTCAATGCCTGAAGACAAAAAGTCTTCGAACAGATGCGTGTTGCCAGTGATGACATACGGATCCGAGACATGGTCGCTAACTATGGGCCTCATAAGAAAGCTCAGAGTCGCTCAGAGAGCGATGGAGAGAGCTATGCTCGGAGTTTCTCTACGCGATCAAATCAGAAATGAGGAGATCCGTAGAAGAACCAAAGTCACCGACATAGCTCAACGGGTTGCGAAACTGAAGTGGCAATGGGCGGGGCACATAGTTCGGAGAACCGATGGACGTTGGGGTCCCAAGGTGCTGGAGTGGCGACCTCGCACCGGGAAGCGCAGTGTTGGTAGACCCCCCACTAGGTGGACCGACGACATCAAACGAGTCGCAGGGAGCCGCTGGATACAAGCGGCACAAGACCGTGGCAAGTGGAAGTCCCTTCAAGAGACCTATGTCCAGCAGTGGACGTCAATCGGTTGACAACGACGACGACGACGACGACATTGCTGCTTTACTGTGTGAGTTCATGAAAACACTTTATATTTACCACAGTAAAGCAGCAATGTATATCAAACTAATTGGTTGGCAACTATTTTCAGTTGCTAACTAAGTTACAGAATAACCCAGCAGATCTAACCCATCACAGCTCCGAACGTCAGCTGCCGCACCAGTGGTGGAGTTAAGAGTGAGAGCATGTGAAAGTGCTTGAAAATCAAAGCGCTCCGAGTGATTTTATCCCGGACAAAAATGGTCTTAAATCATTGTTTCGATCATTTTTGATACAGAAACAATCGTCAGCTGCACCGCCGAGAGTGGGTTATACTTACGTCCGCTACGCGCATGAAGTGCATTAAAATTTTGACAAATAAAGTTATTTTATACCTGAAATTTATGCAGCAGAATTTTCACACTTTTAAAATACTTAATAAAGAAAATCGTCAGCTGCACTACTGGTAGGGGAAAGACCGTCAGTCAGCGTGATAAACATTTTGCGCGCTCAGTGCATTTAGCCTAGTAAGGCCGAGTTTCACCACCTTCTGATAAATGTCGTATAGCTTATTCATATATTTTGTCTTTGTCACTTGACATAAAGTAAGAAAGTGACAAAACTTACGTTTAGGCTATCCGACACTTATCAGAAGGTGGTGAAACAGGCTCTAAATCTAGGAAAAATATCCTATAGTTTTAAAAATTGGCCAAATGTATTCTTTGGGGCTTCCGCTTGAATATATCCAAAAACCCTATATGGAGGGTGCGTAACCAGCCGCCATTTTTAAAGTCCCTTTTTTCGGTTTTTTCTCATATCACGAAAATCTCTACAAATCTATACTAATATAATAAAGCGGAAGAGTTTTTTTGTTTGAACGCGCTAATCTCATGAGTCGATTATGTACTGTGTGCATATATATATATAGATATATTTGTACACCACTCTGTGGTAGAATACCAGCTGCCTATTTATGTATTTAACAATGATTTAACACATAGCGATAATATTTATTATTATTATCTCTATGATTTAACACGTAATTTATCACCTTATCCACTGCTGTATTATTCACAAATAAATAGAGGACATGACCAGTGGAAGTATGGGCATTTGCGGCGTGTCAAAAATAAATGTGCAGCAAAGATTTATTTTTGGAATTCTTAAATTCTCTAGTTTTCAGATAAAAACTTTCAGGGATCTAAAGGCTCAGAAAACCGAGAAAAATAAAGAAAAGTTTTACGAATTAACTCTGCCTTTCGATACTAAACGTACTTACTACAATGCCTAGCATTATGTTTATCAAGTATAAAATTGTAAAAAAAAATGGTTTTCTACTATTCAACGTCATCTAGGCGGAACTTTGCTATAAAAAGTAAAGCTTTCTATTATTTATTTGTTCAGATAATTTAAATTATTCAGCTACTATTAAAGTTTTACGAAATAACTCTGCCTTTCGATACTAGATGGCACTAGGCATTTAGGTTATCAAGTCTAAAGTTTTTAACCGTTTAAAACGGTTTATTTAAGATTTAAAACGGCAAAATTTTGTTTAAAAGGTTTTAAATCGGTTTATTTACATCTATAGTGATGTCTCAAGTTGTGCGTGTGTTGAGTGTTTATGTATACATTTTAGGGAGGCCATCTTTTGCCTTGAGTCTACCGCAAACTGTTTTATTGATATGTTAAAAATCACTTAAAAATGTAGTATTGTCTCTTACACACTTATGAAAATTTTGATAAGCTTGAGCTATTTTCCGAACCACTATTTTCTATAGGACATTAGGGTTTCTCTATATTTTTAATTCCTCAATGGTAAATACACATCTGAATTAAAATGTGTGTATATAGTGTGCTGTGGTAGGATCATAGAGATAGACTAATGGAGCAGCCATACCTACTTTAAAAACGTGTCAAAAATACACTCACACATGCTTAGATTAGGTATCATACATGCACAATCCGACCACATAAAATGGCGCCTGTTCATTGTGATGTCTGAAGTTGTGCGTGTGTGAGTGTTCATGTATACATTTTAGGGAGGCCATCTTTAGTGGTCAGTCGGCCTCAAACTGTTTTATTATTATGTCAAAAAAGTAATGTTGTCTCTTACACACTTATGAAAATTTTGATAAGCTTGAGCTATTTTCCGATCTACTATTTTCTATAGGACATTATGCCAACTCTATTTTATTATTATTATCTCTATGGGTAGGATGTCTAGGTATTTATTCTTTGTTGTGTGTGTGGTGCTCCGAGTTATGTGTTCTGTGGTGTGGTGGTGTGTAACAAAAATGGTGCCCGTTTACCAGCTGGCACTTATTTTTTAAAGCACTGAAAAAATCAACATATTTTGTGTAAAAGTGTAGTGATATGGCGTCTATTTTGGATTTAATTAAACATTACCAGCATTCGATAGAAAAATATCCAAATGATGAACAAAAAGTAAGTTCATCTGGGAAGTATTGTACATACTTTGAATAATCGGCTTTAATGTTAAAAAAAATGGAATAAACATCGTGACGAGGCTTAGGGATATTCGAATTAGTAAATTCTGGTGTAAATTCCACAAATCAAATGATTTAACTTCATTTTGGTTTAATTGTCATGGAAGCAAATTCAATTAAAAGTGGCTGCTCAGGCTACTGGGTATTCAACTAAATGTACGCAAGATGTTAAGCCGTAATACGTTTAAATTAAATAAACTGAGCACCTAACTAATATCAAGCATAGAAATAAATTTAATTAGCTCTATGATAACACAATGTATTTATCTGGATACTGCGTTCTTTTGCGATGTTTGATAAATGATAAGGCAGAAGAAAATCGAAAACGTGTCCAAAAAGGACTTGAAGATTACTGATTTACCTAGTTAGGGTTTACAATTTAATTAATTTTAATTTATGTTATATCTCGAGCTAGTACCTAGGTACTCTTATTTAAACCACATACAAGCCATCCTGCATCACTCAGGATTTATTTTGAAGTTAGAGTTATCTATCTCAAACGAATTCTCGCTCCATATAGTTAAATTATAAATTATCCTGGATAAAATAAACAGATATGGATACTTGTAACAATAGATAAGTATATATCCAACTTGTACCTGATCTAGTTAACCTGGCATTGAAATTTAGAGGGGCAGATGTGTAAATAAAATGTTTTCAGCTGGGTACTCATTTCACCTTTGCCCTATTGCTGCAAGAGATGTATTGTGTGCTAACATAGAAACACAATTTGAATTTAAAATTGTGTATCTATATTGTTATAAATGCAAAAGTTTGAGATGATGAAGTGCAGCTTTTTTATAAGCCTATAAATAAATTATTACAATATGATATTAAATTAATATTAACTTGTTTAGATATCTTTCCTTGCTAGTGATGCTATATAATCAATGTAAATTTACAGGTTTTAAAATGTATCGATAAACTATACAACTTGGGGGTGACTGTCCAACATCTGCAAGAGACAGGCGTTGGTCGTACAGTGAACGCCTTACGCAAAGAGCCTGGCGACGTGGGACAGGCGGCGAGGGCCCTTGTGTACAAATGGAAGGTGATGGTTGCTGCTGAAGAGAGCGATCAGGAGGGAGATCAAAATAATGAAAGTAAGATTTTTTATTATTGGACAACTCGGTCCAGCTGTTTAGGAGGAGTTAGGTGACAAACACAAGAATTATTCGACAGCAGAGCCACCTACCAGGTCCAACTGTGTTTTCAAACCATCCAGGGACCCATTGGAATATAAACACAAAATTTCAACCAAATTGGTCCAGCCATTTAGGAATAGGTGAATAAACGTATGTACAGAGGAAATATATACTATAAGATTAAGGTAAGATATGTAATACATATAGCAGATCAGTAGACCCTAGCCCTTGAACTATTCCTTTATGCTATTACTGTTATATAATGTTTTGGAATGCTCATCTGTAAGTCACAACTTGCACTGCAACACCAGACTCTTCACACATAACTACACATAATATTGGTGGTTAACGCTGTACTGTGCAAGATATTTACATGACTTGCCACTCTTGCCAGAGCAAAAAACGTCGCGACGATTACTTGTCTATAACCCAATTAAAATAATAAAATAAAATAGCCTTTAAGTAAGTATAACATAACCCAATTAATAAGTGTACAATGATCAACAAGATTACGTATGAGAAAACTTGAAGCACATCCTGGCAACATAGATTACACAAATTAAAGGTCACACTATACAAGAAAGAAACACTTCACATAGAAAGGAAAACATAGGAACAGACAGACTGCAGTCTGTCCATTCCTAAGTGTTTGAACTGTACACTGACTGCAAAATTGCAATTTGCATGCAATTCTATTGTAGTTGTCATAACTGCATTGCAACTGCTGACCGACTGCGACTGCTGAGTGTGTGCAGTTATAGTTCTGTGCAGTTGGTCAGCAGTCACAATGCAGTTATGTCAGCTGTAACAGAAAGCAATTTTGGTTAGCAGTCTGTCTGTCTAGACTCTTAGACACTTGCTCCACTTAAATAAAACTCTTTTCAGCCTTGCATGTAATCTATACTGTTATATGATATAATCTATAATATATGTTGTCTACTAGCAAGATTGTTTGTATTTTATCTGAAATTAGTCCCTTTTTGTAGCTTCAAACTACAATGGGCATGATCATGGGAGAGATTATGATAGTAATCAATCAGAGTCTAGAAACAGACATGACAAGCCTGAGAAATATGATAAAACTCAAAAAATCGATGAAAAGCCCCATAAACAGTCAAATGGAGACCATAGTGGGAGTAAGAGAAAATATCACAGCAGTGAGGTGAATATTTTACTGTACTAAATGTTTATATTGTACCTATTAATGTTCAATTACATGATTACTTCGAAGAACATTACACTACCCAATTTTTGTTTACTCCACATAATAACAGTATTATATTTATTTCATAACTTGTACATCTAACTTGTAAGAAACTAATGAACACTATTCATTAATATAAAGTTTGCTTATTTTAAAATTCAATTTATCAATTAATTTTATTTAATATTTTTAGGAAGAAGATCCTGATACAAAGAAATCAAAATATTTAACTTCAAAATATAATGGATACATAAAACCTGAAGTTAAAGTGAAAGTGGAACCATCTGATAGTGAACTAGACAGCCAAGATGACACCTCAAGTGAAAGTGACAGTGAAGGTTCTCAGTCTTCGGAAGAAGAAGGAAAACCTGATGTTAAAGTAAAAATAGAGAAAGTAGAAAAGGCTGAAAGGCATGGGTCACCTTCCAGTAAGCAGTCATCCCGTAGTAGTCATGATAAACATAAATATGAATCTAGTTCAGAAAATGTGAAAGAAGACTACAGACCTAATACTTCAGGGACAAAACATTCCTCTGAAAAATCTTCTAAAGATAAAAGTTCTATTGTTGTTAAAAAAGAAAAAGATCATAAGACAGACAAAGACAAAAATCACAGTGATGATTCCTCACACAGACACAGGTCCAGTAAAGACACTGAAAAACAAAAATCAAGTAGTAGTTCAGAAAAACATAAATCCAATTGCAGTTCAGAAAAACATAAATCTGGATCTAGCTCAGAAAAGAATAAACATAGCAGCAGTTCTGAAAAGCATAAGTCTGATAGCAGTGCTGAAAAGCATAGATCTGAGAGCAGTGCTGAAAAACACAAATCCAGCAGTAGTTCAGAAAAACATAAATCCAGTTCCTCTGAAAAACATAGGAACCATTCAGAAAAAAAATCAAATAACTCTGAAAAAGATAGTCCTAATAAATCTGATAAAGATAAACACAAAAGCTCATCCGAAAAAGATGTATCTAGTGATAAACATAAGTCAAAAGAAATAAATACTAGCAGTAGTACTAAAGATAAGCATAGCTCATCAAGTAAAGAAAAATCAAAAGACAAGCATAGTTCCTCTAAAGAAAAAGAAAGCAGTCATAAAAGTAACAAAAAACATTCTTCATCTAAAGAAGATGACACGAAAAGTAGTGATAGTAAAAGGAAATCTGATAGTCATGATGATTCAAGTACTAAGAAAAGTAAACATAAATCAAGTTCTAGTTCTAGCAAATCCAGCAGTAGCAAGTCTAAAGACGAAATACCAAAGAAAAAATCTAAAACAAATAGTGAACATATTGATGATGGCATTGATTGTGGTTCAGGTAAGTTGTAATCTTAGTAGACTTGACATTATTCATAAAATCGAACATGATCAATTTCTGATAAAACGTTTGTTTTTCGCAGGCGCCAGTTTTGCTGAGGCTCTTGGCATGATAAGTCCAGCGAAACCCAAAAAGAAATCTTTCACCAGAGATAGCACACAATCACCAAACTCTTGTAGTGAAGATGTATGTGTATTCAATTCATTATTACTAACATTAATATTTCAGGTAGTTTGTAAGAATTCGTTTGGATTTGAGTGCATGCAAATTCTGAGGCGTTAAAACCAAAATGTAACTTTCACTCATCTTCTATCTCTTTCAGTTATAGCGGAATTAGGTACTTTATATTGTCTGATTTTTAATTCCGTGGAATTCTGACGTTTCTTAATGTTACCAGAGATAAAACAGTTCCCACAAAAAAGATAGTAAATTAAAAACTTATATAAATAAAAATCAATTGCAGCATGTAGATATGACAAATGCCTGACAGACACTTCCTGCTGATCATGTCATTTGACTTCATTTTTGAATGTTCAATGTGTTTCTTTTGTTTAGTATTGCTGTTATTTTGCACTTTCCACTCTTAGCGATTTATATTTTAGGGCAAAACGATAATAATATATATCCACACGGCTTCGCCCGTGTGGATTTAGTATTTGAAAAATCCCGTGGGAACTTTTGATTTTCCAGAGCAAAAAGTAGCTTATCTGTAGAAACCCGTCACCAAAACGGGAAAAATCCCTTGGGATCCCCATGATTTCGGAATGCAATTCCTTACAGCATCAAGGTTGAGGAGTTAGATATGTACCTACTCGAGTTCATTCAACGATAAAGTCTTTAATTGGTACCCCCAATATCAATTTAAATAACCGAAAGTTTCTAAAAGCCAGTTTTGGGGATCAGGTCCCCTACAGCATCAGGATTGAGGAGTTGGAATCCAATTTTTTTATAGAACAGGGTCGCAATGTTTCTCTATCGATTAAAAAAAATTACGCAAATCGGTTCAGAAATCTCGGAGATATCGGTGTACATAGGTAGAAAAACACAACTCCTCCTTTTTTGAAAATCGGTTAAAAAAGTAGCCTATGTTACTCCCTGGTTAATTTTCTACTTGTATGTGGAAGTCCCGTCAAAATCGGTTCAGCCGTTCCGAAGATTAGCCCGTTCAAACAGACAGACAAAAATTTTAAAAACGTGTGATTCGGTTATGGTACAGTTCAAATAACCATATGAGCTTAATATGAGGTAGTTAGGTAGACAGACACTTCAATTTTATTTATTAGCATAGATAATAATGGTATCGTTGTCGCCAGCTGTCGCCGGCCACGCTGCTGGCACCCAGCGCGAAGCTGGCGCCGCTGCCGGCGCTGGAGATATCGGCGCTGCCGGAGATCTCGCCCAACTACCGGCCGCGCCCGCCGCCCAAGTTCCTGCCGCACTTCACCGACGAGGACGCTATGAGCGCTGTCATCTCTTCCAAAAACCAAAGGCAAGTGACAGTATAACCCGCGGCACATACATCGAACGCTGAACATGGGAATGGGAAGTGCACGTAATACAATAAGCTCACCCCCTCCACTTTCCCTCAGCGTTGAATGCACGTGCCGATGTTTATAGCAACTGAAGGTGATTTGCAGATCCTACGGGTTTGCTCTATTGATTAATCATTATTGACGATCGTGATCGTCGCTCAATACAGTGTGTTTGACTATCAATAAAATCAGTTTTGTTATTACCACATTTGAGGGCTTCTGGAAGAAATCTCTTTCATAGGGATAAGTTGCCCTTGTGTAATCTGTGGGTTTACTGTAAGGCTGTAGTTAGACGACGTGAAAATTTTCTTGAGGTGGCTGTCGATCGTGTGCCCAGCAGTGGGACGTTAAAAGACTGTAGTGGTGGTTGTGACTTATGGTGGCTTTTAAATGTTCATTTTTTTATTGCATTACGACTGCGGTCCCACAGGTCTGAATCATACTTTACTTTTGTTCTGAGCCTCTTTGTCATGTTCTCAGTTTGTCTTGCCAATTTATTGACCACCATATTTTATAACACTGCCCGTCCGTTCACTAACTAACCCTTATTGGTCATTTAGGCCTTTTTGTTAAAAAACAGCAGAATAACAATGAAAATAATGTTTTCTTCCTTTCAGAACAAAAGTTTACTCTGGCAACAAAGTGATAGGGAAAATTCCGACTTTGTATGAAATGTGCGTGCAAGTCCTTCAAGAACATATTGACGGTAAGCCTCATTTGTCTGTTATAAGAAAAAATGTTTTAAAACCATTTTTTATACTTTCTTCTGAGATTTTTACTTAAGTCTAATTCAAACGTTTCTTAATATTTTAAAAATCTGTAAAATGTCATGAAAAGGCCTGCCGTGAGACACAAACAGATTTTGTCTTCTCGGCCGAGATATCCTGAATACGAATAAAATAAAATAAAGAAGAAATGCGCTTGTACAGGCATTTACTTTCTCAATTAGAGATATAAAAAAACATACGCGCCGCGTTAAGAACCGTTTTGGAAGTCTGATGTAACACACATTTAAAAAAAAACGTTCTTTACCTAAGTATAGGAAGGCGAAAGTGAGCCATCCTTTTTAGGGTTTCGTAGTAAACAAGGAACCCTTATAGTTTCGCCATGTCCGTCCGTCCGTCCTCGTTTAATCTCAGACTATTAGTGCTAGAAATCTGTAATTTGGCATGGGTATAAATATTAATCACGCCGACAAAGTGGTGAAATAAAATTTTGATAAATATTTTTTTAGGGTAGCTCCCCTACATGTAAAGTGCGGATGAATATTTTTTTTATATAGTGTGGGTATCGTTGAATAGGTCTTTTAAAAATACTGTGGGTGTGGGAACATCATTTTTCGATTTCTAGATCCGTTTGTAAAATATGATGTTTTAAAGTGCTAATTTTTATTAGAGTCAAATGTCGTCGTCGTCGTCCCCCCCCCCTATCAGCCAAATGGCAGTATATAGGAACTTGAAAAAATTCACAGTAGTATATATAATCAATTTTAAAGGAAAACTATCATGGCTAAGTAGGGTTCACAGGTTAAGGAGTTATATATGTTTTTCGAGGATTGTGACTACGGAACCCTGCACTGCGCGTGTCCCGCCACGCACTTGGCCGGTTTTTTAACTATAAACTTTATATTTCTTCAAGTTCTTGATCTTTTTAAATTTTATACAATTGAAGATTATGTAAATGATAAAAAAGCGTGGATTTGGCTCGTTCCAGCAATGCGAGAGACGGCAATTCAATCATGTACTTCACATAAAATTGTTATATTGTTGTTTCAAAACAGAGCAACCGCCGAATTTCTTGCTGGTTCTTCTCGGTAGGAACGGCATTCCGAACCAGTGGTAGATTCAATTGACGATTCAAAAGTACTTGTTAATGTTTATTTGTTTAAAAAACTTTTCTATTCTATTTTTAAATTTTGTATTTATATGTGGTTTTTATAGCTCTTGAATATACGGGAGGTGTTCCGTACGAAATCTTAAAGCCAGTAGTAGACAGAGCGACGCCGCAGCAGCTGTTCATGCTGGAACACTTCAACCCCTATCTTATGGAGGACACGGACCATTTGTGGCAGAAGTTTTGTGAGAAAAGTTTCAGAAGCAAGAAACGACAGGAATTCGAAAGTTGGAGGGAGATGTACATGGTAAGACAAATTATGATAATTAATTATTTATTTGATAGATCAGATAGATTTTAGGAATTTATAAATAAAAAAAAAACTTTTTGGAAGTCCACAATATTTTCAATGATCTAACAATGAAAATTTTGTGGACTTCAGAAATGTTTTATAATACTTGTAGCTTTTGGTACCTCAAAATTTTCAATAGGTACTAAGAATATTTATCGGGGCTTTTCTGAAATACAGAACAACCGTTTTAATTTTTCCGCGAAGTGCTTTAACAAATGTATTTCATTTTTTTTTTTTGATCAATGATTGTTTGGTGTCAGTGCATGTATAATTATTATAAATATTGGGTGTAAAACACCCAATATTTTTTTCAAATTCTGTATTGCAGCGATGTCAGGAAGAACAGGAAATTAGATTGAAGTCCCTCACCACTAACATCAGGATTGCTCAAGAAGCCAAAAAGGCACCCATCAAACAAACGAAAATGGCGTACGTGGATTCGGTGGTGAAACCGCCGCGAAACGTCTTAAAGAAACAAGTGAGCGAAACATTCAACATTTATCAAATACCTAGCGACCCGCCCCGGCTTCGCACGGGTAGTAATTACCCGCTACTATCCCACCATACATTGTTTTGTTATACATACCTATACTCTGATTTCTAATTCCGTGGAATTCTGACGTTCCGTAATGTTACCAGAGATAAAACAATTCCCACCCACAAAAAAGATAAAAAATTCAAAACTTATGCAAATACAAATCAACTGCCGCATGTAGATGTGACAAATGCCTGACAGACAATTCATGGTGATAATGTCATTCGACATCCATTTTTGAATAAATTTTTTCAATGTGCTTCTTTTGTTTTTTATAGCTGTTAGTGTGCACTTTCTAGTTTCCACTCTTGGCGTTTTCTATTTTAAGGCGAAACGAGTAATATTATTACGCGGCATATGGATTTTTATGACAGGGAATTAAAGTAGTTTGGGGTAAAATCGTACTTCGTAGATGTTAACCCTGTTCTCCATACAAATAACTCATCTGTAAAAGACAATGACAGCTGTCAGAATTCCACGACATTAGTAATTCGGGTATACAACAAATTATACACCTCAACCTTCCTCATGAATCACTCTATTGGCGAAAACAGCATGAAAATCCGTTCAGTAGTTTTTCAGTTTATCGCAAACACATAGACAGACAGACTCGTTGGGGGACTTTGTTTTATAAAATGTAATGATATTCTAAATCCACAAACCGAAATTGTTTCATCAAAGAAACTAAATTTTTGAAGACTTTTTTCATCAGCAATAAACCTTTACATACAGAAAGTTCGCCGTGCGTTCTCAAACATAAGGATTTGTTCTTTAGATGGTTGATTAATTAAACCAAATAAGTATTTATGTATTTCTGTATGGTTCCTACACATTTTCCTTGTATGCATGGCTAAGGTTTGAAATACCCTTCTGAGATCTGTTTCCTGACACAAACTGGGTGTTTTTAAAACAAAAGTGAATACACGAGGCAATTGATTTTTATTTATATGTAAGTTAAACTAGTTAAAATATTTACTTAGAAATGTCTATATAAATAACATTATATTTTAATTTATTTACTTAATATTCTCTTTTACACTTTTCTCCTTTGCACACCCACACGTGGTCACACCTCTTAGGTAAACTGGTAGAAAATGCTTTAGCATTAAGTCCGCCTTTTGTACTATTTTGTGCATTAGAGAGTTTAAATAAAATAAATAAATAATTTTTTAATTAGGTATCTATCTTTTTTGTGGGAACTGTTTTATCTCTGGTAACATTAAGAAGCGTCAGAATTCCACGCAATTAAAAATCAGAGTATAAATATACGTATATGTCCGACAACGGTCCCCTTG
This sequence comes from Melanargia galathea, assembly GCA_920104075.1. NCBI lineage: Eukaryota > Metazoa > Arthropoda > Insecta > Lepidoptera > Nymphalidae > Melanargia > Melanargia galathea. The sequence goes on along the minus strand of OV049869.1, from coordinate 12,039,319 downwards.
CACCGGTTATGTAAAGTAGTGTTTGTTCGTCAGGCGCAACACGGCACGGCGTTCGCGGCGACCGCCAGCCCGGCGGCGCGCGTCGCGGCGCTGGCGGCCGCGCCCAACGTGCTGCGCGGCGGCCGCGCGGCGCCGGCGCCCGTGCTCACGCCCTCCTCCGCCGCCCTCAAGCCCAAGAAAGCGCCGCTCATGCAGAAGGCTCTGCAGTTCATGCGCGGACGGAAACGATGATAAACGCTCACGTAACATTCACCACTAGCGTGACATACTTTATTTATATCCGGTCATCCATTTATTGTGTCGCTTAAGGCACAGAGTCGAAGTGCATCGAAGCGCATAGAGGCGTCAAGCATAAGCGTGAGCGTGAGTGTGAGTGTGAGATGTGTGTGTGATACAATGTTCGTGGCATATTGACATTTATCTCCACAAAATAAGGCACACATATATAGGAATGCCCGTGAATTCGCTCGTCTTTTTTTTTGACATGATCTTATAAATCGATGAACGCCAGCTACATTCACGAAAAAGCATGACTCATTGTAATGTACCGCGGAACGTAGCGTGGAACTAAGCGTTCGGCTTGTGACGCATCTATCTCTCTTTGTTTTCTTATGATGTTATCACGTAAATCGTTATCTTCCGTAAATCGACTTTACAGAACCAATTTTTGTTTGATAGAAAGTTATGCCTTGTTTTGTAGAGATGGTGCTAATATGCCGTGAAAATTTTTTCGGTTCGCTCCGATGCGCTTCGACTCTGCGCAAGTATGCCCCGACCCTAACAAATTAGGTACGTCTGGCAAGAGGGAGAGTCACACTTATCCTTGAATAATATAAATTCAAAGTCAAAGATTTAATTTCAAAATAGGTACATGGTAAACACTTTTTGTAAGTGAAGTGTCATGGTAATGGTGATTTTAGTCAGTTAATAGATATTGGTCTCCTAAACTACATGAAGTCTAAAAAACTAAATCCGTATTTCGAAGATTTTAAATGCATATATTTGAATATTTGAGACCTAAACTATAAGTAATAATTTGGCCATAGCTGTAGTTTGATTTTTAACTATTATAGACGTAGTTTGTGTAGGTATTGAATTTATTTAGGAATCTGAGCAGCGCTCTTGGCGACAGAAACTTACGCAATCCATACATTATAAATATTATAATAAAAGTAAACGGGTATCAAATGTGTTTTGTTTACTTAAAAACTGTAAAGTGGTTGTTTTAGAGATAGTACACTTTTTGTTTTACATACAATTTTTTTGTTTTTAACTAGTAGTGACACGTGATTTTTTGAAACTAAACTTGCACTTAACTAATGTTTATTCTGTGTAAAAATTGACACATTTGTACACGGATAAGCGTTAGGGCGTTTGTGCACTTATTCGTTTTCGATTCGTTTTCGTGTTTCGTGAAAACACGATTCGACATAGCCTTCCTTAAAACTGTATGGGCGTTTGTGCACTTACTCGTTTTCGATTCGTTTTCGTGTTTTTAAATTCGTGAACTTTTCACATCGAATCGTTTTAAAATAAGGACGCGTGCGGAAAGGTGTGTACGATATTCATAATCACTAACCTTAGTGTTACTGCCAGTATTTCTTCACAGAGTACATTGAATATAATTTCTTCTGCAGTTATGCATTCTCTAAAACGTGTGTATGGCAGAGTAATCTGTTCTTTTATATATGGCACAATTATATGATATCGAAAGTAGCAACATTCATTCGATTGTAATTAAAAAAAGATTTTTCATGATACATCTCAATAAGTGATGATCGATAAATGCTCCTAGAATACTTCTGTTTATAGGATGTATCCACAATTTTTTCATTCTCCGGCGCCTACGAATGTATAAGAAAAGGGCGAAAAGCTGACGACGATTAAATGCAGCACACATTATGAACACGGTTTTATCTACGAAATGCTTAAAACGTATAGTGAAATCACGATTAAGTGCACAAATGTCATTCGTGAATTTCGTATCCGTTTTTATGATGTTCATTAAAAAAACGAACATGAATCGAAAACGAATCGAAAACGAGTAAGTGTTGTGCACTTACTCGAGTCAAACAGGAGCTATAGAATCATAGAGATAATAATAATAATATAGAGGTGCCCTAATGTCCTATAGAAAATAGTGGATCGGAAAATAGCTCAAGCTTATCAAAATTTTCATAAGTGTGTAAGAGACAACATTACATTTTTGACATAATAATAAAACAGTCTGAGGCAGACTAAAAACAAAAGATGGCCTCCCTAAAATGTATACATGATCACTCACACACGCACAACTTGAGACATCACAATGAACAGGCGCCGTTTTATGTTTTCGGATTGTGCATGTATGATACCTAATCTAAGCGTGTGTGAGTGTATTTTTGACACGTTTTTAAAGTAGGTATGGCTGCTCCATTTTTAGGGTTCCGTAGTAAACAAGGAACCCTTATAGTTTCGCCATGTCCGTCCGTCTGTCCGTCTGTCCGTCTGTCCGTCTGTCCGTCTGTCCGTCTGTCCGTCCGTCCTCGGTTAATCTCAGAGACTATTAGTGCTAGAAATCCGTAATTTGGCATGAGTATAAATATTAATCACGCCGACAAAGTGGTGAAATAAAATTTTGATAAATATTTTTTTTTAGGGTAGCTCCCCTACATGTAAAGTGGGGATGAATATTTTTTTTCTCGTCTACCCCATAGTGTGGGGTATCGTTGAATAGGTCTTTTAAAAATACTGTGGGTGTGGGAACATCATTTTTCGATTTCTAGATCCGTTTGTAAAATATGATGTTTTAAAGTGCAAATTTTTATTAGAGTCAAGTGTCCCCCCCCTCTATCAGCCAAATGGCAGTATATAGGAACTTGAAAAAATTCACAGCAGTAGGGTATATAATCAATTTTAAAGGAAAACTATCACGGCTAAGTAGGGTTCACAGGTTAAGGAGTTATATCTGTTTTTCGAGGATTGTGACTACGGAACCCTACACTGCGCGTGGCCCGCCACGCACTTGACCGGTTTTTTATTATTATCTCTATGTATAGAATAGTACATTGACGTGTCGTGTGTGACTCAAGTACTAGTCTATTCACACACGGAGTAAATTGTTGGCGCAAACGATGTCACAATGCACAAGTATACTATTGTTTAGCACGTTTTTGACATAAATCCGCATTAAGTAACGCTTATCCTTGTACAAATGGACTACTAGTCATAATGCACGGCGATAATAATTCACGCTGTGCATGAATAGACTATTTCAAGTCAACTCTCAAATGTTACTACTACAATAATACTATTTAATTTTCCACGAATTTTGACGGGAACCCTATTGTAAGAATCTTAACTCAAAACCCCGTTTCATCATCATTTCAAGACTTGCCTTACCTATGTACATCTTGTAATGTGTTTTTACTTTGTTTAAGTATACATATATGTATGTATTAACGTGGTATTACATTATTCATCACGAAAATTCTAAATGGAATTTAAAGTCACTAGAGCAGACTTTTAAAAATTTTGTAACTTTAATTAAATGTACATCTTATTAAGGACCTAAAAAGTTTTAGAACTATGTGTAACTAAAACATAGTATAGTAGGCACCATGAACTTAAAACAGCTGTGAATATGGACAGAAATATTTAATAAGGTAAATGGCAACACTTGGATTCTAGTAGTGGTTAGTAGTTTCCAAGCTCTGAGACAATATAGCTTGATGGAAATACAAATAAAAGACAAATCTAATGAGTAAATTAGTTTACTTGTAGTACTTTTTGCTTCGTTGTTTTTAAATATTTGAGGTAGTTTGTCTTTAAAATAATTACTTATTTAAAATTCCTCAACTTAGTTATTATCAAATACTGGCCTGTTTTGACGACAAAACTGAAACCAAAGTATTTGATTAAATCGTAAGCTTTGGTCATTAATTAAATCCTTACATTATTCTGTTGAACCATTTTCTTAATGTCTATATATATATACATAAATCGCATTGAGCAAAATACAAAAATAAATAAAAGTTGGGAACTTAATTAATTTATGAATATTGAATTGATGAAGATTGAATTTAAAATAAAGAAGCCAATCTTATCAAGTATTCATTCATTAGTTAATATACATATAGAATGGAAACATTGTGAGACCCCTGCCCCCTGGCACATATTTTTTATCAACAAAAGATAATGGAAAAAACGCTTGTATTTAAATAGGTTAAATTGAGGAAATAAAACCCTGCATGGGTTTTACTGACAACTGATACTGATTGTTTCCACATTGTATTATTACAATATGAATAATAGTTTTGTTGTTTATCTCAAAAGCTGTCGATTTAATACTAAACAATGTGGTCTTAACAACCTTATTTTTGCAAAATGCAGCAAAAACTTGTAGTTTTCAATATTTTTGAGCAATTTTTTTATTGACTTCAACATTTTACACTTTTAAGTTAGGTGTCTATTGGAAAATATTGTATACATTCGAATAAGGCCATTTAAAGACCTGTAAAGCAACAGACTTTTAAGTTATTACTTTTTTTGTTACACCCACAAAAACGCACACCAAATTGAAGTGGCTGTCCCTGGGAGGGGAAGGGGGTACGGTACACCTTATTAAGTAGTATTTTTTAGAGATAATGAGTTGTAGAATATGCCCCTAAATTATCGCTACTCTACTTGAAGACACTGTATACAAACAACAAACAATTTATTTTATATGTTTCCCAACTTTATAATATTCTGCAGACTTTTATTAAAAATAGTTTAAGTATTGTATATAGGATAGGAAATAGCATTTTTGTAACATTATCATATTTCATTAATTTAGAAATGGTTGCAATTATTCGTTCCTGCATGAAACCAAAAAAGGAAAAAAAGGTCATACTTTCAAAAATTTAAAAAGAATGAACCATTTTCATCACAGAAAATATTAAATAAATTTTTAATGTGCTTAGTTTTAGAATAGCATAAAATATTTGTAAAATACATAGTCATCAGTAATTAATATTATGATGTATAATTTTTCTTTGCTAATTTTAATCAACTTTTTTGTTCTGTAACTTGATCCTTTTGCTTGAACATGAGTATTGAGTAGATACTTACCTATTCAGATAAAAATGATTTCATAATAGTTTTAGTTTATATTGGTGTTGCTGTGATAAGCGTAAATAATGGAAGTTTTTTAGAATATTTTCTTATTAAATTTTATTCTTAAGTTCTATAAGCCCATTTTTACAAAACACACCTTATGTCTTTCTATTTCTAAATTTTATTACTTACACATAAGTATAATATCATATACATAAAAACATAATAAACAGCATCACATTTTTAATAGTTTTAGATAAAAATTTAAGTTGCTCAACAAAGCAACACATTATTCCATAGATATTTTTCTTACATATTATATTTAACTATAGAGTTGTCCAGAATTCAACACAATTTAATAGAGAAAATGTAAAATTACATATCTATAAACAGTTCAATGTAAGGAACTACTTACTATAAACTGGAAGATTGCTATTATGAATATTGGAATATTAGCAAATTCTTATATTTGACCTTCATTAGACAAGTTGTGAAGTATCTGTAGATATAAATTAGTTTTGTGATGAGCAAAATACTTTATAAGTTATTCAAATCTTTATGGGTGACAAACATTTTAATCACCTGTATATTTTTGTCTTTCTTAATAATTATGATTAAAGTTACCTGAAAGTTGGTTTAATTTTAGTACAACATAGTTTTTTATTAATGATTGTATAGATTATCACAATCAAGATCTTTAAAGCATTGTACTTTAGTTTTTATGTACTTCTGATTTATTAAAATGCCATTATTTATACTGTGAATATATTGTGGAATTTACATAAGTAGCCTTTTTTTAAACACCCACATTACAGTATTTTCAAAAAAGAACGACATCAATATTTCTAAATTTAGACTTAAGCTGTCTTTCATAATCTGTATTGATAATATTATGACACTGGTATAAAGCTAAAAATTTTAGATTTTTATAATGTTCAGATATAAGATCAACAATAACTGGGGTGACATTTTGTATTCTAGATAAACTTAAACTTTGTAAAGTAAATAGGGCTGAGCTGCCCAACGTTTTTAAAAGAGCCAATTCAGAAAAATTGTTGTTGTTCCAAATCTGCAAATGCTCTATTCGTTTCAATGATGCTAAAGAAATTAACCCTTCATCCGATAAACTTTCACATCTTATTATAGCCAAGTCCTTCAGTTGTGGACACTGAGAAATCAATTGCAAGATGCTATCATCAACAGAACCTCCGCCATATATATGCAAAGTCTCCAATATTCTCTGCCTTGACAATATTAATACTTTAATAAAATCTAAATCCAAATCTTTAATTTTTTCAATAAAAATATGACTCAAGTGGCTACATTGCAATAAGGTATAACAATTGTTAGAGTTCAAACCAAAGTCAGAAAGTGCTAAATAATTTAACTTTTTAAACTTGTCAAACTGTATTAATAAATCTAGATTATTTAAAAGTAAAATTGAATTTTTCAAACTTATTTTTCTTAAATTCGGCCATTTTAAAATATCATCTTCAAATTCTTTACCAACCCGGCACATAACTAGTTCCAGACTAATTAAATTTTTGCATTGTTCTATCACAGATTTTATAACTGAGTAATTATATAGATATTGTATCTTTAAACAGTAGATGTATTCGGAATGTGATGTTATAATATCTAGATTTTTTTCACTTATTTCACTTTGACCAGGCTTTCCAGAATATACTAATACAATACGCTTCCATACTGTGGGATCTTGAACCAGCTTGTTCCAACGCTTACACACATTCTCACATGAAAGTAATGTTTCCAGAGAGAGACATTTGAAAATATACAACAACAATTCATCAGGTAATTCATTGATATGACTTGATACTTCCTCTTTGTCCTCTAAAGTAGGCATTTTATGGCAAAAAATAGCTGTAACAATGATATTTTAATTAGAAAATATTTTTTTAATTGATAAATTATTAATTTAACACTTAATTTTTTGGATTTTAAAGTTACTTACCTTTTTTTTTAATCTTCCAAGAAAGGTTTATAAAACGCAGATAATAATGAGCATCAAAACAAACTAAGATAATTGCGTTGTTAGCAAAGATGTATTCTCATTAGTCATTTCTCTCTTCTGTTGTTAGCCATTCATGTTTAATTAACCAATAGGATAGTAAGCAATAAAGTATATAGATATCTATGTTTTATTTTGATCATTATTTTATACGCAACAAGAAATACAATTTTATACAAATAAAAAGAAAACTTTGAAAAAAGAATCAAAAATTGGTTGTAAACAATGAAATGTATTCTCGACTCTGTGGACTGTGCCTGTGGTTGTAAAACATCACAGACGTAGACAGAGTACCACATAGACTTAGGTACTGTGCATAGAGATAATAATAATAAATAGAGCTGGCATAATATCCTATAGAAATTAGTGGATCGGAAAATAGCTCAAGCTTATCAAAATTTTCATAAGTGTGAAAGAGACAACATTACATTTTTGACATAATAATAAAACAGTTTGCGGCACACTCGTGACTTAAGATGGCCTCCCTAAAATGTATACATGAACACTCACACACGCACAACTTGAGACATCACAATGAACACGCGCCATTTTATGTTACAGGATTGTGCGTGTGTGAGTGTATTTTTGGCACGTTTTTAAGGTAGTTATGCCAACTCTATTGTCTGTTTACTTTATGGTACTGTGTAACCGCGACTGAGATAGAGATAACATGACGTAACGATGACGTCAATGACAAGGTTATAGATTAATGTTGCCACAATAACTGCGCTCCCCTGTTTGGGGTATTAGATGGAATAGGGAAAATTCTTTCCCGAATTTTTAAATAAAACTAAAAAAGAAGTTGAATTGATTTTATTTTATTTTTTTAAATGCATACATATAAAAGGTTTACAATGAAAACAAAATTACTTTGCTATAATCCGCTAAGTGACAGTGATTTTGTAGGCACACTACCACACAAATTCACCAAAAAATAAACTCTACGATCGTTTCGCTCCGGATACCGGAGCATCTTCAGATGTCGACTTCACAACGGATGATTGCAAAGTCTTTGCAAAATTTGTCACTATTAGCGGATTATAGCAAAGTAATTTTGTTTTCATTGTGTATCATGGAATTCTGCAAAGTAACGCCTGCTTCTATTCAACATATAAAAGGTTGTCTAGGAGAGATCTTCTAGCCGAAAGCAGAAAGCAGAAATTAGCTGTGCTAAGATCCAAAACCTGGCGGGTGAAAAAAGAAGACTGCAGAGCTATCGAAAATTGTAGAGAATTGAAAGCTCATCATATGATAAACGAAGAATCCGCTGCTATGTTGTGATCCAATAAACCAGCCAATAAGGACTTTAAAAAAAATTCTTAGTAAAGATACCACAGAGAGAAAATATTTTCCTCAGTTAAGAAAATTTGCCTATAATTAAGAGCCATCTTACCGTTGCCATCGAAAAATCTAAGATTTCAGGCTCCAAATTTAGCATCGTAGGAGAGACTTTCACATATTTGAATACATGTTTTAAATAAACTAATCTTTCATATTGACATTTTACAGACCATATTTACAAAAACTATTTTATTTATTTTGTAATGATCAATGAAATGAAAATCCGACGAATGGGGAACCTAGAATCATGTACTAAATGTGTGGGACTCGTTTTAGACAACATGTCTGTTACACCCTTTATATATTTGTAACTATTTGAAAAATCAAGAAAAAATAAAAACATGCTCTTAAAGTTTACCTAAAACCTCACATTGGTTTTAAGTTTTTAGCTTTAATAGTTTCCGAGATATGTCACTTTAAACGATAGTAATAGTTGCGCTCATTTTTTATATCTGAAGGTCAAAGCGGAGTACGGCAGTGTAACTTATGTCAATAGCGTTTGTGCATCGTTCGTTAAAAAACCCCCGACATTCGCAATTTTGTGGCGGCGGCCATATTGGATTTGCACAGTGCTATTCTACTAGTCAAGCCCTTTCATTTGATACCCATATTATGGGAGTTTTGAAAATGTAAATCGCCATTTTATAGCGGCGGCCATCTTGGATTGATTTTCATCAAACATAGCTAACTACACTCTCGACTAATTCACCTTTCAAACAAAAAAAACCGCATTCAAATCGGTTCACCCGTTTGAGCGCCACAGGGGAACAGATACACACACACACACACAGACAGACACATGAAACTTATAACACCCCGTCGTTTTTTCGTCGGGGGTTAAAAATAAGTTTTGATATAGGTTGTCATTTGGGGGCCGATTCGCTATACCTACTTATCCGGCTAGACCCTTTGTAAATTAAAAAAAATATATATTTCTCGAAAACTATAACGAATCGCGGGAAAATATTTCGGTGTTAGTTTGATTATATCAAAACCTATCTACAAAAAAAATGGAACTGCCTACTGACTGTCTGCTGAACTAAAGTTGAACCCTACTTTATATCCCGGAAAAGTTATAATTATATTAAAATATCTAAATCCACGCGAACGAGTATCAATCAGCTAGTAAATAATATTTTTAGATACCAAAGCATTACAGGTTTATAAATAATTCAATATGTACATTTTTACTGAAAATCGGGACGTTATATACCTAAAGGTGGCAACACACTTAGATAGTAAATTTAGGTTATGAATAATAAAAACATTACAATTTCTTTCTATTTAGCGATTTTTAATACAATAATTTGTTTCTGCGTAATAAGGTTTATGGAATTAACACTAACAGTATATTTATGAGATTACAAACAATAAAATGGTTACTACTTACGCGTGAAAAGATATTCCGGCAATTTTCTTATCACTATCACTATTGGACGAAATAATACGACAACGTACCATCGTACTTAGTCAATACTTGTAATAAACGATATGCAATATGAGTATCAAAAGTTTTCTGAAAACAAGTAAGTAAATACCTAAATAATAAAAAATACAATGGCACCACGAACAAAGAGAATATAACCACTACGTAACCACAAACTGGCAGTTTGTTTTGCAACTAAAGTTGCAAAACCTTGAAAAACCGGTTACACGATGAGGGACAGAAAATAAGATAGCTGCGTCTCTGTTTATCACATTAGTAACTTTATCTGTATTCTCTTTCTAGTGCGAATGAGAAAGAAATCGTCACTTAGCATCGACTCTATAGGAAGAGGACTTGGCATAATGTCCTATAGAAAATGTGGATCGGAAAATAGCTCAAGCTTATCAAAATTTTCATAAGTGTGTAAGAGACAACACTACATTTTTAAACATAACAATAAAACAGATCGTGGCAGACTCGTGACTTAAGATGGCCTCCCTAAAATGTATACATGAACACTCACACACGCACAACTTGAGACATCACAATGAACACGCGCCATTTTATGTTACAGGATTGTGCGTGTGTGAGTGTATTTTTGGCACGTTTTTAAGGTAGGTATGCCAGCTCTACTTATTATTATTATCTCTATGTCACTTAGTCTATCTGAAGTGCGATTGTGTAAGGTTTGAACCATGATGGTTATTTTAGACGATCGGTCATTGATGGTCAAGAAAAATTCGAATTGCGTAAAACTGTCCATCAAATGAAGAGCGAAAAGTGACCGGTGGCTTAAAAACGTATCATGGAATTGAGTTTTATTATACAAATAGCATCAGTGAAACTCAATTTTTTATGTTTTTAACAATTATGTCGGACACAAAAACAATGGAACTTATTACGATAGCATATTAATTTCATAATGAAAATTAACTTTCATAACTTCAAACATAGAATTCCAACGTTAATATCTATATGCAAATTATGTAACAAAACGCAGACCAGTGAATTATGATCGAGCTTACTAATTCTGAACAATAGTTGGCGTTAGTGGACTTGTTTTGTTATCTGTATAATGGTTAATTATGACATCAAGTGTCAATGTAAGTGTCAATGTCAATGTATTTATGACAGTTTAGTGTTTATTTACTCAATGTTATTTACGAATTAATAAATTTTCGTAAATTTTTCAACAAAAAATAAAGAAGGACAGCCACAAATCAAATATAGCTCTATATGTGAATGTGGTTTGGATGAAGGGTCTTCTTCTCTTATCCTCTTCTGCCCAAACTTCTCCATAGGCTCTAACGGGTGTTAGTGTATTATTAGTGTTTAGTCCCTATGTAAAACTTTTGTGTATTTTATTCTAATTAATATTATAAACGGCAAAGTTTGTATGTATGGATGTTTGTTACTCTTTCACGCAAAAACTGCTGAACGGATTTGGCTGTTTGGAACGGCGATAGATTATACTCTGAATTAACACAAGCAAGTAACTTTTTATCGCGGAAAATAAAGGAGTTCCCGCGGGAACCTCAGTGAGGTGGATAAACCTCAATCCACGCAGACGAAGTCAGGCCCGCGGTCATCATCTAGTTACCTATATCTAATAAAATGAAATTGTAAAAATATTATGTAGTAGGTATATTTTATAGATTTACGTAAGATTATTATTTATGTTTACGTAAATGTATGTTTAATGTTGCTTATTGTGATGTTTTAGGTTATCAACTCTCAAGTACTTACAATAACTCCACTATTGTATCGTGAATATGGAAAATTCAGTGTCAGCAGTAAATTGTGTTTTCTCCAAGCTACTCGATACTGGTGAAGTGAATTGTGCTGTGTTACTACACAACTAAAAGCCATACTACAAACAAACAACAACAACAACCAACTAAGCTTTACCATAATTCATAATTATCCTACAAAAAATAAATATTGTTCATATTTTATTATCTTCATAACAACCATCTCTTGTTTCAGGCAAGCGTGGTGACTCCTAACAGCAAAAACGCCACAATCCGCAGCTGAACGAGCTAACCACTAGAGTAGTTTCTTGACCTTTTTCTAGTCGTGGACCTCTCTCAAAATATGAAAGAGCCGACTGACCCTTTCCGAAAAGATAAAAAATGAGGTTTAATGTTTACCAGCTTCTATTATTTGCTGTTGCTTATGCTGGATTGGAACATCAAATTGTACACAGTATTTACTCACAACATAATTATTGTATACCAATTTTCACACTAATGCATTATGTTAGGTAGGCTTGCCGTAGACCCTCTGTATTAATTTCATGGCCTTACTTGTAACTACTTGTAACTTAAGAAACACTGCACTAGACCAATGAGGCAGTTGAACACTGCAATAGAGAGATGCAACACATGATATGACTATACATGGAATTCATGTTAAACTTATTACTTATTTGTGTAAAATTTAAATAAATAAAGTGATTAGACACACGGACTCGTTATCGTCTCAAGAAAACAAGACTGCTTTTGGTCATAATATTATGGTTGTCTACACTAATTGTACATGTTTTTTTTTTAATAAACTAAGATATTTTGTCTTGTTTTTATAAAAGTACCTATTTAAGCTTATTGAAAAATCTTATTACTTGTCCAAAACTACTTTGATGACAAAAACCTTAGGAATGTTTTTCTATTATAGCTAATAGTTCCCATACTTAATTAAAGTGATATACTCGGTTGAGTTTTTATCTCACTTTAATATAATATCTAGTTGTATTTGATTGCCATTCAACGACTGTACTGTGGTAAATAATTAAACTGTTTCTGTAGATAATCATGATCAACCCATTACCGGCTCACTACAGAGCACGGGTCTCCTCTCAGAGTGAGAAGGGTTTTGGCCATAGTCTACCACTCTGGCCAAGCGGATTGGCAGACTTCACACACACAACGTTATGGAGAACTCTTAGGCATGGAGGTTTCCTCACGATGTTTTCCTTCACCGTTAAAGCAAGTGATATTTAAATACTTAAAACGCACATAACTCCGAAAAGTTAGAGGTGCGTGCCCGGGATCGAACCCACGACCTCCGATTAGAAGTCGGTTGTCCTAACCACTAGGCTATCACAGCTTTATAGATACACACACATATTTCTGTAGATAATAACAAACCCTATTTTGTACAGTGGCTAGTTAGTGTTGCTGTCACATTCGCGCAAAAGTCGTCCACATGCTGGTTGGCCAAGGCATCCCCCAGTATACGTCCTCCTGCCCATACCCACATTGGCTTCCAGGAATAGAATAGAATAGAAAAGTTTTTTATTCAAATAAACTTTTACAAGTACTTTTGAATCGTCAATTGAATCTACCACAGGTTCGGAATGCAGTTCCAGCCGAGAAGAACCTGCAAGAAACTCGGCGGTTGCTCTTGTACATGATTGAAATGCCGTCTCGCGCATTGCTGGAACGAGTTAAATCCAAGCTTTTTTATCGTTTATATAATCTTCAATTGTATAATAAGCTTTTTTTATGAGCATACTTTTAATAGAGTTCTTAAACTTCTGTAAAGGCAAGTCTAGTCTAGTCCAGGAGGCCTAATAGAGCCTTCACTTGTGTAAGTGACACCGCATTGCCTTGGGCATGGTAGTGATAAAGATAACAAAAGTGGCTGTTCTTATGTAATTTTTGGTTAAAATGTAACAACCATGCTAATAGTACAAAGTTGGCTGTGATTGACATTTTAAATTATGTATTTAGCATGTAAGTAGGTTAATTACCTACCAATGTAGGAGGAACTTGTAACTAATATAAATATTCCTATGTAGTAGGTAAGATTAGATTAAAATGTAAGTTTATTTATTGTTTTTCTTTTGTTTGGGCAGAGCACTCTAGAACACTACAGTTCCAGTGTAACCTGCCATGAATAATCAGAAATAAAAAAGATATATATATTCATACAGGTTTTATTCAATCATTACACATTAAGTATTTCACCTCATTATATCAATTTACATAATATTGGCGGCGGCGGCGATAAGGATTAAAGAGCATAATCTGTGGGGATAATATTGGGACTTTCAAAATAAGATTGAATAGGTAGGTAGGTGTAGAATACCTTCTAGGCAAGCGCATTCCACCTTAGGCTGCTATTAAAGATAGTTTCCTCATAAAATTGTAACCAGTTTAATGATCCTAATAAAAAAAAAGTGGGGCCATGGTGGTGTCCATGAACCTAAAAAATATTTATTATTATACTATCCTAGTAGGTATTTGATGATTTGTACTATTGGATAAAAAAGTATAACATGCTGCTTTTACCCCGTCATAGCAGCCCTTCTCTCTTGAATGTTACTGAGGAATTTTAAGGGCTGCTGCAACACTTGTGGTTGGTTGATGGCATCAGTCACTTAGGCCACACACTTGTGTTGTACTAGGAGTACCTAGCTGGGGTGCCTAGCAAAACGGGTAGGGGTGGTGAAAACTGCAGATATAGTGTTTGTAGCGTACCTACCTAGTACCTAATAGGTACCTAATAGATACCTAGTAGGTCATATCATAAATATTAAAATATAGCTACCTATAGAGAAGACCTTATACAATAAATTAAATAAAACTTTCCATATATGATATGAATAGATTTCATAGCAAAAAGATTGTCACCAAATATTTACTTACAAGGTTTATACTATGATGAAACAGAAAACTTACTTAAAACATAGCAATTAATTAAATAAAACTGTAACAAGGTACCTAACTGATTAAACTGGCATGGCCAATCAAACAAAAATACTTACCTAGGTAAGTACCTACTTAATATTGTAAGTACTAATGAATCTATTGACACTATTTATCAACATCGACTCCGTAGGGTAGGCACTACGGTGGAACATACCTATTCAAACACAAACACCTAGGTACTTATTCTTCTTTGTTCGTTCGCTCTTGGTAGAGCGGTCGTGGTCATCCAGAAGTGACGTCTTTAAGGGCAGATGTTATACGCCTCACGAGCATTCGCCACTTTTCGCTGCTGGCCGACAGCCTGGTGTCTTCATACAAGGGAAGCGCCCACATGATTTAATTTAGTCGGTCTATCGCATGGGCGACCTTCCTCGCCGTCTGGTATCCTCAACTTCGCCCTGCACGGCAAGGCGCTCGATGGAGTCGTGTCCTAAGAACTTCACGAAATACGACTCTGTACTAACGTCGAAACATGCTGTTTGATGCCGAGTTCTTGGAGTATAGAGATGTTGGTGCGAAATTCGGTTCATGAGATTCCCAACATTCGCCTTCAGCACCACATCTCCAGAGCATCGATTTTTTTTCTTCTTGACTTGTCGCAAAGTCCGTCTCTTTGCCGTAGTCGAATTAAAAGTTATATTTACTGCGGTGTTTATTAAGGAATTTGTTTTAAAAAGTTAGAAAATTAGATTTTAATCAATTCAATACACATAAGCCATCAAATGATTAACGATAATCATGGCCCGAGACTCACCCACATAGAGATAGACCACAGATTAGGTATTAGTTACTACGTAACAGATGCGACAGTGACTTTTCTTCGGGCTATTTCCATTTACGCCATTTAATGCGTTTTGGCGCCACTGTAGCTTTGCGGCTAGGGCTTGCCTGAGTCGATGATTTTTTATCGATACTAGTGATGTACTCGTTTTATCGATAACCAAATAACAGGGTTTTCTTATTAAGGTCTCTTGTTAACACGCCGTGAAAACTCACGTTTTGTATGGATATCCATACAAAACGTGAGTTTTCACGGCGTGTTAATAAGAGACCTTATAATTAAATTCAAACAAGATAAATTTATTTCAAACTTATTTATTCAAATCTTTATTTCTTAATCTAAATTATTTATTTTTCAAATACACATTTATTAATTATTTAAAACAATTTTTTCAAAAACTCAAACCAAGAAAACCTTAAACAGTGTTTAAATTGCTACCAATATTTGTCTTATAACCATTTTCATTAAGGTAATACATAAAAGTGCTTGCATCCCTGTATACAATAGTATGTATGTAATTAGAAAATTTTCATTAGGATAATATACTAAATTATTATTATTTAACATTTCATAGTCTCTATATATTTTTTAAATGAATAAATATCAGCATCCATATAGCTGCTTGCCTTTATGCGACTCTTACATTGGTTTTTTTGTTAGACACATGACTAAACTAAAATGACAGGACTAAATAAATTCTTATCTCTTTTACAGTGATACCTGCGGAAAAGGATAGCACTATTTTTAAACCTGTCAATTCAGTTTAGTTTAGAGAATTGTGTACAACAGAATTGGCCACAATGTGTACATAAGCAGAATCCTATGGGTGCATTCTGGCTATGTATACAATGTAACATACATACATGCAATACATGTAACATAACGCATACATGCCGAGCATTGCATTTTAACTACTTGCGACATTCTCATTCCTATGAAGTAGATAAGATTGTGATTGAAAACAAGGTCCGACTTGTGCATGTTCCATCCCTTCATCTTCCTGCTTGCTGTAGTCTCCATACTGATGTTGCTGCTTCCAGTGTGAAAATTATCTGAAAATTATTAAATATAGGTAGGTGAGTAAAGTACGTAGGTTGATGGTACTTGTAATTTTTTTATGATAGGGGTTTATCTAATCCAAAAACATTGCAAGTATTTAACAGTATAAAAATGCAAGATAACTGTAAATTCAAAATTTTAATAATCCCCAACCTGTGGGAATCATGACATCCCAACGTCCTGCTCTAACCATCAGAACCTTTATTACTATGAAGTGTCTACCAAGTACCTATTCATCGAGACAAATCTAACTATAAAAAACCCGCATTCAAATCGGTTCACCCGTTTAAGAGCTACAGTGCGACAGACATATCCACACACATAG
This sequence comes from Melanargia galathea, assembly GCA_920104075.1. Taxonomy (NCBI): domain Eukaryota; kingdom Metazoa; phylum Arthropoda; class Insecta; order Lepidoptera; family Nymphalidae; genus Melanargia; species Melanargia galathea. The sequence continues at coordinate 12,022,570 of OV049869.1, read as the reverse complement.
CAGTTCGATGGGGAGAGAGTTGGTAGGTACTAGGTAGGACATCCACCTTACACTATCGTTCTTCGGCAAACTTAGAAGTCTTAGATGTTGAGTAGCAAGTACCGACACAACACTTAGTCCCATGACGATCGATTCGTATATCGTATTCGTATCGTATCGTACTCGTATCGTGATCTCTAAAGTAGCACAGTTTGTCCTGTATCAAAATTCAAACAACAGCAGAGAATTTGGATTTCAACTCAGCAAATCAGCAAAATACTTACACAAAATTCAACGCTTTTTTCTGCTGCTAATATAGCAAATCGTAGTCCATAAAACGTAGCCGGAGTCAAATGTAAAACAGAGTTTCCGTAGTCCAAAACAAAGTACAAGTCAATATGATCGCCACCAAAATCCATTTAACAAAGCCAAGTCGTCGGGAAATATCACAAAAAACACCATCACCTCACTGATGATAATTGAGAACCTGTGATGAGAACAACGAAAAGCAAAGAAAAGTGGTGGAAATGAAAAATGAAAATTTCCCGAAATTTCGAAAATTTCATGACAATGACAGACCTCAGACTTATCACTGAAACCTAAATCACAGAGCTAAACACAGAAAATAACTAGATACTTATCATGAATTAGTGGAAAACCTATCATTAATCTGTGGACCTGTTATTTTCTGTGTTTACGTCTGTGGTGTGCGAACGATTGTAGCGCCAAAACGCAGAAAAAGGAACTACAGCTGTCATACCCCTGAGATAGACTAATGGAGCAGCCATACCTACTTTAAAAACGTGCCAAAAATACACTCACACACGCTTAGATTAGGTATCATACATGCACAATACTGTAACCTAAAATGGCGCGTGTTCATTGTGATGTCTCAAGTTGTGCGTGTGTGAGTGTTCATGTATACATTTTAGGGAGGCCATCTTAAGTCACGAGTCTGCCGCAAACTGTTTTATTATTATGTCAAAAATGTAATGTTGTCTCTTTCACACTTATGAAAATTTTGATAAGCTTGAGCTATTTTCCGATCCACTAATTTCTATAGGACATTATGCCAGCTCTATTTATTATTATTTTCTCTATGGACTCACCGCTATTATTTGACATAGGCGATGATCTCAAAAAAGTTAGACAATTCGAATTAGCTGTCAAATCGTATGAAATCATTCACTCATCGTCTAAAATAACGATCCATGACATTCATGATAGCCATGCAATCGTCAACCATCTATGAACTCCGTACACAATTCGAATTGGCCGTTTGACAGCTGAAAACGTACGTTTAAGCTGTCAAATGAATACAATTTTCATGGTCTAAAGTTAGACAATCGCACTTCTGTTTCTCTGTCTACGATCACAGAACATAAATAGGTACCATAGAGATAATAATAATAAATAGAGTTGGCATAATGTCCTATAGAAATTAGTGGATCGGAAAATAGCTCAAGCTTATCAAAATTTTCATAAGTGTGAAAGAGACAACATTACATTTTTGACAATAATAAAACAGTTTGCGGCAGACTCATGACTTAAGATGGCCTCCCTAAAATGTATACATGAACACTCACACACGCACAACTTGAGACATCACAATGAACACGCGCCATTTTATGTTACAGGATTGTGCATATGTGAGTGTATTTTTGGCACGTTTTTAAGGTAGGTATGCCAACTCTATTTATTATTATTATCTCTATGATAGGTACTCTCAGTCTCTAACGAGAGAAGAATGAAAACTCCATAGTAAAAAATGAGAACAGTTCAGCGCCATCTAGATTCAGCCCACCAACAACTCTTTAACGGCGGAAGATTCTATACCTAAATAATATATTTAGAGAAGGCATTTTGACTCGAGAAAAAACTGGTGAAATAAAATAAACCAAGTTCTCTTTCGAGTCAAAATGCCTTATCAATATAGTTTTAGTTAGGATTCAAAATAAAACAACAGGTTTTCTTTCTTAACAATGCACATTTATTTATGTGTAATGATTTTTTTTTATTGCGGTGGTAGTGAAAGAAGTGTCAGTTCTTTTGAAAACGATCTATTTTCCAAATACAAAATCATTTTAAACAATATGTATGAGACACTATTTACAATGCTGTTAATATTTTCATATTCAATTACATCACATGGAACAGCAGTTCTTTGTAACTTCTCTTTAGTACAATCAGTAAAACCTCTGTTTAATTTCATCTTCACATCTGAATATCACATAGTTCATATCTGAAACGAAACAATTTTGTTAAATGTACTAAATATTACAAATATAATATATTATCTTATCATATAAGAATGGTAATTGGTGGGCTACCAATAATTTTTTTTCCTAACTGCAATGTCTGGAAAATGGTTGACAGTAACACATCAGTATGTACTGTACATAAGCACACCTGTTGATATCACTTTATATTATATGAAAAAGGTGTGCTTGTGTGTCTACTGTCTAGTGTGATAGTGTCTAAGGATAATTTATAGAGAATGAATTTTAGTATAAGTTAGGTTATACGTACCGCGCAAGATTCCTTACAGCAGGTTTAGGAAATCGAATCAACTTAATGTTGTTTTACACCGGCGAGCAACCACATTTAAAACTAGTGTTGCGCTCGGTGCGCGAGCTGCAAGCAGCTCGCGTGCCTTGTAGTCTCTTCAATATTCGTAAAATAAAGAAATGGGAGGCCATACCAAATACCAGAATATTCTGGAGAGTCTCTTGAAAGATAGAAAGAAATATTGTTATCACGTTTCGTATCTTTTCTGAAAGGACACTAATCAGTTCTATGCATGCGTTTAGTGGAAAAAAAGGATCTATACAAAAATGTTCTGGAGAGCCACTTGAAAATTAAAAAGAAATTTTGTATGAACACGAATTTTTTTTGCTCCGTAGCTATCTTTTTTTTACTGGCTCCCCAAAGGGACTAAGGTATTGAACATTTTTAGTTTCGGGACCATGCCTCTATGATTGATAGTTTTTGAAGGCCGTTAGGGTACTCTGGTAATTTTTCCACATTCACTACGTTTTGTATTTTTTGTGAAAAAATCTTAAAGTTCTATTTATACGTGTAGTGGGGGGAAAACGTTCCATACAAAAATGTCCAAGAGAGCCTCTTGAAAAGAACACAAAAAATTTGTATGGAGACGACTTTTTTTGTTCGGCGGCCATTTTTTTTTAACGGTCCACCAAATAGTTCAAGGTCTTTGACAACATTTGTTTGGGACCATGCCTGTAAGACTGGTAGTTTTAGAGGACCCATGAGGTACTCTAGAAAATTTTCCACATTCTTAACGTATCGTATTTTTCCTGAAAGGACTCATGAGTTCTATATATGCGCTTGGTGGGGGAAAAAAGTTCAATACAAAAATGTTCTGGAGAGCCTTTTGAAAATTTAAAAAAAAATTGTATGGACACGAAATTTTTTTTTTGTTTGGTACCTATCTTTTTTTTACTGGCTCACCAAAGGGCCCAAGGTCTTGAACATTTTCAGTTTCAGAACCATGCCTCTATGATTGATAGTTTTTGAGAGCCGTTGGGGTACTCTGGTAAATTTTCCACGTTCATGACTTTTATAATTTCTTTGAAGGTAAACTCAAAAGTTCTACGCATATAAATAGTGATAAGAAAAAAGTTCCATACAAAAATGTTCAGGAGAGCCTTTTGAAAATTCAAAAAAAAATTTTTGTTCGGCGGCCATCTTTTTTTTGCCGGTTCACCAAATTGCCCAAGGTCTTTAACAACATTTGTTTGGGACCATTCCTGTATAACTGGTAGTTTTAGAGGACCCATGAGGTACCCTGGTAATTTTTCCACATTCACTACGTTTTGTATTTTTTGTGAAAAAAACCTTTAAGTTTTATGTATACGTGTAGTGGGGGGAAAAAGTTTCATACAAAAATGTCCAGGAGAGCCTCTTGAAAAGAACCCAAAAAAATTGTATGGAGAAAAAATTTTTTTGTTCGGCGGCCATCTTTTTTTTACCGGTTCACCCAATGACCCAAGGTTCTTAATAACATTTGTTTGGGACCATGCCTGTATGACTGGTAGTTTTAGAGGACCCATGAGGTACCCTGATAAATTTTCCACATTCATGAAGTTTCATAATTTTCCTGAAGGAAGACCCATAAGTTCTACGTATATAAATAGTAAGAGGAAAAAGTTCTATACAAAAATGTTCTGGAGAGCCTTTTGAAAATTTAAAAAAAAATTTGTATGGACACGAAATTTTTTTTTGTTTGGTACCTATCTTTTTTTTACTGGCTCACCAAAGGGCCCAAGGTCTTGAACATTTTCAGTTTCAGAACCATGCCTCTATGATTGATAGTTTTTGAGAGCCGTTGGGGTACTCTGGTAAATTTTCCACGTTCATGACGTTTCATAATTTTCCTGAAGGAAGACCCATAAGTTCTACGCACATAAATAGTGAGGGGAAAAAAGTTCCATACAAAATTGTTCTGGAGAGCCTCTTGAAAGTTAAGAAATTTTTGTATGGAGACGAAATTTTTTTTTGTTTGGTGGCCATATTTTTTTCACCGGTTCACCCAATTGCCCAAGGTGCTGAACATTTTTTGTTTGGGGATAGTACCTCTCCGACTGATAGTTTTCGAGATCCCTTAGGGTACTCTAGTCAGTTTTCCACGTCCAGCTCTCTCTATAATTTTGTAGACCTAAATTTTTTGAATTCTACACACACGGAAAGTATGGTGAAAAAGTCCCATACAAAATTGTTCAGGAGAGGTGATCAATACGTAACTTCAAGTAGCTTTATATATATAACATTTCTCCTTGTTTTCTTTGTCAGGTCAGATAATACAAGTATAAATTTAAAATTTAAAAAACCCCCGACATTCGCCATTTTGTGGCGACGGCCATCTTGAATTTGTAATAGTGCTATTCTACTAGTCAAGCCCTTTCATTTGATACCCATATTGAGGGCGTTGTGATAAAATATGTAATCCGCCATTTTGTAGCGGCGGCCATCTTGGACCGATTTTCTTCAAACATAGCTAACAACACTCTCGACTAATTCCCCTTTCAAACAAAAAAAACCGCATTCAAATCGGTCCGCCCGTTTGAGCGCCACAGGGGAACAGACAGACACACACACACACACACACACACACACACACACACACACACAGACACGTCAAACTTATAACACCCCGTCGTTTTTGCGTCGGGGGTTAAAAATAAAACATACTCGGAGTCTTGTTTCAATGAAACAAAAAAGAGTTAACGTCTCAAATATAAATAGCACTACACTATAAAACACAAACAGAGGAACAGAAGCTCGATACAACGTAAGTACCTATTTAAAGTTTAACGCCCGTTTTCACTAAACCTAAGGAGTCGCCTAAATCGGATGTTTAGATATTTAGCACATGCCTAGGGGAAAAAACGTTTCACCAACCCTTAGATGATGCCTAACGACGTTAGGCGCCAACTAAAGTTACGACACCGATTATGCGGTGCGTAATGCTAGGCAACCCCTAAAATGACAGTTAAATATGACATCTGCCGTTCAGATTCATATTTGTTTTCGATTTTCGTGGTCATTTGTGTTTTTTAACGTATACTTATTATTGTCTTTTTAATTAAATTAACTTTTAATATGATAACTATAGCGTATAACTTTTGATATGTACCGCTTTCGCTTATCAGCTGAGATTGAGGTAGGTACTGTAGTGTATGCAGGTTACGATAGAGGGCGTCAGTCGCACACCGGCACGGGGCGGGGACAGACGGGCTCAGGGCTTGCATACAGTACATAGCCTACTGGGTAAACAGAAAGTGTGTTTTACTGGATCCTGAAACATTACAAGTGGCGACGAGAGTAAAGGTCAGATATAGTAATTTTATTAATAATAATACAAAAAAAAAAAAAAAAAAACATAAGGTGGGATATTATAAAATATTTAAAGTACCTACCAAATCACTCCGACTACACCACAGAAATCTCCTGAGTTAAGTTATGTACGCAGGTGACATTTCTTTTTTATTAACTTTGTATTGGATAAATATCTCAATGTTTCTTACATACCTACCTGCATATTTTAATAAAAGTATACAACTGATACCTGTACGGTTAGTCTAAGATTTTACACATATAAATAGTTTGCGACTCGTTTGCTCACTCGTTTTGAGAAACTGAGCCCCAACACTCTTATTTTAAAGTCGTAGTTCCGTAGGTAGTTCGAATATGTATTTTACAACATTTCTGCTTGGGGCGCTCGCTGTGTTCGAATGCTGAATGTATTGGCGAACTCAAGCCTTAATACAAGCCATTTTGGGTCCATTTTACTCTGAAATCGATCAATAGTATACTACAAAGTTTTGGAGTGCTCCAAACTTAGACTAAGCAGTAAGCACTCTGTTTAATTACGTGACAAAAGTATCTTACTCGCATGTTCTGTTTTGTCATTCGAATAGTTAAATAACTTAAAATATACATTTTAAAAATAAAATAAGAAAAAAAACATTAAAGCCTGTCAGAATTGCAACATCTAATATTGGGCATAATAAGTATTTACTTGCTCAGTGATATTAAGTAACTACGTAAACAATAAGTAGGTATACCACATAGGTTCGATCCCTATTTTTGTGGTTGAGTAGGTATTATTGTTAGTAGGTAAGTCGTATTCATTATTACAAAGGAACAGTGATACGACGGCTGTTTATGTTCTACGTGTTTATGTTATGCGATGATGTAGATTGTAAGGAGATGATCGCTAGAGGTAAATATTTCATTTCGAATTATAATTAGTTATGTTATGAGATGCTGTGGTGTGGTACATAAATGAAATAAATAACAAAGGGTTAAATTAAATGTGACTATGGAGTCTAGATATTCTATCTAATCTATTGAATTAAATGTGACTAGATGTTAGTCATTTCTGGGTTATTTATGTATTGCCTAGTATAATAATGAATTAATAAATACATATGAAATTTATATCAACTAAGTAATAAAATTAAATAAGTAAAATATATAAATATAATATTTTATTAGAAATATTTGGTACAAAGTTAGGGTAACTTTGTATTAAATTAGAATTATTGGTACAAAGGTACCCCCATTAAATTGGAAGAAAATGTTATGTATTGGTACACGATACCTCCATTAAATTGGAAATATGTGGTACAAAGGTACCTCCATTAAATTGGAAATATGTGGTACAAAGGTACCTCCATTAAATTGGAAATTCTTCGTGTGGCAATTTGCCTCCATTAAATTGGATTAAATTGGACATGTTCTTTGTGTGGCAATTTGCCTCCATTAAATTGGATTAAATTGGACATGTTCTTTGCGTTTGTATTAAAAACAGCAGATGGCAGTTATCTGAATCATTAAATTGATTACCACAAGACGACAGATAACAGTTATCTAACTCATTAAATTGATTGTCCCAGGCCGCTAAAATAAAGAAAAAATGTGTCATTCCTTTCATTGAAAAGTTCGACTGTAACGGTGAACCAACCTCGGTCGGTGTACAATTTATAATTTCATCATAAATCCATAACCTGTACACAATATCGACTAGCCTATTACAGCTCGTTTAAAGACATTGTACCGACCTACTGACGTTTTAAATTTTGCTTTAGATGTTGTATTTATTATCCTATATTTAAATACGGTACGACCGAGCTTCTTGTTGAAAGTTGATATAAATGTTAAAGAAATGGTTTAAAGATTATTAAATTTCATTTCACAATTGATATAGCTGAGATGGAACTGACACATTAATCGAGTGAGTATTGCCATATTGGAATGCTGAGTGTAATTAACTAATTAGGAAAGAAATATGAAGCGACATTTTGGTTAAACTAATTTCTATTTCGATTTAACTGAGTTTTGCGGGTGATAAATGTAGATTTTTAAATAATAGTTTGATTTCGTTAGAATATTACCTACATGATATCCGGACATCTTCATTGATGTTGGGAAGTGATCAAGTTCGAATTCACCGGCTGTGAAAAGCCGTGAAGAAGTTTTAGATCGTGGAAGGGTTATCAGGATGATGAATGCTTACACGATTAGAGCTAAAGAAGTGTAGTTGGATTGCATTTAGTAGGAACATTTGATTGACAAATATTTAGAATAGTTATAGACGTGGCATTCAAAACCAAGATTAGATTCGTTTAGTTGAAAAATGTAACTGTAAAAGTAATTTGAACCTTAAGTATTTTTAGATCAGATTTGATATGAGCTGATGTGATGTTGAGAGAACTGATAGTTAATCATTGAGGTTTTTAAGTATAGATTAATCGAATCAGATTTTAGTTTGATTTATCGAGTAGGTAAGAGAAAAGCTGACTGATAGTTCAATTATAAATTTTTGAAATAACAGTTCAAAAGACTAATCATAGTTGTGGTAAGGGTTCACTTAAAGGTCACGCAATGAGTAAGCAGTAGGGAGCCACGAAGGATAATTACTGCCTCGTGGATCTAGTGGTTAGCATGTTCGAACGCGGATCGCGGGGTTCCGGGTTCGATTCCTTGGTCGGGCAAATGATTGATGGGTATTGGGTTATTCTGTCTCAATGCCACCTTGAGTTGGAGGCTGGGGGTGTTGTGCCCCTGTGCCTCGGAGAGCGTGTTAAGCGGTTGGTCCCGGTTATTATCACTATCATGTGACGATACTTGTTGAGAAGCGCACCGACCCGCATTGGAGCGGCTTGTTGTAAAAAATTGTTGTTTTATGTATTGTTTATTATATTTCATAACTTTATTTGTGACTGAAAGTCATGAATGGTTTTGAGATCTGCTCAGTTCATGCTCCAGCATAGAGATTCTTCCCAATGGGTCTCCATGAGTTTCAATGCTACCAGGCGCTGGCACCACAGTGTGTGCGCTGTTTAGGTTGGCCAGTTCAGCCTTTAGCTGTGGGTTCTTGGCAACAATATGGCCCTGAGTTCATCTTCACTCGGTTTAAAAAGACTCGACAATTGACTGACATTGAAACGGCGAGGTTAGTTTATTTTAGTTATTTTCACAGTAGGTATTATGTCGTATGGCATACTATTATGGGGTAATGCTGCTGATATTAATTCCATTTTCGTGCTGTAGAAGAGAGCTGTTCGTGTCATATACAGGGTGTAAATGACATCTTAATCAAAACTTTGAGGTAAGGTTGCATTTAATGTGTTATGTGAAAATACTGAATTCATTTATGTCAGAAATGATTGGTTTCAAAAATTGCCACTTTTGAGCGCGCAATGTATTGCATACAACGCGATAACAACGTACGCAACGCTCCGCGCAAAATTCACAGTATGAGACTTTTATGAGTTAAAGCGTGGCCTTGACGTCGCGCGCCCGGCACCTCTTTTGTCTGCGCCGCGAGCCTCATTATAAATTCAAGGCCAGTACGAATGTAGGTTAACGACCTGTATTCACACTAGTTCACTAGCAATCAGCTGTTCGACGAAAATCTTAAATTTGATAACATTACCGTTTTAAGTGAAAATAATGAAATAATTACTTTTTCATTTATAATTGCGTTGAGACAGATAGTAATAATGATTTTATACAGTATTCAGTTAAAAAAGAGGTAAAAAATATCGGAAATTTCATGGAAAATTCGACGAAAAATTTCACCACTGGGGAACTTAGAATCATGTACTGAATCCGTGGGACGCGTTTTGGAAAACATGTCTGGTACACGCTTTATAATATGTCCCAGAGAGTCACTGAGAGATAAGTTCAAAGAAGTTAAAATTATTACTGTTTATAACCAATATATTTTTGAAATTTTAATATATGTGCACAAAAATATCAACAAATTTAAGGGAAAAGTGACTGTCATAACATTAATCTTAGAAATAATGATAAACTTGTGTTGCCCACTACTAGGCTGCGAAAAGTTGGAAAATCATTTGTTGGTAATTCTGTACTTTTTACAATATGTTGCCAGAGAACATTTTGGATATATCTCTCAATAAGTTCAAGGGTTTCATTAAACGCAAATTAATTGAAAAATCTTACTATAGCTTAAAAGATTTTTAATGACAAAAACCCATGGACACAGATTGTTCTAAAAAAAAAAAATATAATCCCGGCTGAGTTGTTGTGGGCTCTCCTCAGACCGGGGCGCGTTTGAAACCCTCGTAGTTTTAGTTTTAAAGTTTCCGTAAGTAATCATCACCATGGCCTGTTCCTAAATTAACGTTCAAAAGCGTACAGTGTATCAATTTTGAATAAAGTTTATTTGATTTGATTTGATTTGAATTACAATAATTCTGACCATAATTCTTTTAGTAAATACTATTCAACTAAACTTAAAATCTAAAATTGTTAAAGGAACTGCTGATTTTAACAGTTAGTAATTTTTATTTCTCGTAGTCTTAAATTTACTCAGACTTTTAGCATAATATAATTGCGAAAGAAGTTTATTCCATAAACTAATGGCTTTGAACGTAAAGAAAGTAGAAGTAGATAAAGAATTTATCGACTGAACATAGGACCTTGTCCGGTATGTTTTAAGTATAAACTATACTGTATAAGTCATCCAACCGTACAGAAGGAACATTAAAGGAACTGAAGGATGCGGATATTATCGAGGAAGTAAATGGACCCTCACCATGGGTACCACCAATGGTTCTCGTTTTGAAGAAGAAAAAGAAGAGGCATGATTCCAGCAGCCAGACGTGGAATACAAAACAATACAAGAGTGATAGAGATGAGTGAGAGATTGATATCTGCAAATGAAGGAAAAAGGGAAGGAGTATGTGGATCTCTAAAGGAAAGCGACTAAGGAAAGCTACAGATAGCAACCTAAAAATAAGGGGAAAATATGGGTAGAAATTGTACCTAATCAAAAATAACACAATCATAATCATATCATTACTAATTGGTTAGTATAAATAGTAGAATAATGATTTAGAAGAGAATAATGATCTAGAGTAAAGCCTTTAATTTATGTATTTTGTATTGTTGTCTACTGTCATCAACTACGTTTATGTAATTGTTACACACATTTAAAATAGAGTAAAAATCAAAGCTGTTCTGTTAAACTTTACGAGTAATCTGTAATAATAATATTTAAAAAAAACATTTTGGTTAGTTAACCGCCATATAATAATTGTAATATTGTTACTTTTATAAAAAGAGCAACCGCCGAGTTTCTTGCTGGTTCTTCTCGGTTGGAACGGCATTCCGAACCAGTGGTAGATTCAATGGACGATTTAAAAGTACTTGTAAAAGTTTATTTGAATAAAAATAAAATAAGGGAGGGATGTAGTGTATGCAGGTTACGATAGAGGGCGTCAGTCGCACACCGGCACGGGGCGGGGACAGACGGGCTCAGGGCTTGCATACAGTACATAGCCTACTGGGTAAACAGAAAGTGTGTTTTACTGGATCCTGAAACATTACAGGTACTATAACTTTTTGTTATTTATATGTAAAATTGCGAAATAAACAATCGATATTCGGTTGTTTTTTAATTCATTTTTAACCATTGACCATGATTATTATTATTATTATCTCTATGTATTATACACAAAATACGTCACGTTAAGATGCAGGTTGCAGGTCGCAGAGCGGCAGATAATTCTCTGTAATGCTCTCTAATGCAGGCACAGGCCACAGAGAGAGATTCTATTAAACATCAAATATAAAAACTGACAGGTTTTGTACACTCAGAGTGTGTATTGACCATGAACCTTATTATTATTATCTCTATGGTATTGACAGCACGAAACAAAAATTCATAGACAAGTTTAGGCAATTCAAAGCTTAGGAATTGCCTAGTGAAAATGGATTGGTGAAACGTAAATTTATGTCTAGGGATCTCTTTAGATTAGGCATTACTTAAGTAGGCGTTGCCTTGTTCGTTGTTAGTGAAAACGGGCATAAAAGATCGCAGGAAATCAATAATTATTTTTAATTGTTACGAAACATAACCACACAATAACGAAGACGCCATTTTGAAAAAAACAATAATTACCACAGATGACAGAAGTCAGAACATTTTATTGATATAACCAAGAATCATAGAACCTATGGAGTCTGCAGGGCGATTCAGAACACTTCGATAACTTACCGTGTCGATACGATTTGGTATCGATCTCGAATCGAATTTTTTTTTTCCGCACAATTCAGAACGTTCGATATCACACACGCACAATCCGAAAACACAAAATGGCGCATGTTCATTGTGATGTCTCAAGTGTGTGTATAAGTATACGGGTAGTTCAACAAACGAAGGAATAAATTGAGTGTAATTTCGGCCCGACACTTTTTGTACATTCTAATTATGAAATTCAGTCTATTATCAAGAATACAACCTCCTTTAACCTGTGTTAAGTAGAACAGTCAAAATATTTTAAAGTTTGAGATTTATGGCCATTTAAATGAAATCAAGCAACACGAAATTGAGGGAAACAACTACAATTAACCGAAATCAACATTTTAGTATATTAATACGCAGCTTCTGTGATCATTCTCTGGCTATAGAGGCTTCGGTATAGAGTCAGTCGGGTATTCTGATGTTTCGGAACGATTACTCGAATAGTCGTACTTAAATTAATATCAATACTAATTAATTATTTATAGATGAACTCATTACGAGAACTAGTCAAAAGCTTCTATTATATTGATTTAATAGTGTATAACTAAAAAGTTATAAATATTCTTGCACATAAACAATACTTTAATATAAACTTCCCAGGATCCTGAGAATTCTTAAGTAATCTTAAAGCAAAACATCGATTTAGAACGTTCAACAAAAATTAAGCAGAGCTGAGCCTTCGTGTAATCAAGATAAGTATCAAAACGCTGAAATTGCTCACATTATCAATTTATTTCGTAAGTAAATATCTACCAGGATTCTGAGAACTTGACTGATAATGACGCGATTTCCTCCATTAACTGAGTCGGGCTGACTAAACAATACGCTAGTTGCAAAAAGATAGGTGGTATTCTTTGTCTCTTTCGTAGGTACGATTGACTCAGCTAAACGACAACGTCCTTCGGCGCATAGTTTATAGAATATTCGCTTGTTTTACATTGAACAAGATCGTGAGGTAAAACCCTGTGGACAAAGTTTGGAAAGGGAATTTTTAATATATTTTTGGGAAAATGAGATAATAATATGTCGCCCAAGCAATTAAAACTAATAAACTTCATTATTTTAGTTTAAATTATGGTCTTAATGTCGTAATAAATAAATTGCATTACACTTTTGACTCAATTTTGGCCGAAGGACACTCCAGGTTCCTGAGAATTTGACACTTTGAATGGTAATTACGTCAAGAAAACAATTATCAATCTAAATTATTTTTAGTGAGCAACTAGATATAGGTGAGAATAACAGTATGTAATACAAATAAATTAGTTTGTAAAGATCGACCAGTATCTCATGAAAAATAGGGAAATTAAATTTTGTAGTAAGCAACACTAGGTTAACTCGGCTGCCCTAGTGATAAACAAAGTAATTACCTACATTCAGAACACCTTACCTGGGATCGTTTCACGAAACGAAAAATCAAGCAACTGCATTTTAAATACAAAAACAAAGTAATCAACATCCAATTACTTTGTTTTTGTGTTGTGGTTGTTGTTTACTTGGTTTTTGCATTTATATTCTGGGTTAGTGAGTGCAGTTACTTTGTTTGGGCAATTTAAATTTCAGTAAACGATTCAAGTTATTTGAAATATTAAACTGTGGTAAAAAACTACTCGACATAAAACTTTTGTTAAAAGTTTTGAAAATTTTGATAAGCTTGAGCTATTTTCCGATCCACTATATTCTATGGGACATTAGGGCGCCTCTATACCATTAATTTCTCAATGGCGCCTACCACCGCACAATGTGCGGCGCACATATGCCGCCACAGACGTCTTCTCTTTATACGTCTGTGTATGCCATTGACTCTATAGGAAGAGGACTTGGCATAATGTCCTATAGAAAATAGTGGATCGGAAAATAGCTCAAGCTTATCAAAATTTTCATAAGTGTGTAAGAGACAACACTACATTTTTAAACATAACAATAAAACAGATCGTGACAGACTCGTGACTTAAGATGGCCTCCCTAAAATGTATACATGAACACTCACACACGCACAACTTGAGACATCTCAAAGAACACGCGCCATTTTATGTTACAGGATTGTGCGTGTGTGAGTGTATTTTTGGCACGTTTTTAAGGTAGGTATGCCAACTCTACTTATTATTATTATCTCTATGGTGTATGCCGCCTATCGGTATGCCGCACATCTTCTAAGTTCCATAGAGATAATAATAATAAGTAGAGTAGGCATACCTACCTTAAAAACGTGCCAAAAATACACTCACACACGCACAATCCTGTAACATAAAATGGCGCGTGTTCATTGTGATGTCTCAAGTTGTGCGTGTGTGAGTGTTCATGTATACATTTTAGGGAGGCCATCTTAAGGGAAGTTGCAATAAAATTTCTGCCACGATCTGTTTTATTGTTATGTTTAAAAATGTAGTGTTGTCTCTTACACACTTATGAAAATTTTGATAAGCTTAAGCTATTTTCCGATCCACTATTTTCTATAGGACATTATGCCAAGTCCTCTTCTATAGGTTCATGCTAAGTTCTAACAAGTTGGCAACACTGGCTTTCAAATGCCTTTCCCTTTCCAATTACCTGTACAATTTCCAAGTTCGCCGGGGCCAGAAAGAATATTGAATATAACTACGGGCCTGTGGTTGGGGCGGGTTGGTTTTGCAGTTGGCACTTTGCTTCTAATCGTTATTTTACTTCACAGTTTTGGCTCGGTTTGACTAATAACTTTTAGTGCGTAAGTGTAGCGCGATCCGTGTATCTTACCCATAATAAGTACTTAATTAAATCAGTCCTAACTCATCATGTTACACCTAAAGAATATTGCCAAAACTGTTGTGCCGCCCCTCAAAAACACCATCCAAAATGAAGGAGTGAATAATATGCTAAGAGTCGTCCCTACCGCAGTTAACGTCTGTTGCCGCACTTATGCAAGCCATGAAATTCCAGACAGGCTCAAAGATATACCGACGAGTGCAAATCCGAGGTTCTTTGACATGGTGGAATACTTTTTCCACCGGGCGTGTCAAGTGATCGAAGACAAATTAGTGGAGGATATGAAATCTAGAGTCTCCATCGAGGAGAGGAAAAAAAGGGTCGCCGGTATCCTCAAACTAATGCAGCCATGCGATCACATCATTGAAATACAGTTTCCGTTGCGACGCGATTCTGGCGATTATGAAATGATTCTCGGGTATCGTGCTCAGCATTCTTCGCACAGAACCCCAACTAAAGGAGGTATGTACTTTCAGTGTACATTTTCTTGCTTACATCACCCATGCAGATCCATCTGACGCAGTTGTTTGTCACTTAAAGATTTTTTATTTATAGCTCCTCAGACACGTGATGTCGATGGTTTAAAACGTACTTAGGTTTAATCAAAATCTGTGTGAACATAACCTCTTTCCAATCCCATATACCAGATTATTAGAAAGTAGGTCACTAATTACTATCCAAGTCTTATATAAACAGCACTTAGTACTTACCTAATTAATCAATTCTGTGTATGTACCCAAGTGCACAAGTAGATAAACATTGTATTTCTGACACAAAAGTATGGACAAACAAATTCCTTTGTTTTTAATAAAAAATATTTTTATGTAAAACAAAAGAATTGTTATTTTTCTGTAAAAAAATAATAATAATTAAAAAACTTAAAGGAGGTGGGTAAACTTCATAGTAATTTCAGACATGAAAATTTTAACATTAAAAAATATTGATTCAAGCCTTTTTATTACATTTATATGAATTAAAAATTTATTAAATTAGTCAGGAAAAAATATTGTCACGCCACATATAACACCTTCTATAGGTAAATATAATAAAATCGTAAACTTGCTGTGTCTGTACTCTGTACATTAAATATTTCTGCAAAAAAATAACCAAGAAAATGTTAGGGATAAGTAATAGAACTTAAAAAAGCAATTTTTGTCTGTTTGTCTGTATTTTTCATCATCACACATAAACTACTGAATGGATTGAAATAAAACTTGGCATGATTTAAGTTCATACTACGGAGTAACATATAGAATACTTTTTATCCTGAAATTCACCATGATTCTCTTGGGAGAGGGGATGAAAGTCAAAATGTGTACTTAGCTTTAATTCATTATCGCATAGTCTGATTTCGTTTATTCTTATTTTGTTAGAAAGGAAATAATTTAAAGATTATCCTATACATATCTCAAGATCATCGGTTTTGTAGTTCAGAAATTACAGACATCACAACCCTCAGTATTCCATAAGTATAACTTGGAACCCGGATTGTACAGGAACCTTTCAACATACGGATTATCATCTTAAGCTTGCGTGCGTTGTGTGTGGCTATTTGTTTTGGTTAATGTCTGAAAGGCCGGATGGATTTTGATAGGACTTTCACTAGCAGATGCTAGCAAGGTATGAGCTCAAAGGAGCTTAGGAAAAACAAAAGTTCCCACAGGATTTTTAAAAACGAATATCCATGCAAATGAAGTCACTGGTATCTGCTTGTACATAATAAGGCAATGCTGTAGCCCTGGAACACTAGATATTATATATATCATCATAACTTTAAATTTAGACATTGTTAGTTTAAATTTAGACATTGTTAGTTTAAATGAAACAATTACTAACATCCTATCTTATATTATACATATAGTGTACCTAATTATGTAAACACACTATATTGTTCTCTCCATCGCTTGCTAAGTGAGCATTTTCAATGATCATTTTCATTCAAATTCATGTTTCATCACCACACACTGTTGGAAGACTTTCGTCTTCAGGCTCTCTTGGTCTGAAGATGAAAGTTTCACTAAATAGTGATGTCCCAATATTGTCTTCCAATATCATGAAATACTCCTTAGTCCTTACACAAAACTGGATTGATCAGCATGCATGGACAATTTTTTAAATTTTTTACAGACACAAAAACTCACACTTGACCAAAAACCTGACTATGCCAATATTGTTTTCACACAGTTTCACTGTATCTCATGGATTCAAATTTCCCAGTACTGTTCCAGTTAAAAAAAAACAGATTTTTTTGTACACCTACCTATTTATCTACAATTTGTTGGAGTGCTGAGTTCCCGAGTTCGCAACAATTATTGGGTGAAGACTGAAGAAGGACATGAATATAAAAAATGAATCTCTTTCCTTTTTACATGCTTTATATTAGCTTCACCTGTATGTATGTTTGTAACCGACTTCTTTGAACACGATTTTGACCCACTTTTAACGGTCAGATTTCATTCAAACTTTGTAGATTTATCGAGGACCGATGACAATACACTAATTTGATAAGATTATTTCATTATTCAATTTGGAAAATAAGATTTTGTCTTCATTTATCAAAAGTCGTTGGTAAGGAAAAACAATAAACATTCAAAATCGCACAGTAACTAACTGTAACTAGGGTAAACAGAATAGATGTCACACACAACTAAAATTTAAGCACAAAACGCACAAATGCGAAGATAAAACAATATTAAAACAAAATAATAATATTATTATTAATTAGTACTTATTTACTTTAATCATATTGTACAATTTACAATAAAAAACAAATAAAATAATTTATTAATAATTAATATCTGTTGTATTTTAAGTGACATGATTTTTTAGTGTTTTATAAATAAACCAAACTAAAAAGTAGAAAATAAATAATAGTTTAAAAAAACTAAAAAACACGCTTTTTATAGAAAACCAAACTAAAAAATAGAAAATAAATTTTAATAAATATAAATTAATAATAGTGTGCATATGAAAAAAATGTATTTTATTTAAAAAAAGCGTGGGGTGCTTTTAAGATATTATCGAAATGATAATCTTCTATACATCCATGCACCCTACGCTTTTTTTTTAATAAAATACATTTTTTTCATATGCACACTATTATTAATTTATATTTATTAAAATTTATTTTCTATTTTTTAGTTTGGTTTTCTATAAAAAGCGTATTTTTTAGTTTTTTTTAACTATTATTTATTAATATTCATGTCACTTTTATAATCTTGTTTGATTGCATAAACTGTCTGCCTCTCCCCAATACATTCTGATAAAATATTATCATCATAATAATAAACCCCATGGTTGATAATGTTTTGTTTTGTGTAAAACATATCAATCAAACATTCATTAGACATAGGAATTTGAAGAACCGAATGTTTGAAACAAGCAAGAATAACTATTAGATGATTGGCCTAAAAGATAAAATAGAATTCCGTGAACATAAGCATAGGTATTATAATACGCGACGCCACTGGTGGTAACAGGGAGGCGCGGCTGTGACGTGACGCGCTTGCCGCTTGGCATCAATCAGCGATTTAGTTACCTATGTAATGAAGTTGGCTTTATAATATTATCAACATATGCAAATTCGTTTAGGATTCATGCCTTAAAATATCACGAAATGGGCACAGTAGATAATATAATAAAAATCCTCTTTAATTATAATATAATTTCCTTTAATTATTATTATTCCATTCTCTTAATACCATTTTACATTTTATTAGTCTTTCCAAACATTATCTTTTTCGCTTACATCTCAAGTCTGCCATTTCCACTCCTGTCTAATCCTCTTTTTTTAAATTGTCAGATCAATAATCATAAAAATACCTTAAATCAACAAAAGGAGGTCCTATTGAAATTCTGAATTCGCAACGAACCTTACATTCGTCCATCCTGACAAAGTGTATGTCCTCATACACATCCGGTAAACACCTTACATTCGTCCACTTCTGAGATATAATAAAAATCCTCTTTAATTATATAATTTCCTTTAATTATTATTATTCCATTCTCTTAATACCATTTTACATTTTACATTTTATTAGCTGTACATCAATAAATTACCATTTTATATAATATTATGTAATTATGTAACTTGTATATCGGCAGCATTTGTTTTTAAATAAAACATTTATCTAAATAGAAAAAATATACTAAAATGAACCTTCATCTACTGTAAATTCAAATTAATTTTTAAGTTTAAAAAATTAAAAATTTTGAATTTCAAGTCAAACTGCAGATATTCCAATGAAAAGTGGCCAATTCTACAAAACTGCTATTTCAAAGACTTATTAATTAAATATTATGATATAATTATACCTATTTTATTGAATAGACTCGTTCACAAGTAATTTTATCAGCCCCAAAAAATGATGATGCTATTGCTTGACCCACTATTACAGATACCTGTAGCATATTATAGGTCTGCTCGCTACATCGTTCAATATTATCATCGTAACTGTATCAGCACATGCAAAGCAATATTCTTTGTTTGAAGAAACAACGCCCACTAGACCATTTCGTCGCCAATACCGCGCCCAAACCGCGCCAGACAGACAGCGAATTCACTTGTTTAGTAAGTGCCGATGCGCTCTATCCATGGGTGTCGATACGCTCCATGCATGGGTGTCGATACGCTCCATGCATGGGTGTCGATACGCTCCATGCATATGTGTCGATACGTTCCATGCATGTGTGTCGATACGCTCCATGCATGGGTGTCGATACGTTACATGCATGGGTGTCGATACGTTCCATGTATGGGTGCCGATACGCTCCATGCATGGGTGCCGATACGTTCCATGTATGGGTGCCGATACGCTCCATGCATGGGTGCCGATACGCTCCATGCATGGGTGTCGATACGTTCCATGTATGGGTGCCGATACGCTCCATGCATGGGTGCCGATACGCTCCATGCATGGGTGTCGATACGTTCCATGTATGGGTGCCGATACGCTCCATGCATGGGTGCCGATACGCTCCATGCATGGGTGTCGATACGTTCCATGCATGGGTGCCGATACGCTCCATGCATGGGTGCCGATACGTTCCATGCATGGGTGCCGATACGCTCCATGCATGGGTGTCGACTGTCGATACGCTCCATGCATGGCACGCAATTGCGACCACACGGCAGACTACAAGTATGGTTCGTTGTTTATACATTCTTGTTTTTTCGTGCTTGATATGTTTATAGCATGTAGTTCAAGAACCGATGTTGTGGGTTGAGAACTTAATAAGTATTTTACGCGGATACAGTATAATAAGCATTTTCCTGTAGTCAAAACAACCTTAATTTGCATGACATACAACTATTTTAGTTACATAATGTTATATAAGTAGGAACAATAGAGTTAGCATATTATTTATGCTAACTCTGTTGTTCTCCAAAAGGTGTAAAATAGTAAAATAAGTGCCTGTTACTAATGAGCTAAGTATAATATTATAAGGAGTAAGGACAATATCTATTATTTAGTTGTCAAGGCAAAAATAGGCTGGGAATTATTGGGAAATATGCATTCCCTATTAAGAGCGTTGACGCACGGACCCGCTTCGCAAGTTTAGGCATTTACCTGGGATTCTTTGTTTACGTGAATGAACGGGCTGCTCCGAGGGCAGTGTAGTGTAACAAACCGTTTTGATCTTTTTACCATTTTCAAACGGGCTATTATTTTTTTCAATATTGTTATGCACCTATACCTAAGTTTTTAGTTCGTAGATTTTTAATTTTATAAAGTAGGCATAATTAATGTATAATGCTTGAAAAAGACCTTATAGAGTAGACCAGTACATAAAAATTATAATTGAAGAATATAGTACAGCTTCTGATATTGATTTTAGTATATACCTACTCGTGTAAGGGTAAGATAGTGAAGAAAAATGCAGATTCATTCAAAATCAAAAGTAAAAAAAAATTAATAAAAGTTTTTTTTTGTTTTCACACCCAACCTAACGTAAAAACAAAAACAGAGAGCAATAAAATAGATAAGCACCTGCAACGCTAAAGCAGTTTTTATCATACTGACAATAGCCATCAAGGTCGACCCTTGATGCAATAAAAAGAAAAATCTTGTTCGAAAATATAAATAAAATTATCAAATAAAGTTGCTCAAACGATGACGACGTGCAAATGATAGTTAGTATCTAATCTCTTGCAGGTGTTGTGCTAGTGTAATCCATTTACCACAATAACAATAGAAAGTTATTGCACGGGTAATAATAGAGTTATCAGCCATTTTATAAAACAATGCAAAAAATAACTTTGTGCTATTGCGATAAATTGACCCCAACAACCTAGGTATTGTGCCCAACATAGGTATATACACACCTATGATGTGCATACCTAGAAAACATGCTGTTTCTAAAGTTTTTTTAACATCAAAAAGTCTAAAATAACCAATGTCCATGCCTGTGATACTAAATTTCGTCCAAATCGGTAAAAAGAATGGGCCGTGAAAGGCTATCAGACGGAGAGACACACTTTCACATTTATAATATTAGTATGGATTATTTAAATAAAAAAATTATACTCTACTATTAAATAAAAAAATTATACTATACAAATTCACGCGGGCAAAAGCCCGCAGCTTCGCCTTCGCCTTCGGCTTCGCCCGCGTGAATTTGGGTTTTTCACAAATCCCGAGGGAATCATAGATTTCCTGTTCCCGTTCTCGCTCCCTTTTCCAACATTTATACCTACTTTCAAGAAAGTTTGCCTATATCAGCCCGCCATGTTGATTTTGATGTAATTTCCCGATTTTAAATTTTAATAGTTACCGGATGATAGTTTTTGTATACGATAGCCTTCGATAAATTTTTTGATCGAAGACGATAGCTATTTTCTAGTTCATTTTCCACATAATATTATGTACTAAGTATGTGTTGGCCGCGAATTCGTCAGCGTGGATTTAGGTTTTTAAAAATCCTGTGGGAACTATGTCAATTCTCGAGACGCAAGCTACCTCTGTACCTACCAAATTTTGTATAAATCGGTTAAACGGACGGACCTTTAAGAATTTCGTGAGAACTCTTTAATTTTCCGAGATAAAAAGTATCCTATATCCGTCCCCAGGATGTAAGCTAACTCTGTACCTAATTGCATAAAAATCGGCAGACAGACAGATACACTGTCGCATTTATAATATTATATAGTATGGATTACTGATTTACAACTATAATCCTCAACTATAACTATAATATAATATATTACAATTATTAAAAATACGTAAAAAATTTAAACTTTCTGTAAGAAAAAATAGCGAGCATTAAAAATATCTAGTATTGAATAGTGACAGTCGCACTACAATTTTACGTATATTCCATGTAATCCAATAAGAATTGCCGAGACAAAAAGCGTTACGTCCGTTCGCGGAGAGGCCTCGGCTCATACTAGTTTGCTAGTTCAATTTCCTACTGCCTCTTTCTGCGTTTTGGTATATGTTTCAAAGTTATTTTTTGGTAACAAATAGTACATAATTTTAGATTTTTTTTACTTATATTATTGCTAATATGTTTTACTTTTATATGTAATTAATTTTACTTATAAATGGCGAAAATTAATCTACTAAAATGACGGTTTTATATGTCTATAATTTACTGAAATTAAAATTCCTTTGCTTGGATTTTTATGATGTAAAAAACGCCAAATTAAAAAATGTTTTCTTCCATGTCTTTAGTTCAGGGCATTTCCTTTCATAAATATATCATTGTGTGTGAATTGAACAAGTAACTTTTGACGTAGTGAACGTCAAAGATTCCACGATTCCCAAAATTCAAAAATAGGCTTTTGGTATTTTGGCAATAAGACAAAAACTATCAATAAATTGCAAAATGTTGTCTTCCAATTCCCTAGAATACAAAATTTTCTACAATGTAGTATAAATAAGTTTTTAAGTAAATGCATAGATGAACAACATATGAAGGGTCAAAATAGCTGAAAAATGAGCTAAAACGGCGCAGAACGCATCAACGCTCTTAAAAGTTCTAATCTTTTTTCTTTTCCCACCTTTAAAAGGCAGAAAGTCTATACTTTGCTGTTCGCAAATCGACAAAGTTCACAACGTCAAATCAATATTTTTATTGAACATTCGTTTATACCTAGATTTCATAATATTGAGAGAGGATAAGAACAAAAAACTTTTAATTAGTGCCAGAAGTGACAAAAAATAACATCCAACGGACCACGCCACGATCGCGTGTTTTTTTTTCTTATACCAGGTACTAAAATACCTACTTAAGTACATTTTTTACACAATCTTAAAGTTAACCAGTTTTATAACTACTAGATTCAAATGATTGTTATATTCATTTGGGATTATTATTCCTATTATTCCATACCCTATAGATCTATTTACATTCATATCACTATCACATAATATGTAGTTACGTATTATAAAACAAAGTCCCCCGCCGCATCTGTCTGCCTGTTCGCGATAAACTCAAAAACTACTGAACGGATTTTCATGCGGTTTTCACCAATAGACAATGATTCATAAAAAGGTTTAGATAATAATTTGTTAAGATTTCGTGTAAATTGGATTATGACGATAATAATTGTTGAAAATGTTGGAAAAAGTCAAGCTGTTTTGGAGCTTTCATCAAAAACGCTGCCCAATCCATTTGAGATATAACAAAACAATGGTAATTAATACAGGGCGGGTCGCTAGTTCATTATAAAAATGTAATGTATTTGGTGTACAGGTATACGATTCTCAAGTGACGTGACGCGAGACGAAGTGAAGGCGCTGTCAGCGCTGATGACGTTCAAGTGCGCGTGCGTGGACGTGCCCTTCGGCGGCGCCAAGGCCGGCATCAAGATCAACCCCAAGGAGTACTCCGAGCACGAGCTGGAGAAGATCACGCGCCGGTTCACGCTCGAGCTCGCCAAGAAGGGCTTTATCGGTAACAATCAATTAAACAAAAATTATATTGTTCTCTTAGGTCATCACCACCACCACCACCACCACTACAGCCTTTTAACATCCCACTGCTGGGCACAGGCCTCTCTCATAGGAGAGAGGGATTTAGAGCTTAGTCCCGCCACGCTGCACCAATTGGCGTTGCTTTAACGTTAGCGTTGCGTTGCTCCGTTGGCGGGCTTTAACGACTATTGTCACATGATAGTGAATTAGTGATAAAATAACCGGGACATAATAAGTAATAACGTGCTCTCCGAGGCACGGGGGTGAACCACACCGACTACCAACTCCGGGCTGGCACTGAGAATTTCTTTACAGAAAAAACCCAATACCTAACAATTATTGCCCGACCCGGGACCTCGTGATCTGCAGTCAAATATGCTAACCACTAGAGCAACGAGGCCGTTAGGTCATCAGCCGCATGTTAATGGAAATTTTTTCGTGCATCCGGCCAAGCAGCGTGAAGGGGACCTACGATCCAGCAAAATTCCGATGGTTCGCAGGGTCTAGTACAAATAAGCAGAGTGCCTTGCCTTTTGCGCGCGTCGATATTTGCATTGAAGATGGTAGCTCGCTGCATTTCATACTGCCGCGGCCGTCTCCGTCTAATGAGTAATGACTAGTCTTAAAACTTTTGTAACTTCGTAACTCTAGGACCGTAAGGTACCTATATGAATTCTGTTTTGACTGTAAGTTATACTTTCTCTGAAATGGTCAAAGAGCCTAATGTCTGTTGGAAAAAATAAAATATAGCTGCGGCCGGCTAGTCCAATAAATATATTAGTTGACAGACATGAAGCGTAGCTGCAGCTGCGTGGGAGACCTACAATGCGACGGCCACGGCAAAAATTATTTCAGGGATAAAGTTTCATATTTAATAATTGCAAATTGGCTACAACAGCGGCTGAATTCGCAAGACATCAAGAAGATCATCTTATCGAAATTGACTTAGCACGTATAGCTTACAACTCGTCAGAATCAAGTCACAATCTTATGATTATTCATTTGTTTACTTCGATGTCTTAACATTTCATGACGAGCCTCATTCGCATATCACTATGTAATACATATATGCAAATATTTACAAAACCGTGTAAATATCTCGTTTTGCAAATAGGACAACATATAATCAGTACACATCTATATTGGGTATAGGTACCTATTCGTACCTACTAACTGGCTGACTGACATCAGCTTGAGACAGAAACTTGAGATTTTACATTGTAATATTTTCTCCATAACGTATTTGACTCCCATGTCAAGTGAAACAGCGGAAACCCAAAACCATAATATTATAATGGTACATAGATATTTTGATCGAATCCATTCTTTAAGAAACCACAACTCGTCGGCGTTGCTGCATTGCTACTGCGGCGCCTTTGCGGAGTCCAATACAGAAAAATCCAAATGGTACAATAGCCATTATGTTAATGTCAATGTTACCACGTCGCACCAACAGTGTATCACACAATCCAACACAAGTATAAATTGAAAATTTAAAAAACCCCCGACTTTCGCCATTTTGTGGCGGCGGCCATCTTGGATTTGCATAGTGCTATTCTACTAGTCAAGCCCTTTCATTCGATACCCATATTGAGGGAGTTGTGATAAAATATGTAATCTGCCATTTTGTAGCGGCGGCCATCTTGGATCGATTTTCATCAAACATAGCTAACAACACTCGACTAATTCACCTTTCAAACAAAAAAAACCGCATTCAAATCGGTTCACCGGTTTGAGCGCTACAGGGGAACAGACAGACACACACACACAGACACGTCAAACTTATAACACCCCGTCGTTTTTGCGTCGGGGTTAAAAATCAGTACGTTGCGGCCGCGCCTCCGCAATGCGTCGTTTGGTATGACTAAAATGTCAATAACCTAACCGTTCGCGCGCGCCGAATTGAATGAAATTACTCTGTAAATTGACTCGAAACAAGTTCTCTGACGTTTTTGCATCTCTAGTAGAAGCAATTGGAAATCTATATAAATAAAAATGCTTGTTTGTCTGTATGTCCTCTATGCGTTCTTTACGTGGCATTGCAACGCATGCCGGGAACAGCTAGTTACATAATAAAGTTTAAACGCAGACAGAACAAGGCAGCGTTCTGCATTAGTCTCATAAATCATAATACAATTAATATATATGTGATGTTATGACGCAGTAATACGCAGGTACGTACCTAGTTACTCACCTGTACTAAATAGAATCTGCAAGTACCTAATCTGTGTGTGAAAAGTTTTATCATAGAGTGTAATAGTGTTATCGAGATTATCAATCAACGGGGGTAATTAAGGTTTGATAACTCGACAGCATAATATTTTAAATTTACACCGCCATACGTGGCCATACCGCCACTAATAGAACGCGGTAAACAATCAGCAACAATAACTTGCCGAGAATAGGCTAACTTTATTGACACTTGTCTTTACTCGACGCAAAACATACATACGTGCATGAAGCATAAATTAAGTATTATTAGGTGCAATACGATGAATACATATTGATCGTTACATGATGTACAATGTTAATAATTGAGTTCACACCTTAGCGTTGTCGTGACCATAGATAAAGTTATCTCTGGTCGTGAGACATGACTGCTCTTTAGGCCCCCAAATTGCTAAGCTATTTATATGAGTATGTAGTACAGCATCATAATATTACGTTGACAAATAAGAGGACCTGACATCAACTTCGTGATCTTACTTATGCCCTTTTGTTACATTCGTGACCCCGTTTCTGAAATCATTTCAGAAATGAAGATCTATACTATACTAATATAACTCGGAAAAGCGGAAGAGTTTGTTTGTTTGAACGCGCTAATCTCTGGAACTACTAGACCGATTTCAAAAATTCTTTCACCGTTGGATATGTATGCTGCGTACGTGATCCTGGAGTGCTATAGGCTATATATGTACCACGGGCGAAGCCGGGGCGGACCGCTAGTAAATAAATATAATATAAATAATAATTAATCACTACATAGTATAAAACAAAGTCGCTTTCTCTGTCCCTATGTCCCTATGTATGCTTAAATCTTTAAAACTACGCAACGGATTTTGATGCGGTTTTTTTAATAGATAGAGTGACTCAAGAGGAAAGTTTATAAGTAGAAAAATTGGACCCGGTAGGTGGCGTTAATAGCGGGCAGGACGACGTCTGCCGGGGCCGCTAGTATATTATATATTAATTACCTAATAATTATTTATCTTTCTGACTCGTTGGTCTAGTGGTTAGTATATTCGACTGCAGATCACGAGGTTCCGGGTTCGATTCCCGCGTCGGGTAAATTATTGTTAGGTAGTTGTTTCACCCCCGTGCCTCGAGAGCACCTTAAGCAGTCGGTCCCGGTTATTATCACTATCATGTGACAATAGTCGTTAAAGCCCGCCAATCCGCATTGGAGCAGCGTGGCGGGTCTAAGCTCTAAATCCCTCCGAGAGGAGGCCTGTGTCCTGTAGTGGGACGTTAAAAAGGCTATAGTGGTGGTATTTATCTTTATTTATTGTAATTTTTGCAATGTAATTTAATCACAAACGTTCTGTAGACGAAACATAATTATTTTACACTAGCTTCTGCCCGCGGCTTCGCCCGCGTGAATTTCGGTTTTTCACAAATCCCGAGGGAATCGTGGATTTCCGGTTCCCCTTCCCGCTACTTTCAAGGAAGTTTGCTATAGTAATCTACCTATAGCTGTAGCTATAAATTTCGGTTTTTTCAAAATTCCACGGGAACTGTGGATTTTTCCAGGATAATAAGTGCATCTGTATGCGTATGACAAGAGTTGCATGCAACTATTGTAATAATGTGCTATGTCAGCGTGATTTACCTAAGAAAAGTCAGCGCCATTTATCGCGTTTTTGGAAGTCTATATCTATTTTAGTCCCACAGGAATACTTTTCCGGGATAAAAAGTAGCCTATGTGTACCAGGGCATAATCTATCTCCATTCAAAATTTCAGCCAACATACAGACACACACAAACTTTCACCTTTATAATATTAGTGTGATACATTAATGGCTAACGTACCTGGAATTATTACAGCAAAGTAACTTAAAACTGGCCTAAACACTGACACTAAACACTTACACTAAACACTGGCACTAAATACTTGCACTAAGCACTTAAACTGAACACTTACACTAAACACTTGCACTTACACTAAGCACTTGCACTATCACTTGCACTAAACACTGGCACTAATCACTTGCACTAAACACTGGCACTAAACACTTGCACTAATCACTGGCACTAAACAATTGAACTAAACACTTTCACTAAACACTGGCACTAAACACTTGCACTATCACTTGCACTAAACACTTGCACTATCAATTGCACTAAACACTGGCACTAAACACTTGCACTATCACTTGCACTAAACACTTGCACTATCACTTGCACTATCACTTGCACTAAACACTTGCACTATCAATTGCACTAAACACTGGCACTAAACACTTGCACTAAACACTTGAACTAAACACTGGCACTAAACATTGCACTATCAGTTGCACTAAACACTGGCACTAAAAACTTGCACTAAACACTGGCACTAAATACTTGCACTAAACACTGGCCCTAAATACTTGCACTATCACTTGCACTAAACACTTGCACTAAACACTTGAACTAAACACTGGCACTATTACTTACACCAAATACTGGCACCAATCACTTGAACTAAACACTGGCACTAAACACTTGAACAATCACTGGCACTAAACACTGGCACTAATCACTTAAACTAAACACTGGCACTAAACACTTGCACTATCACTGGCACTAAACACTGGCACTAATCACTTGCACTAAACACTTGAACTAAACACTTGCACTAAACACTTGAACTAAATACTGGTACTATCACTGGCACTAAATACTGGCACTAATCACTTGAACTAAACACCGGCACTAAATACGTGCACTATCACTTGCACTAAACACTTGCACTAAACACTTGAACTAAACACTGGCACTATTACTTGCACTAAATACTGGCACTAATCACTTGAACTAAACACTGGCACTA
The DNA here is from genome assembly GCA_920104075.1 of Melanargia galathea. NCBI lineage: Eukaryota > Metazoa > Arthropoda > Insecta > Lepidoptera > Nymphalidae > Melanargia > Melanargia galathea. Next base: position 11,993,817 of record OV049869.1, on the reverse strand, counting down.
AACACTTGAACAATCACTGGCACTAAACACTTGCACTATCACTGGCACTAAAAACTGGCACTAATCACTTGAACTAAATACTGGTACTATCACTGGCACTAAATACTGGCACTAATCACTTGAACTAAACACCGGCACTAAATACGTGCACTATCACTTGCACTAAACACTGGCACTAATCACTTGTACTAAACACTGGCACTAAACACTTGAACTAAACACTTACACTAAACACTGGCACTAAATACTTGCACTAAACACTGGCACTAAACACTTGCGCTATCACTTGCACTAAATACTGAATCTAAACACTTTCATTAAACACTTGCACTAAACACTTGCACTAAATACTGGCACTAAACACTTGCACTAAGCACTTGAACTAAACACAACATAACTTCAAAAACATAACCTTCGTACCCCCATTTTACCACCTTAGGGGAGGATTTTCGTAAAATCTTTTCTAGGCTGATATCTAAACCCTAGAATGAACCTACCTACCAAAGGAGAATGATCACCCCTGACCCAAACATTTACACAAAATGTAATTTATTAAAAATTATCTTACGAATATATGACAATTTGAAAATCAATAATTATTAATGCTACACTTCACGATAAAAAAATGTAACAAAAAAGGAATTAAACCGTCTTTTCAACTTCCCGTTTAAGTCTGACGGCCATTTGCATTACATTCTACGCATACATGCCCAAATAAAAAGAGGTTTGTTATTTTTAAAAAATCATTTCATTTAAAATAGAACGGATATTAATTATTTAAATACATTATTTTATTTGTTATTTGTTGTAAATCGTACAATATATGCTTAAAGTAAATAAGTAATAATTAATATTATTATTTTGTTATAATATTGTTTTAACTTCGTTGCGTTTTGTGCAATGGAATATAATATAACTACAACCTTCTTGATTTTGTAGGTATAACGAAACTTATTTCAAGATGTCAATGTGACATGTAATTGTTTTAGTTGTGTGTGACGCTAGTGACGTCTACTATGTTTACATTTTGAATGATTATTGTAAGCGCAGCGGAGACCAATATTAATTATATTATGGTTTATTGTTTTTGCATTGGACATCGTTGAACAGGTATGATAAGTAGGTATAGTGCACGCTAAACAAACAGTCAAATCGGCAGGAACGATACACGGCTTTCCTTACTAGTTTAACAATTATAAACTACACATAACCTAGAATCATTTTTAAACTTAGATTTATTCAAAAACGACAAGTCCTAGAGGAATTACAATGGTGTGTTTGGTTATCAGGAATAAATCTGCAATAAATGGTGCATACAACATGCTTGTAAACGACTGGGTTATACGCCCATAAATTTTTGGTCATTCTCCTTTCAAGTTGATAATAACAATAATATAATTAAAACTTCCCATTAAAACTTTCATCCCATACAGATTTTTATTGTTTAAAACTAATAATCGAAATGCCGATTTTCAGGTCTGTAACTTTAAAAACTTACAGACCTGAAAGACTTTCATACAAACTTTCTACCCCCATTTTACCCCCTTAGGGGAGGATTTTCGTGAAATCTTTTCTAGGCTGATATCTAAGCCTTAGAATGAACCTACTTTCCAAAAAAGTTGATACTAACAATAACATAATTAAAACTTCCCATTAAAACTTTCATCCCCTGTTTTACCACCCTTAAGGGAAGATTTTTTAAAATAAAATATACAGCTTTTTATTATTTAAAACTAATAATCTAAATGCCGATTTTCAGGTCTGTAACTTTAAAAACATAGGACTTTCATACAAACTTTCTACCCCCATTTTACCCCCTTAGGGGAGGATTTTAGGGATCTTAAATAGCCTATAACCTGCCCCAAAAATTGGACTCCCAAATGCAAAAAGAATTTTTCAAATCCGACAGGTACTTCCAGAGATTAGCGCGTTCAAACAAACAAACAAACAAACAAACAAACAAACTCTTCCGCTTTATTATATTAGTATAGATTAGTACATAACGTAGATACTGACCATTGGCGTGATGTGTTCACATTTTGCGTAGGTATGCTGCTCAATACAATGATACGAATTATTTTGGCAGAGTGACAAGAATTATGCCTAACGTTCAACAAAAGACTGTTCTGTTAACGACAGAGATGGGAATTTCATTCGATTTTAACATTTACTTTATACTATGTACTTATTACTTATATTTCTGGGGCATTTCTTTAAAATGTACTTGGCTACTTTTGCCGTATTTTAACTTTATTATCATGGTCAAGTCCATTCAGTAATGTCAGAATTGTGGCACATTATTGGTGGCACAGAACAAATAGTTGTTTTAGTAGTATACTAGTAATTTACTAGTCTACTGCTAAAACAACTATTTGTTCTGTGTTACTGTAGTAAATAATCAAAAATTAAAACTGTGTATTTACTAGTAGTAAATAATCAAAAATTAAAACTTCATTAATTAATCAAATTGATAACTTGTGAATGGAAACGTTGTGAAGCCAAGCCATTGCAATTTGCAACTTTGCAAGTTTCGACATTAGAGTTTAGAACACGATAATCGATCTAGCCGAATTAAGCAGTCATATATAATTTATTTTTTCGTTATCCTTATTTTTTTTTTGTTAAAAACATTTTAAACGAAGAGCTTGGTTACCCTTCATCCTATTGGGCTCTTTCACCCCATATTGGTTGTTGGTGGTTAAAAGCCTAAAGTGGTTGTGTAGTATGTTAGTTCATCAGCGCCACAATTTCAGGGCCCGGCGTGGACGTGCCCGCCCCTGACATGGGCACGGGCGAGCGCGAGATGTCGTGGATCGCCGACACGTACGCCAAGACCATCGGCTTCCAGGACATTAACGCTCACGCCTGCGTCACCGGCAAACCTATCAACCAGGTCAGTGGGACCACGTACTAATTTATACCACGCTTTAAAACACGGCTGGACCGCGGCTGAGGTGTGTTAGAGTCCCGGAGAGGCGTAGGAAAGAGATGGGCTCAGTAAAAATCTCTACGTTAGAACTGACTGTTTTGCAAGTTATACAACGGAACAAGTCATGCCGCTAGTTTTTTAGGGTTCCGTACCCGAAGGGTAAAAAACGGAGCCCTATTAATGTCACTCGGCTGTCTGTCCGTCTGTCCGCCGGTCACAGGTCTCTAGCTCGCAGACGAAATGAGTTACAAACCTGAAATTTTGGTATTTAGTGTAAAACGTTAACCCAAAATCAAATATTGAATTAGAAATTGAATTAAATTATTTTTCAGGGGTCCTCCCATACATGAAAAAGGAGCCGGAAAAAAAAATTTTTTCTTTACCCTAGCTTGTGGGGTATCATTGTTTAGAGCTCATTAAGTACAAATATATATTTTTTTAATTTTTATCTCAAAAAATAAGGGAATGGGAGGCCATCAAAGTTGTCAGTTTTAGACCATTTTTGTGACGGGGGCTATCTCAAAAACTAAACTAGTTGGGAATATGATATTTCAGTATATTATGTACTTTATGCTCTATTTAAACAACAAATACTGAAAACAACGATTTATTAAATAGTTTATAAGCTGTGACCAAAATAAACGAACATTTTTTTGGGTTTTTCTTTCACGGTTTGTTGCGATGTCTAGCTCGGAAATTAAATATTTCTTAGACCCAAAATATTATATTGTTCATAATTATGTACGGAACCCTGAAAGAGCGAGGCCCGACTCGCACTTGGCTGATTTTTCAACAATTACTTTCCTACAACAACTGCGTTTTTCAACAACTTTCCTCCTTTCTGCGAAATACATAATATAATAATAATTTTAACAAGTTTTTAACATTTAGAAGGTCCAATCGTATGAAATACGTTAATTTACAGTAACTTAGTTGCAATTTATAGCCTCAATAATAATATTGTCGTACCCACTCCTGACACAAGCTTTCGCTTATTTAGAGGGGAAAGGGAAAATTATGTTCACAAGTCATGTTCTTTAAAAAAATTAGAAAACTAATGAAATTACCGTTATGAATATTGTGGTTATGTTATTATACTGGTTATGTTATTATACCGTTATGAATATTATAATAACAGGGCGGCATCCACGGCAGAGTGTCGGCCACGGGCAGAGGAGTATTCCACGGTCTGGAAAACTTTATCAATGAAGCGAACTACATGAGCATGATTGGTAAGTGATATTCTATTTTAAATGAATTCGATATGCAATTAACTTCAATATAACTCGTTAGATTTTCAAGTACTCTTCATATTCATTCTACATTCTGATTGTTTTCAACATTGGTATTTTTTCATTGCTAAGTAAAAGTTAATGGGATTAACCATGAACTAGGTATAGGACAATTTTTGAGTGTTCAAAATAACAATGTATTTCGGTAGTTTGAATTGTGAATCATTGAATAGTTAATTATCATAACAGTTAGAAAACAGTTAAGTAGATAATATGTAGTTGCACATAACTACATATCTACGTAATTTAGTTTTTTTTTAAACTTTTGTGCTAACGCTACCAACATTTGTCCAGTGAAGTTTGACACATCTGTTACCTACCTGTTAGTTAAAGATGGTAAAAAGAAAACTTACGTCCCATTTACTTTTTGGCTTGACCTCATGTCATGAACTGCAGTCGAGTATGCCTCTAACACTAGAGCCACGAGGCAACAGTGAGATATTATACATTTATATGGGATTTTAAGTGTCAGGCACGACGCCCGGCTGGGGCGGGGCATACTTCCCACAATTACTTTTTGGTCCGACCTCACGATCCGCAGTCACAAGGCAGCAGATGTATTGATAGGGCTTGACTCGTACAGGCACGACGCCCGGCTGAGGCATACTTCCCAATAACTTTTTGGTCCGACCTTACGATCCGCAGTCACAAGGCGGCAGAGGTATTGATAGGGTTTGACTCGTGACAGGCACGATGCCCGGCTGAGGCATACTTCCCAATAACTTTTTGGTCCGACCTTACGATCCGCAGTCACAAGGCGGCAGAGGTATTGATAGGGTTTGACTCGTGACAGGCACGATGCCCGGCTGAGGCATACTTCCCAATAACTTTTTGGTCCGACCTTACGATCCGCAGTCACAAGGCGGCAGAGGTATTGATAGGGCTTGACTCGTGACAGGCACGACGCCCGGCTGAGGCATACTTCCCAATAACTTTTTGGTCCGACCTTACGATCCGCAGTCACAAGGCGGCAGAGGTATTGATAGGGTTTGACTCGTGACAGGCACGATGCCCGGCTGAGGCATACTTCCCAATAACTTTTTGGTCCGACCTTACGATCCGCAGTCACAAGGCGGCAGAGGTATTGATAGGGTTTGACTCGTGACAGGCACGATGCCCGGCTGAGGCATACTTCCCAATAACTTTTTGGTCCGACCTTACGATCCGCAGTCACAAGGCGGCAGATGTATTGATAGGGCTTGACTCGTACAGGCACGACGCCCGGCTGGGGCGGCAAGACGTTCATCGTGCAGGGCTTCGGCAACGTGGGGCTGCACACGTGCCGCTACCTGGTGCGCGCCGGCGCCACCTGCATCGGCGTCATCGAGCACGACGGCGCCATCCACAACCCCGACGGCATCGACCCCAAGGTAAACTCAGCTCAACCGACATTCTATTACTAACTAGTGGATCCGGCAGACTTCGTCCTGCCCGGTGGTGACATACCGACATCAGCGCTTCCTACCGAGACCTACCTATCTAACGAGAGGTTACCTGTACCTATCCGGTAATTGTGTTTTCAAACCATCCAGGAACCCATTGAAATATACACACAAAATTTGATCCAAATCGGTCCAGCCGTTCTCGAGTTATAAGTGTTCGAACTATCACGACTTTGTTTTATACTTATATATAGATTACAATTACTTAGTGCTTATTCAATATTTTGTATACATTATACAAATCAAATCAAATAAACTTTATTCAAAATTGGTACACTGTACACTTTTTGAACGTCAATTTAGGTACAGGCAATGGTGATAATTATTTACGGAAACTTAAAACTAAAACTACGAGGGTTCCAAACGCGCCCTGGTCTGAGAAGAGCCCACAACAAACTCAGCCGGGTTTATTTTTTTTTATTATCACCATCTTACAATATGGTATAATAGCCATAAAAATGATTTGAACTGTTGGCTTTTAGAGCAATCTATGTCCATGGATTTTTGTCATTAAAAAAATCTTTTAAGCTATAGTAAGACTTTTCAATTAATTTGCGTTTAATAAAACCTTTGAACTTATTGAGAGACATATCCAAAATGTTCTCTGGCAACATATTATAAAAAAGTACAGAATTACCAACAAATGATTTTCCAACTTTTCGCAGCCTAGTAGTGGGCAACACAAGTTTATCTTTATTTCTAAGATTAATGTTATGACAGTCACTTTTTTTCTTAAATTTATCAATATTTTTGTGTACATATATTAAATTTTCAAGAATATATTGGTTATAAACTGTCATAATTTTAACTTCCTTAAACTTATTTCTCAGTGACTCTCTGGGTCCCATATTATATATGGCACGAACAGCCCTCTTCTGCAGCACGAAAATGGAATTAATATCAGCAGCATTACCCCATAAAAGTATGCCATATGACATAATGCTGTGAAAGTAACTAAAATAAACTAACCTCGCAGTTTCAATATCAGTTAGTTGGCGAATCTTTTTAACCGCATATGCAGCAGAACTAAGTCTGTTCGATAAGTTATTTACATGAGGGCCCCATTGGAGTTTAGCATCTAACGTTATCCCCAGGAAAACAGCCGTATCCACTAGATCTAATTCCTCATTATTAAGCTGTACAGTGGTTTCAACTTGTTTAACATTAGGTAAAGTGAATTTAACACACTTAGTTTTTTTCCCATTAAGTAATAAGTTATTTGCTTCAAACCACTGTACCACTTTTGTGAGAGAATTGTTTACTTCGTCAGGTATTCTTTGGTATCTATCAATTTTAAACAAAAGTGATGTATCATCAGCAAACAATACTATCCCGTGACTATCCTTAGCGAGATAAGGAAGGTCATTAATATAAATAAGGAATAGAAAGGGCCCAAGAATAGAACCCTGTGGAACTCCTATTTTTACAGCTGATCCGGTAGACCGCTTTCCGTTCACATCTACTTTTTGTGTTCTATCATTAAGGTAAGAATTCATTAAATCCAAAGCTGCACCTTTAATTCCATAATGGTGTAGTTTTCTGAGTAATGTTTCATGATCAACACAATCAAAAGCCCTGGACAAATCACAAAAAACTCCAAGTGCATCATGTGACTCCTCCCAGGCTTCAAATATATGTTTAACTAGCTTTTGCCCGCGGCTTCGCCCGCGTGAATTTCGATTTTTCACAAATCCTGAGGGATAAGTAGATTTCTGGTCCACCCGCCCCTCGCCGCGCGGCGGCGTACCGCGGTACCGCGTACGGCGGGCGCAGGGCGCAGGGGCGCGTGGCGCGGCGCGGGGAGCGCGAGCGTCCGCGTCGGACGTCGCGATCGCGCGCAGCGAAAATACCTATCAGGGCGTTTTTAATATCTGTATTTACCGATTTCAACACAACTCCTTTTTTGAAAGTCGGTTAAAAAGTAGCCTATGTTACTCCTTGGTTAATCCTCTACTTGTCTGTGAAAGTCCCGTCAAAATCGGTTCAGCCGTTCCGAAGATTAGCCCGTTCAAACAGACAGACAGACAGACAAAAATTTTAAAAACGTGTGATTCGGTTATGGTATCGTTCAAATAACCATATGAGCTTAATATGTGGTAGTTATTTCGAAATTACAGACAGACACTTCAATTTTATTTATTAGTATAGAAGTATAGATTAACTCAACACCAGCATCAGTTGTTGAGCGACCCCTTGTGAAACCAAACTGTTTTGTATGTAATATATCATTAGTATGAAAATGTTTAAGCAATTGATTTAGTAGTGATACATAATAATGTATATCCTTACTTCCTTACTAATATTATAAACGCGAAACTTTGTATGTATTGATGTATGAATGTTTGTTACTCTTTCACGCAAACATCGGAATTTCGCTGAAAGGAACGGAGATAGATCATAGATTACACCCTGGATTAACATAGGCTACTTTTTATCCCGGAAAATTAAAGAGTTCCCGTGGCAACTATAAAACCTTAATCCACACAGACAAAGTCGCAGGCATCATCTAGTCTTGAAAATTATAAAATAATGTGGCTAATTCAAAAAATTCAAAAATTCAAAAATTGTACACAATCTCTAAACTAAACTAAATTAACAGGTTTAAAAATAGTGCTATCCTTTTCCGCAGGTATCACTGTGAAAGAGATAAGAATATATTTAGCCCTGTCATTTTACTTTAAGTTTAGAGATTGTGTACAACAGAATTAGCCACATTGTATAATATTTTAAATTATGGACGGTGAAGATGATTTTGTTAAGTACCATATTATGGGGCTATTTTACCTATGCTAACTAACTAATGTGTTAGCAAAACATTGCGGTTCCCCGCGACTTTATATGTATATGGAGAAAGCCCACAGAAATTCGTAACGTTCAGGAGCAATTACGATTAAACAAACACACCCTTCCGCCCGCAGGCTTACACGAGAATGTTATCCAGTCCAAATTGGATCACGTTTGTTCGACCGAACAGACCACGCCCACATTTGTTGGCATGTTCAAACATTTCTAACAAAAATATCTTCATATCATTAAACTTCAGGTCCCAGCACTTCAGCTCTGATGCTGCAAGGTACTGTCCACCTGAACTATGGGGATTGGGGCAATGTTCATTATGAATTCATATTAAGGGTATCAACAAGCATAGACTGTATCATCAAATTCCAGGTCCCAGCTCTTCAGCTCTGATGCTGCAAGGTACTGTCCACCTGAACTACGGGGATTGGTGCAATGTTCATTATAAATTCGTATTAATCAGTCTAACAAAAATATCAGTCACAAGAGAGTTTCCTTAAAATCATTCGCAATCGCACCCGAATAGCTGTGTGCGAGAAGCTGCTAACGTTTCAAGTTCGCGCGTTTTGATGTGCGTCAAAAACCGACAGCGCGGCCTCGCTCGGTGACGGAATGTGAGGGACCGGCATTAGACAGATTTACACAAATAAAAATAAAGCATTAGAAACCTGTAAATGTAGGTCATCCTAATGCAATAGACCCTGGAAATGGCTGAAGCGGCGCTATAATCTATTCAACGCTATAAGGTCACTCTTAACACCGTTACGTCGAATCCGATGGAAGAAATCTAATACATTATTTCAGTTCCATTTAAGTCTGTCAATCTCTTGGCGGAAGACTTAGAAAATTAAGTGAAATCTAGATGTATATTTTGAAAAACTTTATTTGCATGAAACATTGCTATCGATGTAGAGCCTAAAACAATAGTTTTTTCGATTCTAGTATCAAGTATGTTTGTCTATCGACATACGCAATTTTTTTTTGTTGACGTATTTTTGTGCTAATTACATCAGCCAATAATTTGTCGTGACGGAATAATATGCTGACTGACACGCGAATCACTAAGGAGAACAAGTAGCGACTCCTGATTTGTCAAAATCTAGTGAGAAGTTTGGGAATTTCGAGGGAACCGACGAACGTACAACAAAGATTGCTAAATAGCTTTTCCATAGTCGGTTAAAATGCTATGTATGTAATAAAAATATGTTTACACTCGCGCTCTAGGTAATCCTTTAATCTTTAATTGTCACTACTAGTGCCGATAATAGGTTATTGTAGGGAATTACAAGCGGTAGGTACTTCAGAAGCCTATTGACCTCCCAAAATAATGATTCATTATTTTCACATTATACAGGATGGTACTGAGTGAGGTGACAATTCAAACTATTAAGGATAGAGGTCTGAGGAACCATGGTGTAGACTTTTAAGAAAAAACCGACTTCAAACGACAATGATAAAAAAATAATATTTTTTGTTTGTAAAAATGTAAACATATTATTGAAGTCGATCGAGCGTCGTGCGTCGGTTTTGTCGTTTCTTTCTAGGCCACCCAACAAAAGAAGACAATTTATATTTTAAGCATTTTAGCGTATATTGTTATACAGTATATTCCCCAGGATTTTCGCACGTCGATGGTCGCGGGCATTAACTAGTCGAAAATATTAATGCTTTAGCAGATCCGATCAACTGGTATAAATAAAACATTATGTTACAAGTTATATATTAATTATTACATAACTTTATATATTAATATAACTTTATATATTAATTATTACATAACTTGTGTGATATGCTTTATACCTACTTGTATTAGTGATAGAAAGAATTAATAGTTACATGGTTTTATAAGTTGCGTAAGTATCCAAGCGTTGATAGAGAATTTTGCATCGAGATAAGATTGTTCAATTTTTTGTCACGAGATAAGATAATAATTAGATATGTTCCAGTAGGTAGTTTAAAATTCAATCTCTTAGCAATAAGCGCTATCTTAAATTACTTATTTCCGATTTGGATTTTATGACCACCATTCCCCATACATAAAATATGTATATATGGTATGTATATTATGACGTCTAATATACTTACATTATAATTGCTGGTAAACTGAAAGAGGAAAAAAACAGGACGAAATTTAGCTTCTCTCGAACCATCTGTCCATTTATTTAAGTTATATTCTTAATATGTATTTTATGTGGAACAAAGTATTAAATAAATGATTTTCCTTCCACGCTAAATTGAAGCGAACGTGCTTTGCCTGTTAATTTTCAGAAAGGGCGTGAAAATTACGTAATTCTGACGTCACATAGTACACACAGATATTATTTAACCATGTTATCGAACACAATTTCTTTGCGATTGTTACAAGGTAAATCTTTACTTTAATATACCTACTATGATCATCAAAGAATATTTCAAAGATAATTCGATCTCGAACGCTATGAAAATTATCTAGGTGAATGAAAAATCTTTTAATGTACAGAGTCAAATAGTGGGCACACTGCCTTGAAATATAAATATATATATTTTTAACTTGAAAAAGAAACCAAAAAAAAATTACAATTTAATTATGATTTTAAAAAATTAAAATAAAATGCCTAAATAAGTATGTATTAATGATTGAAATAACAACAATTTGTGCGTGAATAAAACGATATTTTCCGTTGCACAGGCTCTCGAGGACTACAGGATCGAGAGCGGCACGATCGTGGGCTTCCCGGGGGCGAAGGCCTACGAGGGCGAGAACATGCTGTACGAGAAGTGCGACATCCTGGTGCCCGCCGCCGTCGAGCAGGTCATCCACAAGGAGAACGCGCACAAGATACAGGCCAAGGTCAGTTCCTCACCGCCGCTACTGCCCTTCGACGTCCCACTGCTGGACGCAGACCTTTGTTGTGGGAGAGAGGGATTTAGAGCTTAGAACTCGCCTCGCTGCTCCGATGCGGGTTGGCGGGCTTTAACAACTATTGTCACATGATAGTGACATGTGACAATAGTTATAGCGACTCCGGGCTGGCACTGAGAATTTCTTGACAGAAAAACACAATACCTAACAATTTCCTCCAAATACTCAAATGTTCCTCCGTGTCGTCTGGTGGCTAGGTTACAGGAACACTTTCGCAATCATCCGCGTCCCCGCCGGCACCGTCCGCCGAGGCAGACCTTCCTCAGGGTCCCCCTAACTCCGTCTGAGCTCAATGCCTCAAATCCTTCCATATATTATTAACTTGCCCCCCCTTGACCATTAGCTGGCGACGCTCTTGGTATGTATGTTATTTATACCTTCTCACTGCTGCTCCTTTAAAGGCGAATATAATAAATTATGTCATATTTATTTACTTATGAGTTAAAATACTTTGCATATTATCTTTTATCTGTACACATATTTAGTTGTGACGATCTGAAGTACTTATGACAGATGCGTTAAATAATGAGTTATATTTAGTTGTTACGTCACCGGGTCACTGAATTGTTTGCGCTTTCGCACATAATATGATGCGGGGCATCCGCTGCGCTGTCCAGCCATCCTGATTGGTACCACGGACAAACAGTATGTTACATCCGTATCCACTTAAATCATAATTAATTATATTGTGTTTGTGACAAATGACAATATAGACCCATAGAGAATAAAATACATTTATCTTGTTTCTTGAATGTTTGATTTGCAAGAATACCAGATGTTAAAATTAGGTGTCCCGCATATTCAGTCGACAATCAGTCTTAGAATATAATAGAGTATCCTAGAATGTGAATAATCTATGAATCATTTATAATATGACAAATGGGGTAGAAAGTGAATGGATCTTCTCTAAAAGTGGGTAATAATTGAGTAAATAATTTCCTCGAGGTCTCCTCTCTTATAGGAAAGGGATATAGAGCTTAGACCCCCCCCCCCCCAAGCTGCTTGACTGGGTTGGCGGGTAGACAGGTCGCAAAGCATCAGCTGTAAAATAGATCTATTGATATGAGGTGAAATTGCCAGCCTATGTTAGTTTGACTATAAAAATATGTACAAATGATACGTACGTACGTATATGAGTGATATAAATTGTCGGGAATGTTTGTGCTGTAGAAACAGTATCCAATGCGTATAAAACCATTTACTGGCGATAGTATAACGTCATCGTTGCGATTAGTAGTAAATAGTAACATATCCGATCACAATAAACAGGGGCGTGGTTATTCGTCTTGTAAACAAGATCGCCTGGGTTTGATTACCGGCTGTTCTAAATTTACTCAGACAAAGATTTACAAATGGCTCAAACATTGCGATTTGAAATCTTCAGACAACTCTTATTACGAGACAGCTATTCTTGAAATCTGTGCAGCGCTACCATTCGGAATAGGCGTTGTTGGCCTTGCTCCAAGAACAAAAATCTTATTATAAATGGGTCGTTCACCTGATTTTGGACTACCTAGATCACACGTGTAAAAAGTACGCAATGCGGATTTTCATAGAGGACGTTAGATAATCTTGTTTAGTTTAGATGTAATGCACTAGTTTGAGATTTGTCAATTTAAGCTTATAGACTGCATACAACAGATTTTATTTTCAATTTATGTTCGTACGACAATCACCCAACAATCGTCTTGGAAAACCTCTACTTGCGTACACAATATTTGTATTTTTAGTACCGACTTGTCTAGCTGCCTGCCTGTGATTTCTAATTCCTTAATTGATTGCTTTCAAAATAGCTTATGATTATTTGACTCAAAAACACGGTTTTAATTTTTTTTTGTCTCTATCTATCCAAGCTAATATACGTATCTTCGGAATGGCTGAACTTGATGACGCCGCCGGAATTCAAAATATGTGGGCAGGCAGTTATTGAGAATCTCTTGTCCAAGATATCTAGAAATAGATACAATAAAGCATATGAAGATATTTACAACGGAAACAAAACAAAAACGCGATGTCTTTTTCTGATTGATTTCCGGTAAAAAATTTAATATACTTAAACTTCAATCTATATGTTTTTGATTATTCTATTATTTTCCTGGTAATTGTAGTATAAAGCACTATGTATCACTCCGGGAGAAAGTGCGATTCCTAACTCGGGTGTATTGAGGCCCTACGTACGGCCTACGGCCTCGGGCCTCAAACTACGCCCTCGTTAGTAATAGGTCACTTTCACCCCTCCTCGAACAATGTACTATTGATATTCATGGGCGTTATACTTTTCTGGGATTTTCTTTGCTGGGAGTGGGATCATAGTTTAGAGAATTATGTACAACATAATGGATAATGTGGCCAATTCTGTTGTACACAATCTCTAAACCTAAACGAAAATGACAGGTCTAAATTTATTCCTATCTCTTTCACAGTGCTCACTGCAGAAAAGGATAGCAATAGATTTAGGCCTGTCATTTTAGTTTAGGTTTAGAGATTGTGTACAACAGAATTAGCCACAATGGGTACCAATGTATGTCTATGGCCATTCCAGATAATCGCGGAGGCGGCCAACGGGCCGACGACGCCCGCCGCCGACAAGATCCTGATCGACCGCAACATCCTCGTGATCCCCGACCTGTACATCAACGCGGGCGGTGTCACCGTCTCCTTCTTCGAGTGGCTCAAGAACCTCAACCACGTCTCGTACGGCCGCCTCACCTTCAAATACGAACGCGAATCCAACTACCACTTATTGGGTAAGTAATTTATTTTTTTATACTTGCATATGAAACAATTAAAAATCACAAAATAATTAATTATTCCTCGAGTGAAAACTCTCAGTCTGCAATAGCCGTGTCAATTGCATAGGATTTTCGCTGTCTAGTAAATATACGTACATATGCGTGTACATAGTATGGGCACAAATTGCATACTTTTGATATTAATTTGGATGGTAAATTAAATGACAATCAATTTAAAGGAGCCCTAAGTGTAGCCTTATAAAAACATTTTTATCATGTATTTATTGTTTTACTGATTTTTTTTCCAGAATCCGTGCAAGAGTCCCTGGAGAGACGGTTCGGGCGCGTCGGCGGCCGCATCCCCGTCACTCCCTCCGAGTCCTTCCAGAAGAGGATCTCCGGCGCCTCCGAGAAGGACATCGTGCACTCCGGCCTCGACTACACCATGGAGAGGTCGGCCAGGGTAAGTTGACCCCCTTTGTTATGTATGTTAATAATACTTCGTTCAGGATCTGTAACTTAATCGAATGCAATAAATTTTTAAACAGTGTTCCATTTTATCCCAAAAATTCGTAAAAAAAGTGGGAAAATATAATTGTCTACTTACGCTGGCCGTGTGGCCAGTGGCGCGTTGTGGATATACCTACATGTCACTTGGCACTCAACGTCTCATCATCATCCACAGTCAACACGTATCCCTTTTTGGACGTAGGCCTCTTTCTGGTAGCAGCGAACTTGTCGCAGTTATTGAATAGGAAAAAATACGCAGTTCCATGGAGCGAACACGCCAGATGCAAGGTAGAGCGTCACACCAATCCATTTACTGACAAGTTGTAAACCATCACAATGGACTGTGCAAGATAATATGCATATTATGCACTGTGTTTCAATCGTCTAAAAAGACAGCTACCAATCTAAAAAGTAGTCAGTGTGAGGATAGTATTCACCTCTGGTTGGCCAACAATGTCGCTGTTGGCTAAAATGCATTGTAGCAAGAATACCATAAACTCAGCCAATCACCACAGTTGAGATTATTACAGTTTCATGTAGCTTTCCCGCAATCGATCTACTGTTGCAACTAGACCACACTCCCGTCCATATGATATTCAGAAATAAAACCGTTTGTTGCAGGCCATAATGAAGACCGCTCTGAAGTTTGACCTGGGTCTGGATCTGCGAACAGCCGCGTACGCCAACTCCATAGAAAAGATCGTCACGACGTACGCGGACGCCGGGCTCGCTTTCTAGATTAATTAACTTTACGAATTTAAGTATTGTCTGCATTTTGATGACTACATAGTCCCCTTTGCACTTAAGTATAACTTTTAAGACATAATCACAGTATTTTATTTCTTTGTTAAAAATCATGGCTTTTTTACTTTTAATGTTAAGCGAAATATTATTGTTAAACCTGTAAGTGAATACATATTTAAATTTCAAATTGTATTGTCTTTAATTTTCGAAATAAATTGTTTTACTGTTAATCTGTCCTGTGATTTATTTATTTGTGTAAATGTAATGCGAATGGTTTTGCTCGCGTCGGTTTTTTTTTAATTTTGTGGGAACTCTGATTTGCCAAAGAAAAAAAGCAGTGTGGAATGCAAGCTATCTCTATGTCAAATTTCGTTTATCGGTTATGCCGTAAAAATGATAACATACATTGTCCCCAATGTCAAGTTTTTTTTACGCAGGGACCTTCAATATTACCGACTAGACCAGTCCTTGTATAATTCTCTACCTGCCTGTGAAAGTCCGGTCAAAATCGGTTCAGCCCTTCCGAATATTAGCCCGTACAAACCGACAAAAATTCAAAATGAGTTCATATATTTGTCACATCACAGGTTAGGTACCACCAATAAGTCGTGGACATGACCTTGTACCTATAATATGAATTCATAGTGGACAGTTCCCAGATCTCCCCAGTTTAGGTGGGCAGTACCCGTGCATCATCAAGATAGGAGCTGAGACCCGAAGTTCAATGATAGTCTATACTTGGTACCTACAATATGAATTAATAGGGGACAGTTCCCAGATCTCCATGACGTTGATTTTTCGGAACATAAGAGATGGATTCAAAAATTTGCCTTAAATAAATAATGAACACTGCAGGAATATTAAAAAGTTTTAAAAGAATAATAATTTAATAATAAATGATACATATTGTTATTTTTTGCCGTCCACCTTTTTTAGCCCGTTTATGCCCGCTAGGCATTAATAATCCTGAAGTATTAAAATAGCTGGGCAGAATCCGCCACACAATTATGGCCAAGAAACATGTTCATAGATGAAAGAAGAGAGAATACATTATATATCTTTGATTATATCTATCCTATATATAAAATTCTCGTGTCACAATTTTCCATTTCGTTCCCATACTCCTCCGAAACGGCTTGACCGATTCTCATGAAATTTTGTGAGCATATTGAGTAAGTCTGTGAATCGGCCAACATCTATTTTTCATCCCCCTAAATGTTAAGGGTAGACCACCCCTAATTTTTTTTTTTATTTTTTTATGATACAACATACAAAACTACATACAATCCTTTTTCACCCTTCTATCACAAACCCCTATTTTTTAATTGCGATATTAGTACTTTGATGACCGGGTAGGTTGCACTGATGTCAGTATGTCACCGGGGTGACCGGGCAGGACGACGACGCACAGTGAATCGCCTAGAACAAGCTAGGTGGACAAAAATATTTTTTTGTGTTTTCTAATTATTATAGCTATGAACAATGATATTTTGTTGTTATACTGCGTAAATTATCAATAAATAATTATTTAAAGGCTTCAGGAAAATTCTAAATAAAAAATCAAGTTTGGTATAAAAAATGTACTTATTTAAATGAAAATAATATGTTTAAAATCAGTAATATAATAACAAGTTAAAGAAAAAAATACAACACAACATAAAATCCCAGTTAAAATCACTTAAAACTACCTTAAGATAAACAAAACCTAAAATTATATATACAGGATGACAGGAAACAGGATACAGAAACATAAAATATAATATACATTCCTTACAGGGGCTTAAAGTAGAGCTCATTTGCAGTAAATTTTTTCATATAATAGGTATCTTATCCGAAACGTAGTCGTTTCAGAGTTATTGAAGATTTAAGGTTTTTAACAAAACATTCCAGTTTTACAGTAAAAATTAACTGCTGAAGAAAGTCATACCAGTCTTTGTTGTTTTTTGTTGTTGTTTTCTGATATAAAAGCGTTCAGAAACTCAATTAAAATCAATATAAGCTAGAAAATACTGTTAATTTTTTAGTCAAGGCTTACAAACCACTTATTATTTTTTGAAAAAAAATCGAAATAGTTGAAAATCAATAATATTTCTAAAAAAAATGTATGGAACGTTACGTACAAATTACTGAAATAACTTCCTTGGTTCATTAGCTATTCAAAAAGGTACAGGTGTCTACATTTTTTTCTAAAACCCCGATTTTCTCAACAAAATACTGTGGACTGACGAATCTAAATTTGACCGGGACGGAGTCAAAAAGTGTCATAATTTACATTATTGGGCGGCAAAAGGAGACAACCTAAGGAAGAAAAAGAAAGGGCACATCAACGTAGGTTTTCTGTAAATGTATGGATGGGATTAATCAGTAGACATCTAATTGGCCCTCATTTTTTCAGTCAGAATTCGGACGGATAAACTACAAATTTTTCTAAGAGAACAAATGAACCTTTTATTGGAAAATTATTAGATTATAAGAAGCTTAACATGATAGTTGTCTAGCTTACTTTCGGTTCGGTGGACACCAGTGGATGGACTTCGTAGGATTGAGCGAGGTGAACCTATTCCTTGGCCAGCAAGATCATCAGAATTAACGCCTTGTAACTTTTTCTTTGGGGCCACATGAAAGATTTGATGTACGCTTACCCCATTATTACAAATGAGGTTAGCGAGGGTACTCTTCGTGTAGCTCATGAAATGCGTGAGAATTTGCCAACAAGAGTCACCAAAA
The DNA here is from genome assembly GCA_920104075.1 of Melanargia galathea. Classification (NCBI taxonomy): domain Eukaryota; kingdom Metazoa; phylum Arthropoda; class Insecta; order Lepidoptera; family Nymphalidae; genus Melanargia; species Melanargia galathea. Next base: position 11,975,743 of record OV049869.1, on the reverse strand, counting down.
TGGAAATACAAAAAATTTTCGATGCAACCCACTTTTCAGCTAATTTTGACGAAAGACTTGCTATTTGTAACTGAATACTCCTCCGTTAGTTGAGAATCATATTCGTAATAGAAAATTTTTTAGTAATAAAACTCATTAGACGAGTATTTCTTTCTTCTTTGGCATGTTTCCGCCACTCTTCGAAAATTTCCATTTTAGAAATGAAATGCACGTGTTCTGAAAAAAATTCATTAAAATGAAATGGATTCGTTGTGGTATTCAAATTATATATCATTTTGAAGCTTAATGTAGTAGCTATATTATATAAAAAAATTAGACTGGATACATGTGGATACAAAAAGTTACATTCGTTGGAAGTAAAGATATTTAAAAAAATACGACATTTTTTGGACTGTTTTTTCAAAAAATTTTAGACTACACATTATCTGTTATTAGAATCTATTTGAAGTAAAAAATGAAAATACTTACCCTCTAAAGTAAAACCCATCACAGCAGAAACTATAATATTCAGCACAAATTTTAATAGGTGCTGTCGAAAGTAATGCAAAATTGCAACTAAATTGTTTACGTAAATGGAATTACCCTATCATCAGATTTCAACTGCGCATAACTCATCGTTATGGAATGTTTGCCATAATTATTACCTGCATTAATTATCCCTGGGTTGTCGTTAGTGATAAGTGACCATCAATTTAATGATTCTTTGACTTGACTTTTGTCCACCTAGCTTGTTCTAGGCGATTCACTGTGCGACGTCTGCCGGGTCCGCTAGTATATATCTATCTATAATTTAGACATGCTCATATAGGTACCTACTTTAGTAGTCTACTCGTTCATTAAAAATAATTATTATTATATTGACCGCTATTTTTGTTGCTATATGGAAAATTACTTCCTCTTTTTTTTATGGCTCAAGATCATTGAGGAATTAATAATATAGAGGCGCCCTAATGTCCTATAGAAAATAGTGGATCGGAAAATAGCTCAAGCTTATCAAAATTTACGTAAGTGTGTAAGAGATAATACTACATTTTTAACATAACAATAAAACAGTTTGCGGCAGACTCAAAGCAAAAGATGGCCTCCCTAAAATGTATACCTAAATACTCACACACGCACAACTTGAGACATTTCAATGAACACGCGCCATTTTATGCCTTCGGATTGTGCGTGTATAGCGTATAGCCTAATTTAAGCGTGTGTGAATGTATTTTTGGCACTGAATTATTATGTAGGTACTAGAACAGACAACGCTAACAAAATCTGTGTACCGCGAGCAGCAGCCCTCCTCCCGCGCGCCCCGCTCCTTGAGACATAGATGGGACTACTACAATACAGAGGCGACACATTGAGTATATTCTACCTATTGAGAAATCGCATCTGAGAGTTTGATTTACAATGTTTATTTTATAGCACTATGTGCCCCAAACTCGCACTTAAGCAACGTTTATCCGGGACTTGGGTATTCTATTACCTATTAAACCTCGAAAAAATAATAAAACTGCCTCGTTGGTCTACCATTGATATGCTTGACTGCGAATTTTTAGGTCATGGGTTTAATACCTAAGTCAGGTCAAGCCTGGCATTGGAAGTTAGCGGTGCTTTACCCCCGTACCTCGGAGAGCACGTTTAAAGCTGTCGGTCCCTGTACTTATCACTAATTTGTGATAATAGTGGTTAAAAACATAGCTAATTCATTCCCAACTAATTCACCTTTCAAACAAAAAAACCCGCATTCAAATCGGTTCACCCATTTGAGCACTAAGGTGGAACAGACAGACACACACACACACACACACAAACACGTCATACTTATAACACCCCATCGTTTTTGTATCGGAGGTTAAAAATAAAGTGTCTCATCTGCGTAGTTTCTTAGTCTATGAATTTCAGCGAAACATGGCAGCAAGTGCGGCCGGTGACGTACCGTAAAACGGGGTGAATAGGGACAAATTCCAACTTCACATAATTAAATTACATGTTTTACCAATAATTCAGTGAACTTACGAGTGAAAAGTAACTCCTTGGCCTTTAATTGTATTTCTTGAGTGGTTGGCACAGTATTGCAGTACACACCCAGGCATATTTAATTGATTTTAAATAGATCTCAAACACGTCACGCTCCGACAGACGCTTCGCGCAGACTAAGTGAGCTAAGGTACGTTTACCATAACTCTTGTTACAAAAAACCAAGTCTCGGCGTCGACTCTATATAATAATTCCTCAAAGATTTTTGGCACGCTTTTAAAGTAGGTATGGCGCCTCTATATTATTCATTCCTCAATGCTCAAGATACGTGTAACGTCAAGATTGAGGAGTGATGACGGCTGTCCATGGATGTCAATGTCAAGTAATGTTTGATTTGATTTGAGTGAGAATCATTTTTGGAAAATTTCGAATCATTTTATTAAATTTCAAAAATAAATAATTATGTATATTGCACCACTCGTTTTTACGATACTAGTCACTCTAATAAGTGGTATATTTTCCAAAAGTGTAGAACTTACCTTCGAATTACCCGATAGCGCTGTAGAATGTTTTTATCAGGAAATTGAGCAAAATACATCTGCCTCGTTGGAATATCAGGTAAATGCTCTGGGTATTCCTAGTTACTTCAATATAGACGGAAAATACCCCATTTGTTTTAGGCTATTGGTATATTCCAATAATGTTGTGTTTTCAAATGTTATTCAGTAGATATCTAGCACGATTTGCAGTCTTGTTTTTAGCTAGGTAAGTTATTGAATTAATATTGTTTTCCCCGAATTTAGGTAATAACCGGAGGCCAGTATGATGTGGATGTTAAAATAGAAGGACCTAACAAACAAATAATATATCAGCAACAAAAAATGCAATATGATTCCCACCCATTCACAGCACAACATACAGGTAATCTAACAGAATAACAATAATACATAAATCTCAAGCTTTTATGTATAAGGCCCTTGTCTACTATTATTTAAACTCAATTGTCTAATTAAGATTATAAATTGGAATTTCAGCTATTTAAAGTGCAAATAAAACTTCACAAAATATATTGTCTATAATAATTGGAACCAAAATTTATTCCTAAAGGAAAAGTAACCACCCATATTTTAGTATTTTATGACTTCAAAAATATACTTAATGGATTTCACTGTTACAGAGTCCCTTAATCATAAATAAGAAGTCAGGATGAAAGTCAGGATGAAATCCAAAATTAATTTCATCATAATTATTAAGTATATTTTTCAGGTGTGTACAAAGTTTGCTTCAGCAATGAATTCAGTACATTTTCACACAAACTTGTGTATATGGAGCTAAATGTGGGGCCCGAGCAGCCACTTCCTGGGGTTGGAGAACATGCCACTGTACTAACACAGGTAATGACTTTTTATTGAAATACTGTGAAAGTATTCCTTTTTATTAAAAATTTTTATTCTTCACAGGGTCCGAGTTGCAAATCTCAACCATTTATGGTAGAACATGAAAAGAATAAATTAGAGAAACTAGAATTGCCTTTATGCATGAAATGAACAAAATGAACAAACACAAAATATATTTTTATGTAACTCTATATATATGTACCTAAATTCATTATGTATATATTTTTTAGCTCGAGACTTCAGCAGATGAAATTCATTCAGCCCTGAATAGGATCATTGATCATCAAACTCACCACCGATTGAGAGAAGCTCAAGGGCGCAAAGCGGCTGAATATCTGAACGAGAGAGTGTTCTGGTGGTCATTGTGTGAAACTGTAGCTATTGTTTGTGTAACATTTGTACAAGTCATGGTCTTAAAGAACTTCTTTAGTGACAGACCAACATTATATAATAAAATGTAATAGTAAATGTTAAATAGTACATTAATATATTCCATGGGCTAAATATTATATCTTTTTCATTTCATTTAATTTGCAAGTGCCTAAAATGGACAAACCAGCAGTTCAAAATATTATTCTATTACTACTCTAGCGGCACGCTATGATGGCCGGTTTGACGTTTGTCCGCTCATGAAGTTCCGTATTAATTGATAACGACTTTGAAGGAAATAATTGTATTACTTTATTGACGATAGTGATGTGCAGAGATTCATAAATTTTATCGAATGTAGTTTTAGGTTTAGGACTCAAAATTTATTTATTAAATTGATTTCTTAAATGTATACAAGTGTAGAAAAATCAGTTTGCACCATTTAAGGGGTGAATGTACTTGTGAATATGAACAATTTTCACTATGTGGACAAACCTCTGAAATCGCAAAAAAATATCAATAAATTTCGTTCAAATATTCAGTTCGTTCAAATAAATTAAATAAACATATACATTTTTGTTTTATTAAACCTATTTAATCAGGTACAAAAACAAAACTTAATTGTTTTTTGTTCGAGACTAAATTGACATTCCACATCACTATTGTAATGTGTCAAACCGGCCTTCATAGCGTGCCGCTAGTGTATGTACCAGTATCAGTTAAAAAAAAAATAAGGCATTGCAAATGAATTTGTAGGCATAAAAACTATTTGGATCCAAAAATTTCAGTTTTTTTTTTTTAATATTATGTATTTAATAAATATACCTACTCTAGCGGCACGCTATGATGGCCGGTTTGACGTTTGTCCGCTCATGAAGTTCCGTATTAATTGATAACGACTTTGAAGGAAATAATTGTATTACTTTATTGACGATAGTGATGTGCAGAGATTCATAAATTTTATCGAATGTAGTTTTAGGTTTAGGACTCAAAATTTATTTATTAAATTGATTTCTTAAATGTATACAAGTGTAGAAAAATCAGTTTGCACCATTTAAGGGGTGAATGTACTTGTGAATATGAACAATTTTCACTATGTGGACAAACCTCTGAAATCGCAAAAAAATATCAATAAATTTCGTTCAAATATTCAGTTCGTTCAAATAAATTAAATAAACATATACATTTTTGTTTTATTAAACCTATTTAATCAGGTACAAAAACAAAACTTAATTGTTTTTTGTTCGAGACTAAATTGACATTCCACATCACTATTGTAATGTGTCAAACCGGCCTTCATAGCGTGCCGCTAGTGTAATTATCTCTTCAAGTTACGTTTTTGTCTAGATATATCTCTAGTTTTATCTATAAAGTACCCTACTTTATTGGTGGTGAAGAATAACCATCTATATAATAAGAATACCCTTTTAACTTCCCACAGCTGGGCACAGGCCTCCTCTCTTATAGGAAAGAGGGATTTAGAGCCTACCAGAAACCCACCACGCTGCTCCAATGCGGATTGGCGGGCTATTAAGAATAACAAAGCAAAATGTTATTTTATATTTTTGTTACTGACCTCAACATTTTAACCTTTGTAACCCATTATGATGATATTTTGTGTTGCTAAGGGTTAGTTGCGCTGCGAGCGGTTTGAGTTACTATTAAACTTTGACCACCAAAAAAAGGAAAATGGATTCCCATAGAAAGGTTTTTTTAGACCAAAACCTTTTAGTAACAATTTACAGTTAACAACCCTTAACTTTTAATACAGTAACATTATCAACTGGTTAAACCCATTTTGGCTGGCTAGTATTTAGTTTGGTGGTCATAAAACCATAATTTGTAACTTTTAACTATAAGGCAGTTGCAATTGAGCCTAAGGGTATATATAGTAATATAAATAAATGTTTGAGTGCAATGAAAAAACTTTGAGACTGCATGTAGTTTTAATTGAACTAGTTTTACACAAACAAATATTTTATATTTACATCTGAAATAAAAACAAAATAAAACATAGTGACAGTGATGAGTGACATATCTTGTAAATTATTATTAACTAGCTGATGCCCGCAACTTCATCCGCGTGGATATAGGTTTTTTTAAATCCTGTGGGAACTCATTGATTTTCCAGGATAAAAAGTAGCCTATGTGTTAATCCCTATCTCCATTCCAAATTTCAGCCAAATCCATCCAGTAGTTTTTGCGTGATTGAGTAACAAACATCCAAACATCCACACTTTCACATTTATAATATTAGTAGGATAGTAGGATAATAAAATTTATGTTGAAAAGTCTGTGGCACAAATTTTTAGTAATTTAAATTAGGTAGTGATTTTTGAAACCTTATGGTAAAAAAAAACATTATTTGAATGGTAAAACAATCACTATTTTGACTATTGCAACTCCAACAAACACATTTTACGTTCTTTAGTTATCTCGTTAAAACCCTATATTTGGTTATATCAGGGATTAAATAATATAAACAATGTTAGTATAAAAATATATCTTAATTTAAATAGTTAAAGGTAAGTCTATCAAAACAATACAAGCAGTGCAAAGACGCCATTAACTAAAGCACATGGGTATGCAATAAGAGGTCTTTGTTCAAAATCACCCGACATTGTAACAAATAGGCGACTTGCTGACAGAGCAGACCAAATTACAGCCAAAGCTGACAAACTAAGACCTATTGTACCTTCCAGAGATAGAAAAATACCTAGGCAAGCCAAGACAACCATTGGCAGCATACAATACCCTAATACACTGGCAACACTCAATAAAGTAAAAACTCCTTCTGTATGACTCATCAAAGATAGTAAACAGTACATCAAAATAACAGACATCACGGATAAGCCATAAACATATCCAAAATGAGCTTTATTTCCAGATAGGAACAAGCATACAGCTAGTGCTAAACAAAATGCGATAGGACCAGCAATATCTGTATCTCTTAGTAGGAAATTAGCATCATCTGCTTTAGATCGACCATGAAATGGATTGAGTACAGCTAAAGTTTTCTCCAATATTCTATCTGGATAGATTTCTAATTCATCTAATAATGGTGGTTCATCAAATTCTGAAGCTTCTGTGGGTTGATCCCCTGGTATTGGTGCTGGTGTGAATAGACTTGGGTTGTAGTATTGATTGTTGTTGACAGGGATGCTTTGTCCTTGCTCGAAGGAATAGTTTTGTTGGTCCGCTGTGAAGTTCTGAAAGTCTAAACAAATATTTTTGGTTAACAATATTTTACACCTAATATACTTACTTAGGTAGGTACAAGACTAAAGCTGAATATAAACTATCACTGTTTACCTAGTGTTTGAGAGTCGCCGAATGCATTTGAATTGAAATGTGCACTGTTGTTTTGAGTTTGCCAATACTCGTTTTGATTTGGAAAACCAGCCATGATGATTTCTTAAATGCGAATTATATAAACTTTTCTTGTATATATTTGAAAAAAACAGTATGTAAAGAAACTTTTTCTACTCTTTTATTCCACAAACCACAAAACAAAATGCCACCAAAAATATTATCATTTTACATATTTTTTCAGTTTTTCCTATGAGTTTTTCGCTCCAATTATGTCAAATGTCAATTGTCAAAACGTCAACAAATATTTGTCAATGTCTCTACGTCAATGTCATAACCTTATAAGGCCATAGATAAATTATGGTGTTTACACCCACAGACTACGAAAAATATAATACCACTCACACCTTCATTTAAGTCGGATAGACTAAACGCTAGGAACAAGTAGCTATGGAAACGAGATATTTTAGACGAAATCAAACATCTCTTTGACTCACTCACTTGTACCGATTTTAAGCATAAGAAAGAAAGAGAAGTCTACTACTATCAGTTGTCCTACTTTAAACAAAAAATAACCAGTTTGATGTAGTTCAACTGTTATACTTATATATACTTAGGCCGAGGCCGCATGGTAAGGCGCAACATCGCGACTCGCGCCTCAAAGACGGCGGCGATGAACAATGGGATCGGGAACATTCACTTAACTTGTGTCAGTTTGTGTTGCGAATAGTAGAAAATGTACCCTACGTGGGCTACGTGTACTTAAGGATTTGTTCAACCCCTATAACATATTTCTCTTTGAGATTTCGTTTCTTATATTATTTAAAAGAAAGTAGGTTTATGAAATACATCAAGATGTTAGATTTAAAGTTGGATATCTAAACAGACTATCTAGCTTGAACAAGGTACATAGGTAAATACCTTCACATTTTCAATAGACACTAAAAAGGAACTTGGGCATTAAAATGGAACTATGTACATACAGTAATATTAATGAGTATTAATTTTTTAATATCTCTTTTCCATCACTATGGTTTTCCCAATGAAAGTTCTATCAAATTCGGTCCAGCATTTCGGAGACAGACAAACACAAATTTTAATGCAACACATGCATCCGGATGTTCAAAGGTACAAGTGCAAGCCAGGTTCCAAGTAATATGGAATACTGAGGGTTGTGATGGCTGTAATTTCTGAACTACAAAACCGATGACCTTGAAATATTTACGGAACAATTTTTAAAGTATTTCCTTTTAACAAAAAAATAATGAATGTAATTGCACCACGCGTTAATGAATTACAGCTAAGTATACATTTTCCAATCTATTCAGCAGTTTTTGCGTGATGCGCACACAAACATACAGACAAACAGATAAACAGACAAAAATTTCAAAAATAGCTTTTTTACGTCCCATTACTTAGGTACCCCCCAGTTATTATTTTGCAAATTTCTTTAACGTACAGACACGGCAAGTCTACGATTTTATTATATGTATAGATAAGCGGAAACCCGCGACTTCGTTCGCGTGGTTCGGATGGTTTTTGAAAATCCAGTGGGAATCATTTTGTTTTTCCTAAGCTCCTTTGAGCTCATACCTTGCTAAAAACTGTTAAAATTTCACTGGCGGATGTTTAGGTAGATCAAAATGTAAACATCCGCCAGAGAAAGTCCCATCAAAATCGATCCAGCCTTTTCAGAGATAAGCCGGTAATCTTTCTAACAAAAAAAGAATGAATGATATCGGACCATGCGTTAATGAATTACAGCTAAGTAAACATTTTAACTTTCATCCCCTCTCTCAAGGAAACCATGCTGAATTTCGAGATAAAAAGTATCCTATATGTTACTCCTTAGTATGAACTTAAATCGTGCCAAGTTTCACTTCAATCCATTTAGTAGTTTTTGCGTGATGCGCGCACAAACATACAGACAAACAGATAAACAGACAGACAAACAGACAAAAATTTGAAAAATAGCTTTTTTATGTTCCATTACTTATCCCTAACATCCCCCAGTTATTATTTTGCAAAAATCTTTAATGTATAAATACGGCAATTCTACGATTTTATTATAATTTTATATGTATAGAATATAGATAACGAATGATTTAAACAAATAAAATATGGCGCACGTCGCTTAAGTTATGTGGCCAGTCCCATAAGTTCATAGGAGTTTGTTTTAACGGAATCGCTGTCGCATCAGCGCGTGTTGTCTTACCAGTGCGGTTTTGACCTAAGCAAGTATAAACTAGGGATGACAATTTAAGTAGGTATCGATAATAATTATGGAAATTGACTGGCCCGTTGGCGCGGTTGGCAGTGACCCTGCCTTCCGCTCCGGGGTCGCGGGTTCGATTCCCGCTCCGAGTCTGGGTGTATTTATAATAATATGTATATATGTATACCTTTATTAAAAATATATATGTATTTATGTATATGTAAATATGTCTATCAGTCGGCTGTTACCTATAACACAGGCATTAAGTTGCCTACTTTAGGAACAGACGACCGTGTGTGTATGTGTGAGTATTTATTATTATTATTATTATAGAAATAGAAATCACTTTTATTGTAATTTTGTAGGTACAAGAGAGTATTATGAATATGGTAACAGTCGGGTAAATAGTAAAAATTACATTATGGCGTACAATAAGTATATGAACAACTAGAGCTGCAAGCAGCTCGCGTGCCTTGTAGTCTCTTCAATATTCGTAAAATAAAGAAATGGGAGGCCATACCAAATACCAGAATATTCTGGAGAGTCTCTTGAAAGATAGAAAGAAATATTGGTAGGTAAGAAATATTTAGTGGAAAAAAAAGGATATCTATACAAAAATGTTCTGGAGAGCCACTTGAAAATTAAAAAGAAATTTTGTATAGACACGAATTTTTTTGTTCCGTAGCTATCTATTTTTTACTGGCTCACCAAAGGGCCTAAAGTCTTGAACATTTTTAGTTTCAGGACCATGCCTCTATGATTGATAGTTTTTGAGGGCCGTTAGGGTACTCTGGTAATTTTTCCACATTCACTAGGTACGTTTTGTAATTTTTGTGAAAAAAAATCTTTAAGTTCTATTTATAAGTGTAGTAGGGGGAAAATTTTTCATACAAAAATGTCTAAGAGAGCCTCTTGAAAAGAACCCAAAAAATTTGTATGGAGAGAATTTTTTTTTGTTCGGCGGCCATCTTTTTTTTACCGGTTCACCCAATGGCCCAAGGTCTTTAATAACATTTGTTTGGGACCATGTCTGTATGACTGGTAGTTTTGGAGGACCCATGAGGTACTCTGGTAAATTTTCTACATTCATGACGTTTCATAATTTTCTGAAGGAAGACCCAAAAGTTCTACACACATAAATAGTGAAGCGAAAAAGTCCCATACAAAATTGTTCTGGAGAGCCTCTTGAAAAGAACCCAAAAAATTTGTATGGAGAAAATTTTTTTTTGTTCGGCGGCCATCTTTTTTTTACTGTTTCACCCAATGGCCCAAGGTCTTTAATAACATTTGTTTGGGACCATGTCTGTATGATTGGTAGTTTTGGAGGACCCATGAGGTACCCTGGTAAATATTCCACATTCATAACGTTTCGTATTTTTCCTGAAAGGACACCCATGAGTTCTATACATGCGCTTAGTGAGGTAAAAAAAGTTCTATACAAAAATGTTCTGGAGAGCCTCTTGAAAATTAAAAAAAAAAATTGTATGGACGCGAAAATTTTTTTTGTTCGGTGCCTATCTTTTTTTTACTGTCTCACCAAAGGGCCCAAGGTTTTGAACATTTTCAGTTTCAGGACCATGTCTCTATGACTGATAGTTTTTGAGAGCCTTTGGGGTACTCTGGTAAATTTTCCACATTCATGACGTTTCATATTTTTCCTGAAGGAAGACCCATAAGTTCTACGCATATAAATAGTGAGGCGAAAAAAGTTCCATACAAAATTGTTCTGGAGAGCCTCTTGAAAATTAGCAAAATTTTTGTATGGAGACGAAATTTTTTTTTGTTTGGTGGCCATATTTTTTTCACCGGTTCACCCAATGGCCCAAGGTTTTGAACATTTTTTGTTTCGGGACGGTACCTTTCCGACTGATAGTTTTCGAGATCCCTTAGGGCACCCTAGTCAGTTTTCCACGTTCAGCTCTCTCTATAATTTTGTAGACCTTATATTTTTGAATTTTACACACATGAAAATTATGGTGAAAAAGTCCCATACAAAATTGTTCAGGAGAGGTGATCAGTACCTGACTTCAAGTAGCTTTATATATATAATATTGACTATGATTTTACTTTTTCATAACTCTTTAAATAATTATTATTTACATATCATACATACAACGTTAGTTTTACTTTGCGCAAAAACCGAAACACGTGTCAAATATTTTTACATTAAAAATATTTATACAAAATTTCAAAAAAATATAATGAAAAGTAACGAAGTTATAAGCTTGTTATGTTGCGTCGTTGTCCTCGAAAAAAATGGTCACCGCAAGCCGTCGCCGCAGCGACTTGCGATCGACGCGAGTTGCATGACCGCCGCTGTGTGCCGACCGTCAGCTGATGCGCGGTAAATCATTGTGTCTAAGCTTGTAGGATTTCAAAATATTTTTGGACAAAAATATAACACGGTATATAAATGGTTGGATTAGATTTTGTTACTGATTCTGAACAAACTACTTTCAGGTTTTGCGTAAAGTAAAACTATCGTTGTATATTACAGGTAACTTTATGATTTAATTTAGATACAAATTGTTGAAGGATTGGTTTAGTCAAGATTCATCAAAAAAGCCATGCCAAGCCAGGTGAAGCCATGAGTACCTACTTGAATAGGAGTACATACCTAGGCCAGATTAAGATGACTTCATATAAGAATGCTAACAGATAAAAAGATTAGCTTGACTTCTCCAAGCTTGTTTTATTATCTAACTAGCTTTTGCCCGCGGCTTCGCCCGGGTGAATTTCGGTTTTGAACAAATCCAGAGGGAATCGTGGATTTCCGGTTCCCATTCCCGCTCCCTTTTCCAACCTTATAAAGGTTGGAAAAGGGAGCGGGGAACTACTTTCAACCTATGGGAACCTACTTTCAAGAAAGTTTGCTATAGTAATCTACCTATAGCTGTAGATATAGATATCGGGTTTTTCAAAGTCCCGCGGGAACTGTTGATTTTCCTGATGACTTGTTGATGATGATGATGATTTATTGTTATTGTGATGTGATTGTAAATGTGAATTATTTCAAAAGATGGTGCTCTAGAGTTTGTTTCGCCATTTCTTCTCTAAGACAAAAGCCCCTTGGAAATGGTGGTAGATTCAATAACAAAGTAATAAGAGATTGAAATATAATACTTTAAAAGAGTGTTTTCTTCTTTTATTTTACTTCATTTGAATTAAGTTTAAATTACTATGCAAGTTATCTCGTCAAAACGCATTAGTTCCACTATTTATATACAATTATATAGATACATAAATACTACACGTTGCTCACACCCGCGACTTCGTCCGCGTGGATTTAGGTTTTTTTTTAATTTTGTGAAATAAGATATATAATTAAGAACTATTTGCTTTTCCGGGATAAAAGTTGCTTATGTAAATTTCCGGGACGCAAGCTACCTCTGTACCATATTTCGTATAAGCGGATGGACCATTAAGAATCTCGTGGGAACTCTTTAATTTTCCGGGATAAAAAGTAGCTTATGTCCTTGCCCGGGATGTAAGCTACCTCTGCACAAAACTTCATCAATATCGGTTACACTGTTGGGCCGTGAAAGGCTAGCAGACAGACAGATAGGCAGACACACTTTCGCATTTATACACGCATTTATACACTGTGATTTTTAATTCCGTGGAATTCTGACAGCTGTCATTGTCATTTGCAGATGAGTTATTTGTATGGAGAACAGGGTAGACGTCTACGAAGTACGATTTTACCTCAAACTACTTTAATTCCCTGTCATCTTTAAAAGCTATATGCCGCGTAATATTAGTCGTTTCGCCCTAAAATAGAAAACACCAAGAGTGGAAACTAGAAAGTGCACACTAACAGCAATAGAAAAAAAAGAAGCACATTGAAAAAAATTATTGAAAAATGGAAGTTGAATGACATTATCACCATGAAGTGTTTGTCAGGCATTTATCATATCTACATGCGGCAGTTGATTTTTATTTACGTAAGTTTTGAATTTTTTATCTTTTTTGTGGGAATTGTTTTATCTCTGGTAACATTACGTCAGAATTCCACGGAAATAAAATTCTAAGTACGGAAGGAACTCACGGAAGTATAGTATGGGTAGTTAATATTTTACTAAAGTGGTTTGAGACCATGCAATTATTGCCATATGTCGGATACTACACGACTATCGATATCGATATGAGATGACAATGCGCTTCACTAGTGGCATGAAATCTCGTATGAAAAATTAAATTTTATCAAAATAAAGAAATATAATTCTAATACGGTCATTATAAATTTATCAAAATGGTTTAATATTGCATTCGTTATGACTACAGCAAAATAATAATAAACTAAACGTGATAACTTATCAGAATTCAATATAATACTTACCTATGCAAAGATATACGCATATTTTTCTCACGTAATACACTGAGTGGACTTTTGTAGCCAATGGCTACACAAATCATGATTACTAAAATATTAAATAGTCAAAATATTTCACACAACAAAGCACTTAGAAGTTAAAAGATCACAAATTATCGCAAGCTGAACTGTTACTACGGTGGTGAACAAAACAAACAAAATTCACAACAATCTGTCTTTCAAGATGACACTGAAATTATATTGCGATCTTTTTTTTGACAGTGCATATTGACATAAGCAAAAACGAAAGATATAATAAGTATTTATTCATTTTAAATAAGCGTTCTCTAGGAAGAAGAGGGTATAATTTCTCTTAGACTAAACGTAAGTTTTGTCACTTTCTTACTTTGTGTCAAGTGACAAAGACAAAAGAATAAGCTATCCGACACTTATCAGATCATTGATCTATTAACTAAGAGATCTGAAGCTAAAAATTAACTTGAGGTACAGTTATTGTACTCACCTAACCTAAATGACTCCTGTCTAGGTGTAAATGAAACACCGAATCGCACTTGCTTTTTATTATTTCTAACCGTGTCACTAAATTGATTGTCAAATGGACTTATTTGTTATATTTTAATAAATTTAATCCTACCAAATTAAATAGGTATGTCTCATAAATCATCATTACTATATTGTTTTTGGATGTGTCATAATTGAATTTAGTCCTTATTTAGTCGCATCATAATTTTCCAAAAACATCAATCACGAGGCTGATAAATGTTTATTATTTTGGTGTTCTTCTTCCAAGAATTTATAAATGTTTGATCTTAAGTTATTTTTGATAAATTTTCCGTAGTTTTATTATAATGTCCTGTGCTGTGAAAGAATGTAATTCCTATAGGGGCCGAAAAGAAAATTTTAAAGAAATATTATCATTTCATCGGTGAGTTTTGATAGTTTTGTATGTAAATATAATCTAAAATTATGTAACGTTATTTGTAGTTTTTGGAAACCATCATCGTGTTCAATTCTACACCCATTTTCGCCTATTTTTTAAATATTTTCTGTTGACTAATAAAGGTTATGTTGTTTAGCATAGTGATGTACTAAAATTGCATATCGATTACGTGCGATAAAATTTTTAACCTCCGACGCAAAAACGACGGGGTGTTATAAGTTTGATGTGTCTGTGTGTGTGTTGTGTGTGTGTGTGTATGTGTGTGTGTCTGTCTGTCTGTCTGTCTGTCTGTCTGTTCCTCTGTAGCGCTAAAACGGGTGAACCGATTTGAACGCGGTTTTTTTGTTTGAAAGGTGAATTAGTCGAAAGTGTTGTCAGCTATTTTGATGAAAATCGCTGCAAGATGGCCGCCGCTACAAAATGGTAGATTATTTATTATTTACAACTCCGTTAATATGGGTATCAAATGAAAGGGCTTGACTAGTAGAATAACACCATGCAAATCCAAGATGGCCGCGATAAAAAAATGGTGAATGTCGGGTTTTTTTTTTAATTTTTGAACATTAGATTCCGTAGCCACTACACACAATGAATACTTACGTGTATTTCCGCGTGCTAGATTGTTGTATCATGATCGCTAAATTTTTATTTGTTACAGATTTCCAAAGAACCCAAAAATAAGAAATGAATGGGCACAAAGAATAAGACCGCAATATTGGACATCGCAGAAACATAGTCATATTTGTTCAAAACACTTCACACGTAATTGATTTGTGCCCAAAAACAATTTAAAATGGAGGCGCTTAAAAGCAAACGCTATTATTTTTGCCGCATATAGACACATTGGTAATTATAATAATATCAAATATTTGTAATAATACCATAATTTCATGCTAGTGTTGTGTGAAGGTGCAAAATACATGCAAATACTAGGGTTGGACTTAATAGTCTTTGGCACGAATTCAGAGATAAAATAGTCATTAGTGATAGATGTTTGGTCCACGAGTATAATGCTAACACTCTTATAATAAGGTAGTTCATCGTTTTCAAGAAAACAACGAAAATCAATTCTAACCTCAACACTGGATGATTTACCCTCTCTCTCCCCCCATCCCATAACCCATATCAAGGCGGCACGTTTTAAAAGTTTTACCCTAAAAGCTGTTATTGGTGTATGAAAAACGCTGAAGCGAAACGTGAAAAATGTTCTACCACGTCTGATTTTTTTAATTTAAGGCAAGAGAACCGTTACCAATGGATGTCTGTAATGCAGAAGAAAATTCCGCCAATGAAGTTTCCATTCGCACATTAACGGAGTGACGTATAAACATTAATGTTCAAAGAAATTTAGTAAGTGTATAATATTCGTTCGTTCGTTCGTTCGTTTCAAACAATGGACGTCCACTGCTGGACATAGGTCTCTTGCAAGGATCGCCACAACACACGATCTTGTGCCGCCTGATTCCAGCGGCTACCAGCGACTCGCTTGAGATCGTCTGTCCATCGAGTGGGGGGGCCTACCTACGCTTCGTTTGCTGGTGCGAGGTCGCCATTCAAGCACCTTGGGACCCCAACGTCCATCGGTTCTTCGTGCAATGTGCAACGTGTGCAATGTGCAAATTGCACGAAGTATAATATTACTACCTATTAATATAAATAGGTTTAATATTTTGTATTTCGAGACAAAACAATTCACTATTGTAATCTACATAGTACTTTCAGGAAGGTTTTAGTATATGTATAACACACCTAGTTACCATTCTTATGTGCGATGTTACACGCATAAATGTACCCACATGTCACTAATATTTTTGACTAGTGCACCGCGGTTCCTCTGAGATTGCTGGACCGAAGTCGGTTTAATTTTTCTTAAAAATAGCTTGTATGATCGTATTTTCGAAACACCGTTTATAAAGTTTCATCGACTCCAAAAAGACTCGATTTTATTTCAGTTCTAGAAGGCACAACAAAGGTTCTAGAAGGATATGTATATTTTGTGTTTTATATATATATATATATATATATATATATATATATATATATATATATATAATATGTATATTTTTCGATGTGTACACTAAAACCTTTCTGAAAGTATGTAGATTATGATAGTGAAAAAATCATCAAAATCGGTTCATTAGTTGCGGAGATAATCGCGAACATACTTATATACATACATATATACATACATACAACCTCCTTTTTTGAAGTCGGTTAAAAATATACTATAATATGAAACATATTATTCTTGTATTTCCTAACAAGATGATGCCCGAGACTTCATTCACGTGAGCTTAGGTTTTTATTTTATTAATCTTGTAGGAACGCTTTGATACTGCAAGACAAAAGTAGCCTTAGATATCGGTTCCCGGGATGCAAGCTGTCTGTGTACAAAATTTCGTCCAAATCGGATGGGCCCTGAAAAGGTAAAAGACAGAAAGACACACTTTCGCATAATGTAATATTAGAGTATTGTCCACATATTTAAACACGCATATTGTGTCCCTATAGATCCTCACAGTCAAAATATCGATAGTTACATCACTAGCACGTCACGTGTCATCGTCACGTGTCATTAAAAAACTTGTGACCACAGACAGCTGTAAACTTGACATCTATTTAGAGTATATATTACAATATCTTAGTATCAGATGGTGAAACAGGCCCTTAATGTCCCACTGGCACAGCAACCTCGTTGGTCAAGCTGTTAGCATGCGCAACTGCGGAGCGCGAAGTCCTAGGTTTTATTCCCGGGTTGAGCTAAAAATTGTTAAGTATTGGGTTTTTCTGTCAATAAATTCTCAGTACCAGCTCAAAGTAAATAGTAGATAAACGGTATTTCACCCTTAGCTTCAGAGGCCAACACCAACTCGACTACACCCCTTTTATGTCCCACCGCCTCCTCTCATCCAGAAGAGACGGATGCAGGTTGATGGGCTTTAAGGACTATTGTTACAATAATGTTAAGTAAATACAAAAAAAAGTCTAAAATATGTATGGCATTTATTTTCTTTTCAATTATTTTACCATTGTATTTAATCATGGAATGACATGGTTATAATAATATTAATATAAAAAGTACAAGTGTTATCTACATGCAAATATTGTTTGATTGACATAATATAAAAAATATTACTTATTAGATATAAATGTATACTTAAAGAAGACTACTTATGCACTGCAGTAAGCAGATAAACTATAACAAATAATTACAAATACATATGTATGTGAGGTTGATTACAAAGATATAAAAGTTATAATACAGAACGGTAAATTCATGAGAAAATTATAAAATATATTGCATAAATTCAATTGCTTAAATTCATCCCAAAATCATATATTATTATTATATTTAAGAATATGAATTTAATTCATCCAAATATTATGTATATAGTCACTGGTTTTTGTTTCTTGAGAAATTGGTACCTACTGATTCTGTTTTGCACAATCATATTTAAACTAAAACAGTTCTATATGAAATACTATCCTTTCCTGCAAGGAACATTGTGAAGAAGCCACCACAATTTTCAAACTCGTTTAAAGATCGGACTGTACATAAATATACAGCGGAATTAGTACCATTGTCTGTTGTAAACATGAAGGACATGATATTGTTACTATTCTATTATACAGATTATGTAGGTATTATAATAATTATAATAGGTAACAGAAACAATGCGAAAATGTTGGGCTTTCCAAAACACTAGTATCTAGGGAGTGGGTGGCGGTTTCTGTATATGATTAGCTCGTGCGTCGTTGGAAGTGTCAGACAACAGAGGTTTGGTTTAAATAACTGTTAATTTGTAAAACATTTTTAGAAACAAAACTTCAGTATAATATGATGTACTTTTGTCACACGAGCTGATAAACTGCCATCAACTTCCTAGTTATTTTATACATACAGAATGGAAACGGTAAGTACTTACCTATGCGCAATTATTTTCTTAATAAAAGCGATATGAAGCCTGGTGAATAAAATGATGTAAAAAAAATTGGTTGTCTGTAAAGTCGATTTACTGACGATAATTTTAGGTGATAACATCATAAGACAACATTGCCTCTATCGCTTGTTCCGCGCTCTCGCTTACATGCTCGGCTAGGCGGTACGCGACAATGAATCATGACACAAATTTTTCGTGCGTGCGGCCGGCGTTCATAGGTCATATAAATCTATTGGTTTTGACGTTATCACGTCAAACCATTTAAGTTTACCTACAATAAATTTATTAATTATTAGCGAACTCTATGAAAACAATTTTTTTTTGTCAAATAGGTACAACTGTGGGGTAGCGCATGTGATACTAGCCTCAATATCCTACAAAGGTTGCAAAACATAATCCTGCGCTCAATCGCAAACACACCGTGGTTTATTACAAATGAGGAACTCCATCAAAACCTGCAAGTACCTACAATAAAAGAGGAAGTTCGGAAGCTAGCGCTACATTACAAGAGACGGCTCCTTGTTCATCCAAATATCCTAGCAAACAGACTCTTGGTGGAAGATTGTCCAAGGCGTCTGAAAAGAAAACGGATACTTGACCTTGCTACATAGGAAATATCAGACGAGTGCCGATGCCTAATGAGGACTGGCCTCTACAAAACAATATGGCCTTCAACAAATTTGCTCATAGTCCTGGGACTGATCGCAGATGAGACGTATATAAAAAAAAAAAAAAAAAAAAAAAATAGGTAGTTAGTATACGAAATAACATTAACAAACCTAGAATAAAAGAAAAACAAATTTAAGGCAAAAGAAGTTTAAGTTTCAGTATCAATTAAAAGTTTTTGATTTTCTATTTATTGAGAAAATTATCGCCTGCGTACTTAACGTGTCCATCCTATAAAGTTGATAAAAACAAAAACTTGTACGTAAAATAATAAGAATTCTTATCATATTCAACTGAACTATTAAACATTTTATAATAAATTAAAAGTAAAAACAAAAGATTCAGGTACCACTTTATGTCACCTTCTCATATTTCATGTTAACAGTTATATCGAGTTTTATGTTCAAAATATTTACCCCCTTACTAATAAACGTTGTATATAAATAGCGGCACGAAACTCGAGCGCTGACCTTCAAGTGCGCGCAGCGTCGTACGAGTGAGCGGGACACAGTACGATTGGAGAGCCAATCAGCGCTTACGAGGGATCCGCGAGAGCTAATCAGTGCTTACGAACGATTCCCACGCCCTCCCCGCGACCGCCTCACACCCCGAGATACCTAATTTTCGACTTCTGCGCAGAATGACGCTGAGTTTCGTGCCGCTGTTTATACCGGTTGTTTAAGAAACAATGTTTTGCCTTCTTCTATGAATGTCAAATTAATTTATTGATATTGAGAAAATCGATGAAAAATCAATTTTTCACCCACTAAACAAAATTTATTAGTAAGGCAGTTAATCTGTAACATAATTTGTGTAATATTAACAAAATACAGCTATACTAAGCATAATACTACTATTACACATGATTAAAATATATTAGAATATCATTATTACTACGTTTAAAATGCTGCATCTCAAAACAAGAGTTGTTAAATGCCCACTACACTTTTTAAATTAGTACTGAAGGAAAGAAATCAGTAATAATTGGTAGATTATTTTTATCAAGAGCTTCGATTCAATAGGTATTTAAAATAAAATCAGCCAAGCGCGAATCAGACTCGCGTACCGAAGATTCCCTTCCATATTTTGGAAGGAAAAGTTATATGAAAAAAATATTATTATTCGACCGATCCCTTTTGTGTGGAACTGCAATAACAATAATGCATAAAATACAGCTTGATTCCCGGGACAGCTTAAACTTAATCGAACTTATATTTGTGTTGTTATTTAAATAATAATATCAAAATGTAGGCAGGGGTGTCACACACAAAATTGCACAATAGACCTGAAATCACCGTCGTTTAGGCACAGTACACAGATACAACCAGTAGTGAAACTACCAACAAACGTTCGAAACGGCTCACTCACACAAACATGCGCATCGACGAGACCATTAGCGGCAGTCGCTACTGACATTCACGGCAAAACCCATTATGGGTCTTGTCGATGCGCATGTTTGTGTGAGAAAGCCGTTTCGAACGTTTGTTGGTAGTTTCACTACTGGTTGTATCTGTGTACTGTGGTTTAGGTGTGGTCGTGCGACGAAGATAGCGAGATATTCCTGCTACACTCTCTTTCATAGATTCATTTAAATTAATAAAATTACTGATCGATTTTAAAACCAATTTTGACGCTATTTTCGCAGAAAAAATCTTTTTGATTGTATTTGCGTACATAATAATATAAAATGTAATAGACTCATGTACAGTCCTGTGAGATCGAACTTAATTATAGCATGGGAACCTCTAATTCGCCAGTCGCCATACGTGGCTTTAATTTAAACCATTACTGTGAATTAATTCAATTCCTAAATAAAGTCGCTTATTAGATGCTAAGTAGATGTGTCAATGGTTTACATACTTGGAATGAAAATATGTATGTTAGAGACTTGCTTATTTAAATGTTGTTTATAAAATAACATTTTATAACCCCCGCACGTTGCTATTGCGCTGGAACCTTGTCACATTAACTTCAGTGTGACTTCAGACGAAACGAAAATATACCGTAGGCAACAAAATTTTTTTTATAAATAAATGAACAAATAATTTTCTGCTTTTATAGATTTTAAATGAAGAAATTATCATAATTATTCTTCCAACTCCACGAACGTAATCACATTCTTGTAATTCAGATTCGGAATTTTTTTCAGAGTCTGTTGTGTCTGAATCACTATAATTTTCTGTGTTAATAAAATAAATAACTCGTCAATTAATCTGTCTTTGCGCCAGTATTAAACAACAATAACAATAAAATGTGTGAATTTACAATAATTATTGAAAACTCAATACGCGTACTCTGCCAACAGTTTTTGTCAACGGTACCGACGTCTGTCTAGTGCTGACGTCATAAAAATGGCGGCCAGGCGCAATACCAATTTGCGGGGCTTATACAAACTCAACTGGTAGTCTAGTTAATTTTGATAATAATAACAATTACGACTAAAATAATGTTATGTCATGCGTAAACATAGAGTATGATCACTACATATTGTAAAAAATATCTTACCTACGACGTGTATCTTATGTAGCTATGTACAATATACACTTTGTACATGCGGTAGGTATACAAATTATATGTATAATTAATAACTCGTTTATAAAAATATGAACACGCTAGTAAATGGAGATTACAAATATTTTTAAATTCCGTCCGTTTCGAAAATATACCGTCGCCGACGACACGGGAATAAAAAACTTAATCGAGTAAAACAATATTCACACTCATAACATATATCACAGATACCTAAGGAAGATATTAGATTAAATCTATCTTTGAGGTACTATACATTAGCGTTATTGTAAAAAAATGTAAATAAATAAAAGCACACAATCTCAGAGCGATTCCTACTTCCTAGGTCGTTAAACGCTGCCGCATTCCTGACGCCATCGGAGCTCAACTAAAATAAATAGTCTTATATCGAAAATTAAACCTGGAAGTAATCACTCACAGTGCAATCCGCACCGTTATTAATACTGTTTTTTGGATTCTTTGTGGTCGGGGGGACGTTGATTTTTTCATATCCCGCAGATGAGTCGGAGCGGTCCACGCCGGCTTCGCTCACCGCAGAGTTCACTCTCTCGTAGGGCGGCTCTCGGGTCGACAGCTCGAAATATTTGACGCTTTCGTAGTTCGGATCCTTCTTGGAGCGCACCGAGTCGTAGTTCGAGTCCTTCGACCGGACGGATTCGTACTTCGGATCCTTATTGCATCTCAACGACTCGTAATTGGGATCCCGCGCGTTGACGCTCTCGTAATTGGGATCCTTGGGGCGGACCGACTCGTAGTTCGGATCGGACTCGCTGCCGGTGGTGTAGAGCGGGTCGCTGGACATCGATTCGTAGTTCGGCTCCGCCACAGACTCGTCGTTGTACTTCCCCGGCCTCTTGTTGACGGTGGAGTACGTGGGCTGGACTCTGTAGTCGGGCGCGATAGTCGCGTAGGGCGGGGTCGACGGTTGGTTCCTCAGCACTTCGTAATTGGGATCGGAGTCCGAAGCGTTCGCGTCGCCTTTCGAGATGTGCTCGTAGCCGGGGTCGCTGCTGACGATGCTGTCGGGGCCGCTGTCGACATTGTTCAACTTCAGTAAGTTACTGCCGGTGTAGTTGGAAGGCTTGGACGCGGCTACGTCCTTGACGGTCTCGTAGCCGGGGTCCTGATTGGAATTCTTCCGCTCCTTCCGCGCGATGGTCTCGTAGCCGTGGTTCACGAAGAGCCTCCGGTCGATCGTCTCGTAGCCGGGATCGTCGGCTCGATACTTGGAGCCCTCGGAGTCGCCGTCGGCGTCGCTCGAATCCTTCGATTTCCTCAGCGATTCCTCCTTGGCCTTCGCCTTCTTCATCACCTTGGCGTACATGTCGTCGAGGTTCCGCGGCGGGCTGTCGGCGGCGCGGCCCGGCGGGTGGTCGGGCGGGTGGTCGGGGGCGGCGGCGGCGGCGGGCCCGTCGATGGAGTTGTACAGGTTGTCGGCGGCGGCGTCCTCGCGGTCGAGGTCGAAGCGCAGCTCGCGGGCGACGAGCGGCCGCGCGAGGTCGCCGGAGCTGAAGCGGTGCTTCTCCACGGGGTAGTTGCAGCCGTAGAAGTCCGACGAGCTGACGCAGCTGTTGTTGCGCTGATGCTTCTCGTTGAGACTGCGCCGCAGCTTGTCGTGATTGAAGTGGAGGTCGCCTGGCGGAGTAGAAAGGAGTTCAGATCGTGGCAGGATGCAGACGAAAAGCATATTATTGTCGAAGACTACAGAGCGAATAGGCGTGTCTTTTTGTATTGTCAAAAAGTTAAAATTAAATATTACCAGTGCTAGATATCCTTTGGTGTCGTTGTGCGAGCGGGTCGGCGGAGCGTGGAGCGGTCGGGTGTACTGGGTTAGTTGAATGCAGTGGGTGAGCTTGGTGGGATGGATGCGGTGGGTGAGATGGGTGCGGTGGGTGAGATGGGTGAGATGGGTGCGGTGGGTGAGATGGGTGAGATGGGTGCGGTGGGTGAGATGGGTGCGGTGGGTGAGATGAATGGGATGGGTGAGGTGGGTGAGATGGGTGCGGCGGGTGGGTGGAGTGCGGGGGCGGCGGCAGCGGCGAGTTGGCCTGTCGTTTCTCAGGTTTGGGTGAGCCAAGCGCTCCCGTTGAATTCGAACATGACGACATCGATGCTGAAAACAAATTCAGTGACTTTAACTTTTTGTTTAAATTTTTACATTCTAGTTTAGGTTTTCAATTACTACATAGTTACATTACATTAAAGTTACACTACATTACAATAGTTAGGTTAACTTTTTATTCGTGTCGATCTATAAAATGTCGATAAAGTCAGCCAGAAAAAACACTTTCAGATTTTCCGAATTTTCTTTTAATTTTTAATATGTTTATTTACCTTGACGGGAATGTGTGGTATTTGACGTTGACGCCCCCATTTCAGGTGGTGCGCTTCTTCTATAAATAGAAAAAAAAAAAATTTACAAAAAAAGCGTTAACTCTGAGAATCTATTTGTCCAGCAAATAGATCAACTCTGCTGGGAAAATATTGATGAAATGCGGTAAAAACGAACAACATAAATTAGATCTCATAAGTTGTAGTGCTAAAAGAACTGCGTTACGAGACTTGCATTTTGGACATGTTATGTTTTTGATGGGTTTAATTAAGTAGTATGTGGCTAAAGTCTACTGGTAACTCTGTACCTAGCGTGGTGCGTGACGTCAGTCTGCGGGGCGGGCGCCGGCGTGGTCGCGGGCTCGGTGGCGGGCGGGTTGCGGCGACGTGGCTCGGGCGCGATCTGCGCGTACGTGTCGGAGCCTTCGCCCACGCTCGCGCCCTCTATCGCCTCGTACATTTCATCTGTGTGTGTGTGACAAATTAGCTAACAATAAATTAAAGCATTAAGTTTTTTTTTAATTCATCTACAAGACACCTGATGGTAAGTGACGATGCTGTCTATGTGGGTAATTTTTCCGCCTTTTTTATGCAATGGAAAGTAAGCGCCGTATTATTTTCACTTGTATATACTTAAGTATATTAGGACACATACTTTATATTAAGGCAATAGGAATAGGGTACTTTTTATCTTGAAAAAAAAAACATCATAAATTACGCATTACTCATCAACCGTAGAACTATTTTGGATACACTCGCGCGCCTAAAATTGGTAATTTAAAAAGTGTAACAATTAGTCATAAGTTTGGTATGTGTCTGTCTCACCAGAGTCATCGGAGACGGTGGCGTAGTGCGGTTGCAGGGGCTTGACGTGCTGCGCGCGGATGTTGCTGAGCGGCTCTCGCACCGATATGCTGGTGTAACCCTCTGCAATAAACACCAATCATAAACAATTATATCAGTCCATGCATACATAGCATTGCATGCCACTGTTTCTTATGTAAACAAAATGTACGAAAGATGTACTAATTGTATGCTTAATGAAAAAAATAGGTTTTAACATTAACGAGAAAACTTCACTGACAATCAGACGGGTTTCTACTTTATTGAAGACTACACAAAATGTACCTACGCAAAATTGACATTTATTTTTAAAACAGTTCTGAATACCTTCTAGTATCAACATCTTTGTAAAATTCCTAATGGTTGAAAAATTGAATGATCGATTTCATTGATCATGGAATCAGTCAAAATTTGACATATAGTAGTAGTAATAGCTAATAGTTATTTGTTCGACAAGATAGCAAAATTATTGTTTGTTGCGAGTGCCTAGTTTGAATCCCGAGCGAGCGAAGGATTCTAATTTAGAATCACGAGCGTAGCGAGTGATTCTTATATAGAATCCTGAGTGTAGTGAGGGATTCAAAGGCACAAGAAACAAAAAGTTTGCTATCGTGTGATACATACAATTTATACAAGATGTAAGTAACAAAAATATTTACTGAAACAAAAGGATTTTTTACATTCAAATTACGTACCTACTTACTTATTATTATGCTTAACTTAAAAATCAGCGAAGTGCCAGTCGGGACTCAAATTTTTTATCAAAGAAATTTTCTTTTTTGCAGCGAGAAAATTTTCATCTGGTGCTGTAAGAACTTTTCAATATCATGATCGGTGAAAACTTTAGATTTTTTAGATTTGTGCCCCTTGTATGATATTCGTATTTTGTTGGATTAAAACTCGTCACAGCAATAAATGTGTTTTATTAATTATTATAATTTTACAATATAGATGGGCTATTGCCTGTGCGAAAAATGTGCCTATATATAAGTAAAACATAAACTAACAAAGTTACACGTAACTCTCAAAATTAGCCACCTATTGATGACCGGACAGTGTGGTCAATTCTGTTGTACACAATCTCTAAACCTAAACTAAAATGACAGGTCTAAATTTATTGCTATCTCTTTCACAGTGCTCATTGCGGAAAAGGATAGCAATAGATTTAGACCTGTCATTTTAGTTTAGGTTTAGAGATTGTGTACAACAGAATTAGCCACAGTGTTCCTCTAAGTAAAATATAAACTAACAAAGTTAGACATAACTCCCAAAGTTAGCCGCCTATTGGGTACAACTTTGGTTTTGTGGTTTTATATTATAAATATTAAACACCCCTCCGACTGTCTTCACAAAAATGCGATAAGTTTAGATAGGTTTCAATGTGAACGTCGCATTTCGATTTGATTGTAGCTTTTAACATGGAGTAAATACTACATAATAATAATAATATAATAATAATAAGTTTTATTTCGGATAACAGGACCCATAGTAATACATTTTCTTTAAAATCTAATCTTAAATAAAGATCAAAAATATATTAAGTCATATAAATGACATTAAAAAAAAATTAATATATTGTAAACTAAAATAAATAAAATAAAATTTAATCCAACAAATTACCTATATTTAAAAAGTAAAATTGTTGTTCTCAAATCGGTGCAGGCAAGACCAATGTTTAGTAAACGGGTTGCTTAAATCGTCATTAATAGCACCCAATATAGCATTGGTACTGTGTCTTAATCTTCCCCAGAAGGAAGCTGTCCGTGCACGGAGAATGGCAAAGAAGTCAGGAACTCTCGCAGCGGCAAACATAGACTTCGCACTGCAGAAACGCGGCTGCTTCATTAGGATGCGAAAAGCGTTGTTATATTGAATCCTAAGCGCATTGTAGCTTCGCTTGGTAAACCTTGTCCACAGCTGACAAGTGTAAAAGCATTGGCAAAATGCTTTGAACAAGGTCACCTTTACGTCATCAGAGCAGCGCGCGAATCTGCGCGCGATCATGTTAGCGCGTACCGAGAGAGCTCTACGTTCCCTCTCCATATCTCCATCGTCCTTTAAATTCTCGGAAAAGATGTGCCCAAGGTATTTAAAACTCTTAACAACCCGAACTGACGATCCATTCAAATATACAGGTGGAACCATCTCCGGACCTTTACCCGCTCTAAAAACGAGCATTTCCGTTTTTGCTACATTATATTTGAGACCATGTTCTTTAGAGAACTGGTCACAAATATTAAGCAGTTTTCTTAGACCATTTATTGAAGGGCTGAGAAGCACCATATCGTCCCCGTAACTCAAATTGTTAACACATACGTTACCAATGTGACAGCCGACTTTGGAGCGTCTCAGCTCCTCAATAAGGCCGTTGATGTAGAGGTTAAAGAGGTCCGGAGAGGTCAGTCCTCCTTGCCGTACACCACACTCTAGTCTGTAGTCACTAGAGTGTGTGTCGCCCCACTTTACATAATTGGTCTGATTTTCGTACCAAAATCTCCACAAATCCACCAATTTCTTAGGCGCGTGTCTGGCCAGTTTGTGCCATAAGATCTTGTAGTTAACCAAGTCGAACGCCCTGCTTAAATCCAGAAAACATGCATATACTGAGGTTTTTCTATTTACATAATAGTTAACAGTATATTTAAGACTTAAAATGGCCGAATCTGTGGAGAGACCGGCACGAAAACCAAACTGCGCGTCGTCAATATTAAAGTTCCGAGTCAGTTCGGGTTGCAAGAGCTTTTCCAAGATTTTTCCGACAACAGTCCCCAACGATATAGGTCTGTAATTGGTCAGGTTAGACAAGTCGCCGGTTCTATTTTTAACAATAGGAGCTACAACTGTTTTCATTAAACCCTTAGGTAAGTAACTATGCTTTATACATAAAGTAAAAATAATGGACAGAACCCGATAGATTTCATCACTAGCGTATATTATGTGCTCAATGCTGAGGCTGTCGTGTCCAGGGGACTTCCCACGTTTTATACTTCTCACAGTTTTGGCAATGTTATCAGGAGTAAAAACATTACTTAGTGCAGCATTTGACTTCTCATGTGAAAAACCCCCAGAGACAGGAGCCTCAGCATTTTGCTCACCGCATGCTTCCATGGGCTGGATCTTAAAATGTTTTGCAAACATATCAGCGATTCTTTTCGGGTCCTGTTCATTATTCACTGATACAGGTAGTGCATCTTTATGCTGGAGGCTTTTAGTAGCTAGCCAGAATTTCGGAAAATTCTTTTTGTCTCTATGAACCGCTAGTATATTCATCTTTATCATTTCTTCATTCTTCTGGCACCATTTCAGTTTATTTTTAAAGATTTTTCGAAACTTTAACATATTTTGATAAATATATCCGCTATCCGGCTTACCAGCATCAACCCACCATCTGAAATGTAATCTAGCTAACTCGTGACTCGACTTAACATGAAAATTCCATCCGGCGACTTAATATAAAGATTGCCTTGTTTTAGACAATTCCATGAAATATGATAAAATCACAGTCTCTGAACAGGTCTCCGCACCTTTTGTCTCCAATTATTAAATAATTCATAGGCTTTCAGGTATTTTTCACGCGACTTTTCCGGCAGAAAGTTTAATTCAGCGTTAGTCACTAATTCTTTTAATTCTGAAGGTGTTAAATTATCACTGGAGTCACTCATTTTGTTTTAATTTTTTTACAACAAATAACTACAAAGAAATTAGTTAGGTACCTAATTAAGATATAGAGTATAGACAATTTTTTTTCCGCCATTTTTTTTTATTCCTCTTTTGTCTGCGTTCGGAATTGCGTAATTCAAGAAAAAAATTAACTAATTATTTTAATTCTCCTTAAATCGTTTACGTTTCATGTTGTTTTACAGAATTATAAATTCTAAAACACATTTTAAGAAAAACTCAATAGTTTAAATAATATATAATAGAAAATTTTGATGAAATAAAATGTTGGGGCTACTATACAAACTATTTGATACAAAACTTTTCCGAACTTTTCTTGAGACAGTGAATTGAAGAAATGACAATCCAAAGCGTTCTAGTATATTCAAAATACTTTTTCTTACGGAGTGAGCAAAAACGAGTTTTGCTCACTGGTTTTGGCCAGCAAACACACCCTTTTTGAGCTACTGAGGTGAAAAATATTTTTCATGCATCTATACGTCTAGCGCCGAATGGCGACTCTATTTACACTGTGACACAATTTCAGCGGCGGGTTCGGTGCTTCACACATTACACACATTGTTTTGTTTGTACCACTGCAGTGGGGGTTGCGGTGCTTCATACATTTGTTTGTACCACTGCAGGGGCGGGTTCATAGCTTCACACACTTGTACCACTCGCTAAATGAGTCGGATACGACTTACTGTGGGAGTCGGTGGAGTCGCCGCTGAAGTGCGCGTCGGGCGCGCGCGGCGACGGCGGCGTAATGTAGGGCAGCTCCTGGCTCGACGGCAGCTGCCCGCTGATGGCCACCGACGCCGAGATCACCACCGCCTCTGCCGATACCACACGATCCACAACGTTAGGGTGAACAACTATAAATTGAAAATTTAAAAAACCCCCGACATTCGCCATTTTGTGGCGGCGGCCATCTTGGATTAGTACAGTGCTATTCTATTAGTCAAGACCTTTCATTTGATACCCAAACGGGTGGACCGATTTGAATGCGGTTTTTTTTGTTTGAAAGGTGAATTAGTCGAGAGTGTTGTTAGCTATGTTTGATGAAAATCGGTTCAAGATGGCCGCCGCTACAAAATGGCGGATTACATAATATTTTTCACAACTCCCTTAATATGGGTATCAAATGAAAGGGCTTGACTAGTAAAATAACACTTGTAAATTCAAGATGGCCGCCGCTACAAAATGGCGAATGTCGAGGGTTTTTTAAATTTTTAATTTATACTTGTTACACTTTGGAACTGAGTCGAGCTGATGTTTCGTCACGACTTACCCGTTGTCCTCGATGAACGACAAACGTGATGCGACGCGATACGACTCCGTAGAAAATGACAAACCTATCTACGCGACAACGTAGGCCATACAGGTGAAGGCTCAGCTGCTGATTAATATTTTCGCGTCGTCGCGCGTTTGTCATTCATCTACGACAACGGGTTATCCGTTGTATGACAAGAGAAACAGAAGCGAAACGACGTCAGACACCAGTCACATCATCAAGTTCAGTTTCGCTATATTTGTATCGCGGCGGAGGTGTACTAGGGGCATTAGTAGGTACATCGCACACATCATGTTGAAAAGAGCAAAATTTCTACGTCAGAAAAGGCAGTAGGGCTATTCTCTAAAATACCATCTCGATATTGATGCTCACTCAAGTGAGATAACTCGCTTCGAAAGCAAACTCACTTCACCTTGGTTTGATATTCTGTAAACATCTGCTACGCACTTGCGAAGTGAACTGACTTTGAGTGAGAAAGTGAGAAGACCTGTACTATCGAGTTTTACAGAATACAAATTAGCAAACTCATCTCGAATTCACTCTCTATAATTCGAAAATGGCTTTACAGAATAGCCCTGCAGTTTCGTATGTTGTGGAACAGACACTTCATCAAGAACTATTCATACGTAACGGCGGATGTCTGCTGCACAGGCCTAAGCTAAACTAAATTGAAAGTTCTAAAACCAGTGCATTTGGCACAAAGAGTAATCCTAATCCGGATGTATTTGTATAAACAATTATAATTTGTTGTAAAACAATAGCAAATTGAATATATCCAATTTACATTATCAACACCGCAACACCACTTGAGATCGAAGTGTATTTCGTGATAGCGCGTATCTAAAAGCCAATAGGTACTTATTTTATTAGAGTAACTATTACTCAATAAATGACGATATTCGAACTCTGATGATGAATGACAACAGTTTTCGTGATAGTATAAGGTTTATTGACACGACTGAGATTTGAGATCTAAGTATAGAGGGTTAACTCTATACTCAAAATGCAGTTTGTAAACAATAGTTGACGTTCGTCTCTTTCCCAAGAAATGTTTGCGATTGTTCACGATCGTCAAAGATAAGTTATCCAAGAAGAATTAAACGAAAGTGAAACTGCAGATTTACATCTAATAAAAATCAGGCCTGAGAAAATTCAGAAAAGAAAGTATTCCAAATTGATCCATCCTGAAAATCCCAATATCTTTTACAAACGATTCGTATAGATCTCGTTGAAACTAAGTAGAAAAGTTGTTTTTGTATAGATACTAGAGCATATAAATAATCATTTCCTATGAAAAAAACGCACCCTAGTTCGATTAATCGACTCCCGAGTGTATATGTAATGGGTCTGTTGATGCTAATAGAAGTTTATCACGATAGAAATCGTACACAACTTTACAATTAAATGATAATTATCTCGACAATTATTAAATTATATCATTATACCTGCTGCCGAAGAAGCCGTTTCTCGTTCTTCGATTTGAATATCATTATCGGAGCTTTGATCGGGTGTAATTTCCACCGTTCTGAAACAAATATCATTCATTAAGTAGGTGTATTAACTGCCAAACTTTTACTTCGTAATAACTAAATTTTTTGGATTTCATAAATAGTAGACCAAACATTCAAAATAAAACTTCAATAATACACTAACTAATATATAAAGCTCAAAAATTAGTTAGTTACAGTTTACCGTAACACGATTACGGCTTTATAAAAACTTAAGATTATACACAATTCACGTGGTAGGTAAAAGTCTATGGGAAGATTTCTCTAGTTCGCACCGCGAATGAATTAGTTTTTGTAGGGTATTTGCCAGTTTACATGTTTATTGGCAATTAAAATGATTTTAATTTGTAGTTACTTACATATTATGACTCTCATTTTGTAGCTTGGCATACGCGTGTTCATAAGGATGTTCTCTGCTGGTAGACGCCGCGACAACGGCCTTATTCCCTGGAATAACGCATCCACTCGTGATAATCTAACACATAGGTACTGCTAAAAATAAACTAATCAATTAGAATGCAAATCGGTTCCTAGTAGCGGCCTTTTAATGTACAATTTATGTTATGTCCAAAGATAAACACATTGCGATCATCGATTAGATTCAAATCGATCAAAACTCATTCGGTAGCAAGGCAATGCAATTATTTAATTGCATCTACGTTTTCTATTTCCGCTTGAGAGAGATAATAGCTAGCGAGTTGGTGGCAATTCTGATAAATGAGACTAGTCGATGAGATTGATAGGTAATAGAGTATTGAAGCTTGAGAATGAGGTAAACATGGTGGTAAGGTAAGGAGGTGTCATTGATTTCTCGAAAAAAGAAAATTTCTGTGACTAATACACGTACTTGGCTTTTAATTATTAAATAAACAAGTATAAATTAAAAAATTAAAAAACCCCCGACATTCGCCATTTTGTGATGGCGGCCATCTTGGATTTGCATAGTACTATTCTACTAGTCAAGCCCTTTCATTTGATACCCATATTAAGGGTGTTGTGAAAAAATATGTAATCCACCGTTTTGTAGCGGCGGCCATCTTGGATCGATTTTCATCAAACATATGTAGGTAACATCAATCTCGACTAATTCACCTTTTAAATCGGTTCACCCATTTGAGCGCTACAGGGGAACAGACACACACACACGCACGCACGCACGCACGCACGCACGCACGCACGCACGCACGCACGCACGCACGCACGCACGCACGCACACACACACATGACACACACACACACGTCAAACTTATAACACCCTGTCGTTTTTGCGTCGGGGGTTAAAAAAGTGAAGCTTTGACTAATCAACCTAATCAATACCTAAGTATAAAAGTTGATATTTTAACTTATGGCACACAAGCTAATGATTTTTTGACATGATAACGTCTTTTAAATCGATGAACGCCGGCTACACGCACGAAAATGCATGACTCATGGTCACGTACCGCGTGCAAGCGAGAGCGCGGAACAAGCGATAGAGAAGGCACGATCGGCCTAAGCGTTCTGCTTGTGATGCATAAATCTCTCTGTTTTCTTATGACGTTATCACGTAACATTATCGTCCGTAAACCGACTTTACAGACAGCCAGTTTTTTGCCATCAACACACTAAGTATCTACCTACTAGTAATAAATGTATAATCGAGTTACAGAGCCCTCTTATTAAATGCATTAGTCAGATCCATTCCGATGATTCATTGCTATGTATGTTGTTGTTTTGATGTCGCTTACTTCTTGATAATCCAGAAGTGCTAACATGCGACGCACGAGAAAATTATCTCTACACTTTTTCTCGACGAATACAATAGAATTTGACGAGAAAAAGCGTAGAGATAATTTTCTCGTGTGTCGCATGTTAGCCCTGCAGGAAATATTTTTCAGCAGTCTCCTCCACTCTTTGATTGAAAAATGTTGTTTTGCTATACTTACTTAAACAACATAACATTTCAAATTCAAAATCATTTCTACTCAAGCTTATATAAAGCATATTCTCCACTAACTTAGTGACCTAATATAAAAAAACAAATAGAAAAAAATTTCACCTTCATCTAAATTAGTAACTGTAGCATATATTTCCGACGCCGTGTCGCCGCTGTCATGCCTCCCGACGGGGTGCGGAATTTCCGGCAAACTCCTCTGACTGTTTTGCGTCGACGCCCTAAATCAGATTTATTTTTTAATTAACTGTTTTTTTAAAGATAATAATGTTTTTTTAATTATATTTCACAAAGAAAAATTAGATATAACATGAATACTACTACTATTCAGTAATTTACAAAAAAATATAATTAAGTACATTAAAGTTACTTTTATTCAAATATATTTTCCACTTTACATCTAATAATAATAAAATATTAGAGATAAAGTTTTTAGTTGGATGCAATTCAACAAAATAATAAGGAAGCATCATAAAGCCCTTGTGTTTACAAACACAACTTGAAAATAAAAAAGTTTTAGAACATGATTCACCTATATACAGGAAATTCTTACAAACACAATATGTACATCATTTTAACAAGATTTTAAGTATGAAATTTTATGAAATATATTTTTAAATAGTAGGGAGGTACTATAACAACTATAACAGCTATTTACATTTAGCATTCCAATAAAAAAATATGCATAGTGTAAGAGGCATAGGATAATATTCAAATCACTATAATAGTAATACGAGTTATCTTTGATAGATTACCTACTTACATAAGTCATAATTACTCATACTTAATGATTGTTGAATGTTTTGTTTCCTCTGCATACTGTACTGACTTTGTTACTTACTTATTTATTTAAAATACCGTTGGCAGGCGATTTAGTGTATTTGTTTAGCGTTTATAATTTATAAATTTTTATTTTTTATTTTTATCTACTTAATTATTGTTATTGTAAGTTTATTTATTATTTTATATATTTTATAATATGAATATCAATACTATATTTACAGACAGCGTTTCAGATAGTGTTAATAGTGATAGCTCCGACGACAATAATTTATTCTATTCACCCGTTTGTTCTTCTGACGAGAGTTTTCATAGCACTTCCATCCCCATAAATGCTCACCTTGAGACCACATTTGCGGCTTATCCGAAAAATTTTAACGTAGTTCATCTAAATGCGCAGAGCATTCCTGCACACTTCCCAGATTTTTTAGCATCATTTGACGACTCGAACATTCATGCTATCCTGGTGTCGGAGACATTCTTGAAGCCTTGCCTTCCCTCCACATCTTTCACACTCCCAGATTTCCACTTAATCCGTAATGATCGTGTGGGGAAAGGTGGGGGAGGAGTGGCAATTTACCTCCGCAGCCATATTCCCTTTTCTATTATTAATAAATCAGCGTCTGATTACTCTGAATCATCGGAACACCTATTACTAGAATTACTGTTTGGTAACCGTAAAGTGCTTCTTGGGGTGTTCTACAGTCCGTCGCTTCGTATAGACTACTTCCATGAATTTGAAACCTTATTAGAGAATTATGTACCCAATGCAGATCACACCATCATCATGGGTGATTTCAATACTTGCTTGGTCAAAGATGACTCGCGGGCTCTAAAATTAAAAAATATAATTAATAGCTCAAACTTGTCTCTGCTCCAAACGAACCCAACTCACTATTTCCCTAATTGTACACCTTCACTGTTGGATCTCATGATTGTCTCTGACCCAGCAAATGTTGGCGTGCATGGTCAACTATCTGCAGAAGCGTTCTCGTATCATGACTTAGTGTACTTATCTTACAAAGTGCGCCCACCTAAGATCAAGCCGACAATAGTAATGAGACGTAGTTTTAAAAAATTCAACAACGATAAATTTTTATGTGATCTAAATAGTATATCCTGGGAGTCTATTTTTAGTGCGCCTACGGTAGATGACAAACTTTCCATTTTTAATTCCATTCTTACAGAACTATTTGACATACATGCTCCTTTTCGGCCCATAAAATTAAAACACCTACCTGCACCCTGGCTCACCCAGGATATTAAGCTAGTCATGGCTAAGCGTAATACCGCAAAATCAAAATATAAACTAAAACCCTCAGAAGCAAACTTGCTTGGATACAAACGCCTACGCAATCGCTGCAATAAAATGTGCAGGGATGCTCAGCGTAATTTTATTTATTCCTCAGTGGATGGTAAAAATACTTTGAAGGTGTGGAGATTCCTAGAATCACTGGGTATTGGTCAACATCATGAAGGTGTTGCCCACAATGTTGACATTAATGCTCTAAACTGTCATTTTACTAATGTTTCAATTAATATTCATAATAAGTCTCAAACCCTCTATTCTATTAACTCGCAGCCCAGACCTATCTATCCTGAGTTCTCTTTTAATACGGTCAGCCCTGAAGAAATAAAAAAGCATATAATTGCGGTGAAATCTGATGCCTTGGGTAGTGACGGGGTTAGCCGGAAGATGATACTTCTAAGTCTTGACAATACCTTACATATACTTTCCCATCTCTTCAACTACTCCCTTTCCTCACATACCTTTCCTAATGCCTGGCGTGTTGCCCAAGTCATCCCTATTCCTAAAATCTCCAATCCAACCCTTTTTTCTCATTACCGCCCTATCTCTATTCTTCCCTTCTTATCTAAAGTCCTTGAGCGCATAGTCCATTCCCAACTCTCCTTGTTCCTCTCTAAAAACAGTATACTCAGTCCTTTTCAGTCTGGTTTTCGTAGAGGGCACAGCACTGTTACGGCATTAACGAAAGTTTGCGACGATATACGGTTCGCTATTGATAACAAGCAGGTGACAATTTTGGTTCTGCTTGATTTCTCAAACGCGTTTAATACGGTCGACTTCGAAATCCTCTTGGCGATCCTTAAATCCGTTAATATTTCCCCAGAGGCAGTTAGTTGGTTCCGATCCTATTTACATGACCGTTCGCAATGTATACGAATCAAAGACAAAATGTCGTCTTATTGCCGTCTCAGTGCTGGTGTACCGCAGGGTGGTGTCTTATCTCCTTTACTCTTTTCCATTTTCATAAATACTGTCACCGATCTTCTTTCCTTACCATACCATCTTTATGCTGATGATTTTCAATTGTACGTATCCACTCCTGTTGAGAATATCACTGATGCTATTAGAAAAGTAAACTACGAACTAAATGTAGTCTGCGAGTGGAGTAAATCTCACGGGTTATTGGTCAACGCGAATAAATCACAGATTATTGTGATAGGTAACTCCAGACAAATTTCCAAGCTTGACTTTTCTCCTTTACCACCAGTGATCTTTGATGGTGCTGCGCTGCCCTATAGCCATACTGTGAAAAATCTTGGGATTGTTATAGACAGCAATCTATCTTGGAAACCGCAGGTAGCAGCCGTTAGTAAAAAAATATTTTATGCTTATGGG
Source organism: Melanargia galathea (assembly GCA_920104075.1). Lineage (NCBI taxonomy): Eukaryota > Metazoa > Arthropoda > Insecta > Lepidoptera > Nymphalidae > Melanargia > Melanargia galathea. The sequence goes on along the minus strand of OV049869.1, from coordinate 11,939,086 downwards.
ACTTTAAAAAGGTGGAAAAATCTTTTACCAGTTAAGACTAAAACCATGTTAGCAAATTCCCTTCTTCTTCCCATCCTTGATTACGCCGATACCTCCTACTTAGATCTGACCGAAGGCCTCTTAAATAAGATGGAGCGCCTCCAAAACCTGTGCATTCGATTCGTTTTCGGCCTCAGGAAATACGACCACATCTCGGAATATCGTAAAAAACTCAATTGGCTTCCTGTACGGCATCGGCGTAATCTTCATGTCCTTACTCTTCTATATTCTATTCTCTATCTCCCTTGGTCACCACCTTACCTTAAAGAACGTTTTAAATTCATAAATTCCTATCCACGTGACATCACCCTGCGCTCTTCATACGATAACAAACTTACCTTTAAAATGTTTAAAGGTAACACGCAAAGATTTTCAGAGACCTTCACAAAAAAAGCAGCAATGCTATGGAATGCACTCCCGGTCGAAATACGACACTCTGAATCACTGTCAATTTTCAAAAATCGTCTCAAGAAACACTATCTTTCGCTTTAAATATTTTCTTGTAACTATTAAGTAAGTATCTTCTATTATTAATATATAGTAGGTATATGTACCTTTTGCTTCATACTTATTTAAATTGTATATATATATATATATATATATATATATATATATATATATATATTTATATATAATTTTTATATATGTATATATATTATATTTATTAATATTTAAGTAATTATTTATTATATTATTTATGGTATGTATTTATTAGAGTGGTATGTAAATAGTATAATATGTAATTTATTATGTACTTATTGCGATTTCCCGTCTATTATCTACTACAATGTTCTTACGTATAGGTTACCTGGAAGAGATCACTCTTAGTGATAAGGTCGCCTTTTGTTGTAAGTTTTTCCTGTACCTTAGGTTAGTAAATATTGTAAGCAATAAAGTTGTATAAATAAAATAAATAAATAAATAAAAAAAGAAACAATTAATGTTTATGCATTGTATTACATGCAACAGTCATTAGCAGCAGACACATTATGAAATAAAATAATATTAATTATATTGTATTGTATTTAGCTCTATAACTTGTTAGTCATAAATAATAATAATAAATTGTAAGTGTTATGTTGTAGCTTATTAAGTAAATGAATTTAAACACTTGCCCACGGTGTCAGATGTATAATATCCATTATCTTATGATATTATATGAACCTAATAAGTTCATATAATTTTGCCTATCAAAAAATTTAATTATAGATTACTGGAAGCTGTTTATTTAGATATCATACTGACACAGTAGTGCTAACACCAAAATTACTGAAATAATGATACCAATACACTAACAACATTGAAGTAGAAAAAATTAGGTATAAAACTAGCAGATGCCCCAATTTTACATGTTTTATAAAATGTAAAGTGAAATATTAGTTTTATTAATATTAAATAGTTATTTAATTTTTATAATCAATTTATATTATATAGTAAATACCTTTACACACAACAAAATTAACACATATGAGTAGTTTACTGCTGTCCGTTGACTAAAAGGCAGTTAACTCTCAATAATTGGTACTTGCTTTTTTTTATTCTTATTATTTTATTTTTCATTTTGATATGTCTCTTTTTTTATCTAAGAAACATTTAATCATAATTACTTTCAGTGATGATAGCTATTGGTTAAGACTACAGTCTCCTAGGAAGACAAGTAGTAGTAGGATGTAGAAGAAATGAACAAGTTGTTGTGCACAAAGGCCTGAACCCCTTTTTTTATTATTATTAACTATACAAATAAATTTTAAGATTTTGGTCTGTGTGTTATTCTGGGCTAAGCTTTAGAATGGCTAAACTGTGTGAACAAAATAATATATAGATTAATACATTTTTACAGCCCGACTGAACCAATTTTGCCAAAACTTGGCACACAGACTGATTGTAACCTAGCGATGGCCTTAGGCTACTTTTATCTTGGGAAATCAGAGTTTTCATAGGATTTTCAAACATTTAAATAGACAGATGAAGTCATGGGTGTCAGCTAGTCAGCTAGGAATATACTAAATGCCTAAAGCAATCCACACATGCCTGCCAGCTTTGCTTGAAGTAGCCATTGTAGTTTGAACTATGAACTGAAAGCTATAATTGGTATGTGTGAACAGAAAATAAATAGATTAACACACAAAATAAATGTATATATTATATTAGTGATATAAAATTAATTTTTATGAGATTAGCGTTAACATCTATGTTAGCCCCATTAATTTAATGTCTAGGGCATGCTTTATTGAACAAACCGCTTGACGGAGGCAGGAGTGGTGGGGGCCGGGGAAGGTATCTCTTCATCCAATCGGATTTTGACCACACCGGCCGTACCAACCAACTCACTTCTGTTAAATACAAAATCTCTTGAAACAGGACATTTTAAAAAACATAATATTAAAATTATAACTTTAAGAGATGATATTCATTCAACCTAAGCCATTTGATATTTAAAACTATCATGAATGCGAAAAAATATTTAAAATTCAGATAAAATACTTAAACTTAGCAAAGATTTTAATTTTGTTTTCTACAATCACAGTTAAATTTTAAAAATAATGTTGTTGTTAATTACCTAAATAAATAAGTATAAAATGACATAAACAAGGTAACTATGACTAATTTTTTTGTACTTTATTTTTTAAACAATTGTAGTTTTTTTTAATATATAATTTAATATTTAATTGCTGAGCAGTTGTAGTCTACCTTAAAACTGATATTAAATGGGTGAAAGTGTGAATTCTGTGTAAAGAATTAATAGCTTAAATATCATAAGTGAAATAAGAATTAAACTGGTTGAGAACACTTACTTTTGGTTGGAGTTTTTGCAGCCACATACACATGCAGACAGAATGGTCACGAGAGTGGCTAGCACTCCTATGCTTAGAGCTATCTCTATAAGAGTATACATAACAGTTGCTTAATCGATGCTCGTACATCCGAAATTGTGAGTAATTTCCATCACAAACGCTTTTTTTCAGGTGACTTCTTTAGAAAAAGACACACTGAAATATACACGACTTTCTTCCATTTGAGAAAAAGTGTTAAAATGTAGGGCAGTTGTTTACGCTATTTCTTTACTGGTATGGATCGAAATTTCTAAATGGCACTAATCAGTTTTATGTATTTTGTGCTTCACAGAAAAATAGGTTACATCGCTGCGGAGAATTTTTATTTTATTTCTTATACATTTTTGCTAAAGTTTACAACACCTCTTCTGCTCTTCATTTAAAAATATGCAAAAAGTTTTACTTAGAAATAAGAAAAGTCAATATTTATTTGACATCACATTCACAGATTATATCTCTATGTCACAGTCCACAGACCACGAAAAATAAGTTTGACATTACCAAGCATGGTTTATTATAGTTTTAATCAGTGCTGCTAGATCAAAAAACCTAGGTACTCAGCGGTAAAATAAAAGTAAACTGTAAGGCTGCCGGCACACTTATGTGTCGTGGCGTGTCGTGATGCGCCGGTTTCATACATTTAGTAAAAACGACACGCCCTACAAGTGTGTCTCTAACCATACTAAATGTATGAAACCGATAGCACACGAGTAGAAAAGGTACAGAGAGGAAGCTTCAACAAGCGGCCCGCTGTAAGTACACTCACACATAGCACCGCTCACGCACACATGCGCTGTTCACGGACGCTCCACTAGTTGAACGTTAGTTGAATAACGACAGGGCTGTGGGTCGTGCGCATTAAATTAATACTGAGAATAAAATGTTTGGCGAGAGTTTAGAGATTGTGTAAAATAATATAAATTACATAAAAAAAAGTAGTCTTAATATAGATTTAAGTGTTGTGTTTAGACAAAAATGCCTAACCATTGTACAGTATGTTTAAGTTCCTCTAGAAAAAATTAGGATATTTCTTTTTTATGATAGATCAAGTGAAGTAAGTAGGTACCCACCTTTTACGTATCTATACAATAAATTAATGAAATGAAATGAATTTATTTATCAATAGAGTGACTAAGTACCTACCTTCTGTATAGAATAGAATAGAAAAGTTTTTTATTCAAATAAACTTTTACAAATATTTTTGTATGGTCAATTGAATCTACCACTGGTTCGGAATGCCATTCCAACCGAGAAGAACCAGCAAGAAACTCGGCAGTAAATAAATAAATAAATATACCTAAGTAAATATAATAAGTAAATATGAAATATATATACCTACCTAAGTAAATTAATTAATTACTTTTAGTAGGTACCTACCTAAGTATCTAACTAGTTAGGTAGTTACTTAATTCATTCATTTAACTAAAGTAAGTAGGTAAGTAGCTAGGTACTATCACTAGGGATATGTGCCTACGCATGTGCTGTCACACTTACTTTTAGTAGGTACCTACCTAAGTAACTAGGTAGGTACTTAATTCATTCATTTTACTAATGTGACTAAGTGCCTAGGTACTATCACTAGGGATACCTACCTACGCATGTGCTATCACACTTACTTTTAGTAGGTAGTTAGGTACCTACTTCTTACCTAAGTAACTAGGTACTTAATTCATTTATTTTACAAAAGTAAGTATCTAGGTACTATCACTAGGGATATCTACGCATGTGCTATTATATTTACTTTTAGTAGGTACCTACTACCTACCTAAGTAACTATATAACTTATATATAGTAATATAATATAAAAAAACATTTTTTCCAATCATTACTACATATCTTGCTATATACCTATACTAGTATATAATATTTTTATTTTTACCTATAATTTTTCACATGCAACAGGTGACAACCCTATCAGAATAGGTATAAATTTTTGATGTTCTTAGGTAGCTTCGCTTCTGGTTATTCTGTGCCGATAGGCTTCTGGCGCGTCACGACACGCCACGACACGTAAGGCCGGAACCACACTTATGTGTCGTGGCGTGTTGTGGCGCTTACTGGCGTGACGGTGAGTGTGCACACTACTGTGTCGTGTCGTTGCGTTCAGAAATGAACAGTATATGGGTGAAGCCGCCAATTTTTCCACTAATGTTGCAGTAGTGATGCAAAAATTTCGCTACGGTGATGTGGAAGTAGTGCAATAATTTGAGCCACGGATGACTTATGTTGGAGTTTACCAAACTCGTTATTCAAAAAACAGTCTTAGGCCGGCCTCACACAGCCGGAATGAACGCCGGAATTCAGAATCTGAATTTAGAAAGTCCAGAAATGCATACAATTTCCCTGTTCCCCACACACATTCTGATTTTTTCAGATTCTGAATTTTTCAGATCAATCTGACAAAATGTGTCTGAGCCCGAGTATGATTTCAAATATAATCTTTGAAGATTAAAAAAACAAATTTTGTTTAAATGGGTAGATAAATTAAATAAAAATATAATTTCACTGTTTAATAAGTTATTACATAAATACTTAACTACGTATTCGAAGATATTTTGAATATAACCCCCGCAGATTGCTATTGCGCTGGAACCTTGTCACATTTAACATTGGCGTGACGTTGGATGACAGGAAAATATACAGTCAGCGACCAAAATTTGTGGATATAGTAATAATTATTCAATACTCGATACGCGTACTCTGCCAACAGTTTTGTCAACGTCTATTTAGTGCTGACGTTACTAAAATGGCGGCCGGGCACAATACCAATTTGCGGGGCTTATACTATGTATACTGAACTATAATTTTTTTTTGATAATTGTTTTTTTAAATTTTACAATGAATTTACACATAATATACTTATCGTATTTTCCAAATTTTTATCATACTTTATATATTAACTTTAATACAGTATAATCCTTCTGAAACAAGTGTACCCCGATTATATTTTTTTGGTTTGTCATAAATCCCGAGTCAATCGTAGATTTCCGGTTCCCGTTCCCGCTCTCTTTTCCAACCTTTATACCTAATTTTAAGAAAGTTTGCTATAGTAATCTACTTATAGCTGTAACTGAAGATTTTGGTTTTTTCAAAATCCCGTGGGAACTGTAGATTTTTCCAGGATAAAAAGTACTTTGCCTATGTGTTAAGTCAGGACATAATCTATCTCCATTCAAAATTTCAGTCAAATCGGTTCTGTAGTCACGGCGTTAAAGAGTTACAAACATACACACACACAATATACACACACGCACTCACACACACACATACAAACTTTCGCCGTTATAATATTAGTGTGATAATTAATTAACAATATCGTAGTGTTTTTATAAAGATTATGTTCCTTTTTATCGTTACTTAGTAACGTTACGATACTTGTAAGTTTTCAGAATGCAATTTTTAAAAGCGGAATTTGATTTTTTTCAAAAATTATCTACATGCTACTCCGAATCCAACGACATCTCGTTCATATTTTTCATAAGTGTACTAAATATATTTCATTGAAATGAACAGTGTTTTTATTTCTTTGCTGAAAACCTGTGGATTCCCCACTTTCATCGATTTTATTTTCCCTAAAATTTGGGACTTTCAGTTAGATTTTTGGGTTATCCCTAATAATCCAGACCGTGGAAGTCGGCAACGCTGGCCACGAGCCTTATTAATCTGTGATATTAATTATTAATCTGTGCACGAGCCGTGCGCGGGTATAGAGACACATTTGTCTGTCGTGTCGTGTCGCGTCCATATATACCTATAGCTTCTTGGTCGCGTCATAACCCCCACCACCGCTCTGGCCAAGAAGGTTACAATATAAACACTGGAGAATTGCGAACGCAAACAAAAAGTTGAAGCAAAGAAATTTGGCCTGAAATAGGTCTGGATATTTTTTGTATTTATCCTCAACTATTTAAATAGAACGTGTGAGATGTGTATCCAGGTGAATGACCTTGTTTTCACTACATTGTTTTAGGCACAGTCTCCAGTGTCTACATAAAATATATAGATATAACCTTCTTGGCTCTGGCGCAATCGGTGCCGGAGCGATCGGCGCCACGCTGCGACACGACACGCCCTACAAGTGTGTCTCTAACCATACTAAATGTATGAAACCGATATTCTTCTGGCGCATCACGACACGCCACGACACGAAAGTGTGTTTCCAGCAACACGGCCGGAAACACACTTACGTGTCGTGGCGTTTTACAGTTTATATCGAACATTTGCGTCGTATAAATGTATATTTCATTTCATTTAGGTATAATTAATATAATCTTTTTATATAATATATACAGTGTGTCCGGGGTCGAACTAGCGATATTTTAGGGACATATTCTACAACTCGTTACCTCTCTGAAAATACCACTTAATAGGGCCTGCCCCCCTCCCCCTCCCAGGGACAGCCATTTCAATTTGGTGTGCGTTTTTGTGGGTATGTGCGCACAAAAAATGTAATAACTCGAAAGTCTGCTGATGCACAGGTCTTCAAATGACCTTATTCGATTGGATACAATATTCTCCATCACTTAATACCAAACAATAGTGTAAAATGTTAAAATAACTCGATCAAAAATGCTTTGGAATAAAAAGAAATTGGTCAAAAATATTGAAAACTACAAGTTTTTGCTAGATTTTGCAAAAACGAGGTCATTAAGACCACATTATTAAGTATTAAATCGACAGCTTTTGAGATAAGCAACAAAACGACATAAAAAATTTGACTGTAAGTTATTTACTTTTGGAGATATTATTGTTTAAACATAACTTAACCGCGAGCGCGTAATTTCTTATGTTATTCGAATGTGGGTTTCCATCGCATACCTCGGGCGATCAGGTAATAATAATATTGTTTTTGATTAGTCAGTGAATGAACACTAACACGTTGCCGGATTTTAAGGAGTTTGTTTAGCCTCCCCTTGAATAACCCTATGTCAAAGCTATGTGGAAATACCTCCAAAAGGAGTTGGTTCCACAGTTTTTGGGCGGAAGGAATGACCTCGCGCAACGCTTGGTTGATGTATGCCAGTGATCCAAGTGGTGAGGATATTAGCATTTTAGGTGGCGTGCGATGCGGTGCTGGAAATAAGTAGGTGGTATTAGGTCGAATAACTCTTCAGAACATTTGCCGTTATAGAGACGATAGAATACGCAAAGGATTAAGGAAGCTAACGTCCCTGCGAACCTCTAAGCCCTCCAATGAGCTGGTTGGTTTGGGATTGCCCACCAGTCGAACTGCCCGCTTCTGAATCCGGCCAAATGGAAGGACTTGGTATTGGGGTGTTCCGGCCCACAGGTGTGAGCAGGCCATATGCAGTCTGACTTGAGATTTATAGAACAAGAGCCTGTGTTCAGGCGTAAAGTAGCGCTTTGATCTGTAGAGTACTCCAAGCTTTTTGGAAGCTAATTTAGCTTTACCTTCCAAGTGTGTTCTCAGTGCTGTTGAAAGGGGTAAGAGGAAAGTTCTGAAAGAGAAGGGGTGTGGTAAAGGGGTATTCTTAGCGGTGAATACGCAAACTTGGGTTTTTGAGCGGTTGTATTGCACTATATTTTGAGTGCTCCATTCTGAGATCCGCTCTAAAAATGTCTCAATTTCAGACACAAGTTTGACTCTATACTCCTCCAGCTTTACGCGGGAAAGATGTGCGTGGCCTTTGCATAGGACATCACCCGTGCTGGCATCCACACAGCAATGGAATGTGTTGTCATACAGTATAATATCATTGATATGCATACTGCATACAGCATGAACAGTGTGGGCTATAGCACAGTACCCTGTGGAACACCAGCTTTAATGGGCTTAAGATTGGAGTATAATTGAATCCTATAATCGTTTGACTGATAAATAAGATCTTAAAATAATTGTATTTAGTAGGAATAATCTACTTCTAAAAGAGGCATAGAATATTAATTAATGTTTTACAGACTACAATTTCATAAATTTATAAAGTTTAGGAAGATAATACAGGTATCTATCTAACATTATCTAGAGATATTTACACTGGAGACTGCATCTAAAACATTGTTGTAATGTTTTCGTCACAGTCTCCAGTGTCTACATTTATACAGTTATAACCTTCTTGACTCTGGCGCAATCGGTCTCGGGCAGTCGGCACCACGCCATGACACGACACGCCCTACAAGTGTGTCTCTAACCATACTAAATGTATGAAACCGATAGGCTTCTGGCGCGTCACGACACGCCACGACACATAAGTGTGGTTCCGGCCTTAGTGTGGTTCCGGCCTTAGGCCGGAACCACACTTATGTGTCGTGGCGTGTTGTGGCGCTTACTGGCGTGACGGTGAGTGTGCACACTACTGTGTCGTGTCGTTGCGTTCAGAAATGAACAGTATATGGGTGAAGCCGCCAATTTTTCCACTAATGTTGCAGTAGTGATGCAAAAATTTCGCTACGGTGATGTGGAAGTAGTGCAATAATTTGAGCCACGGATGACTTATGTTGGAGTTTACCAAAATCGTTATTCAAAAAACAGTCTTAGGCCGGCCTCACACAGCCGGAATGAACGCCGGAATTCAGAATCTGAATTCAGAAAGTCCAGAAATACATACAATTTCCCTGTTCCCCACACACATTCTGATTTTTTCAGATTCTGAATTTTTCAGATCAATCTGACAAAATGTGTCTGAGCCCGAGTATGATTTCAAATATAATCTTTGAAGATTAAAAAAACAAATTTTGTTTAAATGGGTAGATAAATTAAATAAAAATATAATTTCACTGTTTAATAAGTTATTACATAAATACTTAACTACGTATTCGAAGATATTTTGAATATAACCCCCGCAGATTGCTATTGCGCTGGAACCTTGTCACATTTAACATTGGCGTGACGTTGGATGACAGGAAAATATACAGTCAGCGACCAAAATTTGTGGATATAGTAATAATTATTCAATACTCGATACGCGTACTCTGCCAACAGTTTTGTCAACGTCTATTTAGTGCTGACGTTACTAAAATGGCGGCCGGGCACAATACTTATTATATTATGGGCTTATACTATGTATACTGAACTATAATTTTTTTTTGATAATTGTTTTTTTAAATTTTACAATGAATTTACACATAATATACTTATCGTATTTTCCAAATTTTTATCATACTTTATATATTAACTTTAATACAGTATAATCCTTCTGAAACAAGTGTACCCCGATTATATTTTTTTGGTTTGTCATAAATCCCGAGTCAATCGTAGATTTCCGGTTCCCGTTCCCGCTCTCTTTTCCAACCTTTATACCTAATTTTAAGAAAGTTTGCTATAGTAATCTACTTATAGCTGTAACTGAAGATTTTGGTTTTTTCAAAATCCCGTGGGAACTGTAGATTTTTCCAGGATAAAAAGTACTTTGCCTATGTGTTAAGTCAGGACATAATCTATCTCCATTCAAAATTTCAGTCAAATCGGTTCTGTAGTTACGGCGTTAAAGAGTTACAAACATACACACACACAATATACACACACGCACTCAAACACACACATACAAACTTTCGCCGTTATAATATTAGTGTGATAATTAATTAACAATATCGTAGTGTTTTTATAAAGATTATGTTCCTTTTTATCGTTACTTAGTAACGTTACGATACTTGTAAGTTTTCAGAATGCAATTTTTAAAAGCGGAATTTGATTTTTTTTCAAAAATTATCTACATGCTACTCCGAATCCAACGACATCTCGTTCATATTTTTCATAAGTGTACTAAATATATTTCATTGAAATGAACAGTGTTTTTATTTCTTTGCTGAAAACCTGTGGATTCCCCACTTTCATCGATTTTATTTTCCCTAAAATTGGGGACTTTCAGTTAGATTTTTGGGTTATCCCTAATAATCCAGACCGTGGAAGTCGGCAACGCTGGCCACGAGCCTTATTAATCTGTGATATTAATTATTAATCTGTGCACGAGCCGTGCGCGGGTTTAGAGACACATTTGTCTGTCGTGTCGTGTCGCGTCCATATATACCTATAGCTTCTTGGTCGCGTCATAACCCCCACCACCGCTCTGGCCAAGAAGGTTACAATATAAACACTGGAGAATTGCGAACGCAAACAAAAAGTTGAAGCAAAGAAATTTGGCCTGAAATAGGTCTGGATATTTTTTGTATTTATCCTCAACTATTTAAATAGAACGTGTGAGATGTGTATCCAGGTGAATGACCTTGTTTTCACTACATTGTTTTAGGCACAGTCTCCAGTGTCTACATAAAATATATAGATATAACCTTCTTGGCTCTGGCGCAATCGGTGCCGGAGCGATCGGCGCCACGCTGCGACACGACACGCCCTACAAGTGTGTCTCTAACCATACTAAATGTATGAAACCGATATTCTTCTGGCGCATCACGACACGCCACGACACGAAAGTGTGTTTCCAGCAACACGGCCGGAAACACACTTACGTGTCGTGGCGTTTTACAGTTTATATCGAGCATTTGCGTCGTTTAAATGTATATTTCATTTCATTTAGGTATAATTATAATCATTTAGGTATAATTATAATCCCGCAATTAATATATAATATATATATTAATTGCGGGAAAATGAGCAAGCGGGTCACCTGATGTTAAGTTATTACCGCTGCCCAAGAACATTTGCAGCACAAGAGGAACAACTAACACGTTGCCGGATTTTAAGGAGTTTGTTTAGCCTCCCCTTGAATCACCCTATGTCAAAGCTATGTGGAAATACCTCCAAAAGGAGTTGGTTCCACAGTTTTTGGGCGGAAGGAATGACCTCGCGCAACGCTTGGTTGATGTATGCCAGTGATCCAAGTGGTGAGGATATTAGCATTTTAGGTGGCGTGCGATGTGGTGCTGGAAATAAGTAGGTGGTATTAGGTCGAATAACTCTTCAGAACATTTGACGTTATAGAGACGATAGAATACGCAAAGGAAGGGAAGCTAACGTCCCTGCGAACCTCTAACGCCCTCCAATGAGCTGGTTAGTTTGGGATTGCCCACAAATCGAACTGCCCGCTTCTGAATCTGGCCAAATGGAAGGACTTGGTATTGGGGTGCTCCGGCCCACAGGTGTGAGCAGGCCATATGCGGTCTGACTTGAGATTTATAGAACAAGAGCCTGTGTTCAGGCGTAGCGCTTTGATCTCTAGAGTACTCCAAGCTTTTTGGAAGCTAATTTAGCTTTACCTTCCAAGTGATCCGGAATTGGACTTCGTCCAAAATGTGGTCGCCAGGGATCCCAATGCTGTTGAAAGGGGTAAGGGGAAAGTTCTGAAAGAGAAAGGGTGTGGTAAAGGGGGTATTCTTAGCGATGAATGCGCAAACTTGTGTTTTTGAGCGGTTGTATTACACTATATTTTGAGTGCCCCATTCTGAGATCCGCTCTAACAATGTCTCAATTTCAGACACAAGTTTGACTCTATACTCCTCCAGCTTTACGCGGGAAAATTGTGCGTGGCCTTTGCATAGGGCATCACCCGTGCTGTCATCCGCATATCAATGGAATGTGTTGTCATACAGTATAATATCATTGATATGCATACTGCATACACCATGAACAGTGTGGGCTATAGCACAGTGCCCTGTGGAACACCAGCATTAATGGGCTTAGGATTGGAGTATAATCGAATCCTATAATCGTTTGACTGATAAATACTTAAAATCTTAAAATAATTGTATTTAGTAGGAATAATCTACCTCTAAAAGAGACATAGAATATTTAATGTTTTACAGACTACAATTTCATTTTATAAAGTTACTTATATAGGAAGATAATACAGGTATCTATCTAACATTATCTAGAGATATTTACACTGGAGACTGCATCTAAAACATTGTTGTAATGTTTTCGTCACAGTCTCCAGTGTCTACATTTATACAGTTATAACCTTCTTGACTCTGGCGCAATCGGTCTCGGGCAGTCGGCACCACGCCACAATACGACACGCCCTTCAAGTGTGTCTCTAACCATACTAAATGTATGAAACCGATAGGCTTCTGGCGCGTCACGACACGCCACGACACATAAGTGTGGCTCCGGCCTAAATCATGAGGGTAACTTTAATTACTTATGCCTATAGATGTAAATATACCGGTATAATACGGTAAAAAAATTATACAAAATTTTGCCGTTTTAAACCTTAAATATACCGTTTTATACGGTTAAAAACTTTAGACTTGATAACGTAAATGCCTAGCATCATCTAGTATCGAAAGGCAGAGTTATTTCGTAAAACTTTAATTAGGTATCTGCATAATTTAAATTATCTGAATAAATAATAGAAAGCTTTACTTTTTATAGCAAAGTTCCGCCTAGGTGACGTTGAATAGTAGAAAACCATTTTATTACGTTTATTCTATTCTATATCTATCTATATCTATATCTATACTTTAATAAATAAAATTGAAGTGTCTGTCTGTAATTTCGAAATAACTACCACATATTAAGCTCATACGGTTATTTGAACTGTACCATAACCGAATCACATGTTTTTAAAATTTTTGTCTGTCTGTCTGTCTGTTTGAACGGGCTAATCTTCGGAACGGCTGAACTGATTTTGACGGGACTTTCATCTACAAGTAGAGAATTAACCAGGGAGTAACATAGGCTACTTTTTTAACCGACTTTCAAAAAAGGAGGAGTTGTGTTTTTCTACCTATGTACACCGATATTTCCGAGATATCTGAACCGATTTGTGTAGTTTTTTTTACATCGATACAGAAATATTGCGACCCTGTTCTATAAAAAAAAGTGGATTCCAACTCCTCAATCCTGATGCTGTAGTGGACCTGATCCCCAAAACTAATGGGATGTAGAAACTTTCGGTTATTTAAATTGATATTGGGGGATAATACCAATTAAAGACTTTATCGTTGTATGAACTCGAGTAGGTACATATCCAACTCCTCAACCCTGATGCTGTAAAGAATTGCATTCCGAAATCGAGGGGATCCCACAGGATTTTTCCGTTCTGGGGACGGGTTACTACAGATAAGCTACTTTTTGTTCTGGAAAATCAAAAGTTCCCACGGGATTTTTAAAAACCTAAATCCACACGAGCGAAGCCGTGAGCATCATCTAGTACTTGATAAATAAACTTGATAAACACATTGCCTAGCGCCATCTAGTATCGAAAAGCAGTGATTTGGTAAAACTTTTCTTTATTTTTCTCGATTTTCTGAGCCTCTAGATCCCTGAAGTTTTTATCTGAAAACTAGAAAGTTTAAGAATTCCAAAAATAAATCTTTGCTCCACATTGATTTTTGACACGCCGCTAACACCCATAGTTTTACTGGTCATGTCCTCTATTTATTTGTGAATACAGCAGTGGATAAGGTGTTAAATTACGTGTTTAATACAGGCAGCTGGTATTCTACCACAGAGTGGTGTAAAAATATATCTATATATATGCACACAGTGCATAATCGAGTCACGAATGATGACGTCAACGAGAGTGCGAGTTTGTGAGTTTGGTTTTAAACGGAATCAAATTGATATTATGTATATCGTTCGAAAACAATGATAAAAATGTTTATTTCCCAATACAGAATTTTTAACCTATAAATAGAGCTTTTAAAACTTAGGTAGGTAAGTACTATCTTGTTCAGATGGAGACGGACCAATACGCTAAGTATATCAATATCAGTAAGTATAAATCACATATTTAAAAATCTTTACATAGTTTATAAGTAGGTACTCCCTTATATCCCTACCTCGGTAAAATCAAGAAACAAGTAAAAATTAAAAATTTCAAAAATCCCCGACATTCGCCATTTTGTGGTGGTGGCCATCTTGGATTTGCATAGTGCTATTCTACTAATCAAGCTCTTTAATTTGATACGCATATTGAGGGAGTCGTCAAAAAATATGTGATCCGCCATTTTGTAGCGGTGGCTATCTTGGACTGATTTTCATAGCTAAAAACAAAATTTCCCGACTAATTCACCTTTCAAACAAAAAAAAACGGCATTCAAATCGGTTCACCCGTTTTAGCACTACGGTGGAACAGACAGACAAACAAACGCACACATACACACACATACAGACATGTTAAACTTATAATACTCCGTCATTTTTTGCGTCGGGGGTTGAAAACATAGTCATCAATACCAATCGTTTTATACTTACCGGAAAAAATTGTTTATTTCGGAATTAAACGGATGGGTTTAATTGGTTTTATACTGGCCTTACATGTATAATTGTATACTTATGCCACAAAAAAATTGAAAAAATATATTTTCAAACAAAGCGCTTAATTGTCCACTAGGCGCTAAAGTTCTCAAATGCGCGCCAAACATACCAAAAAATCGTTAGATTTAGCGCCAAGAGTGCTAAAATATAATACAAGTGTAAATTGAAAATTTAAAAAACCCCCGACAATCGACCCGTGAATCCTCGATCGTTGTCTTATCAAAATGAAAATTAACGTTATTTATTTTATTACCGTTAATCCTGCGGAATTATTTTAATCGTGTGTTAACAGAATAGGTATAGATCGACCACAATCTCATGAAAAATGGGGAAGTTAAATTTTGTACTAAGCAACACTAGGTTAACTCGGCTGCCCTAGTGATAAACAAAGTAATTATTACATTCAGAACACCTTACCTGGGATCGTTTCACGAAACGAAAAATCCAGCAACTGCATTTTAAATACAAAAACAAAGTAATCAACATCCAATTACTTTGTTTTTGTGTTGTGCTTGTTGTTTACTTGGTTTTTGCATTTATATTCCGGGTTAGTGAGTGCAGTTAGACTTGCCTTTACACAAGTTTAAGAACTCTATTAAAAATATGCTCATAAAAAGAGGATATTATACAATTGAAGATTATATAAATGATAAAAAAGCATGGAGCAATTTCTCAATGACAGGTTGCTTGGAAACAATCTAAGAAAATTTAACTCATGTCTTAAAATGAGTATTTGATTATTTATTTATTGGTGTTCAATTCGATGCTTTGATCATGGGTAGCCTAAGTATGTCACGCTCTCTTTAAACATTTCTGTGGTGGTCTCGTGTGGTGCGGGTTGTTACGTTCCCTCGAATATGGTTGAGCGATGCAATGGCTGGATCATGCGTCATAATCGTGAACGGGTGCCACCGTCGGAAATGGGGCTACTTTTGTCTGCCCTTCTTCACATGTGTAGAATTGTAAGCACCATTCCGAACCTGTGGTAGATTCATTTGTCGATTCGTAAGCGCTTGTGAAAGTTTATCTGAATAAAATTGAAGATTACTTATATAAATGATAAAAAGGCGTGGATTTGACTCGTTCCAGCAATGCGCGAGACGGCAATTCAATCATGTACTTAACATAAAATTGTTATATTGATATTGTAAATTTGGAAAAGAGCAACCGCCGAGTTTCTTGCTGGTTCTTCTCGGTTGGAATGGCATTCCGAACCAGTGGTAGATTCATTTGACTATTCAAAAGTACTTGTAAAAGTTTATTTGAATAAAAAACTTTTCTATTCTATTTCTATTCTAGTTACTTTGTTTGGGCAATTTAAATTTCAGTAAACGGTTCAAGTTATTTGAAATATTAAACTGTGGTAGTTAAAAAACTACTCGACATAAAACTTTTGTTAATGCAAGAAGTCAATTTCACAAAAAATGTCAATTGCTTTGTTTATCGCTAGGGCGGCCGTAGTGTTGCTAACCTTGGAATTTCATTTCCCTATTTTTCATGAGATTCTGGACGATCTATACATAGGTATGTGTGCATCAGGGACTGAATAACCGGAATTTAATGGTAGTTTTATTTAGCGGTAATGGGCCTACCCTTTTAATAAAAGTACCGAATTGTTTAAATACCTATAATTTCGGTACCGCTTCATTTCGGTACCTCTTTATTTCTGTGCCTTTATATTTCAGTTTACCGGTACCGAAATAAAATTTCGGTACCGAAATTTTATTTCGGTACCGCTATTTATATCGATATTTTTATCTAATAAGGCTTTACTTTGATGTGCCGTTGAATGAATCCCACCACTTCGGCATTCTATATTCTTTAATATTCTTATTTTTAGATTAAAATTAGCATTTGGAATTTCTTAAAATCCTTACGTTTTAACAAACACAGGAACCGACGGGAAGCGGGGGACGCGCGGCGCGCGGCACGTGGTAAAATTCTTCACCCCCGCGCGCGCACCTTTTCGTATTTTTTCGGTACCGAAATCGCAAAGCGGTTAAATAAAGGTATCTTTTATAAAGGTTGAGATTTCGGTACCTATTTTGTACCGGTATGATAACGGTGGTATGTACCGGTATGCTCTACCGCTTTCAGTCCCTGGTGTGCATTAAATTTTTTAACGGTATTCTATGGGTTTTTCTAATTAATTTATGGTCTGTGTCTATGGTTGACACAGTTTTATTTTGCGTGGTCTATGGGGCCTGTCACACTATCAATACCGTATCACGATCCACGGATCGCGGATTTCAAGACCATCCGGAAATCCATCAGTATTGACGCAAAAAAAGCGGCCAAACCATCAATAATTGGATCGCGTATCGCGGATCGCGTGATAATACTGATAGTGTAACACCCCCCTATGGACACAGACATTGACGTTTGATTTTGCCGTTAGGAGAAGTAAATTTCGAATATTTTGAATTGTACTGTTTATGTCACGTTTATGTACTTCATTGGTATTTGAAATAAATAATTTTTGATTTAAAGTGAATTGTAACTTTTTGCGTAAATTTTGTACATTGGGGTGATTTTAGTTGCAATATTTTACAATTAAAAGATATCTAACCTAAAACCGGTATGGAAACTAAAAGCGAAATATTCACCCAACGTTTGATAAAAGCAGTAATATGGAATATTTGCTTGCAAACTATTATAGCTATACTGTTGGTATTTTTCGTTCAAATCGATTTGATCCACCCTATAATGTGGGTAACTTCTACATTGAATGATATATTCAGCTGGAGGATGAGTCTTAACATAGTCCTTCTTGGATTAGTGTCTTTTTTTCAAGCTTACATATATGGAAGTCAGTACTCAACGCCAGTGCCAAAATACTTTACCAGGATATCTATGTTTTTGAATATGTTCTCAATACATAACATTATATTCAGTACACTATATGCTCTGAATGGATACTTTACAATGAGCTTATATTCATCGTTGGCTAAAAGATATTTCAATGTTTTAAACAAGAAATGTGAAAACTATGATGGGCAGTGTTTGATGGAGCAAAGTTTATTTTTGCAGATTGGTGGGATGTGGATGGGCTTATATTATTTTACTACATCTCATTTGTTTGGTGCAGCTGTTTTAACATTCCCACATATTTATCAAGAGAAATTTCAACAGATCAAACTAGTCATTAGCAATATTTTATCAATGGGTTTTCAGCATTCAATGATGCCAGTTGCTTACTATTGTGCGTTTTACTTCATATGGGGCAGCAAGCCAAGGAGTGTAGTATCCGATGTTTACAGTTTGTACTTGGAAGATCCACCATTAGATAATGTAATTAATTTAATAAGCTCTGGAATATGGATTGGCCTCTGGTTCTACACAAGCCTGTTTTTTATTTCTATTTATGCTATGAAGACAGTTTTCAACATAGTGCTCACAGAACCTATGAAGTTTCCTATAGAGTCTAACAAACACATGACATTGAATACTGCTCTCTCTCAAAGGTTGCAGTTCACAAGTTACTTGGGTGCCTTGGACTTGAAGAACATGTCAATGACTGATCCTGCAAGAAGAGCTCAAATCTTTACCCTTTCTCAGCCGGGTGGACATCCAAAGAATTGGAACAATTTGTTAGAAAAATGTTTGTACATTATAAATGAATTTAATAAGGAGTTAGATAGTATTAATGGAGATTCTTATGCAGCGGAAGTGGGCACCAAGAGTAGAAGTGGTTTCAATAGAGTATCACTGTCTAGTCCACCACCACAATACACTGGCACATTGCGAAATATGGCTACATCTCCCCATCTGCTGGAATTGAAAAACCATAAAAATACTGTTGATGACACATTTGCTACTGCTGTGAAAGAAGAGTTCAATGGTTTTCTTCAGAAGCTATGCCAGAAACCAGGCATTAGTTACTTTTTTGGGGAGCTTGTTGATACTAAATTAAAATTTATTCTCCTCCAAGCGCAGCCTGTTATATGGACATGCGAAGGTCTGGCCTGCATTGTATCATCATCGTTGAAAGAAGACAAATATGGTGTAGTGCAGAATGACTTGCCCGTACTATTATCAACATTAATAAGTCTTAAGCAAAATCTAGATAAATTGACTAAACCTGGTCTTGTGCCTAGAAAGCATATTCTTAATGATTCACTTGCAATAAAAATTAGATCAGCTCTTTTGTCTTCAGTTAAAAGAAGTTTATATAAAATTGTACTTACATTTGCAAAATACATTCACGAGATACCACTGGACCATGATGTGCAAACTGCTATTCAACCATTTTTATTATGCAAAGAGCCATGAATGTGATTTTTTGTATCTAGTTTAATAAAATTACTTAACTTTTGTATCAATTGTTTTTCATTGAATTATTTTAAAAATAAGAATAATATATTTTAGGGTCTACTAGCGACTCGACCCCACGGGTAGTAGAGTATGTTATGCCTACCTACATGGATTTTTACAGGCAGTGTTTTTGATGAAAGCTCCCAGGCGCGGGCGGCTTGACTTTTTCCCGATATTTTCAACAATTATCGTCATTTTCAACCAATTTACACAAAACCTTAACAAATCATACACCTGAACCTTCCTCATGAATCTGAATTCCTGTCTATAATTGGTGAAAATCGCATGAAAATCTGTTTCAGTAGTTTATCGTGAATGGACAGATGCGATGGGGACTTTGTTTTATATGTAGTGATAGTGGCACAGATGAGCTGCATTTGGGCTGGCCAACAGAGTCCAGTCCGTGTATTGTTTACGTACATAATATATGTACCTGTACTAGAACTGCATACAAACTGCACAGTTGATTGATAGTTGCGATATATTTATGTCAACTGCATTTATCTGCATTATTCTAAATAAGTAGGTATAACTCGCCAGATACGAGCAAAGAAAGAAAGAAAACAGCCATCAACAAAAACTACTATAATATATTTACTAAATAAATAAAATTTTACACAGTAACTATTTGTTTTAAGTATTAACAACAATCACAGCTACAAAAACTAATTGAATTTCCATTAGCACGCTGCACGGTAAATCTTTAGAAAATCTTTTATATGCTACCTATTTTTATTTTATTTAAAATCATAGATTGTGAGATGTAAGTACTTATTAGAGTTAAAATCTGCTATTGAAGTATTGAGAATGTAAAAAATGTTTTTATAGTAGAGTATCCTCATCTCGCAGTTCACTGCTCAACAGCAGGGAGCGTTGGCTGGCCGCACCCAGTAAAGCTGTTCTTTCTGCCGAGGACGTCGCCGATTCGCAGCTCAGAGACGCTGTGAAAACGATTGGTTTTAAATAAATTAAATAAGGTTTATTATATTAGGTTACCTAATATAATAAACCTTATTTAATTTTAGGTAGGTACTATTAGGAACTATTAGTTTTTATTTCCAAGGTTAATCTTCGATTGATTATGTTCTAGCCAATTAGTAGATAGGCTGTCGACCGTCAAATAATGAGAAAGTCAATGTGAATGCATTTCACGATGCCAGGGTATAGGTGTAAAAATATACACAAGAGTAAGGTCTAAAGGTGGTAAAACTAAGTAATATGAAACATTTTTGTAAACATATTTTGCTTAGGTAAGTATATCACACAGGTGAAAACCAATTTTTTAATTTGTAAGTATAGGACTGCATATTTCTTATAGATATTAGAAGGTGCCTAGGTACCTACATTTATTGATCGAAGGTTGCTGTTACGTAATTGAATATTATGGAGTTGATAGTGTTAGTAGGCAAGTAGGTTTATTATGATTTATTAGACATGTTTAAAAATATCACACTAAGGGCCTGTTTCACCACCTACTGATAAGTGTCAGAAGTCAGTAGCCTAAACGTTATTATTATTTCTATGCCTAAACGTAAGTTTTGTCACTTTCTTACTTTATGTCGAGTAACAAAGACAAAAGTTGTGAATAAGCTATTCGACCCTTATCAGAAGGTGGTGAAGCAGGCCCTAAATCTAAGAACAAGCAAACCACGGACATTAAAAGCAAAGCATTTAGCCATGTAGGAATACCTACTTAAAGAGCTACGAGTAGGTACACAGTTATTGACGAAAAGCAGCCTCTAAAAGGTAGGAGAGCCAAAAGTGTTATCATGGAGATATAGGAGTAATATAGGTACTGCAGACAACTAGTCAAGGAATATACTAAGTACTTCTACCGAAGTTATTTTATCTCAATAGTACCTAGTTGTCTGCATTTGTGCTTTCGGAGCATGTCTGATCAACGGTTGCACCGTTGATTACAAACGTTCGGTTGCACAAAATTAACTGTCAATTCGTATGGCAGAGCCTGTTTTTTTGTCGGATGGAGTAGGTAGATACCCTAATGGTCGCTCTACAGCCTCACCGGAGGGTTTCGGCGAGCGCAGACACTTTTCCAGAGGGTACTTGGATTAACAGCCCCCGTACACTGGGCCACTAGTGGCGACGACTAGTGGTCACAAGTAGCAAGCGTCGACCACACCCGCAGCTTGTGGCTCGAACGCAGCCACTCGAGCGCTCAGTGTGCGACGGTACCATATAAAATGTATGAAAAATCTCTTCCGCAACTTGTGGCGGCCACTAGTCGTCGCCACTATAGTGGCCCAGTATGCGGGAGCGGGGCAAGGGGAAGGGCGTGGGGGTGGGGGGTACTGCGAGGCGGTACATACGAGCGGTTTACCGTCGGGGCTGGCGTGCGGCGTGGCGGAGTCGCTGCGCGCGGCGCGCACCGACCCGCCCGGCGACTCCGACATGGACGCCTGCAGGCTGTAGCTCTCCCTGGTACAGAGCGTCGGACGTAAGGCCGATATCTCACTAGGATACCATGGTAGCGCCACCAGCGGGTGCGCAACAAAGTACACCACGTGAGATACCTTCCACAGAGCTGTATAGGTAGGTACATTTTGTTGGTAGCACGACTAGTTGCTCCTAGTGATTAACACTTCGGCCTCCTTTTCGTGCGGACCGAGTTCGATCCCCGGCACGCACCTCAAAGTTTCGGAGTTATGTGCGTTTTAAGTAATAAAATATCACTCGCTATAACGGTGAAGGAAACCATTGCGAGGAAACCTGCACGCCTGAGAGTTCTCCATAATGTTCTATGAAGTCTGCCAATTTGCGCTTAGAGCGAGGTGAACTACGACCTAAACCTTTCTCATTGTGAGAAGAGACCCGTGTCCTGTAGTGGGCCGGTAATGGGTTGATGATGATGATGATGATGATGATGACGATGATGATGATGAATGTAACCTGTATCCGGAGGTGGAGGAGGTCTGCGAGATCTCGCTGTCGTAGGAGGTGTCGGTGACGGTGGCGGCGGGCTGCAGCAGCGCGGGCCACGCGCGCCGCGGCGGCGTGCTCTCGGGCCCGGGCGACGAGCACTCGTCCGACTCCAGCCGGACCTGGCTCGACGCCTAGTACACCCCAACATAACAACCCCTCAATTATTTCTGAAGATAATAATCCGTAATTTAATAATAACAGCTGTAGTAGGCTTTTAGTCACTGAATCGTCACCTGAGGCTCGGGCTTGGCGTGGCGACTGCGGCGGAACTTGAAGGTCTTCTTGGAGGGTCCGTGCGAGCGCTGCAGCCGCGGGCGCTCGTCGTGCGCGCCGTCCGCCGCCTCCTCGCACGACTCGCCCGACACCGCCGACACCCCCGACACCCCCGACACCGCCGACACCCCCGACACCGCCGACACCCCCGACACCGCCGACACGGGCGACACGGGCGACAGCGGCGTCAGCGCCGCCTCGCCTATCACTCCTGTCGCACGGTAACATTTAACCTGTCTTTAGTTTGTTAAAAGCACGCCTGTCTCACTTCACTGTGTGGTCACCGGCGCGACCCGTCAGTGCAAATTCTGTTATTGAAGTTATACTTCTTCAGGCGCGTTATGAAAAAAAATCAGCCAAGTGCGAGTCGGGCCTCGCTCTTTCAGGGTTCCGTACATAATTATGAACAATATAATATTTTGGGTCTAAGAAATATTTAATTTCCGAGCTAGACATCGCAACAAACCGTGAAAGAAAAATGTTCGTTTATTTTGGTCACAGCTTATAAACTATTTAATAAATCGTTGTTTTCAGTATTTGTTGTTTAAATAGAGCATATAGTACATAATATACTGAAATATCATATTCCCAACTAGTTTAGTTTTTGAGATAGCCCCCGTCACAAAAATGGTCTAAAACTGACAACTTTGATGGCCTCCCATTCCCTTATTTTTTGAGATAAAAATTAAAAAAATATATATTTGTACTGTACTTAATGAGCTCTAAACAATGATACCCCACAAGCTAGGGTAAAGAAAAATTTTTTTTTCCGGCTCCTTTTTCATGTATGGGAGCCCCCCTGAAAAATAATTTAATTCAATTTCTAATTCAATATTTGATTTTGGGTTAACGTTTTACACTAAATACCAAAATTTCAGGTTTGTAACTCATTTCGTCTGCGAGCTAGAGACCTGTGACCGGCGGACAGACGGACAGACAGACAGACAGACAGACAGACAGCCGAGTGACATTAATAGGGCTCCGTTTTTACCCTTCGAGTACGGAACCCTAAAAATTATGATAGTGACTTGTTATGATGCGCGCGCACAGGGTGACACGACATGTTATAGTTGGCAACGTGTGACAGTCGAGAGGTCTGACCTCTCGACTTTTAGACGCTTCACAAGCAAACATGGCCATCTCTCGCGCTATCTACTGTCTGAATGTAATTAATTATTTGCACGCAAAGAAGTATAACTTCTTACTCGGATACAGACACTTTTTATACCACGTCAGATGAGACGATAGAAAGAGAGAGTTCTGTATAACTCGACCAAGCCAACTAGGCACCTAGAATATAGAGGGCCGCATACAAATCAGGTACCGAGTTCGCTTGGTCGAGATATAGATGGATATAAAGTTTAGGTACTCGTCGCTGCACCTACGGTACCTAAATAGGAACAACTGTGTGTGGAACAAAGTGTGTGCACAACCGCAGTTGCACTTTAAATAAATAAATAATCATTTATTCGAGATTTAACAGCGCCGCAGATATAAAATTTTTCATCTGTCCTCAATAATTATCTTACAGGTAAATAAACTATCTAACTATCTTATATTAATTTTTAAATGATACATTTGAAGTATTTTACCTGTGGTCAATTTATACTCTACGGATGACACGAAGCGTAGTTTCGTCTGCATGTTGCCGTACGGCGGTGCGCTGAGTACAGGTTTCTGGTCTCCGCCGAAATTATTGTTCATTGCTCCTACGAAATCAAACTACTATTTAAAAAAAATATTTCGTTTGAACAATTTGACCTCATAAACAAAGCGACAGAACGTTTAATAACATTACACTAAATAAACGGAGAAGCAATAAAATTCGGCTATCTAAAAAATAAATCGCTAACTTAAACACATTATAATAAGAAACTGTCTAAGGAGTATCTCTAAGTAGTAAGTGCTCTCCATACATTTCTATACAAATCAGTGTGCAAGTGTCCCCTCTAAACTCTACCTACTATACCAGTGACTCGATCCACAACACCGAACCACAGAGTACCTACAAAGGGGAAGCTTCTACAAGCGGCCCGCTGTAGGTACACTCACACATATGCGCATGTTTGTCACCAACTGTACCGGTTAGTGGAACGAGCGCGCGTCCGTGAACCGTTGGTGAGTGTGTTTGTGTGAGTATACCTACAGCGAGCCGCTTGTGGAAGCTTCCTCTCTGTAGATGTACTACTCGTGTGACCGAACCCCGCGAGTGCTACTAAAGGTAGGATGACATCTATAGCGTGTACTCTGTCTACTTAGACTCAAGGCACAGTTAAAACGAGACAGATTTATGTCAGGCACATATTTATGTCCCGTTTTAACTCAGTCTTGAGTCTGAGTAGAGTCAAAGAACGCTCTATAGATCTTACCCTAAGACTATGAAAAAGGAATCCCTAGAAACGCTGAATAGATTTTATTCGAATTTCCATCAATGGATAGTGTCTCTTGGAAAAGATTTCTGCATAGAATAGATAAGTTTTTTATTCAAATAAACTTTTACAAGTGCTTTTGAACTTATATATTTAAATAAACTGGCTGATGCCCGCGACTTCATCCGCGTGGATCCATATAAATCTCGGATAAACTTTCAACCCCTATTTAACCCTTTTAGAGGTAGAATTTTCAAAATCCTTTCTTAGCGGATGCCTACGTTATAATAGCTATCTGCACGCCAAATTTCAGCCCGATCCATCCAGTGGTTTGAGCTGTGCATTGATAAATCAGTCAGTCAGTCAGTCACCTTTTCCTTTTATATATTTAGATTTAGAAGAAGAAGAAGAAGATTTAGATTAGAATTTAGATATGGCCTGCCTAAATACTTGAGGCAGGTCAGCGAGTCAACAACAACTTGCCTATGTTCGCGTTGGCGTTGTTGAGATTGTTGTTGCTGTGGTCGCTGAACCTGCGGTTGTTGTTGTTGGGGGGCAGCTCGAACACGGGCTGGCTGGTCGTCGAACTGCTCGACAGTGATTCTGTAAAGTAACGTTTATTTCATGTGATGCCTTAATTGAAGACTCTTAAATTAATCTTTATCTGCGAGGCGTTAAATTATTATCTAATCGGCTTGCCAGATTTCGCAGTGCGAGAGAATTTTTGTACATATGAATGTTACCTAATTACGCTTATAAGTGGCAAACACATTCTAACCACAAATCCATTCGAAAAAACTGAAGAGATTTTGCTAAGCGAATCATTTTTTAAAATTGATATCAAATAAAGATGCTCGTTAATGTGTTCTATTAAAAAAAACATGTCGGCCATCTTGAATTTTAAGATGTTTTATCACAAATGAATTGAAAAACGTCGTCGTATGTCCGTATATCACATATACGGACGTTACGGTTATTACAATCTCGTAACCATGGTAAACCCTCGCCTGCGGCTCGGGCTTACAAACGTCATCTCGATTGTAATAACCTAATTACCGTCCTTGTATCACAATGTACTATTACCCCATATAGTATAACTGTTAACTATATTACGTCGTACTACTTTGTAAACGTCTGCCTGTCTCCTAACGCTGGGGCACAAAGAAATTTCAATTCTAAAAAAAACGGCCAAGTGCGTGGCGGGCCACGCGCAGTGTAGGGTTCCGTAGTCACAATCCTCGAAAAACAGATATAACTCCTTAACCTGTGAACCCTACTTAGCCATGATAGTTTTCCTTTAAAATTGATTTATATATAATACTAGCTGTTGCCCGCGGCTTCGCCCGCGTGTATTTCGGTTTTTCACAAATCCTGAGGGAATCGTGGATTTCTGGTTCCTGTTCCCGCTCCCTTTTCCAATCTTTATACTTACTTTCAAGGTAGTTTGCTATATTGATCTACCTATAGCTGTAGATTTGGGTTTTTTCAAAATCCCGTGGGAACTGTGAATTTTTTCAGGATAAAAAGTTGCCTATGTTTTAAGTCAGGGCATTATCTATCTTCATTCAAAATTTCAGCCAAATCTGTTCAGTAGTTGCGTTATAGAGTAACAAACATCCAAACATCCAAACATCTAAACATCCAAATATCCGCACTTTCACATTTAGATAATTATTTAATAACTAAATAGCTTTACATTATTTATTTATTAATTTATTTATTTATTTAGTTATTAATTTAGTATTTATTTAATTGCCTTCGGCCACCAGAGTGCGCAGCTGTCGTATCGAGATTCCGCCTGCGGCCGTCAGAGGTCATTGCAATTGCTTCGAGTTTCCAGCTCCGGCCGCAAGAGTTTTGACTATAAGAGGGCACTGCAATTGCTTCGAGTTTCCTGCTTAGGCCGCTAGAGGGCGCTGCGATCATTTTTAGTTTCCAGTTTTGACCGCACGAGGGCGCTGCAATCACTTCAAGTTTCTGGCCTAGGCCGCCAGAGGGCGCTGCGATCGTTTTTAGTTTCCAGTTTTTGCCGCAAGAAGGCACTGTGATCGTTTTAATTTCCAGTTTTGGCCGCAAGAGGGCGCTGCAATCGTTTTGTAGTTTCCAGTTTTGGCTGCTAGAGGGCGCTGCTATTGCTCCAAGTTTCCGGCTTAGACTGCCAGAGGGCGCTGAGATGGTTTTTAGTTTCTAGTTTTGGCCGCCAGAGGGCGCTGCGATCGTTTTAAGTTTCCAGTTTTGGCTGCTAGAGGGCGCTGCTATTGCTTCAAGTTTCCGGCTTAGGCCGCCAGAGGGCGCTGTGATCGGTTTTTAGTTTCCAGTTTTAGCCGCCAGAGGGCGCTGCGATCGTTTTTAGCTTCCAGTTTTGGCTGCTAGAGGGCGCTGCAATCGTTTTTTAGTTTCCAGTTTTGGCTGCTAGGGGGTGCTGCTATTGCTTCAAGTTTCCGGCTTAGGCCACCAGAGGGCGCTGTGATCGTTTTTTAGTTTCCAGTTTTGGCCGCCAAAGGGCGCTATGATCGCTTCAAGTTAGACCGCCAGAGGGCGCTGCAATCGTTTTTAGTTCCCATTTAAACTTTCATCCCCTATTTTACCACCCTTAAAAGCAGATTTTTCAAAATAAAATTTACAGAGTTTTATTATTTAAAACTCATAATCTAAATGCCGATTTTCAGGTCTGTAACTTTAAAAACATAGGACTTTCATAAAAAATTTCATCCCCTATTTTACCACCCTTAAGAGGAGATTTTCCAGAATAACTTATACAGGTTTTTATCATTTAAAAATTATAATTTCATATCCTATTTTCATATCTGTAACTTCTAAAACATAACCTTCCAACCCCCATTTTACCCCCTTAGGGGAGGATTTTCGTGAAATATTTTCCAGGCTGATATCTAAGCCCTAGAATTAACCTACCTTCCAAATTTCAAGTTGATAATAGCAAAATTATAATTAAAACTTCCCATTAAAACTTTCATTCCCTATTTTACCACCCTTAAGGGAAGATTTTTCAAAATAAAATATACAGAGTTTTATTATTTAAAACTAATAATCTAAATGCCGATTTTCAGGTCTACCCCCATTTTACCCCCTTAGGGGAGGATTTTAGGGATATTAAATAGCCTATAACCTGCCCCAAAAGTTGGACAACCAAATGAAAAAAGAATTTTTCAAATCCGATAGGTACTTCCAGAGATTAGCGCGTTCAAACAAACAAACAAACAAACAAACAAACTCTTCCGCTTTATTATATTAGTATAGACTACTGCTGTGAATTTTTTCAAGTTCCTATATCCATTTGGCTGATAGAGGGGGGGACACTTGACTCTAATAAAAATTAGCACTTTAAAACATCATATTTTACAAACGGATCTAGAAATTGAAAAATGATGTTCCCACACCCACAGTATTTTTAAAAGACCTATTCAACGATACCCCTATGGGGTAGACGAGAAAAAAATATTCATCCCCACTTTACATGTAGGGGAGCTACCCAAAAAAAAATATTTATCAAAATTTTATTTCACCACTTTGTCGGCGTCATTAATATTTATACCCATGCCGAATTACAGATTTCTAGCACTAATAGTCTCTGAGATTAACCGAGGACGGACGGACAGACAGACGGACGGACATGGCGAAACTGTAAGGGTTCCTTGTTTACTACGGAACTCTAAAACAGGGTCACCTCGTTGTGCCGAGAGCGGGGCGGAGGGGTGGTCGGGCGTGCGCGGCGCGGGCGCGCGGCCCACCAGCATGGAGATGAGCGACGGCCGGTGCTGCTGCTGCTTGTCGGGCAGCGGCGCGCGCGGCGCCGCCTCCGACGCGCGCTTGCCGCCGCCGACACCGATGTTCTCCAGTTGTTCTGCAAGGGACACTACCGACTGAATCGACTGTGTGAGTCTTAAGGTGTGTAAAAGTGTCTCTGTGTTACATGGAAATCACATTTCTCGTACATAGTCAGAAATATAAACGGTTCGAATGCCACTGGTTCCGCAATTTTTGATACGTAACCCCAAGGGCGGCCAGGATTTGCTAAGGAGAGAGCGAAGCGAAGGTGAGTTAGTAACTAAACTGAATGAATTAATGAAGTAAGGAATGAATGACTGTGCGAATGTCATTGAAGTGTGTGGGACGCGGGGGCATCGGATTATATCGGTATATCGGTAAATCACGAATCAGAAACAAATGTAAGTATACAATTTTGCGCACCACGCACGGTTCATTCAAATTAATTTATTTAGGCGCGGTAATTTTGAAATTGTTCGGTTAATCATTACTTCATCTAGGCTCAGGTAAGCGACATATCCAATCTCGAACAGCGCTTCGTGTTCACCGAGAACAGGGTTGCTAGAAGAAAATCAAATAACTGAGAAGAAGGTAGCTGGAAGAAAATCAAAGAACTAACAGAGGGTAGGTAGAAATAAACCAAAGAACTAACCGAGAAGAGGGTAGGTAGAAGTAAATCAAAGAACTAATCGAGAAGAGGGTAGGTAGAAGTAAATCAAAGAACTAACCGAGAAGAGGGTAGGTAGAAGTAAATCAAAGAACTAACCGAGAAGAGGGTAGCTAGAAGTAAATCAAAGAACTAACCGA
Source organism: Melanargia galathea (assembly GCA_920104075.1). Classification (NCBI taxonomy): domain Eukaryota; kingdom Metazoa; phylum Arthropoda; class Insecta; order Lepidoptera; family Nymphalidae; genus Melanargia; species Melanargia galathea. The sequence goes on along the minus strand of OV049869.1, from coordinate 11,909,552 downwards.
GAAGAGGGTAGCTAGAAGTAAATCAAAGTTCTAATCGACAAGAGAGTATTTAGAAGAAAATGAAAGAACTTACCGAATTTATAGTTATCGTGCGTATCCCTCATATTGCGCAGCTCCCGAGCCAGCTCGGCGAGCAGCGAGCCGCGAGCGCGCGCCGCGGGCAGCTTGAGTCCGCGGATGCGCTCGCGCACCACGAACTGCATGTGCCGCTCGTGGTCGCCGATCGGCGGTTGGGACAGCTGCGAATGTAGGTACTGACCTATAACTTGACCTTTAAAGTTGAATGAGTGAATTTAAAGAGTGAATAGGCATTTTCCGGGCAAGCGCTAGGCTGCATCTTTACTTACCTTCGATTGCTAGTCTATTTAAAAAAAATTCTCTATACAAGTACGATGGACTATAATATTAAAGCACAGACGTATAAAGAGAAGCAGACCTAACATAACAAAAAAATTGGCGTGCCAATTACGCCTACATACAAATTTCACGTACACATTGACAGTAAACAGGGCCGAACTCATGCAAGCGAGGGTGAGGGACTGAACTCGTAACGCGGAATCAGACTTAGGCGTTGTCGCCGTATTAGAAAGCGATTACGCGGTCATCGCGCGGTTGATTTTGTATCTATAATCGCGCGAACATTGAGATTATTATTCGAGTCACTAGGCCCTTGAAAGTATAGTCAAATAACACTATTGCCAGATTAGTATAGATAGTAAAGCGTAGCGTAGTGACTGACCTGCAGGCCTATAATTAAGTATCTGTGATATGAAATTTATCGTAGACTAGCTTTTGCCCGCGGCTTCGCCCGCGTGAATTTCGGTTTTTCACAAATACTGAGGGATAAGTAGATTTCTGGTCCACCCGCCCCCCGCCGCGCGGCGGCGTACCGCGGTACCGCGTACGGCGACCGCAGGGCGCAGGGGCGTGCGGCGCGCGCGGTGCGGGGAGTTCCGTGTAGCGCGAGTGTCGGCCGTCGCGCGCAGCGAAAATATCTATCAGGGCGTTTTTAACATTCATTTCAACACAACTCCTTTTTTGAAAGTCGGTTAAAAAAGTAGCCTATGTTACTCCTTGGTTAATCCTCTACTTGTCTGTGAAAGTCCCGTCAAAATCGGTTCAGCCGTTCCGAAGATTAGCCCGTTCAAACAGACAGACAGACAGACAAAAATTTTAAAAACGTGTGATTCGGTTATGGTATCGTTCAAATAACCATATGAGCTTAATATGTGGTAGTTATTTCGAAATTACAGACAGACACTTCAATTTTATTTATTAGTATTAGTATATAGATACTAATCATTAATCTGTGATGAAATTAATTTGAAAACTACGGTAAAGTGGCATCAAATTGTTAAACCCTTATTTTACATTCTGTAACCTTAATTTCCAACTGGGATGCAGTTCATCATCATCAGATGTTACACAATGTAAAATGATGGTTTGATAATTATTTGATGGGCACATTTTCATAGGTTCTAACGTTTTCGTTACCACTGAGATACAGAATAGGCCTGCTGATTTATGATTCGCTTCGTGCTCTATGTTATGACGTGACACTTCACTCGAATGAAATAGGTAGGTAGTTAAACTAGTGAAACGCTAGTTTGTAAACTATTTATCAAACTAACTTTTTACTAGTTTAACTACCTAACTATTTCATTTGACCTACCTTACCTATGTAAAATGAGTAAAATAAATAAAAACAAACAAAAGTTTCAATTATTTATTTTTAAACAAAACTAAGTATTTTTTCTTAATAATTTCATTCCGATAGATTGCTTTGCTTTGCATTATGCTTCATTCTTAAATCAAAATAAAATTTAACAATCACCTTAATCATTAATTGCAAATGATTGAAATCATGTTCATCATTGGTCTTAAACTCACTACAATTATTCGATAAATCAGCTATATACATTATCATGCTATTATAACTTATATTTCCTTTAATCATTTTCAAAACTTCTTCACACGATTGAATTATTTTAATCAAACCATTCGATGGGTAAATCAAATCTCTCCTGTCCTTTTTGTTGTCCACTAAATGTGCTTTAAAATGCTTAGAACATAGTACACTCGATGATTTGGGATGCCAATTTTTTTTATTCATGTTAGTCAACCAGGCATTTCTTAGTTTTCGTCCTTTGGGAACCTGAAAAATGATTTCATTTTTATAATTTGTCCGTACCTACTTTTATCTAATCAACCTTCAAAATATACCTACTAAACAAACTTTGAGCCTGAATACGGCCCTGTAAAATTGCACAAGTATATGAAACATCAAACGAGATCAGAGTATCAAATTATTGATAAATATTGCAACAGGGATCTACTAGAACCAAAATTACTATAACTATTTACGAGTTTTGGACATATAATAAATAGGGACTGCTTCTAAAATGCCGAACGATTATTATTAATCTCACAGTAACCATGTAAACAAATTACGAGACTATGGCACATGAAAACTTACCGATAAAAATTAATTTCAGGTGTTTTCCTTTATGAAGAATTGCTGCACAGAGGTGCACTACACTTAACCATTTTATTTTAGTATTCTTGGATCTTAAGACTTGATTTTAATGCAAAAATAAAATAATAAACAACTCGCAGGTTATGATCTTGTTTTTGACATAAGCACCATTTGTAGCATATTTGTAGCTTAGCAACATAGCGGTTTGCCTCAAGATCAATTTTTTCTATGAGTGCGTAAGTGTTGCAACAACAGAAAAAAAGAGATAGAGTCATATATTTTTGGTTGGAGAGAAACAAGCGCAGATATTATTTATTCTCTTAGATGTAGTTGTGAAGATTATGTTAGGTCTGCTTCTCTTTATACGTCTGTGTATTAAAGTTACCTTCACTTGCTAGGCTATTTCAAAAAAATATCTATACAAGTACGCTGGACTATAATATAGCTGTAGACCATGTGACGAATCAATTTGATTATTGTTATGTCGGTGCTGATTGTCAATTGCAAATTGGAGTGTGAACGTGCTTGGAACTAATGTTAATCGTATGAAATTGTATGTCTTTAGTTTCCAGTATTTTCATAGTTCAGTTTAGTTGTGCATAGTGTACCGATACCTTGCCAAAAGCCTTTTACGAGAATTCTATGCTCAGTTTGAAGAGTCAGTGACGTACCTTGTGCACGATGAAGGGCTGCAGCAGCACGTAGAGCGGCGTGCGGTAGGTGACGATGTACTCGAGGAAGTCCCACAGGTGGTGCGCGGCCTCGTTGCGGCGGCCCAGCTCGCGGATGGCGCGCGCTATGTTAGTGACGCACCTTGTGCACGATGAAGGGCTGCAGCAGCACGTAGAGCGGCGTGCGGTAGGTGACGATGTACTCGAGGAAGTCCCACAGGTGGTGCGCGGCCTCGTTGCGGCGGCCCAGCTCGCGGATGGCGCGCGCTATGTTAGTGACGCACCTTGTGCACGATGAAGGGCTGCAGCAGCACGTAGAGCGGCGTGCGGTAGGTGACGACTGACGATGTACTCGAGGAAGTCCCACAGGTGGTGCGCGGCCTCGTTGCGGCGGCCCAGCTCGCGGATGGCGCGCGCTATGTTAGTGACGCACCTTGTGCACGATGAAGGGCTGCAGCAGCACGTAGAGCGGCGTGCGGTAGGTGACGATGTACTCGAGGAAGTCCCACAGGTGGTGCGCGGCCTCGTTGCGGCGGCCCAGCTCGCGGATGGCGCGCGCTATGTTAGTGACGCACCTTGTGCACGATGAAGGGCTGCAGCAGCACGTAGAGCGGCGTGCGGTAGGTGACGATGTACTCGAGGAAGTCCCACAGGTGGTGCGCGGCCTCGTTGCGGCGGCCCAGCTCGCGGATGGCGCGCGCTATGTTAGTGACGCACCTTGTGCACGATGAAGGGCTGCAGCAGCACGTAGAGCGGCGTGCGGTAGGTGACGATGTACTCGAGGAAGTCCCACAGGTGGTGCGCGGCCTCGTTGCGGCGGCCCAGCTCGCGGATGGCGCGCGCTATGTTAGTGACGCACCTTGTGCACGATGAAGGGCTGCAGCAGCACGTAGAGCGGCGTGCGGTAGGTGACGATGTACTCGAGGAAGTCCCACAGGTGGTGCGCGGCCTCGTTGCGGCGGCCCAGCTCGCGGATGGCGCGCGCTATGTTAGTGACGCACCTTGTGCACGATGAAGGGCTGCAGCAGCACGTAGAGCGGCGTGCGGTAGGTGACGATGTACTCGAGGAAGTCCCACAGGTGGTGCGCGGCCTCGTTGCGGCGGCCCAGCTCGCGGATGGCGCGCGCTATGTTAGTGACGCACCTTGTGCACGATGAAGGGCTGCAGCAGCACGTAGAGCGGCGTGCGGTAGGTGACGACTGACGATGTACTCGAGGAAGTCCCACAGGTGGTGCGCGGCCTCGTTGCGGCGGCCCAGCTCGCGGATGGCGCGCGCTATGTTAGTGACGCACCTTGTGCACGATGAAGGGCTGCAGCAGCACGTAGAGCGGCGTGCGGTAGGTGACGACTGACGATGTACTCGAGGAAGTCCCACAGGTGGTGCGCGGCCTCGTTGCGGCGGCCCAGCTCGCGGATGGCGCGCGCTATGTTAGTGACGCACCTTGTGCACGATGAAGGGCTGCAGCAGCACGTAGAGCGGCGTGCGGTAGGTGACGACTGACGATGTACTCGAGGAAGTCCCACAGGTGGTGCGCGGCCTCGTTGCGGCGGCCCAGCTCGCGGATGGCGCGCGCTATGTTAGTGACGCACCTTGTGCACGATGAAGGGCTGCAGCAGCACGTAGAGCGGCGTGCGGTAGGTGACGATGTACTCGAGGAAGTCCCACAGGTGGTGCGCGGCCTCGTTGCGGCGGCCCAGCTCGCGGATGGCGCGCGCTATGTTAGTGACGCACCTTGTGCACGATGAAGGGCTGCAGCAGCACGTAGAGCGGCGTGCGGTAGGTGACGATGTACTCGAGGAAGTCCCACAGGTGGTGCGCGGCCTCGTTGCGGCGGCCCAGCTCGCGGATGGCGCGCGCTATGTTAGTGACGCACCTTGTGCACGATGAAGGGCTGCAGCAGCACGTAGAGCGGCGTGCGGTAGGTGACGATGTACTCGAGGAAGTCCCACAGGTGGTGCGCGGCCTCGTTGCGGCGGCCCAGCTCGCGGATGGCGCGCGCTATGTTAGTGACGCACCTTGTGCACGATGAAGGGCTGCAGCAGCACGTAGAGCGGCGTGCGGTAGGTGACGATGTACTCGAGGAAGTCCCACAGGTGGTGCGCGGCCTCGTTGCGGCGGCCCAGCTCGCGGATGGCGCGCGCTATGTTAGTGACGCACCTTGTGCACGATGAAGGGCTGCAGCAGCACGTAGAGCGGCGTGCGGTAGGTGACGATGTACTCGAGGAAGTCCCACAGGTGGTGCGCGGCCTCGTTGCGGCGGCCCAGCTCGCGGATGGCGCGCGCTATGTTAGTGACGCACCTTGTGCACGATGAAGGGCTGCAGCAGCACGTAGAGCGGCGTGCGGTAGGTGACGATGTACTCGAGGAAGTCCCACAGGTGGTGCGCGGCCTCGTTGCGGCGGCCCAGCTCGCGGATGGCGCGCGCTATGTTAGTGACGCACCTTGTGCACGATGAAGGGCTGCAGCAGCACGTAGAGCGGCGTGCGGTAGGTGACGATGTACTCGAGGAAGTCCCACAGGTGGTGCGCGGCCTCGTTGCGGCGGCCCAGCTCGCGGATGGCGCGCGCTATGTTAGTGACGCACCTTGTGCACGATGAAGGGCTGCAGCAGCACGTAGAGCGGCGTGCGGTAGGTGACGACTGACGATGTACTCGAGGAAGTCCCACAGGTGGTGCGCGGCCTCGTTGCGGCGGCCCAGCTCGCGGATGGCGCGCGCTATGTTAGTGACGCACCTTGTGCACGATGAAGGGCTGCAGCAGCACGTAGAGCGGCGTGCGGTAGGTGACGACTGACGATGTACTCGAGGAAGTCCCACAGGTGGTGCGCGGCCTCGTTGCGGCGGCCCAGCTCGCGGATGGCGCGCGCTATGTTAGTGACGCACCTTGTGCACGATGAAGGGCTGCAGCAGCACGTAGAGCGGCGTGCGGTAGGTGACGATGTACTCGAGGAAGTCCCACAGGTGGTGCGCGGCCTCGTTGCGGCGGCCCAGCTCGCGGATGGCGCGCGCTATGTTAGTGACGCACCTTGTGCACGATGAAGGGCTGCAGCAGCACGTAGAGCGGCGTGCGGTAGGTGACGATGTACTCGAGGAAGTCCCACAGGTGGTGCGCGGCCTCGTTGCGGCGGCCCAGCTCGCGGATGGCGCGCGCTATGTTAGTGACGCACCTTGTGCACGATGAAGGGCTGCAGCAGCACGTAGAGCGGCGTGCGGTAGGTGACGATGTACTCGAGGAAGTCCCACAGGTGGTGCGCGGCCTCGTTGCGGCGGCCCAGCTCGCGGATGGCGCGCGCTATGCGGCCCCACTCGCTGCATAGCTCGCTCGTGAAACACGCGCACACCACTTTCAGAGCTGCAAGGTTAATACACCAGACATACAATTTTATTGAACTAGTTTAAAACATCGATGCCCATTCGGCTAAGGGCTGTAGGTACCAATGTCGGTGCGACGTAGCACGTACCTAGGAAGGCGATCCTGTAGAGTATGTTGGAGAGGCGCGTGGTGTTGCGCGTGTCGCGGCTGCCGGTGAAGGTGAGCGAGTTGGCGCGCGCGTCGGTGGCCAGCTTGGCGTTGACGGCCACGGCCTGGCCGGGCGGCGCGGGCGGGCACAGCGCGCTCACCACCACCGACACCAGGTACGACACGTCCGACTGACGCAGCGGGGGCACGTCTGCACCACCAACAACAACCATTTCTCTTTAATACAAATCCTAATAGTAGATAGTTAAAATAATAAATGAAAGGCCTGTTTCACCACCTTCTGATAAGTGTCGGATAGCCTAAACCTAAAAGTAAGTTTTGTCACTTTCTTACTGTATGTCAAGCGCCAAGACAAAACTTGTGAATAAGCTATCCGACACTTATCAGAAGGTGGTGAAACAGGCCCTTAGTTCTATAATGATTGCTTTGGGTAGACGATCACAGAAAAAATAGGAAGAGCACAAGTCGAGCTTCGCTCGGGTTCCATACATATCACCAATTATCTAATTTTTTAAACTAAGTAGATACTTTTATTGGATGGTCAGATTGATAGCAGAGAGACAATAATCATTTTTTTTATTTTTTCACGTTTTATCCTTCGCTTGCTTAGCCGAAGGTAATGAGATTTTTGAATATTGAAAAAATCATTTGGTGAATGTTTAAAATGAGGTTGCCCAAATCTGAACTCGTGTATAATCTCAAATTGGAACCAAGAAAGTCATTAGATAAACGACACACGACTTCAATTTGAGAGAAAATGAAACTTCACTATGTTTACGATAAATAAGTTATTTGAAAAAATCACGCTGCCCTAACATGGATTCGAGCTCATCTAGAACAATTTCATAAAAGTATGTATGAAGACTATAAGGTTTATAAATTTAATAGAAGTATTATGGGTAACCTTTTCTTCCAGCTCCGACTCGTAGACTTAGAGGCATTATCAAATTCAAAAGCATGTTCTCAGTTTTTTCAGCCGTTGGAAATATTGGACTGCCGCCGCACATTTGTTCTAACGTGTAGCTGTCCTGCAATTAAATATATTTAAAAGAGGCAAATATGTAGTTATTTTATAAATCAGTCAAGAAAACGAATGTGACAAATTCATTTCACAATTTTTTATTAGTTCACTTGTTCGTATGGAGACACCGCCTAAATTGGTAACTGATTTTTCGATCTATTTCCAAATTTCAGATCGACCATTGACCGTGTAGATGATCATTGATCGTAGGATGACATTATAGAATACAATAAAAAACTTTATTTAAATGAACTTTTACAAGTATTTTTGAATCTATTCCATTACTTACTATAGAATTAAGGTAGGTAGTAGATGATTATTTATGGTACATTGAGCCGCTTGAGCGTTCAAGAGTACTTTTCAATCATAATGGTTAATACTTTGGTTGATATAAGATGGGCATTAGAACTCCATTTAAAGATGGTAGGATAATGATCGAGTTTCAACTCATTTGTTTTGCTGTTTCGAGCACTATTTTTAATCACGGTAGATACAAATTAAATAAAATGTTGTCTTCAACGAAGTCTTTTTAACCGATTTATAAAAAGAGGATTCTCAATTCGTCTGAATCTTTTTCTTATGTATGTTCCCCGATTACTCAAAAACGCCTGGACCGATATGGAAAATTCTTCTTTTGTTTGAAAGGATAAACTTCCTAGATCCCGTCGTCATCAGGTCATCTGATGATGGGATCTCGGAGAAATCGAGGGTATTTACTCTTCAAATTTTATGGTATATTGAATTCGGTTTAATTTTCCTAAAATATAGCTTGTTATGTATACGTTAACTGCTTCGTTGGTCTAGTGATTAACATATTCAACTGCAGATCACGAGGTCCCGGGTTCGATTTCTGCATGGAACAAAAATTGTTAGGTATTGGGTTTTTCTGTCAAGATTTTCAGTGCCAGCTAGTAGCTGGTAGTTGGCGGTATTTCACCCCTGTGCCTCGGAGACCATGTTAAGCAGTCGGTCCCGGTTATTATCACTATCATGTGACAATAGTCGTTAAACGTCAACCCGCATTGTGCAGGTCACAAGGAGCATCGTGGCGGGTCTAAGCTCTAAAATCCCCTTCTCCTATGAGAGAGGAGGCTTGTGCCCAGTAGTGTGACGTTAAAAGGCTGTGTGGTCCGTTTCAATAGAGTTGAGCTAAAATGTAAACCAACACACCCTTTTGCTAAAAAAAATACAGAATGGATTGAAATGAAACTTGGCACGATTTAAGTTTATACTACAAACTTAAATCGTGCCAAGTTTCATTTCAATCCATTCTGTAGTTTTTTTTAGCAAAAAGGTGTGTTGGTTTACATTTTAGCTCAACTCTATTGAAACAGACTATAGTAGTATTGGTGGTGGATGTATACGTTGTTATACTCAATACTTACTCCACTATGTCCCACTTGCAATGCGATCAAACGCACAACAGTGCTGCCGAAGTGCGGCGGAGGCGGCTGCGACATCAGAGCCGCCGTTGCCGACGATAAGTTCTCACCGCTGTTACTATCTGACACTATTAACGCCTAAACGAATAACAATCATTAATATTTCACAGAATAAAGAATCAAGGGAAGTATTATATTGTCCTTACTTCAAAAATTACAATAGTTACAATAGATATAATAATACAATAACTAGTGTCGCTTCGCTTGTGCACAAATCGTTACACTAAAGTAAGTTGAAAAGTTTAAAATTAGTGGTGACCTTTTGACAATGTTTCCTGAGGCACAGGACACTTATTGCTTTTACGGCCTGTTTCACCACCTTCTGATAAGTGTTGGATAGCCTAAACGTAAGTTTTGTCACTTTCTTACTTTATGTCAAGTGACAAGGACAAAAAGTTGTGAATAAGCTATCCGACACTTATCAGAAGGTGGTGAAACAGGCACTTAGACTTGTAAAGTAAGGGATAGTTGCAAAATCAGGCGATCAAAGTAAGATTACCGTTACTGTTAATTTTGAGCATTTTTTATTATTTACTGTTTATAAAAATTTGATCTTTATCCTTAACCGCGGATGTAATATACGAATACTAAGCTGTGGAACGCTTTGCTTGTGGGTGTGTTTGGTGGGCTAACTTTAACGGCTTACCGTTAAAGTTAGCAACTTGTTGCCTTTAAAATTAAAATTAAAAATTAGTTATGAGATTAATTGTGTACAAGCGAATTGGCACCAACGTCCGGTTCTTACTTGGACAGTGTTAAGAAGTGTTTTAACTGTCTGCCAGTGCACTATGTATGGGCATCGTAACATCGTTTCATAAATCCCCTTGAGTAAAATCGCTGCCGAGTCCCAATCCGTGTTTCTCTGAAAACGTTTTAATTAGATAACGAAACATTCGCAAATGTTGTTAAAAAAATCCCGACGCAATTCAAAATGATTTATATCATGTAGCTCTTATGAACTTATGACTCCTTCTATGACATTTCAACACTACCACCTGGTTGGTCGGAAGAAGAGAACCGGTTCAGTTGCGGAGAAGCGTTGACAAGAGACTTATCACTTACCTACCCTTATTGATACTAGAAAGAAGATTTTAATTTTAATTATTCGAGTATTTCAGTCTAATACGGTACAGAACTCACCCTTATGCTGGGTTTCTTGGCAATCTTCAGGAATACCTTATCAAGTCTGCGTAAAATCGTGATAAGTGCGGGCTTCAATGCGTCATCGGACCAGTCCGCCGCTGGGAGCATCTGCATCATGTACTGCTGCAAGCCCCTGCAGCCCATAGACTCCGGGTCGTATGGAGACACTTTCAGTAACGAATGGGCTATGTCGGCTAGGCGCTGAAAAAATTATATTATATTAATATTAAGCTATAAATATTTTGTTGATTTCGTAAAAATCAGTAATCATTTGAAGGTTCTCTTCTACTGGAAAGCATATTATGTACAATATTTAATTATTTATTGGAGCTACTGGCCTCAATAGCGTAAATAACGGTCAGGGCGCGTGGACTGAACTCACTGACTGACTGAAAAGCTCGACGGTTCAAACGCCACCCGGTGCACTATTGTCGTACCTACTTCTAGCATATTAACTATGTAGCTTTACACTTGAAAAACTTAAATGCTCACTGAGTGCTTTGCATAACCTTGAAATGTCAAGGTCAGGAGCCTTAGTTTTTAAATTTGAGTACTTATCCAAACAGAAATATTTTTGATCTATAAAAGTAGATACAATATTATCTCGTTAGTTCTTAGGCTGCGCACGCAGCGCGGTTTAGAAAAAGCGGTTTAGGAAAAGCTGAAAACGCCAAACCGCGTACAAACACGCACTGCGGTTGGCGTTTTACTTGATTATATTTCAGTACCATCATGGATTTCTGGCGAACAGCACGTGTTGTGGCTCTGTGCTCGCCTAGTCGAGACAATAAAAACCGAACGCGATTAATCGCAGTGCGTGCGCCCCCATACTATTACTATGGAACACAAAAAAATCGCGTTTTTATAAACCACGACCCAAATGTAGCAAGTTACGTTTTTAAAATCAGTCACTGAAAAAAGTCGCTAATGCGTGCGCTTGTATAGAAAGCAATGTGTTACATTTTTTTGCGGTTTCAGACTTGCGGTTAACCGCTCGTGTTTAACCGCGGTGCGTGCGCAGCCCTGCCTTACGAAGTTAATTGAGAGTAGCGAGTTTTATGATCCATTACCGTATGAGACTTGGAATCGAGCAGCTCGACCGGTTTCCCCTCCGAGCCGCCGCTGCCCTTAGATCCGTTCAACTCCATCAGACGCGTGGTGGCGCGGTCGATAAAGTCTCCAACTAACGAGAGCAAAACGTCCCGGGGACGACGGTATTCCGCGCGTACAAGCTGCGTGATAAATAAGACCATTATTTCATAATTATAGAGAAATGTGGCTGCGTAACCGATTGGGGCCTGTCAAACGATCAATACCGTATCGCGATCCACGGATCGCGGATTTCAAGACCATCCGGAAATCCATCAGTAAACGCAAAAAAGCGGCCAAACCATCAATAATTGGATCGCGTATCGCGGATCGCGTGATAATACTGATAGTCCCCACATTTAATATATCAAGACTATTTAGACAGAAGTGAATTCCTTCCTTATTGTACCCTACAGGTATTCTATGGAGGCAGTTTTTGAAACATCCCTAAAGGGATGAAAGAGGAAGGTGGTAAAATTAAGCGTTTTTTAAACCAAAATCTACGCGGAAAAGTCCTTAGCATCAGCTGTACGGTATCAAATTTGGCCAGCGTGGTGGACTACGTCCTAAATCCGTCTCATTCTGAGAGGAGATCCGTGCCCTGTAGCGGATCGGTAGTGGGATGATGATGATGATGATGATGATGGTGGTGGTGATGATGATGATGATGATGATGATGATGATGATGATGATGATGATGATGATGATGATGATGATGATGATGATGATGATGTATGTAACGATGGTGTACGACTCATGATAAAGTTGTAGTTGTTATGTTACCTCGGAATCCTCAGTGCCCGTGTAGTCGGTGACGGGAGGCATGCGCGAGTGGTCGCTGACGTAGCGCGAGTGCGACTCGTCGTCCAGTATGTCGAGAGCCATGAAAGCGGTCGCCGGCGGTCGCGCGCAGCCGCGCTGCGACGAGCCTTTGTGTTCTGGCGACGTGCGGTACGGCCCGTTGTATGATCTACACAAAGTTAAATAAAAATCGCTTCTAAACCAATGTGTTTTTAATGCAATTTGGTCAGTCAACCAAACTGTGCTGTGTTGAACTGTGTTGTGCTCAGCTAAGCTAAGTTTCTGATGGTATGTTTTTTCAACATTGAGCTACGCGGTATGAGCTGATTGAGCTGATTATTGAGCTATGCTGTGCGACTGGGTCTTAGTACGCAATGAGAAGAGATTAAAAGAGATTAACCTGTAAATCTACTTACTTAGATAAACCTTCGCAGTTGTTTACAAGAGTTTTAATGGCAATGGCGAGTTGCTGAATGATCTCTTTCTCAGTTTTGCCTTCTCGGTTGTAGGTCGGAAGCTGTATTTGTTTCACATAGCACGGAAGTATTGCTTCCAGTATAATCTGTAATCATTTACAGTGAATTATAGTTCAACTTTTAATTATCTGCAGTAATCTGACGTTTCCTAATGTCATTCCGTAAAATAATGTTGCCAACCCCATTTCTATGGTGATGTGATACGTTCAATTCATTCAATTTCATTCACAAAAGTTTCGTTCAAAGTTACTCTTTCATTAACATCATAATTTTATTTATCTACTAAGTAAATCGATGGCTACTACGTATAAAAGCCAACTAATTTTGTCGTCTTGACATTTTGTGGCAAACTTTTTTTTTGTTAATTTGTGATTTTACTAACAAACAATGTGAAAGACTTTTTGTATAATTTTAGGTAATTTTATTGATTAAACTGTGATCTTTAAAAAACAACTTGCTTTTGTTAACTAGGTATTTCTTAAGAAAACACAATACGTTTTAAATACGGATCCATAACTATACGTTTTAAAGAGTAAAGACTATAGAACTGAAAACCAAATCATAAATAATTTATATTTATTGTGTGAGATAACAACCTAATTTAACTTTCACTATATGATGAGTAAAAATATAAAAAAAATTACATATTTTAACGGCCACTTTGGCACATTGGCCTTATTAGGTTGTTTTTGGAGTAAAATAAATATAATAAAAACTAATGTACAAGGGCCAAAGTGCAGTGAAAGAAAAACTAAAATATATACAAATATAACACTAGGTATGTTGTAAATAAGGACGATATCTCATAGTTAACATGCTGCTGCCCCTTTATTTAAAAAAATGATATTTTTAAAAGAATACTTACTAGTTATTCAGAAACAAATATATTGAACAGTAGTTACATATTTTTGGAATCTACTTATAATTTTCTAGATGATTTTGACCTTCCTGGTGCAGTGGTGAGCGCTTAGGTCTCTTAAGTGGGAGGTTCCGGGTTCGATTCCCTGCAGGGGCAATTTGGGATTTTATAATTTCTAAATTGTTTTTGGTCCGGTCTGGTGGTAAGCTTTAGCCGTGACTGGTTAGCACCCTACTGGCAAAGCTGTGCCGGCCGGCTGCCAAGCGATTTAGCGTTCCGGTGTTCTGGTAGGATGCCGTGTAGAAACCGATCAGGGGTATGCATACCTCTTTCAAGTCTGCCCGCTTCCGTATTCGACTGCATCATCATTTACCATCAGGTGAGATTGCAGTCAAGGGCTAACTTGTAGTTGAATAAAAAAATAGATGATGATTATGAACTTAATCTGATTTTTGATAATTTTTTTTCAACTTTTGTCTTTAATGCGGAATCATGGTCACCCCATCATATGATGAACATTCAATGTTTGACAGTTACGAAACCCATGAACATTTTGTATGGGAAAATGTTTTTCTTTTATTTTTTCGTCAATTTTCCAATATTTTTAACAGTTATTCTGCTATTCGGGACGGAGACAAATACAACAAATCAAAAACCATGAAAATCGGTCCAGCCGTTCTCGAGTTATAAGTGTTCTAACAAACCAGACTTTGTTTTATATATTAAAAATATATGTATTTATATATATACATATATATATATAGGTACACTTTGTACATAAAATATAATAATTACTTAAAATATAAACTTTAATTTGAATAAAATAATTGAATGATTCAAATCAATCAACTGTACCCCATCCCTATTTTATTTTCGTTAAAAAGTGACAACCCACGAAACTTCACATTAGTGCATACAATTAAAAGTCGAAGTATAGTTACTTGGATGATATTTAAATAGTTCGAAATGAATTGTCTTATCTCGAAACAATAAATTGCGCAGTAGTTGATTTTTACTTTCGTGACGCGTATTTTTGTAAGGCTGATTCGTATAAAGTGAATAATGTATGAAAACAATAACGTCACGAAAATAAACGTGAGACGTTTTTGTACGCTTGTCGCCTGGCTACCGCACTAAGGGTCTGGACAGACTGACTGTAAAATGCAGTACTTCTGCATTTTACAGTGTCTGTCTGCATCGTCACTTACCATCAGGTGAGATTGCAGTCAAGGGATAACTTGTAGTTGAATAAAAAAAATGAAAACTTACAAGCATTTGATATCCGCGCATACTCTCCGCGGAATACGACACAACCATCACACAGAGGCTGATGCAGTCCAGCACATTGACCATTTCATCTTCGTCTCTGTAGCAGAAGTCTATGGGCTTGAGCGGCTTCTCTTCCTTGATGAGTTCCGCTATGTGGAGGGGGTCGGGCGACGGGGTCTCGAGACTCAGTAGAAGATTGAACAGGCAGCTGGATTGCACCTAGAAGTTAAAGGAAACTAGTGTAGGGAAATAATAATAATCATTCGATTTGTCTAAGAGATTTCTGTAAAAAAGTTACTCGTGTTTTGAATAACTTAGTCCATGTTTACTAAAAACCCTAATTTATTTTGAATGTTCGAGAAATATTATCCTTAGTACATTGACTTTCTTGGCTTTCAATGAAAAAAAATCTTGTCTATAATCTCTAATTTGTCTTGTCTTGTGTTGTATCCCTATCCCTGTATGTTATATCCCTGCAGCTGATCTTTCCGGTGGTGTCAGATTTCCGTTCCAACGTCCCTGGCCGTCCGTCCTATTGGCATTTTGCGTCGAAAAATTAATGCACTTAAATAAAAGTCAGGGTAATAGAGAATACATCTGTGTTTGCGCACTAAAGCACTATAATATAATATCTTATGAGTAGTTAGCTACCCTCCAGCTAACTCGCCAGCGGTGAGATCGGCCGCCGTGGGCGAAAACATTATAACTGGCACGAATCCAAAATCAGGGTATGGCAATAGCTGTACTTACTTTACTAGCATCGCCAAAAGCTGCTTCTTCATCGGTGTCCAGTATAGCAGACACTGAACCGAACATTTGCAGTATAAACGGCTTTCGGTTCAGCAAATAGAACTGCTTGACGGCGTATTCTATTGTCGTAGTCACGAGTTTATTTGTTTGGAAATTAGAGTAGATCTGTAGCAGTGTTGGCATTATGAGGAGGTAGCTGAAAATATTATAGTAGATGTTGCATTTTCATTTAATTGATTAAATCTATTATTCTATACTAATATGATAAATGACAAATAAGACATCGGATGGGTTTTCATCCCTATGTCGTTGATGTTGCAGATACGCGAACGAAGCGATTAAAGTCTTCATTCCTTATACGCATAGCTAGGGTTTGAAATACCCTTCCGAAATCTGTGTTTCCTGACACTTACAATCTGGGTATCTTTAACACAAGACTGAATAAACATCTATAATGAATAAATAAAAATAATAATGGACAAGTGTGTTAAACTATCTGCTAACTTTTTGTGGTTCAACAACTGAGTAGATTATATCAAAATTTGGCATTGCTTGTTCCTAGAAGACGGACATGGGCTGGCTACGTTTTGACCCGAAAAAATATTTCAGTTCACGGGAAAAGATCAAATTAAGAAGGAATAACAATAATTAGATGAGGACGAAGTCTGAGGCAACAGCTAGTATTTTTTTTAATGTGTCCTCCCTTTTTCCTTCGACGACTTTTCTAGGTCGGTACTTAGATAACTTAATTAGGTTGCTTTCTGTGTTTAATTTATTAAAAAAGTAAGTTACCCATTAGTAGAAAATATATTCTTGAAGTTAAAAGCGGCGTTCACATAGGTCGCTATAACGTAGCGGAGTATGAGGGAGTCTTCGCTGTGCAGCATCAACGCGCCGTTCAGTACATTCAGGAACAGGTGTATGTCTCGCGACGACGTAAAGTTACCCGCCATCGCTTCAAACATGCGGGCTATTAGACGCACCCACCTACAATGCATTTCGTTTTTGAGACACTTTTTATATCGGGTGTAAGGGGACCGCCATCGAAAACAAAGACAGGTAATAGTAGTGATGATTACTGACAAGACACCACAAAAACGAGAATTAAAATAAAAAAAATTGTATTTTTTAAAAGTTCGCAATGTAATGCAATCAGCATGGTGATCCCCAGTTGTGTACGCTATATATTGCCGGTTTGAAAAATACTAAAGTACTAATAATACTACAAAACGTTTTCGGAAACGTTCCCCTCATACCCTGAATTAAAATAAGTCAATAGACCGTATTTTAGGATTACAGTTACTTACATGAATTTATGCAGCACATCTAAACCAAGCAGCGTTGAGCCCAAAGGCCCTCGGCTATACAAAGCTAGATCCGCTTCCAGAGCTTTCCTTGGAAACGATGGCAATTTCATGAGCTCGTCGTGAAGGAAAACTACCCTTTGCACTACCTGGAAAAAGTGTATACGACTATGGATTGCAATTTTTGTACCTAAAAGATTCACAAATCATTCAACAAAGTCATCACTCTTGAAACCCATTTTGAGACAAATAAACTGCGTGTGTATTTATCACTAAACAAAATAGCACAAATTTGCTCTCAACGCTTACAGTTTCACGAATGTGTATCAGTTTTTAGAAACTATGAAACGAATCGTTTAGTACGTATCCGTGGGTCAAGTAAGTAGGCTGGTCTTTACGATCCTACTTGTTCGGAGTGCGAGAACTTACCCACCTAAGTCCTAGGTAGATAAGTTCCCGTGCCACGAACAAGTAGTCTTAGGTCCTAAGAGAATCAAATTCCCGGACATATCGGACATCTTGCTTAAAGTGAACTCACCATGTCCACATTTTTGAGGATAGCCCAAGTAAGCGACACTTTCCCAATCTCCACAAATTTCTGCAACAGTTCTTGTTGTTGCAATTTCTCGAAAGCCTCCTCTGGCTCCATATGCACGAGTCTCAGTTGAGGGTATTGAGATCGTTTGAAGAAATAATGGTCGCGGACGTAACTCTGAGCGTTGTGGATTTGACCTACAATCAGAAGTAGTCAAATGTTTTGGCCATCTAATATAATTAATAAAAGCAGGTAAAATTTAAGGTAAGAAGTTACTTTATTAAAATTAAGTGGTTATGTTATATTAATCAAGAAAATGTATTATGGAATAGTTTATAATATTAATTAATTCATAACAAAACTCACGTGTCTTAAAATCAACCAGAAAATGCTCGTCGTGCATTTTTTCCGGAATACCAAAGTAATCCAGAGATTCTCTCAAAATTTGACAGAACTGAGTGTCTTCTTGAACCGGAAATTGTGATGGTATACTGCCTTCGTTGTCCGCTAAAATAAAATATTAGTGGTTTTGAAGTTTTCAAGCATGAGATGTAGTTTAGTGATTACCGCTACTCATGAACATTTCTAGAACCAAAGACAACGCCAACATGCTATCGCCTTTTTATGAATTTGTTGATCCGGCCCTTGAATAACCCCATATCAAAGTTTATTGGGAACATCGCTGAACAATTAGTCGTTAGCACATATTCGGGTACCCAATCGGGTAGGTATTTTATATATTATATACAATATACATATGTTTTACCAAATTTCGGGCTAGTTTGACCTATAGAATGGCTACTTTGAACTATAGATTCCGGCAATCGGGCTAGATTGAAATGTCAAGGTCGCGCATATCAAAGTCTTCATTTAGACTGAATCATCACATAAAGTGAGATTGCAGGGCTTACTTGTAGTAGATTAAAAAAATATCTCAATAACCAACACTTACATGGACCATGTACAATTATCTTCTTAGCGGCGGGCACATTTGCAGTAAGAAGAATTGACGCGTCGCATTGTTCTTTACGCAATATTTGTTTTAAATCTTTAAACATTATACCGTGTACGCTGTGCACCACCTAGAACAATATCCATTCATTAGAGAAAGATGCACAATCAACAAAAAATAATATAATTAATTAAATTGAACATGTAATAACGGAAAGAACAAAGGGTCCCTACACGATATTAAGGGCCTGTTTCACCACCTTCTGATGTCGGTCAACCTAAACGTAAGTTTTGTAACTTTCTTACTTTGTCATGTGACAAAGACAAAAGATGTGAATAAGCAATCCGAAACTTATCAGAAGGTGCTGAAACAGGCCCTAAGACCAGAACCAGAATAGAATTAACCTCAATTTCTTCAGTCAGAAGTAACGTACCATCCACAGAATAGACAGCGCAGCGCCGATGAGCCTCTGTCCGTCTTCGTGCGGCGTCCTCACGTAGAACATGACGTATCCGATGATGTAGTTGTAGAGCGCGAAGGCGGCCTGCTGCGGCAGTCGCGGTATGAAGCGTATGAGGTGCCGCAACAGTTTGAACATGTCGTCCTGGTGGTCGCGCGTCAGTCGTTCCAGCACGTGACGCAAGAACAGCGCCGAATCCTCCACTAGACAACCCCATATCACCTAGCGTAATTTTGAATTTATTAGATTCGAGTGTTGTTTTGTCGAGACGTAGTATGTATGTATGTATCACGTAATGTTTTAGTAAACCCAATACGGGTTTTTCTGTTAAGAAATTCTCAGCGCCAGCCTGGAGTTGGAAACTCGCGGTGTTTCATCCCCGTGCCTCGGAGAGCACGTTACACAGTCGGTCCCGGTTATTATAACTATCATAATATGACCGATAGTCGTTAAAGCCCGCCAACTCGCATTGGAGCAGCGTGGCGGGTCTAAGCTCTAAATCCGTTCCCAGAAGTGGGACGTTAAAAGGCTGTAGTGGTTTTTATGACTTCCCTGGCGCAGTGGTGAGCGCTGTGTTCTTATAAGTGGGAGGTCCTGGGTTCGATTCAATTCGAGGGGAAATTTGGGATTTTATAATTTCTAAATTGTCTTTGGTCTAGTCTGGTGGGAGGATTCAGCCGTGGCTGGTTACCACCCTACCGGCAAAGCCGTGCCACCAAGTGATTTAGCATTCCGGTACGATACCATCATGTGAGATTGCAGTCAAGAGCTAACTTGTACTTGAATAAAAAAATATTAAAAAGGTGGTAGTGGCTGGGTAAAAACTTGGTTACTGATAGTGCCGTAAAAAACAGGAAATGTTCTAGTTCTAAAGAAAACGAAGCAGTTATTTAAGTACCTGATAAGCAACTTCATAAACAGAGCAGCCTTCGCGGGACACCGCGGCGTCGTCCAGCAGCGAGATGATCTCAGCCACCGCGGAGCACAGGACGGAGGGAAACAACGCCGACGCCACTTGCGTGTGGTGCGACCCGCGCACCCCTTCCACGATTTCCTCATCTGCTGGGGCTACAGATAACAAAAGCAGGACAATACTTAATTTTGAGTTAAAAAAAAATATTTATGAGGGTAAACTTAAAATTCACTATTCTTCTTTTAGCGTTTATTCAGCTTTCGCATTTACATATTTAAAGTGTATACAAGTGTGGCTCTCGATTTTACATGTTAAAAGATGCTTAAGCACGTCAACGTAAGAAAAAGTGCACTTAGCCACACGAATGCACGCTTACGCGTAAAAGTGCAACGGATATAAAGTGAATTCTAACCGCAGGATTCGCACGCAAGTTTGACAGGTTCAATGTGATGATTTGTCTCTGATCGTTTGACACACTGTCGCTATTGGCTAATCACATCCAATTATAATAAAGTCGTATATCGCAATGTGATAATAGCAACTTTCATGCTAGCCCTTCCGCATAGTCGTAGTAAAAATATGCAGTGTCCAATTAGCCCAATAAAAGTTAATTCGTTAATTCATTCATTAATTCATATACGCACGTTCAATATGATCGTCGGCAGCATGATCTAAGGCCGGTTCCCGCGCAGCTTGACGTGTTATTGGAATGGTCGTGATGAGAAAGCTCTCTCGTTCAGCCTTCTTCTTGTCGTCACGCTGTTGCAATGCCTTCTTGATTGCTTCCGTTTGTTGCTTCTTGCGAGTTTTAGTCGCCGTTACCAATGATCGCTGTGAATTAACGCATCACTTAAGCTGTGTATAAACTAAAAGCGTATAATGCTGGGCGACCAATATTTTATTGAATCATTGAATCGCTCGATTATGTAAGTTTACTTTAAGGTCTGTTTCATCACCTTCTGATAAGTGTCGGATAGCCTAAACGTATGTTTTATCACTTTCTTACTTTGCGTCAAGTGACGAAGACAAAACTTGTGCATAGCTTTAATAATAGAATAGAAAGGCGGTGGAACAGGTCCTAAATATAGTGTTAGATTTGAATTCTTGGTTGAGGGACGAAAAACGCTTTACAAAGCTACAATATACGGATCACGAAATTGAATATTTACGGTTATTGTGTCAAATTGGTTGGACTGCGCAAGGTGGGAAGCGCACACTGTACCTCAGATGAAACGATACATAGCTACTTGTAATTCTATAGCTATTCTCTGAGCTTCTTATGTAGAAGAACCAGAGTAACATCGCTGAACGAGTTGCGAAGCTTAAATCGCAATAAGGGCGAGCGCATAGTTCGAAGAACCGATAGGTATTGGGGTCTTAAGGCTGGATTGGCGCTTGCACTGGAAAGAGCAGTGTTAAAAGACATTTCGCTACATGTACAGACGACGTCAAACGGGTCACAGGGAGCCAATGATTACGAGCGGCAAGACCATGGCGTCTGCAAGTCCCTACAAGAGACCTATATCCAATTATGATTATCTATAGGTTAGGTTAGGCGACATTAGATTAGGAATAGGATAGACGACATTCTTGTACTTACATGACGCTCTTGGTTCAGAGTCATTTCCATATCCTTATCCTTGACTTGCGGACTCCACGGCGGGTCCACTACCGCTAGTGATTCGATGCCTATCTTCGGTGATGGGAGAGTGAATTCGATGCCCGGTGGAGGCACTTTGAACGTCATCGAAGCGCCCTCTTCCATGCGAGGCCACACTTGGTAGCGTAGTTTCCACATCACTTGGAATCTCAAAATAGCGTTTATTCTGAAATAGTAAAACTTAATATGCATTTTGTATTTTTGCAATTATTATTGTTTATCTATGTTTCGATTTATAGCAGCGAATTCGTTCGCTGCGCAAGACCTGGTAATAAAAATGGTAGGTTATGTTTTTCATGCCTATTTGGGTATGTATGCTTTATATCGTCGAACCATTCCAACGGTTGACTGGATTTTTATCAATGTGGTGTCTATCGACTCGTCTATGCTGTGCGATGGTTATAGGCCACGTTTTGCTTCCCTTATAACGCAATCGCTTTTTATTATTACTAGTATACTTCATCATTTTTAAGGCAATAAAAGGCTCTAGTTGCCTCAAAAAGTAAATTTAAATTAAAAAAAAACCTGAAAGCAGGGTCGGGGTGTTTCAGATGTCGATGCATGAGATGCGCGGCGGCTTGGGGCGCCTTGACGGCGGCGAGGATGAAGAGCGCGGCCGCGCACGCGCTCAGCTCGCGGTCCGGCTCCAGCAGCAGGTGCCACGCCGCGCCCGCCGCCGCGCCGAACACGTCCTCCGGCAGCGTGGTCGCGCCCTTCACCAGCGCGGCCAGCGGCGCGTGGTACGCGTCGCGGACCTGTGTCCAGTACCACCGAGTAGTGAGGGAGCATGCTGTTTCATTCCGCATTTACGGCCGACACATACTCAAGAGTGAGATGCACGATACTAGAATGCTCTCTTCACCAGTTCCAAGTCGTGCGCGAGAGCATGCTATTTCATTCCGCATTTAAGGGCAAGACATTCTCAAGAGCGAGATGAACGACGTTTAGACAACCCATATGAACGTTTTGTATTACATTAAAGTAATTAATATTTTAAAACAAATGACACACGGCTTATTGCGGTGCTTCTGCAGAGCCACTTCGGCATCCTACATGACTAAGTACTTGCAGGCCGCAGTGGTGACGATTAAGCGTTCCGGTACAATGCCGCGTAGAAAGCGCTAACAAATTCACTACGTTGCAACATTATTCATTAATTCATATTGCTATTTAGTTCAGTAACTTACATGCGTTTTAATGTACTTCAGTATAGGCGGCGGTTCCAGCGGAGGGTACGGCACCGCGGCCGGCGTGTGGGCGGGCGGCGCCTCGTGCGCGGGCACGGCCGTCTCCACGCCGGACGTGCGGTACGCCAGCCCCGCGCTCTCTAACACTGACCGATCGATTCTGGGTCAAAGAACATGGTGTTTTGAATATGTGACAAGAGCGTCGCCAGCTGATGGGCAAGGGGGGAGCAAGATGGAAAAAGTATCAATTGTAGGTAGAGTCCAGAGGTTATGAAGCTGTAAAACAAGTGTTACGAGCTCTTGACTGACTTGAAAACTTGTACACATAGCTATTAATTATTCTAAGTGAAATGAGTAAATTTAAGACTTTGATTGCATTTGGCTATATTATTCAAATCTCTATCTAATACATATATCAGCATCGGCATCAAGTAAGTGAACTTTGATACCGTGATCTAAAGGTTAAGGCGCGGACGCGATTCCCAGAGGTGTAAGTTCAAAATCCGTCGGTCCCGCAGTTTTTCATATATTCAAAAATATAAGAGTACTTTTTACAATCTTAGTAATGTAAAAACTTTACTATATAAGATTATAAATACTACTAGCTGCGCGCCGCGGTGTTATCCGCGGAAAAATATATTGGAAAAGCACATACTTGCAAAATAAGAACGGCACTCCTAGCAGCCAAAGTTTACTTATTTGCCGATAGATGGCGTTATTCCAAGTCCCGCAGGAACATTTTTTTTTTCGGGATAAAAAGTAGCCTATGTGTTAATCCAGGGTGTAAATCCATATAATCTGTCTCCGTCCCTTTCAGCCAAATCTGATCAGTAGTTGTTGTGTGTGCGTAACAAACATCCATACATCCACGTTTACAAACTTTCGCGTTTATAATATTAGTAAGAATTTAGTATAGTTGTTTGGCCTACCTGTCACTGACATGTTCGGAAGGTTTTCGAGAGCGTCGGCCCCGTCTCGATCCGCCGGGGCCTTCTTCGTTATTTGTAGTACTAATTTCTGGACCAAATTTTTCTCCATATATCTGAAAATATAGATGCAAATATATAAAATTTTCTATCACAATGACAAAATTAATATTCATTATAGAGGCTAATTTAAATTATGAGTATGTATTTTACCTTTTGAACAGATTTCGTGAGTCGAACAGTTGCTCGCATATTGCGACGGAAACAATATGGATGACAAAAGTTCTGATGGCAGCATACGTAATTGAAAGAATTCAAGAACTTTACTATCACCTGTAATTCATACCAATGAGGATCGATCATGTTTTTTGTTGAGTATGTAAATTTATAGCGACTACAAATACCAAAAACACTATAAAAAATTAATTCGGACATAATATGATATTAAAATACAGCGACTTCAATACAGCATAAAAAATTAGGTAATCATTTATTTAGAGATTATTAATTACATTTACATTTTACGTGTCAATTTAAATAAAATTATAGGCACATTATAGGAGTAGGAACTCACGGAGCGGTATTCACCCGCGCCCGCCGCGGTTGCGGTAGAGCTGATTTATTTCTATACTTATGAGACCGGTTGCGGTGCGGGAACCGCAGCCATCGCGGTTGCGAAGAATGTAACGATAGAAGTGAAACATTTCTCTCGTTACATTCTTAAAATAAAAGGAAAAGTTCGTTTCTAAGCACACACTAAAGGAAAGTCGCTTGCAAGGCCTGTTGGAAAAAAAAAATGCAATAAATGAACAGCATCATAAGGCATCTAACCTTGAGCCAAGGGAAACCTTTGTTGATGTCGGGCGGGTCTGTGGAGTTGCTGTCGGGGCTGTCGGGCGGGTGGTCGTGGTCGTCCGACAGCACGCCCGGGCTCTCCTCGCCGCCGCTGTCCACCTCGTTCGGCATTATCACCGTACCACCTAAAAAATATTAAATTTCGGATCTTGGATCGGATCGGATTTCTTAATAAAAAAAAATGATTTTTTTTTTCTATGAAGAAATGCTGTTACTGCCCCGTACTTCGTAAATGGCAACCTCGCATCGGAAAGCGTAGTGTTGGCAGACCTCTTTTAGATGGACCGACGACATCAGAAGAGTCGCCGGGAGCCACTGGATACCAGAGGCACAAGACCGCGTCGTGTGGAAGTCCCTATAAGATGTCCAGCAATGAACGTCTATAGGTTTATGATGATGACGCCGTTGTAGAGCCGTCGGGTCGGTTCGGTGTTGCGCCTGATCTCTATCCGGTCGTGTCGGATTGCCGTCCCATCGTGCTGTGAGAGTAAAGGAATAAAGAGTGCACTTGTGTTTGCGCACATACTGGAACACTATCATTTGGTCAGGAGTATTATTATTACTTTATTCAAATAAGAGACATTCATGAATCCGAAGTAAACAAACGCAAATGTAAGCGTTGACTGGCTGCAAGTGTGTTCTTTGCTAAAAAATATTTTCATACCTGTTCCGGGATAAACTTCCGAGGTATCACTTTTATCGGACAGTGATGAAACTTTTCTTCTACTTTGGATCGAATCGGACCTCCGATTTATAACTGAAAAATTACAACATTACTTCAAAGCGTCGTAAGAACCATTATTTTGTTAAACTTAAATTATATAATTTGACGTACACTCATCGAGTTCTCTCGGATCCTTTTGCCTCAACTTAATAGAACGCCGCTTGAATGATCCGTACGCCGCGTGCTGCTGCGTGTTCCGACGCGCTATGCCCTTCCCGCGGGACCCTAGTCTCGACTTCTTGTCTTCGGGTGGGACCGCTTCTGGCAACTTGATGAAAAAAAAAATGTAATAAGGGCATCACAAAAACTACATTGATTCAAAAGGAAAGAGGAAGATATGCAACACATTTAGCATGTGATATCTTACACAATACAGTCCAATAGACTGGTTGCGGTCAGTCAGGACAGCGGGTCAGTCACAGTCAGGACAGCTAAGGGTTTTCAGCGGAAAATACAATAAAATGTCATCCAGTGCATTTGTTCAGTGGCTAAATCACGCAAGGTGAAAAATCATATCGCTTTTTACGAGTACAACAAAAAATAATAATTTGTAGAAAAAGTCATAAATTATTTATGTATTCTGGTGTATAGTAGAATAATGACAGATGCAGTGTGCGATTGAGGATTGTGATCTGAAGGACATATCATTTCGCTTATTTCTAGTAAGCGAGAGCTTATTTTCCATGGACCCTTTTTCAATTCTATTTCATAAGAGACTGCATATTGTACATTATTAAGGTAATGACAGATTGTTACCGTGACACTACTGCCGCCGGATACATTTTCCGGCTCGTGCAGAACAAAGGATATCTTTCGTTCCGTTTCAGCTCCGGCAATGGACTGTAGACTCTGAGCGGAAGCTTGCGAGTGTCCCATACTCGATAATGCCATACTCCATCGTCGGTTAGCTTCCCTGCATCAGACACCAAATAATCCAGATACATTCAGTGCTGATTCAAATGTATTTTGAATATTTTAGCTGATTTGAATTTGTTAGCAGCAAAAGTACTATTTGAAACTGTACAGATTCTCTGAATCGTTAATTTACTCTCGAATAATTGACATGCCAATGTAGCAAAGCGAAATACGATGTTACTATTACTAAACTATAGTAATATTTGTAATTTACTAATTTTGAATATAAAATGTACGGTACTTTCAAAAATAATTTTATATTTTACCTACTTTTATTGATTTGGAATTTATTTTGTATACTTAGAGCATACCATGCACTGATAAATTGGTGGAGTTGTTTGGTCCATTTTAGTCGGTAAAATTTATTAATTATTTTTGTTAATGGATCAACGTATAAAGGCAGACATGATTCCTTTTTTAGGGTTCCGCAGTAAAACATGGAACCCTAGTTTCGTCCATTCCGTATGCGTACGTGTGTCGAAACCATTTCATTGATAAAGTATTAAAGCTGCAAATTGAAATTTGAATCAATTCTGGAAACTTGTTACCGCTATGTACTAAAACTTTGAAAATAGAAGATAAAACTCAAAAGACGTCACACTCGTTTACACACTAGTTTACGTAAACTTATGAGGTTTATTAAACAGTTTTCCAAAAAAATAAACCTGTCGTTTACGAAATTAGTAAATGCTAGAGCAGCAGTTTTACGTGTGTGCAGTTTTAAGTGACTGCTTGGACAAAACGACACTGTGATTTCTTGTGTTTACTTCACAATGAAAACTAACATTACTACGGAACCCAATCTTTGTGTTCTGAGACACGCTTGACCACGTCATTCACTGTAATTTCAATCAACCGAAATATTTATTTGAATAAACATTAGACAAATAAACGGTTGTCTGCATTTACTTCCAGATCCTGTGCCGAGATACTGTGAGTGAAATCGATACCTACACTATTACTTGAAACTATCGGTGACTTTACAAATCTGATTTCAAAAGACGTGTTCAAAATAATATTGTATTTACAAACTATGTGCATGCACATGTTGTGCAATAAAGCATGCATTACGTAAATCACATACTCGACTGGCATTAATGTGTGTTGACTGCTAAGAGCCCTGTTAAAATGAAAAGTTTGATCATAAATTATTATGCACGCGTTAATCACTTACTAATGTACGAAACATAATGAACTCACTTAGTATTACACAATAAACGTCTCCGCTTTTGCATCCACCTTCGCAAAAAATAATAACAAAAGAAATCAATGACACAACGAATAGATATATATGTGTATATGTTTATTACCAACTACTTACCAAAAAGTAAAGGTAATGGAATACTCAAGCAAAAATCGTACCTGTACACGCGGTCCCAAGGACCTCTCTCCTTTAACGAAGACCGACACGACTTAGGCAAGTTTTGGTAGGTCTCTCGAAGAAACGCCGTAATCTCAAAGAGGAGCACGCAAGCGATCATGCGCAGTGCGCGAGGACATTCCGCTCCGATGGTTTTTCCAGGAAGACGAATACTAGCTGTCGGTTAATATAAAGGGTTTGGTTTTAAATGATCGTATCTTCAACAGTTGTACCGGGTAGCTACGAATTTATACATCTCGTCAACCATAGATTTCAAGCATCGAAACATAACTTAATTCAAAGTCGTACATCCAGTACTACCGACGTTCACGAAAACGTATGGGGCGCTGGTTGTAGATATGTGATATGAATGAATTTGAGTCTTGAAACAAGGTAACTAAGATCCATTTTACTTTTTCAAAAATTTGATGGGAGCTTTATCACACGAGTAGTAAATCTACAGAGGGGAAGCTTCCACAAGCGGCCCGCTGTAGGTATACTCACACAAACACACTCACCAACGGTTTTTTTTTTTTTTTTTTTATTAAATAGTTAACAACTCCACAGACTCTTGGTCCGTGCCTTTTTTATTGTTTGTTTTGTTTTATGATTTAATAATATACAACTTCTCCTTATGGTGCAGATCACCTACTTCTTACACAGCGACTTAAAACTAAGGTTAATAATAATAAAAATAATGTAAATCTAAATAATATATAGCTTTTTTATATATATTAATTATAATTATTTTTCTTATTTTTGTTTTTTTTTCTATTTACTTTTTTTTCTATATTATTATAATCATTAATATTTTTTTTTAATTATTTTTTATTTTTTTATTATTATAAGTATTATTATTAGTTTTTTTTTATATTATTATTTTTTTTTTAACTAAATTACAGTATTCTCTATTTGTTAATGTTAGTAGATCGAGACAAGCACGTCACTTTAAAATCTATGTTAGTTTAGTTAGGTTATACAATTTTTTTTTTTTTTTTTTATTATTTTTTTTTTTTTAATATAATTTACTCACCAACGGTTCACGGACGCACGCTCGTTCAACTAACCGGTACAGTTGGTGACAAACAATGCGCATATGTGTGAGTGTACTTACAGCGGGCCGCTTGTAGAAGCTTCCCCTCTGTAGGTACTCTGTGGCTTTATAATGAAACTGAAAGTTGTATAATCCTGGCTGTGCAAGTCCAGTCGAAATTGATTCAGCTGCCCCGAAGAATAGCCAGGACTAGCTGATGAAGATTTTTAAAATGGGTGTTATTAAGAACTTATGAAGTGGCAATTATGTTGTAATCACATACAGACACTTCAATTTTATTAATTCCTAAAGATTAAGGAACATATTCAACAAGTATAAATTGAAAATTTAAAAAACCCCCGACATTCGCCATTTTGTGGCGGCGGCCATCTTGTATTTGCATAGTGCTATTCTACTAGTCAAGACCTTTCATTTGATACCCATATTAAGGGAGTTGTGAAAAAATATGTAATCCGCCATTTTGTAGCGGCGGCCATCTTGGACCGATTTTCATCAAACATAGCTAACAACACTCTCGACTAATTCACCTTTCAAACAAAAAAAACCGCATCCAAATCGGTCCAGCCGTTTGAGCGCCACAGGGGAACAGACAGACAGACAGACACACACACACACACACACACACACACACACACACACACACACACACACACACACACACACACACACAGACACGTCAAACTTATAACACCCCGTCGTTTTTGCGTCGGGGGTTAAAAAATAGTGCCTCTCAGTAAAAATTTATACTTGCCAAGAGAGATATCCATGAGTATGGTACATGGTGCTTATGGTGACTATGGTACATCCCATTTACCTTCATCTAAAAAGTCCTCTTCTTCGTCTTGCTGTAGCAGCTCCCTCTGTCCGTCGGGGTCGTGCACCAGGCCCACCACGGTGTCGATGTGCTTCCTGTCTTCGTTCAGCATATCCTCGAGCCGGTTGCCTATCGCCTGCGTATGTAAAACACACAACAAACCATATAATTATGAAGATATCTTATATAAGAATATATTTTTTGTAAAACCAACAAAAACGCGCAGTCTTTTGTGATCGTTTTCTAAGTTTTAATAATTGTAGAAATTGTAATACCTAAGCGTCAATCTATATCATCATCATCATCATGATCAACCCATTACCGGCTCACTACAGAGCACGGGTCTCCTCTTAGAGTGAGAAGGGTTTGGCCATAGTCTACCACGCTGGCCAAGCGGATTGGCAGACTTCACACACCTTTGAGAACGTTATGGAGAACTCTCAGGCATGCAGGTTTCCTCACGATGTTTTCCTTCACCGTTAAAGCAAGTGATATTTAAATACTTAAAACGCATATAACTCCGAAAAGTTAGAGGTGCGTGCCCCGGGATCGAACCCACGACCTCCGATTATAAGTCGGTCGTCCTAACCACTAGGCTATCACAGCTTTATGTTTTCGTTTTCAATCTATATGTTTTCGATTATTCTATTATTTTCCTCGTAGGTGTAATATAAAGCACTATGTATCCCTCCGGGAGAAGGTGTGCTTCCTAACTCGTGTGTGTTGAGGCCCTACGGCTACGCCTCGGGCTTCAACACACCCTTGTTAGTAATCGGTCACTTTCACCCCTCGTTGAATAATGTACTATTTTTAAAAGTAGCAGCACGAAAGTCTAGCACTGACCTTCAATGCGCAGAAGTCGAAAATGAGGAATCTCGGGGTCGCGGGGAGGGCGTGGGGATCGTTCGTAAGCACTGATTAGCTCTCGCAGATCCCTCGTAAGCGCTGATTGGCTCTCCAATCGTACTGTGTCCCGCTCACTCGTACGACGCTGCGCGCACTTGAATGTCAGCGCTAGACTTTCGTGCCGCTACTTGTACTTTTATATCTTTTATACTAGGTACATAAGATTCTGAACTAAAGTGATGTACGTAGAAGTAATCCTTATCTTACGTTTAACGAATGGTTTCAAAATTAATAGTGCAGATACATAGCTGTCGAAATCGCATCTATCAAGATCCGTATTCCATTTTCAACCGTATGTTTAAGTAAATAAAGCTGTTAAGGTTAGGTAAGGTTAGGTTGCGTTTGGTCGTATACTCACTTCTGCCCATTGGTAGAACAGTTTTCCAGCTAACCGTTGTCGTCTTAATTGCAGGGGACCAGATGACACTGTACCAAATAAAATGTCAATAAATCATTTTGTATTATGATTAAATACATTTTTGCGAAAGTGAAATAATTCTAGAGGAACTTACAGGGGTTTTTGGCCATATTGGATTTCAGCCAATAAGGCCATTGTCCTTTGTTACAATTGTGAACTAAATACGCGCACTCCAGAAGTATTGCAGCTCGACCAACCACTACAGTATGAGGCTGTAACAATCATTAATATAAACTTAATTTTGTAACAAATCTCCTCTCATGGTTGCTAGGATGGCTTTGCGGTACGCAAATGCTGCGTCGCATCACGGTTGCAGGAGAGGTGCTTTATAGGTGAATATAAAATTAGGCACTCATCGCTGTGCGACTTAAACTGCATAATATTATTGAGTCGTATCAAAAGTAGCTTTTTATTAACTTCCCAGTGGGAAGTTTTTGTAATGAGGCCCATTTTGTGAATCCCAAATTTTGACTTCTAAATTAGAACGCTATAGTTTTTAAATGGAGTCTGTGTATGTATGTACTTGTATGTGCATTCGGAATTAAGTTTCGTCTCGATTATCCCGCGAACGAAACTTCGTGATAATTGACATGGAACAAAGTTCATTTGACTTTCGGTAAAATCGCTACAGACAATTTTCCCCATTGGGAAGATAGTCCTGCGGACCTCGAGGATCGCATCCAGACCACTTTTTTAAATGTCTTATGTCTGTGCTGAGTGAGCGTTCTGTATCAAAAGTACTTTTAAATATTGATCTCTCTCTCTCTCTCGGTGTATGTATGTGTGCGTGCGTGTGCTTGTGTGCGTGTGTCAATATAAATAGCACTCACCAGATCCAACAGAGCGGCCATGAAGAGCGCGTCGGGCGTGCCGCCCGGCTGCGTGGCGTCCAGTATGAAGCTGAAGCGCGCCAGGCCGGCGTACAGCGGCGCCGCGGCCACCAGCCGCCGCCGCTTCAGCACCACCACCTCCGAGTCGCCGCCGCCCGACCCGCCCTCCGCTGACCCGCGACGCGACACGACTTAACACAAACACTCACCAGATCCAACAGAGCGGCCATGAAGAGCGCGTCGGGCGTGCCGCCCGGCTGCGTGGCGTCCAGTATGAAGCTGAAGCGCGCCAGGCCGGCGTACAGCGGCGCCGCGGCCACCAGCCGCCGCCGCTTCAGCACCACCACCTCCGAGTCGCCGCCGCCCGACCCGCCCTCCGCTGACCCGCGACGCGACACGACTTAACACAAACACTCACCAGATCCAACAGAGCGGCCATGAAGAGCGCGTCGGGCGTGCCGCCCGGCTGCGTGGCGTCCAGTATGAAGCTGAAGCGCGCCAGGCCGGCGTACAGCGGCGCCGCGGCCACCAGCCGCCGCCGCTTCAGCACCACCACCTCCGAGTCGCCGCCGCCCGACCCGCCCTCCGCTGACCCGCGACGCGACACGACTTAACACAAACACTCACCAGATCCAACAGAGCGGCCATGAAGAGCGCGTCGGGCGTGCCGCCCGGCTGCGTGGCGTCCAGTATGAAGCTGAAGCGCGCCAGGCCGGCGTACAGCGGCGCCGCGGCCACCAGCCGCCGCCGCTTCAGCACCACCACCTCCGAGTCGCCGCCGCCCGACCCGCCCTCCGCTGACCCGCGACGCGACACGACTTAACACAAACACTCACCAGATCCAACAGAGCGGCCATGAAGAGCGCGTCGGGCGTGCCGCCCGGCTGCGTGGCGTCCAGTATGAAGCTGAAGCGCGCCAGGCCGGCGTACAGCGGCGCCGCGGCCACCAGCCGCCGCCGCTTCAGCACCACCACCTCCGAGTCGCCGCCGCCCGACCCGCCCTCCGCTGACCCGCGACGCGACACGACTTAACACAAACACTCACCAGATCCAACAGAGCGGCCATGAAGAGCGCGTCGGGCGTGCCGCCCGGCTGCGTGGCGTCCAGTATGAAGCTGAAGCGCGCCAGGCCGGCGTACAGCGGCGCCGCGGCCACCAGCCGCCGCCGCTTCAGCACCACCACCTCCGAGTCGCCGCCGCCCGACCCGCCCTCCGCTGACCCGCGACGCGACACGACTTAACACAAACACTCACCAGATCCAACAGAGCGGCCATGAAGAGCGCGTCGGGCGTGCCGCCCGGCTGCGTGGCGTCCAGTATGAAGCTGAAGCGCGCCAGGCCGGCGTACAGCGGCGCCGCGGCCACCAGCCGCCGCCGCTTCAGCACCACCACCTCCGAGTCGCCGCCGCCCGACCCGCCCTCCGCTGACCCGCGACGCGACACGACTTAACACAAACACTCACCAGATCCAACAGAGCGGCCATGAAGAGCGCGTCGGGCGTGCCGCCCGGCTGCGTGGCGTCCAGTATGAAGCTGAAGCGCGCCAGGCCGGCGTACAGCGGCGCCGCGGCCACCAGCCGCCGCCGCTTCAGCACCACCACCTCCGAGTCGCCGCCGCCCGACCCGCCCTCCGCTGACCCGCGACGCGACACGACTTAACACAAACACTCACCAGATCCAACAGAGCGGCCATGAAGAGCGCGTCGGGCGTGCCGCCCGGCTGCGTGGCGTCCAGTATGAAGCTGAAGCGCGCCAGGCCGGCGTACAGCGGCGCCGCGGCCACCAGCCGCCGCCGCTTCAGCACCACCACCTCCGAGTCGCCGCCGCCCGACCCGCCCTCCGCTGACCCGCGACGCGACACGACTTAACACAAACACTCACCAGATCCAACAGAGCGGCCATGAAGAGCGCGTCGGGCGTGCCGCCCGGCTGCGTGGCGTCCAGTATGAAGCTGAAGCGCGCCAGGCCGGCGTACAGCGGCGCCGCGGCCACCAGCCGCCGCCGCTTCAGCACCACCACCTCCGAGTCGCCGCCGCCCGACCCGCCCTCCGCTGACCCGCGACGCGACACGACTTAACACAAACACTCACCAGATCCAACAGAGCGGCCATGAAGAGCGCGTCGGGCGTGCCGCCCGGCTGCGTGGCGTCCAGTATGAAGCTGAAGCGCGCCAGGCCGGCGTACAGCGGCGCCGCGGCCACCAGCCGCCGCCGCTTCAGCACCACCACCTCCGAGTCGCCGCCGCCCGACCCGCCCTCCGCTGACCCGCGACGCGACACGACTTAACACAAACACTCACCAGATCCAACAGAGCGGCCATGAAGAGCGCGTCGGGCGTGCCGCCCGGCTGCGTGGCGTCCAGTATGAAGCTGAAGCGCGCCAGGCCGGCGTACAGCGGCGCCGCGGCCACCAGCCGCCGCCGCTTCAGCACCACCACCTCCGAGTCGCCGCCGCCCGACCCGCCCTCCGCTGACCCGCGACGCGACACGACTTAACACAAACACTCACCAGATCCAACAGAGCGGCCATGAAGAGCGCGTCGGGCGTGCCGCCCGGCTGCGTGGCGTCCAGTATGAAGCTGAAGCGCGCCAGGCCGGCGTACAGCGGCGCCGCGGCCACCAGCCGCCGCCGCTTCAGCACCACCACCTCCGAGTCGCCGCCGCCCGACCCGCCCTCCGCTGACCCGCGACGCGACACGACTTAACACAAACACTCACCAGATCCAACAGAGCGGCCATGAAGAGCGCGTCGGGCGTGCCGCCCGGCTGCGTGGCGTCCAGTATGAAGCTGAAGCGCGCCAGGCCGGCGTACAGCGGCGCCGCGGCCACCAGCCGCCGCCGCTTCAGCACCACCACCTCCGAGTCGCCGCCGCCCGACCCGCCCTCCGCTGACCCGCGACGCGACACGACTTAACACAAACACTCACCAGATCCAACAGAGCGGCCATGAAGAGCGCGTCGGGCGTGCCGCCCGGCTGCGTGGCGTCCAGTATGAAGCTGAAGCGCGCCAGGCCGGCGTACAGCGGCGCCGCGGCCACCAGCCGCCGCCGCTTCAGCACCACCACCTCCGAGTCGCCGCCGCCCGACCCGCCCTCCGCTGACCCGCGACGCGACACGACTTAACACAAACACTCACCAGATCCAACAGAGCGGCCATGAAGAGCGCGTCGGGCGTGCCGCCCGGCTGCGTGGCGTCCAGTATGAAGCTGAAGCGCGCCAGGCCGGCGTACAGCGGCGCCGCGGCCACCAGCCGCCGCCGCTTCAGCACCACCACCTCCGAGTCGCCGCCGCCCGACCCGCCCTCCGCTGACCCGCGACGCGACACGACTTAACACAAACACTCACCAGATCCAACAGAGCGGCCATGAAGAGCGCGTCGGGCGTGCCGCCCGGCTGCGTGGCGTCCAGTATGAAGCTGAAGCGCGCCAGGCCGGCGTACAGCGGCGCCGCGGCCACCAGCCGCCGCCGCTTCAGCACCACCACCTCCGAGTCGCCGCCGCCCGACCCGCCCTCCGCTGACCCGCGACGCGACACGACTTAACACAAACACTCACCAGATCCAACAGAGCGGCCATGAAGAGCGCGTCGGGCGTGCCGCCCGGCTGCGTGGCGTCCAGTATGAAGCTGAAGCGCGCCAGGCCGGCGTACAGCGGCGCCGCGGCCACCAGCCGCCGCCGCTTCAGCACCACCACCTCCGAGTCGCCGCCGCCCGACCCGCCCTCCGCTGACCCGCGACGCGACACGACTTAACACAAACACTCACCAGATCCAACAGAGCGGCCATGAAGAGCGCGTCGGGCGTGCCGCCCGGCTGCGTGGCGTCCAGTATGAAGCTGAAGCGCGCCAGGCCGGCGTACAGCGGCGCCGCGGCCACCAGCCGCCGCCGCTTCAGCACCACCACCTCCGAGTCGCCGCCGCCCGACCCGCCCTCCGCTGACCCGCGACGCGACACGACTTAACACAAACACTCACCAGATCCAACAGAGCGGCCATGAAGAGCGCGTCGGGCGTGCCGCCCGGCTGCGTGGCGTCCAGTATGAAGCTGAAGCGCGCCAGGCCGGCGTACAGCGGCGCCGCGGCCACCAGCCGCCGCCGCTTCAGCACCACCACCTCCGAGTCGCCGCCGCCCGACCCGCCCTCCGCTGACCCGCGACGCGACATAACTTAACAGACATATTTTAATAAGTTATATGTGTGTGTTTTATAAAGTATTAAAAAATGAATGGCTTAGATATGATTTGCTGATAATTGAAAACACTATTTGAACCCAAGTTAACCTAAATGCGTATTTCCCACAAGTGTTTGAGTAGTACTGAGTATATTTTTCAAGCGTTATATGATTTTTATACATACATCCACCTGTAGTCTCCTCGATACTTCCGTCTCGTTTCTTTCCAATTTTTCTAATACCAAACCTGTTTAATCTGTCTTCGACCCGTTTTCTCGCTCTGAAATGAATTATATCAATTTTATCAATTGGTTAGATTTTTTGAATAGATTTACGAATTTTTAATTTGTTCTTTACACAATCGAGTTAAAAAAAATCAATCTAATGATTGTAAAGCTTTTTCTAATCTAATTTTATTTTGTATATCTAATTGTTCATACCTGTTGAGCGTGTAGCCCACGCGTCGCTTGACGTGCACGGGGCGCGACACGTGCATGGGCTGCGTGTGGTAGGGCCGCGCCAGCGACGCCATGCTGCCGGATATGGGCAGCGACTCCCCGGAGCCCGCGCCGTTGCGGATCAGGGGCTGGGGTTGCGGCTTTTGACGGAACCAGTTCACTGAAAAGTTATAGATTTTTTAACTCACAGCGTTCAGCGTCCCTCGGAGGTCTAAAATATTGTTTTTAAAGCCACAACTTCTTCGTTCCTTGGATGGCTTTATTTTGTAGCTCTGCATGCCTGATTCCGTCTCTCAGTGGTTACATTATTAATTTAAAGCCTATTATATGTATCATCATCATGATCAACCCATTACCGGCTCACTACAGAGCACGGGTCTCCTCTCAGAGTGAGAAGGGTTTTGGCCACAGTCTACCACGCTGGCCAAGCGGATTGGCAGACTTCACACACCGCGTGAGAACGTTATGGAGAACTCTCAGGCATGCAGGTTTCTTCACGATGTTTTCCTTCACCGTTAAAGCAAGTGATATTTAAATACTTAAACCGCACATAACTCCGAAAAGTTAGAGGTGCGTGCCCGGGATCGAACCCACAATCTCCGATTAGAAGTCGGTCGTCCTAACCACTATACTCGTACCGTGATAAAGATAGCCCTCCTGCATTGAAACGGAGCCCTCCCTGCACCCCGCGCAGCGATTTGTTCATTCATAAGTTCATTGATAAATTCATTGATAAATCGGCTGCCCTAGTGATAAACAAAGTAACTACATTCAGAACAATTTTACAGGACAAGCATAAACATTGAAACTCTTATTTGAAGGCAACCTTTCTACAAAATACCTACTTATTTATCTCTGTAATAAATTGCAAAATAATATATTTTAACTTATAAATAACAGTATTTATTTCTAACTCCTTCGCTTTTAATTTTGTTTAAAATTAAAAATATGGTTTTTCTAATTGCAAATAAAATACAAAAAAATTAATGTTTCAACTTTAAAAAGATGTTAATTCATTTACTTCGTTTGTATATTGCTTGATAATTTCTTCCAAAAATAATTTTTCAATTTATTACAAAGAGTTTTCTATGTTATTCAGATACAAATAGTTACCCCAAAAATTAATGTTCAAATGTGCGTGTGCGTGTGCGTTTGTGTGTGTGTGATATTGTGATTGTGATATTGCGACTAATACAATTGTCCCCCTCCCATTTGCTTTAATGGGCACCCGGGCCCTCCCCAAATAACTCAAATAACTATTTTTATTATTTTTTATGTAATCACCGGCTTTAGGTCGTAATTTTGAATGTTATTCTACATATTATCGGTGAATTTGAAGTAATTCTGTTCATTAAATCAGAAGTTATAAGGCTGTGACAGTCAGACGGACAAAGCATATCCAACCTAGTTCACTCAGAGACTTAAGTTAGAGCTTATTACAACTCAAGAATCTATACCATATCTATTCTTACCTACTAATATTATAAATGCGAAAGTATGTCTGTCTACTAAGTCTTCACGCACCAAAATTATATAAATTTCATTTTTGGAAAGGACATAAGCTACTTTTTTATCCTGGTAAATTAAGAGCTTAGACTAGAATTTCAA
Source organism: Melanargia galathea (assembly GCA_920104075.1). Lineage (NCBI taxonomy): Eukaryota > Metazoa > Arthropoda > Insecta > Lepidoptera > Nymphalidae > Melanargia > Melanargia galathea. Next base: position 11,872,029 of record OV049869.1, on the reverse strand, counting down.
AAACCTAAATACACGCGGACGGAGTCGTGGGCATCATAATCAACTATGTTTATCTTGTAAAGTTATAATTTACAGTATTGTGTCTATTTTTAGTTAAATTCCTGTAAAGTAATGTCCCTATTAGTTAATTATGTACGTAGGTATCTAAAATTCTGCACCTACCTTCAGTAGAAACATTTTAAAATAGTAAGTAACCGATAACAATTAAAACGATTATTTATAAGTACATAAAGTAATACCCTAAATTCCAGTCTCAGTGTGCAGTTATTTGTTTGGGCAATTCAAATTTCAGTAAACTGTTCAAGTTATTTGAAATATTATACTGTGGATACTGTGTTAAAAAACTACTCGACATTAAACTTTTGTTAATGCAAACAAGTCAATTTCACAAAAAATGTCAGTTACTTTGTTTATATCACTAGGGCAGTCGAAATCTGTCATATTGAAAAGTCACTTTAAAACTTCAAAGTTCATTGTTTACATCGTTACGAAAATTTTGTGAAATACATAGCAGTAACCAGTTCTTATGTGATAAAAAGTTGTGCTAGAAAAATTGTTATGGTAGTGCGTTCGTTTTGTGCTCAAGAATGTGAGAGAAAAGAACAAATATCTCTAAATTATATATCATAATAATAAATATGAGGCTGACGGGAAATGTCAAGTAAGTGTTGTCAGCTTCATGTGAAAAATTTCCATACCCATTGAAGCCATCACGCAAACGGCCTCTCAATTATTATAAAAATACTATAATGTGGACCAATAATTTCAACACAACATTTTTAGTTATTTCGCTGGCGTTTCGAAACAAAAATATTAAATCTGGTGCAAGATGCTTTTCAAGCTGTAACGGAGGCTACGTGAAGTCACATTGTACTTAAGTTCACGTTGAGAGATTGCAGAATGACGACGATGAATTAGTGAATTATAATATAGTTATTGATAGCGACAGTGACACATCATCTGACAGCAATGCATTGAAATTTTAAGATATAGAAGAACACGTCTCGACGAATCCTAATAGTTTTTTTATCTTTGTTTTATTCCATCTCCTAACATCTCCATGCCGTACTAATCTAAACGTCTGGTTTTTTTTTACCCGACTACGGCAAAGCCAAAAGGAAGGGTTATGATTTTAGCAGTCTATGTATTTACGTGTTGTAAATAATTAAGTTGCGATTTGTTTTTATAAAGAATTGTCAACACTGATTTATTATCTGTGACTATTGATGCTACAGATCTGTTGCATAAGTTTTATCTGTGGTGTCAAAACTCGAATTGTACTTTATCTTCTCTGGCTCTCTGCTTGCTCTCTGCCTCGGCGTCCCGTCGGCCATTGGTGTAACAGTGCTAATTAAAATTAAATATATTGATCCACGGAGAATCCTCTTTTATTTCCAAGATTACATATGTATATATTTATGTATGGATGTTTGTAACCGATTTTTGTATGAGATTCTGTGTGTACTAATGTAGCGCCTAAACTGCTGGACCGATTTTGATGAATTAGGTGTCTATTGATTCGTTGTTATTATCAGGGTGACATAGGCTACATTTTATCTACGAAAAAAATCGAGAAGTCAGCTTTGCGCGGCTTTCTAGATTTTTAACCCCCGACGCAAAAACGACGGGGTGTTATAAGTTTGACGTGTCTGTGTGTGTGTGTGTGTGTGTGTGTGTGGTGTGTGTGTGTGTGTGTGTGTGTGTGTGTGTGTGTGTGTGTGTGTGTGTGTGTGTGTGTGTGTGTGTGTGTGTGTGTGTGTCTGTCTGTCTGTCCGTCTGTTCCCCTGTAGCGCTCAGCTCAAATGCGATTTTTTTTGTTTGAAAGGTGAATTAATCGAGAGTGTTGTTAGCTATGTTTGATGAAAATCGATCCAAGATGGCCGCCGCTACAAAATGGTGGATTACATATTTTTTCACAACTCCCTTAATATGGGTATCAAATGAAAGGGCTTGACTAGTAGAATAGCATTATACAAATCCAAGATGGCTGCCACCACAAAATGGCGAATGTCGGGGGTTTTTAAATTTTTAATTTATACTTGTAAAATTAGTTTCGGATAAGAATAACAGATGGCACCACTAGCTCCTTGCCCCGCGCATTTGCCCACTAAATTATTATTAAATTATTAAGCGTAGTCGGGTTTTAGTTCACGAACTTTACTTGTATTTAGTAGATGTATTAAATAAATTATTTTATTATGAGTATAATATGTATAAAATTTAAAAAATGGGGTATAAATTATATTTAATAACGTATCTTCTTCTTTCTTGGTTATGGAAAATCTTTTTTCTATATCCTGAAACGTACCTACTTAACTTTAAATGTATAGTACTAACTACTACTACTATAGAAAAGTATTGAGCAAACTTAAAGAGACAGATGAAAGACTAAATTGCGATTACGCAAATAATAGAATAACTATGATAATTAAAATTATTATAATTATTATAAAATTTCTTTTTCCCTAATTTAGTGTCATGTCCTTACAGTAGCAATACACACACACACACTCACAGGGGCGTCAAAAATGCTTGTCATACATTATAGTACGAGCACATCCATTGATTATTAATTTATCAATGAGAATTTCCTCCCGTCCCGCATCCCGCAGACCATGGGAGAGCCAAGTTAATCGTGGTCTTACTATAGGCTATCACAGCTATATGTATATATTGCTTATATGTATATTGTGCAACAAATATCAGCGTAACGGTGTCCATGCCATCGCTGGATTTAGGTATCTTGCAAGGGTCGCCACAAATACGATCTTATGATGCTTATTGTCTAGCGGCTTCCAGCGACTCGCTTGAGGTCGCCCGTCCTCTCAGTGGGAGGTGCCCGATAGCTGCATTTCCCATTAGGGGATTCAATATTCGAGCACTTTGAGACCATTTCTATCGGTGTCTACCACCGAGATTCTATGGTAATGACATAATTTCAGTAAATGAAATAGGTTATCCAGTAAAAAATAACAGAGATTATCTGGCATTGCCATTTTTTATTGTGTGATAGGCTTAATTACGCTTAAGGACAATCATGCCCGATGGAAAGCAATAATGAGGTCTAAGTTGTAATGCGCTTGCGTAGAAAATGCCTATTCGCTCTTGCCTTGAACATACTCAAGTCGTACGAGGCGCGAAACACGTTTTGATCATTGGAACGTTTTCCTTGCATAGTTGGTTGTAAAAGCTAGTTCAAACGATTCAGCCAAACTAAACTATAGAATCTCAGTCAACTTACCTATACCACTAATATGAAATTTGGAAGGTATTGACTTGGTGTGCGTTATGTTGTGGTGGGGTGTGATATCTGCTGACGATGCAGAAGGGATCGTCCTTTCAGATTGGCGCGGCGTGAGCTGGTATCTTCGTGTTCGTACTGATAAAGGCGACTGGCTTGCAGACTCCTCCCCTGCCTCCGTTTCAAGGAGACTCTGTGAACAAATTTGTTTTTTTAGGGGTAGGAGGTATAGGTAGATTGAGTTTAGTTTCGTGTTCAATTGAGTTTATTTTCGTGTTCAATTGAATTTAGTTTCGTATTCTATTGAGTTTAGTTTCGTGTTCAATTGAGTGTAGTTTTATATTCAATTCAGTTCTTTCATGTTCAATTGAGTTTTGTTTCGTGTTCAATTGAGTTTAATTTCGTGTTCAATCGACTTAGCAGTACAGTGCAGTGCAGTGCAGTGCAGTACAGCTTACATGGGCGCCAGTGGAAGAGGTGCTTCTCTTCTTGAAGGTGAACTTTTTGTGGCTGCGGTCGTCGGCCGCGCAGCCCGAGTCCGCGCCCGTGTCGGAGCCGCGTTCGTCGTCCGCTGTTCGCGGGATGTGCCTAATAAGATAAAAATTCATTAAAACCTGAAAAATACGACTCGATTTTATCACGCAAAACGAATAATACTCCGTTCGCGTGGATTAAAGATTTTAAAAATCTTGTGGAAACTTTTTGATTTCCCGAAATAAAAAGCCTAGATCATTTCTTTTATTTTATAAAAATAAAAATGCAGCCTAGATCACTCCTTTTATAATCCTGTCTCTACCTGTCTATGAAAGTCCCATCAAAAATCGATTTAACCGTTCCGAAGATGAGTGTCTGTGAAAGTCCCGTCGAAATCGGTTCGAAGATGAGCTCAGACAAACAGACGGACTGACAGCCAGACAAAAAGTTGAGAACGTTTATTTCGGTTATTCTATCGTTCAATATATAGTCCTACAAACTTATCTGACCCGGTGGAACACGACGGATGCCACTGTGAAATTGACAACATTTAATATGCGGTGAGTGATACTAACACCGGGGTCAGATATGTTTGTAGGACTATATATATTGGTATATATCACAAGAAACTTGAATTTTATTTGTTTGCACTTTGCATATATTTAGAAGAGGCACCTGATGACTCTGGTGGTCTGCATGTGCGACTCCCTGGGCTGTGCGCCGGGCCGCTCGGCCGTGTCCAGCAGCGCGCTGAACGCGACCACGCGGAACTCGCCGCCGTGCGCCTCGCGGACGTAGCTCAGCAACAGACGCACTTCCGCGTACAGAGTCTGGTCAAATCTTAATGCATATAATTATTCTGTACGTGTGTTTGTCACCTAACTCCTAAACGGCTGGAACGATTTGTATGAAATTTTGTGTGTATATTTCAATGGGTGTCCTGGATGGCTTGAAAACACAACTGGACCCGGTAACTGGCGCTGATGTCGGTATGTCACCGGGCAGGACGACGTCTGCCGTGTTCGCTAGTGATCTATAAATACCTTGACCAGAAGAGGTAAAAAAAAATATATGTATAAAAATTTGATTTAGGGGCGCGAGTTTCACTTTTTTCATTGCAAAACTGAAGCCGCATCTCCTGCATGTCTTTTGTCTCTACTACCACCACCAGTACAGCCATTTAACGTTCCACTGCTCATAGAAGAGAGTGATATAGAGCTTTGATCCACCACGCTTCTCCAATGCAGGTTGGCGGGCTTTAACGACCGACCGACGAGTAAACGTACTCTCCGAGGCACGGGAGTAAAACATCTTTAACTACTAACTCCGCGCGGGCCGCTATAGCAGCCGCTTTTAACAAATGACTAACGTGCTAGTAATTTGATAACAACGAGTGTAAACACAAATGATAGATATGAAACACAACAAGATACTTAAGCTACGAGTATCTCGCTCCTAACGGTCGCTAATATAACGCATCCGGATACCGGAACAACCGATATCGGATGACATTGGTTGTTCCGGAATCCGTATCCATATTTATCACACCACAACCCTATTTACGCGCTACGAAAAAAATTACATTTGTGCAGGTATATCGTTGTGATATACAAAAGTGGCTGTCTTGTAGGTATGTCGATAATCTATACTATAATATAATAAAGCGAAAGAGTTTGTTTGTTTGAACGCTAATCTCAGGAACTACTGGACCGATTTCAAAAATTCTTTCACCGTTGGATATTTAAGTGATCCTTGAGTACTATAGGCTATATATGTACCACGGGCGAAGCCGGGGCGGACCGCTAGTAATCTATAACGGGCAAAACGAAGTATGAGAAGGTTCTTACAGAGTTATCGAGCAGTTTCAACTCCCGGTGCATCAGGGCGAACCTTGTTACCAGCACTCTGAATGTGGTTTCCACTATGAAATTTTCTATGGCCTTGTTGGCGTTGGCTCCTTGACCCGCTCCAAAGTTCGTCGCGTATCCCGCTTGCAAGTGGCTCATGTCCGGAGTTTTTGAGAAATTCCTCTTCTGTTGATCTGATTAACACATTTTCCAAAGTTTAAATATAAAAAAGTAAAAGGTGACTGACTGATTGACTGATCTATCAACACAGCTTAAATCTCTTAAAGAATCAGGCTGTTTGGCATGCAGATAGCTACTAAGACATAAGTATCCGCTTACAAAGAATTTTTGATAATTCAACCCCTAAGGGGTTAAAGGCGGGTTGAAAGTTTGTATGAAAAGACATGGCCGGAATTTGCCTGATTATTAAAAAAAAAACTTACTTATATAAACGTAAATGGAGGTTAATTATTCATATGTGACAATTGCTTTTAAAATAAACTAAAATATATCGCGGCAATTACTTTTCTCCAGCGCACGCGTGGAGAAAACACAAAAAATAAAAATGTTAACTGATATTTGTTTTTCTAACTTTTCTAAGGTCATATCCAAGAAGGTTATTTACATATATACTCTATGTAGATACTGGAGACTGCGCCTGAAACATTGTAGTTAAGACAAAATAGTCATTTTATTTACCAGTTCTCTCTCGAGTCAAAATGCCTTATCTATACCCTGATTTCTAATTCCGTGGAATTCTGACATTTCGTAATGTTACCAGAGATAAAACAATTCCCACAAAAAAGATAAAAAATTCAAAACTTATGTAAATAAAAATCAACTGCCGCATGTAGAATGACAAATGCCTAACAGACACTTCATGGTGAGAATGTCATTTGACTTCCATTTTTGAATGAATTTTTTCAATGTGCTTCTTTTGTTTTCTATTGCTGTTAGTGTGCACTTTCTAGTTTCCACTCTTGCCGTTTTCTATTTTAGGGCGAAACGACTAATATTATTGTTCGGCATATGGCTTTTTATGATGACAAGGAATTAAAGTAGTTTAGGGTAAAATTGTACTTCGTAGATGTTAACCCTGTTCTCCATACAAATCATTCATCTGTAAATGACAATGACAGCTGTCAGAATTCTACGGAATTAGAAATCAGGGTATAAAAATATTATTTAGGTTAAGTATAGAACGTCCACATTTGAATCTCCCGCTGTCAAAGAGTTGTTGAGGCCTGAGGGCTGAATCTAGATGGCGCTGAATGGTTCTCATTTTTTTACTATGGAGTTTTCATTTTTCTACGGTAGGAGTAATGTATTCTGTGGTACCTACGCACTACGCACACAAAAATCGATTCTTCGATTAATCGATCTCAGATCGCCATCCTTATTTTGATGTTTCTGGCTGGCTTCTGCAATCTGCGTTGCGCGTAGGTAACCTAAATAATATTTTTAGATAAGGCATTTTTACTCGAGAGAGAACCTGGAAATAAAATGACTAATTTATCTTAACTACAATGTTTCAGGCGCACTCTCCAGTGTCTACATAGAGTATATAACCTTCTTGGATATGACCTTAGAAAAGTTAGAAAAACAAATAACAGTTAACATTCTTATTCTTTGTGTTTTTTCCACGCCTGCTCTGGAGAAATGTAATTGCCGCGATATATTTTAGTTTATTTTAAAAGCAATTTTCACATATGAATAATTAACCTCCATTTATGTTTATTTAAGTAAGTTTTTTTTTTCGATTTCGAGCAAATTCCGGCCATGTCAAAGGGCACAGCTCCATACAAATTCCGGCCATGTCCTTTATATGAATCCACGCGGATGAAGTCGCAGGCATCCGGTAGTTACCGATATAACTGTCACTACAGCAATTTTCCATCCCACTACCTGTTGGTCATATGCCTGCTCTCTTTTAGACAGAGTTATTTACAGCTTAGATCCGCCACTTTGCTCCAATGTATGATGACGAGCTTTAAAGACTATTGTCACAATATGATAGGGTTAGTAACCGGAACCGACGTGTTCGCGCCCGGTTGACGTAATAATATATCCTTGGCGCGCTCTTGGCCTAATTCGGCCGGTTTGACATTCGCGCTGTTTATTGGATGATCGCGGAATCGCGCGATGTCGCGTGATGCGGTGAGCGCCCCCCGCCCCGTGCGCCGGCCACGCGGCCGGCGCTCTAGTGAGTCGCCTGCGTGTCGCCGCCGCGATATGATACGAACCGCACTGTTAGATGCGGCTTCTCTCGAGTTCGCCCTTGTTATTTGGAGAGAATTGTGCGGGTCGGGAAAGCTATTTGGACTCGTTTTGATTCCCCCTTAATTGGGACCCGCGCCCTGGAAATTCTCGCGAACGCCGCGCGGTGAAATTGCCTGTGTGTTTAACGCGCCCGATTGAACGGTCTCTCAAAATGGCGGCTATGTTTGTCGCGTTAAACGATTAGCTCTGTAAAGTACTGTGCTATCGCAACTGACGCGTCTATAGTGTGTGGGGGCACAATGGACCCCTGGTGTGGACTCTGGAAGGAGATACACCGTCCCGTCGGACCTCATGCCAGGCGTGCCTCGTGTCTCGTGCCAAGGACCCTGCAATGCGCTGCTTGGTGGTTCCACACACACACACACTGACAAAACACTTACCTCATAACACTCACTACATACCATTAGAACCAACCATCGGCTTCGCCTGGACTTCGCCGCTGCTTCAAGGTTAGTGCTAGCCTATAATTATAACCGCCGCTAGGTCGCGTCAAGCCGTCTCTATTTATTTGAGGAGCCGGGGCCCCCAGGGGACTCGGCTCGTCTGCCTGCGGTATCGGCTAGGTTTCGCTATGGGCCCCGAGGTCTGGCCCCTTTTGAGGGTGCCGCAGGAAAGCCAAATCATTTGGTAGCAAGAGCGCGGTTGACGCTTCTGGACTTGAGCGGCTTACGCACCTGGTAGCTGTATTATAGGCTTAGCAGCTGGGTTAATTGCTACGTAGCATTGTTAAAGTTTAGGTGCCTACGGCGTAATATGCTAAGTAGTTGAAGATGGGTACCTACGGCTCATATTACTAGTTGAAATATTGCTAATCATTAATACTTAATATTGTTGAGAAACTGTAGGTACCTATCGGGTATTACGCTAATCTTATGAATGCGCGTATAGTACGCAAATTATTTAATTTGATGCATTCTTGACTGTTCAATTGTTTAATGTGTGTAGGTACTTGCTACGTAGTACGTTATTTTGTTGCCCAGGTTGGTTTATTGAAGTCGTAGAATCGAAACTGTAACTGTAATATACCTACCTACCGACCTACCTTATCACAATTTTGGTGCAATTTGGCAGTGATAAGGTTGATCTATTAGGTCTAATTAAGTAGATTTAAGTCTTTGTGTATTGTTGTAGGTAGGTAAAACTATTGTATTCGTAATATTAATGTTACATTTGATAAACTGTAAATATTAATTCGACGAGTAAATTTGAGGGTAGGAACAAATAATTATTCACTCGGCCATACGAGTGCCTGGTAGGTTGCGCGGAACTATTGTTCCAATAATAGAATTTTTTTTGTGCGCGACCTACATAATTTGTTAGCGTCAGTTGCTATCTGTTAAGGCGGCTACACACGATCCAACCTTGAACCCAATTCGGATCGTGGTACACAACACGACTGAGAATTCCTTTTTTATTGTTTGTTTGTAATTAATTTGTAAGAATTCTTTTGAATCAGTCTGTGATAATTGTTTGTTTGTGTGTTGTGTTGACCTTGAATTTAATTTTTATTGATAATCTTTTGTTTGATAATGATCCTGAAAATTACTTTGAAATATTTGATGTTGACCGTAAATACGGACTAACTTATTGAATTTGTATTGTCTTTGTAATTGCTACTCGGTATCTGTTTGTGTTAAAACATTGTGCGTTTGTTTGTGCTATTTTAAAAAATTGTTATAGCGTTTTAACATACCGAGTACAAAGACACCGTCCCGCCGGACTTAGGCTAAAAGCAGTTTGCCCGCGGGATGCCGTCGGGTTCGGTCAACCTACAGCGGGTTTTAACTTTTTTGCGGCCACCCCCTGTAGATACTCTAAGCAATTCATTATCGTCGTATGTCTGGACGTTTATCGTCCCTACTTGTTGGACTATTGACGGACGTTTGTCGTCTCCAACCTGGCTATTCACTGGACGTCTTGTCGTCACTACCCATTGGACAAATCGTTGAGGTCCAGATGGGCCATTGTGAGCTGGTGGCATTGTAGCTTATGACAGCGCCTACGACTGGCTGCCCGCCCCAGCGCGCTTGCCCACAATCTCAGGGCAACCGCCTCTTGATTTTGACTTCGTGCCTTAACAGGAGTGGTGTTGTTGGTGCTGTTCATCAGGACTATTTGAGGGCACCCCCCGCACGGGCGGGGGTGCTCGTCCTTACCACTCTCATGGCACCGTGATTGATCGTTTGTGAACCACCCTCTGACCTGGGCTTGCTAGGGATTTGAAAGGTATCCCGCCAGGGGCGGGGGGGTCTCAACCCCCCTCGCCGCATTTTTTGCGACTTTGGTTCCAGGCGTCTGTAGGGGTTCTATTCCCCCCCGTGGGGCGTATTTTGGCCCTCCAGGGGCGGGGGGGTCATGACCCCCCTCTGTTAGTTTGATGAAGGTTTGTAGCGGCTTTGCCGCAGCGGCTGTCCCGCCCTTCTCTCCCCCACGGGTTCTGTGTCCTCGACTTGATGGTTGCCTCCCTCGGTCTGTTTGTTTGTTGGCAGTAGCATTGTGGGGTCTTGTTTTGTTCGGCTCGCTTAGCCGGACCCGCGCTGCCACCGGGGAGCAATGCCTGGGTGTACCCGAGTGTGATTGATTCCCTCCGGTCTTAGGTTTGACCCAGAGGTTCATCGAGGACCCCTGTTTTGACGATGGCAGTTTATACTAGATAACTGCCGCCCTAGCTTCCACTACAGCCACCTCTCTTGAGAATTGGATCGTCAATAATTATTGTGGCATACTGGTTCTTCGCCGACGATCTCTGATATGGTGTACAACCCGAAGGGCGTTTGTTGGATGGTCCGTTCTAAGCTGGATTCGGGTTCACAGAGCTGTACTGTCTTGTATTGGTTGGTGGGAAGCCTAGGGCCCCCTTGGAGTCTTGTATTTGATGCCTAGAGCACCCGACTCCTAAGGGAGAATTGAAATTGATGTTTGATCCAGCTGACAATTCCTTTCGCGTTCTGAGTAAGCGAACGCGCTCGACGATATTGTGGGCTCTTTGTCGAACGTGTAGATAGATAACTACAGCAGTTTTTGTACGTCGAGCCTAACCCCCGCTGATCCCTACTTGCTTGATCCGGACCCGAGTGATTGTTGTTGGGTCCCGACGTGTTGGATCTGACTTTGTCGGGTGGTGTTAGTATGCTGCAACCTACTGTTACTACTATTACTGTCTGTATTTTGTTGACCATATTTGGTTTATCTTTTGTTCCGATTTATGGTTCGTACCCGCATTGATGGTGGACTAGCCCAATCAGTGGGTGTATGTCATGATGTTTGCACCGGAGCTTCCACCGCGGACGAAAATCTGAATTTGTGAGGTTTTTACTTTGAAATTTTGATATTGAACTGTATTACGTATCAAATCTTGATTGTTATCCTGAAGTTAGGAGGTTCTGAGTTTCGTAACTGCTTGTTCAACTCCACTCATTTTTGAAGGACCTCTCAGGAGAGGATCAACAGGATCCTCCTTGTCTAAATATTCGGAAAATCCGAACCTTGACGGTGCTAGTAATTCAGCACCAGCCCTACGAGGCTCGCCACCTTGTTGCTCCCAAAGAGGGTACCTTGTTGAATAAAAATTATTGTTGACCCAATACTAGGTCATACTACCCTCTCGGCCCTTTTGCATCGTGAGTTTGGAATTGTGGCCGGCCGACACGCATTCTTTGAGCTATATTTGTATGCATTCATGTTGTCGATTGGAAGCCGCCCCTCTTCCGCCGATTATGGGAGACTAGCCGCCGGACCGTGACTCGACCTTTTGCAGGAGCCGCGACTGAGTTCGCGCGTCTGTTCCCTATCATGAACACTAACTTGTACTGCTCGGTCGACCGAAGCCTACGCGTGCATTTTTCGTTGCCTCTCCACTGAAGTGTTTTGTTTATGATTAATTGTAGGTGCGCTCTGCACTGAGGCCTTGTTGCCGCGCTAGTGAGTTGTAATTTTGTTGTAGGCTGCATGACCTGGTCCGGACGGATTGTGGCATTAGTTTTAAGTCTGCATTGTTGAATTTGTTTAGATATAAGAATAATAAGTAATAAGTATATGTAAATTCGACCACCCAGCGTGTGCCCATTGGGGCGGGTTTTGATTTAAGTAGGTCGTTCTAATGCTGCAAAAACGCATCTCCGCCGCGTTATTGGCGAAACCATTTTTGATTTTGCGAGGTTCGCCATCGCATTCTGTATTTGATGCCAGCCCTTTAACGCCTTGCCTAGTACCTCCTCTAGGAGATGAATATCTCCCTTTGACTTTATTTGATTTGTCGCAACGGATCACTCAGAGTTGGCGCCGTTGGCCTCTGGAGTTGCATCCTTGCAGCAACGCGTTAAGTGGGCTGACAGCCGGATTCTCCCAAAATGGGGGATCCCGCCTGGATAATGAAGTTAATTTGCTGCACTTGTATTAGCGTCATGGACGCCCTGTTAAACCTGTATGACGTGAAGGTCGGAGATTCGGTTTTGCATCTATTTGAGTCTACCTTGACATGTCTTCCGTTTTTAATTGTTAACGGACCTAATTCCCTTATGTCCGGGACGGGGGATTGTTCGCGCCCGGTTGACGTAATAATATATCCTTGGCGCGCTCTTGGCCTAATTCGGCCGGTTTGACATTCGCGCTGTTTATTGGATGATCGCGGAATCGCGCGATGTCGCGTGATGCGGTGAGCGCCCCCCGCCCCGTGCGCCGGCCACGCGGCCGGCGCTCTAGTGAGTCGCCTGCGTGTCGCCGCCGCGATATGATACGAACCGCACTGTTAGATGCGGCTTCTCTCGAGTTCGCCCTTGTTATTTGGAGAGAATTGTGCGGGTCGGGAAAGCTATTTGGACTCGTTTTGATTCCCCCTTAATTGGGACCCGCGCCCTGGAAATTCTCGCGAACGCCGCGCGGTGAAATTGCCTGTGTGTTTAACGCGCCCGATTGAACGGTCTCTCAAAATGGCGGCTATGTTTGTCGCGTTAAACGATTAGCTCTGTAAAGTACTGTGCTATCGCAACTGACGCGTCTATAGTGTGTGGGGGCACAATGGACCCCTGGTGTGGACTCTGGAAGGAGATACACCGTCCCGTCGGACCTCATGCCAGGCGTGCCTCGTGTCTCGTGCCAAGGACCCTGCAATGCGCTGCTTGGTGGTTCCACACACACACACACTGACAAAACACTTACCTCATAACACTCACTACATACCATTAGAACCAACCATCGGCTTCGCCTGGACTTCGCCGCTGCTTCAAGGTTAGTGCTAGCCTATAATTATAACCGCCGCTAGGTCGCGTCAAGCCGTCTCTATTTATTTGAGGAGCCGGGGCCCCCAGGGGACTCGGCTCGTCTGCCTGCGGTATCGGCTAGGTTTCGCTATGGGCCCCGAGGTCTGGCCCCTTTTGAGGGTGCCGCAGGACAGCCAAATCACGACGAGACGGTTTAATATGCTCTCCGAGGCAAGGGGGTGAAACATCGCCATCTAACAATTTCTTGGCGGCCAAACCCAATACATACCAATTTTCGGCCCGACCCAGGAACTGTACTGCGATTAATGGAAAAGAGGCCGCTACCCTCACCAACATAGAGACAGAGGCGTGGAGGTGAAAAACTAAATTTTTTAACATACTATTTAGAAATGATAATTAAATATTTTGGTTATTTACAAGGAAACGAATATCCATAGACCTCTGAAAATATTGTACTTACTCATAGGCGAAACCATAGACGCTGGCTCGGTGCAATACCCCAGCGTGGCGTGAAGATTGTCCAGCACTTCCCTTATCGGAGCGAATTTAGTCATTTCTTTGAGTCGCATAGTGAACTTGGCGACGCAGGCAGAGCGCAGCTGGCGGAGCGAGTTCCTCGCCTGGACGCGGAGACATTCCGCCTGGGGTCCTCTCAGAGCTGTCGTACACCCGTGGGAACAGCCTAATTGACGGAGTAATCTGTGAAGATTAACTTTGATTATCGTTGCATCATCATTATCAACCCATTATAAGTCACGGAAAATAAGTCGACCGGTGACCTTCAATGCGCAGAAGTCGAAAATGAGGTATCTCGGGGTGTGAGGGGTCGCGGGGAGGGTGTTGGGATCGTTCGTAAGTACTGATTAGCTCTCGCGGATCCCTCGTAAGCGCTGATTGGCTCTCCAATCGTATTGTATCCCGCGTACGACGCTGCGCGCACTTGAAGGTCACCGCTCGACTTACGTGACGGGGGTTATACCGGCATATTATAGGGCACGGATCTCCTCACAAAATGATAATGAGGCCGTAGTCCACCACGCTGGCCAATTGCGGATTTGGAGGCTACACACGTGTTTAAGAACAGTATGGAGAACTCACAGGCGTTCGATTTCACACGCCTTTGAGAACATTATGAAGAAGTCTCAAACATGTAGGTTTCAACACAATGTTTTCCTTCACCGTTAAATCAAGTGATAATTTTAAAAGTATAAATTACGTGTTATTTAAGCATTAGGTTAGTTTAGTTTTAATGATTAGGTTAATTTTGATAATTTTTAGTAGACATCCGTATAATCCATACTAAAATAACCAATGCGAAAGTGTTTGTCTGTTAGCTTTTCGCGGCTTGATCCCTGAACATTTAGAGGTTTAAAAGTATGTAATAAGAAAAAATATTGCAAAAATGATCCCTACATTAAAAACATCCTACCTGAGAATAATATACATAAGCATGTAATACGGGCAATCAAAATTTTCTTCCTCCTTAGATTTATCCTTAGTGTCACCACATTCAACGTTAGTCGAATCTTGGCTTTGCGCGCAGGGTATGCCTGAATCTCTTTCCTACAATAAAATAATTTTCATTATTTATCTGCTTTCTGTAATAAAACTCCACAATCAATAATAAAAAAAACATAGTATGTAAATTGTAATCGAAGATTGAACCTTAATTACATTGTTTTAACGCCCGAGTTCATCCATACATCCACAGCCAGCGCCCCGAGTGCAAAATTAGAGAAATAAAAATCGGTAGTACTGAATTTACGACTCTAAAATAAGGGGCTTTAAATTTTTACCTTGCTGTCTTTGTCTTTCTGGAAATCGGCTAAAGGATCAACTGTTTCTGGTTGTGCGTCCTGATCAGAATCAGATTGCCAGTTTTTGTGAACTCCGACTTCCATGAGGGTGTCGACTAAATTCAGCATCACCTCCATCACTCTTATTGTTATGTAGTAACTATCCATGATCGAAACTGAATAAACTGCCTAAAAAAATATTTTTTTAATATAAATAAATGGCAAATTTTTTGACGAGGGTAATATACCACAATAATAAGCCTTTTAATTTTTTTGATATTTATGTTTTTCAAATCCGCCATATAAAAATTTGTTATTAGGTCATACAGCCTATGACACGTGGACCGTACTATATTTTGCCAAATCTGTTATATTGAATTTGTCATGTTGTCTAAGACCAGTCTTTGTATATCAAAATCATATCAGTAATTATATCAGCAAATATAAAAGAACAAATATACCGACACACAAACACACAATAACCGCCAAACATTACAATCTCCCGTAGTCGGACATTAAAATAATACCTTAAGCACGACTTGAAAGTCGATATCCCCTTCCTTAGTGATATAGTAGAGCGATCCCGGTGCCTCGTGTATTTCTTCCACAATATACGTGATGTTGGAATCTGTTTGAGACCTCGTCAAGCTGGGCTTGCGTTCCGGCGTCGGGATGTGTTGCGATCCTTGCATGCTCACCGAGTCCATTTGAGATTCTAAAGAGCCCTGCAGGTGAAACACCACCCTTAGCTCGAAAGTTAGGATTATTACATTGCTGTGATTGGCTGAACTTATGGTATTCCTATTTCAACTATGCATTTTGGCCAATGGTAAGAGAGCGTCGGCCAGAGGCGATTGCAATTGTCACATTGTATCTGTTAAACTATGACGATACTTGACACTTGACGACAGAACTTGAGCTCTTAACAACACCCACGATGCCAAAGTCTTGAACCACATATTGCCATACAAATAAATTAATGCGATTTCGAAAAACACAAAACCGAATCCCCAACACTCTTTTTTAATTTCCATCTGTCTGTCTGTTTGTCCGTCGAATATTTGTAATGGCCGAACCGAAGAGCAAGATGCAAGGAAGGTTATTTTTTATCCCCGGTATAACAAAGTCTTCCTACTAGATTTTGAGTGCAGGGGAACTTGGCTTGGACAAGATATTAGGACGACAAAATATTTCCTAATCCTATTTGATGAACTACAAATCTTTTTCTTTAACCGATAGACGTGTACACGGCATAGGCATCATATGTCTCGGTCTTGTGTAGTAATTGTTCGCTTGAATTTATATGAAGCGAACTAAAGCCAGAAAGATTTTCTCACTTGTCTGGTCTTGGAAAGATAATCCGGCGAAGGTGTGGGCGTGTGTTCTGTTACAGTGATGATGGGATTTTTCTTTTTCTGAACATTCGTTAGCTTGACGTTTGCGATCCCTTGCGCTCGCTCCGTTTTGATTTCGCCAATATACCTGGAATAATGTTTTAAATTAGTCTGGCAATTTTACTAGTAGCTTATAAATCCGTTAAAAAATCTTAAGTTTGAACTTTATTCATGTGTATAATGATACATACACGCAAATGATTGTATAGATATAGATAGTATAGTTATTTGAAAATACAATAACATGGAATTTACACAGCTGTTGTGCTGATAAATAGCTTGAGGTCAGGCTAGGTTATACCACTCACTGGTATATCCATTCTAGAAAATTAATTGATTTGACATTGACTTTTTTCTTATTTCATAAGCTGCAACGTTCGTCTACAGTCATGCAATAATGCTCTTCTTCAATAATAATTCAGAATTGTAGTGTCAACATGCTTTTTGCAACAGCCTAATATGTTTTTCTAAAAGCTTCACATGAACAATTGATTATAATTCGTAGATAATGTATGGTTTAATGTATGAAGCACCAATTTAAACTGTTCTCTATTATTTATGATTTATTTTTAGAACTCAGTACATACATACTTACTTGATAAGCTAAGCTTTGTTTAAACTTTCTTTATTGCTATGTTTAAATTGCTAAATTACAAAACTATGATCTAGGCACGAACGAATAAATCCTTACGAATCACTATTATTTATTCTATTTTATTAATTATTAACATCTCCAATCCATACAAAAGCTTCTACGTTCGTTTCATAACTTTCCACCGACTTACCCATTGGATGCTAGCTCATCTATGAGACAGCTAGCGCCCGTTGTTCATCCATGAACAGTGTACAGGATAAAGCGTAAACAACACGGTAAGAGAGAGAAAAATTCATATTTAATAGAAAAAAATAATATCAAAATTTTGTTATTAATGTATGTGTAATGTGTATCACTAGGGCATGCTGTGCTGCAATTTTCAAAAGGGTTACGAATTAAATAAGGAGTAGAAGTTTCAATGGATTAAAATAATAGTTTGTTATAATACCTAATCGTGAAAAGTAGCTGTAATGTTCAAAGCCTGAAATGTATAAAAGGTGAAGGCCCATAAAAATGTGTTTTGCATAATTCAGCGCCATACTCCGACGCGTCCGATGCGGACGACTCTTGGTGGTGACAGCTCATTTCAGTTTTGAAAAACGCTATGGCACTACAGCTCATGCCGATCGCCTTGCGGTATCTAATTACC
This sequence comes from Melanargia galathea, assembly GCA_920104075.1. Taxonomy (NCBI): domain Eukaryota; kingdom Metazoa; phylum Arthropoda; class Insecta; order Lepidoptera; family Nymphalidae; genus Melanargia; species Melanargia galathea. The sequence goes on along the minus strand of OV049869.1, from coordinate 11,854,534 downwards.
TTCAGAGTAGTGACACTGCATTTTGCTAATGTATATGTTGGCTATCTCTATACAATTTTATATTAACTTTAGCCTCAGCAAATGATCTTCAAATTATATGTTTAAAAGTGAATACAATATGAGCTTTCTGATATTTATATTAGAAATGATAAAACTAATTATTTCGAATATGACGGTAGTTTAACAAAATTGCGATATCAACTAATACTACGATTTACAGAGAGTGGAAAATTTGTATTATATTAATGTATTAATTTTTATAATGACTTACCTCAGACTGGGCATGCTTTTTCCTTTTATGAGATTGCACGGAAGTAAGTCCCCGGTGAGCCTCGGAGCCAGCGGGGGAAAGTTGCTTGCGAGAGCCGAATTGGGGCGATCGTCGGCGTTGTCTAGACTCCGGTGGTATTCCTACAAATTTTATTTTCATTTAGGATGATATAAACCCGTAATAATAACTAAAGTTTGCTAAGAAAAAAATATCTACAGATATCATTCTTACTGCAGTATGAAAACTGAACTTATGTTCTTCTTGGCCAATTTTCTCTAGCGCTTTCTCCGATTTGGACAAGAGCTTCAACTCTACGAACGCTTTCAGGTCGGCCATTTTCATTTTCCGTTTAACTTTTTCGCTCCCCCTGCGGGACATTACGTTATCTTCGTCGGGCTTGGGCACGTTAGCGAACGGAATTTCGGTTACGGGCGAAATGTCCTTCGACTCTGGGACCTCGATGAAGTTCTTTAGCGAGTCCCTGTCCTTTATCTCTGGACTTTGGTATATGGAAACTTCTATTTTAGGTATCGGCAAGGAATTGCTTCTTTTGCGCGGTTGCGTTTGCTTGGAAATATCATCGCAAATATCGCGTAACCTAAAAGCCATATAAATATTTTACATTTTAATACATGTTAATCTCAAGGAACGTATACGTACATTCAGGCATCGTATGTCTGCACATGTCTACAAAAGTGTGTTCGTTCGTTGATTTATCGCTGCGACTGAGCAAGGGATTAATTTGATTTTTTGCATGGATATAAAGAGTGACATTTGATACTTTTTATACCGGAAAAATAGGGGATTCCCGCAGGATTTCTAAAAATCTAAATCCACGCTTCCAACTAATTAGTATGATATGAATAATTTCATCTCTAAGGTACGTAAATCATTTAGAGTGCAACAGACTTCTAAGTAAAGCAGATTGTTGTTACTTACCTATTGTATAAATAATGTAAAGCCCAATATACACCTTCTTCCTGCCATTGTGAGGCGAAAAGGCATCGCAAAGTTGCTACGTCCAGGAAAGTTGCCGCAGACACCTAGGTACAAGGATATCCAATGAATACACATTTTTAGGTATTTTTATAATTTTTACGGGATTTTATATAAGACCCATCAGCCCCATCTTTATTATACTACAATCAAATACCTATAATTAAATCTACAACAATTTGAGAGACTCACTAACCTGTATACTTTCAAAGCTAAAATGCTCAAAGGTTTACTAAAAATATAGTTAAAAATACCAATATAATTTAACTGTTTTCAGTTCATATATCAGTACACAGCAGTATATACTAATGAATCAACTGAATATTTAAATTCAGCTCATACATCAGTATTTCTCTCAAGTTGGGGTGTATAGCACATGTCAGTAGCAAATGTCACGGTAAGGAGCATTTTAAACGAAACAGATTGTGCAACAACTTGCACTTAGCCAGTTTATTTACTCACATGTTGTATTTGTTTGATGCTGGTAGCTTTGTCCGCGGAAGTCGGGGTGCCCTTCGAGCCGGGCGCGCCGCCGCTGTCAGACGTCACTGACTCTTTGTCCGATGAACTGTAAACATACACTGAATACAGGAATCTCAACAAATATAATTAGTGCTCATTCGGTGATACACAAACCTTAAAAAAGTTTTAAAGCTGATGCTAGATGCTAGATCGCGACGCGATCTGCGATTGCGTTGTATAAGCGAACAAAATAACTATTGTAAACCAATAAATATAATAATAATAAAAGTGACTAAATAACTAAGTATCCACAGTTGTCGCCAATCTTTGTGACCACTACGAAAACGCGGCGAGTTTCGCCGACCTTTGGCAAATAGGACAGTCTGCAAATTATCCAACAACTGGACAACTTACATGAGATGTTTCGTGTTTGAGCTTTGATTTAGTCCCAAAGAGTAGTTGATTTGTAGACAGTGACCATGATCTAATTATTATTATTTAACAGAAAGGTAGTCACATTAAATGAGCTCTACTTAAAAGTAGTACTTTTGTGGTCATTAAGTTGGTCTCAGTCAACAAATAGGAAGATAATGATGGAACAGGAAGGTGTTTGGTAATAGGTTATCGCGTATAATAATATCATACATAGGTAATGGAATTTTTTAGTTGAGGGTTGTAAACACATTTTGCTTAAAATAGAATGATAGCTTGCCTCATTTTAGTGACTTGCGGCAGAGGTTTAATGCCGGGTAGAGTCGGTTTCGCGGCATCTGGTTTCCGCACTTGAAATATGCTGGGATCAGCCGCGTACACCGTGTACGCGCCTCTATAATTGGCGCCACTATAGTTTTGTTCAGAGGGTAGACGGTAAATAAACTGCAAAGAAGACCAAAGGTTAAATATTTTGGAAAAATATACTTCATTTCCTGTAAATACAGATAACAATTATGTATATTTTTTGACATTTGTTTTATTAACCCCCGACGCAAAAACGACGGTGTGTGTGTGTGTGTGTGTGTGTGTGTGTGTGTGTGTGTGTGTGCGTGTGTGCGTGTGTGCGTGTGTGCGTGTGTGCGTGTGTGCGTGTGTGCGTGTGTGCGTGTGTGCGTGTGTGCGTGCGTGCGTGCGTGCGTGCGTGCGTGCGTGCGTGCGTGCGTGCGTGCGTGCGTGCGTGCGTGCGTGCGTGCGTGCGTGCGTGCGTGCGTGCGTGCGTGCGTGCGTGCGTGCGTGCGTGCGTGCGTGCGTGCGTGCGTGCGTGCGTGCGTGCGTGCGTGCGTGCGTGCGTGCGTGCGTGCGTGCGTGCGTGCGTGTGTGTGTGTTCCCCTGTGGCGCTCAAACGGGTGGACCGATTTGAATGCGGTTTTTTTTGTTTGAAAGGTGAATTAGTCGAGAGTGTTGTTAGCTATGTTTGATGAAAATCGGTCCAAGATGGCCGCCGCTACAAAATGATCACATATTTTTTCACAACTCCCTTAATATGGGTATCAAATGAAAGGGCTTGACTAGTAGAATAGCACTATTGTAAATCCAAGATGGCCGCCGCCACAAAATTGCGAACGGCGGGGGTTTTTTAAATTTTTAATTTATACTTGTCCGAGATAATTTTCGCGCTCAAACAGACGTTTTTAGACTGCAATCTTCCTTTTTAAATTGAGCGGCACATATAGCTTACAATTAAATAAATAAAAACATCTAAAAGTCTACTACGGCACTAAAGTATAGTTTTGAATGTTCTTCCGCTTTCTATATTCCCTGCAAACTGTGTTAACTATCTATAATAATATAAAGAGGCTTACCCTGACTGACTGAATAGAATAGAAAAGTTTTTTATTCAAATAAACTTTTACAAGTACTTTTGAATCGTCAATTGAATCTACCACTGGTTCGGAATGCCGGCCGTTCCAACCGAGAAGAACCAGTAAGAAACTCGGCGGTTGCTCTTTTTTTTTAAATAACAATACAACAATTTATCTACATGATTGAAATGCTGTCTGACTGACTGACTGACTGATCATCAACACACAGCCTAAACCACTGAAGCTAGAAATTTGAAATTTTCACAGTAGCTTTCTTTTATTACGTAGGCGCACACTAAGGATTATTGTAAATTCCCCCCCCCCCTAAGGGTTACCCCCTTACGAATAGGGGATGAAAGTTTGTATGAAAGTCCGTCATTTTTCAAGTTATATACATGAAAATTGGTATTTAAGTTTTCGGTTAAAAATAAAGTATTACGTGTTTAAGGAATTTTCGGAAAAACTACCCCCAAGTGGGTTCAATGGGGGATGAATTTCCATAATTTAATTATAATTATCAGTTAAAAATAAAGAATTACGTGTTTTAGGAATTTCGAAAATTCCACTCCCAAATTGGGTTAAATAGGGGATGAGATTTATAAGAATCCAAGCTGGCGAAGTCGCTGGTATCAGCTAGTAAAGAATAAAGCCACTTGGTAAATGTGCTCAATTATCACCGACTTTCAGGTGTAATGATGTCAAGTGCAAGTATATTATGTATTTAGAAGAGTCTTTCTAATTTAGGTTCATTTACCACATGCTCTTCTTCGGTGCTAGAGCTCTCTTCAGGAATGGTCTCAGGGAAGACGGTTTCTTTGGGCGAAGACAGCCACGGCTCCTCCTCGGTGCTGGCCTGTTTCGACGGCGCTTCAGATTGGGACACTGATATGACTTGACTCGGAGGGCTGCCGTTCACTGCACTTTCTTCCTTTGAAAACTTGCCTAAGGAGTACCAACAAGTGTAACAGTGAATTTTATTAAGCCTTTTGAGGATGCATGTGCTAAGTCCTTATAATTGGGAAGTCGCAAGGTCAATTTGGGAATTTATTGCAGTGGGCTTACAGTTCCTTATGCATCTGGTTTACTGGATAGGATTTTGCCTTCTATTTTTAACAATTATTATCAGAATTTAGTGACGATCTGGTAGATAGACCTGAACCAATGTCTGATAATATTCTCTGAGGGTGTGCCTCAGAAAAGTCTTAACTCAGAACTCCAAGGTCAGTTAACCATCTAGTTGCTTAACGAATTTATAAACAAATCTAAAAAAAATCTTACGGCCCATAAAAACATCCCCATGATGAGGTCTCTTGGCATATCTCCCACCGAGCGGCTTGGGTTTGGGTTTCACTAATGTGGTGAAGCACGCCGCGTCAGGGTGCCTGAACTCCCACAGAGCCTGCCAGAGCTTCAATCCATTCTCTAATCTGTAGTTGCTGGTGAAATCTGATTCCTTCAAGTGATGAGATATAGGTGCAAATAGGAACACAAAAAGCTGAAATAAAATTATATTATGAGAAGAAAATGTAAGAATATACCGAAACCAACATACAATCACTGTCATTGTCGTCAACTGATAGACATCTACTGTCAAACATACTATCTCTTATACGGATTTTAACATGCAGCAATCTTGTGCAGCTAGTACCCAACAGCTCCCTGACTAGTTTGATGTTGTCTGTCTATAGATTAAGGAATCTGTCAACACTTCACTTTCCAGTGAGAGGTCCACTGGAGGTTCCCCATTCCAGCATCTTGGAACCCCAATGTGACCATTTCTTTGGGCTAGGTAGGTACCCTACCTATTGCCACTGCAGTGTGTCAATCTCTTTATTTTTGATATAATTACTTTTCATAAAATAATACCAGAAAGAGATACTTATCACTTACAGTTATGGCTGGCACAGAAAATAAATAGTGATAAGGATTGGAGTGGTATTTTCCATTTTCATAGTCATTGTCAGCACACTCATCCGAAGCATCAAGTAATATCCAATGTAAGGTGTATAGAAGTTTTGTTTCTACATTGCCCAGGGTTTGCATGTTGTCTTTTACTCTGAAAATTATTCAATTGAACTGCAATTATGATTATTTTCATAAAAAAGTGATTGCTTGATAGAGGAATATGGTACAAAATGATGCAATATGAGCCTCTCTATATATCTATGTTAGTAAATAGAAAAATAAATGTGAAAACCTGTATTCAAGATTTTTCATGATGTGCCAGCTACAATTTTAGGGCCAGATGTCTGTGCGACGTCACGACAAATCCAATATGGCGCATAATTGTATGTATTAATGGTTATTATTATAAACGAGCGGATACCCGCGACTTCGTTCGCGTGGATATCGGTTTTTAAAAATCCCGTGGGAACATTTTGTTTTTTAAGCTCATACCTTGCTAAAAACTGTTAAAAGTTCACCGGTGGATGTTTAGGTAGATAAAAATGTAAGCATCCGCCACTGAAAGTCCCATCAAAATCGATACAGCCTTTCAGAGATTACCCGATAATCTTTCAGGTATCTCCTTTGTAATAAAAAAAGAATGAATGAAATCGGACCACGGGTTAATGAATTACAGCTTAGTACACATTTTGACTTTCATCCCCTCTCCCAAGGGAACCGTGCTGAATTTCGGGATAAAAAGTATCCTATATGTTACTCTGTAGTATGAACTTAAATCATGCCAAGTTTCATTTAAATCCATTCAGTAGTTTTTGCGTGATACGCGCACAAACATACAGACAAACAGACAAAAATTTCAAAAATTGTTTTTTTTTCGTTCTATTACTTAACCCTAACATCCCCCAGTTATTATTTTGCAAAAATCTTTAATGTACAGATACGGCAAGTCTACGATTTTATTATATGTATAGAATAGATAGAAGATAAATATTTTTTTATATTTTACTTTAAACAAAAATCTGCCAAGTTAAAAAATTGAACAAAGAGATTGAGATTGAGTTAGAGTTAGGAGTTGTGTATAAAATTAATTGTCTCATTGACAATATGTATATTTTTAGAATTTTCACATTCAGGACTTTTCATTTTACATTACAATGCCTACCTGTTGTGCAGAAGGCCTGCTAAAGCATGCATCACATGAGGTAAGGCTGCTTGTATAAGTCGCCATCGTGGGATAGCCTCTATAGCGTCAGTGAGACTGCTTGCTAGTCCGAAGCGTAGATTTTGAACCAATACTTTCTCAAAGGACTGAAAAGTTTAAATATTATAATTTAAATTAATAATTACCTTGTTAGAGTATTACCAAGATCACGTTGCTGTGCAAAAGTTTTCTTTATCATAAGAGATAGATATTAATACAGAGATGAAGATTTAATTTAAAAATGTATACCTAACAATATTAGAACAAATTTTGAGTACCTATTCACGAATATTGTTAAATAGGCGTACTTACTTTGCAAGCTTCTTTTAATTCCTGTAGTAGTATGCATGAAAAATATACCTATTATTTTTATAATTTTTACATGAGTTTAATGTAATATTAATAAAAAGTAAAAACCAAATTCAAAATAGTAAATAGTAAACAAAAACAAATTGTTTCAACTGTCAACATCACTGTCATAACTGTCATTTTCATATTGACAGCTGTCAGTTATACTTATATTTTTAAATGGTTTCAGGGCTATGGCTTCTGGCTTTTTTGAAATATAGAGCTGCCATATGACTTTCTATTCTACTAAAATGGTAGGAAATATATTAAAAAATGCAATCACTACATTTAAACAAATAACTTCATGCACATTTATATGTATAAACTCAATAAATATATTGATGTATAATTAATCTTATCGCCTGAGACTGTTTTATTTACTGTCTATGCAAATATATTGTATTATGTATTTACATTAAGATATATTATTATTAACATGAATCAGAGGTTTAAGATATGCACAAAAAAGAAGCACGTTCATATTATTTACAACTTACATGGTGTCCAGGAGCTCGCTGACAGAACTGCACACAACAAATATACAGCTGTATGTACAAACAACACATCGACACAACATACATGATACAATAAATATGTGTATGTATTATATAATGTCAATACATTTATTATTAAGCTCTTAAATCCTTGAAATATTTATCATTTACTAGATTTTATGTAGGTACCTATAGTGCAGTCAAATTTGACTCCAAAAGTGGCTAAAATCGCAAACGAACGGCTAGTTCTGATTTTTTAATATGTTGTTAGGACCACTACCAGTAGTGTAAATCCAATTTTGCAGCTTCGAAAGACCTGTGCTAACTTTGCAGCACTCGAAAAACCGCGAAAATTTCGCACTACTTTTGGGTTTTTCAATATAAGTCCTAAACTATGGGTTTAAAAAAATATTTTCTATACGTTTTTAAAGAAGATTAAAATTGCTACAATTGAAGACCAAAACTAGCTCTTTAAATTCAATATTTGCTGAGATACAGCTCTCCAAAAATTGACAATTAATTCCGAAAAAGTGAAATTTTAAGATTTGGTCAATTTTAAACCCCGCTATCGGGGAAAATACTCATTTTACGGATAAAGTTAATTGAAAAGATGTTGTAGTAAATATAATTAGCTTTAATTTAAACACTAAACGACGTCTGTAGCCCATATAGTTTACCTATAAATCCTAAAAGTTTAAAAAATGGGAAAATTGCAGTTTTCTCTTCAGTTTGTTTTGAATGTAGTTTGAAAGAAAAAACCATGTACACCCACAAGAAATATGTATTAAAACTATTACTTAGTATTTATATTTAGTATTTATAATGTTATTTATTCAAGAAAAAAATTATTTATATTATTATTGATATTTATTGATTTTTATGAAACATATTAACCTGTATTAAAAGGACATTATGAGTTCCGAGCAATATAAGTCGTAAACTACGCATTTTTTTTTAATATTTTCTATACATTTTTAAAGTAAACTAAAATTGCTACAATTTGACACCAGAACCAGTTCTGTAACTTCAATACTTGCCGAGATACAGCTCTCCTAAAATAGAACTCTTTCCAAAAAAAGTGAAAATTTAAGATTTGGTCAATTTTCGACCGCCATTTTGAGGATAATACTCATTATAAGGGTAAAATCATAGTCAAAATGTTGTAGTAAATCTAATTAGCTTTAATTTAAGGGTGGAACGACGTCTCTAGGCCATATAGTTTACTCACAAACCTTAATGAACAATTATAACCAAAAATAATATAATTGTAATGCAGGTTAATATGCTTCATAAAATATATCAATAAAATAAGATAAATAAATATATTTTTTTTCATAAATAACATTATGAATACTATAATAATAGATTATATGTACATTTCTTGTGGATGTTCATGGTTTTTCCTTTCAAGGTACTCACAAACTAAACTAAGCAGAGCAAATTTACGAAAATTGTTTTCCCATTTTTTGGACTTTTAAGATTTGTGAGTAAACTATATGTCCTAGAGATGTCGTGTTACCCATAAATTAAAGTTAATTAGATTTACTATAACATTTTTACCTATAATTCTACACATAAAATGAGTATTATCCCCAAGATCGCGGTCGAAAATTGACCAACTCTTAAATTTTCACTTTTTTTGAAAAAAGTTCAATTTTAGGAGAGCTGTATCTCGGCAATTATTGAAGCTACAGAACTGGTTCTGATGTCAAACTGTAGCAATTTTAGTCTACTTTAAAAATGTATAGAAAATATTAAACAAAAATGCGTAGTTTACGACTTATATTGCTCGGAACTCATAATGTCATTTTAATACAGATTAATATGTTTCATAAAAATCAATAAATATCAATAATAATATAAATAATTTTTTTCTTGAATAAATAACATTATAAATACTTAATTTAAATACTTAGTAATAGTTTTAATACATATTTCTTGTGGATGTACATGGTTTTTTCTTTCAAATTACATTCAATACAAACTAAAGAGAAAACTGCAATTTTCGCATTTTTTAAACTTTAAGGATTTGTAAGTAAACTATATGGGCTACAGACGTTGTTTAGTGTTTAAATTAAAGCTAATTATATTTACTACAACATCTTTTCAATTAACTTTACTCGTAAAATGAGTATTTTCCCCGATATCGGGGTTTAAAATTGACCGAATCTTAAAATTTCACTTTTTTGGAATTAATTGTCAATTTTTGGAGAGCTGTATCTCAATAAATATTGAATTTAAAGAGCTAGTTTTGGTCTTAAATTGTAGCAATTTTAGTCTACTTTAAAAAAGTATAGAAAAATATTTTTTTAGAAACGCATAGTTTAGGACTTATATTGAAAAACCCAAAAAAAGTGCAAAAATTTCGCGGTTTTTCGAGTGCTACAAAATTAGCACAGGTCTTTCGAAGCTGCAAAATTGAATTTAGACTACTGGTAGTGGTCCTACACTAGCGGCACGCTATGATGGCCGGTTTGACACATTACAATAGTGATGTGGAATGTCAATTTATTCTCGAACAAAAAACAATTAAGTTTTGTTTTTGTACCTGATTAAATAGGTTTAATAAAACAAAAATGTATATGTTTATTTAATTTATTTGAACGAACTGAATATTTGAACGAAAATGAATATACATACTTTATATGCACACAAGAAACATATGAATACAAAAGATACCAAAAAAGGTGCCACAAAAGGCCATAATTAATCAGATTCGTCCATACTACTATTTTCACTGTCGTCACTGCTATCATCACATACATTAATAATTATATGTTCGTTTTCTATAATATTATCTATTTTCACATCTCTTTCATAATCTTCCCTTATTAATTTAACAGTTCTATTCACAACCTTTTCCCAGTCTCCTTTAGTCACATGTTCACAAGCTTCTTCTAATAATTTTAGCATTTTTTTTTGTGGTAAATGGGGGTTCTGTATTGTGTCTTGCAGCATATCCCTTAATTTGAGCCCACACCAACTCAATCGCATTATACTCACAATGGTAAGGCGGTAACCGTATAACTCTGTGCCCATGTTCTAATGCTATTTCGTCAATGACGTATCGGATCTTGGTTGGTTTGTTTTCTTTTAAAAGACGTACTAATTCCGCTTTTAACATATTCATGTTTGCATCTACGCCATTTTTACGAAGCCATGCGACGATATCAGCTTTCTTTTGGGATTGGGCAGGTGGCTTGTCAATTTGCATCGAGTGGTATGGGGCGTTGTCCATAATTATAATAGATGGTTCAGGGAGGCTACACAACATTGAGGTAAACCATTCAGTAAACTTTTCTCCATTCATGTCTTCATGATAGTCTCCAGTGGTTTTTGACGCAAAAGCCATGAGAGAACCTTCGACAAACCCGTTGATGGTTCCGGCGTGACAAATTATAAGTCGCGATCCTTTTCCTACAGGAACTTTGGAAGTAGATGCTGCTGTGTCATCGTTCCAAGAACGGCCTACAGTATGGTTAGCATTAAGCCATGTTTCATCCAAGAACACAACATTTTGCCAATTTTTGATTTCTTTCACTTGCCGTAAAAAAGTATACCTTGCCATCGCTATATCAAATCTTTCCATCAATATTTTGCGTTTGTTACATTTTTTGTATCGAAATCCAATGGTCTTCAAAATCTTCGTTAAAGAACTTTCCCCACCGAAGAATGCACCAACTTTTTTCTTGTTGGATACTCCTTCTGTAAATAGTAGCCGTAAACATGTCTTCGGATAGCATCGGCATCAAAGCTATCGATGCCTACGACTGGTTTTGCTCGTTTTCTCTTTTTTGGTGTGTGAAGTTTATTTTCTTCTGTGCCAGTCTCGCCATATTTTTTTTTAGTTATCCGTCTAACAGTTCGTTGTCCAATATTAAGCGCATCAGCTACGCGTTCAACCACTGACGTTATAGGTAAAATTGGCCCTCCATTTTGAGCTTCACGATCGAAATAGTTACGAAGGCGTATTACGAACTCACGTGTCTGACTATTTAGAACAGTTCTCTGCGTACGTTCGGTCATATCGACGAAATCCACAACAAAGGGCTTGAACAGAGTCCAAATTAACGAGCAAGGGTCAACAGTAATGCAGTATCAATATTTGAAATCCAAAGCCAGGTCAAAACTATATCACAATCGCATTGCACTGACAGTTTATACTTTTCGAAGCAACGTCAATTCGAAACTGCTTTGTTTTGCATTGAGCATTGACGCGAGTTTGCCGGAGGTAGTAGTTGTGCTAGCCAGCGATCCTATGTGACGATCGTATTAGATTCCATTTTTAAAAATTTATTGATATTTTTTTGCGATTTCAGAGGTTTGTCCACATAGTGAAAATTGTTCATATTCACAAGTACATTCACCCCTTAAATGGTGCAAACTGATTTTTCTACACTTGTATACATTTAAGAAATCAATTTAATAAATAAATTTTGAGTCCTAAACCTAAAACTACATTCGATAAAATTTATGAATCTCTGCACATCACTATCGTCAATAAAGTAATACAATTATTTCCTTCAAAGTCGTTATCAATTAATACGGAACTTCATGAGCGGACAAACGTCAAACCGGCCATCATAGCGTGCCGCTAGAGTAACAACATATTAAAAAATCAGAACTAGCCGTTCGTTTGCGATTTTAATGTCAAATTTGACTGGCGTACTAGGTACATTAGCTTCGTTATTTTATTAAAGCAATCAAACATAGACCCATATAAAATTATATACTGATATATGTACGATTATTAGAATAATTTATTATAACTAAGAATAGTTGTAAAAACATGCGTATTCATGATTTCAGGGGGTAGGTACAATAAAATTACATATTTTAAGCACCAAATTATTTAGGTAGAATTGGGCTAAATATTTATTATTCCTTGGGCTAGTAATATTTACCTAGGCATAGGATAAATAGTAAGACGTTTATTTTTATGGTTGTAGATAGGTATGGGGGATATTCTGGTGGTTTGCTAATTTATTAAACACACAAATAAAATTATTATTGTCACTAACCATGCATGCCGAATCGTGAACTTTTCCAAATTTTGGCCGCATGAAAGGTGTCGTTTGTCTCCACAAAAATATTTGTACAGCGATCGGCACGATGTCGTCATTATTGGAGTCTTCTTCAGATAAGTCTTTGACTTTCATTTTCAACTTCATAATGAATACCTATCCCTAAAGAAATTATGATTAAGTACTTAACTAATTTCATTACCACTCCGTTTACAGTAGCAGTTTAACAAGTGTAAATTGAAAATTTAAAAAACCCCCGACATTCGCCATTTTGTGGCGGCGGCCATCTTGAATTTGCAATAGTGCTATTCTACTAGTCAAGCCCTTTCATTTGATACCCATATCAAGGGAGTTGTGAAAAAATATATCATCCGCCATTTTGTAGCGGCGGCCATCTTGGACCGATTTTCATCAAACATAGCTAAGAACACTCTCGACTAATTCACCTTTCAAACAAAAAAAACCGCATTCAAATCGGTCCACCCGTTTGAGCACCACAGGGGAACAGACAGACACACACACACACACACACACACACACACACACACACACACACACACACACACACACACACACACACAGACACGTCAAACTTATAACACCCCGTCGTTTTTGCGTCGGGGGTTAAAAATGAGACAGATACATAGGTTGATAACGAGTGTTTATTTAAAACGTTTAGTTATTTAAAACGGTGTGAATATTAGGAATATTTACGTATCTATTAAGACGTGTTATTTTAGGTTACTTACTGAGTTGAAATTTGAAAAAAAAAAATTAGAAATTACTATTACGTCGTTGTCGTTATCTCAGCGCGAAGATAAACACGGCAACAGCTGGACTTAGGTCTCGGAGAAGGATTGCCACAGGTACGATCTTGTGCCACTAGTATCTAGTAGCTGCCAGAAATTACTATGGAATCGCACTTAAATATTTTAAAAAACCGGTCCGTAGATACATACTTACTTAAAAAAATAATTACGTGACCATTATGACACACAAAATCAAAAGAATCTCACGGGTAAGAAATGTCGCACTTGTAAAATAATTAGGTCACATTGGAAGGTTGACGAGCAATGTTGACATTGCAGGGGTTGGAACGGTTAGGTGCGTGATAATGACGCGGGGTGGACTGGTGTTACGAGCCCGAGGGAGGCCCGGTTGAGAGTGAGCCTTTGCGCATTCGCTTAGAGACGAGAACTTAGGGTTTGCACTTGAATGCTTAGTAATTATATTCTTTTTTTTTCAGTTTTAGTTAATTAATACGTAAAGTGTTTCAATAAGAGATTTTAGTTAACATGCAATACATTATTTACTTCTTGGGTCACAAAACACCAATAGGTTATATATATATTAAGTACAAGCGGATACCCACGACTTCGTTCGCGTGGATATTGATTTTTGAAAATACCGTGGGAATCATTTTGTTTTTCCTGTTAAAATTTCACTGGCGGATGTTTAGGTAGATCAAAATGTAAACATCCGCCAGAGAAAGTCCCATCAAAATCGATCCAGCTTTTCAGAGATAAGCCGGTAATTTTTAAAGTATCTCCTTTCTAACAAAAAAAGAATGGATGAAATCCGACCACGCGTTAATGAATTACAGCTAAGTACACATTTTAACTTTCATCCCCTCTCTCAAGGGAACCGTGCTGAATTTCGGGATAAAAAGTATCCTATATGTTACAGTACTCCATAGTATGAACTTAAATCGTGCCAAGTTTCACTTCAATCCATTCAGTACCTAGTTTTTGCGTGATGCGCGCACAAAAATACAGACAAACAGATAAACAGACAAACAGACAAAAATTTCAAAAATAGCTTTTTTATGTTCCATTACTTATCCCTAACACCCCCCAGTTATTATTTTGCAAAAATCTTTAATGTACAGATACGGCAATTCTACGATTTTATTATATGTATAGATAGATTTATTATATGTATAGATATCACGCTCACATAACACATTATTGCAATATTTTGCATGCATTGGCAACACATAGGCTACTTTTTATCCTGTAAAAATGCACAGTTTCCAAGGGATTTTGAAAAACCCGAAATCTATAGCTACAGGTAGATTAGGTACTATAGCAATTTCCTCGATAGTAGGTATAAAGGTTGGAAAAGGGAGCGGGAACGGGAACCGTAAATCCACGATTCCCTCGGGATTTGTTTAAAACGCGGGCAGATGCTAGTAAGTACAATAAATAGAATTCAACTAAAGTTTGTTTTAGTGGTTGGTTTGCGACTTATTCCGTTTAAAAGCTAAGAGTATAATATTCAGTGGCAGCCCTAAAAAGATTCCATTGATTTGTGCGCACAGATAGTCGCGAAACAGCAGCCTCTCGTTGTCATAGAAACGGCAATATGGCAGCTGAACTGGACCACTGAACTGCGATTGAACTTTTGTGATCATCGTTGGATCCATAGTTTGGATTTTAATTACATTAGTTTAACTACTTAGTTACCTCCCCCTATCTTAAAATCATTGTCTCGGCTATTTCAGAAATACAAACAATAATAATTTTATTATTCATCTTATAAAAACGTGCTAGATAGGTAGGTACACTTAAGACAAGGGTTGCCTGAAAAAGACAGCATACTACCTGTGGCCTGAATATGCTGAAATATGCTGAAGGCCAACCATGATTATAATATTACCTATTCTTTAAAATAACAAAAACGCTTTTAAATGTAATAATCACTCTTGCCTGCAAAGTCCTTGTCGATCTTACTCTCTAAGTATCTTATAATACTCTTTCAGATTTTTAAACATTTTCATTACATTAATTAATTAATTTATGGCCAGCAAATGCAATAACAATGTTGCTTTATGTTCATACAGCAATTTATAAATAGAGTCCAATAGGGTGTGGCGGCAGTAACATTTCCTACTTTACGGGATTGTTTTCCACTGTTTTTCTACACATGGAAGTAATTAGTTATATCGATTAACGGAAAAATTAAAGAGCAATTAGTAAATTATTACTCACGAGCGGATACCCGCGACTTCGTTCGCGTGTATATCGGTTTTTAAAAATCCTGTAGGAACTTTTTGTTTTTCTTAAGCTCTTTTGAGCTCATACCTTGCTAAAAACTGTTAAAAGTTCACTGGTGGATGTTTACATTTTTATCTACCTAAACAGGTAGATAAAAATGTAAACATCCGCCACTGAAAGTCCCATCAAAATCGATACAGCCTTTCAGAGATTACCCGATAATATTTAAGGTATTTCCTTTCTAACAAAAAAAGAATGAATGAAATCGGACCACGCGTTAATGAATTACAGCTAAGTTCACATTTTGACTTTCATCCCCTCTCCCAAGGGAACCGTGCTGAATTTCGGGATAAAAAGTATCCTATATGTTACTCCGTAGTATGAACTTAAATCATGCCAAGTTTCATTTAAATCCATTCAGTAGATTTTGCGTGATGCGCGCACAAACATACAGACAAACAGACAAACAGATAAACAGACAAACAGATAAACAGACAAACAGACAAAAATTTCAAAAATAGGTTTTTTACGTTCTATTACTTATCCCTAACATCCCCCAGTTATTATTTTGCAAAAATATTTAATGTACAGATACGGCAAGTCTACGATTTTATTATATGTATAGATAATAGGTACCTACTTAACTTTAAATTCAGAATATTGAGTGAAGATAATGTTTGTTCGCTTTATTCGGAAATTGTAAAAAAGATAGGTAGATGCTCCAATACCTACATAGTTGTCGTTCAATCATATTATTGAGCGACTGAATAGATTTAAGATGCGTTGAACTTCAGTAAAACAAAATCCATGTAAAAGGTAGGTACTTATTTTGTGTTACTGAAGTTTAAAGCCATCTTTTAAACCATTAAATATACCCATTTACGCAAAGAAATATCCGGCATTAGCTAAGTCATCATATTACAAAAGTGCCATAATGTTACGAGTTATACTAAGTAGGTAGGTATATATTATATTCATGCAACAAAGGACGTGGACGTACGTAAGTACTTAATTTAAGACAAAACGAAACAGTATTAATTATAGCTTCCTACCTACAAAATCTCTACCTACCTACATAAATTTTCACAGCACGATCGAGAAACGGGCTAAAATAGTTTGAGGCCGAAAATTACTATAGCGATTGGCGGGGCGGTACAGAAATAGAAGCAATGTTTTTGAATGAATAACGCTCTTTAAGTAAACTCCGGTCTCCGCATCGTTTGTTACTGTAAATTGGATTAGGTATAGGGGATAGATATACATAGATCATGGATCATATATTAAGTAATTTTAGGTTCAGAAACCTCGGAGATATCGGTGTACATAGGTAGAAAAACACAACTCCTCCTTTTTTGAAAGTCGGTTAAAAAAGTAGCCTATGTTACTCCCTGGTTAATTCTCTACTTGTATGTGAAGGTCCCGTCAAAATCGGTTCAGCCGTTCCGGAGATTAGCCCGTTCAAACAGACAGACAGACAGACAGACAGACAAAAACTTTAAAAACGTGTGATTCGGTTATGGTAGCGTTCAAATAACCATATGAGGTACATAGTAATTCCACAGTTAGCCACTTCTCCCAAATTCTGGCAAAAGCATGTCACAAGCTGGAGAACGTAGGTTAATAAATACCCAGGGTTATGTAATTTTTTTTGTAGATACTAGACAGTGTCCTCTATACCTGCCATCAAGAAAAAGAAGATAAATGGGATGGGATCTGTGTTAAAAAAATTTTTGAACCTCTAATTTCTCACTACCATGACTGTCACATTGCTTGGGTCGTCGGATACAAACCCATTTAATTCGAAATTGAGTGGTTAAAAAATTCTTAAAAAAATATGGTCAATTAATGGATAACTACCCCTTAGAATAAAATAATCAGTCTGAAAATATAACTAAAAATAAATAAATTACAAGGTAGTGAAGTCTGTCACACGACTTTTTCATAATTGCCATGACCTGACACAAACACTATCACAATAATGATACTATATTGCTGCGGCTACATTATGGTTAATGTTGATGCCCAAAATTGCTTTAAACTACGCGATAATTATCACCGGCAAAACTGAGTGGCCACACCTAAAGGTTAACGGCGGTATATGCCATATATATACCCGTATATTTATTTGACTAGAGGATGCCCGCGACTTCATCCGCGTGGATTTAGGTTTTTAAAAATCCCGCGGAAACTCTTTGTTTTTCCTAAGCTCCTTTGAGCTCATACTGTTAAAAGTCATGCATTTAAATGAAACTGCAGTAATGAGTATTAATTTTTAATAGTTCTTTCCCATCACTAAAGTTTTCCCAATGAAAGTTCCATCAAAATCAGTCCAGCATTTTGGAGACAGACAAACACAAATTATAATGCACCCCAGATGATAATTCAGACACCCAAAGGTTCCTGTGCAGAAGAAAGAAAAGAAAAAAAAAGGTTACAAAGAAAGAGAAGATGGTTGACTATAAAAATGCATAGGAAACATACTCTATAAGTCTTAAATGTTGTACTTATATGTAGGTATCTCTCCCGTACCAACACGTGCGTTCCCATCGAGCTCGCGGCGCACAATGGCGAACGTAGATGTGGCCGCTTTAACGCTATAATTATAGCGTTAACCTCTTTGATGTACCGCCACCCGACTTATCGCCAAATGCTACGGTGGTATACGGCGATTGTCACCGTTAATCGTGGCCACACCTACGGTTAACGGCCGAATACGCGATAATCGCCGTTAATGTGGCCCCTACATATGTAGTACAACGATCATGATAAGATCAATTAACAGAGCATTGGTCATTCTAGCAATATGTTTTAAAAGAAAAAGCGTACTTCATAACGTTGAGAAGATAAGGGGAAATAATGTAGTGTCAGATTATTGTTGAAACTAGCTGACCCCCGCGACTTCATCCGCGTGGTTATATAGGTTTTTATATAGGATCGGATTGGATCCCATAATCCTTTTTTGTACCTAAACTAAATGTAGCCTAAGTTACTCCATATATCATCACCTATCTGCCATTGAAAGTTCCATTAAAATCGATCCAGCCGTTTCGGAGATTAGCTGGAACAAATAGATAGAACGACAAACATAAATTTAAACGCACGCCAGTTTAAAATAAGCCGTACGTACAAAGATCCGGGACCCAAGTTATTGGAACCCAATAAATGCCTGTCATTTCTAAACTAAAAAACGTATGACCTTGAAATATTTACGGGACAATACTTAAAGTACTACCTTTCTAACAAAAAAAGAATGAGTGAAATCGAATAACGCGTTAATGAATTACAGCTATATACACGTTTTAACTTTCATCCCCTCTCCCAAGGGAACCGTGCTGAATTTCGGGATAAAAAGTATCCTATAACCTACCTCGGAGTATAAACTCAAATCGTACCAAGTTTCATTCGAATCCATTCAGTAGTTTCGGCGTGATGCGCGGCCAAGATACAGACAGACAGACAGACAGACAGACAGACAGACAGACAGACAGACAGACAGACAAAAATGAAAAAAATTGCAGTTTTGGATTCAGTATCGATTATAGAGTGCCCTCCGATAAAAATTTTCAAAATATCTTCAATGTACAGAATTGGATCTGTTACAGTTTTATTATATTATAGATTCAATTAGAATTTTTAGAAATGGTTAACAGATTATTAATTTCATATTTGAAATATGTTAGAATGAACTGACATTTGATTCATTTTTTTGGCGCCGAACCGCCATCTTGAATTATTGGTATAAATATGGGCACTTCGAAGCCATGAATTCAGTCTCCACCAGAGACTCAACCGACTATTAGATGCTTCAGCGTCTAGGTCGTGATATTTGATTGAGGGTTGCGATAGCAATCACACCCTAATCGAATAAATGCTGCCATTTTGGACTTAGCTGAGTGTAATTAATTAATTAGTATAAAATAGATTTGAAAAGAGATCTCAGTTAAACTAATCTGTGATTCGATATTAATTAAGTTTGTGCGGGTGATAAATAAAAATATTTTAATAATAGTTTGATTTAGTTTTAATATTAAACCTTATCCTGCTTCTGTAATGATGATGTTTACAGTAGTAAAAATGCACTTTGTCATTTAGTCCTCCTCATTCATAGATATTTTGCCAGGCCTAAAGTACGCGTTATATTTTGTTGTTATTTATTCTCGTCATGTCAAATGTGTTTCTTTTTCACACGAGTAACCTACAAAAATTTTACTGTGTTTCTAAATTTTTTAATAAATTAATAATTAGCAAATTTTCATTACCATGGTCCTAATTACCATAATTACCATGATTTTTTTAATTAATTTTAATAGTAAATGGGGGGTATCTCTCTCATTTATCATAATTTGTGAATGGTTTTGATAATAATGACGTTATATAATTATTTTTAGAATTTTCAGATGTTTAAACAATTTACATTATAGAAATTTGAAAAAAAAGTCAAAAATGACAAAAATACTGAAAACAAAAGAGTTTATAAGAAGATTAAGCATAATACAAGTGTGATATTTAAAATAATAGAAAAACTACCTAACTTGCTATGAAAATATATGAAATAAATATATATTTGGACTGAAATGACGACATGACAACAAAAAATACAATGTAATGACCGTAAAAAATGGAAAATTAATAATTAAAAAAAAAAAATAGAGACCTATATCAGTATAAAAATACTAAGAAACTTGCTCTGATGTAATACCTACATAATGCCACAAATTGCATCCAAATCAGTTTGGTAGTTTCCGAAAAAATTGGGCTCACAATTTTACAGAAAAACATTTCCTGCTATGCTTCTAGTAGTCTATACTAGAATCATAAAATATATCTAAAAATATGCTTTGAGGTAATTTATAATCTACGTAGCGAATAATGAACTGCATTTGAATCTGCCCAGCACCATTTGAGGAAAATGAAAACATATAAACACATAAAAATAGCATATACAATTTCTCTCCCCAAACGTATATAGCGTTTCCTTTCTGTTGTGGATACAAATGCTTTTTATTATAAGAAAAAAAATTATAATATGCACTCTTGATTTAAACTCCTTCTCGAAACTGATGCTAGGCACAACTAACTAACTTGTCATCTTATTAGCCACAAGTTCATTCGGAGACCTACATGTTCGGAGGACACATAAAAGTTATAGAGCATTTGCTGAAGCTATTAAAAGTCTAAGAAAATGTTAGTCTTTGTTAAAGTTTATGTTCTGTCCCTTCTAATAATCAAGCATCTTGAAGTATTCTTCCAGCGCATTTTAAGCAAAGAGAGTCTTTGGTGGATTGCATTAACTTGTGGCGGTGTGCAACCTCATGGCAGCGTTGCAACCTCCACAGTTTTCCTGGCTGGTTTTTCTCGCCGGCCGTTTTTGTGTGTCAAGAGATTATAAGTGTTTATATTTTTCAAATGTAGAAGCTGTCTCAGCCTGCGCCTTCGATGTGCGCGGTGTAGTATTATTATTCCGTTTTTAGGGCCGGAAGGTCGGCTCCAGATTCTATTTTAATATCATTCTATTTTGTTATCCCGGTGAGGTCAGACCTCAGTGATGGTCCTATAGCCTGAGACAGTTTCATTTCCGGAAGATTAAATCTGTACTAAATAATAACTCTAAAAGTGCGAGAATACAACATATTTATGTGAAAGCTTATTTGGATTTTATTTTATCACTTTCACTGCACCTATAAACTTGTTTCAGATTGCAATAAAGCGAATACACAGGCATGTTCACCGTAGTTCCTACTATGAAAAGTATATCCGTTATCGATTCTAATGAGATCTTGGATATGAAAATCGTATCCAATATCAAATTTGCAAAGGTTTTCTGCCTCTCGCACTTTTAACAGACATGCCATTTGAACTACCATGGAGCACCGTAACCAGCTATGTGATGACTCTGCCGAATACCAGACCGATTCAATAAACCTGGCACATTTTTGTGTTTGAAGAGTCATTGGCTCAATCACTAATACAGGCAAAATTACTTTGTTTATGGCACTGACTCAAAGTTGCTTGTATCGGTCTTCTATCGGATAAAATTTGAAATGTGCTCTCAGGAACTTTACAAAATTGTTCCTTCTCCACCATTTTACTACGGAACAGAGAGAAGCAATTTGTAGAAATTCTCTTGGAAAGTCTAACTCCACCTAGATTTCACCATTTTGTCTAACTGTCTGCATTCAAACAGATATTGAAGCTTTCTTGAATTGTACATCTTAACACTTCGAATTCAAGTTAATCTACTTGCGATCATTGCATAGCCTAAGTTTCAATTATTTTAAAGCCTTTCTCATAGTGTGTAAAAGCGAGAGAAACGATACTAGTCATATTTGTAAGATGTCTGTACAATCTGCTATCAACGAATTTTTTGTTGTTATCAGTACCCTTTTCGAAATCAATAACACCGTGGAGTCTTCGTGGTATATGGTTCTTAATCGGGAATGTGTTCTGTCCACTTTATTAAATATAAAAAAATTATGCTCCTGTTCACTCTCAATTATGCTCACACCACGCCTTTTTGGGTCTAAAATTATCTGTTTAGGTCTTCAAAGCTGCACACTCATTGAGTCCAGCAGCTCAGTCTTTTTCAGAGGATTTCAACATGAAACTCGTCCACACAAACATCCGGAACAGGTTTACTCTGGAATTTACACCTCAGTTGTTATGCTACTTAAAGTGGCTTTCAAGGTTCTTTGGCTGAATACTAATGGTTGTAACGCTCGAGGTCCTAAGTTTTATTGGTCAGCGATTTCCTAGACTTTAAGAAAACACCTTTTTTTCGGATACTTTTCTATGGCTTTCTAGAGTTTCTCATCACCATGATTAATAACAAATTACCATAGGCATATTCTAATCGCCATATACCAGAGATAATTACCATATCGCAATTTATCATTACCATGACCATCATAATTACCGAATTCGTTATATCTCCTAGGAAACCAGGGTACGATAAAGGCCTTCATCATCACCGATATCAATTTAGGTACCCCTTTGAGGAGGTATCCTTAAATAATCAAAAATTAAAAAAAAAAATTTTTTTCAACCTCGTCTCTTTTTGCCAGAATTTCGGAGAAGTGCCCAGTTCCACAATCCGACCTTTCCACAGTGATCGGTAAATATTACTAATGGTAGAGTCACTACAGGGCGCTATAGTATGCGGGTGTCCTCTCAGAATGAGAAGGGTTTATAGGCTGTAATCAACCACGCTGGCCGAGTGCGGATTGGTAGACTTCACACCTTCACCGCCTTTGTGAACATTTAATGCAGAAACCTCAGTCATGCAGGTTTCCTCACGATGTTATCCTTCACCGTTGCAGCAAGTGATTTTTAATTGCATATTTAAACGCACATAAATCTTAGGAAACTAAGTAACTAACTAACTAAAACTTAGGAAGTGTGTGCCGGGATAGAACTCGGTTCCCCCGAAAGGGAGTCCGAAGTCTTAACCACTAGGCTATCACCGCATACGTTACTGGCATACAATTTAAATATTTACCTAAGCCAGTTTAAAATTAATTTCGGTTAACGAACCGAAATTAATTTAGATCTGGTTACTCAAAGTAAATGAATCTCTTTCACGATGATAATATGTTTTTATAGGTACTTACATAATTGTCACTTTTATGTCACTTCAAAGCTAGCTTCAAAATAGGTAATTGCTAAAGATGACAAGGGGTTAGTATACATTTTTTTCAAATAAAAGATTAATTTCGTCGACTTAAGTAGGCACTTAGTAGTTTTATGTATAATATTATTGTAAATAATTACTGTTTTAGAGGAAGATAATCCACTGAGCGAGACATACAATGCAGCTTTGCTGGCGGTGACCTTAGTCAACCAGCTGTTAGATGAGGCTTCTGTTATTGCCAATGCTGCTAAAGATTCAGGTTAGTGCTGATTAGTGATTACATATCATAATATAAACAAGTCACACGAAATCAAAAGCATGTACAAGATTGCTTCAGAAATATTGATAGATATAGAAGTGGCAAGGCAGCTCTATGATACTATACCCTATATTATACTGGACTGGCTATGTCATATAAAACGACATTAGATTCTTGTGTCGAATCAAAGCACCGCACCCAAGGTAAATTGGGACCTAAATTTGACCACAATTTGACATTTCCCAATACAATTTATCAAAATTGACATTATTTCCGTGGACCTTGACTGTCACTTCTGTAATCAGATCAACAATCAGCGCCAAATGGCGAATGGCGATATTCTTTCTATTCATAGTAAGTTGCTTCACGTTGACGTCGCCTTAAGCCTGTTCGCCATAAGATCATGATGCCCAGTGCCAAACATACGTAAGTATAATTTGCATGGCGTTACAGTTTAATTGACGTTGCTTTGAATGCTAGAGGATTGTGTTTTCGAATTATATTATTTCCGTGATGAATAAGTTAATAACGGTCAGTCAGGTCACGGTAAACTTATAGATTTCAAAGACAAGTGTTGGTAACTAAATAATCTACTACCTTTTCAAGGTCAACCGTGGCAATACGTATCGAGCTTGAAAAAGCTACACAGTTCCCGTTTGAACGAGCTTTATGACGAAAACGTGACCTTTACGTCAGTATCAAATGGCGACAGTCAATATCTGAACGATAACATCGAAAATCTATCAAATGTTGTCACATCTACACCTCAGAAAGTTGCAGGTAAACACAAATGAAATAAAAGAAGTAAGTAGATGAAACTTATATTGATTCAAAAGAGTTTAATAACTGTTTATTTTTAGCAGTAAGTACTTAGATGATACGATAATTTTTTGACAACCTGAATTGGATTTTATAGTATTTTTTGTAAATTGAAGTGTTATTTTTCGTTTCTTAGAATACCTATTTTATTGCGTGCAGAGATAAATATAGTAAAACTAAACAATTAAACATCAATACAAAATAAATAAAAGCATAGTTACAAAGGCACACTTATCATTAAAGTGGTCTCTCCCAGACTGATTTAAGTAATACAAATTTTAAAATGATCTGTTTTCTGAAATGTCTGCTATTATTGTCCTTCATTTGTTTGCATGTAAAAATTCTCATTAGGAATTAATTTATTTACAGTACATGCCATCAAATCTAGGAACGAGTCCTATATAATAGGTCAAGGTGATGAAGAATTTGAAGTGGTAAGTGCAGTGATATTTACCTATGTAAACATTGGCTTATATCCAATACAAATGTTTCCATTATTCTTTTATACACACTAAAAAACCATATACAATAATATGTCTATTGCCGTCGTTGTCAATCGATCGTCGTCTGTAGATGCGGCGTGTGCAAGTCCTTCGTCATCATGATCAACCCATTACCGGCTCACTACAGAGCACGGGTCTCCTCTCAGAGTGAAAAGGGTTTTGGCCATAGTCTTACACGCTGGCCAAGCGGATTGGCAGACTTCACACACCTTTGAGAACGTTATGGAGAACTCTCAGGCATGCAGGTTTCCTCACGATGTTTTCCTTCACCGTTAAAGCAAGTGATATTTAAATACTTTAAACGCACATAACTCCGAAAAGTTAGAGGTGCGTGCCCGGGATCGAACCCACGACTTCCGATTAGAAGTCGGTCGTCCTAACCACTAGGCTATCACTAGCCTAGTCCTTCTTGCAACGTTTGTATTCACAATATGTTTCCTGCAACTGGTTTGAGGTAGTCTGTTCACATAGTGGGGGGCGCTTTCGGTTTTCTAGAACTTTGGAAACTCAACGCCTATCGGTTCTTCAAATAATGTCTTAACTCTTACCCATTGCCACTATGAATATTATATTCATTTCTATTATAACCTGTCTCTCTATTTATGCTTACTTAGCAAGCTTAGTAATTTTTATTATTTATCTCTTAGCCAAATGAGTTACGGAAGTCTACGTCAATGATCATAAATCACCTTTTTGATATGAGCGATGTTGAACACCTGAATATTTGTGATGGAGTAGTTGATTCAATTATTGAAAGCTCTGATACCAATGAACTTCTCATCACTGCTATGACGAAGATTATGGATTCTTACGTTGACAATGCACTTAATATTATTTTTGGGCAAGAGGGTCTAGAAGATGGCTCTCGGAAAGATTTCGATGAAAATTCAGATGTTTCTGATGTATCGAGCTATTCTTTTTTATGCGACTTTGCTGATATTCCCAAAGAAGTTAGTTTCAATATCAACGATGAAGATGTTTTTGAGAAAAAATATAGTGAAGAGTTAGCCGAGGTAATTACAAGCAGTCATTTTATTATTCTTCTTAATAAATACGAAACAGGGTTTAATTTTCTTTCGTTATACTTAAATACCGTAAAATAACCTGATACCTACTAGTCAAAATACTTATATTTTTATTTAATTTATTAACAATAGAACAACATAATTATTACGCGTAACTTACAACTTGATTAACTATTATTTTAGATCGAAAATGAAAAGAAAAAAATTAATACTGAGGTCGCTTTCTATGAAAAGGCTTATTTGACATTAAATCGTAAGTATTTAAGCATTGTTACTTTTTAGAATAGGTACAAGTAAGTCTTTTGATCCTTAAGTACACTAACACCCTTTACAAATATACAACGTTAGTTTTACTTTACGCAAAACCTGAAAGTAGATTGTTCAGAATCAGTAACAAAATCGAATCCAACCATTTTTACCTATATAGTGTTAAGTATATTTTTGTCCAAAAATATATATTTCATAATGTATCCGAATTCCGAAAACACGGTTAGATTAGGTTCAAGCATAATATTGGTGTAGAGTCGAAGCACAGAGGCGCGCCTTTACTAAGTAAGTATAATGATTCAGAGAAAACTAAACTTCTAGTCTTAGTTTTCTCTGTAAATAGAGAAAAGAAGTAAATTCCACTAACTATGTACAAATCGACAAAACATTTGTCGATTTGTACATAAGTATTTGTTTGGAAAAAAATCCTCGCAAATGGGTGCGTCGATGCTTTGCATATTATGAAGCTGAAATAAAATTTAAGATACCTGGATACTTTAAAGAGGCCATTTAAAAAAGTCGTATTGCTTGCTTCAACCCTGCGCCTATGTGCTGCCTATGAGGTGTAGCCGTACTAAACAATATTTGAGTGACGGGCGATATGCGTTCTTAAAAGTCATGATTTACTAAAATAATATACAGGCGACTACGAACAATATTCCGAAGACGAGGAGCCTGTATTGTTGGACCCGAAGACGATACCAATGCAAGAGGTGCAACTCTTAACTGCTAATACATCCTCTGAAAATATAGAACCATGTCAAGTAATTTTTTTTCACCATTCTTATAATTATTGATAGTAAGAACAATATTCAACAATATTCTTAATAATTATTGATAGTAAGTACTTACTTACATTTTATTTCACTACTTGAGTGGGGTAAATACAGAAATGAGGTTTTTACGCGGTTTTAGCTATGATTTACGCAAGTAGGAGGTCCCGAATACTATATTATCATCTTGGTCAATTTGGAAAAATATTTTCCAAATTACTTAGCTCAGGTCTGATCTTAGGGCTCTTCAATATTATCTTAGATAACTTAAATATCAATTAATTAAATTTTAACAAGAGATAAAGTTCGTAAATTAAAACCCTACTACCCTTGATAATTTAATTTAATATAAAATAATAATTTAGTGTGCAGACAGCGCGAAACAAGCAGCTAGTGGTGCCATCTGTTATGTCTATGCGAAACTAATTTATTATTCAAGTTTAGCCGCGCGAAGGTCACTTCTCGATTTTTTCGTATATAAAATGTAGCTTATGTTACCCGGACCATAACAACTAATCAATTGACACCTCATTCATCAAAATCGGCCGAGTAGTTTAGGTGCTACGGTGGAACACACAGAATCGGATACAAACATACATATGTACATAACTGCTAAAATCATAACCCTTCCTTTTGGCTTTGCTGTAGTCGGGTAAAAAAAAAATTATAATTTACTTGTCCGTCACGCGTCGTCTCGTGTATAGGTACGTACCTAATTCTCTTATTTTGGGTGTATTGAAGGTACGCAAGTTACCTTCCTCAGTTGGCATGTCGACTTCAGCTGCTGGTTCTGGAAAGAGTAGCCTTGTACGTCGATGTCGTCTCCAAGGATCGAGGCTCTTATCGTGTCTCAGGGGGTGGTGGTGGCGACGCAAGTTGCCCGGTAGACGGAAGGTACTTTCTTTTAGTCATACTTTTTTTGTAAGAAGATTACGCCTGTTTGAACAGGTTCAAGAGCGTCACCAAGGGGGGGCTGCCCCCCCCCTAGAGTTTAAAAAAAATATAGCCAAATGCAACCAAAGTCCTAAATTCCCTCACTTGACTTATAAAATTAATAACGTCAAGTCCTGTCAAGAGGTACACTTGCTTTATAGCTTCTTAAATTCTCGACTGAACCTAAAATTCATACTTTTCCCATCCTGCTTTGAATATCAACTTGCCAACTTGCTTATATCAACAAAAAAAAATATTTTGACTTCCATATTATTGCGTCCAAAATCCGCCATTTTCGTCGTCGTCGTTGTCAACCGATTGACGTCCACTGCTGGACATAGGTCTCTTGAAGGGACTTCCACATGCCACGGTCTTGTGCCGCTTGTATCCAGCGGCTCCCTGCGACTCGTTTGATGTCGTCGGTCCACCTAGTGGGGGGTCTACCAACACTGCGCTTCCCGGTGCGAGGTCGCCACTCCAGCACCTTGGGACCCCAACGTCCATCGGTTCTCCGAACTATGTGCCCCGCCCATTGCCACTTCAGTTTCGCAACCCGTTGAGCTATGTCGGTGACTTTGGTTCTTCTACGGATCTCCTCATTTCTGATTTGATCGCGTAGAGAAACTCCGAGCATAGCTCTCTCCATCGCTCTCTGAGCGACTCTGAGCTTTCTTATGAGGCCCATAGTTAGCGACCATGTCTCGGATCCGTATGTCATCACTGGCAACACGCACTGTTCGAAGACTTTCGTCTTCAGGCATTGAGGAATTTTGGACGAGAAGACATCGCGAAGCTTCCCGAACGCTGCCCATCCGAGTTGGATTCGGCGGTTGACCTCTTTCTCGAAATTGGACCTACCTAGCTGGACTGTGTGTCCTAGGTATATATACTCGTCTACAATTTCGAGCGCCGAGTTCTCAACGATTATCGGGTGAAGCGGAACATGAGTATTTGACATGATTTTCGTCTTACTCATGTTCATTTTTAGGCCCACCTGTTGAGAAACCCTGCTGAGGTCGTTGAGCATTGTATTAAGATCTTCCAGAGACTCTGCCATCACGACTATATCATCGGCAAACCGCAGGTGAGTGATGTACTCGCCGTTGATGTTAATGCCAAGTTCGTTCCAGTTCAGAAGCTTAAAGACGTCCTCCAATGCTGCGGTAAAGAGCTTCGGGGAGATGACGTCTCCCTGTCGCACTCCTCGCTGCAATTGGATTGGTCTTGTAGTCTGATCCTGTATACGGACTGACATGGTGGCGTTTTCGTACAAACACTTCAGCGCTTGGATATACCGATAGTCGATCCGGCATCTCTGTAGTGATCTCAATACAGCCCAAGTTTCCACCGAATCAAAGGCTTTCTCATAGTCCACAAACGCTAAGCAAAGTGGCTTGTTATACTCTTCGGTCTTCTGTATAACCTGCCGCAGCGTATGGATGTGGTCTATGGTACTGAAGCCTTTTCGGAACCCGGCCTGTTCGGGAGGCTGGAAGTCGTCGAACCTACGAGCGAGACGATTCGTAATGACTCTCGAGAACAACTTATAGACATGGCTCAGCAGCGAGATGGGTCTATAATTCTTCAGCAAGGTATTATCACCCTTTTTGAAGAAAAGAACAACCACGCTCCTGTGCCATGCCTCTGGCGTTATACCCTCGTCAATGACGGAATTGAACAATCGCTGAAAGATCTTAAGAACTGGTTTGCCACCTGCTTTCAGGAGTTCCGCTGTGATTCCGTCATCGCCTGGCGCCTTGTTGTTCTTCAGTTGTTTGAGAGCCATACTAATCTCGTATAGGCTGACGTCCGGGATATCTTCGGTATAGTGTCGGGTCAATTTGGCTCTGGGATCTTTAGCCAAATCTTCAACAGGCTTCTGAGTTGAGGTGTACAACTGTCCGTAAAAGTTCTCTACCTCTCTCAAGATCTCAGGCTTTGATGAAATGAGACTACCGTTGTCGGTCTTCAGTCGCGTCAGCTGGCTCTGTCCGATAGACAGATCTCTTGCGAAGACTTTTGAGCCCTTGTTTCGCTCGATCGTATCTTTAATACATTCTGTATTAAAGCAACGCAAGTCTCGCGTTTGCGCCTTAGAGATCTGCCTATTAATCTGCCGGTAAGCCAACGCATCTGCTGAAGACTGCAGTCTCATTTCTTGCCTCTTATTCATTAGCTTGAGAGTCTGGTCTGAGAACTTTTTGGTTCTGATTGCACGGTGGGTCTTAAAGTACTTGGACCCAACCGTATGGACAGTTTCCACCAGCCTGTTGTTTAGATCGTCCACAGAGTCGCAAACTGCTAGGCAATCGAATCGGTTCTGCAGTTCGAGCTGAAAGCTTTCGGGGTTTTGGATATGAGCACGAGAAGGTCGGAGTGTAGACTTCACCAGTTTGGCCCTTTCCAGCTTTATGTTGATATTCAATGTGCCTCTTACCATACGGTGATCACTTCCGGTTTTCACCCTGTTGATCACTGAGACATCATTGAATATATGCCGTTTGGTCGACATGATGAAGTCAATCTCGTTTCTCGTGGAACCATCTGGACTTATCCACGTCCACTTTCTGTGTGGCCGCTTCTTGAAGAAGGAGTTCATCATAAAGAGGCCCTCCTTCTCCATGAAGTTGGCCAGCATGTGGCCCCTATGGTTCCTTCGCCCATATCCAAATTGCCCCACTCTCACCTCTGCACCGATTCGTTCACCCAGCCTTGCGTTAAAATCCCCCATCACAACACTGTAGTGAGTGTTGGAGGCATGTATGGCTTTAGAAATATCCTCATACAGTACCTCCACCGCCTCGTCGGGTTGTGTCGATGTCGGTGCGTAAACCTGTATGACCTTCAGCGAATACCGTTTGGTGATTCTGAGTATAAGGTACGCTACCCTGCTCGACACACTCTCGACTTGAACAATGCTGTTGACGAGGGACTTGTGGACGATGAATCCGACACCACCCTGGGACTGTTGGTCGCCCTCCCGGTAGTAGAACAAGTTGCCGGAATTGAGAATTATCGAGTCCTCCCCCTCTCTTCGGACTTCAGACAATCCTATAATATCCCAGTGCAACTTGCTCACTGCTTCTTCCAGCTCGATGATCTTCTCGTCAGTCCTCAATGTGCGTGCGTTGTATGTTGCCAGGTCTAGTCGTCGGGGTTGGCAGCGGAATCTCTTCCGGAGATTCTTAGCACCCCCTGCCCCGCCGTTACCATAACCGCTGCCAGAGCCAGGAATAGCGGGGCCGCCGGGGACTAGGGGCCTTGGCAATGCGAATGTGTCCATTTCAAGGATTTGCCCAAATAATGACCACGCTGGGCAGGCGTGTTGGTCATCGCAGAGCTAGACTGTTCGCACCGGTGTCGCTGCTGCCCGACACCGGCCTCTGCCATTTACTCAGTCTAGCTAGTTTTGGATGGTTATACCGCCATCGGTCGGTCGTCAGGGCCTCGTTGGTAAATCAGCAGGGGGCACCGCGTGCAGGTGAGGTTGACAATTGGAGCTCTAGATGGAGATGAGCTCCCCTACCCCCGCCATTTTAAATTGTTCAAATTATGTTCTCGTTGACACTCGCGCTGGCATGGCGAATCTAACGACGTGCCACTTATCAAAATCGGCCCGCGTGTTTCGTCTCTAGAGTGCCACAGAGGAACACACATATATACATACATACTTAGATTGATAAACACATATCACTCCTTTGCGTCACGTAGTCGGGTAAAAAAAAACAATCCACTCGGACAAAATCGCGAGATACTTAGTCGAGAATAAATGCAAATTTTGAATGAATACTAACCTTGTAGCTTCTGCTACGAATTGCTACGTACGCACGTAGTAAACATGAGAGATTTGGTGGTCTACGACTTTTTGGATTTCATTCTGTTTTTAGGCTCTGTCAATGATGTTTGACTGTTTGGATGGCATGCTTAGTTAGGAATGTCTATGAAATCCACCCAGTTAATACGTTACACTCCTCTTTCCTAGGCGTCGCACTCTTACCATGATCCCCGTCATACATCATGATATGTTCATCATTATCATGATGATGATGATATTGATTTTTTGAAATTTTCCAGATTCCACGTGCCCCTGGCTCGATTCGCGGTGTATGCTCTCTATCGGCGGAGGCACGGCGTCGAACTGCCAGTCTCTTGGACCAGCGACACTTGCGAACGCCCTCTCCTTCCACGTCCGCGGTTTGGAAGTTCAATACGGTTAACGAGGCCCTCGTTCACTCACGCTGGAAGGAATTTGGCTTGAAGATGAGTCTCAATGAAAATGATGAATTCTAACATTTGTATGTTTTAATTCGAGCTTTTCTGTTTATCCATTTCATAATTTGTGAAAATGATGAATTGTAACATTTATAGTTTTAATTTGAATATTTCTGTTTGTTCATTATAACCTAATAAGTTTCCTAATTTGTGTTTTATTTTCGCCATGAATTTCATGACTAAGTACGTCCTGATTGTTGATTAAACTTTTAAAAATCCCGTGGGAATACTTTGATTTCCCTAGATAGAAAGTAGCTTGCGTCCAGTGGCGTAACTATAGCGTGGCATTACGGCAAAATACCACGGGCCCCCAGCCGGAAGGGGCACCCGACCCGAAAATATAAACTTTAACGTTGGCCGAGCTTCTTTTGGTATTGATTCTTTTGATATTGGGCAGAATTTGATTAATTTGCCACGGGCCTCAAACAGTATAGGTAGTTACGCCACTGCATCGCCAGAATGCAAGCTATCCCCGGCTTTACCTACTTTTATAAGCCGGGTTAAGCCGTGCAAAATTTATTAACCTACATAGGAATACGTAGGTTAATAAATTTATAATTAGAGGCAGGTATTTCGAAATCACGGACAGATACTTAAATTTTTTTATTTGCATAGAAACATTCTTGTTAATGAGGCATGACGTGTTGTCACCCCCGCCCGAGGCGTTTCTATGCTCCGACACCTTAGATTTCTCGCGCATACAACAGCGATAAGATCGAAATAGTTGAACGTAAATGAGTATTCATCATCGGGACTGTCCGTTTTCTTGTTACCCCGAGATGAGACGTTGAGAAATGCGTCTCGTCTCTCTCCCGCGCCCGCGTACACGGAGCGTCTGAGGGTGCCGTCGGCGCGGTTCGACTCCGCCGAAAATAGAACGGTTGCAGATTCCTGGGCTAAATCTCAAATATCCACACGAGAGCGCCATCCGAGTCAGTTAAAACAGTCCAGCGAAAAGTGATCGAGCCCCACTTCTTGTCTGAACGTCTGCCAGTGAAGACCGGGAGGGAACCACCTAACACCACACAAAATGGTGAGTCACACCTACAGGAGATGAAATCGTGACAAGGAGTTCAGTGTTAAAACGGATTAAAAAAAGTTAAAAAGTGAATACGATTCGCGTTTACACAATGTCATCGATTCCGCAGACCGGAAGCGATTGTCCCATTCATCACATTAAATAATAATAAGTAGAGAAAACAGTGTTGTGCTCAGAAAAGTGTACTACCGCAGCTGTCTGCGACTGTCTGCAACAAGAGACGATAACTTAATTGATTTTCAGTGATGTGACGTAATACTCAATAATACGTACATACTCATAAAATATCTACATAATTTGAGCTGTAACATGATAAGTAACAAAATATTTTTGGTCAATTTCAGAGCGACCTCAGCAAGAACGACATTGAAAGTGAGTATTCAAAATAATTTGTATCTTTATTAACTGGTTCATATGGAAATTGTTTAATAATTTTTATAACTGTACGATTAACCTCCCATTATACATATTTTTATCCGACTACGGCAAAGCCAAAAGGAAGGGTTATGATTTTAGCAATCTATTTTATAATCATTTAATAATTAATTATTATTATTAATTGTGTTGCTATTTTAATATGAAATGTGTACATAAATTAACTAATTCACTTACAGAGAAATATAATCGTAATTCTAAGTATAGCGCGATCCTCATAAAAGGTTCGCGTTGCTATGAGGTGATAGCGCGTGCGGCAATGGCGCGCGCTATACGAGAGCGCAGCGTTCCAAAATTAAACTATTGCGTCACGTGATCTAACTCTGCCGCCCGCCCAAACAGAGAAACTCCGCTCGAATTTCACTGAAAGAACCTTTCTTAGTGCTTAACGAGATTAATTCCCGTTACATTACATTCGTTATACATTTTAAAATTTAAACTTCATTGTCAATAATGTTTATCCGGATCTTGATTTAAATTTCTCGTAGACAGCCTCTTAATATGCTGTCAATATCAAGGTCAAGTAAAGTTGTATCAATGTCGGCTCAATAGTTTTATGTACGTGAATTTTATTGATTCGATACGGAAATTATTTAAAAAATCAATAAATAAGTACGTTATGTATTCGAGACGTAGACGTTCAACAAAAAGTTTCAGTTCAGATGGAGATTAAATTATATAAAAGGATATTATTATATTATGATGTAAAAAAATATATAAACAGACCAGGGGAAGAAACTTATTGGAATTGGGACACGGTAACAATCGGTTTATAATTAGACAGCACAGTGACTGTGAGTCACGGTGTTCAAATCTAAACTTGTGAAGGCAAATGTATTATGTTATTGCCCACGTCCGCCCACCGCATACCGTCACCTGAACATATTGAGATTTTTTTTACAAAATTTGAAAATTATTGCAAACTTTTATTACTTACGCAATTACTATCATAAATATTGAAGTCTTCTATGAAATTAAACTAATGATGAATTAAGTTTCTTTTAATGAATTTGTTTCATAAATTGTTGCACGATGTGGAACCTTAGATTTTTGTAGACATCGCAGTTGAGTTGTTAGTAAACAATATAACGACTACTTATCAAAGCTATTAAGATCATAATATAGAGTCTTAACTAAATATAAGTATCATAACATAGAGTCTATTGTGGATTGGAACTAGCATTAATTTTTGAATTGACTTTACAAAAATCTGAATGAGTGATTGAGATCACAATTGTTGTAAACTACTGTTAGTATAACTATACTAATAGTACTCGTATCAGTACAATGTGTTAACAATAAACGTTTATATTCTTCAGGGGCATCCTTCGCCTTCTCCATCTACGACTTCGATGGCAGCGGCAAGGTCGATGCCTACAACCTGGGCGACATCCTGAGGGCCCTCAACTCAAACCCCACACTGGCTACTATTGAAAAGCTCGGAGGCACCAAGAAGAAGGGCGAGAAGAAGCTATCGGTACGATACTTTCTGTTTCTGTCAAAGTTCTGCAACACCAACAAAATTCTCATCATTTCACAGCTTTATTTAAAGACTTGAGTCACTTATTTTGATAGTAATGAGGAAAAGAAAAAAAAAAGTTCAAACTGTAGAAGTGGCCATCGCCTTCCATGGGAAAATGATTGAACCACACACATCGCACGTACCTATTTACTAGGTCATGTGGTAGGACTCCTGCAGGCAATCTATTATGTAAACGCTGCATCAATCATTGCCTCAATTTCAATTGTGGTGATTGGCTTAATTTATGGTAGGTATTCTTGCTACAACAATTATAGGGAGATAATTTCCGCCGATCATAGGTCATTTTTACGCTAATTACTATTGATTTCTATGAAGAGATGTAAGTATCGTAAAATAATGCCACCTTAGGATTAATAGGCAAACTTCACTTAGGTACCTATGCCGGTATTTCGGCTTTTAAAGATAACATGATATGAGTGAATCGACGTTTTTTGCAGCTTGAAGAGTTCCTTCCCATCTACAGCCAATGCAAGAAAGACAAAGACCAGGGCACCTATGAAGACTTCTTGGAATGTTTGAAGCTGTATGACAAGGCCGAGAATGGTCTCATGCTCGGAGCAGAACTTACACACACGCTACTTGCGTTAGGTTAGTTTTGTCTACTGGCTCACTACCACTACAGCCTTTTAACGTCCCACTGCTGGGCACAGGCCTCCTCTCTCATAGGAAAGGGGGATTTAGAGCTTAGACCTATCACGTTGCTCCTATGTGGGTTGGCGGGCTTTAACGACTATTGTCATATGATAGTGATAATAACCGGGACCGATTGCTTAACGTGCTCTTCGAGGCTCGGGGGTGAAACACCGCCAACTACCAACTCCGGGCTGGCATTAAGAATTTCTTGACAGAAAAACTAAGGGCAATTGCATATTATTTTTCTTAGCCAAATGATATAAGATAGGTTACACTACACGTCGTTAAAGTAAAGTTATGGTTAAATTAAAATTTGACCACCATAATATGAAAAACCGAAGTGGATTGCAATGAATCATTACCTACGTGTACATCCATGGTTAACTAAATGAACCTTGGCTTGAGTAATCCAGTGGATTTCTGGTAGTCTAATTTGACTATGACCTTAACCTTACTTTAATCACCTAAAATGCAAATGGGCTCAAACGTATTGTTTATTCCATTAACTTCTTAAAGTTCAATTATTTTGTTTTCTAGATAAAAGTAAACCTATAAAAAAACTATGCTTTTCAAAGACGTATTATATTTCTACCCTACCTGTAGCGACTACTGAATGGTACCTACCTACTGTATCACGCAAATACGTTTTTTGCAAAATATGTAAAAGATGTCACTCTCCTAGCCCGTAAAGCTTCTTCTTATAAAATATAATTTTTAAACTCTAATAGTTAGATAATAGTAAGAAGCTCCCGCAAGCTTTTTATTTAAATTTAAAATGGACGAACTACTTATTTCACTAGAATAGCATTTGGCAATCAGCCACACCATTCCAACGAATGCAGGTAGACCAGCTAAAGATATCTAAATGTCGATGTTATACACTCGGTTATACATTCTATCAAATTCTCTTTGGATGACAAGATACAATTTTATAAAATGATCCACGTTTATAAATCATATTAGATATTTTCTGATGTCTCGACCATAATATTTCATATATCGTTATGACCTCTGACATCTCAAGTCTTATTTTAAACTAAGGTTATTAAGTTATGGTAATGTTGTTTACAGGCGAGAAACTCGAAGATGATGAAGTAGCCGAAATCACAAAGGACTGCATGGAGCCTGAAGACGATGACGGCATGATTCCTTATGCATGTAAGTATAATAAAGGAAGGCAAAGCTTTACGAATTTCTTGCCAATAGAAATTGACTTACCAAAGATACAGTCAAAATCTACTTTTTTGATTTTCCTGCCTGGCTGGTGATCACTATTAGATTGATCCCAAAAGTTTTACACAATACATACCAATTGCACAGTAGTATTATAATTGAAAAAATTCACGCAAACATCACTAGCATATTAGTTTCGAAATTGCATGCAGTAAATTGTGTAGAGAGTTATGCCAAGTTACATTAATGTAGAGTAGACTGTAGACCATTCCCTTATATTTAGATTTGTATTCGTAAAACTGCAAGGAAACAGCAGTATTTATTTTGTATTAGCTGTAGGATCCCAAGAAACCCCATGCACAATTTAATATCCTGTATGTGCATCATTGAGACAGATGCTATTTTTTATACCTATTAGTGATTAGTTTGTGTGTGTGAGCCTTTGTTTTACCAATTCTCCATTTACAGCATTCCTGAAGAAGGTGATGGCGTAGAGGACTTCAGTTGTCGTCATATCTTTAGCTATAAGATCGTAAGTGAAGCACTGATAGTGCCGCTGATGCTCATAAAATGTTCTCGCTTACGCAAGCTTTACTCTCACTTACAAAACTTTTCACTTAAGTACTTACTTGTTCTTTTCAGCAATTTCTCTATGTGCTTTTCGTCTCAATGTTTTACAGGTCTATGTATAATTATGTCTGTATTACGTTTTCGTGTTTTAATGCTTTCTTTTTCTACAACAATCTGCGTAACTGTTTTAGTTTCCAAAATAACTTATAACTATACATATTTTGTATATAACGACGACCGATTCTGTCTTCATTTTCGGCTATATAAAAAGACAGTAATCTCAATGTCAATTCAAATTAGCTGCGACAGCAGCGCAGCTGCAGCGTTGCTAACTCAACGTCCGCGTCACGCAAATGAAAAACTTGTATGACAATTGACAACGCAGTAACCAGTGTGGCTGGAGCTGACGTCGTAATGTGACTTATCTAATGTATACAAAATATATGTTTTAAGAGGAGTACGAACAGCAGTCTCTGATTATGATTCCCCAATTGCAGCTTTCCTCAAAAAAATGGTTGCGGGTTGGCAGGGCCCTCCTCCAAAAGCGGCGGCAGCGGCGCCGGAGGCGGAAGCAGCGCCCGCGG
Source organism: Melanargia galathea (assembly GCA_920104075.1). Taxonomy (NCBI): domain Eukaryota; kingdom Metazoa; phylum Arthropoda; class Insecta; order Lepidoptera; family Nymphalidae; genus Melanargia; species Melanargia galathea. The sequence continues at coordinate 11,816,586 of OV049869.1, read as the reverse complement.
AGGGCTAAACCCCCTCGCAGCCCCTCCGCCCCCGTCGCGCCGGCCTCCGCCATGAGCATCCACCGTAGACTACATCTTGCGGCACACCCCGTACATGACATCTTACGGAACACCCTCGTACACAACACCTTACGAAACACCCCTTTTTATACGAAACATCAACTAAGTATTTACATTTTGTACAATATGTTTATGACTTTAATAATAAAGTAAGATTAAAAAAAAGTACTGTGAACGCACGTTGTACGTGTTTTTTAAATTTATTATTATTTATAAGTAAGTTCGTTTATAATGACAAAAACATTAAAAAAAACCGTAAATTATTTTATAATAAACTATTAAAACGATCGGTCCTTCCTTCTTTTGTGTATTCATCTATTAAAATATCAAAATTAAAGAGCATTGTTAAAAGGAGATAGAGAAAGAGGAGGGATAGGAACGTATTTAATTTTATAAAATCTACATGATATAGGTATATGTAGCTCATTAACATTTTCACAACAATTTCCCCAGTCTTAGAATAGGCCTAGGTATTCATTATTTTTCGATCGAAGAAAATTTACCTAAGTATATCAGCTGTAATAGTGATTTTTTTTTCATTTAAAAGACGTCACGCAGTGCAAGTAAAACTGCTAGATATAATGAGTTCATGACAAGAATCCTGGGCGAACCTCCCTAGATGCTTAAACCCACATACTACCATCAACCAAAGTCTATCGACCTACCTTCAAGTACAAAATAAAAAATCGGTTGCTGCGTAGAAGGAATAATAACTAATTAACAAGGGCTTAGAGCTGCAATTTATTTTCAAAGTATAGGTACGTTAATATGATCAAGGGCCCATAGTCTCACAGATGTGACCTATATAGTGGTGGGACCAGTTAATATTGCTATACCAAAGCAAAGTAAGTACTGAAAAATAGTCTTTTTTAACCGATAGGTGTTCAATTATGTTGATTGATTATTTGAATAAACTCCTTTCAGTTTTGACATTAGAGCTTTAAGGGTAGGCGTATGCTGAGACGCAGGCAACGCAGGTCCACGCAGGGCAGAGCAGAGCAGATTTTGTAAAGCATGGAACGTCTTGAACTACGTACGCTGCGGCGCAGGCACATGCGACGCAGACATGTGCCTGTCCTGCTCTGCGTCTCGTTGTAGTGCCGGCACAGAATTCTCCGCGACGCGTGCACGTCGAGACGTATTTATTAACAATATTTTATAATTTTGTTGCAATGACAGAACATTTAATTGAATTAGTTCATTATGAACCTTGTTTGTATGATACAAATCATCCGGGCTATTCAAAAAAGACATTGAAAGAGTTATTATGGGTGAGAATGCGAATGTCAGCTGCGTCCCAGCATACGGAGGAGGCACATGTCTGCCTCAACTGCCCTGCCCTGCACTGTGCTGTTCTGTGCTGTGCTGCGTCGCCTGCTTCTCAGCATACGCCTAGCCTAAATGAGGCTTTCAGTATGACAGAAATTGCAGGTTGACATGTCATTAAAGGTAGTGTTTAGGTTCCAAGCTAGGGTTCCCAGCAAATATATTGTATTCTTGCTCTTCTTCCCAAGGAACTACGAGTTACATTCAGTGTATTACAATGCGTGCACACACGACAGACGAAAACGGGGTATTTGTGCTCACATGCAAAAATGTGTTATCGACGCTATCCTATTATATCCAATGTAAGACTGTATAAGATAAGATTATACTTAATTATTTTAACAGTGTCACATTGTTAGTTAGAGTGATGCCACACGGCTTGTTCAAACTCGTGCGCTTCCGCAAACAAATTAATGATGCGGGCTGAGGCACCGCAGTGAACCGAGTAGCTGTGACACACCGCTGATCTTTAAGTATATGTAGAACTCCGTGACGTGAAGAAGTGACGCGGCAACGCGTCGCATTAGATACCTCAGTGCTTAGTGCAGCACATCAGGTAGTAATGTATTATCTATGAGCACATCTACCGATGATATTCTATGTACCTAGGATGCCGCAGTGGCGGCACAGAAGCAGCGCATGCGACGCCTCTACGCGCCGTAAGGCATCGCTAGTTCCTTCTTATAAAATACCTACACTTTATTTAAGTATTTTGAATACTTCATTGCATACACAGGAAGAAACAGGTGATGAAAGCTCAAGCACTATAGTTTAGTACGCGAAGGCGGTCTTATTTTATCACTTAGAGCTATCTCACACAGACAACCTTTGCTGAGAGGAGCAGAATAAATGGAAAAAGTCATAGATACTGTAATGCAAACGTGACGTTGCTTGCCTGCCGTGAAAACCTACTTATCTAACAATAATATTATATATTTTATAAAATACATATTATAAATTTTTTCTCAATTTATAAAGATACATAAACCATCGATGACATAAACATATTATAAACATTACTTAATTACCAAAGATCGGAATAGGTACTTAGTGCAATTTTGCATGATGTCATAATGTGGATATGCCAAAAGGAAATAATATTATCCCTGGTTTCCTTACTCAGTTTTTATTAGTACAATATGATACTGAACATTATATGAGGTAACAAAATCGCGCTAGACAGAAATCCCGAAGTCATATATACATACTATTGATAATAATTAATGTATCCAGGTCGTTCACCCCAAATTGCATTACCTATTCCGATCTTTGTTAATTACTAAAGCTAGGTAAATATTGAAACTTGGAAGATTTAAGATAATAGAGATTTATTTATTTCTACATTTTCGTGTCCTACTCCATTTTTTTACTTGGTTCAAAATTGGAGATGGGATAAGAACTATAGGATGAACAACACGTAGGTAATTGGATATTCATCCATGATCCAATTAAATTATAAACAAATGCTTGGAAATAATACTATGTACAATACATACCTAGGTGAAGTATTTAAATAAATGTATTCCGTCGATTCGTACGAAAAGCAGCGTCACTATTGTTAACTTAAGCGTAAGCTATATCTATGTATAGGAGTAAAGTGAGGATCTACGCAGTTTCCCAAATGATCTCCCGCTCGCAGGCCGGGAAAATGGCGCGGAAAACGTTTTGGCGGCATCAATAAGAGCGATCGGGTGCGCTCGGGCGCGCTCGGCTTCCTTCGGTTATTATGTCCGCGACATGAAGCTGTAATGTGGTGTGGCTAACGCGGGAAGATTACCCGTATTCTTGGTCAACATTAGATGTAAATATGTCAATTAATTAATAATACACTTACCGATACTTTTTTTATTAATCAATTTCAAGGATTAACTTAGTATAACAGCTACCATCTTTCAATTTGATAAATTTGATAAAAATACGTAGTAGGTATAAGTAAATTAAATTTATTTTGTTTAAGTAAATTAATTAATAGTTAATGTTAACTATATGTATTTACTACCGTCGCACTCAGAGCCGTTTAATGGTTAATTGAAGAACTTCTTAAATTAGAATAACGCTTCAATAACAGCTCATTTAGAATGGGATTAGTAGTTAGTTAACATCTCATTAGAAATAATTTAATTAATGTCTCTGAGTGCGGATCTTAGTAGAATGATATTATGCTAGAGATGCAATACAACTATACTTAAAGCATAACTTTACGCAATATAAATAAAATCTCTATTGAAGATAAATAAACATTAAATTTTCAGGTCAAATTTTCCACAAAAATTGATCAAAATGTTCCAGTAATGTAACATACAATTGTTTTATTATCTACAGGAACAAAGCACATCAGAGTTTACTATTATCTGAATAAACTTTAATTCGCTTTATTTATCAGGTAAATTATATCAATGCGCTGGCAACACTTTACGCTCTGGGGCGACTCAACTAGTCCCATAGAAGTTGTTTGACGGCGCAGTATTCAAATCTCCCTCGCGAGTGCGTGTTGCTGATAATAGACTGTGTTTCGTATTGAGTGATTAACTGATTACGTGAAAACGTGTCGCCATATACTCGGGAAATAAAGAAGTGAGTACTATGAAATATATGCCTGATATACAGATATATTTATAAACAAAAATTAAGGAACATAATTTTATTAGGTACTAGATCCAGTGAATCAGGAGTTGTTAGGACGTCCCCTAAATGGGTGCGCTCTAAACAAACTTGGCAATAAACATTAACTTTAATGTTTCGCTAAATGAATTTTCAAACTAGATTATTATGCGAACATGTGACACTTGTGTGAATAAGTACATCAACCTTCAGTAGATAATATAAATTGTAATCGCAGCTTTGCTATGCTTATATATTTTAACAAAACATGAATAACTTCTACTCATGTTGGAAGATTTTATATTAGAATGTAATAAATTATAAAATAGGTATGTAACCCACAAATCTAAACTGGATTACTGTGGTGGGTTTAGATTCCATATTCTACCTTTTTTTTACGTGGGGAAATCCGTCATGGATACCACCGTGCTACTTTGAGGAACTCTTACCATACCTAACTTCATATTAAGTAGTCAACTGGTAGACTGTAATGAACTTGCATTTAAAATTATACTAAACAATAATAATAATTTAATTTTACAGGTGAAAAGTGAAAATAAACATGGCGGACGTAAACAATTCGCCTCCTTCCGAAGACGAAAAGAAGCAAGTGGACAAACACAACACAGGTAGGTAGGTACTCAAATCCTTATCTTCATATTAAGTAAAATTCCGAATCGACTTTATCGATTAATTAGTATTCCTATACCCGTATTACTAATTCCCCGGAATTCTGACAGCTGTCATTGTCATTTACAGATGCGTTATTTGTATGGAGAACAGGGATAACGAAGTACGATTTTACCCCAAACTACTTTAATTCCCTGTCATCATAAAAAGCCATATGCCGCGTAATAATATTACTCGTTTTGCCTTAAAATAGAAAACACCAAGAGTGGAAACTAGAAAGTGCACACTAATAGCAATAGAAAACAAAAGAAGCACATTGAAAAAACTTATTGAAAAATGGATGTCGAATGACATTATCACCATGAAGTGTCTGTCAGGCATTTGTCATATCTACATGCAGCAGTTGATTTGTATTTGCATAAGTTTTGAATATTTTATCTTTTTTGTGGGAATTGTTTTATCTCTGGTAACATTACGAAACGTCAGAATTCCGGGGAATTAGTAATACGGGTATAGTTTTACGTATAGTATATTATACACATACGCAGCCCCGGATCTTCAGTTTTTTCGAGGGGGGGCAAAAACTGTAAAATGCCGCCCCCACCAATATTTTCGATATACCAGTATCGGTTACCAGTAGGTATAAACATATAAGACGAGTAGTTGCCCCCCCCCCCCCCCGAAATTAATGTAATATAAAAAAGTATACTCTTTCCTCCTCAACCTTTAAACTAATTTTATGGCCTAAAGACGTCGTTTAAATTGAAGTTAATTATATTTACTACAACATTTTTTCATTTAACTTTACCTGTAAAATGAGTATTTTCCCCAATATCGGAGTTTAAAATTGACCAAATCTTAAAATTTAACTTTTTTGGAAATAATTGTCAAGTTTTGAAGAACTGTACCTATCTCAGTAAATATTGAATTTTCAGAGCTGGTTCTAGACTTAAATTGTAGCAATTTTAGATTACTTTAAAAAAGTATTGTATCATTTTTTTTTAAAAGGCATAGTTTAGGTTTATATTGAAAATGAAAAATCCAAAAGTGCAAAAACTTCGCGGTTTTTTGAGTCGTGCAAAGTTAGCACAGGTCTTTCGAAGCTCCAAAATCAGATTTTAGACTACTGGTAGTAGTCCTAACATCATATTAAAAAATCAGAACTTGCCGTTTGATTGCGATTTTAATGTAAGATTTGACTGGCGTAGGTAGTAGATTCGACGTGATTCGTGGCCAAGATTATAGACAGACAGACAAAAATGAACAAATTACAGTTTTAGCCTTTAGGTTCCGTATCGATTATACAGTGCCATCCAAAAGTATTTTCAAAATATTTTCAATGTAATACAAAATATGACCTGTACCTAATAGTTTGAAATACATATGTATGTACCAATACAGTGGCGGATTAGATGTCGACAGCGCTCTAGGCAGCGCCTTATCGGCGCCCCTGATTGGCTGAACTAACGGCTAGTTCTGATTTTTAATATTATGTTGTTAGGACTTAGGACCAATAAAAGTCGTGTAGAATATAGACCTATTTATACTAATCTAAGTTTGCAGCTTCGAAAGACCTGTGCTAACTTTGCTCCTGCACCTGCTCAATTAATTTTGGCGCCCCTTCTTATCTCGCGCCCCTAGGCACGTGCCTAGTTTGCCTTAAGGATAATCCGCCATAATTGACCTATAGATTATTTTACTACTATACTGCGCGTTCAATCATCGCAAAGTTGCGATAATGCTGTACTCAGCATTTGAATTTGCCGCCCTCTGAATCTGCCGCCCGGGGCACGGGCCCCGGCCTGCCCCCCCCTAGATCCGGGCCTGCACATACGTAAACTATATACGGACACACTCGTCGCCATGTGATTGTTAATTTCATGAATGGTTTTTTAGGGTTCCGTACCCAAAGGGCAAAAACGGATCCCTATTAATGTCACTCTGCTGTCTGTCTGTCTGTCTGTCTGTCCGTCCGCCAGTCACAGATCTCTAGCTCGCAGACGAAATGAGTTACAAATCTGAAAACCTGAAAATCCAAAATCAAATAACTATTGAATTAAAAATTGAATTAAATTATATAATATTTCAGGAGGGCTCCCATACATAAAAAGGGAGCCGGAAAAAATTTTTTTTTCTTAACCTAGTTTGTTTCTCACCAAGTAGAGTACGAATATATATTTTTTTAAATTTTTTGCTTAAAAAATAAGCAAATGGGGGGCCATCAAAATTTTCAGTTTTAGACCATTTTTGTGACGGGGGCTATCTCAAAAACTAAACCAGTTAGGAATATGATATTTCGGTATATTATGTACCTACCATATACTGAATTTAAACAACAAATACTGAAAACAACGATTCATAAAGTAGTTTGTAAGCTGTGACCAAAACAAACGCACATTTTTTGGAGTTTTCTTTCACGGTTTGTTGCGATGTCTAGCTCGGAAATAAATATTTCTTACACCCAAAAATACATTATGTTGTTCATAATTATATGCGAAACCGAAGCGAGGCCCGACTCGCACTTGGCCAATTTTACTATTGAAACAGTCACAGTAATTTTTCTTACAACCTGATTCCTGTATAATGAATAGAAAAAACCCTAGAGAAAAATGTTTATTTTGAACAGAATGTAAACATCTTTATCTCTTGTCACCTACTGAGAAAACTAGCGTCCTTCAAATATTTATTTAATAGTGTAGAGAGATTAAATACCGGTTTAATGTCGTAAAAACGTTTAGGTAAGTACCTAATTGGTATTATTGTGCATCGTGCATAAATGATAAAGGTTAGATACTACTTAGGTAGGCTAAAATCGAGAATCTGATGAATTGAATTAGAAAACATAGCATATACCTATTTCTAAAACGTTAATAGACTCTACCTATGGGACATTAATTTTTCCGAATTCTAGCCCTAACAAACTAAGTAAAAAGTGGAGTGCGAGAGAATAAGTAAGTATTTAGGTACTCTATTAATTAATTCCATGTCGTTGATCAAAGGGTTCGTTATGTCAGTACAAATCTTGTTAGGCACAACATGGAGTAGGTAGATGGGGTTTTAAAACCCCAATCATTTCTCTTTTAAAAGTGAAGGGAACCCCAATTATTTCTTTTTTAGAATTAATATTTTTCCGTTATGAAGATTGAAGTTATTGAAGATTATAATATAAATGATAAAAAAGCGTGGATTTAACTCGTTCCAGCAATGCACGAGACGGCAATTCAATCATGTACCTACTTAACGTAAAATTGTTATTGTTATTTTAAAAAAAGAGCAACCGCCGAGTTTCTTACTGGTTCTTCTCGGTTGGAATGGCATTCCGAACCAGTGGTAGATTCAATTGACCATTCAAAAGTACTTGTAAAAGTTTATTTGAATAAAAAACTTTTCTATTATATTCTATGTACCTACCTATTTAAAAAAATATTTAACGTATGTTATAGATAGAATAAGGTATTCATTATGTGTAGGTATAACTAAAAACGAAGTTATTTCGAATTCTGGCTGTTTTTTTAACTTATTCTTTTGTAAATTAAATGAACTTGGATTTTAATATTCTGTTTCAATATAATATACGTATAAACTTTCATTCATATATTTAAATTTTTATAATTTAGATAATTAATATACGTTAGTGAAGAAAAAAATATCTTGCATTTAATATTTATTCAGTTTCATAGAGTACATATTAATCTATACTAATAAATAAAATTGAAGTGTCTGTCTGTAATATCGAAATAACTACCTCATATTAAGCTCATATGGTTATTTGAACGCTACCTTAACCGAATCACACGTTTTTAAAATTTTTGTCTGTCTGTCTGTCTGTCTGTCTGTCTGTCTGTCTGTCTGTCTGTCTGTCTGTCTGTCTGTTTGAACGGGCTAATCTTCGGAACGGCTGAACCGATTTTGACGGGACTTTCACATACAAGTAGAGAATTAACCAGGGAGTAACATAGGCTACTTTTTTAACCGACTTTCAAAAAAGGAGGAGTTGTGTTTTTCTACCTATGTACACCGATATCTCCGAGATTTCTGAACCGATTTAAGTAATTTTTTTTTTAATCGATAGAGAAACATTGCGACCCTGTTCTATAAAAAATTTGGATTCCAACTCCTCAATCCTGATCCTGTAGGGGACCTAATCCCCAAAACTAATGGGTTTTAGAAACTTTCGGTTATTTAAATTGATATTGGGGGTACCAATTAAAGACTTTATCGTTGAATGAACTCGAGTAGGTACATATCCAACTCCTCAACCCTGATGCTGTAAGGAATTGTATTCCGAAATCGTGGGGATCCCACGGGATTTTTCCGTTTTGGGGACGGGTTTCTACAGATAAGCTACTTTTTGTTCTGGAAAATCAAAAGTTCCCACGGGATTTTTAAAAACCTAAATCCACACGGGCGAAGCCGTGGGCATCATCTAGTAATATAATAAAGCGGAAGAGTTTGTTTGTTTGAACGCGCTAATCTCAGGAACTACTGAACCGATTTCAACAATTCTTTCACCGTTGGATATGTACGTGATCCCTGAGTGCTATAGGCTATATATTATGTACCACGGGCGAAGCCGGGGCGGACCGCTAGTTGTAAATAAAATTAACCTTATCGCGCTAAACTGACCGCACCGGACTGAACCGTACGCCAGTTCCTTGGGACGCGGACGCATGGTCCTGAATCTTTATTTATGTAACAAGGTACATGAAAACGGAACCTAATAATACCAATAACCAACATTTAGATATATTTTGTGGACTCAAAAATATTGTCATTTCTAAAGCCAGCTCTACCTCCAACTAAGACTAACCAAACAAAGGCACTTTACACTGAAGCACACTTCTGTACGTGACTGGATATAAGCTAGCTACACATCCCTTAACTAATCATCTTATATCAACTTCGACTATACCTACCATTTTGATAGATATTATTAATATAATATTGAGAACAGGTTTTTGGTTAACCACAACGATATAACTAGGTTTTAATTATTAAGTAAATATAGTAATATCATTGGTTTTTATTCAATATGTTATTTATGTAGTTGTAAGAAAGAACGAATGAAATGGATATGAAATCATGCAAAATTATAATTGCAATTAAATTTAAAGTCCTGACAAGTCCTCATTCATACAATGAAACGTGTATCTCATGAACTCATGATATCATTTTAATTTTGTTACCATTTAAAGAACGTCATTAAAGGCCGCTTTAATTATGTTATTTATAATGATAAGGGTCAGTTCATTCTCAAATACCTTATGAGTATACACAGGCTACAGCTACCTCGTATAGATAGGTACTTAATTAAAATAAAAATTCATCTACAGTCAAATCGCAGGCAAAAAGAACTTGTATTCTCTTGTTAATAGGTAACTGTATTACGTAATTGCGACGTTATTGCCACATACGTAACCTTCATGTGAATGTCTAATGAATAATGAACCACGGAAGACTATGCTGTGATACTTTAAATGTAAGTAATTATTTTTGTGGAAACTATGTATAATTGTGATCATCAATTACCTGCCTATTCCAATGAGCCAAAACAATATACATATTCTTTTTATTAGAACAAAAGAACACCTATTCTAAATTATTGATTTTCCAAGCCATTAAAAGTTGCTGTTTGATATTTATTCTTCGTTCCCATTAAATCGGCAGTCATGCATGATGTGTTTTTATGTTCTTAAGCATTTTGACCTTAATTTATATTATGTAGTTTATAATTTAACGCACCAACTAGAAGGTTCCGAGAGTTTATGTTTTTACCACTATTAAAGTGTACCTATATATGAACCATCCTTGTAATTTTGAAGAAACGAGTGGGAGGTAGGTGGGTAGGTACCTACGTTACCAATTAGCGTTATAGAGACAAATGCCCACTTGCAATTAGTTTTAACAAGAGTTCCTCAAGTTATGGCTTCAATAGAAAGGTTAAAAGAATCGTCCCAGTTTATGAAAAGTATTCGAAAGTAGGTATCATATGTCTGATCGCTACCCTTGTAAACAAATCATATTTATTTTTAATTACGAATAATTAAGTACTGTATCATCAGAAATATGATATCACCTGAGGTAATGTAACAAGTAGTACCTATTCTTGTTATTAATATTATAATGGTATGCCATCTTTACTAAAACAGAATTATTGTTATGTGTTATCTATGTACATATTATATAAATATAAATTATTTATTATTCAGTAGGTAGATTTATGTTAATTACTGGTAACCGGGTTCCATTTATCAAAAAATACGTATTTATTTTTTTAATGGACCATAAACATATATTTATATGTATAATTTATAAGTGAATATAATATAGGTACCTATTTTTGTAGTCCCTTTGTGTGTATACAATATTCATGCATTTCATCTGAGACTGCATCTTAAAAAAATCTCAATACTTATTTGAAACGAGCGGATACCCGCGACTTCGTTCGCGTGGATATTGATTTTAATAATCCCGTGGGAATCATTTTGTTTTTCCTAAGCTCCTTTGAGCTTATACCTTGCTAAAAACTGTAAAAAGTTCACTGGCGGATGTTAAGGTACATCAAAATGTAAACATCCGTCAGTGAACGTCCCATCAAAATCGGTCCAGCCTTTCAGAGATTAGCCAGTAGTCTTTAAAGTATCTACTTTCTAACAAAAAAAGAATGAATGAAATCGGACCACCCGTTAACGAATTACAGCTAAGTACACATTTTGCCTTTCATCCCCTCTCCCAAGGGAACCGTGCTGAATTTTGGGATAAAAAGTATCCTATATGTTACTCCATAGTATGAACTTAAATCATGCCGAGTTTCATTTCAATCCATTCAGTAGTTTTTACGTGATGCGCGCACAAACATACAGACAAACAGACAAACAGATAAACAGACAAAAATTTCAAAAATAGCTTTTTTACGTTCTATTACTTATCCCTAACATCCCCCAGTTATTATTTTGCAAAAATCTTCAATGTACAGATACGGCAATTCTACGATTTTATTATATTATGTATAGAAGATAATATAGAAGACTAGCTTTTGCCCGCGGCTTCGCCCGCGTGAATTTCGGTTTTTCACAAATCCCAAAATCTCCGATTCAAAATAAAAATTACGAAAACGCAAGACACATCCGCATGCATTAGCTCCCTCGTTCGAAATCACAGATTTCGAAATGGAGATTGGAGTTATTCTGTGATTGGAGCATGCACCCTCTTCACCGCACCCGCCCGCCGCGCGGCGGCGTACGTATGGCGGGCGCGGGGCGCGCGGCGCGGCGCGGGGAGTTCCGTGCAGCGCGAGCGTCGGCCGTCGCGCGCAGCGAAAATACCTATCAGGGCGTTTTTAACATAGGTACTTACCGATTTCAACACAACTCCTTTTTTCAAAGTTGGTTAAAAAAGTAGCCTATGTTACTCCTTGGTTAATCCTCTACTTGTCTGTGAAAGTCCCGTCAAAATCGGTTCAGCCGTTCCGAAGATTAGCCCGTTCAAACAGACAGACAGACAGACAAAAATTTTAAAAACGTGTGATTCGGTTATGGTATTGTTCAAATAACCATATGAGCTTAATATGTGGTAGTTATTTCGAAATTACAGACAGACACTTCAATTTTATTTATTAGTAAGTATAAGTATAGATTACTTATAATAATTAGGTATGCTTAGTGCAAATAATAGGTACAGACATAAGTAGATAATTTATATACCTAAATGGATTTAAATTTTAACGCTTTACCTTGCGGTAGTTTCATCAGTAATAATAATAATATTAGTTATATTAAATTGATTCTTAATTAATTATGTACTTTTCTAACAATTAATATTAATATATATATAGCTGCTCGTGCTGATTCATTGACTGACTCACTGATTGATCACCCCTCCTGTAAAATTTTGTATGAAAAATTTTTTTTTCACTAATGGTTTCGTATAGAGGACAAAAATTCATTCGGAACAAAAATATGGAGAGAGCTGATGATTGAGGATTTCAGAGACGAGCGAATGGCACGCTTAAGGTATTGAAGATAGGTGGGGGGTGCTCGAACAAATGTCACTCGAAACGTCATCCAATTGGCAGTGAGCTGAAAAAAAATTCAAAATGGCGAAAAAAAGATGGCCGCCATACAAATTTCGTCAGTCTCCATCTCGGAGGGTATAAAAGATGGAAGAGTGGTTTCTTCGCAAAAGATGATGAGAATCCAAAGGTCTACTTGATAAATTGAAAAAAAATTCAAAATGGCGGAATTTATTTTTCCATAGAAAATGTATGGCGAATATTGAAGAGATTACAAGTTGTAAACTATGCAAGGCTTTGATGCGGTTCTTTGGAGAACTCTCAAAGAAAAATATGGGAAGACATGATGATTGAGGGTTTGGAAGATGGATGAGGAGCCCGGTCAGGGTATTGTAGATAGATGGGGGCTGCTCAAACAAAAATTACTCAAAACCTCATCCAATTGGCACTGAGCTGAAAAAAAACAAAATGGCGGATTCAAGATGACGGCTATACAAATTTCGTCGGTGTCTATCTCACCAAGCATAAAAGATGGAAAAGTGGTTTATGGGAAAAAGATGATCAAGACCTAAAGATCTACTTGATGAACAGAAAAAAAATCAAGATGGCGGAATTTATTGTTTCACACAAAAAAGTTTTTTTCACTGACGGTTTCGTATAGAAGACAAAAATTTATGCGGAGGAAAAATATGGAGAGAGCTGATGATTGAAGATTTTGGACACAGGTGAGGAGCACGCTTAGAGTATTAAAGATGGGTGGGAGGTGCTCAAACAAAAATTACTTGAAACCTCATCTAATTGTCAGTGAGTGAGAGAGTCAGTTGAAAAAAAGGCCAAAATGACGGATTAAAGACGGGGGGCATACAAATTTCGTCGGTGTCTCCAGTTCCTTTTCAAAATTTGTTTTTATGGAAAAAGCTCTCATTCTGACAAATGATTCGGAGAAAAATGAGTGAGAAAATGAGATGATGAGAGAGAAAAAAGGAGGTGCTCAATCAAAAATTACTCGAAACTTCATACAATTGGCAGTGATCTAAAAAAAAGGACCAAAATGGCGGTTCAAGATGGCGGCCATAAAAATTTCGTCGGTGTCCATCTCGGAGGGTATAAAAGATGGAAGAGTGGTTTCTTCACAAAAGATGATCAGGATCGGAAGGTCTACTCGATGAATAGAACAAAAATTCAAAATGGCGGAATTTATTTTTCCATAGAAAATGTATGGCGAATATTGAAGAGACTACAAGTTGTGAACTACACAAGGCTTTGATGCGATTCTTTGGAGAAATCTCAAAGAAAAATATGGGAAGACAATACGATGGTTGAGGGTTTGGAAGATGGTTGATGAGCCCGTGCAGGGTATTGTAGATAGACGGGGGCTGCTCAAACAAAAAATACTCAGAACCTCATCCAATTGGCAATGAGCGAAAAAAACCCAAATTGTCGGATTCAAGATGGCGGCTATACAAATTTCGTCGGTGTCTATCGCACCAAGTATAAAAGATGGAAGAGTCGTTTCTTGGAAAAAGATGATCAAGACCTAAAAATCTACTTGATGAACAGAAAAAATCAAGAAGGCGGAATTTATTTTTTTCACACAAAATCTTTTCCACTGATGGTTTCGTATAGAAGACAAAATTCCATGCGGAGGAAAAATATGGAAAAAGCTGATGATTGAAGATTTTGGAGACGTATGAGGAGCACGGTCAGAGTATTAAAGATAGGTGGGAGGTGCTCAAACAAAAATTACTTGAAACCTCATCTAATTGTCAGTGAGTGAGAGAGTCAGTTGAAAAAAAGGCCAAAATGACGGATTAAAGACGGGGGGCATACAAATTTCGTCGGTGTCTCCAGTTCCTTTTCAAAATTTGTTTTTATGGAAAAAGCTCTCATTCTGACAAATGATTCGGAGAAAAATATGGAGAGTGATAATTATCGAGGGTTAGGAATATGGGAGAGATAGGTGGAGGCTGCTCTCACCAAAATACCCGAAAGCGAAACCTCGCGGTCCGCTTTAGCGGGCCGCGCACCCACGCGCCATACTAGTACATATATATAGCTGCTCGTGCTGATTCATTGACTGACTCACTGATTGATCACCCCTCCTGTAAAATTTTGTATGAAAATTTTTTTTTTCACTAATGGTTTCGTATAGAGGACAAAAATTCATTCGGAACAAAAATATGGAGAGAGCTGATGATTGAGGATTTCAGAGACGAGCGAATGGCACGCTTAAGGTATTGAAGATAGGTGGGGGGTGCTCAAACAAATGTCACTCGAAACGTCATCCAATTAGCAGTGAGCTGAAAAAAAATTCAAAATGGCGAAAAAAAGATGGCCGCCATACAAATTTCGTCGTTCTCCATCTCGGAGGGTATAAAAGATGGAAGAGGGGTTTCTTCGCAAAAGATGATGAGAATCCAAAGGTCTACTTGATGAATTGAAAAAAAATTCAAAATGGCGGAATTTATTTTTCCATAGAAAATGTATGGCGAATATTGAAAAGACTACAAGTTGTGAACTATGCAAGGCTGTGATCCAGTTTTTTGGAGAACTCTCAAAGAAAAATATGGGAAAACATGATGATTGAGGGTTTGGAAGACGGTTGAGCAGCTCGGGCAGGGTATTGTAGATAGGTGGGAGGTGCTCAAACAAAAATTACTCGAAACCTCATCCAATTGGCACCGAGCTGAAAAAACCCCAAAATGGTGGATTCAAGATGGCGGCTATACAAATTTCGTCGGTGTCTATCTTACCAAGTATACAAGATGTAAGTTGAGTGGTTTCTTGGAAAAAGATGATCAATACCTAAAGATCTACTAGATGAACAGAAAAAAAAACAAGATGGCGGAATTCATATTTTCACACAAAAAGTTTTTTAGTGATGGTTTCGTATAGAAGACAAAAATTCATGCGGAGGAAAAATATGGATAGAGCTGATGATTGAAGATTTTGAAGATGGCTGAGGAGCACGGTCAGGGTATTGAAGATAGGTGAGAGGTGCTAAATCAAAAATGACTCCAAACCTCATCCAATTGGCAGAGATCTAAAAAAAATACCAAAATGGCGGATTCAAGATGGCGGCTATAAAAATTTCGTCGGTGTCTATCTCACCAAGTATAAAAGATGGAAGAGTAGTTTCTTTGAAAAATATGATCAAGAACTAAAGATCTACTTGATGAATAGAAAAAAAATCAAGATGGCGGAATTATGTCTTCATACAAAGTTTTTTTTAGTGATGGTTTCGTATAGAAGACAAAAATTCATGCGGAGGAAAAATATGGAGAGAGCTGATGATTGAGGATTTTGGAGACGGGTAAACAGCACGGCTAGGGTGTTGACTATCGTCAACACCTACCTATCGGTAGGAGGTGCTCAAACAAAAGTTACTCGAAACCTCATCCAATTGGCAGTGAGCTGAAAAAAAAGTCCTAAATGGCAATCAAGATGGCGGTCATACAAATTTCGTCGCTGTCTATATTACTGATTATAAAAGATGGAAGAGTGGTTTTTAGGCAAAAGATCATCAAGACGTGGTTTACTTGATAAATAGAAAAAAAACAAGATGACGGAATTTATTTATCTATACAATATATACGGCGAATATTAAAGTTAATACAAGTTGGGAACTATGCAAGACTTTGGTACAGTTTCTATTCAAAATTTGTTTAATGGAAGAACTCTCATTCTGACAAATAATTCGCAGAAAAAATATGGGGAGTGATAATGATCGAGGGTTTGGAAGATGGATGAAGATAGGTGAAGGCTGCTCAAACAAAAAAAACACCCGAAACCTCGCGGTCCGCTTTAGCGGGCCGCGCACCCACGCGCCATACTAGTTATCTTATATACCTACTTAATTCAAAAATATAGCAAAAAAAGGTTTGCAATAAATAGTATTGTACTTCCTGGTTCATTAAAAATGTTGTACCTACAGTATAATGTACTTATCAAGTAGTCATATATGTATAAAAATATTATGTATATCTCACAGACGTATAAAGAGAAGCAGACCTAACATAACAAAAAAATTGGCGTGCCAATTACGCCTACATACAAATTTCACACACACATTGACAGTAAACAGGGCCGAACTCATGCAAGCGAGGGTGAGGGACTGAACTCGTAACGCGGAATCAGACTTAGGCGTCGTCGCCGTATTAGAAAGCGATTACGCGGTCATCGCGCGGTTGATTTTGTATCTATAATCGCGCGAACATTGAGATTATTATTCGAGTCACTAGGCCCTTGAAAGTATAGTCAAATAACACTATTGCCAGATTAGTATAGATAGTAAAGCGTAGCGTAGTGACTGACCTGCAGGCCTATAATTATTAAGTATCTGTGATATGAAATTTATTGTAGATACTAATCATTAATCTGTGATGAAATTAATTTGAAAACTACGGTAAAGTGGCATCAAATTGTTAAACCCTTATTTTACATTCTGTAACCTTAATTTCCAACTGGGATGCAGTTCATCATCATCAGATGTTACACAATGTAAAATGATGGTTTGATAATTATTTGATGGGCACATTTTCATAGGTTCTAACGTTTTCGTTACCACTGAGATACAGAATAGGCCTGCTGATTTATGATTCGCTTCGTGCTCTATGTTATGACGTGACACTTCACTCGAATGAAATAGGTAGGTAGTTAAACTAGTGAAACGCTAGTTTGTAAACTATTTATCAAACTAACTTTTTACTAGTTTAACTACCTAACTATTTCATTCGACCTACCTTACCTATGTAAAATGAGTAAAATAAATAAAAACAAACAAAAGTTTCAATTATTTATTTTTAAACAAAACTAAGTATTTTCTTAATAATTTCATTCCGATAGATTGCTTTGCTTTGCATTATGCTTCATTCTTAAATCAAAATAAAATTTAACAATCACCTTAATCATTATTTGCAAATGATTGAAATCATGTTCATCATTGGTCTTAAACTCACTACAATTATTCGATAAATCAGCTATATACATTATCATGCTATTATAACTTATATATTTTCCTTTAATCATTTTCAAAACTTCTTCACACGATTGAATTATTTTAATCAAACCATTCGATGGGTAAATCAAATCTCTCCTGTCCAAACATAGTACACTCGATGATTTGGGATGCCAATTTTTTTTATTCATGTTAGTCAACCAGGCATTTCTTAGTTTTCGTCCTTTGGGAACCTGAAAAATGATTTCATTTTTATAATTTGTCCGTACCTACTTTTATCTAATCAACCTTCAAAATATACCTACTAAACAAACCTTGAGCCTGAATACGGCCCTGTAAAATTGCACAAGTATATGAAACATCAAACGAGATCAGAGTATTAAATTATTGATAAATATTGCAACAGGGATCTACTAGAACCAAAATTACTATAACTATTTACGAGTTTTGGACATATAATAAATAGGGACTGCTTCTAAAATGCCGAACGATTATTATTAATCTCACAGTAACCATGTAAACAAATTACGAGACTATGGCACATGAAAACTTACCGATAACAATTAATTTCAGGTGTTTTCCTTTATGAAGAATTGCTGCACAGAGGTGCACTACACTTAACCATTTTATTTTAGTATTCTTGGATCTTAAGACTTGATTTTAATGCAAAAATAAAATAATAAACAACTCGCAGGATAAGATCTTGTTTTTGACATCATTTGACATATTGCACCGCCATCATGCTAAGCTGTGCTTAGCAAGATGGCGGTTTGCCTCAAGACCTATTTTTTCTATGAGTGCGTAAGTGTTGCAACAACAGAAAAAAAAGAGATAGAGTATTATATTTTTGTTTGGAGAGAAACAAGCGAAGATATTATTTATTCTTTTAGATGTAGTTGTGAAGATTATGTTAGGTCTGCTTCTCTTTATACGTCTGTGGTATATCTACTACTTAAAAATAGATTTTGAAATAGGTTTCGTTGACCGTGCTGCAAATAGATCTGGTGGGTTTTCTAAGAATAAGTGCCTGTTTCACCACCTTCTGATATGTATTAGATAGCTATCTACAACTTTTGTCTTTGTCACTTGACATAAAGTAAGAAAGTGACAAAACTTACGTTTAGGCTATCCAACACTTATCAGAAGGTGGTGAAACAGGCCGTAAGTATCTTACCTACTTTTCTTCTTTGAAAATCATTATCATACATCTACAATTTTTTTATAGCCGATATTTTATTTACGTTTATTATAAAGACTGTCATAGTGTCATATAGGTAGTGTCCACTTTTTTCTCATTTTCTTGAAGAATGTTTGATATACTTTTTATTTTATTTTAGTACATTATTAAATTATTATTGTTTCGAAACTTTTTCTCTTCCACAAACAGTGCTGAATCCACTGGCAACAAAAAGTTATTTTTTGGTGAATTTATATCACCTGTATTCATGTAAAGCGCTACAGATTATTCCTATCAAACGATAAGATAACATACTTTCAATGTTATTTATTATATTTGTCCATAGTTACGAGATTTTGTCGTGCGTCCACTATTTTTAGATAATGTGTTGCATCGTTATCTTTATCCCGAGCTAATTTTGATGACCGAGCTGGGCTATTTCGATCTATTTACAAATCATTTCAAACTCTTTATTTTATTCTTTAATACTGAGCATCTGTTCAAAATCGTACACAGTACCTACACTTTTTGAATGTCAATCAATTTTACATGGAATTTTTAACCGACTTCTAAAAAGGAGGATTCTCTTTCTCCTCAACTCCATCAAATCTGAACCGATTTCATTAATTTTTTTTACTTTGAAATAACGAATTGTCAGGTTGGTCCCATTTAAAGGTGAAGAACTTATGAATATCTTCGAAGATGAAGAATAGAACTCCTCAATAAATAAGAGCAAATCGGTCGCGATCAGAGACTTTTAACCAAATACAGTATAGGTATAATATACATAAATATGCTAAATTCGTGAGGTTTCAGCAAGAAGGTTATACCTACGTATAAAATCATATTATTATGATTTCAGGAACTGTTGACTTAGAATTGATATAAACTTGCACTAAAAAGCTTAAAATAAAAATTATTTTTAAAAATAAAAAACCGACTTCAAACGGCACTAAAAATATAGAAATAACTTTTGTTTGTAATGTTGAAGTCGGGCGCATATAAGGAAACGACGAAACCGATGCGTGACGCTCGCCCTACTTCAACATACGTGTAAAACAAAAGATATTTTTATATTTTTTAGTGCTGTTTGAAGTCGGCTTTTTATTTCTTTTTATTTATTTTTTTATTATAGTATAGAAGTGAGATAGATAATGGTGATAATAATTATGACAACTTCAATCTAAAGGATACATTCGAATCTGAGTCAATATCGATACCACATTGGCCCCAATTGGGTTTTCAGACCTGGACTCATCCGGATGCTACATCTGAGTCAAAAATAATAAGGCACAACTACCTACTCGTATCATTGCTGTAGTATTCTTTGTGATAAGTTGATAACGAAAGAAAGATTGCAAAAGTCAACCTAAGGTTAGTAGGAGTGACGACAATTCCTAGTTTGCTTGCTAGGAATCCGAAGCCGTGCCTGACACAGACCGCGCCGTGCAGATTTCATGCAACCCTGCTAATTGCTAATAATTAGCCCCATTTGTTACCGCGATAACGTTTGACAAAGAATTTCCCTTTAAAACTTTGTCTTTGCTATTATGGTTGATGCTAATTTCAAAATTTCTGTATAAGTAATATAGGCACCTCCTTCGTGAGTTACCTGAGCATGAAAATTCTGTTCTGAGCGTGGGTGGTCTTTTGAATTTCATCATTTTGCTGATAAGCTAAAGCTCCTGGCTATATTTATTACTGGCTATATTTATTACTTAACTATAAAGCACCATTTATATATGACTACCGACTTCAAAAGGTTAGGTCTTTAAAAATCCCGTGGAAAATCTTTGATTTTCTGGGATGTTAAGTAGTCTGGAATGTAGTAGTAGGAGACGGATGCGTCTCCACGATCTAAGCTATCTTTGTGCCAAACATCATCAAGATCCGATCAGCAGTTATACCTAGCTTGTTTAAATATCCTGTGAGAACTCTTTGATTTTCTTCCTTGATCCTGTACTACCAGATTTCGTCACGATGCGTTTAGGCGTGAAAAGGTCAGACAGACAGACAGACACAGTAAGTTTCGCATTAATAATATTAAGTAGTATGGATATAACATAACAAGATCTTTTTATTTATGGTAATTTTATATCGAAAAATTATATATAATCTATTTTTTTATTAAGTATTTTGTTTGCCTGCCTGTTCGTCCTTTATGCATTCGCGTATCTTTTATCCGTTTGAGCTGAAGCTTGCCACCGAGATAGCTTGCATCCTGGAGAAGGACATATCGGATATTTTTCATCCTGGAAAGGAGTTCTCCCGGGAACAACGCCCTTTATGCGTTCACGTATAGTTCACCTAATTGAGCTGAAACTTGGCGAGATAGCTTGCATCTTGGAGATGGATATATGGGATATTTTTCATTCCAGAAAAGAGTTCCCGCGTTACATATCACATTAGGATTATTAAAAAATATTGTTGACCCTAATAAAAAGTTGGAACGAAACCTGATTGATGATGTTATAGAACTTTCGTTCTCAGCAATTTTGTTCCTAATGTTTTCTTAACTATCGGCGAATGACTAGCGTCTTTCATACATCAATTTACAAAGTTAACTATCAGAAAAGTTAATAGCATTTAGCTACCAAAATAATGCGAAATTTGGTTTAAAAACCTATTGAATCCTAGTTACATTGTTGGCATGTTTTGTAGCAACAATGTAACTACAAAGCCTCGAGTTGGTAGGTATACCTAATCCAGTGTATTTTTTGAGTGAATGTATGCTTACTAACTCCAGTGAGTGAGAAATATTAATAATCGGTATGTGAAAATTAACTTTGCACGGGTTTGAATTATTTTTGTATTTTTTTTTGGTACTTACATAAAATTTTGTAGTTTAGTCCGAGTTACAAGTAGTTAGGTAAGTAATTTATTGAACGCCAAAGTTGATTTTTGACGAAACGAAACGTTTTCATTACTTTCCTTCTATATCTATATGAATGTGTTCAATAACATCGCGAAATGTAAAATCCACTATTAATTGTGTAGAAGTTAAATATAAGCGAAAACATTGACAAACGGGTCGCTTATGTGTGTATATATTATATGAGAGGATAGAGAAGAAAAATATTATGTAGGATTTATTTTTTAACAACAGAATATGTAGGTATGTGATATTTTTTTTGTTTCCATTATGGCTTCGCATGGTTGCATATTATAGCTAGTCCTCAAATAATTTGCCCAAAGTAATAATAATTTCCTTAAATAATTTGGGCGAAAGTGGTCAAATACAGTCTATCGTCCCTCATTGTCCGTCGGTCGGTCCTAAGTCAGGTCATGTCATGCTTTAGTAAGGCGAAGGCAACCTTGCCAAAACTCAAAGAATTCCAATAATCAAAGCCAAAACTTTTGATAGAGTCCTGCGAGAAAATCGAGTTAATCACTTAAAACACTCTTTCTTAATCTCCACTTCACTTGTGCAGCTTTGCAGAACTAGGTAGATTGAATAAAAATGCCTTGTACTTTATGCAATAAAACTTTAAAATGCAGCAAATTAATGAAAATAAAACGAGAGCTATATGCAACTTTTACGATTTTACCACCAAAACCGTACGTGATATTAGA
Source organism: Melanargia galathea (assembly GCA_920104075.1). Classification (NCBI taxonomy): domain Eukaryota; kingdom Metazoa; phylum Arthropoda; class Insecta; order Lepidoptera; family Nymphalidae; genus Melanargia; species Melanargia galathea. Next base: position 11,794,251 of record OV049869.1, on the reverse strand, counting down.
AAGTTATTGATTGTTGTACCTAACTTGTGTATTAGGTAGGTATGTCGTAGGATTATGATGAAATCAGTATTTTCATCAAAATTCTGGTTTCATCAAAATACTGCACACATTAAACTTTCGATAAAGCCTCAAAGCTGTCTATCCACTGGGCACTAATGAAAAGCCCTCTCAGGTCTCAGCGATATGCTACATCTGCTGAAAATTCTAGTTTCAACCAATCTCTGATAGTTTTGCAGCTTTATTCAATTAAAATCTCAACAATGGGTAACCAAATATTTAGATACATCTCATATTATGGGTTAACAAGAAAACGATTAATCTTTTTTAGGGTTCCATACCAAAATGGTTAAAATGGAACCCTTACAGTGAGACTTTCTCGGTCCGTCTGTCCTCTGTCAGAGTCGATTATTTCAGTAACTATTAAAGCTATCGACATGAAATTTGGAATAGTTTTATACAATAGTGACCCAATATCATTCAAATAAAAAAAAAATAGAAAATTATTTTTAGTTTAAAAAAGGGAGGGAAAATCGGAGGTTTGAAATTTCAAAGTAAGATATCTATACCTAGTGGGGTATCATTTGAAAGGACTTTACTTGTACATGCTAAACAGATTTTTATTCATTTTTATAAATATGGAACCCTCGGTGCGTGAGTCTGACTCGCACTTACACGTAGTACGTACCTACACTGAATATTTTGGAGGCCAGATGTTAGTTTATGGGGTAAAATGATCATTTTATGCAGGGACTTTCTTGTGCGCAGCAAGTTTCTCACGGGTTCTTATTGTTTTTATAGAGTACAATAAAATGTACGTCTTATATCTACGAACGTACATTCCCACTATGATGACATGGGAATAGTTAAAGAAAAAAAACCTTATGTATGCAATTGTATGGAAATAATTAATGGCAATTTGTTTATTTTGTAATTTACCCTTAGATATCTAACCGTTTTTACCTACAACATTAAAGTTCTTATCTTAGTTTGGATGATAATGACTTCGTAATAAAACAAATTATCGTAATTTATTTAAAAAATATTGAATACCAATATTTTCAAACATGATTTTTTTTCTAAAATAATGGAAAATGATATTAGCTTAGATCGGTAGAAAATTTGAAAATAAGAATTTCACGCATTTTACATTTCATATTTCTTTATATATTTTTTATATTTCATATATTAGTATTATCAAAAATATGTGGACCATAATATTAGTCACTTCAACTTGACTATACGTGTCCCCTATATTTAACCATTTTATATCGATTGTTGGTCCTACTTTCCATATCACGCACAGAATTCTAATAAGTGCATACTATTAGTAGGTAAAACAAGAACCTAGTTACATATTTTGTTCTTTGGAGATCTTTTACAAGTACCTAGGTAGGTACATTGTCCACGCACAAAGCAACCGTAGCGTGGCGACAAACCTCAGAGTGGACAATCCTTTGTGTTAGTTTAATGCTATAAACACAATTAAAGTCACTTGTTCTCGTTAAGTGATAATGCAGTGTCTTTGCCCTCTTCAGACCAGCTTCGTTGGCGGGATTGGCCTATTGTTTGTACTGATTACGAAGCATGCGCTCGGATAAAATTAAATGATGCCGTTGTATTATACAACTAGCTTTTGCCCGCGGCTTCGCCCGCGTGAATTTCGGTTTTTCAGAAATCCTGAGGGATAAGTAGATTTCTGGTTCCCGTTCCCGCTCCCTTTTCCAACCTTTATACTTACTTAGGGAATTTTTTATCTCCATTCAAAATTGCAGCCAAATCTGTTCAGTAGTTTTGACTGGCCCGTTGGCGCGGTTGGCAGTGACCCTGCCTTCGACATACATACGACTAAAACAAACTAAAGAAATAAAGAACATCATAACCCCTAATAAAAACAAAATCTCCGATTCAAAATAAAAATTACGAAAACGCACGCAATAAACGCAGTACACATCCGCACGCATTAGCTCCCTCGTTCGAAATGGAGATTGGAATTGGATTGGAGCATGCACCCTCTTTACCGCACCCGCCCGCCGCGCGGCGGCGTACCGCCGCACCGCGTACGCGGCCGTCGCGCGCAGCGAAAATACCTATCAGGGCGTTTTTAACATAGGTACTTACCGATTTCAACACAACTCCTTTTTTGAAAGTTGGTTAAAAAAGTATGTTAGTGTTGTTACTCCTTGGTTAATCCTCTACTTGTCTGTGAAAGTCCCGTCAAAATCGGTTCAGCCGTTCCGAAGATTAGCCCGTTCAAACAGACAGACAGACAGACAAAAAATTTAAAAACGTGTGATTCGGTTATGGTATTGTTCAAATAACCATATGAGCTTAATATGTGGTAGTTATTTCGAAATTACAGACAGACACTTCAATTTTATTTATTAGTATAGATGCGTCGCGCGTCGGTATCGTATAATGTTCACGGAAATTGTATACTTAGTCAAAAATTTTTATACGCGCACACCTTAAGGTGCGTCCAGACTTGAACATTTCACCGAACCGAACAGCGAACATTTCGGCGAACTTGTTACGCTCAATGTGGACGGCGCGCTTGGAGCGCTTGAGATGGGTTACTGCGTAACAGTTCGGCGAAACTTAACGCAGGTCAATATGACTTCCACATCTCTTTTTTGCGGTTAGGTTATAGGCATGTAGTATGTACCTACAATAATAATTTAGATACGATAAGGATCCAGAACATGAGAAGAAGGAATCGAAGTCAATATTTAACTACTTACCTGCTTTGTGAAGGTTATTAAGATTAAATAGTAAGGGAGAGTCCGGCAGTACGGGCCGGCATCCAGTACCGGTCAGTTGCTATTTCTAAGATTCTATAACAGCTAATGCTGACACCATTAGCTCCATTTAAGTAGTTCACTTTGACAAGTCTATGCCCAAAACGGCGGCGACCTGTCAGCTACCGACTAACTGCCAGTGCAAAGAATTGCGTTGCGCGCGGTGGCGTTCGTTACACAAGTATTGTACCGGGGGTGATATTTTAATATTATTGGACTATATCGAAAATAGTTAATCATCGTATGTATTTATTATTTATATAGCTACAATAATAATGTTTTAATTGTTGCTTTATACGTAACATTTTATAATTGAGGTAGTATAGTGATACTAGTGATACTACACTGGTATTTGTTTCTGACCGGTACTGGAGGACAATTTTTTTTACTATTAATTTTTAGTGTCTTTAGATTTTATTAATAAATTTGATTCTTTCCAAATATATTGATGTTACATTATTTCTATTTATACATTATGAGTTATTTTACATAAATCAGCAAATATCTAATATATTACTTTGGAGATTTTAATTTTATATCAAATATACCTTAGGGTGTCGGTACTGTAGGACTCTCCCCTAAATATTATAAATGTTATTATTAATAATAGATTTTTGGCAATGGAAAGTTTTTTATTCAAAAATATTATTCTTACAGGTAGGTAGGTACGTTCTAAGTTATTATAGGTTAAAGATCGAAGTATCCGAGGGACATTTTAAAAGTCTCCTATCAGCGCTCGGAAAATGTACCTAACTACACTGTAACTTTCCTTATTCGTAAAGGTGCGTCCAGACTTGAACATTTCACCGAACCGAACAGCGAACATTTCGGCGAACTTGTTACGCTCAATGTGGACGGCGCGCTTAGAGCGCTTGAGATGGGTTACTGCGTAACAGTTCGGCGAAAGTTTCGTCGAACTGTTACGCAGTAACCCATCTCAAGCGCTCCAAGCGCGCCGTCCACATTGAGCGTAACAAGTTCGCCGAAATGTTCGCTGTTCGGTTCGGTGAAATGTTCAAGTCTGGACGCACCTTAAGGGACTGTTGCAAAATAAAATACCATACAAGAATTTCAAGTGTTTTTCTTCTACCATGTTAGGTAGGTACCTAGGTATATTCCTTGTATTGCGTGAGCGTTTATAAAACTTTCTGTGCAATACAGGCAAGCCAATAAGGATGACTGATAAATATCTAGGTCAAAAAGACCGCTTATTACCAAGATGAGGAATGCGATTATGTCATACAAATATGTCGACTATCGTAGGTTTATCGTAAATTAAATTCTAACGTAAATTTAGAGATCATTGTGCTTGTTAAGGCCGGGAAACGAAACATACTATTTTAATTAGAAGCTATTTAAATAATAATATTGTTATCGATTGTGGTATAGTGTGGAGCCGTCTATTGATAAGTGCAGATCGAAGTTATTATTAATTAGCAGGGTTTAATTCAAACAATAGGTACCTATATATACCTACCTAACTTACAGTTACCTAGGTAGGTACCGATAAGTTGGCAATCAAGTACGTATAGATCGACCAGAATCTCATGAAAAATAGGGAAATTAAATTTTGTAGTAAGCAACACTAGGTTAACTCGGCTGCCCTAGTGATAAACAAAGTAATTACATTCAGAACACCTTACCTGGGATCGTTTCACGAAACGAATAATCAAGCAACTGCATTTTAAATACAAAAACAAAGTAATCAACATCCAATTTGTACTTTGTTTTTGTGTTGTGCTTGTTGTTTACTTGGTTTTTGCATTTATATTCCGGGTTAGTGAGTGCAGTTACTTTGTTTGGGCAATTTAAATTTCAGTAAACGATTCAAGTTATTTGAAATATTAAACTGTGGTAAAAAACTACTCGACATAAAACTTTTATTAATGCAAAAAGTCAATTTCACAAAAAATGTCAGTTACTTTGTTTATCGCTAGGGCAGCCGTAGTGTTGCTAACCTTGGAATTTCATTTCCCTATTTTTCATGAGATTCTGGTCGATTATACATACATATACTTACATATACATACTTACTTGTTATACTTATTTTAATAATAATAACTAACGGTACCTAATTTATTATTATACTACATTAGCGATCATAATCTATTTTTTCATATAATTAATAATTATGTATTAAAATCGTCGTCGTCTTTGTTTATAGAGATTTATTTCACTATATTGTAATTAATAGGTATGCGTTTCCGCTTTGCAAAAATGCGTTTCATTGGTTTTTAATCCGTTTTTTCCGTTAAATGTAATAAATAATTATAAAATATTGCATTAATATATAACATCATAAAATATATCCCAGTTTCGTTACAAATGATGATTATTATGAATATCAATTCCTTAACCTAGTATGGAATTACGAGTAGAAAGGTAAAATAACGTAAGCAAAACATTCGATTTATTGTATAGTTTAAAAAATCAATATATTAGTAAAATTATGCTTAATTGGTTGGGAATAAAATATAGGTGAGGCCCTAAATCATTTCAGCTTCCAGTGGGCGCGGTCGGAGATGATCCCAAACCTCCACAATGACTTGATTAATGAACTGTGAACTGAACAATAGGGACTCCTAAGATATATTGCTAAATTAAATTAGCCAAAGGCAACACAAAGCGTAACACAACCGTTGCAAGAGACTGTTCTTTGTCGGTTTTTTATTTTTTTAATTATTGATTAACTTGATTACGTAGGAATTCCGGACCAAAAAGCACCTATAATAAATATTGCGGCTTGATAAAGTTAAGCTGAAATTATTTAGAAATGTTATTTTTAATATTCAAATAATTCCAAATATTTCGTAATAAAAGCTGGAATTGATTTACGAGCGGATACTTACCTGCCCAGCTTGAGGTTTAATTTTAACAGTTTTAATTATCACTTGCATATTTTTATCATATCATATTTTTTTCTAGCATGTTTCATAGTTATAACTTTAGACTGTTTTTAATTCTAAATCAAATTGACAAACTGCAAGTTATTACGCAACTTTAAAATTAACCTTTAGTTACTAATGTTCGAAAAAAAATATTGATTCAAAAAGTGTAGTGCATCAATTTTGAATATAGAATTTGATTCTTGAATTTAAAATTTTAGTGCTGGCTGACTTTGATCATAGCAGCTCAGCAGTCTGTATCACATTAGAATTCAACTACTTACTCGTACCTAACACGAGTTAATTTAATTAGAGAGTTTATGTAATTGCCTAAGTTTATTCTATGGGGACAAGACGACTTTTGCATCTTAATTAACGAAAGATGTGTACAAATTACTCATTCATGTTTCTTCTCTTTTACCACTTTCACGAAATTGACATCATGCTGTAGGCACGAATAGGTACAGTGTAATATACAGTGCAGTAGGTACCTAATACACTAAACCCTATCATTCTACAGATAGTTCATATTGCAGGTTTTAATAGTTTCATACTACAATATTATTAAGTCGTATTCTATGGCGCAAGTGAGAAGTTGTAAAATTGTTATGATGGCGTATCGTAAATAATAATATGATATAATAGAGCAATCTCTATGTGGAGTATTTTGTCTTGTGCAATATGTTAAGTACAGCAAATATAATCAGAGCTGGCATTGGCTGAACGCATGTCTCATTGCCTTTTCAGTAAGAAAATTGGCTAGAGGAGAAAACGCTGTCTCATTAAACCTTTTACATATGGAAATACCTCTAAATGTATTTGAGTGGTCTATTTCTGAGGAAACTCTTGACATCCAGGAAGGGTCTGGCGAAAATTGGCAAGAAGAGCTGACCTCGCCTAAAACGGGATAAGGCGATTCTTCATTTGTATGTCTCGTTGCAGTGACAGTGGCGCTGATTAAATACGTTGTCTAACATCAAGGGTAATTCACGTTTGGTCTCATCTCGTCCGTGATTGGTAAATTGCCGGACGAGTTCGGCGAACAACGCGTCCCACCTACAAATGTCACAGTTTAAACCCAAGCTATTTTAATAGGTCACGAAAGGAAACGAAAACTTGATTTCCTTTATTAGGTAGGTACACCATTTTATTAGTCCTTCGTTTGGTGACATCCAGTTGAATAACCTTCGTTTAGTTGAATTCTTTACGGTGTTAGATTAATAGGGTGATGTCGAAGGGCGTCGTTTCTCAGTTTTAATTGAATTTCAAGTCCCGAACTGAATTTTATTAGTGACATTCGTTTACCTAATGTGTGGGACTTTTAAATTCTGATAATCCAAGTTTCGGTGCTTTAGCTTTTTAATCTGGGTACAAAAGACGGTAATTTATATCCGTGATATCCGTCTATATTTGGAATTATGGATTTTATAAACGACGGACTTGGATTTAATCGTGGGCAATTATCTATATCGCCTCCGCGCACCAAATTGCACCAATTAAGTACAAGAAAGAGTACAACGATTAACTCGTACAATTTGGTAGCGACGTTGCGTGAGTCCTCCCAATTAGGATTTAGGAGTCGCGAATTAACGGCATTTAAAATAAAACAATGCCACAAAAAGGACTCAAGTTTTTAAGCAAATAATCTGAAACTAGACAAAAACCTACAGGAACAGAAACAAGCTATAATTTAAAAATTACAAAAACCCGACTGCCATGCTATAAAACGAACTAAAGAATTAATAAACTACCACCGTACCACTTACAGTGTATAGTTCTTATTTATTGTTTTTCATGATTTGTCACTCCAAACTGATTTAAAACATATAGATTGTATACATTTTCGTACTGGCCTTTTAAAGCCCTTTATTTTGATACCCCACTCGAGGGTCTTGAAGAAAAAAAATTTTTCAGCCCGCATATTAAAGTGCATAAAATCCGCCATTTTGATTTTTTATGATTTTTGTGTACCCAGTAACATTTGCGCCATCAAGACAAATCTAATGACGTATAATTTATTAAAATTGGTTGAGCCGTTAAGTAGTTACGAACTGACATAGGAAACGGTCATTTTATACGATTTATCACTCCAAATTGTTTCCAAATATATAAATTGTATACATTTTCGTATTCGCCTTTTGAATCCCTTTATTTTGATACCCCACTCGAGGGTCTTGAAGAAAAAATTTTTTTTCAGCTCGCACAATAAAGCGCATAAAGTCCGCCATTTTGATTTTTTTTTTAAGTACCCATCGACACTCGCGTCATCGAGACAAATCTAATGACGTATCATTTATCAAAATCCGTTGAGCCGTTGATTAGTTACAAGCGGACATAGGAATGGACATACATACACACAGGTGAAACACATATACCCAGTCGGGTAAAAAGGTAGAGACCGCCCGCCATCGACCTAGTAGTCAAACATACACCGAGATCTCAAGAAAGCCCAATTGCCAGGACTAACAACCCAAGATCGTTCGACTTGGCGCAAGAAAATGAGAAGACCCGACTCCAAATAAGGGATTCAAGGAAGGCAGCAGAAGTTTGAAACTAGACAAATTTTATTTTGCGCCGGTAAACTTTACTGCTCCAGTATCAGTCAATTCCGATGACGATGGATAAATGACTGATGGAGCATGTTGGTACATTTTCATGATTTGACAAATTTTTGTTATGCAAACCATCTGCAGATTACATTAAGTATTTACGCGGTAGGTGTATCGTATGATGGACCCTTTACCAATAGCGCTGCGTTAGGAAATATGATTTAACCTTGCCTACCTGAAAGGGGTGTGGCTGTGGCAGTATTATAACTAAACCTATACCTACAATTATATTCTCATTATAATATGTCAGTACAAGAAAAAGCTGTCCAGTGCACCTATTTTTCTGGTAAAAACCGCAACTTCGATTCGATTTATATTGTGTTTAAATGCCGTGGGAAGCCTTTGACTTTTCGGGATAAAAGTAGCCTATGTCCGGTTTCAGGATGCAATTTGCAAGCTATCTCTGTGCCAAATTTCGTCAAGATCCATTCAGCAGGAGCCTTAAAAAGGAAATAGAGATGTAGAGTATGAGTATGAGATGTAGTGTTTATAAAGTATAAACATCAGAATAGGCAGGACTAGGCAGGTGGGGTGTAAGTGGCCAAATTCCACCTATGTGGCCAAAGTCAACCCCACCTGCGCGCGGTGCACCCTGCCAATATGCTAACGAGGCCCTGACGCTCTCAGTCCCCTCTACGGGTCGTTGTGCCTGATACCACACAACTTAATCTGGATGGTATCACCGCTTTGTGGTAGGATTCTATCCCGAATCCGCCTGGCTAGCGACCACACTTCAGCCGTAATCTGCCGCAAAGCATCCGATGTGTTCCCACAGCGAGCTGCCGGCAAAAGTTCCTCAAAAGCCGGCAACGCATTAGTGGTTCCTCAACCTCAGGTGCTGCAGTGCTAATGTTCATGGGCGGCGGTAATCACTTAACATCACGTGACCTGCTTGCTCGGTTGCCCGCTATTCGTATAAAAAAAAGAAGGACTACAGAATAGAAAGGAGACTTATTTTGTTATTTTGTACCCTACCTATATTAATCTCAAAGATTCTTCTTGGAACCTTTGACACTGTCAATGATCTACGTGAATAGAATAGGTACCTAAGTACCTATCTAGCTAACTACTCTCAATGAGAATGATGTATGGACTACATCATTCTAAACACATCTGAGGTGTGAGGTCGCATACAAATTGATTCAACATTGGCGGTCGCTACTCTTTAAAATTGTTTTCCATATGAATTATTTATTCTCGGTCGTATGACTAATCCCTAGATGTTAATTGCGAAATGTATAAAAATTAAATAAAAATAAATAAATGAATTCGAAACTTTACAAACACAATAATAAGTACCTACCGAGGTGCATTTTTAATCGGTCGATATTGCGATAGATATCTTTTTCATACCTATCGCAAAAGTGTGTAAAATTGCATGCGTCCTAAACCGCGTGATCTTAGAGTCGATACCATAGGTCGATACCTACCTAGTCTAGGTGTGTCAGTATCGGTGACCTGTGAGGTAAACACGCTGGAAGGCGATTTAGATGATGATGTAATGCTACACTTGTCATGACGCCGATTGAAGGTCGACGACAAATTAGCAATAAAATATTTGAAACTAGCGGACTCCCGCGACACAATATGCACTCTAAAATCTATACTTACTTACCTTATAAAACAGTACCGTGACTGAATGGCAGAGAACAGAGATCATGTGTTTGGAGGAAATATTCCTTGAGTATCCTAGAGGTGCAACGTTGGGGCTCCAAGGTGCACCGATTTAGATAGGAAGATACTTAATATATTGTAGGTAGGTAGGTAAGTAGGTACTAGGTATCTACGACAAAAATAAAAGTATTTACACGTTCAGTTACAATAATTGTCTCTTCGTTTCGACGTCGAATGATACCGTGGAGACGAAAAATCTTTAAACACCGAATAATTAACTTCGCTAACTCTCCATCAGGTTTTAAATTCGTCTTTTCTTTTCCCATGCCTACCCAACCCTTCGGAGAGGGTGGCGACTGGCATATGGGAACAATGAACAATGCTGTAAGCACCATTGTTTGCGATTGCATACTTACGAGGGTACAGCTACCTCTTCACTACAGTCTCTATGACCTAAATTTGGTATTAAAGCTGTTCATATAAGTAATTTTGTGAATAGTTTTTCACAACAGCACATGATAACTATAGTAAGTACCTACCTATTTTACTTAGTAAATGATAGTGACCACCTAGGTACCTATCTACTTATAATAACTAAGTAGGTACATTATCATAGAATATGCTAGGTAAATAATAATAATTGTATTTATAACAATGCAACTTTATTGGATTGAAATTTTTATTCCCAAAACTATATTTTTCTAGAGACGCAAAAAAAATATTATAATAATAAGTAGGTACTTTTAATTTTCTGGGTCCGGTCGGTTCGACCGGTCTACGTTGAAAACCGGTTTATAATTTGGAGCAGAGCCATCTGTGGAAAAGTTAATTAACTACAACGGGGTAGAACATTCGTTGAGTTTAAATCTTAGTTCGAATACATAGCTTAAATATTTTTAAAGCTTTGCATAGATGGCGCTGTATACTTATTTTATTTTCGAGTATTTTTCATAGATGGCGGTGCTTGTATGTAGAATCGATGTACGGTAGCCTATTCAAAAAATTAGATTGCTCCAATAAGTAGTAATATACTTCCTTCGTTCCTTTCATGTTCCCTTCCATTCCGTCCTTATGGATTAATCTGTTGGTGAGAACTGAGAGCTGATGTGGAAAAAAAAACTTGGGCATTTCGATAAACCGGCGAAAAAAATGGGCCCCAAACAAAATTTTTCTTTAATTTTCAAGAGGCTCTCCTGACAAAGTACACGTACCTACCTACCTATGGGACTTTGTGTCCTATACGTAGTGAAATATACATTAGAGCTTAGTTAAGATACTTCTTCAGGAAATAAGTACACGAAACGTCATGAATATGGAAAATATAGGTACTTGACTATCCCAAGGACAGGGTGGCACGGCTGAAGCCTCCCACCAGACCAGAGACAATTTAAAAACTATAAATTCACAAATTGCGCCTGCCGAGAATCGAACCCAGGACCTCCCAAGACCATAGCGCTCACCATTGCGCCAGGGAAGTCGTCAAAATATACTAATTGTAAGCTTGTATTCTTTTACTTGTCGAATTTTCAACGTCGTAAATTGAAGTTTGGTAGGTAGTTATGAAAAAATTGGCCAAGTGCGAGTAGGGCCTTGCTTTTTTAGGATTGTGTACATAATTATGAAAAACATAATTTTGCAAACATTATTTTAAAAACATAGTTTGGGTGCAAGAAATATTTAATTTCCGAGCTAGACATCGCAACAAACAGTAAAAGAAATACCCAAAAATGTGCATTTATTTTGCTCACAGCTTACAAACTACTTTATGAATCGTTGTTTTCAGTATTTGTTGTTTAAATACAGTATATGGTACATAATATAACTACCGAAATTTCATATTCCTAACTGGTTTAGTTTTTGAGATAGCCCCCGTCACAAAAATGGTCTAAAATTGACAACCTTGATGGCCCCCCATTTCCTTATTTTTAACAACACAACTCAAAAAAGAAATTAATATATATATAGCTGTTCGTTCTGATTCACTGACTCATTCATCGCCTCTCCTGAACAATTTTGTATGAAATTTTTTTTTTTCAATAATGGTGTCGTATAGAGGATAAAAATTCATTAAGAGGAAAAATATGGAGAGAGCTGATGATTGAAGATTTCAGAGACGAGGGAATGGCATGCTTAAGCTATTGAAGATAGGTGGGGGGTGCTCGACCAAATGTCACTTGAAACGTCATCCAATTGGCAATGAGTTGAAAAAAAATTCAAAATGGCGAAAAAAAGATGGCCGCTATACAAATTTCGTCGGCGTCCAACTCGGAGGGTATAAAAGATGGAAAAGTGGTTTCTTCGCAAAAGATGATCAGGATCAGAAGATCTACTCGATGCATAGAAAAAAAAATTCAAAATGGCGGAATTTATTTTTCCATAGAAAATGTATGGCGAATATTGAAGAGACTACAAGTTGTGAACTATCCAAGGCTTTGATGAGGTTCTTTGGAGAACTCTCAAAGAAAAATATGGGAAGACATGATGATTGAGGGTTTGGAAGATGGTTGAGGAGCCCGGGCAGGGTATTGTAGATAGGTGGTGTAATGTTTCAGGATCCAGTAAAACACACTTTCTGTTTACCCAGTAGGCTATGTACTGTATGCAAGCCCTGAGCCCGTCTGTCCCCGCCCCGTGCCGGTGTGCGACTGACGCCCTCTATCGTAACCTGCATACACTACATCCCTCCCTTATTTTATTTTTATTCAAATAAACTTTTACAAGTACTTTTAAATCGTCCATTGAATCTACCACTGGTTCGGAATGCCGTTCCAACCGAGAAGAACCAGCAAGAAACTCGGCGGTTGCTCTTTTTATAAAAGTAACAATATTACAATTATTATATGGCGGTTAACTAACCAAAATGTTTTTTTTAAATATTATTATTACAGATTACTCGTAAAGTTTAACAGAACAGCTTTGATTTTTACTCTATTTTAAATGTGTGTAACAATTACATAAACGTAGTTGATGACAGTAGACAACAATACAAAATACATAAATTAAAGGCTTTACTCTAGATCATTATTCTCTTCTAAATCATTATTCTACTATTTATACTAACCAATTAGTAATGATATGATTATGATTGTGTTATTTTTGATTAGGTACAATTTCCACCCATATTTTCCCCTTATTTTTAGGTTGCTATCTGTAGCTTTCCTTAGTCGCTTTCCTTTAGAGATCCACATACTCCTTCCCTTTTTCCTTCATTTGCAGATATCAATCTCTCACTCATCTCTATCACTCTTGTATTGTTTTGTATTCCACGTTTGGCTGCTGGAATCTTGCCTCTTCTTTTTCTTCTTCAAAACGAGAACCATTGGTGGTACCCATGGTGAGGGTCCATTTACTTCCTCGATAATATCCGCATCCTTCAGTTCCTTTAATGTTTCTTCTGTACGGTTGGATGACTTATACAGTATAGTTTATACTTAAAACATACCGGACAAGGTCCTATGTTCAGTCGATAAATTCTTTATCTACTTCTACTTTCTTTACGTTCAAAGCCATTAGTTTATGGAATAAACTTCTTTCGCAATTATATTATGCTAAAAGTCTGAGTAAATTTAAGACTACGAGAAATAAAAATTACTAACTGTTAAAATCAGCAGTTCCTTTAACAATTTTAGATTTTAAGTTTAGTTGAATAGTATTTACTAAAAGAATTATGGTCAGAATTATTGTAATTCAAATCAAATCAAATCAAATAAACTTTATTCAAAATTGATACACTGTACGCTTTTGAACGTTAATTTAGGAACAGGCCATGGTGATGATTACTTACGGAAACTTTAAAACTAAAACTACGAGGGTTTCAAACGCGCCCCGGTCTGAGGAGAGCCCACAACAACTCAGCCGGGATTATATATTTTTTTTTTAGAACAATCTGTGTCCATGGGTTTTTGTCATTAAAAATCTTTTAAGCTATAGTAAGATTTTTCAATTAATTTGCGTTTAATGAAACCCTTGAACTTATTGAGAGATATATCCAAAATGTTCTCTGGCAACATATTGTAAAAAGTACAGAATTACCAACAAATGATTTTCCAACTTTTCGCAGCCTAGTAGTGGGCAACACAAGTTTATCATTATTTCTAAGATTAATGTTATGACAGTCACTTTTCCCTTAAATTTGTTGATATTTTTGTGCACATATATTAAAATTTCAAAAATATATTGGTTATAAACAGTAATAATTTTAACTTCTTTGAACTTATCTCTCAGTGACTCTCTGGGACATATTATAAAGCGTGTACCAGACATGTTTTCCAAAACGCGTCCCACGGATTCAGTACATGATTCTAAGTTCCCCAGTGGTGAAATTTTTCGTCGAATTTTCCATGAAATTTCCGATATTTTTTACCTCTTTTTTAACTGAATACTGTATAAAATCATTATTACTATCTGTCTCAACGCAATTATAAATGAAAAAGTAATTATTTCATTATTTTCACTTAAAACGGTAATGTTATCAAATTTAAGATTTTCGTCGAACAGCTGATTGCTAGTGAACTAGTGTGAATACAGGTCGTTAACCTACATTCGTACTGGCCTTGAATTTATAATGAGGCTCGCGGCGCAGACAAAAGAAGTGCCGGGCGCGCGACGTCAAGGCCACGCTTTAACTCATAAAAGTCTCATACTGTGAATTTTGCGCGGAGCGTTGCGTACGTTGTTATTGCGTTGTATGCAATACATTGCGCGCTCAAAAGTGGCAATTTTTGAAACCAATCATTTCTGACATAAATGAATTCAGTATTTTCACATAACACATTAAATGCAACCTTACCTCAAAGTTTTGATTAAGATGTCATTTACACCCTGTATATGGCACGAACAGCTCTCTTCTACAGCACGAAAATGGAATTAATATCAGCAGCATTACCCCATAATAGTATGCCATACGACATAATACCTACTGTGAAAATAACTAAAATAAACTAACCTCGCCGTTTCAATGTCAGTCAATTGTCGAGTCTTTTTAAACCGAGTGAAGATGAACTCAGGGCCATATTGTTGCCAAGAACCCACAGCTAAAGGCTGAACTGGCCAACCTAAACAGCGCACACACTGTGGTGCCAGCGCCTGGTAGCATTGAAACTCATGGAGACCCATTGGGAAGAATCTCTATGCTGGAGCATGAACTGAGCAGATCTCAAAACCATTCATGACTTTCAGTCACAAATAAAGTTATGAAATATAATAAACAATACATAAAACAACAATTTTTTACAACAAGCCGCTCCAATGCGGGTCGGTGCGCTTCTCAACAAGTATCGTCACATGATAGTGATAATAACCGGGACCAACCGCTTAACACGCTCTCCGAGGCACAGGGGCACAACACCCCCAGCCTCTAACTCAAGGTGGCATTGAGACAGAATAACCCAATACCCATCAATCATTTGCCCGACCAAGGAATCGAACCCGGAACCCCGCGATCCGCGTTCGAACATGCTAACCACTAGATCCACGAGGCAGTAATTATCCTTCGTGGCTCCCTACTGCTTACTCATTGCGTGACCTTTAAGTGAACCCTTACCACAACTATGATTAGTCTTTTGAACTGTTATTTCAAAAATTTATAATTGAACTATCAGTCAGCTTTTCTCTTACCTACTCGATAAATCAAACTAAAATCTGATTCGATTAATCTATACTTAAAAACCTTAATGATTAACTATCAGTTCTCTCAACATCACATCAGCTCATATCAAATCTGATCTAAAAATACTTAAGGTTCAAATTACTTTTACAGTTACATTTTTCAAACTAAACGAATCTAATCTTGGTTTTGAATGCCACGTCTATAACTATTCTAAATATTTGTCAATCAAATGTTCCTACTAAATGCAATCCAACTACACTTCTTTAGCTCTAATCGTGTAAGCTCAAATTCATCATCCTGATAACCCTTCCACGATCTAAAACTTCTTCACGGCTTTTCACAGCCGGTGAATTCGAACTTGATCACTTCCCAACATCAATGAAGATGTCCGGATATCATGTAGGTAATATTCTAACGAAATCAAACTATTATTTAAAAATCTACATTTATCACCCGCAAAACTCAGTTAAATCGAAATAGAAATTAGTTTAACCAAAATGTCGCTTCATATTTCTTTTCTAATTAGTTAATTACACTCAGCATTCCAATATGGCAATACTCACTCGATTAATGTGTCAGTTCCATCTCAGCTATATCAATTGTGAAATGAAATTTAATAATCTTTAAACCATTTCTTTAACATTTATATCAACTTTCAACAAGAAGCTCGGTCGTACCGTATTTAAATATAGGATAATAAATACAACATCTAAAGCAAAATTTAAAACGTCAGTAGGTCGGTACAATGTCTTTAAACGAGCTGTAATAGGCTAGTCGATATTGTGTACAGGTTATGGATATATGATGAAATTATAAATTGTACACCGACCGAGGTTGGTTCACCGTTACAGTCGAACTTTTCAATGAAAGGAATGACACATTTTTTCTTTATTTTAGCGGCCTGGGACAATCAATTTAATGAGTTAGATAACTGTTATCTGTCGTCTTGTGGTAATCAATTTAATGATTCAGATAACTGCCATCTGCTGTTTTTAATACAAACGCAAAGAACATGTCCAATTTAATCCAATTTAATGGAGGCAAATTGCCACACAAAGAACATGTCCAATTTAATCCAATTTAATGGAGGCAAATTGCCACACGAAGAATTTCCAATTTAATGGAGGTACCTTTGTACCACATATTTCCAATTTAATGGAGGTACCTTTGTACCACATATTTCCAATTTAATGGAGGTACCTTTGTACCACATATTTCCAATTTAATGGAGGCAAGTTGCCACACGAAGAATTTCCAATTTAATGGAGGCAAGTTGCCACACGAAGAATTTCCAATTTAATGGAGGTACCCTTGTACCACATATTTCCAATTTAATGGAGGTACCTTTGCACCACATATTTCCAATTTAATGGGGGTATCGTGTACCAATACATAACATTTTCTTCCAATTTAATGGGGGTACCTTTGTACCAATAATTCTAATTTAATACAAAGTTACCCTAACTTTGTACCAAATATTTCTAATAAAATATTATATTTATATATATTTTACTTATTTAATTTTATTACTTAGTTGATATAAATTTCATATGTATTTATTAATTCATTATTATACTAGGCAATACATAAATAACCCAGAAATGACTAACATCTAGTCACATTTAATTCAATAGATTAGATAGAATATCTAGACTCCATAGTCACATTTAATTTAACCCTTTGTTATTTATTTCATTTATGTACCACACCACAGCATCTCATAACATAACTAATTATAATTCGAAATGAAATATTTACCTCTAGCGATCATCTCCTTACAATCTACATCATCGCATAACATAAACACGTAGAACATAAACAGCCGTCGTATCACTGTTCCTTTGTAATAATGAATACGACTTACCTACTAACAATAATACTCAACCACAAAAATAGGGATCGAACCTATGTGGTATACCTACTTATTGTTTACGTAGTTACTTAATATCACTGAGCAAGTAAATACTTATTATGCCCAATATTAGATGTTGCAATTCTGACAGGCTTTAATGTTTTTTTTTCTTATTTTATTTTTAAAATGTATATTTTAAGTTATTTAACTATTCGAATGACAAAACAGAACATGCGAGTAAAATACTTTTGTCACGTAATTAAACAGAGTGCTTACTGCTTAGTCTAAGTTTGGAGCACTCCAAAACTTTGTAGTATACTATTGATCGATTTCAGAGTAAAATGGACCCAAAATGGCTTGTATTAAGGCTTGAGTTCGCCAATACATTCAGCATTCGAACACAGCGAGCGCCCCAAGCAGAAATGTTGTAAAATACATATTCGAACTACCTACGGAACTACGACTTTAAAATAAGAGTGTTGGGGCTCAGTTTCTCAAAACGAGTGAGCAAACGAGTCGCAAACTATTTATATGTGTAAAATCTTAGACTAACCGTACAGGTATCAGTTGTATACTTTTATTAAAATATGCAGGTAGGTATGTAAGAAACATTGAGATATTTATCCAATACAAAGTTAATAAAAAAGAAATGTCACCTGCGTACATAACTTAACTCAGGAGATTTCTGTGGTGTAGTCGGAGTGATTTGGTAGGTACTTTAAATATTTTATAATATCCCACCTTATGTTTTTTTTTTTTTTTTGTATTATTATTAATAAAATTACTATATCTGACCTTTACTCTCGTCGCCACTTGTAATGTTTCAGGATCCAGTAAAACACACTTTCTGTTTACCCAGTAGGCTATGTACTGTATGCAAGCCCTGAGCCCGTCTGTCCCCGCCCCGTGCCGGTGTGCGACTGACGCCCTCTATCGTAACCTGCATACACTACAGGTGGGAGGTGCTCAAACAAAAATTACTCAAAACCTCATCCAGTTGGCACGGCGAAAAAAAAATACCAAAATGGCGGATTCAAGATGGTGGCTATACAAATTTCGTCGGTGTTTATCTCACCAAGTATACAAGATGGAAGAGTGGTTTCTTGGAAAAAGATGATCAATACCTAAAGATCTATTTGATGAGCAGAATGATTCGAAGAAAAAATATGGAGAGTGATAATGATCGAGGATTAGGAATTTGGGAAAGATAAGTGGAGGCTCCTCAAACCAAAATACCCGAAAGCAAAACCTCGCGGTCCGCTTGCGGGCCGCGCACCCACGCGCCCTACTAGTTAATATATATATAGCTGTTCGTTCTGATTCACTGACTCATTCATCGCCTCTCCTGTAAAATTTTGTATGAAAAATTTTTTTTTCACAAATGGTTTCGTATAGAGGACAAAAATTCATTAAGAGGAAAAATATGGAGAGAGCTGATGATTGAGGATTTCGGAGACAGGTGAGCAGCACGCTTAAGGTATTGAAGATAGGTGGGGGGTGCTCGAACAAATGTCACTCGAAACGTCATCCAATTGGCAGTTAGCTGAAAAAAAATTCAAAATGGCGAAAAAAAGATGGCCGCCATACAAATTTCATCGGTCTCCATCTCGGAGGGTATAAAAGATGGAAGAGTGGTTTCTTCGCAAAAGATGATGAGGATCCAAAGGTCTACTTGATGAATTGAAAAAAAAAATCAAAATGGCGGAATTTATTTTTCCATAGAAAATGTATGGCGAATATTGAAGAGACTACAAGTTGTAAACTATGCAAGGCTTTGATGCGATTCTTTGGAGAACTCTCAAAGAAAAATATGGAAAGACATGATGATTGAGGGTTTGGAAGATGGATGAGGAGCCCGGGCAGGGTATGTTAGATAGATGGGAGGTGCTCAAACAAAAATTACTCAAAACCTCATCCAATTGGCACTGAGCTGAAAAAATTCAAGATGGCGGCTATACAAATTTCGTCAGAGTCTATCTCACCAAGCATAAAAGATGGAAGAGTGGTTTCTGGGAAAAAGATGATCAAGACCTAAAAGTCTACTTGATGAACAGAAAAAAACAAGATGGCGGAATTTATTTTTCTACACAAAAAAAAATTATTGATGGAAAAATACGGAAAGAGCTGATGATCGAAGATTTTGGAGACGGATGAAGAGCACGGCGAGGGTATTGAAGATAGGTGGGACGTGCTCAAACAAAAACTACTCGAATCCTCGCGGTCCGCTTGCGGGCCGCGCACCCACGCGCCATACTAGTATAATTATATTCGTACTCTACTTGATGAGCTCTAGTATAATGATACCTCACAGTCACAAGCAAGGGTAAGAATTTTTTTTCCGGCTTCTTTTTCTCATGTATGGGAATTGGGACTTGGGAGCCCCCCTGAAAAATAATTTAATTCAACGTTCTACACTAAATACCAATACCAAAATGTCAGGTTTGTAACTCATTTCGTTTACGAGCTAGAGACCTGTGACCGGCGGACAGACAGACAGCAGAGTGACATTACTTAATAGGGCTCCGTTTTTACCAGTAACCGTTTTTTGTTTACCGTTTTTTTGTACGGAACCCTAAAAATGTAGACTCTAGAACTCCTGAAAGAGCAATCTATACTTAATATAATAAAGCGGAAGAGTTTGTTTGTTTGTTTGTTTGTTTGTTTGTTTGAACGCGCTAATCTCTGAAAGTACCTATCGGATTTGAAAAATTCTTTTTGCATTTGGTAGTTCAACTTTTGGGGCAGGTTATAGGCTATTTAATATTCCTAAAATTCTCCCCTAAGGGGGTAAAATGGGGGTAGAAAGTTTGTATGAAAGTCCTATGTTTTTAAAGTTACAGGCCTGAAAATCGGCATTTAGATTATTAGTTTTAAATAATTAAACTCTGTATATTTTATATTGAAAAATGTTCCCTTAAGGGTGGTAAAATAGGGGATGAAAGTTTTAATGGGAAGTTTTAATTATAATTTTGCTATTTTCAACTTGAAATTTGGAAGATAGGTTAATTCTAGGGCTTAGATATCAGCCTAGAAAATATTTCACAAAAATCCTCCCCTAAGGGGGTAAAATGGGGGTAGGAATGTTATGTTTTTGAAGTTACAGATATGAAAATAGGCATTTAGATTAAAAATTTTAAATGATAAAAACCTGTATATAAGTCATTCTGGAAAATCTCCCCTTAAGGGTGGTAAAATAGGGGATGAAAGTTTTTATGAAAGTCCTATGTTTTTAAAGTTACAGACCTGAAAATCGGCATTTAGATTATGAGTTTTAAATAATAAAACTCTGTAAATTTTATTTTGAAAAATCTTCTTTTAAGGGTGGTAAAATAGGGAATGAAAGTTTTAATGGGAACTAAAAACGATCGCAGCGCCCTCTGGCGGCCTAACTTGAAGCGATCACAGCGCCCTCTGGCGGACAAAACCGGAAACTAAAAACGATCGCAACGCCCTCTGGCGGCCTAACTTGAAGCAATCACAGCGCCCTCTGGCGGCCAAAACTGGAAACTAAAAACGATCACAGCGCCCTCTGGCGACCTAAGCCGGAAACTTGAAACAATAGCAGTGCCCTCTAGCTGGAAACTAAAAACGATCGCAACGCCCTCTGGCGGCCAAAACTAGAAACTAAAAATGATCGCAGTGCCCTCTGGCGGCCAAAACTGGAAACTAAAAAAACCCAATTGCAGCGCCCTCTGGTGGCCAAAACTGGAAACTAAAAAACAATTGCAGCGCCCTATTGCGGCTAAAACTGGAAACTAAAAACGATCACAGCGCCCACTTGCGGCCAAAACTGGAAACTAAAAACGATCGCAACGCCCTCTGGCGGCCAAAACTAGAAACTAAAAACGATCGCAGCGCCCTCTGGCGGCCAAAACTGGAAACTAAAAAAACACAATTGCAGCTCCCTATTGCGGCTAAAACTGGAAACTAAAAACGATCACAGCACCCTCTTGCGGCCAAAACTGGAAACTTAGTAACGATCGCATCGCCCTCTAGCAGCCATCATTCAAAATTTAAAAAAAACGATCGCAGCGCCCTCTAGCAGCCTAAGTCGAAAACTTGAAGCGATTGCAGCGGCTGAGATGTTTGGATGTTTGTTACTCTATAACGTCGCAACTTCTGGAACAGAATTGGCTGAAATTTTGAAAACAATTGCAGCTCCCTATTGCGGCTAAAACTGGAAACTAAAAACGATCACAGCACCCTCTTGCGGCCAAAACTGGAAACTTAGTAACGATCGCATCGCCCTCTAGCAGCCATCATTCAAAATTTAAAAAAAACGATCGCAGCGCCCTCTAGCAGCCTAAGTCGAAAACTTGAAGCGATTGCAGCGGCTGAGATGTTTGGATGTTTGTTACTCTATAACGTCGCAACTTCTGGAACAGAATTGGCTGAAATTTTGAATGGAGATAGATAATGCCCTGACTTAAAACATAAGCTACTTTTTATCCTGGAAAAATCCACAGTTTCCACGGGATTTTGAAAAAACCTAAATCTATAGGTAGCTATAGGTAGATCACTATAGCAAACTACCTTGAAAGTAAGTATAAAGGTTGGAAAAGGGAGCGGGAACGGGAACCAGAAATCCACGATTCCCTCAGGATTTGTGAAAAACCGAAATTCACGCGGGCGAAGCCGCGGGGAAAAGCTAGTATATCATATAATGTTTTCAGTAGTTACCTATATGATGGTATGGGCATAGGTTTTATTTTATTTTTGAATTTTTAAAAGGTATCGCGCCGTGATTGTTTAGTTGAAAAATTTTTATTAGGCATTATAGATGTACCTGCATATAGTCTCAAAACTGTCTATATCTGTAGGGTTAGGTAATGGGTTATGGGTAGGTATTATAATATACATTTCATTTGTGATTACCTGCAATCATTGAATTTTTAAGTCTATAAGTAATTAACTAAGTAGTGTACAGGGGCGTAGCTACCGCCGTATATGCCGTATCAATTATACGGGGCCCCCAAGCCACGGGGGCCCCCGACGTGCATAAGCAAAAATTAACAAAAATTTCTCAAATTTTTGTTTATTTCAGAAATGACAAAAGTCAAAAAATGTTGTCCATAGAGGCAGAATCTTTAGAAAAACTAAAGTCATCATCAGCTATAAATGATTTAATAAATCAGTTTGCCGAAAAAATGGCAAGAAGAGTACCTAGGTATATATTTAATTTGAATTGTTTGTAAAAATTTTAGAAAAAGTGACAGATAAATAATTATGATGAATAAATATTGCTTTTAATTATATGCAAACATTTTTTTTTTCTTTTATGAGAAATCCTTACCCTTTATACGGGCCCCCAAACAAATTTTTATACGGGGCCCCGCCAAGGTACGCTACGCCACTGGTAGTGTACTACTTAGTTAATAACTTATAGACTTAAAAATTGCAAGTATAGGTAGACCTGTAGGTCTACCTATACTTATACATTTTCAGCACTTTGTATACCAACCTATTTAGTTAAGTTACAAAAGGAATTAAAATGATGTTCGAAGTTCGAATCATACTGCGAGTAACCTTATATAAATCTTAATAATGTAAGTACCTATAGGTAGATACTGTGTTATGTGTACCTATTATACATTAATATACATATAATAATCAATCTCATCCTTGCGAGGCACCACACGATATGGGTATTTCCTGGTACGCCAAACTGGAAGTCCTTGAGGGTTACGACTTATGAGCAGCGGTCCCAAGCAGGAAGGCCCGCGATCGCGTGCAATTTTTCATTAGGTTACTGGGCCCGTGCGTGTCGCCTTTTAGCCGCTTGCCTAAAAATGTGTGATACTTTCTCGATCGTCTTTATCAGCCAATCAATACCGGCACTGCCGGTTTTGCAATGTTTTTGAATAAAACAATATATAACTACTTAATAGAGTTTTACCGATTATGCTACTTTATATGATGTAAGGCTTACATGATGATTGAAGAGTACGCATATTCTGTGGCGTAACCATCGTTAACGTTGGGATCCCAAGGTGCTGGAATGGCAAACTCGCACAGTACTTAAAGCGTAGTGTTTGCAGACCCCCCACTAGGCCGTCCGGCGATTTCAGAAGAGTCGCAGGGAGCCGTTGGATACTAGCTGCAGAAGACCGCGGCGTGTGGGAGTCCCTACAAGAGACTATCTGCAGCAGTAGACAGATGACTATCAATTGATAACAACGACGATAAATAACTACATAGTACATACACACTACATACATACGTGCAAACACTGATTGTTTTTTTGCATAGGTAGGAATAGAAACAAAGTTTCAGCGGTTCGTGGTTACAGGACTTTGAATGACTGATGATGATGATGTGGTTAAAAAAACTAACCCCTGCATTCACCACAACCCCCTAACTTAAGACTGAGTCGGACACTAGAGACCAGTAAAACGACCTTTGCTCGAGCGAATGAGTGTCCGAGCATTGCCTAGAAACGACAGTAGCTGTATTTCAGCTATTGATTGTGATATTATTTACAAATCTATAAAGTTTCTAAGAAATTGTTTTTCACGTAAGATTAGGAAATACCTACCTATAATAGGTAGGTATCTAACTTTTATTTTTCAACGTTCAACGCTTGTTTTAATTTATTTAGAGAGAACAATGCTTTGCATATTGTCATCAAAGTTTGTTCATTTTCCAGGATCGAAGTCACGACATCGACTAATGGCTTATACTTACCTACCTACCTATGTAATAATGATAATGTCTACCTATCGTATTGTATGTCGGTATAGATGAAAGCTATATCTATCATGATGAGTTATTGCGTGACGTACTTACCTATTTAATGCTAACGACACCCTATAAACATAAAATATACATACCTACTTAGGGAAATTAGTTTTTATAAAAAAAACTTATTAAGCATCATCAGCATTACTATATTTATTAATTTTTGTTAATGTCGAACCACTGTCGAACACTAATAAGTAATAGTCTGGTAACCCAACCGGCAAAGATGTACCTTCCGGCACCGTTTAGTAGGTAGGCCAGTATTCTGCGGTATAGCCGCGTATAGAACAATGAATGCCTATACGCCTTCACTAGAGTATAACCCCCGGCACGTAAGTCGAGCGGTGACCTTCAAGTGCGCGCAACGTCGTACGAGTGAGCGGGACACAATACGATTGGAGAGCCAATCAGCGCTTACGAGGGATCCGCGAGAGCTAATCAGTGCTTACGAACGATCCCCACGCCATCCCCGCGACCCCCTCACACCTCGAGATACCTACCTCATTTTCGACTTCTGCCCATTGAAGGTCAACGCTAGACTTATTTGCCGTGACTTGTATGGTCCACAATGATTTCTATAGGTAATAAATTAATGCCTATCTAAAAAACATATTTAATGCATGAGATCCATGTTCAAGATTTATCTACCAAAATCCTCCCTGCCTTTAGAGACTTGGTGTCGTCAGCGAACACATTTAAAGGTCAATGTCCAGAGGTGGTACTCAATACAAATAGGTCACCGGGGATTTTATTTATGTGCTCAGTTTTACTTACTCTGCTGTTTTCCACCGGTCAGGTTCAACGATTCTTTGAGCACGTGTGTTGTAGGCGTAGGCTGAACCGCTGAAAAGCGAAGCGCTGCAGTGTTTGCTCTTTGTCGCGGTGCTTTCAGTTTTAAATGATCTCTTCTGAATAGCACACCTTTTGTTCTTTAACAAGGGGTGTAGATAATTTTTTTTACTCATTGATTTATAATTGGCCTTGACAACGATCACATCTGATGGTGACGGTACAATCTGATACAGAAGCTGGCTAACCTAGAAGTACTTGTGAGTTTTTAAACCTACAGCTACACTTGGTTTCTACGCGGCAAGGTAGCGGAACGGTAAATCGCTTGGTGGCATTGCTTTACTAGCAGCCACCTAACAGCCACGGCTAAATCCTCTCAACACACCTCTGACTGTGCCTCTGAGCCAATCAAAAACCAAATTCACTCAGCGGGGTATCGAATTCGGGATTTCACATTTACAAGACAAATTCTGCGTCGTGGCAGATATCTAACATTATCTACTTAATATAACTAATACCTACATAATTATATGTATTATGATAGTAGAAAGATAAAGACTTCATTTTCCTTTTTTATGACAAAGGCACTCAGAAAGTAAGGATTATTGGAAATTCCACTGCTAAGGAGGTTAAATACTTATATGAAAATTTGTAATCTTTATGCCGTATCTATTCAATTAGCGTCGAGCAATCTATCTTACACAGGGACTCAGGGAGTAGGGACACAGGCCTTTGATGAGGGCGAATCGCACCGAATTAATATAGCTTATCACGATTTTTTATACAAATAAATAAAATTGAAGTGTATAGGATATCTGTGATTCCAGAATTGACCTATTATATAAGGCTAATGAATATTATTTGAGCACTAGATGATGCCCACGGCTTCGCCCGTGTGTATTTAGGTATGTAAAAATCTCGTGGGAAGTTTGATTTTCCAGAACAAAAAGTAGCCTATCTGTAGTAAGTAGTAACCCGTCCACAAAACGGAAAAATTCCGTGGGATCCTTACGATTTCGGAATGCAATTCCTTACAGCAGGTTCCTTACAGGTTGAGGAGTTGGACATGTACCTACTCGAGGTCATTCAACAATAAAGTCCTTAATTGGTATCTCTAATATCAATTTAAATAACCGACAGTGCCTAAATCCCATTAGTTTTGGGGATCAGATCCCTTACAGCATCAGGATTGAGGAGTTGGAATCCAAATTTTTTGTAGGACAGTGTCGCAATATTTCTCTATCGATTAAAAAAAAATTACGCAAATCGGTTCAGAAATCTCGGAGATATCGGTGTATATAGGTAGAAAAACACAATTCCTCCTTTTTTGAAAGTCGGTTAAAAAGTAGCCTATGTCACTCCCTGGTTAATTCTCTACTTGTATGTGAAAGTCCCGTCAAAATCGGTTCAGCCGTTCCAAAGATTAGCCCGTTCAAACAGACAGACAAAAATTTAAAAAACATGTGATTCGGTTAATATAGTATCGTTCAAATAACCATATGAGCTTAATATGAGGTAGTTATTTCGATATTACAGACAGACACTTCAATTTTATTTATTAGTATAGAGTATAGATAACACACGTTTTAAAATTTTCATCTGTCTGTCTATTTGTTCGGGACCATTTTGAAGGCACTTTCACAGGCACGTACACGATTATACAAAGAGAGATCTAAGTTACTAGATTTATTCCAGAAAATCAAAGGTTTCCCCCGAGATTTTTAAAAACTTAAATCACTGCAAATGAAGTTAGCTAGAGTCTAGTCATACTAAGGGCGTTTGTGCACTTACTCGTTTTCGATTCGTTTTCGATTCGTGTTCGTTTTTTTAATGAACATCATAAAAACGTATACGAAATTCACGAATGACATTTGTGCACTTAATCGTGATTTCACTATACGTTTTAAGCATTTCGTAGATAAAACCGTGTTCATAATGTGTGCTGCAATTAATCGTCGTCAGCTTTTCGCACTTCTCTTATACATTCGTAGGCGATCATCACTTAATGACATGACATAACATCATGAAAAAACTTTTTTTAATTACTATCGAAAGAATGTTGCTACTTTCGATTTCATATTGTGTCATATAAAAAAAAGATTCCTCGGCAAGACACACGTTTTAGAGAATGCATAACTCCAGAAAAAATGCTGGCAGTAACACTAAGGTAAGTGATTATGAATATTTCACACGGTACGGTTAGTATCAAAATTATCTAAGCATACGTCATATATTTTGTGAACATCCCAAGTGGACATTACGGTCTTGTAAGAAAACAGTAACAACTAAGTATCAGAAATGATATTTTTTATGAAATGTTCATATTTTGCTGATAGTTTTTGACTACCAACCACAGGTATGGAAATTTTGATTATACTACAATATTTAGGTATTTTACTCGAAGTAAAACTAATTTGAATGAAACAAACGATTTATTTTAATGCCAAACTAAGTAGGTATTAACTTTTAATAATAATCAACTGCTTTGAATCATGTTTTGTTGGAATTCAAGAAATGCAAATACCTATGTTTTCCAAATACCTCACAACATCAGGACTCATCTCTGCCCTCTTTCCACACACCATTCCACTCGCGTCCTTATTTTAAAACGATTCGATGTGAAGAATTCACGAATATATAAACACGAAAACGAATCGAAAACGAGTAAGTGCACAAGCGCCCATACAGTTATAAGGAACCTATGTCGAATCGTGTTTTCACGAAACACGAAAACGAATCGAAAACGAATAAGTGCACAAACGCCCTTATAGTTAGTAGTTACAACTTACACAACAGTGACGTAGTTGATGTAACTACTCTAATTTCATGTACATGTAGGTATGTACCAAGGAAAAATAGGCTACATTACCTACTTATTTTCGTACGAGAAACAATAAAATAGACATCCCCATTTCTTTGAAGTTATCATAAAGCTTGAAGAAAAATATTCTATTCAAGGAGTGAGATTATAATCGTAGAGGCGTAGAATTTTCTTTAATTCGAATGTAGATGTTTTTAATGACATACCTATTTAATGTTATTTTTGTTCCAGGTAAAATACATTTTGATGAAGAGTAATGAGTAAGTATTGATAGCTACTAGTTTAGAATAATGTTACTATATTTGGTTCATCTCAAAACTATGTAAGTAGGTAGACCTTCGAAAGAAGATGGCACTTTAAGAAGAAGAACAAATAATTAAGCATATTAACATGAAAATTACTATTAGGTACTAGGTAGAGTAATTTATCAAAGGTACCTAGGTAGGTACTTAATGGAAAATTATGTTATAACTATCTACGTTTTCTAAACTATGATTTTATGGATATATATTATACTAGATGATGCCCACGGCTTCGCCCGTGTGGATTTAGGTTTTTAAAAATCCCGTGGGAACTTTTGATTTTCCAGAACAAAAAGTAGCTTATCTGTAGAAACCCGTCCCCAAAACGGAAAAATCCCGTGGGATCCCCACGATTTCGGAATACAATTCCTTACAGCATCAGGGTTGAGGAGTTGGATATGTACCTACTCGAGTTCATTCAACGATAAAGTCTTTAATTGGTACCCCCAATATCAATTTAAATAACCGAAAGTTTCTAAAACCCATTAGTTTTGGGGATTAGGTCCCCTACAGCATCAGGATTGAGGAGTTGGAATCCAAATTTTTTATAGAACAGGGTCGCAATGTTTCTCTATCGATTAAAAAAAAAATTACGCAAATCCGTTCAGAAATCTCGGAGATATCGTTGTACATAGGTAGAAAAACACAACTCCTCCTTTTTTGAAAGTCGGTTAAAAAAGTAGCCTATGTTACTCCCTGGTTAATTCTCTACTTGTATGTGAAGGTCCCGTCAAAATCGGTTCAGCCGTTCCGAAGATTAGCCCGTTCAAACAGACAGACAGACAGACAGACAGACAGACAGACAGACAGACAGACAAAAATTTAAAAAACGTGTGATTCGGTTATGGTAGCGTTCAAATAACCATATGAGCTTAATATGAGGTAGTTATTTCGATATTACAGACAGACACTTCAATTTTATTTATTAGTATAGATATGGTCTCAATTTATTGATTAGAGTTTGTTTGTTATCTGAAGAAAGTAAAGAAACGTACGTACGTACTACCCCATGAATCTACCTGAATGCTGAAATATTGATAGCCCTGGTTCAACTACTGCGTACGAAAGTTAAGCAGGTGTATTTGTTCTCGAAACGATATTCGAATGTAAACTACGAAGCATTCAATCATACCAGAAACTTTTGGTCTATAAACAAGATAGAGACAGTGATGAGTGGACAGAATGATCATTCTAAGAAGAGAGCCAAGGATATAAGACAAATAATAGTAGATACCATAATATCCCGAGATCATCCAATTCGATCCACTAAGCTAGTTTTAGCACTCTTACCTAGATGACATTTTAATTAATAGTCTAAGTAACTACAAAAAAATGAAGCAAACGTTAACAGATTTTCATACAAAAACTAATTTTTCGGCCACTTCCAATAGATACTCGTACGTGTGAATGTGACTTTAATGACAAATCATAATACTTAGATGAGTAATTATCGTATCTTTGAGCCTGTATCGTGATGGATGTTGGAGCTGGGCAATGGAGTTCCATTATGGCATAATATACGCTAGTACAGTCAAGTTTGAACTCATTTGTTTTGTTATCATGAGTATTCAATACGAAGGCAACAGCATGATAGATGATGATGGAGGCGGAACTCTCCAAAGTATGTCTTTAAATATATTTTTATCAGTAGTGGTGATACCTATTTTAAACGATCACATATATCAAAGCTGTAGCTTTACGTAGCGTACGCGCGACGCGACGGTTCGAAACGCACCCTGGTGTGAGCTATTTTTTGTCGAGCGACTTGTCGCAAGTGTGATGTTGTGGGTAATAGGTGAACCTCGCAGGGTTAAACAGCGGTGGGTGCGCGCGCAGCGGTTTCAGGGCGCAGGACGCACCCTCACTAAGTGCTATGAATGTTTAGATACGCGCGGGTCAAGGAACTGTTCATTAATACCACGTGCCTACCACGGCTTCACTTGCCTAGGTATCATTTTTCAAGCAACATCCTATAGTTATATCAGTGTTGCCTATAATTTCGAAATAACTTCTTCCTTTTAAGGTAAATTTTATTAGTTGAACGGAAGCATAACCAAAAACACATTTTTTGTGAAAGACAATAATGTTTGTTTGTCTGGGTTAATTTTTTGCACCAATTTTGATGGAACTCTCACAGGCAGGTAGAGAATTATACTAGAAGTGATTTTGGCTTTACTCTTTATTTCGGGTTCCTTTAAATAAATAAAAGCAGTTAGTTCAACCTCTGACCCATTTTTTATGAAATTTGGCACAGATATAGTAAGTTGTATCCTGGAGACGGACACTGGATACTTTTATTCCGGACAAAGAAAGAGTTTTCGGGGGATTTTCAAAAATATTATATCCACGTCGTTATTCTTTTCCGAAGCTTGGAACTGGCTGCTGCTGTATCTCCTGCTTTATCATGACTTGTGTAGAATTATTTTTATGAAATAATATATCCAAAAATTCCTCTTCTTGGATGTTTTACGATTTTCATTTCTATAAGTAAGTATATAAAAAAAAAATTCACATAAGGTTTTAAGTTTCTGTCTGATAACCTTGCAATCTATTGATATTCGAATATAGTCGAGCCTACTCTGTAAATGTTAAACTCTTCACGTACTGTAGTCGCCAATAGAGGCAGTAACGTGTCGCGGCACATCAGGCTTCGCCGGCGACCTTATCGGAGGGCGTCCTCTGAGCCAGTTCAGGTTTAGCAAATAATATCTTAACCGCATTCAATAGCCACATATATCAGTGTCTATCGCGGCGTCTCAGGTGAGTTGTCGTATTTAATTAAAACAATTGCACTGCTACCGCTTCTTCATTTACTTCGAAATTTCTAGTGCTTACGTTCGATATCACCTCGCAATGTACATACAATGACCAATGTAATAGTGTAATTGTGGGTTATTTTTGTAACATCGATCGCTTTCATGATAACCAATGGCCCCTGAGTCAACAGTATTTAGGTAGGTACTATGTCTCATATTTTTTGGTTACGAAACAGCGCAATTGACTGAAAACTTTTCTCGATTAGATTGCTAATTATAATTATTATAAAGTAAATCGATAACACATAATATATAATTAGGAGTAGCAAAAATAATATAAGACGATACATTTTTGGATAGACATAGGCTAGGCATTCCCAGGTTTGAGCTAAGTATCGACCGAGCGGCTGGCAGGAAGTGCGTAGGGTACTCTGAATTGGAAGAAAATAGGAAAATTTTCACGGTGTTTTTACTATAAAACTATATCAGCTTCACAGGGATGGGATTCGTGAATTTATGCATTTGGTTACATGATAGAGGCGTTATTTGTCCCTAGACATGACCTCAATATCGCTAATTCAGAACAATGAGATCGCTGGACTTTGGCTCTTGGGGTTGTCCTTTATCTATACAATAAACCGTCAATCAAAAACAATTGCTAGTACAATCAAGATTGTATCTTTTTCAGTAATAGTCAATTAAAATCCCAGAATAAAAATAATGTGCTTACTTTAATGTTTGCGATTCAATTCAAAATTGCTGTTAAAGTAACTAGTGTTTATATTATTTTAGAATAACTAATAACCTAACTATTCTTTACTATTGAAATGAAATTATTATTTTTCCGAGCTCTATCGTACGCTTTTACGAAAGAAGGAATTTTTTTCTGTGAACATTTTTGTTGTTTTAATTTGATTAAAACAAGTTCCGGCATTGTAGGAGTGCTTAAGTAGGTAATGGTATATAATAGTATGGCTGTTTTTGTTGCATTTTGCGGGAATAGGGCCATAAAATAATATATTTGTTTATTCAGGGTATCGTGTAAATACGCGATGTAGGTAGAAGCGATTAGGAAGTTTAATTTGGGAGTGACTCAAACGATCCACTGCATGATTCAACTGGGACACTTGACAGAACCATTACTCCCACAGTTTCGGTTTCGACTCTTCTAATCTACTTTGAAATCATTATTCGGCTTAAATAAAACTAGCGCGGTTTGAGGTAATGAGGAAGAGGAAGTAGATATAATATATACTGTTGCCACATATAATTATGAGTAGGTACATGTAACAAATGTGTCTCTAATTGATAATATTGATATGATTATATTTTCATTTCATTTATTGGTTTGCAGAAATAAGTAAAGAACAGGTAATACTGCCTATACTTTGATAGTTAAATAGTTCTGGTTCCTAGACTACAAATACTGATAGAAAATAATAATTATCTATACCTTCTACTGATTTGCATTTATGAAACAAAAAATTAGATTTTCAAAAATTTTATCTGGCGATCGTCATTCGTCTGCATCGTCTTCGTTAAATGCAGGTTAAATGGACATTCGCCGCTGTTATTTTCCATATAAATCTATAAGTTTCAGGTTATAGATTTATATGGAACTCTAAAAGCGCGTTTTATTAGAGGTTTTACCATTTGAATAAATAAAAAAATACCATATATAATTATATACATGTACAGGTGGGTAGCGTATATTTGTGTATTTCTTTTGGTAAATTCACATCGAGCATAATTGTACATGCCGTTTTTGCTATAAGACTGTAATCATAATTTTTGTAACATACCGAAATAAAACAAAACCTTAGGAAAAAATGTACCTACTTATGCAATTTTTCCCAAGAGGTAAAACTCTCAGAACTTACACTCATGTAATGAGTCAGAACGTGAATCATCCGAAAAAATTTTTTGTCGTGTGTCTATTTTATAGTTACCATCCTTCATAATATATTGACCACGACGTACCTACTGAATGACTCTACAAAATGATTAGGGTTATAATCAAAGGGTTTAATATACCTACTGTTCCGCGGTCCATACACACTCGTATATTATGTTTAGAAATACACAGAGGATAGGTAGGTTACACAAAGGACGAATAATTTAGGTTCCAATTGGGATGTTTTAATTGATATGACTTTGATATGAGTTTACAGGTGATTATTGAATTAAAGCGTGATGTAGGTATTGTCGTCAGTAGTTGTATAATAATTACTAATAAAGAATTGTTGTTCACGATCAATCAAATAAAATACTTACCGCCTTCAATTTGACGTCAACGGATAACATGATAGTGGCTACGTTTGGTAATATATAAATTATTTAAATGAACGTAAATGTACACAACTATGTAACAATTAATATTCTACACGCGAAAATATTTTCTTTGATCTAGAAAATATTTTTTTTTGTATTTGTTGAGACATATTAAGTATATGAACTAGGAACAGAATATTAATTAGTATGTCATGTAACTTTACTTAATCTTGCTCTTAAATTAACTATTTCAATATGTTCTTATGTAAATGGCATGTACTTAAATCATAATACATTACATATTGTACTACATATTAAATGGTAAAATATAAGCAATGAATGTTTGTAGGTAATTTCTAAATATTTTTATTTTTAAAACCATATTTACCGCAGGTTTGTAATTAAATTAAATTGTACCAGGACGTTGATATCAAATAAACGCTATAAGTATTTAATCTGAATTCACACTCAAACCTTATTTAAATACTAGAGAATACCCGCGGCTTCGCCCGCGAGAATTTTGGTTTTTCACAAATCCCGAGGGAGTCGTGGATTTCCGGTTCCCATTCCCGCTCCCTTTTCTAACCTTTACACCTACTTTCAAGGAAGTTTGCTATAGTAATCTACCTATAGTTGTAGCTAGAGATTTCGGTTTTTTTCAAAATCCCGTGGGAACTGTAGATATTTCCGGGATAAAAAGTAGCCTATGTTTTAAGTCAGGGTATAATCTATCTCCTTTCAAAATTTCAGCCAAATCGGTTTAGTAATTGCGGCGTGATTGAGTAACAAACATCCAAACATCCAAACATCTAAACATCCAAACATCCACACTTTCACATTTATGATATTAGTAGGAGGATTAGTAGGATAGTAGGATTAGTAGGATTGGTATTGTGATTATGTGTGATAGCTTCTGCCCGCAGCTTCGCTCGCGTAAATTTCGGTTTTGAACAAATCCCGAGGGAATCGTTGATTCCCGGTTCCCGTTCCCGATCCCTTTTCCAACCTTTATACTTTCTATCAAGGAAGTTCGCTATAATAATCTACCTATAGTTGTAGATATAAACTTCGGGTTTTTCAAAATCCCATGGGAACTGTGCATTTTTTCCAGGATAAAAAGTAGCCTATGTGTTGCCAATGCATGCAACACAGCAAACTATTGCAATAATGTGTTATGTGAACGTGATTTACCTAAGAACAGTCAGCGCCCTCTATGGCGTTTTTGGAAGATTATATCTATTTTAGTCCCACAGGAATACTTTTCCGGGATAAAAAGTAGCCTATGTTTTAAGTCAGGGCATAAGCTATCTCCATTCAAAATTTCAGCCAAATCGGTTCAGTAGTTGCGGCGTGATTGAGTAACAAACATCCAAACATACAAACATACAAACATCTAAACATCCAAACATCCACACTTTCACATTTATAATATTAGTAGGATTAATTCGGTAAACTTGCACAGTAATGGGACTCGTACCACAAAAGAATGTATGAAACACAATGAGTAATTTTTACCAGAAATGTCGGACGAAGAATACGAAAGTATTGTTTCGGAGATGAGTCTGATTTGGCAGCGTTCCCGCTTATTTAGCTCCACTAAAACATTAGCACCAGATACTTTAATATCATTTGTTATTTACGAGAACTTGGTGACAAGAAAAATAAATCTTTTTGGTATATTTATCTGTTTGTATGTTAGTAAAAGTCCTTTTCAACAGATTTTCTTAGAATTATATTATTTTAGGTAAGTAGGTACAATAAATAATGTTTATGGTACAGAATCAATCTTAGAGCAAAGCAGGAATGCATTTATGTATTTAAAATTATAGAAGAATTAATATTAGAGATTCATTTAATATTTTCTATAAAGTTTATTATCGTTATCCGAATCTATTTAAATGACATAGGTAACAATCTTTTATTTTCATTCAACTTGTATACATTATATTACTTAGGTACCTACTTATTGTCATAAATATTTATTAATTTAGTAAGCTGATTTTTTTAATTTATAATATAACTAACTAATAATATAACTTACAGACATATATCTATTAACATAACAACAAGTTACTGGAAACTAAGTACAATAATTTCCTACAATTATAATTAAATTTATTTACAAAGAATAACTAGATAACTACGCTGCATAATCTATTAATTAAGTAACTTTAAAATAGTTCCTTCACTTTTACATCACACAACTCACAATAATCGTCTCAATAAAATCCCTTACATAAATCTAAAAGCGTAACCAAAATTTCAAGTCTATAATTTTTCACTGCAATGTTACCATCGTCTTTACCAAATGCTTTATTTATTAAATAAAAATAAATAGACAAGCGGATATCCCAGAATTATTTATCCCGTAGACATTTTAAGATGTTCTGGCAAAAAGCTTCTCCGTATACATGATTTTGACGTGTTTACTTTGTATTAAAGCGATGGAGTATATTTTTATACGACTTTATTCGAAAGTCCGTATTTTGTCAGGATGGCAACTTGCCATTTCAAAATTGTTTCGATTTCCACTGGCCTAGTAGATTTATCCGATTCTTTGCGGGAAGAAAGTGGCCGGTTTTTGATCAGTTTTCGGCGGTGGTGTAGGCGGTATTTCGTGCTGGGGTTTTAGCAGCCAAGGGTTGTCAGTTCCTTGCTGTGGACTGCCGTCGCTTCTTCTCTGATTGGCACTTGTAGGTGTGAGGTGCAGAAGAGGCAGTGTGTTCTTCTCGCATGTTGGAGGTTTCTCTGCGTTTGGATGCATGTTAGCTGAAACAATAAAGACAATTAATTAGTTATTGTGGAACGTTGTGGTTAAAAAATTAAAGACGTTTAGTTAGAGATTTCTTTTGAACTAAATTTTTAATGGCACAAGTAGGATCTACACTGAATTTTCCTACACTCATGTATTTTCTATTTTAGATACGTACCTACATTTTATTACTTACATATGTACGTGCGTATTACTTTGATTAATGGAAATAGTCAATTAAACATTTGGTAGCTCAATAAATACCTTAACGTGGCTTAATTTTAAGCAAACAAACTTCACAATTTGAAAGAAAAAGTGAGTTTCTAAGTAATTGATTGATTGACTTGATTTTAACAACAATTCATTAATTTTAATTGAAAAAGAAATCCAAGGCGACAACTAAACACAGTTTTCTTTTGTCAAAAGGGGCAGTGCTTAAAATGAAAGTAAATAAAAACTCACTTTGAATATTCAAGGAATCCAGCGCTATATTGTTCAAACGCGAGCTGATAACTTCAACACCGGTTACGAACATTTGTCACCGTTAACACTACTCGTATCACTAACACCGGAGCGGACGACAGTTTGATCTGAAATGCGCAGTGTTTGCCCAACACGGTCGTTTTATATCGGATCTGAGTCACATTTGGCAGAGGAACTGCAGTCTACGTCACCGCCGGCCCCTGACGCCAGATTGTGACGCTAACGCATTTTCCGCGCTCGAGCCTCTCACTGGTACACGTATCGAAGCTGTCTTTCAAGTTAAAGCCGCAGAGATAAGCCTAAGACTGATAGACGTACACTTGAAATGGCTTACGTGTTCTAAATTGTACCTACATAATTGAACAACCCATCAGTGGGTTATCGGAATTTAAACAGGTCATTGTCGTAACGTCTGTTTGTCATTATGGGTTAAATTCATTTATTAATTCAATGTTTTTAATTGAGTTGTCTCAAGCGTCTAGTATGACGTTACTTATTTCATCACTGCAGTTTCCGGTGTTTGACGTAGGTAAAATTTGCACGGTTGTTAATTAATTCATCACTCAGGTTTAAACATCAGTAGGTTTTTTGTTTAACTGCCTCGTTGTTTTTGTATGTTACCATAACTAAGTTTATATTTTATTTTAACTTAATTTTGGCTATTGTAAGGACCGCTTTACGCGGTAAAAGCTTCCTCCAAATCTTTTCATCTAGCCCACTCTCTGGCTAATCGCTAAATGTTCAGACTCGTCCTGCTATCTTGACTATAGGATCGTCCCATCTTTTGAATGGCCTGCCCCGTTTCCTTTTCTTTGCGGGTGGGTACCAGTTAGTTACTATTTTTGTCCATCTATCGTCTTTCAGTCTTTGTATATGGCCAGCCCATTTCAACTTGGATTTAATTTATTATAATAGGTACTTACAGTCACACAAGTTAGCGAGATCTTTGAAATTACAGAGGTACACAGGATATAGGATATAGGATACTTTGATTCCGGGAAAACGAATCGTTCCCGCTGGAACTTTAACCGACTTGTCACGGACTAAAGCGTGATCAATTAAAAAAAAAATCAAATATATGAACGTAACTGAAATTATTCGTTAAAGATATCCTCATCTACCTACCATCACTTCGGGTCCATTAGGTGCTTCAGTCAATTGTGTTAATCATGTGTTGAATTATTATTGATGATTACATTTGTGATGCAAACAGCAGTCATCGCAGAAGACGTTAGTTTATCCGGTCGGCAATGTCTGTGGCAAAACAGACAACAAAACCTATCGTTCAATTGAACCAGGTATAACTAACCACATATTATGGGAATCATCAGTTAGTTCCTACTTAAACACGACCACAGTAATTACCTACCACAATATGTCCAATTACTACCTACCTAAGTACCTACTACATACTACGTAGGTACAAGGAAAGCTGTATAATATATTAACGTAGGTATAATAACAAACTTATTGCCACAGTTTGATAAGTGAGCAAGGTGACGATAACATAGGTGTTGGAAAATTTCAAGGAGTACCTATGTGGAAATTTTATATTATATCAATTAATTCATCCTTAAGCACTTAAGTTTTCTCGAGAATTTCCACCAAGTACATGATTATATAGTTATTTTATATACATATTATATAAACAGATAACAATGAATACTTATTACTTATAGTGACAATAGCTTCAATTGTATCCATAATGTCTATAGTAGGTACAAGCGGACACCCGCGACTTCGTTCGCGTAGACATTGGTTTTTAAAAATCCCGTGAGAATCATTTTGTTTTTCCTAAGTTCCTTTTAGCTCATACCTTGCTAAAAACTGTTAAAAGTTCAACTTTCACTGGCTGATGTTAAGGTAGCTCAAAATGTAAACATCCGCCAGTGAAAGTCCCATCAAAATCGGTCCAGCCTTTCAGAGATTAGCCAACAATTTTTAAAGTATTTCCTTTCTAACAAAAAAAGAATGAATGAAATCGGACCACCCGTTAACGAATTACAGCTAAGTACACATTTTGACTTTCATCCCCTCTCCCAAGGGAACCGTGCTGAATATCGGGATAAAAAGTATCCTATATGTTACTCCATAGTATGAACTTAAATCATGCCGAGTTTCATTTCAATCCATTCAGTTTTTTTTACGTGATGCGCGCACAAACATACAGACAAACAGACAAACAGATAAACAGACAAACAGACAAACAGAC
This sequence comes from Melanargia galathea, assembly GCA_920104075.1. Taxonomy (NCBI): domain Eukaryota; kingdom Metazoa; phylum Arthropoda; class Insecta; order Lepidoptera; family Nymphalidae; genus Melanargia; species Melanargia galathea. The sequence goes on along the minus strand of OV049869.1, from coordinate 11,755,764 downwards.
AAACCGACAAACAGACAAACAGACAAACAGACAAAAATTTCAAAAATAGCTTTTTTATGTTCTATTACTTATCCCTAACATCCCCCAGTTATTATTTTACAAAAATCTTCAATGTACAGATACGGCAATTCTACGATTTTATTATATGTATAGATGTATAGATAACCATGTCTATAATATAAAGTATGGCCGGTATAAAATCAAATCAAATCAATAGTTCTCCGGGTAGACATGAACATTTATTTTAAACTAATCTAGTCGTAATATTTGTTCAATTTTTAACTTAGAATACATATAAAATATTGAAAGGCTTATGAATATAGGAAATATGTAATGAATTTAATCATTACATCTGATACAAATCCTACCGAGGAAAATTGAGTGGTAGGTACAGTAATTACAAATTCTTGAGAAATATGTATGACAATGAGCTAGATTGTGAAAGATCCATCAGTGTCGCGAAGGTTACAGCGACGCTCCCATGGGAGTGCCTGTGTAAACATTCCTACTTGGGGTTTGCTTACACGTGCCGCAAAGCATTGTCTGAAAATTTCACAGATATACAACCTTAGTTTTACTTTACGCAAAACCTGAAAGTAGTTTGTTCAGAATCAGTAACAAAATCAAATCCAACCATTTTTATACAGTGTTATATTTTTGTCCAAAAATATTTTGAAATCTTACAAGCTTAGACACAATGATCTACCGCGCATCAGCTGACGGTTGGCACACAGCGGCGGTCATTCAACTCGCGTCGATCCCTAGTCCCTGCGGCGACGGCTTGCGGTGACCATTTTTTTCGAGGACAACGACGCAACATAACAAGCTTATAACTTCGTTACTTTTCATTATATTTTTTTGAAATTTTGTATAAATATTCTTAATGTAAAAATATTTGACACGTGTTTCGGTTTTTGCGCAAAGTAAAATTAACGTTGTATATACCTATTTAAAGGAAAATCATTTAGCAATATTTTTATAAAGATTTATTTCTAGTCCTCCATCTTACTTATTTAATATTTATGTATCTTTCTTGTTAATAAACGGACGTCATTCTACGTTTATTTAGGACAACAGGTAAGTTTTTAACATAATTCAATATCAATTGGCACGTAATTTTACATCAATCAATCTGTTAGAACCGTATACTTAAACCTAATTATCTTAGACATTACTAAGATTTATGTGATTAGAAAATTAAAACTAAAGGGTCAAACGTTTGTCTTTCTAATTAGGTACGAAACAATATTTTTATTATGTAGATCAATCGTCAATGTCGAAATTATGCAAATAAATTACTAATGTATTAACTTCCATGAGTATGAAAATAAGAATATTATTATCTTTAGAGCGCATCTTATTCGATACATTACCTCTTCAATATACATATATATAGTTACAAATATTCCAATTCCTTTGTGGGATGCGATACACGATAGCAAATTATTTGGCTATTCTGAATACCATTAAAATAGAAAGTTTTTTTTATTGTGATAAGTCATTTGTAAAAAGAAAACAAATGAAAGATCCCTACTTTATTACAGATACTGTAGGTAGGTAGATCTTCCTTATAGATATGAGAGAATATAACCTATGGTTGAACCTTGTTTTTGTTAGCATCACAATATTCACAATGTTAATGACGTCATAAAGGAATATATGTAATTCTAAATTCGAGTGCTTCCTAAAAAAGTATGTATGTAGGTAGATTTTTATCTTAATTATGTTTCCTTGTTGAGTCGAGTCATCGCACTGCGTCAACGACTTCGATTAGTTTAATAGATCCATCATAATTCATTATCATGACTAGCAACCACGTAGACAAAATTCTTGTCAAGTGCACTAAATGTTCAGTGAATTCATGGTGTGTTTGATGTTGAATATGCACATCATTATTTAAGGTATGTTTTGTAAGCGCAACGCTAAAACAGTCGGCTGAGGCGAGTTGGTTAAATATGCTGGAGAAAGCCACGATGAATAAGCTCTGAAATAGATGGTGCCTACTTGGCTCAGGCTTACTCGGTCTCAGACGGAGAATGCCCGATGAGCCTTGCTCTCAGTGGTAGCGCAAAGCCAAAATGTACCTTTAAAATACTAACGTGTATAGCTTTAGTTACACTGTAGCTCTAGAAGTAACAACGTAGTTAAGAAGTAGGTATATCGGTAACGATCGTCTGCGGCAGCCGAGCACTGGTTTCACGTTTTATGATGGAAATTTTGCGTGAAATCATAGTAATAAAAGTTTATTGTTTTTATAGTTTCAAGGAGATATCGCAAATAGGCATCCCATACGTCGTGTGAAGATTATGATATAAAGGCTTTATTGCTCCAGAGTTTGCGGTAGTAAATATTATGGAGCAAATACCGAATAACCAAGTCAATCGGGTAAGCCTCAAGGCGAAAAACAATGCACAGGGACATGTAGTGTTTGCACATCTATGTATGTCTCGTAAATCGTAATAATATTACTGAACTAACAAAATACTAATTAGAAAATTACCGTATTACTAAAACGCTACTGACAGCACCCGCTCCTTGAAATAGTTCAGTCTGAACTTTGAGTTTCTGTATCCGGTTCTCTATTCTCTGTTTTATTTTGTCCCTTTTGTCGATTAAGTAAGATCTACGAGTATATTAATATATTAGTAATCTAATGACCCTCAGGTGAACAATATGTACGACATTCTTCTAGAATTACAAAATCTAAATCTTAATAGATAGGTAAGTATATTGTTTCATGTATTGATATAATTATGGTGTTTGTCAGAGCATTCAGTGATATTAATTTAGGTGCTTACTAATTCTGTCACTAAACAGTACAGTAGTTATTTATAGAGATTTGTTTACTCACGTGTATTAAAATTAGCTGCGTTCGGACGTATGGATATATGTAAAATAGGCACTGACTTATATATTAAACTGAGTCATCGTCATCAAAACCTTTTGGGCTTTTTCCTTTTCTTGTCTCAGTCTTGTTCGCCATGAAGCGAGGTCTTGTGGCACAAGTAAAGTAAATTCTGAAATTCGTTATTTTCAAATAACTTCTACACGTTAAAAGGCAAAGAGTAGGTATACCTAGTTAGTATAAGAGTAGGTCGACGTGACAAAAAATATTGGTGAAATGAAAACTTCATTATTTATGATGGAATAAATAAAACGACAAATTTATACACGAAAAGCCCATTTTATGGGCGGTGTTTTCTTAGTTAAGGTTTCTTCGGCATAAAGAAATTAGATTATCACTTCAAGGATAACTAAATAATAGAGACCTACTACCAACCTACGTACCTTACGTATCGAATATTTTGTTTGATATATTAGTTCGTGGCATCATGTATTCTAACATATATATTATATATACCTTGAATCAGCTTGGTAATATCTATTATGATTTCAACGTTTATAGAATTTTTATGGATAAGTTAAACGAAAACAACATTATTATATTTTAGTTAAATGCGACTGTCTACCTAGATAAAAATGTTTCAATTGTCAAAAAACATTATGATAAAGATTCAAATGCAAATTATTATTATTATGATTATACAAAGTGTTCTAATTTTTTTATCACAATTATTGCAGTTTTTAAATAAGTAAGTATAGATAGGACTTACAGGTACTTACTTATTTTTTCCAGTCTGTCAGACGAGTTTATAAATATACCATGGATATCAGAACTGACCTCAACAGTAATGTGTATAACGGTACAAATGTATCGATTTGCCGGCTCATATGCTTCGATAAGTACAAGATTGAAAACATGCAAGCGTCTTATCAATAGAGCCATCAAAAGTAGATAGTGGCATTGGCCTTCTTGTTATCTACAATTTTCCATTGAAACTAGTAATGTAGAGTCTATGTCAATTTATTTTCCCAAATGAATTTCGAACCTCCAATTAAGGCGCTTATACTTGCTATAGTCATTGCTTAAAACATATATTATGCTAAAACACGACAAAACAATAAAGTCTAGTTCTGAAATTTCCAAGAGTAGGTAAAACTGCAATTGCATTTTTATGACAGCATAAATAGTTGAAAATTTATTGTAGTTTGATGTAAATTTGTCTTATTTGAGAATATCATGTAGCCACGCGACGAATATCTGACCTTTGAGGTGCTTTTCAGTAACGTGTGGTAGTACGGCACCGTAATTTTATCGATTTACTGTGTCATATTCCTCGATACATGACCGGAGAGACACGCAACGCTTCAAAGATAGTACAAACCTTTAAAAATAATAGAATATTTGGTTAATGTGCTTTGGTCAATAATATAATATTGACTGTAACCTGTGGTCTGTAGGTAGATAGTAGTTTAGATTTAGTCTCAAAATAAGGAGATTCGTAGAAGAATCAGGGACAACGACGTAGTTCAATGCTAAAAAATGCGAAGAACCCATAAAAGTTCGGGTCCCAAGGTGTTCAAATGACGAAGTCGCACCGGAAAGCGTAGCATTGGCAGACCCCCCATTACGAGCCACAGGGAGCCGTTGAGAGTCCCTGAAGTATGGAAGTTCGTACTAGTGACCTTTATCCAGCGTGAACGTCTATCGTGTATGAGATTGTTATTGAAAGTCCCACAGCTGTAATAATATGCTTTTTATTGCTTAATGTACATTATATAATTTTTACAATATGGGCTGTTGCCTGTACAGAGTGCGATTCCAAAAAAAAAGAAGGAAGATGGCCGGACAGTGTGACCATATTATGTAACGTAAATTAACAATGTTGTACATACTCACAAAGTTAGCCGTATGTAGGTTGTATGTAACTTTGGTTTTATATATTTTATATAAATATTAAACATATCGTTTGACAAAGTCTGTAGAGATAATGCAGACCAATTGCGGCGCGCTAGCACGCGTAAAGATAAAAGACCGAGTAGAGGTCTATGAAAGTCTGAAGTAAATAAATATGTGTAAGAAAAGCGGAGTCTGCTGAGAAGAGGCGGCAAGAAACTCAGCAGTTGTTCTTTTAAACAGAAAAGTTACAAATGTAGCTATATTAGGTTATGTAACAAATCATGTACCTAATAGAGGTAAGTATATATAATTTTAGCACTGTGGTAAAAGTGCTATCGATGTTAAATACCATATTGTCCATATTGATTAGGAAATAACTTATATATACCAACCTACTTACCTAGTATAATTTTATTGAAAGGCTGAAAGGTAAATTACAACTTCATAAGTAAACTAATACCTAATCGATCTTTATTATGTAAGTAGGTACCTAATTGAATTACAACAGTGAGGTAGACAAAATTAGAACAATTATCTCTCAGTCTCTTGCTAGAATTATTTAGTTAAAATATTGCGTTTAGTTTATTGAAAGTGTCACTAAATGATTCATCGGTGCCCAGCCCACATCACTTATTATGATTTAGGTTCGGCATTAAAGGACTTAGAAATACAAAATTGATCATATGATGGCATGACAAAATATTCTAGGTACTTAGTTAATTTCTTTTCCGATATTTTTTGAAAGTCCGTAATAGAAATAAAAAATAAATTATAAATAATAAATAAATAAATACTCACACATACACACATGGTCGTCTGTTCCTAAAGTAGGCAACTTAATGCCTGTGTTATAGGTAACAGCCGACTGATAAACATATTTACATATAAATACATATATATTTTTTAATAAAGGTATACATACATACATATTATAAATACAACCAGACTCGGGGCGGGAATCGAACCCGCGACCCCGGAGCGGAAGGCAGGGTCACTGCCAACCGCGCCAACGGGCCAGTCGCCATCAATACAGAAATAATTCCTTGTAGGATCAGACATACCTATGTATATGCGTGGGCCTCTTCCGGCTGTTGCGTCTCCTGTTGGTATAGCGGGTCGTTTCAAGGTATACCTACCTACTACGAGTGCCTATCAACTTCGAGCCAAAAACAAATTTAACGGAAAAATTAGGAAATTCCGTGTTCGGAATTCTGCTGCAATGTAACATATTGAAATAATATTAGGTACGCGCCATATTTGAGCTGAAGGAATGTTGAAGAGATTTTCCGCCCGCAGAATTCCCTTGGCATTTTCTTTGTTATAGTGTTCTTTATATTCAAAATTGCATCCTAAATTGGGATATAGTTCTTATAGGTACTAAACAAACGAAATCATAGCAAAATTCAGTAAAAAAAGCAAAAAGGGGCTAAACTATTCAATAAGAAAAAATATGTTGCCTCGCTACACACAGACACGATACTACTAGCACTGCCCTGGGAGTTGGGACAGAAGTCACGAACTCGGCTACTAGGTCAACACTGTATTGATGGCGAAGAATTAACTAGAATATTTACATTTCAACCATTAATGTCCTTTTATGGGACATTGGCACTAATTCGGTTATCTCACAGACTGTTCAATATACGCAATAGTCACAATAATATATTAGAGCTCTGCTCTACCATTTTATTCATAAGGTTGTATTTTAGACAGGTCCTGTGAGGTCGGGGATGTCTCCGCCCTAAAGTCCCTTTGTCACGATAGTAGGTAGATGTCACGCTCACATAATACAAGTACTTACTTACTGGTTCACATCACATCTAAAAAAATAACTATCGAAAAAAATTAATTTTTATTATTTATTATTTTTATTACTGCAAATTATTATTCTAAAACCGGCAATATTTTTTTATGTTGGTACTAACTACTGGCATCATGTAACATCATTAATTTTATCTGTCTCAGTCTTATTTTTACGTTTATTTCATTCTGTAACTCTCAATTTTTTTTGTCAAGGCAACTGTTGAGCCTCGCAATTTAATTGGCTCTAGCGGATCGGAAACGAATGGACCAACTCTTCCATACCGTCCACCGTTGACCAGGGCTGATTCGAGATCAGCTTTCTTACCGCAGTCACTCAGGCCAGGTGCACCACAACCACAGCAACGGCCACAATTCCAACCCGGTGGACCCGTAACCAGTCCACCACAGTTCGGACCTCGTACAGGAATTCAAGGACAGAGAGGGCCACCTCCTGCCGGTCCTCCTGGGTCGCCACAGATTCGAGGCCAACCTCCACCTTTACGACCATCTCAACAACCGAGTGGTGGCCAACAAGGCCCACGACCAGTACAGTCTCCTACTACTGCTCAAGTTCCTCAGAGGGGTCCAGTGCCGAATAATCTTCAATTTGGACCTCGACAGCCACCCCAAATTGGAGGTGTTACAACACCTGAGGGCTCTAGACCCCAGTCGATACCTCAAACAAACGGGGCATCTAAAACAACAATAAGCACGCATAATACCGCTCCACTTTCACGGCAATCTTCACAAGGATCCTTGAAAGATCTGGATTTGTCTAACACGTTCCAAAACAAACCAGTCAACCTGGAGAACCAAAATGCTTCCAACGAAAATCTCAATAAACCAGGCGTTGGCAATGAAATATCGGGAGCGCCTAAAGGAAGAAGCTATAGCATTTCCTCCGCGCCAGGGGCACCAAGTCCACTGAAAATGGATGACGATCGCAGAAAATCTGTCAGTGCAGTGGGAGGACGATACGATGACTTAGCTAGTCGTAGTCCAGGGCTCGGTTTAATCCAAGAAATTAGAGCGAGTAAGGACAATATCCGTGGATCTAAAGAAAGTGTAAAATCAGAAGCATCTATCGAAGGAAATAAAGATATGCCTGATCGCCCAGAGTCGCGTCTTACTGGGGCTAAGATGACAGAGTCTTTTATGGGTTCTTTATCTAATTTAACTCCGAAAAAGAAATTAGATGATGACGATGATGTTATATCACAAAATTATTTGACTTCAGTAAAAAATGATACGTCCCAAAATAAAACTGATCTTTCTGATCGTTCGCCATCGCTAACTCGAAGTGATGAGTCGCCAGAACCAAAAAATACTTCGCAAAGTTCTGCATCATCTAATAAAACTCAGAGTGTTTCACCGGAACCCCAGCGTCCAAAAACACCTAAAGTGGAAATGAAGCAAGAGATAAAGTCAGAACCTCGTAAAGAGATTAAGCAAGCAGTGACACCAAGTAAAATGATTTCAAAGTCTCCTATATCCGAATCTAAGTCACCAATAGAATCCAAATCACCTATTTCTAATAAAAAACCAACTGAACTGAAAACAACAGTTACTCCCTTTGATTCTACAAAATCAACCCCTCGTAAGATAGTTTCTGCTCCAAGTTCTCGCCCTAAAGGTAATTGTTATAAAATTTGTTATTTTTTTCATGGAGAGCATTGTTTTGAGATGAACCAACCAAGTTTTTATTTGTTAAGATATAGTTTAACGAGTATGTTTTAGGAATTCTTATGTAGCAATTTGTATAAAATTTCAGATGGAGATAATGACAGTGGCGTGGACGAATCTACACAAGGCAATGTATGCTAATTTTTGTATATCATAAATGTAATATAGAGTTGCTCCAAATGATGTATACATATAATAAAATTACTTTATAGGATATCAATGGGTCTCCTGGCTCACCAAATAAGAAGTTGCCGAGCAAATTACCGATGAAGGAGAAATCAAGTAGTAGCCTAAAACAGAGTCTCTCACGGTCATCAAGCAAAAGTGCCACTGCAAAAACGCCTGAGACTCCACAACCAAGTGAAAAAAAGAGTAAGTTAAACACTCATGAATTTTTATTGAAACACCTTTGTAATTAATAACTATTGTAAAGGTTCAAAATGTTGAACTTATTATACTTATACCATAATTTAATCTTTTTGTATTTGTTTTTACAGAAGTTCCAATGAATAAAGTCCAAGTTGGAAATGCACCATCTCCAAACATAAAGGCTGTTAAATCGAAGATCGGTTCTCTGGATAACACAACATACAAACCGGGTGGTGGAAAAGTGAGGATTGAAAACAGGAAACTTGATTTTAATAACATAACACCCAAAATTGCTGCAAAAAATGAAGCTTATACTCCAAGCGGGGGTGCTAAAAAGGTAGAGTTTATTGATAAAAATACTTTTAGACTCTTTGATAATGCAACTTTAAACTGTATTCTATTTTAAAACTTTTTACGTAATAATTACAGATTACTACGACAAAATTGGAATGGAATGTGAAATCGAAAGTTGGTTCGCTACAAAATACATCGTACAAACCTGGAGGAGGAGATAAGAAAATAGAAACGGTGAAACTTGACTTCAAAGAAAAAGCGAAGCCCAAGGTTGCTTCGACTGTTAACATCACTCACAAACCAGGCGGCGGAGGCGTAAAGGTAAGGAGGAAAATTTAAACCACTTTTCTAAGTTTATGGATGTTAAAAGTTAAGTATATCTTAAGCGTCATGTGTTGGGATTCTGTGAAAAATATTACTAAGAAGTGTTCAGATATAAAAGTGAGTACCTCTCCGATGCCTAATGAAATTCACCGGAAATCACTTTTAAACACAACAGTATTTTACAAAGTAAAGAATGTAGAGTACCTAGGTAGTTTAGGTGTACAGTAAGCAAGTATTTAGAAACGTTGGTTATGCACTGTAAAGTTAGGTCGACGTTGCAATATGATCACAATTATTGAGAACTAAATAAAATGTACCATTTCTTGCTGCTCTTTTGTAGACTCTTACAAGCACCGGGACGAAGCCGGTGAGTAATCAAAGTAATTTATATGCTTTGTACACTATAATGTGTCGCTTGTAATTGTACGTCGCAGACATCATAATAAATGTGAGCACAATACACGAGTCAGTAATTATACATATGTAAGTCAGCTTTGTGTAAATGTTTTAGGATTTTATGTTTAAAAGTGACGTTCGTACTTTTAGTTTGTTAAATGGGCGCTGCCAAGGTGGCGCGCTTCAAATGGTCCCTGCCATTACTTACGTAGACGTCGCTGGGAGGTTTGTGTGGTGCATTTACATGTCCACTGGCTATAGTGAATGTTTTCTCGATAAGTTCACTAATTTATGGTTTTATCTTAGGGCGATGAGATAAAAAAAACGTCTTTAGGGCGAACGTTGTTCTACGTTGTGGCTGTTTTTTCACGCTACGAAATGCTTTGAAGTTGTAACTCGTATGGCCTATCTATTCATAAGTTTAAGAGTTGCTTCATACGTGAATGGGAATGTTTAAAAACGACACGGATGTTATATGACACGGATTTTATTATTTTTATTATTATTACATATATATTATAATATATATCATTTTTATAATAATATACACATAAATATAATGGATATTTTAAAATTGCTAGGTACATATTATATTATACATCACACATATTTCATCACCTACCAACCTACAAGTTAACTCACCACTTGCATGATTGACCAATAAATGTACATACATATCTAATAGGTATAGATCTACTGTATACCTATCTATACGAGCACAGCCAAACAGGGGTTATAAATAAAAAATAAATAGCTTTATATTTTTATGTATATACAATATACATATATGTATATATATATTTAAATATTATTGTTACTGAAATTTCACCACAATTCACAAATTACAATTTAATATAAAAAACAAGAACATACAACACCTTTTAAACAATATAAAAAGTTCTATTAAATCGTATATCGTATGTAACTGTCTAAATTAAATATGTTTATATTTACCTACTTACAATCTGGAAAACCTTTGTAACGACAATACTTTATAGAACTTTTTATATTAGCTTATGTACGCAAATATGTATAATATGTAAGTATATACTACTGCACATTAACTTTTTACACAGATTGAAAATCAAAAATTGGATTTCAAAGCGCAAAGCAAAGTCGGCTCCCTCGACAACGTAAAACATAAGCCAGGAGGTGGTGACATAAAAATATTCGACGATAAGGATTACATTAAGCAAATTGGTGGACATTCGCCTCTTCCCAATAGCCACGGGCAGTCGCGGCAGGAGGTGAGGACAGCCGACACACGTGGCTCCTATCTAATCCTACAATGTTTTGCTTCCCATTTTGTTTTGTTTTGTTCTTCGATTTCGTTGCGGTGAAGGTTTTTGTGTCATTCTCACGAGCTTATTTTCGTTTTAATTCATATCACTTTTCATTTTGTTTCAGCCAGAGTACTTATACTCATTTTATTGAATATGTTTTTGGGGCGCAAGGTATTAAGATAATGCGTGCTAAATTGACACTAACACCATTTTTATTTTCCCAAGCGTTCCATTTTTTTGTTGTTTTTAATGTTTCTTTTGTTTATGGAGTTTATTTTTGCGTGATTAATATTTGGTTTTGGATAACACATAAAAATTAAGTTGGCATCACGCATCGGCAGACAACGAAGATGCAAAAGAAGTTTACCGTCTTGATTTTGGCGTACCTGGCTTGCCTTGTACGAGTAGAGCCGTATTAAGATCATCTTCGATGAGATGCACGTTTATTGTAATTTAACAATATTGCACGAAATATTTACTCAAAACTAATGTCATTTTCGTTTGTCACAGAGTCCAGTCCCGCCGCCGGTGCAGCCTCCAAAGGCAGACGAAAATTTAAATCAACAGCCGTGTTAAACCACTTTGACATGCAATTTTCGATACAAACTACCTATCGATTTTTTCGATTGTAAATGATTATTTATACTCCATTCTAACTGAAGAGTCCAAACTTTTTTAAATAGATATAATATTTTTTATTTACCTTGTTAATGGTTATCATTGATGTGTACCTACTCCGGATGATTCTTGTGCGATTTACCATCTTCAGATTTCATCAGTCATACCACAAAAAATTTAAACAACCGTTAAACGTTTCCAATACCAAAATTGTCACACATCAAGTCATCATTTCAACTTGTTTAAATTTTTTTGGTTTATGAAGACTTAATTACAATTTTACTGTCGTATCGTTTGTAGATTGTATTTTAAGTGTGCCTACAATATTGTTCTATGTACCTATAGTATATTTACTGTTTTATTTACACCAGATGGAAAGATTAAGTGCCAATACATACCTATTACTGATACGGAACACCTATGTCTTATATATATATATAAATAAGGTAGAAATGATAATAAAGTCGTATTTAGAAACATGAATTCAACATTACCTAAATATAAAACAACGTCTCACTGAAAACCATGATGCGAAGCGTCTCTTATCCGCCAACGTTTTTTTTTTGTTTAAATTTTTAAACTTTGCAACCATCTAAAAAAGTTTACTAGTTACTAATTTTTGTCGTCTGTTTAACTTAAAATACGAAGTAACTATGACCAATATGACGCGTCCAGCTTTTGCTGTCTCAGATACTATGCAAATAATTAAAATTGAAGTCTTCAATTTTATTTATGCATTTTCACAGCCCAACCACTGAACCGATCTTGGCGAAATTCAACTCAGAGGTAGTTTGCATTCCGGAGACAAACATAAGCTACTTTTTATACTTACCGGGAAATTAAAGAGTTCTCCACGCGAAAAAAATCGCAGTCATCAGTATTCATCAGTGGTTCATCAGTATAAAATAAGCTAGATACCTCACCGTATTTATCTTTAAACAGCTTTTCTCGGGTTAATGAATTTTATTTCTCAACGAATTATTTACAAAATTCACTTACAGAGAAACTTAATATCTAATTAGAATATAGATTTTTTTTTTGCAGCAGTCAGATGCAAAATACAATTTCAGTTCTATTAATCTACCCTCACAAAAATTTATTTCTGTGCGTCTAGATTTAGTTAAATGCGGTTGCCACGCCCCTCACTTTTTAGAAAAACCCAAAAAATACTGTCAAGATTTTTTTATCTCAACACAACGTAAACGTTTAAAAAATCAACAAAAATCATAGGTGAATTATAATAATGATTATATTATTATTTTTAGAGCAATAGACGCAATAAAAATCGTTGAGTGGTAATCAGTTACCTACCTATGCATTTAGATATTTATGTATGTACTTATATCCGGAAAACGCACTTCACTGTTTGTATTATGTACAAACACCAGTAGCACACTTTAATTACCTATATTTTTATTTTTTGCCTAATCATTGATGTATGATAATATAAAATTTAATATTTAAAGCATTTAATTTTCAGTTAATATTCAGACAAACTTCGATATAATGGTATTTTTATTTTGTTTTCGTGCCCAGATATTTTCATTATGGACCAGTTTTTATGACAATTTCTTTTATATTAAGTATAAATAAATGCACATACGATTTTTCTGCTTATTTATAGGGTACTTTATTCTACCTAGTAGTATAGGTATAAGACATTGAGCTTTAGGTACCTACTGTTACCAATTTGTTATTTTACGCGTCCTACCTGCTGGGAAGTTTTCAAAGATTTGTGTGTACCTACGAATATAATATTATAAATTATTATAATGTAGCAGGTAATACGTGTATTATGGAAAGGTGACTGAAATGCAGAGTTCTCGACTCAGCAATGGATGAATTTGTGCTTATATTATACGTAATTATACGCCGACCTTGCTTTTTGTATGTATTGTTTTAAGGGCATGCGGACTTTTGCATATTTTGTACGAAGTTTTTTATAAAATACGTTTTAAACCAAACGTTGAAGCGAGAACTGTGCGGGTTTGCGATTGACTGAGCAAAATTATTCTTAGAGTATTAATATTTTATATATGTGACTATTGTTAAAGGATATAATTAGGATTAGATAGCCGTATTAAGTTAACGATCAGCTTTGGTCTTGTTTATTTGCATTGACACTGTAACTTTATGTGAGTAGGTAGTGCACTGCATTTGGTTATTGTAAGACAAACAAAGTAATATTTGGTTTTTCATGGGAATATTTCCAATTATATATAAATATCCAAGATTTTGCTAACGAAATAGTAATCGACAATTTTTAAATTTATACTGTTTCAATTTTAACTTGTAAAGTATTGCCTCTATTATTACAAATATTGTAGACTTATTCGAACATAATATAAACAACTAGAATCATATAATTATTGTGAACTAAAAGAAAAGGTAAAACGTAATTGTAATACAAATTAACGTCTCAATTCTTGTTTTATTTTAGGGTATTTGATAATTGATACCACTCTATTTAGAATTTAGTTACCTAAGCCACAAATCATCTTAGTCATTTCGATGTAGACAAAGTCCATCCACTATGCACCAGCACCATAGTTAATGGAATCTATCTATAGAATTCTTGGTAAGTAATAATTTTTATACTTATTATAAAATACCTATTATTTTATACCTACTTATTATTTAATATTCTTACTACCTATAAAAGGGTACCTACCTCTACTGTTAACTCGAAACACACTTAATACCTAAGTAAGTAGTGTGTTATTTTAAGCAAAAACACTATTTTGATCAAGAATCTGTGCGCTTAGCACTACTTTAATGCATTTATTTAATTACACACGGCATGAAACATACAGCATTGTCTCGAGCAATATTGTTGTAATTAGCTGATTTTGTGTGTACTACTTAGTCTTGTCAAAACTGTGCATTTTTAGCCAATTTAGAGCAGTCAGCCTTACATTGTAGCATAGACCGTGCTACGGTGCTACGGCCACTGATACGAGATTAACAACAACAACAACGTGTTCATGTTAAGCAAAATAATTACTAATCTTTATTCATTATTACTAATGAACGAATAAAAACATTATATTATTATTAATCTTAATTTCATTCACACAGGACGACTATTACATGTCGATGCAAGATTGGGAAGAAACAGAGCGCCCCTTGTCGCGTAGCAGGTCGGCTCGGTTCGCGCGGCCGCCGCGCACGCCGCGCGCGCTGTCTCCGCGCAAGATGGCCGACGACGAGCAGCGCATCTTGCGCAACAACGAGAGGAACCGGCGCGCGTCGGCTCGCGACCCGCCGCGCTCCGCGTGTTCCCGCCGCGCCTCGGTCACACAGCGTCCAGCTTTCACAATATATTGAATAGATTGATTTTCTCTAATTCATGAGGCGGTTTCAATTCACTTTTCACGAAAGGTTACAAGCTGCTATATTGCAGTGAATAGGTACAGCTTATTGAAATTTTCGTTCGTGGTTTATTTTAACAATCTGATTTTGTTGATTAGGTACCAAACGTAAAATTTCAAAATGTCTTTTTGTAGAAATAATAAAGTTCTCGTACGAACAACGTTACTGTGTTATGAGTTAGGAATTAGTTACAAGTACAACCATTGTCGTCGTTGCCGTCTCAACCAATAGACGTCCACTGCTGGACATAGGTGTCTTGCAAGGATTGCCACAGAGCACGATCTTGTGCCACTTGTTTTCAGCAGCTGTCAGTGACTGGCTTGAGATCGTCCGTCCATCTAGTGGGAGTCTTCCAACGCTTAGTTTGCTGATGGGAGTTCGCCAATCAAGTACCTTGGGACTCCAACGTCCATCGGTTCTTCGAGCAATGTGCCCCGCCCATTGCCACTTCAGTTTCCCGACTCGATGAGCTATAATGTCGGTAATTCTGGTTCCTCCTGCGGAACTCCTCATCCCTGATTTAATCCCGCAGGGATACTCCGAGCATAGCTCTCTCCATCGCCCGTTGAGTGAACCTGAAGCTACAGTAGAGTTAATAATGTCCTCCTGACCGAATTTCGGCCACGGCGGCCAATCTCAACCGAGGCAGAGACTAGCCATCTGCGCAGGAGATATTATAGTGCACAAGTGTGTGCGCATACACAGGTGCACTCTCTATTCCCTCACTCTCATAGTCCGATGGGACGCCAATGCGACACGACCGGAGAGAGATTAGGCGCAGGACCGACGGCTTTACGTGCTCTCCGAGGCACGGGGGTGTATCTAACACCGTCAACTTCCAACTCCGGGCTGGCACTGAGAATTTCTTGACAGAAAAACTCAATACCTTATTTTTTTTTTTTTGGCCCGACCCGGGAATCGATCCCAGGACCTCGTGATCCACAGTCGAACGTGCTAACCGCTAGACCAACGAGGCAGTAGAGTTACAACAGCCTGAGTTACAACCATCGCATGATAATAATTATTTCTAGCTTTTTTCGATGGTGAGGTTTGAACCATTCGGATTTGGACAGTAGCTGTATGATCGTTGAGTTATTGAACCTTGAATCGTGAATGGCATTAAATACGCTTTAGCATTGGCTGTATACAACGCAACATTGTGAGTGACTAGTTATGCGCCTGAAAATACGTAGCTAAAAGAACCCATTTAAAGTCAGTAGGTATATTTTTTAGCTAAGTAATAGGTAGTTGAAACTCCATTATATCGAAACTCAAGTTTTTCAGAGATTTTATAACCTAAGTTCAAAGTGAATTGAAACAGCTGAGTGCTTAGTCTCAGTTTGGAGCGCTCCAAAACTTTTTAGTATACTATAAGTATACTATTGATCGAATCACAATGACTTCAGAATAAAATGGACCTAAGAGTCTTTGGGTTCATTTTGCTCTGAAGTCATTTGTGATTCGATCAATAGTATACTTATAGTATACTGTTAGTTTTTTAGTTTGCGCTTCAAACTAAGACTAAGCACTCTGATATCTATCTATTTAAGTCACAGATTTAAGTATGTTTTCGTCTTGTAGCTGTGTGTCATGTGTATTATTAGTGTAAATCACTGTAGGCACACCGAACACATAAATACAACGTTAGTTTTACTTTGCGCAAAAACCGAAACACGTGTCAATTATTTTTACATTTGGAATAGTTATACTAAATTTCGAAAACATATTATAATGTAAGCTTACGAAGTTATAATAAGCTTCTTGTGTTGCGTCATTGTCCTCAAAAAAAATGGTCACCCCAACTCGCAAGCCTAAAAAGCTGTGATAGCCTAGTGGTTAGGAAAAAAGCTGTGATAGCCTAGTGGTTAGGACGACCGACTTCTAATCGGAGGTCGTGGGTTCGATCCCGGGCACGCACCTCTAACTTTTCGGAGTTATGTGCGTTTTAAGTATTTAAATATCACTTGCTTTAACGGTGAAGGAAAACATCGTGAGGAAACCTGCATGCCTGAGAGTTCTCCATAACGTTCTCAAAGGTGTGTGAAGTCTGCCAATCCGCTTGGCCAGCGTGATAGACTATGGCCAAAACCCTTCTCACTCTGAGAGGAGACCCGTGCTCTGTAGTGATGCGGTAATGGGTTGATCATGATGATGATGATGATGATGATGAACTCGCAAGCCATCGTCACCTCGACTCGCGAGTTGAATGACCGCGCGCTGTATGCCGATCGTCAGCTGATGTGCGTTTCAACCACTGTGCCTAATCTTGCAGGATTTTAAAATATTTTTGGACAAAATTATAACACAATATACATTTTTTTCAGAGATTCTGAGCAAACCACTTTCAGGTTTTGCTTCAATTAAAACTAACGTTGTATACATAAGTACCTATAATAATTATTATTATTAATCTCATTATAAAAGCTCTTTTGTTATGCGGTAAACCTGGTCGCACATTAGCACAAATCGCAATCAAAGCATAATTTAAGTACCTAATACTGATGCAGACTTCACTTCTTACGCGGATAACAATAGGTAGATATATCTACATACAGCTGATCAGGGCTTGGAAACTATTTTAAGTTAGGTAGGTACTTATTTCAAAGTTTTTGTTAATAACCACTTAAAATATTGTCATAGTGTAATATGCGATCAGCGATGCCGCGCATAGAAAATTAATACGGACGTTTAGTAATTAACTCAATCATTTTTAGATTTTTTCAGTGTCTCCTAAATGAAAAAATAAAATAACGATTTTATTTTATGTAGTCCGTGAGGCTTAAGCTCAGATTAGTGGTGGTACCAATTTAGGCGCTACGCGGCGCGCGCTTTTTTTAACCGACTCCCCAATTGTCAAGAACTGCATCAAATAATTGCTCATTGCTGTTCACTGAATTTATGTTATTCCTTCTGCTTGTCTTTTTACACAGGAATCCTAATATTTTCCAGGATAAAGGTACCTAAGTTTACTCCTTGCATTGTATGATGTATCGTGTATCTATCTAGTCATCTACCTGCCTTTGAAAATCCCGTCAAAATCTGAAAATTTTAACAATGACAAAAATTTTAAAAACATCTGTTTCAGTCAAAATGCCATATAGTTAATCTATAGTTATTATATGTAGAGCTTATGTGAAATCACACACGTAGGTTAAAGTTTATGTTCGATTTTATTTATTTGTAGATTTATTCTTTATTATAAAAACAAATATACCTATAGGAGAATGTCTTAAGAATCATAAAATCGTTTAGAATTAGTGAATTAACACACCTAAGGAATATTATTTAGTGGTTTACTTAAAATCGATATTTGCATTTAGATACGTGGTGATCGTCTTTGAAAAATTTTATTGAAATAATAAATGTTGATTAAAAATAAATCAGACGTGTTTTATTTTGTTGTGTTGACTATGTCGCGAGGAAACCACGCAATAACGAATAAAAAGACGCATGTGTGTTGGTGGATACCCTGTGGCCCATGGGCTAGCTAGGAAATATTGTTATTAGATCGACCAGAATCTCATAAAAAATAGGGAAATTAAATTTTGTAGTAAGCAACACTAGGTTAACTCGGCTGCCCTAGTGATAAACAAAGTAATTACATTCAGAACACCTTACCTGGGATCGTTTCACGAAACGAAAAATCAAGCAACTGCATTTTAAATACAAAAACAAAGTAATTACTTAACATCCAATTACAACTCCAATTACAATTCGCAACTACTGTAACAATTTAATTAAGAAACAGAAACGTATACATGACAGGAAATTATTACTAGATAAGAACCCAAAAGTGCTATGGAATAATATAAAAAATTTAACAAGCACAAAACCTGCTAAAACAATCAATTCACAATTACTTGATATTGACCCATGTCCTATGAAGGCAGTTAACTCAGTAAACAACTTCTTTGCTAATGTCGGATCAAATCTTGCTAAAGAAATTCAAATGAACAACCAATTATTACAGCATAACAATCCAATACATATACCTTACGATAAAAATCAATTGTCATCCTTTGTTATCTTAAATACTGATCACGAAGAGGTTACTTCAATCCTTATGAATTTAAAATCAGACAGTGCTTATGGACTTGACAATATCCCTACAAAATTTCTAAAACTATCAAAAGACTTAATAGTTCCCATACTCACTTACTTAGCAAATCTTTGTTTTACTAAAGATATTTTTCCTTCGCTCATGAAACAATCAATAATTACTCCTGTGTATAAGAATGGGGATAAAACTCAAATCAATAACTATAGGCCAATTTCAGTCTTAACGGGACTCTCTAAAGTAATGGAAAAATTAATTAATAATAGACTAATGCAATACCTTTATAAATTTAATATTTTATCAACCTCACAATACGGGTTTAGGCAAGGGAAATGTACGCAAGATGCTATTTTGGCGTTAACTTCGCATATTGTAAACCATCTTGATAGTAAAAATAAATGTTTGACCGTCTTTTTGGACCTCAAAAAGGCGTTTGATACAGTTTCGATCCCTATCCTTCTAAAAAAGCTCGAAAACATTGGCATTAGAGGAAATCAGCTTAATCTGTTGAAGGACTATCTAAGTAATCGAACTCAGCGTGTAAAAATAGAAGACTATACCAGTACTGACCTTGAAATGACCTTCGGTGTTCCACAAGGTAGTGTCCTAGGACCTACCTTGTTTTTAATATATATAAATGACCTATGTGATTTTAAAATAGATTCTGGAAATATTTATTCTTATGCAGATGACACTGCTATAGTCTTTCATGGGAAAACTTGGAAAGAAGTGCATAGTACTGCCGAAACAGGCTTAAGGAAAATATCTAGTTGGCTTAAATCAAATTTTCTGACACTTAACACTAATAAGACAAACTACATATGTTTTGCAATAAATAATAAAAGTCAACCTTTAACATCAAATCTACGAATTCATCATTGTAACGTCCAGAGCGTAATTTGCACGTGTCCTACCATTGATAAAATTGACTCAATTAAATATCTAGGTATAATTATTGACCAAAGATTATCCTGGCACTCCCATCTGGAACTACTATCTAGCAGAATTAGAAAACTTATTTGGATTTTTAAAACATTAAGACATGTTGCAACTAACAAAGTTCTAATTCAAGTGTATACAGCCCTTGCTGAATCTATACTGTCGTATTGCATTCCAGTATGGGGAGGAGCATCAAAAATTAAATTTCTTGAATTAGAGCGTAGTCAACGTGCCCTATTAAAAGTTATGTACTGCAAACCTTATCGGTTCCCAACAAATGAGCTATACTCCATAAATAATTTAATGACAGTGAGAAAGCTATATATTTTAAAACTAATACTAAATCGGCATAAAACAGTTACTATAGATACTGACACAATGACAAAAAGAAGAGTAAAGATTAGAATAGAAACAAATATTATAAAAACTACATTTGCTAGTAAACAGTATACTAATCAATCGGCTTACATTTACAAGAAAGTAAATAATTTGTTAAAAATATATTCATTAAATACTCACGATCTTAAAAAGTCTCTAACTGAATGGCTCACTAACCTAAATTATGAAGACACTGAGGCTTTACTCGAAGTTATCACCTGAAAGAACTACCTGCGCGCGCATGCATGCACACACACACACACACACACACACACACACACACACACACACACACACACACACACACTCACACATACACACACACACACACATACACACACACACTTTTAGGATATTTAATTTAATATTGTATTTAATTTATATCTTAAATATATTGTAGTTACTTCATTTCTATATATAAGATTTTCATAAAGATTGTCTACGGAAGAGCGGGACATCCTGGCACAGGTATAAATTTACCTAAAAGGATGTCCCAACAACTGATTAATATTTTGTAAAAAATCTTTTTTCTATGAATAAATCATTTTTTTCTTTTTTTTCTTTTTTTCTTATCTATAACAGAGTTGCAGAGTTAGCATACAGACTTGCGCACGGCAACGACGCTGTAAGCCATTGGACTTCAGTGTATTTATATTTCACTAGCTGATGCCCGCGACTTCGTCCGCGTTTTTATGAATCCCTCGAGAACTCTATAATTTACGTGATAAAAAGTAGCCTACTTATATCCTTCTCCAAGATCACCCAAGATCTTCTCTTACCTCTAAGTATATCAAATTTCATCAAAATCGATTCAGCGGTTTAGGTGTGAAAGCGTAACAAACAAACTCACTTTCGCATTTTTTTTTTATTTATTTATTTACAAACAAAATAGAAACTATTTACAAATTTTCTTGGCACCCTTAAGTCTTGACGACTTATCAGGATGCTGCACATTCCTCTATATATTAAACAAGTTACAAAAGGTTAATTAGGTAATATCACAACATTGAACGAATACAAATTATGAAAGTGTTAATGTTCAAATGAGGGTACATTTAAAACTTATAAGTAATAACATGGTAACGTCTTGCGGCAATCGCCGCTAGCGATGCTCCGAGTAATGCAAACAAAGTACAAATTATATACAGGCTGTTCCGTGCGTATTCAAACGTGTATCATTTTTATGATTTGTTTTTAAGGATAAAATCTTTAATTTTGTATTTTATATTATTTTTGGTTATTTTGCTTCGTATTGTGTATGGAATTTTATTTATTAGACGTGGAACAAGGTACTGCGTAGTACGTTTTCCATAGAAGTTATTTGACTTTATGGTTGCTATTTTACGTTCAGCTGTTCTCCTTGTGGTTACTGTTTGTTTTACATAGTTCTCATGGTGGTCGAAGTAATTTTGGATTATAAGATTTATAATATTATAGTTAAAAGGTATGGTAGGTACATATTGTGGCCGATTCTGTTGTACACAATCTCTAAACTTAAACTAAATTGACAGGTTTAAAAATTGTGCTATTCCCTTCAGCAGGGAGGATTGTGAAAGAGACAGGAATATATTTAGACCTGTCATTTTAGTTGAGATTTAGAGATTGTGTACAACAGAATCGGCCACATTGACTTATTGAAACAACATTCTGTTTAATAATGTTTTATTGGTGTACATGGTTATGCATTATAATATTAATATTTTATCGATCGTTAACTCTTTAAATTATGGCACTAAACATAATAATATCTTTAAACAATACATATAAATATATACTTAATGTTGATGATGAATGTCTAAACCGAAACGGGATGATATTTCGAGATTAACTTATAAATATTCGGAATTAATTTCTCAGTCGTTCGTCGAGTTTCGTAATAACGAGCTTCTTTTTTTTTATATTTATTTATCTATATTTTTTTCTTAAGAAAATAAAATCTACAACTCAAATTTCAACTCATTGTTCCCAATCGTAAAGATAAATTATTATAAATAAAAATATACAAGCAAAGAACGTAATAATAAGTTAATGTTTTGTACCAGAGGACACCTCACCGGACCGACCGCGACGTGAACTTAGTACGAGCGCGCAGGAATATCTTTTATAAAAATTAACTCTCAACATCCTCATTACAAACCGTTTAAAAACTTACCGACTAAACAAACTCCTAACGTTAACATGCGCCAAGCGGTTAGTTACCAAGCGTCAAGCTTAAACGTTCCGTATCAGTTCGATCGTACTATCCGATTATTTACTATTACTTTAAGGCATACTTCACCTAAACTGCTATTAGAGATTTCTTGGAGTACATCGTATGAATTAGATAATTCCGAAGCGTTCCGCGGCAAAGTTAAGTAGACGACACACTGATGCCAATTCCGATGGACACAGTCTTTGATCTAGATCTAAATTGACAGCTCTAATAATGCTATCCTTTTGTCAAATTAGTTTAGTTCAGAGATTTAATACAACAGAATCAGCACCAATACCGATCCATGCAGGAAGCACACGCACACAACATTTTTTGATAACTCTTTAAATACATACATACAAAAGGCCACATCACACCATTCGGTCACAAAGCGCGAATAAGACTAACACGATGAATCTATGTAGGTATATTACAAACGTACAACGGATACAATAATCACGATCGCCGGCTACAATCAACATTTTTTATCCTAGTTATTGTATAAATTATCCGCTACGGTACATTCCTAAATCCCCAACCGACATCCCCATGAGAAATCCCCCGAGAAAGACGCCGGGTTAATGTTCTCTAAACAAGTACAACTAGATTGTACCGACGACTTGCGACTCGCACGACCGACTACTAGAGGAACTGTATCGTGCTTTCAATTTGTTACAATTTCGATCTTTAATTTTTTTTTTCTAATACGACCAATTTTAAGTATACTTTATTATGTACACACTCGACACCACGTTAAACGAATATTGCCATTAAAACACGAGTACAATACGATTACATTAGAGTATTACGCTTTCGATTAATACAACATATTATCTATTATATCGTGCCACATCTTGAGCAATACGAATATATACCAAAAATATCATTTCTATTCGTTACCGTTTCCCGGCGTGAAGCGGTGATATGATCGATTATCACAATACGGGTAACGCTTAGCGTAAAGCGAAGTATATAGAGGAAGATGGGTTCTATTCGGATAGTATTAAGTGTATTTCATTTTGGTACTGATATAAAGACGCTCACTGTAGTGCTGGCTAAAGGAAAGAGTGTATGGAGAGGCGCATGCGGTCAGTTTTCCGAAAATATTAGCTGCCAACGCCTTCGAGAACGTTCGCGAAGCACATCACGTAGAAAGACGAAGGAAAGGAGATTCGGACAAAGGCCATGCGATTAGTACATCGACCGTGTTAACGCTTCCTACGATTATGCACCCGTAACATCGTTTGGGTTTACAGAAAAATGTAGAATAGAGAAAATGTTGAAACCCAATACCACAAACTCTAGAGGATGGTGAAGAGGAGAGGCCGCATGCTATTAATACTGTTAAGAAGTTATGTATGTGGTAAATCAGTGATTATCTGTGCCTGGAAGCTTGTTGACGAATTTCGGACAGTAGATATTTAACCCTTAACGGTATTTATTACGTAGGATACGTGCCATAGTATTCAATTGGTAAAAAAACAAAGTTTTATATACACGACAGACACGTTAAATACTAAGATAAGTTACCGATATACTTAGACATCAATTCCAATAAAATTTATCTAATTGTTTCTAATCGGGCGTCTTTCTCGGAGGGCTATATTAAGCTTCGATTCGATTCAGCGTAAACGGGAGTTTGTCCTTAAAGTACGAGATTTTGTCCTTACGAGTAAAATGTAAATATCTATATCACATCCCATTGCGGGAACGTTAACTGCGAGTGACGTAACATAAACTCCTAAATGCCGCGAACTACCCGCACTCACAATGAACGTTCCGGCAACTAGTGTAGCTTACAAGTACAACGATCTATATATACAGTCCGAGACAATGTCGTGCCTTAAAACGTAAGACTAGATTTTACTACAAAATTATAAATGTGCGAAAATTTCAGTGAAGTCAAGTTTATAGCCGTTGAGCGGGGATTGCCGCGACGGGTTCGGTTACGATCAGTCAGTACAATATAATCATTATATAAAAATCCTTAAATCGCTCAAGGAGATCTACATCAAAATTGTATTATCAAAGTAAATGTCACAGGGATAAAAAGAAAAATCAGCGCCATAATTCGGCTAGAAATAATAAACAATAAATAGAGGCGAAATCGCAGTCCCGAGAATCCCCGGTCGAGGGCAGGAGCAATAAATTGGATGAGATATTTTCGATCAGGGTAACATCAAAATTAAATACTAAAAAAATTTTTTAAGAACCTCAGAAGACTATTACCTACAGCCATAAATCTTTCCGCATAATATTATGTACAAAGTTCACCGCGATCCCGCACCGTTCATTCTCTAACTAAGCGATAAGAGTTCACGCAGAGTTCACCTACCTATACCACTTCCGTTTCACTTATTCACCGCACAGAAGTACATGTTTTGAAGTTCGTTTGCTTCTTAAGCTGACCGGCCGCACCGCACTGGCTCGCGTTGGTCACCTGACCCAACGGCGCTCGTTGGTTGCGAGGCCCAAGGGTACGCGTTGGTCGCGAGGTCCCACGGCACACGTTGGTCACCTGACCCAACGGCGCGCGTTGGTCACCTGACCCAACGGCGCGCGTTAATCGTGAGGCTCAACGGCGCGCGTTGGTCGCGGTACTCAACGGCGCGCGTTGGTCGCGGTACTCAACGGCGCGCGTTGGTCGCGAGGCGCAGCGGGCGCCAGTGCGGCTGCCAGTCGGGCTACCCCTGCCAATATCAGAAATCCTCTAGAAGCACAGCATCGCGGGGCACGAGCCCCTTCTGGTCTCCGCGACAGCACAGCAGGTACTGGTCGTCCACCTCCAGGATCAGCCGCAGCCGCTCGCCCTCGTTGAACGCCAGGTGACCCGAGTCCGAGGGTAGTCTGTGCCAAAGCGTTCTCACGTGCCTGAAACAATACGAGTTAAGATTAAGGGCCTGTTTCACCACCTTCTGATAAGTGTTGGATAGCCTAAACGTAAGTTTTATAACTTTTTTACTTTATGTGAAGTGACAAAGACAAAACTAGTGATTAAGCTATCCGACACTTATCCAGAAGGTAGTGAAACAGGCCCTAAATGTGTACTTAATTTCGGAACCACATGTAGAAAGTCCAGTTGTATTGGAGGATGATATTTAAATCAATGTTAAAATTCTACGAATAGGAACAATGACGTTTTACTACTATTTACCTATAGTAAAATCCAAGCATTGGTTAATTGTAATATGATACCTTCCGGTCAACCGCATTACAATCCAATGTAAAATATCCGTCCCTCGGATGGTGTGGGTTAGGTGTGGGTGTTGAATGTTATTTATTATGTAACTCCAAATAAGAAAACAACAACAAGACAAAATAAAAAAATCCACGCAAAATAATAAATGACACAACGAATATTCTATTTTGAGAGATTACCGTCATGTCCGCGTATACTAGTTCATACTACGTCATATTAGTATTATTACTTATATCTCAATTACTTCAATATCTCAAATCGTAGATGCAAAGCTCATCTATTGGATGAGGTACCTAGGATATCGTGGTACGGCAAGTGAACTCACTTGTTCTTCTGCTGCTGCTGGTGGTGCTGGTGCGCGCGCGCGGCGGACGAGGAGGCGGCGCGGCGAGGCGCCGGCGGCGGCCCCGCGCCGGCCGCGCGCCCGTACGGCAGCGACGCGGGCCGCGGGGCGCCGCCGCCGCACGCGCCGTCCACGCGAGACGCCCTGCACACGCAAACCAGTTACTGCTACAGAGTGCTTAGTCTAAGATCGGAGCACTCGAAAACTATTGATCGAATCACAAGTGAATTCAGAGCAAAATGAACTCAAATACTCGTATTTTAAAGTCGTAATTCCATAGTTCGAATATGTATTTTACAACATTTCTGCTTGGGGCGCTCGTTGTGTTCGAATGCTGAATGTATTGGCGAACTCAAACCTTAATACAAGCCATTTTAGGTCTATTTTACTCTGAAATCGATCAATAGTTTTCGAGTTCGTTTTCGAGTGCTCCGATCTTAGACTAAGCACACAGCTCTCGTCACGAAGCAGACACTTGAATTCGCCATTTATTTTGTAACACTTTAATAATTCTCATACACAATAATGGCGAAAGAAGTGAAACTTTTTTCGGCGAGCGGCTTCTTTCCGATTATTTACCCAACCCATTCTAGTCTCCAAGGATTTCCTTTCGAATAACTCCTTCACTAGCAAGGGGATACGTCTCTCTCATACCACATGTAAAGAAGTCTTAAAGAAGTTTACTTAAATCGAAAAAGAATCGTCGCCGCGCGCCCAGCCCAGCCTTGCCAGCCGAACGTACGACTTCAACTTTCATACTTATAAGGGGACATAGTGCTGTCTTTATGTTCAAGTTTGTATTACAGTAGATAAAACAATTCAATAATATTATATATGCCTAGATATTCTAGGCATTCTAACATAATGGATATTATAACCATTGCATACCATAGTAATTAGGAAATTATAATGAAGTTTGTATAGGTTTACTAATTATAGTAACGTTAATGAGTAAATATTATTAGTTCAGAACAAAAACATTATTTGTAACAAAAATACAGTCTGATTAACTTATGTAGGTTATTATTTTATCGAAAAGTAGAGAAACATTGAAAAGGAGTTTAATAAAAATGTAGATATACGTGCAAAAATTTCCCATGTTTCTTCCCACCCCATATCGTGCAACCATGCCATTTGTTATAGGTAAGTTGTCAAAACTATTGTTAGCGAATTCATGTTAGTACAATAGAAAAAAAAAACAACAAGCCCCATATAAAGAATACATACGGCAACTTCTTAGAACAGTTTGTTTTTTTAGCACCAACATTTTTTTCCGCAGGTTTTCTCGTCGATCTCTCGGGTTTAACTCTGAAGCGTGCGTATAATCGAGTCAAGAAAAGTGTGCGATATGTAACAGAAAACCCAAAACCTGAGAGAAAACTAGTCAAGAATAGAAATAAACATGACCTTCACCTTAAAACTTACAAGTTTTAAAATAAATTCAAGAATAACAGAATGAAATACATAATCGAAATACTTTGAAATAGGATTAATCCTTAAAATAGTTAACCCGTATTATTACGTGAAAAAAAAAGAAAAGTAAAAAATAGCGCAAAATAAAATTTCTAGTTTTTTAATTACTTTTATTTTAAGACTAAGATTAAAATGTTGCATATTTACCTATTAGCGGGTTGCGGTGGTTTCTTATTTAGCGCAGTCGTTCGGGGCGCGGACGCGGCGGCGCGCGGCGCCGACGTGGTGGGCGACGACCCTTTACGCACCGGGACTGGGATGCCCCTGCGATTCCAAATAAACGAACATTTTAGTTTATAAGAAGTAGTAGTAGCTGAAAGCATACACATAGATAATCACATTTATATTATAAAGGCGAAAGTTTGTGTGTGTATATTTGTGTTACTCTTTAACGCCGCAACTAGCAACTACACAACCGATTTGGCTGAAATGAAATGGAGATAGATTATGCCCTGACTTAACACATAGGCTACTTTATCCTGGAAAAATCCACAGTTCCCACGGGATTTTGAAAAAAAAAACCGAAATCTATAGCTACTATAGGTGGATTACTATAGCAAACTTCCTAGATAAAACTCCTAAACTTCTAGAAAGAAAGTAGACATAAAGATTGGAAAAAAACCGGTCAAGTGCGTGGCGGGCCACGCGCAGTGTAGGGTTCCGTAGTCACAATCCTCGAAAAACAGATATAACTCCTTAACCTGTGAACCCTACTTAGCCGTGATAGTTTTCCTTTAAAATTGATTATATACCCTACTGCTGTGAATTTTTTCAAGTTCCTATATACTGCCATTTGGCTGATAGAGGGGGGGGACACTTGACTCTAATAAAAATTTGCACTTTAAAACATCATATTTTACAAACGGATCTAGAAATCGAAAAATGATGTTCCCACACCCACAGTATTTTTAAAAGACCTATTCAACGATACCCCACACTATGGGGTAGACGAGAAAAAAAATATTCATCCCCACTTTACATGTAGGGGAGCTACCCTAAAAAAAAATATTTATCAAAATTTTATTTCACCACTTTGTCGGCGTGATTAATATTTATACTCATGCCAAATTACGGATTTCTAGCACTAATAGTCTCTGAGATTAACCGAGGACGGACGGACAGACGGACAGACGGACAGACGGACAGACGGACAGACGGACAGACGGACGGACATGGCGAAACTATAAGGGTTCCTTGTTTACTACGGAACCCTAAAAAGGGAGTGGGAACGGGAACCGGAAATCCACGATTCCCTCGGGATCTGTGAAAAACCGAAATTCACGCGGGCGAAGCCGCGGGCAGAAGCTAGTAATATATATTATACGAGTCATACTACCAACCTACGTACTTTTCCGGTGTGTAGCGGCGCTACGCCAATGAGGCTAGGCATGATTTGGCGAGTGAATGGCACGTGGCACGGACACAATACGTCTCAACTCTCAACAATAGAGTTGTATGGCATTATAAACAGACGAACTGATCAACTGCCTCGTTGGTCTAATGGTTAGCATTTTCGACTGTGGATCTAGAGGTCCTGGGTTCGATTAACCTGGTGTTGGTAATTGGCGGTGTTTAACCTCCATGCCTCGGAGAACATTTTAAGTAAGTAGTAGGTCCCGGTTTTTTTATCAATAACTTGTGACAATAGTTTTTAAAGCCAACCAAGAGTTGTTGAAGCAGCGTGGCGGGTCTAAGCTCTTTAACCCTCTCTGCTATGAGAGAGGAGGCCTGTGCCTAGCAGTGGGGAAGTTAAAGAGCTGTATTGGACGTCGTGGAGGATACACCCGTGTCACATCACGCCAAATTTAAACCACGTATAAGAAGGGATATGTCTTTAAATGTCTTTAATAGGAGTCAAAGATGAAAACGCACTTAAGAGGACTAAATAATGTTTTAATTCTTAGACTAGGTACATCATGTGCATTTCTTATTAAATTCATGATCAACCCATCACACAGCACCGTGCTCACTACAGAGCACGGGTCTCCTCTCAGATTGAGAAGGGTTTTGGCCATAGTCTATCACGCTGGCCAAGCGGATTGGCAGACTTCACACACCTTTGCGAACGTTATGGAGAACTCTCAGGCATGCAGGTTTCCTCACGATGTTTTCCTTCACCGTTAAAGCAAGTGATATTTAAATACTTAAAACGCACATAACTCCGAAAAGTTAGAGGTGCGTGCCCCGAGATCGAACCCACGACCTCCGATTAGAAGTCGGTCGTCTTAACCACTAGGCTATCACAGCTTTCTTATTAAATTAAAACGCTTAAAACTATTTAGGTCATACGCGGGATTTCTTACAAAACTGTTTATTTCTATATTTTGTATTTGATCTTTGATAAATAATTCGATTCCGTATTCGATAAAATTTATCAGCTGTTGCCGGACCAACTGTAAATATTTGTATTCCAAATCGTTTAGATAAACTTTCCAAAGCGGCAAACAGATAAGTGTAACAGTTAAAATTCAACGAAGTCGTACATAAAATATTTAAAGATCAAAGTGACGTTATTTACACATTAAACGGGCAATCGGCTATACGTTTGTATCGCTATAATCATGAAATAGGAAAGGTTTAGTATTATAGTGATTCTATTTCTACTCAGAAGCATATATAAACATTTAACATGTTAAAACTTAAATTGTTGCTCAAAAGCTTAGCACAACTCCTACAATGTATTGTCTACATACGAGTAGGTATAGACCTATTTATAAATGAAATAAGTGTCTGTCTGTGATTTCCATTTTCGATTTGATAACCCAAAAAATAAGTACGTTTTTAAAAATTTTGTCTGTCTGTCTGTCCGGACTAATTTCGAAACGGATGCACCAATTTTTATGGGACATTCACAGATATATTGTAATGGATTACACAAAGAGTGATCTAGGCTACATTTTATTCCGGAAATATTTAGGGTTCCTTCGTAAAAAAATTAAAACTGTTGATATTAGGGACCGTATACTTATAAGTTATAGGTACATTTCACAGAAATTTATTGTCTAACCGCTGAACTGATTTCTAGTTTCGACGAAATTTGGTACAGAGACTGCGTTCGGGAGACGGCCATTGGCTACATTTTAATCCAGGAAATCAAAAAGTCGCCATACGATTTTTCAAACCCAAACCCGCGCGAACAAAATCGAGGGCATCAGCTAGTTATTTAATAAATAGGGCGTATACCCATAAAACACGAAACCCTAAAGTTAAACGGGTAAATGAGGTCACGTATTATACCTATTCATGTTCCATTATTCAATTCTGTTGTACAAAACAAACAGAGGGGTTTTATTTTAATGATTCACACCACTTCTGCATACAAAAAATTCAACACCGAATTGTTTTAAAATCCACACTTTCATCGTGTTTTCACAAGGTCGGGAAAAAGTGGAGTATTTTTGGATTGATACTTGAATACATATTTATAGAATTTTTATTGGACGCTTCTACCGTAAGGTAACGCATGAAATGAACAAAGTGAAAAAAATAAGATTTCCACAAGAGTCAAGTCGCATCTCTTGCATTAATTAAGTGACGATGTAGGTAGTCTAAGATGGAATCGGGCTAATCTATAGGAAGTATGGTAGTTTCTATTAAACCCATACTCCCGATCGTTTTCTAGGCGGCTTCTTCTTCGTAGAAAATTCGCTTTGCTCGGCTTCGCCGCGGTATTTTTGAATATTTTCTTTTCTTACTTGATTTTCATACGTATTATTTCCAGCGACGCGCGTTTGGTTTTCAGCGAAAACAGTTGTTTATCAGCGGTTGACGTCAGTACACAACTTTGTTACATAAAATATGAATGAAAAAAACATGTAAAAAAATAATGATTGCGTTATTGTTGTCTCACCGATGCGTGTTTTTGGCGGGCGACTGTATCGCCGGCGCCTGGGGCCGCACGGGTGATGACACCGGTCGTGGAATCTTCGATCCTCGAGCTGTAGCTGGCGACGTTTCTCCTACAACAAATGATTTTAATAAATAGAAATTCTCAAAAAAAAAATCCTACAACTAAAATTAAAAAAAAAAATACTATAATATGTACATACCTCTATGAATGACTATTTAGAGTGTTTTCGAGATTGCGGTCTAAACCGCGTGTGAGATGAAATACGCATATATCTGAAAATACTTGGACGAGTGACTAGTCTGTAGTCTATGATAGGTAAGAACGTGGTAGGAACAAACTTAGGGAACAAAGAACTTGATACTTAATCTGAGGGTAGGAACATATCAAGAAGATTATAAAATTAACGTATTCATAACCTAAGATATAGCATCTGTCTTCTTCTTTTCATAACTTATTGAATCCTAGAAAAGCTCTGTACGATCGAGTTACGGTAGGTAGATACTATTCGATACTATTATGTATTCTGTGGTTACGGTAGAAATTTTAACTCAATATCTGACAAGATAACTAATTTATCTCAAACCATATTACTTTTTACATTCGTTTTATCTCCGTAATAGTCGTTTATTTCCTTGGCAGGAATAATTTTTATCCGAGCATTGTTATAGTATCGAATAATTTTTTACAAACATAGCTGATTTAAGTTTAGATAGCGTGATTAAAATCAGTTTATATCGAGATTAGTAAGCAAATTGCGCTTAATATAATATTAACTTAAACAATGCGTTAATTATATAACATTTGGAAATAATAGTTCTTTTATGTATAATAATTTATCAATTAAATATAAATAACAGTCACGAAAATTAAATGAAAATGTAACGTAAACTTTTATTCTCAGTAAAACAAGATGAAATACAATAATTGTAAATCCAAATGTTATGTAATTATTATTAAATAGCAGATCTCTATTACGAGTCTCAAACGCTTCCTATTCTTCTATTAATACAAGGGATTTACAATAGCTTTTATCTCATTTGCATCTGTGCGTGGTGTCGGTGAAGTCAGACTTAATGATTCGAACAGTCGTGTTTGACATAGTTATTGTGTCTAAAGCTATTTGTGGCTTGTAATCCCTCCCGGAACCCGGCTCAACTCGGACTGATGTATTACACCAACTATTACAAAAGCGGAAGAAATTTTCCACGCTGTAATAAATACCATCGCTATTCCAACAGGTTACAGGCTACATTTCAATATTATTAACGTGGGTCGTATAAATAAGATTTTAGTAGAAAATCTGACGTTATAAAGATCTTTAAAGATTATTAAGATGAGCTTAAATTCGAATTATATAATATTTATGTAATCAAATTGCAAATACATGTTAATAAAGCAGAGGTTCTAGATACCTCTAATATCATGTTGTGGATGTGATGTCCTAATTAGTAAAATATGATGTGTGTGTGATGTTTGATCGCTGCGGAAGTTGCCGTTTCTGCGTGTGCCACCTTATCGGAAACGTCGTTCATTGTTTTATTTTATATCCGATTTTATCAGCATGCGCTCGGAGTTAGACCGTACATATTCAAAAAACTTAAGGGACATAAAGTAACACCTAACACTCAAATGGTATACTCAGATTACGTCAGCGAGCTTACTACCTCATATTTTATCATTTCAATTGAGTTCCTAATTGGTTAGTAAAGTTCAGTGGATCCTTCTTGACCATGTACATAGTTGTAAAAATTGTTCAAAGTCATAATGCCTTCGCAATCTCCTATACCAATGAAGAATTCTAAAATGTACTTACATAAGGTAACTTGACAAGGTTAAAACATTGACAAACAATCCCCGATAAAGAATTTCTTTTCACAGTTCCTGTATAAAAGTAAGGTATGAAAAAGCTGTTTTTGCCATTTTTTTCTGGGGTTTCAGGCCACGTCGGCATTTCTGGAGCTCTTTTAAATCGTTGAGTGACTCTAGGAGGGTTCTTTCTCTACTGACCTTGCACAGGTGGGCCTCGTTTGGGAACGCAAATCTGTCGGGTAAAGCTTATGACATAAATACTCACCAGATGGCGTGACGGGGCTTTCTGCAGTACTCAGCATTTCCCATTTGAGCTGCAACCGTCTGAACTTTCCACCAGAGTTGTTGCTGCCAGTGCCCGTGTTCCCGCTCGCGCTGCTGTTGGCTGAACCGGGCCGCCACTGCTCTTCGCCGCTTGTGTCCAGCTAGTAAATAAAATCACCTATAAAATGTGCTCAACATGTATGAGCATCTAACGTGCAAGGAACTAACTAATCTAGAGTTATAAAGGATTTGCCAAATCTCGAATATATATGAAGGTAGATCGACTGTAATCGGTTCATATTTCCGAAATGATTATCAAAAAATTTCGAAATACTTTAAATAAGACTTCTCTTAAAGGTTAAACTAATCTAATAATTCTAGCCATTTTACGATAGGTCTTCAATATTCATGCATGTTTGCTTTTATTTACGACTTCAACATATTCCAGATACATAAACCGCAGGTTGTATGATAGTAACGGTGCGTGGTGCGGATGCCGGTAGAGTTTCCTGTTGGTTTATATGATTTATGTAAGTCTTAACTTCGGTTTATGAACAGCGGGTGAACAATATTCAATCAAGCAAAATAATGGTATGTTGAAAATACAATAATCGCAAAATATATATAAACTATTGTGAAAACAATGTCATAAGCATAAAGCGGTTAATCCTGTAAAAGAAAATGACAAACGAAACAAATCGCTACCAAACAAAGCACAAATGCACGTAATCCACACATAGGTTCCCTCCAAGTTACCTTCGTGTTATTGCCGGTGGCTTTAGCGGAGGGCTTATTGTTCTCTAGACTATCGGTGTAATCACCACTGTCATCGAACACTAATCTGTCGAATGCTTGCATCAGTTTGGAGCCCAGGTGCACCCCTGACCATCTTCTGTTATTCTCTAAATCGATCCTACTGTTACTGGGGCATATGTCGTGGCCTATGGCGGACGGGTTAACGCATGACCTCGGCCTATTCTTTTCAATGGTAGTCTTAACGTTCGCCGATTCGTTTAACAAGTCCGGCGTGGACGGTTCTTTGTTCCTGGGCTCCTTGTGTCTCATTATGACACTGGTCTGACAGTCGTCACTCGAAACGGCGCTGGACTGCATCGAACGGACTAACTTCAGCAGGTTTCTCTGGTTCAGTGTTAGTGGCGGAGTGTTAATCGAAGTGGGCTGTTAAATACATCAAAGTTTAAAGATCATGCGACGAACTATCCGTTGTTAGTTATGGGGGGAAGAACGTCCTTGACGGATCGCCTGTCGACATCGATCGTTCGGCTAAGCCTTTATTTGCATTTTATGAAAGCTGTGCACGCAAGTATACGCTGAAAGTTTTCGTTCGCGGTGAATCGTGTCTCGAAAGCACATGCAATAAACAATAAAATGCAAATAAAGCGATGTCTGCTCAGATTTGCGGCGCAGTTAATATGGAGTATGTGGCATCGATGCACGAAAGACATTCAATACTTAAAGTTTGAGTGAAATTTTGTTTATTGGATTACTCACCCGACTGGCAGCTCTCATGTCGTTCTCGATCCTCTTGAAGCTTCGGTGCAATTCACGCATTTCGAACATGAGTTCAAGGGAGAAGGGCAACAGCCTGAGCGGTTCGAGACTGGCCAGCAACGTGTCCAACAGGGCTCTACATCGTGATTCTCCTACACAACCTGCCAGGATGAGAGAATCGGGGCCGTAGTGCTTTTCGAGAATCGATTCCCGCGTCCGTACGTACGACACCCATGCGTCTACAGATTGTGCGCTGTAACAAGAAAGAGCATTGTTTACGTGCATTCTTCAACAGATACAGCAATTTTTT
The DNA here is from genome assembly GCA_920104075.1 of Melanargia galathea. Taxonomy (NCBI): domain Eukaryota; kingdom Metazoa; phylum Arthropoda; class Insecta; order Lepidoptera; family Nymphalidae; genus Melanargia; species Melanargia galathea. The sequence goes on along the minus strand of OV049869.1, from coordinate 11,720,556 downwards.
AAATATATGAAGGTACATACTTTAAAAGACCTAAAATGAATGCGTTGAATTTGACCAGTCCTTCTGTAACTGCATCTTCGCTGTTTATCCTTAAAACCAGTTCATTGAGGGACTTCGTGATGGGACCTAAAAAAATTAGGATATTATACCTTTCGTAGCTTACCAATATCGTTTAACTTTATTGTAATTTTAATATATGTATTTTAATTTACCTTGTCTGGCTGTCGCTTCTACCATTTGCCAGACCGAATTATTAACAGCTCCAAAAGAAGTTTCGATGTTTTCTTTTAGACCATCTCTGAATATGGCGTATAACGCTGGGCACAAAGCATTGAGGGCAATCTTAGCGCAAGCCGGAGATTGTTTCGAATCGCCTAAGAAGGCTAGTTCCGCCTGATCCGTCGCTGGAGCGAAGTGCTGAATCAACATTTCAACAGCGTCCGTCACGTTAGATACTAAGGCTGCAGGTAAAAAGTTTTACAATTAGTTCACAAAAATACAAAGGTATAGAATATTATATCAAAGAAGGATCACTCATTACCTCTTTTTTGGGAGACATCAATAAGGTCGTACTTTGGCCTCCCTTCGTGATGTGTTGTAGGACTCAAGAACTCGTCAGGACTTACTTCCCCTTCTTCACAAATCGGTATCTCAGCTAGTTTTTTGCCCTAAAACAGTCATTTTAGAGTAATACCTTTACTAAGATTTAGATATTTCACCAGCATGAAGTAGCTAATGAATGAAGCAAAAATGGTAAAAGAAAAACAAGTATGCATCATGAAAAATGAAAATACTAAAAAGGAATAAAAAACAAAATATGTGGTACCGTGAGACATGCCGAAGTTCTGCTATAATATAAGTACTAAAAAGAAATAAAAGAACAAAAATACTTACAGGCACGAACTGGCATTATAGTGCAGATTGAAAGGGCCATAAATTACGTTACCTGATAGTGTCTTTGAGCTACCATTGCAGAAACATTCGGCGAATTTGGTGGAGTAGCGAGACTTGCCACTTTCAATTCATCTACAGTCTTTGTCTGGCTCTGTTGTACATCAGCTTTAGCGTCTGGCTTTTGTGCAAAGCTAACAGATTTCTTGCTGTTGCAACTACTGCTACTTGAATCTGTCGACCTTTGATTCTCTTCCTGAGAACGTTTCATTTGAAGAAATTTGGTTACCTGACTTCTTACCTTTTGGACTTGATTTTGATCCCATTCATCCATGTTTTGGCAGTTGATGCCACTTTGCTTAAGAAATTCTTCTAGCTGTTGTAGATCGGCGCTGCTTATAAGTGCGCCGGGCGGTGGAAAATCAATGTATTCAATTTTTTTCGTTCTTGGTTTAGGAAGCGGTGGCGTATGCGGTCTGTGGAACTTAATTTCATTAGATTTTCCTGATTCAAGGCTACTTTCAGTTCCAACTCCTTCATCTTGAAAATACTCATTATAATCGGCATCTTTTTCAGCTGCATCTAAGAATTGTTGAGATAATCTTTTGGCAGCCAAATCATTATTTTTTCTGTAATCAAAATTAGTTTGATTTTGAAGATAATAGGGCTCTTGAAGTGATCTTCTTTTAGTTTTATGTTCCACAGCTGCTGTAGCACACACTATTGGGTCTTGTATCAAATCGTCTAGTTCGAACATACTGTATCGTTTTGTGTGTGCAGTGGATTTGCGTGTTTTATCCATAGATTTACGTAAAATACTCTTAGGTAAAGGTGGTCTTGGAGGAGCAAGTTCTCCTTGTTTAGCTATTCTATTTTGATCGGCAAGTGATAGTGACCGTTTTGGTATCAAGGGGTTTATTCTTTGGCCTTCAATATTGGCACAACTAGCTTCAGAACTTGTGGCACTATCATAGCGGTAAACGAATAATGGATTAAAATTTCCAATAGGAGCGGGACTATTCTGTGCTGATTCATCAGTTAACATTGTAGATGACCCTCGATATCCTGAGGATGGTTGAGTGGCTGTACTTGAACTAGATGAAACGGCTGTAGTGTTGGCAAAATTGTTGCAATCACAACTCATCGGCCTATTTCTCTGTTTTGACGCAGGTGATACGTTGCAGTATTTATCACATTTATTTGGTACATCTTTTTCCTTTATATGCTGCATCAATTCAGGCATTTCTGAAAGTAACTGCTTACATTCCAATGGTAACAAGAAATTCAGGGAATCCCAATCTTTAATATGGCCTAGACCTTTTTTCTTAAGCAGTTCCACGTCGTTGCATGAAAAAGGTCTTTTACCTTTTACTTGCATTCTATTCCTTCTAGTGTCATTTGATTTTGGTGATATGTTTACCTTTACTGGACTTAAGTATATATTTGGTCTACCATTTAAAAAGCTTATGTCTGGTAAAGTATAATTAGGATACAATACAAAAACTGGTTTTTCACAATCGCCCTCTTTAAGTTTTTCAAGAAATGAAGCCTCTACGATTTTATATATTTCTCGATCATATTGTGACATGGATGAAACTTGATGCATTGATGTTTGCATACTTTTATCTAACATATTGACTTCTAGATGAGTAGAAGTTGCTTTAGTATCGCATGATTCTCTTTGCAAAACTCTATTCATTCTTGTTATTTGAGTACCATCAGACTCAGAACAACTAGAAATACTAACACTCGTAGCCGAAGATTGTGACGAACATGATCTTCTACTATTTCTTCCTTTTGAAGGACTATTAGTAATATTTAAGTTTGCTCTTTTAAAGTGAGGTTTATTTATTACTGCATATAAATTAGATTCGTTATCGCTTATCCTGGATCCTTCAATTTCTTCTTCTTCTATTAACACTTCATCATAAACCCTACTAAATGGATTTGCTGGTTGAATTTCTTCATAAACCCCTAATGATGTCTCCTCAAGTGCCTCCATAGGTAATTCGACTTGAGGTCTTTCAGCGTGAGTATTTTTCAAAATGCCCAATTTTTGCTCCCCCATTGACTCCCCACTTTCTCCACCTGAACTCGATGGCCAGCATTCCGATCGATCAAATTGATCCATCCCCACTATACCATCATTACTGATGCTTTTCTGTTTCATAAACAGTTTAACTAAATTGAACTGTTGTTTTGTTTGGCTTTTATCCGAAGACGTTTGGTTGTCCGTTGAAGATGTGCTCATCGGTTCCGAATGTTGGCTTCCAAGTGAAGACCGATTTTGTGAAACATCATAAACTTTCATACACGTCGATGTTCCAATTAGCCTCTGGTTGGTCGTAAAAGAGTCGACCTAAAAAAATAAAAGTGTTAACTTCTTAAACTCGCACAGACACATAATTGCTTTAATAATTTCTCATTAACACTCTGGCAGATGTTTACCGTTGAGTTGCTTAAGGCTGCAGAATTATTTGAACTGCTCAGCAGTTTTTTCCTATACAAGTTTGGTAAGCTTTGACTTTTGATTACGGAGTTATTCATTTCATCTGTTGTATCAGCTGTTTCATTTGAGTTTTCATTGTTATTTCCAGATGGATGCCTAAAAAATTTAAAAAATGTTATATGTATGATTTAAATATAATGATGAAATAAATTATTTAATGATTAATATTTTTAACCCCCGCAAACAGAGGGGTGTTATAAGTTTGACCGCTAGGTGAGTCAGTCTATGGCACCATAGCTCTTAAACGGGTGCACCGATTTGAATGCGTTTTTTCAAAAATCGATTTAGCCGTTTCAATGAAAGTTATATTTTTTCGTTAGCTGCGGTAGAAATCTTAGATGCATAGTTGGTATTTACACCGATTTGAATGCGGTTTTTTTATAGTTACGATTTGTCTTGACATTCGTCAAGACAAATCGTAATACTTAGTAGACACGTCAGTGATCAGGGTTCTAACGTTTGGAGCAGGAGAGTGGTGTGACGTCAGTTTTTCCCGGTCGGGGATTATTAAATTTTTAATTTACAGTTATCGCAAGTGTATATAATCTTACCTCTGTAAAGGCGATTGACTGCTCTGTTGTTGAAGCTTACTCCAGGTAGTTAATCCTAAATCACTTCTAGCCATAGACGTCGTTAGCTTATTTGTTAATTTCTTACATCTCTCTAATAATTCTAGATTCCTGCGCGTTCGTTCATCACTATCTAATCCTATATCCTTCTTAACCAGTTTGTCTGAAAACGATTAACGAAATTAGGTAGAAGCTTATCATGTGTGACGGCATGTTTGTTATGAATCATTTCAATTGCAAATATTGTGTCATTCATAATATCTAGACCGAGCGAATGAGGAATGGATAAATGTATTACCATGTTTTTGATTGACGGTGGATTCAGCGCACTCACTGTCCTCAGAGTAAATGGTGAGGCTGCCCTCAAAGGCGATGGTGTAGTTATCCTTATTCGCTTGACATGTGAGGATGAGATCTTGTTCGGTTGGCAGCTCACAGTCGAGACTATCAACGCTGAAGTGAACTCCAGGCGCGCCTTCCTTCACCGGAGAGAACAACAGCTCCGACTTACATATCGACATTGTATTGATAGAACCGACGGATTCTTCACCCTGTATGGTGGAAAACATAATTAATTAATATTCAACTCTTATAATATAAAAAAACCACATGAACACACGAATCGTTGGACTTTTGTTTGTTTGAAATTTACAAAATTATATACGACAGCCCTTGTGACGCAAATGTATTTACATGGAACGCTACGTTCACACTACCTACACAATTTTCATACCAGTAGGTACGTAAAACAAAAAGCATTCGGTTTGGCTCCCGGAAGATTTCGAAATGTAAACGAGTTACTTGAAACATAAACATTTTAACGTGCAAGTGTATTTTAGGCGGTGTTGGTCTCAGTGAACCGTGATAACCATTTGGTATTAAAATCCATTAAATCATTAATACCAGTAGGTTTAACATTATGTAAGATTGTAAAAATATATATATCACGAGGGTAGATGGATAAAAATTTATATGATATACGTTATGTGATTACCAAATGATATAAGCAGGTTATTTGGTGGTTTTTTTTACAGTAATATTCTTATATAATGGACATTCTTGTACTTATAGATAAATGTAATAAGTTAGCGCTTTATTATATGTGAACGGTACAAGTAGCAATATGACGGGGCGGAGCAGGCCTTATCATCAATTTAATTCCTTTTCCTGCAACGAATGAGGTCACAATTCAAACAATCACTCATGTGAGTGATATGATTGTGCTTTTTTCTTGAAACTACACACTCTATTAGACTGCCTATTCTATTCTATCAGCATCAAACTAGGTAAAAACAAAACAAAACCTACCATCATTTTCTAATGATGTTTACGCACTGTGTCAACAAATTGTCAGATAAATAATTATGAATAAACAAAATAATTAACAGTGATTTGGTTAGTAGGTAAACAACGTATCACAACCTTTGTGCATTCATGTAAAATAAAATACATACATTTTAAGTGTAGTTATCTCGTCGAAATTGTGATAAAGTGTCATTGCAGAGTTATTTCTGTATCTTTAACCTTTCATGATTCGATCAAAGCGCAAAATAGAACTGGCGGTGTCCGCAGAAAACAGTGGCATACCTAGGTGGCATATTGAAAATATAGGTTTAACTAGAAGCTTCTGAAATGTTATAATTAACCACTTACTGAATAGTACCCAATTCGGGAATCCCAATCATACTCGGTCACGCCCATTTTATATTTCAAACACAATCTTCTAGTCACTAATAAAAGTTTTGACTAAAGCACTTAATCAAAAGCCAACACTTGGCCCAAAAGTTTAAAGTGTCTCTTAATTTATTAATTGAACTTATTAACTCTACTATCACTACAAGTTCAGTCACTGTTCCTTATCACTATCTGACGCACACACAATTATTTATTATGTCATGTAAAATGCCCGATTTGACCCTATTTGTAAAATAACACAATATAGCCTTCATTGCAATATACTTGGCAGTACAGCACTACCGAAAGCCCTGGCCGCTACTGGGCCAACGGGGATATTAATTTTAATATTAGCCACTGCCATTGCTTCTCAAAGTTTACATTAGCATGTGTAAATTGATGAAACTACCGCGTAACACTACACGAGACCGATGCAACTGAACGCGAGCGTAAAACTGAGATTATACGAGGTATACCTACGTACCATACGTTCTAGTAAATTAGCACAACAACAACAATTAACTAACAACCTAATTATAACGCTTAATTACAACAACTTTCAAGGCTACGTTTAGCCAGTTAAATCATAAAAATAAACCGAATAAACTACCTACTAGAAAATAAACTGAATAGTTACTTTATTTAATGTTTCAATGAACATAACTTTGAGAGCATATGACTGTTAGATTGACTTCATTGGCAACTCACACATGGCTGCCGCATGTCCAACGCTCATACAGCAAGGAAATAAATATAGCACACTCACACATGCAGCTGTTAGGAGGGAATGACTGTATGTGCTGAGGGGAATAAAGAGTGTAGTTAAAATGATTGACGCAACTCGGTGTGAACGGTGCACGCACACATTAATAGCGGTCTTATTTTATCTCTACTACTCGCATCCCGTGGGATCGACGTACTATGGGGGCACTGTATAGGAAGTCTTGTTCGATGCGATCAAAGTACTTTGGACTTTCCTTCTATTTGTATGACTGAGTCTTCGTTATATTATGACTCTTCGTAGAACGTTCACGATAACAATATTTCTAATAATAAATACTTAAAGCAGGATTCGTAATATTGATAGTAGGTACCTACCTATCTAAGTACAGAATTATGAAAAAAATAATAGTTAGAGTCTTCGCCGTTTTAACCATATTCCGTTCCAATAAGAAAGTTAAAACCTAAATCAAAAAGCGAGAAGGTATTTTAACTTTGAAATCAAAAAATTTAATCGATGAAAATAGTTACGGCTCTGTAATTGGGTACATATTCAGTTAAATATAATTTCAGAACATTAATTAAATCGAATTGCAAGCGACATCTTTGATGATCGAGAAGAGCTAAATACATAGATTTGTGAAGCTGCCGCTAGATGGCGTGCTCCCTGTTAATTTAAATATCGAAATAGGTCATGTGGCAATTAGAGCAGCATTTACTAAATATTGTGTATGTGGTGCGGATATGATCATGAGACAGCGTTTAATGAATCGAACTAAGTGATAGATATGAGACACTGAGAGCAAAGCGGCGCGAACCTGCAAACTACTGCCACTCATTGAACTGTCGAACCGAAACTTTTCCAATAGAGAGCTCGATACGCTCGCGAACATCTCGCCTTGGGGGTTACTCTGCAATACACCATTACATGAAACCATATCCACCGAGAAATTAGTACAGTACTGAAAAATAAACATGTTATGGAAGAAAATAAACAATACGAGTAAATACAACAGAATACAGAAATAATCGCAAATCGTACAATATAAGTATCTACCTATGTATAAACCAAATAAATGGGTTCCAACAACCAATATAATTTTTTAAAGAATGTGGTCAATATGGATATGTCTAGACTTAGTAAGGCAAATTATTCCACTTAAAAAGACAACAACACACACAAATTAATAAAGTAATGAACCTTCATCAGCTTAGATCAGATTTATGAGTTATGACAGTATTTTTTATTTTTTTAACGAGTCACATAATTATAGTTTAAAAAGAGTAGATAAGTAAAAACTTAAATTCACGCGTAAGGATTTAAATTTTCAATATTACCTACGTGCATATTATGGAATATGGTATTAGGTATCTACAACTCTGACCGGTTTTCCTAAAGGCATTTGATTTTCAAGAATTTGCCTCTTACGCACGGAGCAGCGGTTAACCACTAAACTTTAGCCCGACATAGTGGCGGAATATGTAAGTTGACACCAATAAATAGTAGTTTCAAGCTTAACCACTCGACATTTGTATTTTGCACATTTACCATTACAGAGACACGAACATCTAAGGCTTTCATTAGACGATAGGTAGGTTCCGCATCAATCAATTTATTTAACCGTGAGTAATGAATGACTGATGAAGAAGAGAATGAATCGGATATTTGTCACGCAAACATCATTCATTGCATTAGACGTCGTCGATTAATGATTAGGTATGGTAAAAAGCTATCTAATGAAAAACAATATTATTTTGTTGTAATCTAAAGTTTAAACGCATAAAGTAAGCTTTGTAAAGATTTAGCGGATTACAGCAAAATATGTATTTTTTTTTTCATTGTAATATATCATGGATTTCCGCAAAGTAACGCCTGCTTCTATTCAGCGTAGAAAAACTATCATCAATACTGGAGATGATAACCAGGTGGACTATTGACGCTTGATTGCTATTATGTGGCAGCAGAAAAAAGAAGCGGTTCATATAAATATAAATAGTTTATTTAAATAATGTGTAAGAATGATAGTAGAGTTCCTTGGAATAAATGTTTATTCATATTATTTTATAATATATCTGTGATTTTTCTTGAGTACCCAATGCACATGCCTACATGAATTATAATAGCAAAAGCTCTTCTTTTGAGAGAGGATCTGCTTAGTTTAATGAGCTATCTAAATTGCCTTTAATGTGAATGGTAACTTAATTGGTATCCTCCGTCCATGCTACTTATGACTAATAGGCTTACCGACTAGCCTAAATAATTACACTCACCATCAGACAAAATCTTGATCAAACAACAAAACAGTCGCAGTTTAATGAACAAATTATTTTGCCAGTAAAACACCAATGTATTCGGCATGCGTTTCAATATCACGTCGAGTACGGTTTGAGAACACATAGAGGACAATCATACAAACATCCATTTCTATATTTAATGGACCAGGAACTTTCGCGGGCGTACGCAGAACAATTCACCAAAGTTTCATCATAATCGGATGAATAGTTTAGGAGTGCATAAAGGACAAACATAATTATATTAATTTTTATAGTATACAATATAATATAATTAATAGATACCTACTAGAGATAATTTTGCTAAAAATAAAATTTTATCAATAAAATTTTACACACATGAAAATACGATTATTGTTATAATTTGCAAAATTATATCATTGTAAATGGACAAAGTTAGTTAGTTGAATTGAATGTAAAAATAAATGTATTTTTAAATATTTTGACTTCGATTTAAGGCGATCGATCCGACTATTTTACGTGTTTCTCGTCCTCATTCTCTTTGTTTCCTCCTTGTTTCATGTACTGTTCGTTGTGATGCATGCATCACTCGCAGATGTTGAGATGAGGCTGTTGAGAATTCCTTGACGAAATTAATCGGTTGACGGCCATCGCAAGATCTGGCAAATGGGGTTAACTTCCGATTTGCCAGATCTTACGATGACCCACAGCGACATATTACGAGAAAGGTCTTCCTGAACGTTATGCATATAATCTGATCCAGTTTGTGAAATATTCCCAATGTGTTGTACTTGACTGTTTCTTACATATTTCTGATAGTTGCTTCATGAAACGCGCGCTTTTTGGTGTTGTTTGGGAATCATGGTAATATATAACAATATGTATTACTAACTTAAATGCTAATTATATGTAAGTAACTGATTATATGACTCATTCTTGATATATTATGTAATCACATTTTTACACCACGTCGAAGTAGAATACCAGATACTTATCTATACTAATAAATAAAATTGAAGTGTCTGTCTGTAATTTCGAAATAACTACCACATATTAAGCTCATATGGTTATTTGGACGATACCATAACCGAATCACACGTTTTTAAAATTTTTGTCTGTCTGTCTGTCTGTTTGAACGGGCTAATCTTCGAAACGCCTGAACCGATTTTGACGGGACTTTCACAGACAAGTAGAGGATTAACCAAGGAGTAACATAGGCTACTTTTTTAACCGACTTTCAAAAAAGGAGTTGTGTTGAAATCGGTAAAAAACGCCCTGATAGGTATTTTCGCTGCGCGCGACGGCCGACGCACGCTCGCGCTGCATGGAACTCCCCGCGCCGCGCGCCGCGCGCCCCTGTGCCCTGCTCCCGTCGTACGCGGTACCGCGGTACGCCGACGCGCGGCGGGGGGCGGGTGGACCAGAAATCTACTTATCCCTCAGGATTTGTGAAAAACCGAAATTCACGCGGGCGAAGCCGCGGGCAAAAGCTAGTATTATAATAACATCAGATTTAACACTGTATTCACAAATAAAAAATTTGAATTTATAAATTTTATACTATACAAAATAATGCAAACTTATTAAATAAAACTTTATAAAATATGAAAATGCATAAAATCACCATTCCTGCCTACTATTATTTTTATATATCGTCTACATAACTTTTTTCATGTGTATATTTTGTTTGTTGCGCACACACATTTACCAAATGCGTGCTGTCAAGAATCGCTTAGGATAAAGAGTTAATTATATCGTGTAACAGGTATATAAACGGTGATATTACTTTCACCTGTCATAGTCGACGATTGAGACGTTGCCACAAGAAAGTGGCACAATCGATGGACCGTGAACGCTAACCCTTTGTCGATCAGCGTTGAGAGTGTGAATGTTTTCATTCTGCATCCATACTTTATATTTGATAAATTAAAAATTTTAAAAACCCCCGACATTCGCCATTTTGTGGCGGCGGCCATCTTGGATTTGTATAGTGCTATTCTACTAGTCAAGCCCTTTCATTTGATACCCATATTAAGGGAATTGTGAAAAATATGTAATCCGCCATTTTGTAGTGGCGGCCATCTTGGATCGATTTTCATCAACAACAGCTAACAACAATATCGACATAGCTAACAACATAGCTAGCTAGCTAGCGACATAGCTAACACATAGCTAACAACATTATCGACTATTTCACCTTTCAAACAAAAAAAACCGCATTCAAATCGGTCCACCCGTTTGAGCGCCACAGGGGAACAGACAGACACACACAGACACACACACACATACACACACACACACACACACACACACACACAGACACGTCAAACTTATAACACCCCGTCGTTTTTGCGTCGGGGGTTAATCTGAGCCTCGAATGGATCTTTTGACGTGAAAATTTTCATAATCGCGTTAATTTTATTATTGTTTACGGGAAAGTTCTATAAACTAGCGGACCCGGCAGACGTCGTACTATCCGGTGACGTATCGACATCAGCGCCACTTACTGGGTTGGACCCAGTAAGTGGCGCTGTTTTGTTTTCAAATCATCCAGAAAACCATTGAAATATACACACAAAATTTCATCTAAATCGGTCCAGCCGTTTAAGAGGAGTTAGGTGACAAACACAGAAGAATTATATTAAGAAGATACAGAATCATAACAGCTATAGCAATTGAGGTCGGTTTATGCCTCACTATAGCTCACAAGTCACAACAGGTCCAGGGTCTCTAGTAATGAGCTCGTTTTAGTTTTCGTCCCGTTCACGAGCTCATGAATAAGGAACCAGGCGGGCATACCTACACTGACTAAAATCGTGCTCATGACCAATTGTCATAATTGAAAACAAGCGGATACCCGCGACTTTGTTCGCGTGCATATTGATTTTAAAAATACCGTGGGATTCATTTTGTTTTTCCTAAGCTCCTTTGAGCTCATTGCTAAAAACTGTTAAAAGTTCACTGGCGGATGTTTAGGTAGATCAAAATGTAAACATCCGCCAGTGAAAGTCCCATCAAAATCGATCCAGCCTTTTAGAGATTAGCCGGTAATAATCTATAAAGTATCTACTTTCTAACAAAAAAGAATGAATGAAATCGGACCACGCGATGAATTACAGCTAATTACACATTTTGACTTTTATCCCCTCTTCCAAGGGAACCGTGCTAAATTTCGGGATAAAAAGTATCCTATATGTTACTCCGTAGTATGAACTTAAATCATACCAAGTTTCATTTCAATCCGTTCAGTAGTTTTTGCGTGATGCGCGCACAAACATACAGACAAACAGATAAACAGACAAACAGACAAAAATTTCAAAAATAGCTTTTTTACGTTCTATTACTTATCCATAACATCCTCCAGTTATTATTTTGCAAAAATCTTTAATGTACAGATACGGCAAGTCTACGATTTTATTATATGTATAGATAGATTATTAACCAAAAATATAATTATTACTTCTATAATATAATCAGTATAAAATAGATAATGTGGCCAATTCTTTCACAGTGCTCACTGCGGAAAAGGATAGCAATAGATTTAGACCTGTCATTTTAGTTTAGTTTAGAGAATTGTGTACAACAGAATTAGCCACATTGTACAATATTATGCCACACGTCTCAACCTTAGTTCTTACTTAATAGCTGGTCAAATGCGCCTCATAAGGTAGGGTTCCGTAGCTATGTTTAAAAAAATGTCGTACGGTTAACCAAAAACATATCATGTAATAATTAGAAATTAGAAATAGAAAATATTATTTTTGTGAATTTTTCTCTCATGATATTGTTTGTTCCAAGATTACACTGCAAGTAATTACAAGTTTATGTAACTATTTATTTAATAGAAATGCAAATTAAAAAGTTTCTATATAAAACGGCTGTGACAAACAGACGTGCAGACAGGGGGACTTGACGAATCTATAATTTGAATATAACGATACAGTTTGATTGTCAAGCATTTATCTGCCTAAATTTTTTTCCCATCAAAATATGTTGATTTAATTTTTATAATGTGTGTAACGAAATTTTGATACTTATACGTGTACTTAATTTATTTACATACTTATAGCTCTAGAGTTATATGGTTACCTTCGTTGTTTATGACGCTTTATCCTTTTATGGTTTCGTTGCACCACATCGCTCGGGCAAAGAATTCGTGACACGCCAAAGTAAACATTTTATGTTTGCGGTCGAGATTGGATACGATCTTATGTCCTAATTACAAAACACCTGGGCCTCGTGTGAAAATATTTGAATTATGTATTTCTGAATGCAATAGTTACCTATCTAAATTATTTCTGATTGGGGAAGTATTAGCTTGGTTGTTTTATAATATTATAGAAAAATATTCAACATGAGAAACATATATGTATAAATACAACAATCAACATATATTATGTATAATTTTTACGAGTTATAAATGAATCATAGAACGAAATGTATATGTAGCTCTTGGATGGAATTTAACCTAGATAAAAGACAGACACACATGGCATTTTAAACAGGTTTGTTTTTAAGGCCTATAGACATAGTTTATGTTACAATTTCCATTACACATTGTTCACCAAAATTGCAAAATAATAAATTATTCACAAATAGTTTCATTACAAAAACAACATAACGGTACATACTCGTAGTTCTCAACATTTTTACTAACAGGTTGTTTATATAAACACGGTTAGTGAATTTGAAATTTTGAAGTTTTCTGGTTAATCGATTAAACTTTGAAATATTTATCGATTAACCAAACTTGTACTTAATTATGTTTGGTTTGGTCTAATCTGTTGCATAAATAAATTTTTATAGACAATAATATAAAATAATTATTAATCTAGGTTTATTCATTACTATACATTATTAGCACGATACGATTATTTATATTAAATTAGAAACAATTAGCGTTAACAGCATGTTGCACATCAACTTATGTAAAATATTACAATAATAATTAAAAAATAGTGAGTTACTTATATTATGACGCTAATCTTATACAACAAACATAATTATGACCCAAATACACAATAGGTAGGTTAGGTACATATTCGTCGAATGGAGTAGAGAGGAAGGAGATAGCTGAAGATTATCAAAATACTTCTGATACTGTTAAAATAGGAGTTAATCGTAAATAAAAATATTACTTAATAATAATACTAAATTATACTTAATAAGTAGATGTTAGTTAATTCTAATAGGTATTGTATCTAACTCTGAAATTATTAGCGCTAAAATGACAAAAATATTTATATATTTAATATGTTATCTATTAATTAACTATTCTAATAACAGAACTTACGTTCAGCTTTGCGTTTGATCATGTCAAGTCTGGTGGTAATTGTTAAAAATCTACAAGAGGAGTATGGCAACAGATCATTTGTGCTAACTCGATAAAACTCTACAAAATTGACAGGTCTAAAAGTATAGTGCTATCTTTTTAACAATGTTTACCGCAGGAAAAGGATAGCACAAAGATACTTTCAGTCTTGTCAATTTAGTATATTTTGAGATTATGGAAATTCGAATAAACACCAGTGGCTTGGAGGGAGAACCCAAATCTGTGTCAAATTAAATAATATTATGCTAGTGGTCAGTGGAATGTGACCATATATGGAGATTATGAACATTTTAAATAGTGGTATACGTCACATTAAGAATACCATAAGTATCTATTTCATGTTAGATCACTTTTCTTCCCCGAATGTTTTCTAATTTGCCTTAACCGGGAAATGGAAAACCAAAACTATGCTATAACCAAAACTAATGCAACCAAAGCTTTTACTTGGTAGGCAAGAATTTGCTTTTATCAGCCAAAGTAAGACATTACTTATCATATTGTTATTATTATTGCTGGCGGCTTAGACTCTGTCAATAGAAAAAAAAAACCTTTCAGTCTGTACGTGTTTTTCCACAACATTATGCTCGACAGTGCAGTTTCACAATTAGCGGTTTATCTTTTCCCAGAACTACCATTTCTCGTACGTCGAAAGTAATAAAAACCTTAAGTTGACACTAACCAGTTTTAGCTGCAACGGCTGATTTCAGAATGTAAAATTAATATTTATTTAGTAGAGAAATCCAAGAATTACTACTTATCTACATTTTTGTATAGGTTGTTCTTTCATTAATTTTAACTGAAATTATTAGGAAGAAGACTCGATATTTCGAAATTACACAATTTTAACAAGAAAAACATGTAGGTTACAACCATAAGCAATAATATCTAATTGCTGCACGTTAGTATTTTGAAACAACCGTAGATACATGCCCGTATGTACTCGTAAGTTACGTAAAGTTATTGCATATGGTAAAGCCGAAGTGAAAATGTGAAAACACGAACGTTCGCCTTACACTAACTACGGTATGCATAACGTTTCCTCAGATGCCTTTTAAGTCCTTGCAATAATTATATTATCGCGCAACGATGTTAGCTGTAATTGAGAAACTAATCTAAGTGATTCAAAGGGAATTTTAATTTTATGAGAAACAGGAAAAGTATACCTAAGTTACTTTAAACTCGATAGATCCTACTAATATTATAAATGTGAAAGTGTGGATGTTTGGATGTTTGTTACTCAATCACGCCGCAACTACTGAACCGATTTGGCTGAAATTTTGAATGGAGATAGATTATGCCCTGACTTAAAACATACTTTTTATCCTGAAGTCGACAGTTAACGCGGGATTTTGAAAAACCCGAAATCTATATCTACAGCTATAGATAGATTACTATAGCAAACTTCTGAAACTGAAAGTAGGTATAAAGGTTAAAAAAGGGAGCGGGAACGGGAGCCGGAAATCCACGATTCCCTCAGGATTTGTGAAAAATTGAAATTCACGATCAAGCAGTTGCATAATGCCAACAAAATCAATCGCTCATTATTATGAGTCTGAGTACGTGAAGTGTCAAGGACCTTAGGTAACAAATCTTGCACAGCATCCAGTCTATACCCATAACGTTATAAGTATGTTATAAGTTATTTTTTATATTCCAACTAGTTGAAATTATTTCATCACGCAAGAGATAATAATGAGGAGTTCATATGCATAACTGCCAGTAAACCCGGTGTGATCGAAGTCGAACACAATAATTGGTGTGGCCTCATTTTTTAATGATACCCATTGCTATGAATTGAATAATTGATATCACGAATCGTTTCTCTAGGCACCAATAAAGATTTACTCACGTCGTGTGCAATATCGTCGATAATGGCGTCGTGCGGCAAGTCGGCGGTCATCAGGAGAGCGTGGATGTCCTCAGTCTTGAAGCTCTCCATGTCGGCCTCGGCGAGGTTGGCGTCCAGGTCGCGGGCGATGTCCTTGTAACGTGAGGCGAACTCGAACCGAGACGTGAGGTCGCTTATGCCCTTGTAGGACGCGGACACCGAGGACAGTACCGAGATGTGGTGGCACGATCCGTCCCGAAACATCGGACTGGAAAGATACAATAATAATTATTAGCTACGTTAACTAATTGGGATTTAGGCGGAGTGAGCCGTTCGCGCGGAACAAGGGCGCCAATGTTAACCTTTAAATGCTTTACGTAACAAATATCGTTTACACAATCTGACCTTTAAGTATAAAGGATCGAGTTTGCCTATAAAGTTTAAAGAATAGGCAATTTTCTTTACAATACCCACTGCTTCATTCGCAGATTTCAAACCTCTGTTATGTTAGTTTGAAGTCGTTCATTTAGTATCTTTCAATTAGAAGCGGAACTTCGAAAGCACATCTCCGCCGCGGAACTACTCGTATAGCAGCGGAACGAAAGAGATATTTATTTATTTATTTATTATTCATGTACCAAATTAGTTACAAAAACATAAATAGAGGATGTGGACATAGGCAAAGCTTATCTCTACAAGAGATTTCTTCCAGCTTCCTAAGATTGTGAGTAAGGTGTAGTAAGTGGTAGTGTAGTAAGTAGATACATAGATGCATAGTCAAATATCTGCGCTGGAACAGGTTGTTAGTGTCGGTATAGTTTTGCAAGCTTTAATATGCCAAACAAAAACAAGAAACCCTAAGAAATAGAAACGGATCGAAGCGATACTCGTTTCATTCTCGCGCGTTCCGTCCGTCCTTCATTACATCGCAGTCCAACATCGAATTTGTCATCGAATGAAACAAAGGATCAGGAGAACTTACTTATAATCGAGCAGCCATAAGTATCCGGAGTTGTCGCAGTGTGCGTCGAGCTCATCGTGCGTGGAGTGCAGGCTGCCGGCGAGGCTGGTGTTGCTGTTGCAGTCCTCGTCGGCGAGGCCGGGGCTCGCCGCCTTCAGCCCCAGCCGCGGCGGTGGCCCTGGAACACGGAAACACCACCCGTCACTCAACCGCGCCACAAATATTCACCGAACAGACCGACTCGTCAATCAACCGATCGCGGAACTAAATAACAATGGGGAGGGATGTCCGCGAATAAGAATAGTAACGCCACAAAAATGTAAACAATAGTTATGATGTAAAACAGTTCAACATTTAAAATGTCTAACAACAAGTATAAATTTAAAATTTTAAAAACCCCCGACATTCGTCATTTTGTGACGGCGGCCATCTTGGATTTACAATAGTGCTATTCTACTAGTCAAGCCCTTTCATTTGATACCCATATTAAGGGAGTTGTGAAAAAATATGTAATCCGCCATTTTGTAGCGGCGGCCATCTTGGACTGATTTTCATCAAACATAGCTAACAACACTCTCGACTTTTTCAAACCTTTCAAACAAAAAAACCGCATTCAAATCGGTCCACCCGTTTGAGCGCCACAGGGGAACAGACAGACACACACACACACA
Organism: Melanargia galathea; assembly: GCA_920104075.1. Classification (NCBI taxonomy): domain Eukaryota; kingdom Metazoa; phylum Arthropoda; class Insecta; order Lepidoptera; family Nymphalidae; genus Melanargia; species Melanargia galathea. The sequence goes on along the minus strand of OV049869.1, from coordinate 11,703,148 downwards.
CACACACACACACACACACACAGACACGTCAAACTTATAACACCCCGTCGTTTTTGCGTCGGGGGTTAAAAACTGATTTTGGGGAGAACTGAAAGCAATAATGTGTCTGCTGATCAAGTGTCGGACGTGCACACTAGTCCGCTCCGCAGGATATATTATAGTGATATATGAGGAGATATAGTATAATATAGGATTGTAGTCCTACATGACCGGAGAGATCAGGCGCAGAAACGTCTTTACGTGCTCTCCTAGGCACGGGTTTATAACCGCCACAAACTTGGTTTTGAAAGAAAAGAAAAACGCAATAACTTATTTTGCCACGATTCAGGACTCGAAGACCTACCTCATCATGATTCGCAGCGGAATAAGTTGTATGCTGCATAAGGCACTAAAACTCAACGTAAAAGACCATAAATTGTTAAATTACTTTCTCATGTTGTAAAAGATTTTTAGTTGAATTACTAAAACGTAGGATTCTCGTCCCCTACACACAAAGCGTGGGTGAGGTAGGATACAGCATTCCTTTTATGGAAGGTTGATGCGCATCCAAGGGACGCACGAGGAAAATTATTGTAAGTATACATGGAAGCGTCAAGGAACACATTCAAAAATACTTTCGAAGATCTTCGAAGTCTTGCTCGACCTATTGTGACTGGATACAATCAGCTTTTGTATTTTCGGGGTCAATAATCGTCACACAGTGTAAGGTGATCAGTGAGCTAATTGAAGCAAGTTAGGAAAAAATGTGACGCAAGTGTGACTCAGCCGTGATACATCGCGAGAACAGCCACCGACTAGGTATGGCCTCACTATTGTTCTCGCCTCGCTATTATAATCCATTGGGTTAAAATAGGCCGTGAGGAACAAACTTCAGACGGGCGTCAAAAAAGCGCTTCCACGTCATAATGATTATGAAAACGTAAACCTGGAACTATTTCACATTTTAAGTTTATCTCTTTTTAACCCCCGACGAAAAACGACGGGGTGTTATAAGTTTGACGTGTCTGTGTGTGTGTGTGAGTGTGTGTGTGTGTGTGTCTGTCTGTCTGTTCCCCTGTGGCGCTCAAACGAGTGAAACGAGTGGACTGCCACCACAAAATGGCGAATGTCGGGGGCTTTTTAAATTTTTAATTTATACTTGTACCTACTCTCATTGTATTACCGTAAGAGTCCCGTCATGTGATTAAGACAGCGATATTATTGTAGAAGCAGGTTCAGCGCCAATTAACTGAATTACAAGACTGGTTCTTCTTGTACACCAGTCAGGTGGAGGCCATTTTCCAGGATATTACTGACTCTAGTTATATAACAACTCTCTACCTATCACAATTCCTTACTACATTGGATGCACGCTTATTGTTACAAGTATTGTTTATATTTAAAATCTAATAATGTAGATATTTTTAAATGTATCAATGTAATAGCTCTAAATAATTATAAGTAAGTAAGTACCTAAGTATTTAATGTTTTATAATTTACGCGACTGCTTGCCTTTTAAAAAAGCGATAAGGTCAAGATTAAAATATAGTAGATTGCCAGTCGCAGTCAGTTGGTCCTAATTGTTTGGATCAAACGATTGTAATTTGTTACACGATTCGGATATGACATTCGATTGTTACCATAAAAACCCACTCAAAAAGAGCATGACAAGGCCATCTCTTAATTATCATTATGCCTATTTCAAGAGCAACGGCTCTATACTTCGACTTTTAATTGTATGCAGTAATGTGAAGTTTCGTGGGTTGTCACTTTTTAACGAAAATAAAATAGGGATGGGGTACAGGTGATTGATTTGAATCATTCAATTATTTTATTCAAATTAAAGTTTTTATTTTAAGTAATTATTATATTTTATGTACAAAAGTTACATATATATATTTATATATACAGTATATATATAAATACGTATATCTTTAATATATAAAACAAAGTCTCGTTTGTTCGAACACTTATAACTCGAGAACGGCTGGACCGATTTTCATGGTTTTTGATTTGTTGTATTTGTCTTCGTCCCGAATAGCAGAATAACTGTTAAAATATTGGAAAATTGACGAAAAAATAAAAGAAAAAACATTTTCCCATACAAAATGTTCATGGGTTTCGTAACTGTCAAACATTGAATGTTCATCCTGTCGATACGGAACTCTCTCACCCGTACCGATATAATTCTTCTGTACTTTTTCCTAAAGGGCTGGACTGATTTGGATGAAATTTTGTGTGTATATTTCAATGTTTCTCATTTTCACTGAAATTCTTACGCGGTTTTTTTTTAATAGAAGGTAAAAATGTATCCTCAGCATGCGATGTACTTGGCTGAGCATTCATTTTTTTATTTTATTGTGCTTTACAAAACCAAATGGCAAATTTTACAAAAATAATGAAAACCAAACACAACGTTACAAAAACTTAACAATTGGTAACAAATATAACGCGCAGTAGGCAAAATGGAAATAGTCACACTCAGAACGTAGAAATGAAAATGGACAGTGAAAAATGAAAATGTCGAATGACAAACGAGAAAAATGGCGACAAAATAATATTCGCCGAGCGTCAGTGTCAACAGCGTCAACAGCAGCCTGAAAAAGCGTAACCTCGGTGTTTAAAAGAATCGACATAAAGAACCTTTTTAAAGGACTGCCTGAAAAAAAGGAGTATATTGTTTTCAGGGTTCATGTATGTTTGTATGTTGTACCATAACTTCTATATATGCCGGAACCGATTTTGATGAATAAGGTAGATATCGTTAGAATCTTTAGCTTATTCTAGGTGACATAGGCTAGTAAAATTTAAGAAAAAATGATGTGATGACCATGGTCCCGCATTAAAGACTAAAGTTGAAAAAAAATAATTAAAAATCAGATTAAGTTCATAATCATTATCTATTTTTTTTATTCAACTACAAGTTAGCCCTTGACTGCAATCTCACCTGATGGTAAGTGATGATGCTGTCGAAGACGGAAGCGGGCAAACTTGAGAGAGGTATGCATACCCCTGATCGGTTTTTACACGGCATCGTACCGGAACGCTAAATCGTTTGGCGGCCGGCCGGCACAGCTTTGCCGGTCGGGTGCTAACCAGCCACGGCCCACGGTTAAAGCCTGCCACCAGACAGGACCAAAGACAATTTAGAAATTATAAAATCCCAACTTGCCCCTGCCGGGAATCGAACCCGGGACCTCCCACTTATAAGCGCTTACGAGCACGAAGTAATCAATGTAAAAATATTAATATTATGTATTGTAAATAAAATAAATAAAAAAAAGACCAAAACCACTGCGCAAGGGAGGTCAAAATCATCTAGAAAATTATAAGTAGATTCCAAAAATATGTAAATATGTTATTATAATGTTAAATATATTTTTTTCTGAATAACTAGTAGGTATTCTTTTAAAAATTTTTTTTTTTTGTAATAAAAGGGCAGTAGCAACTTAGCATGTTAACTATGACAGATATCGTCAACACACATAGGCTGTTATTGCAATAGAAATAGTACTTCTTACTTTTTTTTTCAATTAAAGCTCATATAATTAATTGTACCAATAGGATGCGTTTGCCACAAAAAGTCAAGATGACAAAATTGTTAATTTGGCTTTTATACGTAGGAGCCATCGATTTACTTAATAGATAAATAAAATTATGATGATAATGAAAGAGTAACTTTGAACGAAACTTTTGTGAATGAAATTGAATGAATTGAACGTATCACATCACTATAGAAATGGGGTTGGCAACATTATTTTACGAAATGACATTAGGAAACGTCAGATTACTGCAGATAATTAAAAGTTTGACTATAGGTCTTATTCTTACATTCGTCTGACTACATGCCTATCTATAAGTCCTTGTTTTGAAATGGATCATTCACTCGACAAAAATGTTAAGCTTATTAAGTTCTTTCGCTATTGTTAAGCCAGTAACTCGGATCAATCTAATTGATAGATTTCGCTTATCAATGTCAAGCGACTTAATGAAATCTTATAACGAAAGGTAAAATGCAACATCATAAGTTTTGTTCCGTTAATTCTGTCTTGTATGTCACGTGGACAGACGGCTTAAAAAATACTCTTGGAAGCAAATAAAATGACACAGGGTCGGATTTGTTTTGACGTAAAATCGTAATGGAATTATCCTGAAATTCTTTATCAAACCCATAAAAGACTCAGATTTGCCTTCTGATAACTCCGTAGACAAAAACATGAAGTATTGTAAAAATCGAAATTTTTGACATCCATTTTTTCACATTTTTTTGTCTCCAAACATGTAACTTTTTTGATTGGAGAATAAATTCAGGATAATTCCAATACAATTTGACTAACATCAAATTCAAAGCCAAACTCACTTTTTGAAATCATTATTTAAAATTTTTGCATCAAAAAAACGGGCCCTGTTTCGATTGATTTGCTTCCAATTTTAGTAACTAAGCGGATAAAGAATTACAAGAACAAGTGTGACAGTACATAGTACATACTTATATACTGAAATAATAAATGGCGATATAAACGGCAAGGAGCGAGCTCGGTCCAGGCATTCCATTGCCCGGGGCACGCAGACGCCTGCCTGGGGTGGGCGGACACGGTGCATTAGTCCATTTCTTCAATTTATGCGTCCGAGAAACAAGGCATGCACATCCTGGAGCATTCTGCACAACTGCGCGCCAACATTGACCGTGCAGCGAACAGATGCAAATGGCAAAGGTAAACAACATCTTTATAAACTTCAGTATAGAGTAGCTATGGCATCTAGGAAATGGAAAATGCTTTACGAAAGCAATTGTGGAAACGGCTTTGTTTTAGATTCCGTAAAATGTGTATACGCACATATTTTAAACAGCAAAATATAGTCCACCATTTCCGTAGTAGGTATTATAAAACGTGAATTTTAAAAATTGGTATGTTTTTGTAGATTTCGATATTAATCTACGTAATATAGACAAAATGATTTTTGAATATGCACTTAAACTATTCTCGTGTTGCTATCAATAAAATTTAAAACAGAACGACATTTATGTTTTATTGCATAGGCGAGAGTCGTTACAATCTTCGTTTTATAGCGTTAATAACGAATGAAATGTCTATCTCGCTACAGATTTTTATATCACTATATAAATAATTGAAATGACTGCCTATGTAGTTTTGAAATGAGTCATTAGCATATCACCCAGCTTGTTTATGTTTTTCCACTTAAAATTCATATCAAAAATAACTTCATTGTATAGAAATTCTTCCTTTATTCAATTGATAATAATGTACATAGTTAACCTAAATCTCGAATTCCTATGCCCAATGCCCAATCTCGAATTCCCTCCTATTCAAAATGGTAATCTAAATTCTGTCTGTTTCTTTAGTGTCGTTTCATATTTCCATTAAAACAATGGCAAAACGCCAAATAACCGTGATCCAATCCGTTGTTCCCATTTTATTTCATCACATCGGCAAACTGCTTTAATATATTATTGTGTAAAGTTTTATCCTTGTTAAGTCCAAAAGAAACTGCTATTTTTGTCAAGATATTCCAAGGCAGACATTTTATTTTGGTCCGCTTTACCGAAAGTATTATTTAACAAATAGATCGCAATGAATTATTTTGGGTAAACAGTAAATTCGATTCATCCTATAATGTCAGTAATTCTTAAACAGGAACTTATGTAGGTATGTTAGAGTATAAAAAGTTAAGAGAAAAGTTTAACTAACGACACAATATCAAAATAATATGATGGCATTGGTGCAGCAAAGTGTATGACCTAACCTTATTAGATATACTGCACCTTAAAGGTAGTATTCTCAAACAAAGATAAACTTAGGAAGGAGTAGATTATTTTCATCTGACCACGATGCTCCTTCTTAATGCTTACGCTTTGCTGATACAAATAGTTTTTCTATAACCGGTATAATATGTATGAAGCCTTCGATAAGGTCAGGTCAAAGAAGTTGTGAAATAAGTATTAATGGCTTACCTATCTAATAATCGCATTGGCCACATTTCACAGTTATTTTTGCAACATCCAACGAACAATGCACCGGTGGCAATTTGACCATGAGGCCCGGAAACGAAGGTCGACCGCCTGTGCCACGGTACTTTATTTCTTCTATATAAAAATAAGTATTTAGCTATAGGTAGGTATTGTTAATATTTGTTATCCGGTTAAGTCCGTGGGAAGGCAAAACATACATTTTGATTCACTTCTCAATAAGGGTCGATTCACATTAATGCAGATCGAAATCAAATTAGATCGAAGCAACAATCTGAACTTTACAAATTCTAAAAAGTCAACCTCAAAGTTACCTCCTACCTACCGTGATATTTCTAGAAAGAAGAATCTCCTGAATGCCGCGAACGCACTCGTCTTTTTCCTAAAAATTACGACGTGTATCTATTAGGTAGGTACCTATGTTGTGGAGATAGAGATCAATATGCTAGGTAAGTATGTAAAATTTTAGATTATCGCTTCGATGCGCTTCGACTGTGCACAATGATATTATGTGAATCGACCCTTACGGAACAAAAATGTTTCAATAGAGAAATCTCATCAGTCGTCAAAGTCATTTAACAATTAGGTAGTATTGTACTGGTAATGTGGTTGTTGTCTTAAACAGCATATTCAATAACTTTTTGACTTGATCAATAATATAATAAGTAGTGGTACCTGCATAAAATGCTACAAAAACATAATACTATGATATGCAAATGTCTAAATAATGATTATGAGTGCATTGCTCAGACAAGCCTATAATAAAATTAGCCGCACTTCAAGAAATCAAATTTGTAAAAATATTTTGTATTATAAATAAATAAATAAATAGTTAGTATTTTATCAGAAGTATTCCAAATGTAAGCTAAGCCTTAATTTGTCAACAAGATTGGTAAACATAAAAGAATTGTAACGATTGCGAAGATTAACAGATTGCTTTAAGTTGAGAATGATGCTAACAACTTGAACTAACAAATTAATATAAAAGTAATTATTTCTTATTGCGGACAGCCAATTGCCTCCATTTATTAATTAAGATACCAGTATCGCAATGACTTTAAGAATTTTATATAAGACTTACTTTTATCTTCGGATTTAACTTTATGAAATTGGGATAAAACTGTATACCTAAGCATTATTTAAACCATAAGTAGTTATACTGTATAGTAAGTAGTCAGAATAATATTTGAATCATTCAATGGCGCAGAACCGTCATCTATCTTCTATCTATCTATCTATAATATAATAAAACTGTAACAGATCCAATTCTGTACATTGAAGATATTTTGAAAATTTTTATTGGAGGGCACTCTATAATCGATACTGAAGCCAAAACTGCAATTTTTTTCATTTTTGTCTGTCTGTCTGTCTGTCTGTATCTTGGCCGCGCATCACGCCGAAACTACTGAATGGATTCGAATGAAACTTGGTACGATTTGAGTTTATACTCCGAGGTAGGATACTTTTTACCCCGAAATTCAGCACGGTTCCCTTGGGAGAGGGGATGAAAGTTAAAACGTGTGTTTAGCAGTAATTCATTAACGCGTAGTTCGATTTCACTCATTCTTTTTTTGTTAGAAAGGTAGTACTTTATATATTGTCCCGTAAATATTTCAAGGTCATAGGTTCTTTAGTTCAGAAATGACAGACATTACGACCCTCAGTATCGGGTTCAAATAACATAGGACCCGGATCTTTGAACGTACGGCTTATTTTAAACTGGTGTGCGTTTAGATTTATGTTTGTCGGTCTGTCTATTTGTTTCAGCTAATCTCCGAAATGGCTGGATCGATTTTAACGGTACTTTCAATGGCAGATAGGTGATGTTATAAGGAGTAACTTAGGCTATATTTAGTTTAGGTACATAAAAGAATTATAGGATCCGATCCGATGCTATATAGAAACCTATATCGACGCGAACGAATTCGCGGGGATCAGCTACTCTTGAACAATTTGTATAAATATGTGTAATATTTTTTGACGTTTTGTCTCACCATTTGGACACACTATGATTTTCAAATATTTTCAGTGTTTATATCGTTATTTTAATTAAAAATCTTCACTCCTACAGAGGAGTCCATGTGAACTTTAAGTACCTAGAAAAAGTTGAACAAGGAAAGAACTTGAGTTTTATATTGCAACGGTTAAAATATTTCCGGTGTCATGCATACGCTGTAATTTTTTTCATCAATGTTAAATAATCAGAGCTCAGATCACCTTCACGGTTCAACCGATAAGGAACAAGTTAACATTTCACGGGCAATATACTGCTTTGACATTTTGGTAACCTACAGCCCTACATACCTATCTAGTACCTATTTACACGTATGTACATTAATAGTAGTTTATGAAACGGTTGCATAATAGAGGTTATTAAAACACGAGTGTTAGTTTAAAAAACGAGCCGCAGGCGAGTTTTTTAATAGTATTACACGAGTGTTTTAATAACTAATTATGTAGAGTTTCATACACTACTTTATCTAAGCTCATCAATAGGTGTCTTACGTATAAAAGAAAAGACTAAGAAATTAACAAAATTATTTATTATAATAAGTATTCATGTTTTGGATATTGCAATTTATAAATGTACTCAATTCTTCAGGGGAGAACGTTTTTGCATTTTTTCCCTTAAAGCCCTGCGATTTTCTTTTTAAAACAGCAGTCAGTCTTGTGTATTTAATAATATCGATTTGGTTGTAGATACTCAATATACTTTTGAGCATTGAGTATTTAGCCCATAAGGACAAAGACTTAAATTTATTTGATAATTCTTGGAAATATGCTAGCATTACATTTTCTGAAAATGAAGTGGTTTTTTTCAAAATTTTCCAACTCATAAAATCTTGGTAACATTTATCGTAAATTTTCTTTGATTTTGCTGGCAAAAGATTATTTGTCATTCTCGATGCTATTTCCAGAATGTCTGGTGGAGTTAAATTCTCTTCAGTATCACTGCTAGACATTTTTCCGCGCAACAAAAATCACTTGCAAAATTTTGAGTTACAAAAACTGAATAGTAAATAAATAATAAATTAAAAATTTAAATAATAGGCGCCAAAATTCAATTGTCAATTTCGAATGTGCGGTGCGTGCAGTGCGTCTATGGTCAATTATGGTAGCACTACACTCTGTCCTCTGGCCGCATCTTGCTACCGCCACACTTTCGCAGTAGTAGTAATAGGGTAACTTTGATAGCGGGATAATCATTGTAAGTAACAAAATTAAACTAACTAACTATTGTAAACTAACTATTGTACCTATTTCTTTTAAAATGTTTCTTTTGTTTAATTTATGTTTTTTTGGTGTACAATAAAGTATTAAATAATAATAATAATAAACACCCGGCTCAAAAATACCAGAACCCAGTGCCTGTACTATAATGTAGAAAAAATTATTTTTTAACATTGTTTTGCAATAATTTCCTAACAAAGTAGTGTTATAATTAACTTTTTTAATTTTTTTTTTTAAATATTATAGATGTATGTGAATAAAGTAGTCCAATATATGACACATTTTGATTTCATATTCGGAATTTTATGATATGAGAGTAGATAAAAAAATATTATGGTTTCCTTTTTCCTCCAACTAAGCTGAAATTTTGTGCTTGGATGGAAGCAGGTACGATAGTAGTCTATAGATTTCAGGTCAACTCTAAACAAGTATAAATTAAAAATTTAATAACCCCCGACATTTGCCATTTTATGGTGGCGGTCATCTTGGATTTGCATAGTGCTATTCTACTAGTCAAGCCCTTTCATTTGATACCCATATTGAGGGACTTGTGTAAAAATATGTAATCCGCCATTTTGTGGTGGCGGCCATCTTGGATCGATTTTCATCAAACACAGCTAACAACACTCTCGACTAATTCACCTTTCAAACAAAAAAAAACCGCATTCAAATCGGTTCACCCGTTTGAGCGCTACAGGGGAACAGACAGACAGACAGACAGACACACACACACACACACACACAGACACGTCAAACTTATAACACCCCGTCGTTTTTGCGTCGGGGGTTAAAAACTAAAATATAAGAAGCCTTATAGATAACTCATTAGAGATATGCCTATATCTACGTTTTATGTTGTTTTATCATAAAAAAATTATAAAGATCTACAACAGATATCCTTACCCATCTGTTTTTATCCAAAATGAAACAAAAAAGAAGGTCAGACATTAAACCGTGTAAAATTACTGTTTTGCTGAATTTATAAGGTAACCTTCAATTTTGTACAGCAAACAGTTGATAGATGAACTGTGTAAAAAAATGAGATAATTTTAGCTGCACTGAAGTATTAGGTATTTACTAGTTTTTTTTTAAATCAACCAGCTTGTGAAAATCCCGTCAAAATTGGTTCAGCCGTACCTACGGGCAATTTGACTACAAAAACAATAAGCGGAAAAATTAAAAACTTCCTTGGTGTGCTAACAAAAAAGAGATTTAAACTAGATAATAATATAATGTATCTATATATTTTATTACTCACAATATGCATACAAACTCCTACGCAAGCACTAAAACGGCATATACTTACTCGTAATAGGTAGGTATTACGAATAACTTAGTTTTTTCCAATGCTTCTCCCACACATAAGCCTTTTGCGTCTCCAACGTCCCCATTAATGACACAGAACTTATATCATGTCATGTGGTATTTATATCAAGTTAAACTAATAATAGCCCAGTGTCGATAATTTTTGAAACCAAGAAAAATCACAGTAGGATGAAACCCATTGGAAAAGGAGGAGAATATTATAAAAATAAAAGGAAAAATAATTTACGGGCGATTTGAGCTCGGGAAAAAAAGTGGGGGGGGTTTTAGGGTAAAAAACGGTTTATCTCGATTTCCGGCAAAACTACAAGTCCTATGGAAAAAAATTAAATGGCAAAGTTGTAGGTAATAAAAAGATCTACAACTTTTGTATTCACACTTTTTTCACATAACCTCAAAATTTATGTGAAAAGTTCAAAAAACCAAGTTTTTGGTTTTTTATTTTTATCTTTTACAATAAATATTTTTTTTTTCACGGAATTTGGTAAAAACTTACCTTTTTATGTCCCAAATACACTGTAATTTATTTGATCTGAAATATTTAGTTTTTCTCCTTATTTTTGACTCAATATCGAAAAAACACCTTCACCACCATCAGATTTTTTCAAAAAGTAGGTGTGCGTTTTATTCTTTGAAATCTCTACTTTCGGATGATATAAAAAAATATATATATCACTATAGTTTACATTACACATTACATTACATTATTACAGTACACATTTAATTTTTTTGCATAGGACTTGTAGTTTTGCCGCAAATCGAGATAAACCGTTTTTTACCCTAAACCCCCCCCCCCCCCACTTTTTTTTCCCGAGCTCAGATCGCCCGTAAATTATTTTTCCTTTTATTTTTATAATATTCTCCTCCTTTTCCAATGGGTTTCATCCTACTGTGATTTTCTTTTACTTTTTATTATTTTTAAAGGGATCTACCCCGGTGTATAAAAGGGCGGATTAAAAATAGATCTCGACAAAAAATGACACTGGGAATCGTGAGAATGGTAACGCGTCCGGACTGGTGAGGGGCAACCTTTAACCTGACTAATCTTTCCTTATATAAGTTACTGCTCGGGGATCTGGACCACCAGGGAGATAACTCGTTCGATACTTAGGTTGGAGCCTCCACTGATCACAACACACAGTATGAAGTTTTATTGGTTAATTTTTGTTAGTAGACGGTATTCATAAGTTAAGTCTTTACATGATGCGTGAAGCGAAGTAGTAGGTTACTAAGTACCTCTTCAATAATAACTCCTTGGTAATTCTAAACTAAATACTTTGGCAGTTTTATGGCTTTGGTAAATTGGTCAAAAATAACTGCTTAAAATCCCCTGACTCAAAAAGCAATCTGCGGGATTTAAACGAAAAATAAATTGAAACCTTTTTGCGTGTGCAAATTTTTGGTATTTCGGTTCACTTTTCTATTTTCAAACGACTTAAAAAAAGGTTCTCAATTCAATACAAAGATTTCATTGCAGATTAAATCTCCAATGAAAACTTCGTATTGAATTTGTGAACGATTAGCTTTAGATTGCGTTCCAAGAACTAAGAAGAATAATTATTATATGGTATATGTTTGTGGGCTACCGGGAATAGATGGGACGGAACCTATCTGTGTTTGTAATAAGCTTATACGAATGCTGATGAGTCATTTGATTTCTGCAAGGCAAGTGTTAATGGCCGTATGGAATCTATTACCAACATAGATGAAAATGACCAGTAAATATACATAATACTTATTACTTTTGTAAATATCTATATAGATAGTTACATTTGCAATATTATACAATAAGATGTACATTATTATGCATATTTTCTGGTTCTTAACATAGACGTCTACGTAGGTACTAATCCAACGCCAAATAAGCATTAAACTTTAGAAAAATTATTATTTGCCAAATTATACTAAATCTTCATTATAATTAAAATAATATATGTATGTATCGAATATCGTATACTATTTTATAACTAGTGTGACCTTATCCCGCCATCTTTACTAAAAATATATATTTAATACAAAACCTTCCCGGTATTTTCTACTTATTAATAATAGGTACGTGAATTAAGTAGATTTTTTGAAATTTTAAGTAGAATCTCAATTCTCAATAGAGATATAATGTGCACAAGTGTATGCGCAAATACAGATGCATTGTCTATTTCCTCACTCTCCTCTCCTATGGGACCTATATTCTCTGAGGTACGAGTGTGGCCTATTGTGGAGGTACTATTCTCTGGTACGAGGCCTTAACGTAACCTAACCCAACTCCACGCTGAGTTAGCAACACTAATAATGATTATTACTATATTTTATTTTATACCTTTATTCGAGGTGTATCGCAAAGGTCAAAAATCAGAAAGCAAGAATTTTATATGAAAAGGGTGACTTATTAAATCTGGGTTAGTATAACAAACCAACTCAGGTAAATAACAGAAAACAGCTATGTGGAGCCACGCTTTTCAAGTGCACGCACAATTTCTACCGAGAAAAACAAATAGTAAAATCCAATATTTGCACCATTTTGTTGTGCCTCTCTGCTATAATTTAAGTCCTCAACAGCAAACAGAAAGCACTAAAGTTCGCAAGTACCATCCATTGGTGATATTTTAAACATCGTAAGTAAATGAGTCATAAGAAAAACGAACCGTTCAAACATGGCGGTGACAATAAAAGGAGACGCATGGCGCCGGATAATTTCAGCCAACGAGAACTCAAAATGGAAGAATACTGGTAATATAAATAGTCCTTTCTGAAGCGGCTGTATGACCAATTCTCTAATTTTATAACTTGCGTAGCGTATGTACTAATGTACCCTTCCAAAGCAAAGAGCTTTTATGGTACAAAAACATACACGGAGAATGAGCAAGCGTCTGTTCAAACTTGGCGCGTGGTCTTAAGCCTGAAACACACATAAAGTGCAGAGGCCGATGCGACTGTTAAGCGTCCAACGCAGCACCTTGAAGTTGTATTACAAGTTACATTGCGGAGCACTACACATACATTACATTTAGGAGCAGAGCTCCATCACTCTGCAGTCGCGCGCAAGACGACGTGTGACGTCAAAGAATATGTACTGACACTAGAAGTAAAAAAGAAGCGACACTCACTCCCCCTGCCAATATAATTGCCACCTGCAACATAGAAGTATGCCAAGCAGTATTAAGTATGCGTTGTCCTTTTCAGTAGTCGTAGCCCGTAGGTAATTAATAATTATATCAGTTCGCTTATATAAAGTTTCCAGCGTATGGTGGGTGACGTTCTACATACAGTTTAACCAGTGCTGCAAACTCAGTACGAGTTTGCACATCTCGACAACACAGATACATTTCGAGTATAGAAACTAATTAAAATGAACCTAATTAATCTTGTTTTAATGCTCCATACATCTAAAGCCAGCGTTCCTAGCGAAATCTGCCATATAAAAATTGGCAGTACTGCAGAATAAACGAATTTAAAACAAGCAACAGTAGATACATTTTACTCTAACGTTATAGTGATTTTATATTCGAAATCGTTGAGATAAGCTGCGTTGTGTGCGTCGAGCTTAAATTAGTTCCCTCTGAAATAACAGGTTACAATTTATGTAAGTATTTGTTTGATTTAAACCGATCTATTCTTGCCGTATAACAATACATTTACAAGTAAGCATTCTCGTTATACAAAAAATAGATTCATAAGAGACGTCGTACGATTAATAGACCAAAAATTGGAGCCGGTCGGCGAATTGAGACTGTTTGTCCTTGATTGAATGTTGACTGGTAACGATATGGGTAACTTCGAGCCAGATTGATATAGATATGTACTCGTATCAGAAGGATCTAGATTCTAGAGAGTGTTCTGAAACAGCTAATGTACCTGACTGCTACATTAACATGCATACATGTATGCTAATGACATGATAGGAAAGGAATTCGGTAGTAGTAGCTGTGGTAGTAGGTAGTAATAGAGTTCGAAATCGCAACCAAAGAACTACGGATTGAAAATTCTAAAAATGCAATGGATTTAGAAAAAAAACTTTACGGCGCTAATTACACAGGGTGTCGATTTATCTAAAAATTAAAGCTACAGAGTGACGATCGCATTCACCTCTGATCGGCCGACACTCTTTCGCTTTTGGCTAAAATGCATTGTTAAGCCAGAATACCTACCATAAATTCAGACAATCACCACGATTGAGATAGTAGCAAAGATTTGTACAGTTCTTAGACAATCGATGTACTGAGAAAAAACAGGTAGATTTTTACTGTAAATTAAAATGACCAAATTTACAAAACCTAAATTTTTAGTAGGTATCGCTCACTTCGATAACCGTGACGTAGCAAATTAATGTTTAGAACTTAAAAAACTATTGTGATGACGGACGGGTGTGGACAGAATCGATTTTTTTTTCACGCGTTGTTCAGCTCTAGTCTCTAAAGGTCGGATACGTTAACTGATTAATGAGATAATCGCTTTAATACGACAATGGAGTCTATTTAAAACGTATGTATTTGCGCGGTAATTCTGTTCAGTAGATACCTACCTATAAATACTGTAGTATACGAGTAAGGCAAACGTCCCAATATCCGTTAAGTTTTGAACTTCGCTAACTTTGCATGATTGCTATGTTGAAATTCGTAAACTTACAGTAATGAGAATTATATGACTAAATAGGTAATTTATTCTAGTTTTAGTGTTATTATTTTATTTCAAATTAAAATAAAAGATAATACGTAATAATACAAAAAAATGTGGAAAAGGGCCGATTGTACCAGTAGTCGGCAGATTTGTACTAGTAAACGTTATTATGTCCCGGGATCCGTTAACTTTTATCGCGAATTTGAACTCTATTTCTTGACGCTAAGGTTCATAAAAATCATTATTACAAATCTAAAATACGTAGAGCTCGCAGTAAAAAAATGGGTTTATACCTACTTTTTATCGAAAAAGAAGACAAAGAAATGAAATATATTATTTGAGACATATTTATTATAAAAGTAGTATATATAGTAGTGTATATTATAAAGTACGCTTTTCAATACTTCTTATTCTCTACTAGCTTCTGCCTGCGGCTCCGCCCGCATGAATTTCGGCTTTTCACAAATCCCGAGGGAATCATGGATTTCCGTTTCCCGTTCCTGCTCCCTTTTCCAATCTTTATACCAACTTTCAAGGAAGTTTGCTATAGTAATCTACCTATAGCTGTATCTATAGATTGCGGTTTTGTCAAAATCCCATGGGATCTGTGGATTTTTACAGGATAAAAAGTGCAAACGCATACTCTCTCTCCGGTTGTTCCTTCATTGCTGAAGATCGTGGTTCTGGCATACTGCCCTCGTATGGATTAATTGTTTCCACCGGCTTCTGTTGTTGGCCATTTTAACAGAGTGATAGAATCTACACCTGCTGGATTCTTTCAGCTGGTCGGACCACCTAGTTGGTGAGCGGCCTCTCGCTCTTTTGACCTCCGTGTTGCCTGTCACTATTAACTTTTCTAGGCTATCGTCCCCACGCCAATTGATGTGGCCGAAATATGAGAGCAATCGTGGGTAGCATATGGAGGAAAGCCGAGCAGTAATTCCGAGTTGTGAAAGAATGGACACGTTTGTGCGCTTGGCAGTCAACGGAATCCGCAGCATCCGCCTCCAGCACCACATTTCGAACGCATCTATTCTTTGCTTTTCTCTTGCTTTGATGGTCCATGTTTCTACTCCTACATGAAAATTGGGAAAATTAAGGCCCGAACGAGGCGGCTCTTGGTTTGATGCGATATGCCTTTATTCTTCCATATTCCAATTAATCTTGTTATGGCATTTTTCGCCATTGCAATGCGTCTCTTTATCTCTGGCACACAACTGCCATCACTGCAGCTTTGGGACCCAACATAGATGTAATTCTCCACCACATCCACAGATGGAATTATATTAGTATTGGATAGCTTACCGGTGCGGTCAACTATCATCAACTTGGTCTTACTCCTGTTGATGGTCAGACCCAAATCCATACTTTCTGCTTCTATTTTTTGTAAGAGTTCCTTCATGTCGTCCATGGTGGTGGTAACGAGCACTGTATCGTCGGCATACCGGAGGTTGCATATTCTTTTTCCCCCTATTGGAAATCCTTTCTCCCAGTTCTCCATTGTTTTGCGAATTATGTACTCGCCGTAAATGTTAAACAACATGGGTGAGAGGATACAACCCTGTCGTTCGCCTTTCTTGGTAGGAAATACATTAGAACATTCGATGTCAATCCTTACAAATAAGCGGTTGTTGCAGTATAAATTCAGGATAAGACCAACAAGATGTTGTGGCACTCCCATTTCTGACAGTACCATCCATAACTTGCTCCACATTACACAGTCAAAAGCCTTGCTGTAATCAATGAAGCACAGTACAACAGGACTATTGAACTCCCTACTCTTTTCTATAATCTGCCTGATGTTGAGGATTTGCTCTCTTGTCCCCTTTTCTTTAACAAATCCGGCTTGTTCTTCAGGTATCTGGCGATCAAGATAACTTTTTATTCGTTGATTGATCACATGTAATTTCGAAATAACTACCTCTAAGCTCATATGGTTTTTTGAACTGTACCATAAATGAATCACACGTTTTTAAAATTTTTGTCTGTCTGTTTGAACGGGCTAATCTTCGGAACGGCTGAACCGATTTTGACGGGACTTTCATAGACAAGTAGAAAATTAATCAAGGAGTAACATAAGCTTTTTTAACCGACTTTCAAAAAGGAGGAGTTGTGGTTTTCTACCTATGTACAACAATATCTCCGAGATTTCTAAACTGATCTGCGTAATTTTTTTTTAATCGATAGAAGACCTTTGCGACACTGTTCCATAAAAAATTTGGATTCCGACTCCTCAATCCTGATGTTGTAGGGGACCTAACCCCCATAACTAATGAGATTTAGAAACTGTCGGTTATTTAAATTGATATTTGAGGTACCTATCAATTAAAGACTTTATCATTGAATGAAGTCGAATACATATCCAACTCCTCAACCCTGATGCTATAAGGAATTGCACTCCTAAATTGTGGGAATCCCGCGGCATTTTTCGATTGTGGGACGGGTTTACTACAGATAGTAGCCTATCTTTTTGTCCTGGAAAATCAAAATTTCCCACGGGATTTTTAAAAACCAAAATTCACACGGGCGAAGCCATGGGCATATTCTAGTTATTCAAATAAAAATCCCAAGGAAACTAACTCATGTTGGTTCCCTTGGGATTTTTATAAACCTAAATCCACGCGGATTAACTCGCGGGCATCAGCTAGTCTAATATATTTAAACAAGTATAAATGCATTATTGCATACAAAAATATACGCTTTTTTAGAATTAATATCGTAGTAATATAAGCTCTAATGACCTTATAATCACGGGCCTGTAATATTCATTTTATTTATAAATAATATAGAAATCGTACAGAAAAACGAAAAAGTTTTAAGGGAAAATGAGACCTATTTCAAGGCAATAGAGATGTAATAACGGGTTTAGGTACAACAGATATCATCGGGTTGATGCATGTACCAAAATCCGTTATAAAAATAACGGATTCTGGGTCAAGTAGGGATTTGTGAGTACCAATAGATGTAACATGCAAAAATAATTACATTTCGTTCAGATTCACCGCTATTTAAAAGTTATATCGATAGACAATTTACTCAAATATTTTAGTAAATTAACACTTTAACCGTATTTTTATACGCAGCAGCATGGGAACTAAACCCTGATGACGTGGTGGTAACGTAGTTCAGTGACTGAACTTTGAATTTTCTAAATATTTTCGGACAGGTCACTTTTGTTGTTGTACAGTTTCAACGCCCTTAAACTTTTTGATCAATTTTGCCATTAGAATAGTAAAAAATATTACCCAGAATGTATTGCCATTCAAATAAATTTTATTTAGTATTCGTACAAATTTTAAAAATTAAAAAACTGATCAGTTATCGGGTACTGGGACACTGACGGAATTGCGTACTCTTACCTTATATACACTTCAGGGTTATTTGCTGTACCAGTGATGATTCTAGCAGTTAGAAGCGATTCAGGTCCAAACGTTAACTTCCTTTTAGGAACGACCACTTAAATTGAGTTGGGTTTCCTTTATTGCCTTTGACGTTTATAATGTAGATTAGGCACCTGTAACCATTTTTTTTAAATACCTGTAACCTACATAGTATATTCTTACCTATACTTCCATAGGTGTAAATTACATGATATTAAGTCTCTTTCTACAACATAAAATGTATTTTTATCAAACTTACTGACGCCGCGACATGAATTTAGGTTTTTTTAAATCGCCTGGGGATTCTTTAATATCCAGGATTAAAAGTTTATTGGCTATTTTAATTCAAAAAGTTTAGCAAGCGTTCATACCTACTCGTACCTACATTCCTAAACACGAATAAAGCCTTCTGTGTACGGTAGATAGAGAAGCGTAGTAAAAGCACCTATGCAACATTATATTTTTTCACAAGAAGCTCCCTCCGCATGTTATATCTGTTACATTCCACTAGTACGATCGATGGAATTTATCGTCTATGTCTATACTACTGCTTATTATATAATTAACGATACTGTTGATAGTAATGACAGCTGCACCAAACAACGGACGCCTACGTGCGGAACAGAAATTATCCTAACGCTAACAAATGTCTATCGTGACTAGATCGTAACTCAGTTTTTATTTACGAAATGAACGAGCAGAGATATCGGAACAAAACGACCCTCTAAAAAACCCTCTTACGGCAATGCAAAAATGGCGATCGTCTTATAATAGGGTACTTTCGTTAGTGAAAAATAAATTATGAAATTTGATAAAAATAAAAATTTATGTAGAAATATACTTAAATATTCTGATTTTGAGTCATAAAAGCACATGATTATTTTATTAAATTAAAATTAAAAGTCGTAATTTCCCATCTGTATATCACGTGACCTAAAACACGAGCCGCCTTGTTGTGACGTCATAATGATAGAAAATACTAATATTAATCTGTGGTCATATAAGCAAAAACTAATATTAATCTGTGGTCATACAAGAAAGATAGAACCTATGGAATCTAAGCTCCAAACAAAAAAGGACTGTTGATATTTTTTAATATAGTATTATATAAATAAATATTTTCGATATATCTATATTTTTAAATATATCGATATCGGAGTTCGATATACCGAAAAAAATATCGATATTTCGATATATCAGCTTTATTTAAAAAATCGTAAGTCACTTCAAAAATGATTACACAGTTATATTATAGTCCAGTATCTTTATCAAACAAATTAAATTATAAATATATATATATGTGTTAGGTTATAGTTCTTAGTAATTATTTTATTAAAATAAGGTACAATATGGCCTGTTCCCGACACTTATCAGAAGGTAGTGCTTCTGATAAGTGTCGGGATAGCCTAAACGTAAGTTTTGTCACTTCCTTACTTATGTCAAGTGACAAGGACTATAGTTGTGAATAAGCTATCCGACACTTATCAGATGGTGGTGAAACAGGGCCTTATACCAATATTTTTAAATGACGTTATCACGTAAAATATTCATCCGTAAGCCGACTTGACAGACAACTAATGATGTTTACAAAGATGTTTTAACATTCTGGAATTCGGCAGAACAGAAGTCTGGGTTACATGCAAAAGTTGTTGCTTCAGAGTACAATGAACTTTATGGTTTTTGTCTATATGACCATAGATTAATGATTAGTATTAACTATCATTATGACGTCAAAACAAGGCGGCTCGTGTTCAAGGTTACGTGATATACAGATTAACGATTACGACTTTTAATTTTAATTTAATAAAAAAATAATGTGCTTTTATGACTCAAAATCAGAATATTTAAGTATATTTCAATATAAATTTTTATTTTTATCAAATTTCTTAATTTATTTTTCACTAGCGAATGTACCTATTTATTACCACAGAGGTATCATCATCATCATCATGATCAACCCATTACCGGCTCACTACAGAGCACGGATCTCCTCTCAGAGTGAGAGGGCCTTGGCCATAGTCCACCACGCTGGCCAAGCGGATTGGTAGACTTCACACACCTTTGAGAACGTTATGGAGAACTCTCAGGCATGCAGGTTTCCTCACAATGTTTTCCTTCACCGTTAAAGCGAGTGATATTTAAATTCTTAAAACGCACATAACTCCGAAAAGTTAGAGGTGCGTGCCCGGGATCGAACCCACGACCTCCGATTAGAAGTCGGTCGTCCTAGCCATTAGGCTATCACAGCTTTATCACAGCTTTTTGTATCTACATTTCGATATCAAACTATCGATATATCGTCCAAAAAATATTAGTAATAAAGAAAAAGTAGCCCAGGTGAATGACTTTATCTTCACTACAATATTTAAGGCGCAAACTCCAGTGTTATATAGAATACATTTATAACCTTCTTGTATATCATTGTTACGTCATGAAATGGCTGACTTATTGGCTGACAGCGTTTTCGCGGCATTAAAAAATGTTTAAAATTTAATTTAATTTTATGGCATGAACGCGTGTTTATTTTGCCGAAATATATTTTTTGTGGCTTTTTATTAACAAAAACAACATTTTGAAGTGCTTTTTCAAACACAGTAGAATACCCTATTATTGAAATTGCAGAAAGTCACAGGAAAGTCAAGTCGTCGTGTAAAAGGTTTGTATAACTGTGGACTAAAATATTATGGAGTAGATAATAAAGTATTTCACAAATCTTAAACAAAGATAGACACACAGTACCAGACAATATGGATTTTCAAGATTACCTATTTAATTTAATTTTTTTCAGTCTGCCGGGCGTTCAGATATAATATGTAGATATACTTAGTTAATCGTAATACCAAAACGGCTTTTTGGTATAACTGTGAATGCTTGGCGCCCGATACGAATTCTAGATAGGTACCTGGTACAGTTCGAGTCCGCACAAATTGACAGCTAAGCCATTACAGATAAACAGAATTAATGGTATTACAATAATGTGGACCGTTTGATACGATATAGCTCCGAGTTTCCCATTTATGTGTCAATAACTGTCGCACTTATAGTTAAAGGGACACTGTGATATTATCTTATCTCATATCATGACATTACCATACGAACAGCTTAAAAATTCATTTTTTTACAATCTAACATCGATAGTTTTCTCTAAGTGATTTATTCTCTATGTTTACAGTTTTCCAACCTTGATTAAATCGTCTATATAAGAGCAATATTATTCAAATCAACCTTACGGTATTGTTAACTGCACAGTTCATTTTTAAAATTAAGTAGGTTTATAAAAAGCTGGGAAATTTACATAATCATATTTAAGTCTTCGAAATTATTACCGAATTAATTAGATGAAGCATTTATATCATAATGTTTTTCAACTAGATCTTCATAAACTTGATGTTAGAAAAATTTAATAAAGTATTTATAAAACTAAGTAGATGCCTGTATTCTCCAATGAAGCAATATCTTATATTCTGAAGATCACAAAACTGATACACATTAGCAAAAGTCAACATGCACTCGACCTGGGCAATCAGGGTTTTAGATCTAGGTATCCACCTTGGGCTAGAGCTCTCTTTAATTTATTCAAAGAGGAAATGTACGATCACACACAGTTTTGCAATAAATTTTGTTAGTAAATTGTACTGTACATTGTAATAAACAAAACTTTAAACGCGAAACGAAACAAGATTTTTTTTTTCACAATTTTGTTTTTAAATGAAGAAGAGTAATTTTTAAGAAGGTAATGAGTAAGAGTAGATTGCCAAATGTCAACTTTAAAACAAAATTAAACAGCAAAATGCTATTTTTAAATACAGATGTACGGTTAATGATGTAGTAAAAGTTGATACGACACAAGCTGCAGTTGCCCGAGTGAGTTTGGATTTATTTGGTTCATATCACAGATATAAATATATGTACGCTTGATCTAAAAACTTCATATTATAATAGATATTATTGTTCAATGTTTTCATTATAAAAGGGCGACTAGTATAAAATGAGTAGTGCATGATCAAGATATTATCAAATATTTTCCTGCAAACTGAGCGCTAACCAATCACTCTGTGGTTTATTAAAATATAGAGTTAACTAGCACGCGATCGTCATAAGGTAGAATTTTGAATTTTAAAAATATTTACATGACAAAATCGAGTTTAATGTGGCTGTCTCCAGAAAATGTTACGTCGACATAAATAATAATAATGATGCAAACATCGCATTGCTAGTGAAGAGACTCTTTACTTGCACTAATGAGACGAATACATAACCTTATAGAATTCAATAATAATGTTGATGTTGCCGAGTATATTTTGTTTAATATGCAGTATAGTAATAGGGAAATCGAGTCATTAGCTGTTCACGCAATTACACGGCCTAACGAATGCCTCGCCTCGGTTAGAATACAAAGCCAACAGATTGGTTTCATTGTACACAGGGTTGCCATACTCACATGACTGACTGACAAATTGAAACACATGTAAGACAAATTGCCTCAATTCAACTTCTTCAATTCATATTACGCTTAACACTTATTTAAAATTGATTAAAATCAATCCAGTCGTTGAAAAGCTTTGAGCGTATAAACAGATGTAAATACCAGATGCGCGTAAAAAATATACTTATGTCTTTGCTGTTACGCAGTCGGGAAAAAATTCTGTCTGTCAGACTCAGTTTAACATCAATTCAAATCATCAAATCAACTTGACTTGAGTTGATAGAGGTTTATAAACATTGAGGGTCTGTTTCACCACCTTATGATACCTAAGTATCGGATAGCTTATTCACAGGTTTTGTCTTTATCACTTGACATAAAGTAAGAAAGTCACAAAACTTACGCATTCATTAGAAGGTAGTGAAACAGGCCCTTAGTCTTGCAAGTAAGTTTAAAAATGGAACTTCTTTTTAAATTAAATTATTTAATTCAAACCATAATATGCAACTAATACTTTTCAATGGCGAAGAGTATAATTACGAGTATGTATGACATCCCTGAACAAACAGACAGCGGCGACGACTCGACCGAATGCATTAACCATGATACCCTTACTACTCCCTGCATAATGACAACTCACATTCTATTGTTTCGACCCACACACACTACAATTGTTAAGTTTTAATAACTCACAATACAAGTTTTATAACTCATTTATGGAGCGAGATGAAAGAGAAAGTGCCTACCTACAATGAGAATGGAAATTGACAAAAATATTGTCTATATTTCAATCATTTTCAGATTTTTTTTCATGTAACTATAATACGTAGATGTAAGTACCTATAAGCTTTCATACTTCTATATGTTCTTATGTTTATACCGTTTATATGTATGTATGATGCATAGCGTTATGGCGTTTCTTTATGTCCAACTATTTGTTTTTTATAATATTTGTAATTTTTAATCATTTGTAATCGTAAGTATGTACCTATGCAAGGCCAAAATATACATCACGGTATAGGTATCTTAAGTACATTTTAACCGTTATTATTGTAAGAAAAAGAGGAAACAACAGACTTGGACGTGATACTAATGTAAACGAGACACCTATAGGTAAAACAATGAGTCATTGAACTCGTATACGTCCCGTATTACAATTACGTATAAACTACAGAATCATGCAAGTGAATCAATCATATACAAACATTGATTTTTATATTTATTATACATATTGTATTATAATTTTTTATTTTTATTTATATCTATAAAAAATCTATAAAAAAAGAAATGTTTGTTTGTTTGTCCTCTACGCGTACCCAAACCATACTTACTTTGCGTGGCATTGCATCGCTTGCCGGGAACAGCTAGTACAACATAAAACGTGGTGCCCTTGACTCAAGCCTGCGGCTTGGCGCCACGAGACTGCCTCCTTGTCGGCGCGGCCCAGCGCGCAGCGCCTCTCTCCTTGATTTTATATATTATAGTATGCAGTTATTACGCCAACCACGGTCCAGCAATTTATTATACGCATGAGGCAAATCACTGTGAAAAGGAACTCCAATTTGCAACTGAATCGCCAATTTTCTCATAGTAAAATTACAATATTTACCTACGTGATGATAGATACTGTCCAATTTTGTAGTAAATTACTTACTAATTCGCACATCTAGTTAAGAAAGTTATATTTTACCTATAAAGTGAGACGATATTTAACCTTGTATGTTTCTTAAACTGAAATTATATTTTACTTTTCCTCAATTACAATCGTATTAAAAGAAGGTAAAAAATAAGGATGAAAAAAATTAATTTTATGACAGAATTATTAAATACATAATATTTAGATGGTAAGCAAAAGTCGTGATATTGATGTGGAAAAATTTAATTACAGAAAATTTTTGCAATGTTGCCAAAATAGACATCTCTTTTAATTTCACTCGTGCCAACTCTTTTAAGCTAAAGCTAGTAGGTACCTCGTCGTTAATAGGTACGTTTTGCAATTAAAAAGTGAATGCCTAAATCTATCGGCAGTAAAACACGCAGATAGAAAGACTAGGCCACAAAAACCGTAACGATGTGTGGGCAATTTAGATGGACACGCTAAAAACGATTAATTTGGGACACCACCGGATAGTGTGTCAAGCGTTTTATGGTTATTAGCTACGTATAGCTAGGTTACTTGTAGTTTAAATATTCTTGAAAACGTTTTAAACCTGCTGTCGATTTGCGAATATTCTGCGATTTTGAAGAAGTCTGTGACAACTGACAATGGCAATACATTTTTACATTGAAAGAAACCCGTGAATAGCGCACTGCCAAATTTTTTTATTCAATAACAAGTTAAAACCAACACAACATTACATAATTACTTTTCTCTAATAATAACATAATACCTTTTAAGTGAAACAATTGTTAATTTGTATTAAACATCCAAAAGGGCGCACAGATGTCAATCTGTTGATAGGGATTTATAAATAGAGCGGCGGCGTGGACAATGGATTCCGTAGACTAGACGCGTTCCATATGGATGCACGAGAAAGGGCATACATGATTGCATTTCAAATGTTTACCCTCGATGAAAGCTGGGACTCATGCGGCTAATATAAACTATTTAAATTGTCGAGATAGAGGTTTATTTCAAACACAGGGAATGTTTATTAAGGAAAGTTATTTTCACAGGTGTATTATACATATTTGCTATAAGAGCATTACTAATATTTAATAAGCCTTTTTCTAACAAAAACAATATTATTTGTAATACAAACTTTGTAAAACAAGTGGTTCTTGTTTTACAAAGTTTGTATTACAAATAATATTGTTTTTGTTAGTATATCCGACATCAAAGCAAATAGAACATCTCCAAATAATAAAACTGTCATCAAAATTCTGTATGAATGATAAACTTTGCTATAAATATTAATTAATGCCAGCTATGAATCGGGTTTATAAGAAGATTTACATCTTTAAAACTGAGAAAGCGTTCTTTGCTTAGTTCCAGAACTTACATGAGAATACTAAATTACAATAAGAGTCTGTGTATTCTTTATGTAACTAACTAGAACAAAAGGCGTAACGTGATATATTATACGTAATTGTATATTAACAATAGTAAGTAATCTATATATCTATATACATATAATAAAATCGTAGAATTGCCGTATCTGTACATTGAAGATTTTTGCAAAATAATAACTGGGGGGTGTTAGGGATAAGTAATAGAACGTAAAAAAGCTATTTTTGAAATTTTTGTCTGTTTGTCTGTTTATCTGTTTGTCTGTATGTTTGTGCGCGCATCACGCATAAATTACTGAATGGATTGATGATACCGAACGAAGTCGCGGGTGTCCGCTTGTAGGTACTAAAATGCGATATACATACATATAACGTCCAATAAACTTCAGTCGTCTGGACGAAGAAGATAATACATGTATGGAAATTATACAAGAGCAATTTATACGGGGATATCTTTTAGACAAGTCAGGACTTAGAAAGCTCTAATATTATATGCCAGCTGATAAAGCGTTATAATGTTAATAACGTTAAACTACAAAAATATTTTTACAGCTCTAAAGTTGCAACTCGTAAAAAGCTTGCACTGTAGTTTTTAATGGTTTTAATTTTATTTTTAAATTACAATAATGTAACAAATATTGTTAATATCTAAATGCGTTTTCAATGTCCTTCAACAGTGAAAGTACGCATGTTGATGAGATCTTTTGGCGATATTTCAGTATCCCAGAAAATCTCTCCAGCGTTTTAAATTTACGACGCGCCTCAACCAACTACCAAAATACTAGCACTTGAAAGAAAATGTGTCGTATCGGGAACACTAAAACAGTGGAGAAGCTAAAATGAGAGTTGAATTCCACGTCTCAACCTTGAACAGTAACGATCGGTCTGGAAGGAAACCCGGAGGCGTAGGTGTTGGGTATATCAGAGCATATTTGAATAGTAAAAGATGCATACGACCTCATCAGAGCGAAACATAAAACTTAATCTTCTTGAAATATTGTACTTAACGACATATTAGGTATATGTATCTCAACGTTTTTGTCAAAAAAAAGTTCAAAATCGTAAACCCGACTAGGTAGGTAGGTACGTCCTATTGATAAAGTTAAAACTTTTTGGATGGTAGTTTAGGTAACTTAATCGCGAAGGTAGTTCAGTAAATAATTAATTAATTACAGAATAATAATAAAAAAACAACCACAACACCTATTAGCTGAAGATCAATTGATGATATTTGTAAGGAAAGAGCGAATTATCTATCGTACTTTGAAATAGAAATGAGACGCATGAAAAGGATGTAACCAATACATTTATTCATAGTCAAGGGGCCATTGTGAGGCACACCATTTTTGCAAGTCAACGGACTGTTACTTATGAATAGATGACCTGATAAAGCCATACTTAGCAAAACAAGTTTTGATGTAGACACCTAGATTTATTTTTATCTTTGTAAGTTTACTGATGGAATTAATTAACTTAAGCCAGGTAAGTTAGTAGAAAAACTGCGTAGTTAATTGCTCTATAGCTGGCTCGGTATAACATAATTTACAGAACTGCCTATGTACTTTTATAAATTACATGGGCATATACGAAGTGACATTGTTAAAGCGTCAACCTCAAAAGCTCCATATTCCATATCTATTCTATTAACAGTAGATATTTTCCTATTTTTAAACAAATATTTTCATGTCTTATCATTAATTTTTTTTTGTATTTCTTAAAATTCTGTATTTTAAGCCCGAATGTATAATACAGCCAGATTTTATTTTATTTTATTAGTCGATTTTTTCTCACCAAGAACTTTTTCGATGTTTGAGAACAACATATATATATAAATACTTATGATCACAGAGTTACGTGGTGCGGTAGATGTAGAAGCTATAAACTTTTCCTTACCGCAAGTTATTAAATGAAATCTAGTGTATACGCTAGTTGCAGGAAGACATGCATCTAGACTTGATCACGTCACGTGTGAGACCACGAATCCAATTCCATATAATTCGTCACGAATTATCGCGGTCGGCCCCGCAGTAATAAATGAAACCGAAATGGCCACGCGTTTGCTAGCACTCTATAAGAGTCTAGAGGGGTTCCGCATCAGGGGGTCCCTAGTTATCTCATGATTACATTAAAATTTATCAAATAAGCAAGTCTATTCTATTGATGGTAAAAAAACTTTCAAGGTCTAAACTAAACTAAGGTTTGAGTCGTGTACTTATAGTCCCTCTAGCTTCCGTGAGGAAAATATTATATTTCCTATAGGTATAGGATTACTTAGGTATTTTTTGTTTACCTACATAATTATTGTAGAGCTGATAGTTACAAGTAGATACGTACTATAATTTAAACGCGGAAGATCCGTTAGTAAAACAGCCTAGTTGTAGTAAAGAGTGAAGAACTTCCGCAAAAGTACCTACTTATTGCGTAATTTAATGAATGTCGAGTCAACCAAACAAACCAACTCCTAAAATGATAAATGATGTCATATCCAGCGGTAATTGAGCTCGTACCGTGACTCGTATAAAAGTTATGCAAGCAGGTAATTCACTAACTAAAATACCTCAGCTTAAAGTGTGACAAAATTGTAGAGCTTTGACTAATGACATCCAAATAATTAATCGTTAGGCTGAACTTTTAACTGAAAAGACTTTTTACTATTATAGTTATTAAAAAACTTACTCTGGCATACTTTGGCATAGAGTACTCGAGTCTCGAACGACAATAGTAGATTGTATCATAAGGGAGCAAAATAATATTTTTACGGCGAGGGCGCTTTTTTGAATCCAGAGCGAAGTGAGGGATTGTATAGTAGAACGTAGCGAGGGATTCAAAGTACGTCGCCCGAGCCAAAAATATATTGCGCCCGAGTGATACACTCTACCTTTCATCACCCTCTATGAGGAAATAAAAGGTGCCTCATATTTTTAATCTTCGACGCAAAAACGACGGGCTGTTATAAGTTTGACGTGTCTGTGTGTGTGTGTGTGTGTGTCTGTCTGTTCCCCCATAGCTCTCAAACGGATGGACCGATTTGAATGAGGTTTTTTTGTTTGAAAGGTGAATTAGTCGGGAGTATTTTTAGCTATGTTTGTTTGATGAAAATCGGTCCAAGATGGCCGCCGCTACAAAAATGGCGGATTAATAATACAAGTATAAATTAAAAATTTAAGAAACCCCCGACATTCGCCATTTTGTGATGGCGGCCATCTTGGATTTGCATAGTGTTATTCTACTAGTCAAAACCTTTCATTTGATACCAATATTGTGGGAGTTGTGAAAAAATATGTAATCCGCTATTTTGTGGCGGCGGCCATCTTGGACCAATTTTCATCGAACATAGCTAAGAACACTCCCGACTAATTCACCTTCCAAACAAAAAAAAACCGCATTCAAATCGGTTCAACCGTTTGAGCGCTATGGGGGAACAGACAGACACACACACATACACACATAAACGTCAAATGAAAGGTCTTGACGACAAGACCTTTAATTTGATACCCATATTGAGGGAGTTGTGAAAAAATATGTAATCCGGTAAGAAGTAAAAAAGTAGAGTGTATCACTCGGGCGCAATATATTTTTGGCTCGGGCGACGTACTTTGAATCCCTCGCTACGTTCAGGATTGTACTAAAGAATCCCTCACTTCGCTCTGGATTCAAAAAAGCGCCCTCGCCGTAAAAATATTATTTTGCTCCCTTATGATACAATCTACTATTATTGCCCATCAATCAAAGACGTTTACGGCATATCGCATCACATCACTACATAGTATAAAACAAAGTCGCTTTTTCTGTCCCCTATATCCCTATGTCCCCATGTATGCTTAAATCTTTAAAACTACGCAACGGATTTTGATGCAGTTTTTTTAATAGATAGAGTGATTCAAGAGGAAGGTTTATAAGTAGAAAAATTGGACCCGGTAGGTGGCGCTAATAGCGGGCAGGACGACATCTGCTGGGTCCGCTAGTAGGTACATTATAAAAAATACGCATTTTTGAGTGTCAAAAGTTAAGCGACTGCGCAATGCACATTGTTTAAAATTCTCTGTATCTATTATGTTCATTATTTTAGATGGCTCTTTCCTTCGCACGTTACAGAACTTCCGGTTATATAGTTATTTAGATGAGACAGCTAATAACGGGTTTGTATGATAATTTAGTTACAAGTACCTAATATAAAAAACTCGTTTTCGGTGAATTTCTTTTTCGTCACAATCAAGTTAGACAAGATAAAAATTCTGAAATCTTCCTCAATCAAATCTAATTACTACAAAACGTGTTTTCTGTCAAGTAATACTTCGTTCAGATTATGTAACATACTACAATGGTGAAAATGAAGCATGTATAAGTAAATAATGGAAGTGAACTTACTAAGGGTAATGTGGCCTAGTTGCCGCAAAGAGTGGGAACATCCCTGCTGCGTTTCTCCATATCAATATTTACACCAAGGCTGAGCAGTCGGCCACAAAGAAAACTTAATTGCAAATTATTAGTGTTGGTGTGCACTAGAAAAGATTTGTCAATTGATGATAGGTACAGTATTTCAAAATTATGATAACAGCAATAATTATTAATATTTAGTAGATATCAACTCGTAATAAAACGAGCACACTAACAGCCTAGATGAAGACTGAAATGAAAATCGCGAGGCATCCTTACCTACTCCGCAAAACAAAGTACGCTGAAGGACACTTTTCTTTATGTTCTAGTTGTTCACCTCGCTGGCTTGTACCTCGTGCTCATATGGAAAATGTCAATCGAAATTTACAGTATATGACCTCGTCATAAAGTCGAGATTAGATTGAAGGTTTCTGCGGCGTATGAAGATGTCAGGTATCAAACAGAGCGTGAACCGTGAAAAGATGCACTTACAGGTAAGCCTGAAGCTAAAAGTTTACATACTAGTATAGTAATTTCAATGTGTGGTACATCTGGTATCATAATAAATCCTCAATTAGGAGATTAATGGACAACATGAGTGTTTATTTGACATGTAATGAATGATTCGTTGTTTGGGGGAACATCAAATTTTAAGCCACAGTAATTAAGAGACGCGCCCGGGATGCGGGCGATTGAATTGAATGGCCTCTATTGATGCAAGAAAATATGACTTCAGAGCATTGAACTCTGCTGTCGTTTATTAGTACAAACATATCACTTTACCTTCAGAGTGAGAAGGGTTTTGGCCATAGCCTACCACGCTGGCCAAGCGGATTGGCAGACTTCACACATCTTTGAGAACGTTATGGAGAACTCTCAGGCATGCAGGTTTCCTCACGATGTTTTCCTTCACCGTTAAAGCATGTGATATTTATACTAAAAACGCACATAACTCCGAAAAGTTAGAGGTGCGTGCCCGGGATCGAACCCACGACCTCCGATTAGAAGTCGGTCGTCCTAACCACTAGGCTATCACAGCTTTACAATGCTTCCTTACAATTTTAAACAAAAAAGTTACAATGCTTCCTTGTAACACAGAGTAAATTGTTACGTGTCTATGACACTAGTGTTAACTCATTTTATGTTGACTTTCTTTTTTATTGTGTCTAACTGCCGATTTCACCACATAATTGCAATCTAATGAAACAAACCTAGAAAGAGATATGGGTGGTATAAGACCATCATGATTCTATTTCAAGTTAAAATGCGTAAAAGTTATTAATAAACATGGCCTCGTACTTCGTAGTAAAAGTAGGTTGAATGAGTGATTATACAGTTTTAACACTATATTTTTGTGTCTATTTTTTGCAAGTAAACATTTGAAGAGACATCCGCTTCGCTCGATGTTGACGCAGGAGCCTGGCACGGATTTCGGCAAACAAAAAAGGTAACTTTCGCCAATGTCACACAGTTATAGGCAGTAGGTGTAATCGCTTTCCAAAGTGGGTGTCAGAGACCAACCATTGTTTCGACAAAAGTTGTGCAGCAACAAAGGGTATTACGCACTCGAAACAAATTATCACGACAATGATTTCAAAAAACACTTAAGTACCTGTACTTAATACTTTATCCGTTGCAATTTTATATTATCATTTTATGAAATAACATACTGGTAGCGATTTTTTTTTAGAAATTCTATAGCTAAGTATTTGTCATGATTTTCAAAATTTATTTATTTATTCAATAGCGATACCCCAGCATTACAGGTTGCCCTAATTCGCTGGAGTAGGTACCATAATATACAAATTAACCTATTTAATCTATTACAATATATATAGTATACTATATATATAGTTTTTTACTCAATCAATTTAGTTTAGACTTTAGGAAATGGACGTAAAGTTTAGATAGCACCCAACTACAATAATGTTTTAAATATTACACAAAATAAGACGATTATATCAGACTGCGTTGATTAACATTAGCACACCTACTCATAGGTATATACGGTATACCTGCCTCTTTGTAATTGCAGATTATTTTCTTCATCATGTATAAATTAACTTGAAAGTTATGTAGGTTGGATTAGATTTAAGCACCTATACCTCAGAGGCATATTATGGGCTTAAGTACATATAATATTTCAAAAATAGCTTTTTAAATTAGGTACCTACTCTTTATATTTACATATTTTTTTTGTTTTTCGGCTTGCTTAAAAAGTGGTGTAACACGACTTCGGCCCAAATGCCCCTAAGGTACAGACATATTATATATTATACATGTAACTAAATAGGCACTTAGCGCACTGCAAAATCGTAAAATAGGTGCTCCTTTAGCAAAAATGTACGGTCTTCAATGAGTAACGTCATAAATCGCATCAATATCTTTAGAAAGTTGAGTAGGTAAGTATATGAATTAGCTTTTTATTGACACATCGCGGAGCCGACCAGCCTGTTTCACCAAATACGTATATGTGAGCTATCACCTGTTCTACCACTCGTCTAGCTCTCTCTTTTCTTAATAGCATTTGAAGGAACAGCGGCATTTACACAATTTCTTATCCTGCAGCGTTTTCGTTTTACGCTCATGTTTAGGATGCTAAGGGCCTGTTCCACCACCTTCTGATAAGTGTCGTATATTAGTAAAACTCTACCCTTATAATAGTAAAACTCTAGTACTAAGACTTCGAGAGTAACAAATTGCTATCAATTAATAAGAAGTATGGCCTAAAGATGACAACAAGGCTATTATTATTTAACTGTTATTAATAATCCCGCTTTGAACCTTGGCACTTGAGTGTTGAGGCATTGCTCACCAGTCACCATCGTAGAGGCAAGTAGCCAAGAAATAAATCGTAGTAGAGACAAAAATTGCTGAGTAACTTCTAGAACATTTGCATTTTGCTAAAATGCATTATTGCAGCAAGAATACCATAAATTCAGTCACTCATTACAATTGAGATTGTAGCAATGATTGATGCAACCTTTATTGTCTCCTAAAAAAAAATCAATCGCATTAAATGCTGCAGATGACGCGATGTTAAATTATGTTTTTAACTTTTCGAGCAAAATTTATTTTTTGGCTAAGATTATTAATTAACTAACCTAATGATTTAAGGCTTAACGACATAATCTAATTTTGGTATGGTATGTGCAACTGGATCGAAATATCGACAAACAAACAAACATTTTTATCGTGGTACCCGTACATTAGATTAATAATTAACTAACCTATTTTTTGTTTCAAGTATTTATTTACTTATTAAATTTAAGTTTCACAAACTAGAAGCTAAAATAGGACTCATTAATACTTATTCGGGCCATACTGCGATCTTATCACAAACATCCTTATTTGGTTCGGCATTGGACGTGATCAAAAAGTGACTGACCAAAAATGGTGTTTACCATAATATCGTATTATGGTCTTAATTAAATTTTATAACTATATTGTGAATAAAGTTATCAACGAAAAGTTCACAAAATTTTCGTAAACGTTACGCGCGTAACTTCAAGTAAGTTTTCAAGATTGTCTTGTATTTATGTTAATTAAGGTTCCTGCGTGTAAAAAATGTTATTAAACAATCTAAGCAAGCAACCATATTTCACGCTATATAGGGGTAACATCTGACTCATTGTTTACAGGGGGAAGAATAGTTAATTATGAAAATGGGATTAACTTTTATCGCAGTATAATTTGCTATCCCTTTAATGAGCATCACGAATGCGAAAGTGTAATTGTTTGATCTTAGCTATGACGTGACTACTCATGTACCTTTTTAATGGTTAAAAAATGATTTCCAATCCAGTCAGCTATAAATCCATCCTTCATATTATAAGTAAATGCGAAAGGTGTCTGTTTGTCAGTTACCTTTTCATGACTCAGCGGCCGCTGAACAGATCGTGAAAAAGATTGGCAATAGCTTTCATCCTGGATACGGCCAAAGGATATCCCAAAAAATCTAAGATGTCCAACGGGATTTTTAAAACCCAAATCTATGCGGATGAAGTCGCGGGTAGTAGCTACTATATTTTTTTATACATTTAATATACATACATATAATATAATAATATACTCCTGATGCCTGCGACTTCGTCTGCATAGATTTAGATTTTTTTTACATCCATGGGATATCTTTCATTATCAAATTTCTTATTATCTACAAATTCACAATTCACAACCCACTATGGGGAACTTAACTAACTTCTAATGCGGAATCTAAAACTACTATAGCTCAGCAAGCAAATAAAAAAGCTTACTGATAATTTAATAAATAGGAGGTAAGTAACATGACCAAAATGAGCATCGAATATTTCACTCCTAAAAGTCCGTGCCGTTCCACTCTAACGAATTCTAAAACGCGGGTCCAATCAAAAAGATGGCTGTCGTGTTGGATCAAGGGGACTGGGGCGATTTCGCCGTGATAACCCGCATACACACACATACACAGTTGCTAAGGTTGCTGTCACGGCAATTTGATGCAATTTGGTTTGATATACAGTACGTATATATACGTACTAGTACCTAACTACCTAGTAGCCAATTATGTTCTTATAAAGCGTTCGATTAGTCAACGCAGGTTTAACGTAGTTACTGAGACTCAATAACGTGTTAAACAAGGTGTGATAGCCTAGTGGTTAGGACGACCGACTTCTAATCGGAGGTCGTGGGTTCGATCCCGGGCACGCACCTCTAACTTTTCGGAGTTATGTGCGTTTTAAGTATTTAAATATCACTTGCTTTAACGGTGAAGGAAAACATCGTGAGGAAACCTGCATGCCTGAGAGTTCTCCATAACGTTCTCAAAGGTGTGTGAAGTCTGCCAATCCGCTTGGCTAGCGTGGTAGACTATGGCCAAAACCCTTCTCAGAGAGGAGACCCGTGCTCTGTAGTGTAGCCGGTAATGGGTTGATCATGATGATGATGAATAACGTGGTTAATGGAAATGCAACCAATAAAATATTCTGCAGTGGACGTTTATCAGTTGAAACGACGCGGTGATGTGCAGCTTTAAAACAACTTTAGGCTAAAAATAGGCTACTTTTTGTTCTGAAAAATCAAAAAAGTTCCCAGGGGATTTTTAAAAACCTAAATCCACACGGGCGAAGCCGTGGGCATCATCTACTTATATTATAAATAGGAAAGTCTGTCTGTTACCAGCTTTCCACGGCTCAACCACTGTACCAACCTTGAGGTAATTTGGCATTGAGATAGGTAGCATTATGATAATTTTCTATATCGCATGGCGTTAGCGTTGGGTTCGCTCACGTAGGACGACGTCTAAGCGGTGTCTCTACTTGATATTTAAAGGCACCAAGATGGTCCGCTATTAGATCTCCAATAACCGGCCCG
The DNA here is from genome assembly GCA_920104075.1 of Melanargia galathea. NCBI lineage: Eukaryota > Metazoa > Arthropoda > Insecta > Lepidoptera > Nymphalidae > Melanargia > Melanargia galathea. The sequence goes on along the minus strand of OV049869.1, from coordinate 11,667,474 downwards.
TTCGTCACGTCGTGCATGGAGCTAAAACCAGATGGTTATTGATAGTGTAACCCACAATTTATACGCCTATATTATAGTATTAAAGCGATTCCGAACGACCGCCCACTATCCGCATGCAATATCCATTATTTTCAACACATTTTCGCTGCAAGCGTTATTTATTATTTACCAACTTATATATTACGTGTTCAATATGAATCAATTAGTGTCGATTATGACGACTGTTTTTGTAACTCTTACTGGCTTTGCCAAAATTAAAGTCACATTGAATTCACAGTTGGCTTGATTTATCGTCAATATGTTCTTGACCCAATGACTATACATAATCTTGGATTACTTTAGTTAATTATCTGTATTAAGTCATGCGTGAATAATCTATACTAATATAATAAAGCGGAAGAGTTTGTTTGTTTGAACGCGCTAATCTCAGGAACATCTCTAAAATCGGTCCAGTACCGATTTCAAAAATTCTTTCACCGTTGGATATGTGAGTGATCCTTGAGTGCTATAGGCTATATATGTAGGTACCACGGGCGAAGCCGGGGCGGATCGCTAGTGAAATTATAATCATGAATATTGTTATATTATATCACACTTGTCTATATGTAAACTATATCATAACAAAATATAAATACACATTAAAATAAGTAATATATACAATTTCAGTATGCAGTGTTCCGCAAGAGAACCAAACAAAATACTTAGGTAGGTAACTTTGCAATGCACATTAAATCTACGTTGGCTAATGCATATAGGCCAGTCAAATTTGACATTAAAATCGCAAACGAACGGCTAGTTCTGATTTTTTAATATGTTGTTAGGACCACTACCAGTAGTCTAAATTCAATTTTGCAGCTTCGAAAAACCTGTGCTAATTTTGTAGCACTTGAAAAACCGCGAAATTTTTGCACTTTTTTTGGGTTTTTCAAAATAAGTCCTAAACTATGCGTTTCTAAAAAAATATTTTTCTATACTTTTTTAAAGTAGACTAAAATTGCTACAATTTAAGACCAAAACTAGCTCTTTAAATTCAATATTTATTGAGATACAGCTCTCCAAAAATTGACAATTAATTCCAAAAAAGTGAAATTTTAAGATTTGGTCAATTTTAAACCCCGATATCAGGGAAAATACTCATTTTACGAGTAAAGTTAATTGAAAAGATGTTATAGTAAATATAATTAGCTTTAATTTAAACACTAAACAACGTCTGTAGCCCATATAGTTTACTTACAAATCCTAAAAGTTTAAAAAATGCGAAAATTGCAGTTTTCTCTTTAGTTTGTTTTGAATGTAATTTGAAAGAAAAAACCATGTACATCCACAAGAAATATGTATTAAAACTATTACTAAGTATTTAAATTAAGTATTTATAATGTTATTTATTCAAGAAAAAAATTATTTATATTATTATTGACATTTATTGATTTTTAGGAAACATATTAATCTGTATTAAAATGACATTATGAGTTCCGAGCAATATAAGTTGTAAACTACGCATTTTTGTTTAATATTTTCTATACATTTTTAAAGTAGACTAAAATTGCTACAGTTTGACATCAGAACCAGTTCTGTAGCTTCAATAATTGCCGAGATACAGCTCTCCTAAAATTGAACTTTTTTCAAAAAAAGTGAAAATTTAAGAGTTGGTCAATTTTCGACCGCGATCTTGGGGATAATACTCATTTTATGTGTAGAATTATAGGTAAAAATGTTATAGTAAATCTAATTAACTTTAATTTAAGGGTAATACGACATCTCTAGGACATATAGTTTACTCACAAATCTTAAAAGTCCAAAAAATGGGAAAACAATTTTCGTAAATTTGCTCTGCTTAGTTTGGTTTGTGAGTACCTTGAAAGGAAAAACCATGAACATCCACAAGAAATGTACATTTAATCTATTATTATAGTATTCATAATGTTATTTATGAAAAAAAAATATATTTATTTATCTTATTTTATTGATATTTATGAAGCATATTAACCTGCATTACAAAGATATTATTTTTGGTTATAATTGTTCATTAAGGTTTGTGAGTAAACTATATGGCGTAGAGACGTCGTTCCACCCTTAAATTAAAGCTAATTAGATTTACTACAACATTTTGACTATAATTTTACCCTTATAATGAGTATTATCCTCAAGATGGCGGTCGAAAATTGACCAAATCTTAAATTTTCAATTTTTTTGGAAAAAGTTCCATTTTAGGAGAGCTGTATCTCGGCAAGTATTGAAGTTACAGAACTGGTTCTGGTATCAAATTGTAGCAATTTTAGTTTACTTTAAAAATGTACAGAATATATTTTAAAAAAAATGCGTAGTTTACGACTTATATTGCTCGGAACTCATAATGTCCTTTTAATACAGGTTAATATGTTTCATAAAAATCAATAAATATCAATAATAATATAAATAATTTTTTTCTTGAATAAATAACATTATAAATACTAAATATAAATACTTAATAATAGTTTTAATACATATTTCTTGTGGGTGTACATGGTTTTTTCTTTCAAACTACATTCAAAACAAACTGAAGAGAAAACTGCAATTTTCCCATTTTTTAAACTTTTAGGATTTATAAGTAAACTATATGGGCTACAGACGTCGTTTAGTGTTTAAATTAAAGCTAATTATATTTACTACAACATCTTTTCAATTAACTTTATCCGTAAAATGAGTATTTTCCCCGATATCGGGGTTTAAAATTGACCAAATCTTAAAATTTCACTTTTTCGGAATTAATTGTCAATTTTTGGAGAGCTGTATCTCAGCAAATATTGAATTTAAAGAGCTAGTTTTGGTTTTAAATTGTAGCAATTTTAATCTTCTTTAAAAACGTATAGAAAATATTTTTTTTTGAAACCCATAGTTTAGGACTTATATTGAAAAAACCAAAAGTAGTGCGAAAATTTCGCGATTTTTCGAGTGCTGCAAAGTTAGCACAGGTCTTTCGAAGCTGCAAAATTGGATTTACACTACTGGTAGTGGTCCTAACAACATATTAAAAAATCAGAACTAGCCGTTCGTTTGCGATTTTAGCCACTTTTGGAGTCAAATTTGACTGCACTAATAGTAGGTACACGAATATTGTTCCACGGCAGCTGCACGCGATACCAAATGAATGATAAGTCTAGCTTTGTTAAGTAACTAGGTACACCTACATTTTACGCTATGCAGTACCATAGAGTTTGAACAAATATTCTTTTTCAGTTAGGTATATTTTGTATGGGACTGCGTAAGTAAATTATACATTGTTCATTATTTATTGATCGAAGGAGCCGGTGACGGAGGATGTGTGATGCAAAGACTGTATCAAAATCGCCCCAGTAGGTACTTTTGCAGGAAAATGGTAACATTAAAAATTCAAGCGCCTCTTTGTGGTCTAAACTTGTAAAACACCTCTTAAGATATCTAAGGGTAAGACCTACGTACTCGGACTCCACTCAGACTTGAGACAGAGTTGAAACGAGACAGATTTATGTCAGACATATTTAAGAATCAAACGAACTTACCTTGTTAAGTTTGATATCTAATTATACGAGCGTCTCGACCGAAGATGAATTGTGCTGTCCTAATCGTGCGCTTAGGATAGCACAATCTGGCGTGCTGCAGCATCTTAATCATCTTCGGAGAGATGCGAACTATAATTATGTTCCGTTTTAACTCTGTCAGTTCTCAACTCAGAGTAGTGTCAGAGTACGCTCTATAGATCTCAACCTAATAACCTGCTCAGAAGTGATACATAGGTAGTAATTCATGCAAAAACTTCGCATTTAAATCGGCCTAGAAGTTTATTACGAAAATAAATTCACAAACAAACACATTAGTGCAGTCAAATTTGACTCCAAAAGTGGCTAAAATCGCAAACGAACGGCTAGTTCTGATTTTTTAATATGTTGTTAGGACCACTACCAGTAGTGTAAATCCAATTTTGCAGCTTCGAAAGACCTGTGCTAACTTTGCAGCACTCGAAAAATCGCGAAATTTTCGCACTACTTTTGGTTTTTTCAATATAAGTCCTAAACTATGGGTTTCAAAAAAAAATATTTTCTATACGTTTTTAAAGAAGATTAAAATTGCTACAATTTAAAACCAAAACTAGCTCTTTAAATTCAATATTTGCTGAGATACAGCTCTCCAAAAATTGACAATTAATTCCGAAAAAGTGAAATTTTAAGATTTGGTCAATTTTAAACCCCGATATCGGGGAAAATACTCATTTTACGGATAAAGTTAATTGAAAAGATGTTGTAGTAAATATAATTAGCTTTAATTTAAACACTAAACGACGTCTGTAGCCCATATAGTTTACTTATAAATCCTAAAAGTTTAAAAAATGGGAAAATTGCAGTTTTCTCTTCAGTTTGTTTTGAATGTAGTTTGAAAGAAAAAACCATGTACACCCACAAGAAATATGTATTAAAACTATTATTAAGTATTTATATTTAGTATTTATAATGTTATTTATTCAAGAAAAAAATTATTTATATTATTATTGATATTTATTGATTTTTATGAAACATATTAACCTGTATTAAAAGGACATTATGAGTTCCGAGCAATATAAGTCGTAAACTACGCATTTTTTTTTAAATATATTCTATACATTTTTAAAGTAAACTAAAATTGCTACAATTTGATACCAGAACCAGTTCTGTAACTTCAATACTTGCCGAGATACAGCTCTCCTAAAATGGAACTTTTTCCAAAAAAATTGAAAATTTAAGATTTGGTCAATTTTCGACCGCCATCTTGAGGATAATACTCATTATAAGGGTAAAATTATAGTCAAAATGTTGTAGTAAATCTAATTAGCTTTAATTTAAGGGTGGAACGACGTCTCTACGCCATATAGTTTACTCACAAACCTTAATGAACAATTATAACCAAAAATAATATCTTTGTAATGCAGGTTAATATGCTTCATAAATATCAATAAAATAAGATAAATAAATATATTTTTTTTTCATAAATAACATTATGAATACTATAATAATAGATTAAATGTACATTTCTTGTGGATGTTCATGGTTTTTCCTTTCAAGGTACTCACAAACCAAACTAAGCAGAGCAAATTTACGAAAATTGTTTTCCCATTTTTTGGACTTTTAAGATTTGTGAGTAAACTATATGTCCTAGAGATGTCGTATTACCCTTAAATTAAAGTTAATTAGATTTACTATAACATTTTTACCTATAATTCTACACATAAAATGAGTATTATCCCCAAGATCGCGGTCGAAAATTGACCAACTCTTAAATTTTCACTTTTTTTGAAAAAAGTTCAATTTTAGGAGAGCTGTATCTCGGCAATTATTGAAGCTACAGAACTGGTTCTGATGTCAAACTGTAGCAATTTTAGTCTACTTTAAAAATGTATAGAAAATATTAAACAAAAATGCGTAGTTTACAACTTATATTGCTCGGAACTCATAATGTCATTTTAATACAGATTAATATGTTTCCTAAAAATCAATAAATGTCAATAATAATATAAATAATTTTTTTCTTGAATAAATAACATTATAAATACTTAATTTAAATACTTAGTAATAGTTTTAATACATATTTCTTGTGGATGTACATGGTTTTTTCTTTCAAATTACATTCAAAACAAACTAAAGAGAAAACTGCAATTTTCGCATTTTTTAAACTTTTAGGATTTGTAAGTAAACTATATGGGCTACAGACGTTGTTTAGTGTTTAAATTAAAGCTAATTATATTTACTATAACATCTTTTCAATTAACTTTACTCGTAAAATGAGTATTTTCCCTGATATCGGGGTTTAAAATTGACCAAATCTTAAAATTTCACTTTTTTGGAATTAATTGTCAATTTTTGGAGAGCTGTATCTCAATAAATATTGAATTTAAAGAGCTAGTTTTGGTCTTAAATTGTAGCAATTTTAGTCTACTTTAAAAAAGTATAGAAAAATATTTTTTTAGAAACGCATAGTTTAGGACTTATTTTGAAAAACCCAAAAAAAGTGCAAAAATTTCGCGGTTTTTCAAGTGCTACAAAATTAGCACAGGTTTTTCGAAGCTGCAAAATTGAATTTAGACTACTGGTAGTGGTCCTAACAACATATTAAAAAATCAGAACTAGCCGTTCGTTTGCGATTTTAATGTCAAATTTGACTGGCCTACATGACCTTTAATACCAAATGCATATTATCATCAAAATGTCTACGTTCTGTACGTACGTAACAATAAAAGCTAACACATCTAATAGTAATAATGACGCATTTCCTTCATTTCACTTCAGATTCCTTGTGAAATTTTAATTCGTCACAAAATTTTAATTTACAGAATATATTATTACAAGCTGATGCCCGCGACTTCGTCCGCGTGGATATAGGTTTTTTAAAAATCCCGTGGGAACTCTTTGATTTAGCCTATGTGTTAATCCAGGGTATAATCTATCTCCATTCTAAATTTCAGCCAAATCCATCCAGTAGTTTTTGCGTGATTGAGTAACAAACATCCAAACATCCACACTTTCACATTTATAATAGACATTAGTAGGATACCCCATCACTAGTGTTATAACTTATAACTAAAATTATAGTTATTTGGTATTTGGCATTTGCTTACAATTAGATGTTCGTAATAAATGAATTAGATATTCTGATATCATATTCGATGATTCAGACAACCATTTACAGCAAAGTCTGAGACCGCGTCTCATAAATGGCTTTCCGTTATGTAAATACATTATTTATAGTGTTTATGATAATTCTATTCACGTGATGTCGGACAAACCGTATTGTTTTTATTTGAACACTCTTATTTGTCAATAAATTAATATTGACATCAATAATTTAGACAACTTTTCATCATAGATGGCCAAACAACATGTACAATGTACATTGTACATGTCGTACATATTCAAGGTTAATAAAAAAAAATGATTATAAAATAGCGGATGACATGATTGTTTAACAATACATAATTAGTACCTTTGATTTCGTTTTCATATAGCTAAGCAATTTTAAAACTAATAAGCATAGCAATAAGGAATATTTTTACCTTTTTCATTCTTTGTCTGAACCAATTTAACTACATATACGTATGTGCATAGTAATTGTAACGTAGCAGGTAGGTGTTGCATGTTTATTAGAAAGCACGTATGATTGGCAAATAGAAATTGGCTTTTAATGAGTCTTATTGTTTGATTTCATTAAAAAGATAACGAAAAAAATAATTATCTTCATATCGAAATCACGTATTTTGACCAGAAGCGTAATTATGCCAACTATATCGTTTTGTTCGCCAGCTAACATATAAGTATACTATGTGGTCGTTGCATTAGAATCCTTTAAGATATTAGGTAATATGCCTCTTAATAGAGAGAATATTACCTAATATTTAGGGTATAGAGATAATTTTCATTAACCCTAGAATGTACGTATATGGATATTTACGTCAAGTGGAGCTTAAAATCACAAAAGTTAATTATTGGTCCTTGATTAAAAGCGTTGCCGTGTAGAGATAAAATTTGCAGAAAAGTCTCATTGTATTGTAATCGGAGATGCGATCAGCAAAACGAATGGTGTGGTTCCCACGCCGGCCGTCAAATTAACGAAACATGTAGAGCTGTATACGTATGTGAGAATAATGGAATTGTTGTGAACATTTTTATTATTTGCACGTTTTCCGATGCTTGGCGGTAAACTGCAACATTATTTTGTTAGTTAACATTTTTACCTGTTATTATTATTTATTTACTTGTCTATCTGTTCGTTGACAAAGATCCGTCAATCCGATGTGCCATTAGTAACTAATTACATAGGTAGATACATTGCCACACATAATTAGCCATTTTCCCCTTATTTACGTTTAACAAACTGTCGATCGATTAAATCACGCATTATTTTAAACAGTATGGTTATATTGCAGTAGGTAATAGGTATACTGTAATAAAGCAGGGAAGCGTTCAACAATATTTAAGTACTTAGTTAGTTAGTTACCGATCTAATAAATAGATACGAGTTATAATTAATTATTTATTCATATTTAAAACTTAAAGACAAAATTATACTTGTCTTTAATAGTTTAATAATATGACATACTCGTAAAATTTAATAAAAAAAATTACCTATATAACGTACTATATGACGTAGGTACTATGGAAACTATGGAAATACTTTCATGCTTACGTTAAATCAAAAGGCTGAAAATGAGGTAAACGGTATAAACAATGTCATGTTTACTTTGCGACGAAGTAAGTCAGATTCACAAGCACGGCTATCTATGTACAATAAGTACAATGTAAGTACATATTATAATATTATAATATATATAATATAATAAAACTGTAACAGATCCAATTCTGTACATTGAAGATATTTTGAAAATTTTTATCGGAGGGCACTCTATAATCGATACTGAAGCCAAAACTGCAATTTTTTTCATTTTTGTCTGTCTGTCTGTCTGTCTGTCTGTCTGTCTGTCTGTCTGTCTGTCTGTATCTTGGCCGCGCATCACGCCGAAACTACTGAATGGATTCGAATGAAACTTGGTACGATTTGAGTTTATACTCTGAGGTAGGTTATAGGATACTTTTTATCCCGAAATTCAGCACGGTTCCCTTGGGAGAGGGGATGAAAGTTGTAAAAACGTGTATTTAGCTGTAATTCATTAACGCGTTATTGGATTTCACTCATTCTTTTTTTGTTAGAAAGGTAGTACTTTAAGTATTGTCCCGTAAATATTTCAAGGTCATAGGTTTTTTAGTTTAGAAATGACAGACATTACAATCCTCAGTATTGGGTTCAAATAACTTGGGACCCGGATCTTTGAACGTACGGCTTATTTTAAACTGGTGTGCGTTTAAATTTATGTTTGTCGGTCTGTCTATTTATTCCAGCTAATCTCCGAAACAGCTGGATCGATTTTAATGGAACTTTCAATGTTATAAGGAGTAACTTAGGCTACATTTAGTTTAGGTACCTTCATAAAAGAATTATGGGATCCGATCCGATCCTATATAAAACCTATAAACACGCGAACGAAGTTGCGGGGGTCAGCTAGTAATATATATTATTGTTATTTATAAGGGCTAATACATTGGTGAAGTGACACCTCAGCTGCTTCATTCATTGTACAGAAATAATTACTCGCGAAAATCAACATCTTATATTAAAAATATAAAATAAAATGTAAACGAGGCTAATTAAACCTACTGGTTTATTTTATGGTAATTTCGTTTTAAATAGTGAGATAAGTTTATTGCAAAAGCACTGCCACAGTTTGCAACTCATAATAATTTTACGTATACATATCTACTCATTCTGAATATAGATATATTTTGCACCAACTTAAACCCACAAAAAATTTCTTCAATCAATTTTTTTAAATTTGGAATTTTTTTAAATCCTCCTTATTGCAACTGTAGGATATTTCCAACAATTAAATCTTTTTCAACACACTTGCTCATAAAGTAGCTCTACGTTCACCGCAATTAGGCAGATAATTACACCTATTATTCAAACTGTGACTTTTGTTTTACTATAATTCACAAGTGAATTATAGTTTTATTTTTAATTTATTGGTTGAGTTGGTTCCTTTGTTCTTAAAAAAGTTTCGATACAAAAAAGGTCGTATTCAATAGTACAAATAAATTAATATACCTTTTGCTTGCTCATTTCATGCAACTTCGTATTTAAATAGATAATTTCAACTTGTACGTGTTTAATAAATAAAACTTTCACTCAAATATAACTTTTGTTTTTTCTGTAATAAAGAAAACTTGAAATTCCCCATTTTGTACGTGGCTAAAACGCTATCCGCGAAAAGACAAATAAAACAAACCTCATTCTATAGTCTATGGCCGATTGCCATTTTAAGAAGCGCGCGCATAGGAAAACTGATTAATTTTTCCCGCCATTGCAAAATGCCATAGAAAACAAACCTCATTCTATATAGTCTATGGCCGATCGCACTTATATGTGTGCGCGCATAGTAAAACTGATTAATTTTTCCCGCCATTGTGAGAAAATTTTCATAACTCGTTTTCACTGTTGAAATTACAGTTATTTATTAATTAAAATTAAAATATCTACAAGTACTAATTATGAAGAAAATGATTTATGTTGTACACCGCCCGATATATGTGAAGCCCTTAAAGTTATGGAAAGTTTACTACCTACCTGAAATATCCAAGGAAAAATATCTATTTTAGTGTTATTTTCTTCGCAAGTGTGTTGAAAAACGTCGTATGATACACGTGTGTATTGATGATTACCGTCCTCGGCTATCTTAAGACCCTCACCTAACGGCTCGGGTCTCAATATCGCCTCAGCGGTAATCACCAACATTACACACTTATACCATAATGTACTATAAGCCCACCGATGGGTGTGCGTTGTCTATCAATCCATCAGTCACCACGATACTGTTGTTATAGGTAGGCATAGATTACGTTTTGAAAGTAGAAGAACCCTTATAAGTAGTAAACATTACAGTTGCATAAATTGCAGAAGCTCAGTACGAAGTAAGCCTGCTATAACGTAATGTAAGCAACTAGTGAACAAAGTTAAACTCCCAAGCAGAACAAAACATTGACGACCATTGCGGCAGTAGCCACACAATCTGGTAAAATGCTACCAACTTTTAACAATGCTATTGTTTTGTACCCACTTACGAAACAATAATTGCAATTTGCAATCAACGAAGAGCGAGACGGTGATGACGGATTATAAAAGAATATGCGAACGCAATCGCAGTTAACAAGAAACACTCGAAATCACTGTTTGAATGTGATGCTCATTAAATTATGATATATATAATAACGGACTTGTAGCCAAAATAAAGATGACATTGGTTATTGTACGTCAACCAAGACATTTGATTGTGATTTTTTGTATAGTCCGTTCGGTAACATAGTGTCACACAGGCGCAGGTGCTCTTATTATTCTGCTTTTATTTTTATTATTTTTTACACTATGTAATTTTTTTCTATTCTAAGAATAAAACAGAATCTCCAAATAGTCTGCCAATCCGCACTTGACCAGCGTGGTAAGTAAACGAACGTGGTAAGTAAACGAACGTTGACCGTAAGTAAACGAACAGACTTTACCTATTTGTGCCATATACATAGGGAAACGTATACGTTGCCCTTTTCATTATAAGTACTATTTTCATTTCACTGTAATTATTCTTGAAAAACCATACATAATACAAAAAACTTAATAATATTGTAAAGAGAGAAATCTAATACTTATCGATTCGATAAAATTTCTATATGATAGCGATATCAAAATGTGCATTATAACAAAATTATAACTTAAATATATTATTATTGGAATAACATATCATTGTTTTGATGGGGACGCTCTGTATTGTATAATAATTTAAAAATAAAATAGGAGTCAATGCTGGCGCCCCCGCGGCGAACCTTGGCAGCCCGCACTTGGCAGTGTCAGCGCAATAAGTATCGACCAGGTGGGTGGAAGCCGAACGCGCAATTTAATTGCAACACAATATAAATTTAATCTTAATCAAATATTGCTGTAACCTAAACCACAGAGTACATATTAGCCTAAACAAAATGTCTTAGATGCATAAAATTGAACTTAGTTGTGATGGGAGCATAGATGTGGCAGTCAAAATGAAATATTTGGTTTATTCCCTTAATACCTTGTCAATGTTTTTATCCATCCTCACTTGAATAAATTTTTATTTCATGGGCCTCCAAGTCGACAAATATTTTTCGATTTGGCCGCAGTTATATTAAAGCAAAGGAATGTTGCGTGGCACATTCAACGGCGTAGAAATGCGGAGCAGCGGAGGCAGATGGTAATGTACCTGCCAAACATTGGTATCAAAACATTGTATTTAAGGAATCTGTTCTTTTAAGAATTTGTCCTATAACAAATGCAAAAATACTGCAATAATATTTGTAATTTTGATCCTTTATTAGAAATCTATCTTTAGAACTAATGATCTTACATGGTGCGTTTTCCTTTTAGCGTAGGCAATATCGTATCATAATAATTCCGATATGTAGTCTGCCCACACTGTTACTTCATTTCATCGTAACTGCAGAGAAGGTGTCCGAGATAATATATATCGATAAAATGTTGCTGTGCTGTGGGATCTATAATGACAGCAGCGAGATATTGTAGAAATGTAGACGACTACAAAATAGTAGCGCAAAAGAAAATAAAATAATATAATTTATTTTTTTGTTTTCACTTGAATAAGAATATCTTAGGTTATTTTAAAATTGAATTAGTAAGTATAAAATGACTGAGCTTTATATTTTAAATCAAAAATAGAAAAATGGTGATGAAATAACGCACCACGAACTGCCATGTTTCATGGCAATTTGACACGACGCTATCATTTGTCATTTAAATGAGGAAGTTCCAAAAATATAATAAATGTTTATTTTGCTGTTTATAATAATTACAACAATTAAGGCACTTTTAATATATGTAACTAGACTGTTTAATTTTGAAATATGTCTGTGGTATGTAAGTAGGTACTTCAGAGAAAACAAATAACGGATGTAAGTATTAAGTAATGGATACGAAGCCAAAATAAAAAGATACGCCCTTGTTTTCAAGGATTAAAGTAATCGTATCACGTAAACCCGTTATCTTTCGCGAATCCTTTTGTTAAAGTATTTGTATAGCTTCCAATGGCGAACATGCCCTTTATGCTTTTATTGTAAACAAATCTACGTATATGGTTTATACAGGCACATACTCGTATGTGTCTTAGAAGTCGTTACGAAGAACTTCACACTCAATATCAATGGCTGTCAGACACTCCGCACTGTCTGTTTTACGGCGCTCGAGAGCCTCTGGAATTAAATTCTTTCGCAGTATTTTTAGCCACACTCATAACAAGAGCTATCCGTTCGAAACTTCATATTTTTAGATAGGCGTACTTATCTTACAATTGCTTATAGCCATGAAGCAAATGGACAAAAATAACTTCTTTTTGGCATAACGCAAAACAAACTGCAGCAGTTGAATCGAAACAAAGTTTATAAAATTTACAAAAATCAGACCCGTATAGGAGAACTTTCTTCCAGATATAGGTATGAAGAAGAGATAAACCAGATCTCTATATTTCATTGAGTATTTCTCAAAATATGGTGTCGGGTCAGACAATGGATAGATTTTACAAGAAGCCTTGCTCTATATATTACGCCATATTGCAACGAACTGGGTCGTGTAGTTGCTTTGCTTAACGTACATTAGCGAAATTGTCAGAATCTAGCATTTCCTTTCAATTCTACACATGTGGTAGGTACAATGTATTTGTTTTACTCGAATTAAAACATTAATTTCAAATCTTCGATATTTATTGTTTTCACATGTTTCCATAGCTCGATTTTGCAATAAAATTGTAATTTTTTATTATTCACTTTTAAAGGAGAAAACAAGCGCCGTAGGTGTCGAGTACACTGCAATCCATAAACATTAACCGTTCGGCTGATAGGTTATTGCCATCTCGTCTAGAATGTGGCTGCAAAATGTCCGTGTATCGAGCCGGCGCGAGCAGTAAAATTGCAAGGAAAACTTGGCTTCACGCCAGGCGACGCGAAGCCAACAAATGCGCGATTTGATCGAACTTCGAAAGGAAACTCTTGTTCTTTAGTTATTCATGTAAATTAATCTTCTCTTCAAAAGTAAGTTTTATTGTTCTGCAGACTGTACTGTGACTATACTCTCATAATCTGACATCACGCTCATCTTGGCATGTAACGTGCTTGCTCATTTCGACCTTGTTCAAAGTACAATTTTAATTGTGCTGTTGGAAGCAAAAAATAACATTAAATATTAATTTTTCGTAAACATAGTTTCCTTGTTGTGCAAAAATACATACTTTTAACTATTTACCTTGTTCTGAACAATACTTTATTAGCTTCAAAATTAGCGTAAAACATTTGAATAATTATTATGTAAGTTGGGGTGCGAGAATTTAATTAATAAAACAACTCTAGATTGTGCCTTGCTATAATAGAGTTCCTTACTGATATCAGGCTGCCTCATCTTAAGGGCTTTCAACGTTCTCAATTATACTTCAGTTTTGAAGTGGTTTAATTTAACGCGTGTTCAGAATGTTATATTCCAGGCTTCATAACTGAAGATTCCATTTATGATTAGGTAATAATCCATGTCATCATTACATAGTATAAAACAAAGTCGCTTTCTCTGTCCCTATATCCCTATGTATGCTTAAATCTTTAAAACTACGCAACGGATTTTGATGCGGTTTTTTTAATAGATAGAGTGACTCAAGAGGAAGGTTTATAAGTAGAAAAATTGGACCCGGTAGGTGGCGCTAATAGCGGGCAGGACGACGTCTGCCGGGTCCGCTAGTATTACATATACCATAGACATAATATGACAATATACGAGTAGGTAAGTATATTAAAGTTATACGCTACCAGAAAAACCGCGAAATTATTTTTTGAGTATAGACCGTTCGGTAACTTAGTGTCGGTACAGGCGCAGGTGCTCTTAGTATTCTGCTTTTATTTTTATTACTTTTTTTTGTTTGTAATTTTTTTCTATTCTAACAGAATCTCCGAATAGTCTGCCAATCCGCACTTGGCCAGCGTGGTAGACTATGGTTAAAATCCTTCTCATTTTGAGAGAAGACCCGTGTTCATGAGAATATTATATTTTATGTTTATGGTTATATTGTAATAAAATACGAATATAAAAAAATATAAAAAGGAAAGAGAATTTTAATGAAAAAATATGAGTAGGTATAAAACGCCAAAACCCCTTGTGCCTGTACATCCCGCGCGGCATGCTTTGAAGTCACGGCGGTGTCTTTGGCAAAACACCGTGCGGCGGATGCGGCGAGACACAAAAAGCGACCATAAGAAAACGAACAGACTATATATAACGTCTATTTCGTGAGTTATAATAAGTTATTCATTGCGTTAAAAGTAAAGAGAATTCGCCAGGGGAAACTAAAAATAAATAAAGAAAAAGACTACACACAATAGCTCAGACAAAAGTAAACTTTATGTCATATAACAAAAGATTTTCTATTCCTCAAAATGATTCATAAAACGATTTGGATGCAGACAGTGGGAGTGCGAACTTCGAAGGGGTCTCCCTAGCTCACCCCATCCTTATAGGATTCTTGGAAAAGTGGTCAGAACAAGTTCTATAATACACTGAAGTATAGTATAGGTACGTAGAAGCGAAACAGTTTATCTTTAAATGGCCGTCTCCAGAGCTTGTTTTTAATGAGCGTTATAAGAGCAATTCAACTAAAGAGAGCCTTACTGTAAACAGGGAGGAAATGCTTCTGCACTCACCCAACATTAAATGATTTTATATTAAAATTCATAGTTTTAGTTTTAATTGAACGTAAATATGTTATTATTATTATTATAGTCAACGGGTCAGTATATTAAGATCAGAAAACATATATTAGGTACTTACCTACTTCAATAAAGATAATTTAATATGAGTAGGTACAAATAGTTTAAGCTTATTAACTACTAGCTGACCCCCGCGACTTCGTTCGCGTGTTTTTCTTTGCTATAAACCTCACGGAGCCCGAGACCTTTCCAACGAATGCAAAACCGTGGTAATCGGTTGGTGCGTTGGAGTTATAGCGTCAGGAAGGAAAACCCGACTTATTTTTATACTAGATGATGCCCACGGCTTCGCCCGTGTGGATTTAGGTTTTTAAAAATCCCGTGGGAACTTTTGATTTTTCAGAACAAAAGTAGCCTATCTGTAGTAACCCGTCACTAAAACGGAAAAATTCCGTTTTAGTGACGGGTTCGTGGGATCCCCACGATTTCGGAATGCAATTCCTTACAGCATCAGGGTTGAGGAGTTGAATATGTACCTACTCGAGTTCATTCAACGATAAAGTCTTTAATTGGTACCCCCAATATCAATTTAAATAACCGACAGTTCCCAAATCCCATTAATTTTGGGGATCAGTTCCCCTACAGCATCAGGATTGAGGAGTTGGAATCCAAGTTTTTTGTAGGACAGTGTCGCTATGTTTCTCTATCGATTAAAAAAAAAAATTACGCAAATCGGTTCAGAAATCTCGGAGATATCGGTGTACATAGGTAGAAAAACACAACTCCTCCTTTTTTGAAAGTCGGTTAAAAAAGTAGCCTATGTTACTCCCTGGTTAATTCTCTACTTGTATGTGAAAGTCCCGTCAAAATCGGTTCAGCCGTTCCGAAGATTAGCCCGTTCAAACAGACAGACAGACAGACAGACAGACAAAAATTTTAAAAACGTGTGATTCGGTTATGGTACCGTTCAAATAACCTTATGAGCTTAATATGAGGTAGTTATTTCGATATTACAGACAGACACTTCAATTTTATTTATTAGTATAGATATAGATTTATGTTAGTGGTACAATAATACAGCATCTACGAGTATCTTTTCAGTACAAAACCTTATTTTATAATACCGAAAGACTGACTAATTGAGAAAGTTATACCTACATCCATCTATCGTTCCGAGGGAACCTGAATTCTAATAAAGCCTTAGATTTATGTACAGGGTGTAACCCCAAGCGCGTTACGCACACACCCCCACAAATACTTTTAACGAGTTTTTCCACGGATGATTCATCAAATGGAAAATGGGATGAGTCGAGATACACCGAAAGGTCACAGTAACTTTCTATCAATGCTTGCTACATGCAATAATCATGTTCGCGAAAGTGGTGGCCACAATCTATCAATCAATTCGATCAATCTTTATACCATTACAATGTACCGGGTACCTGTGGAATTACTTTATTCGTAAGCGACACATACAAACATTTCAGAATTTTTCAGAGAAAGAAGATGCACCCAGTTGGTTCGTCGGGCACCGATTTGTCAAGCTTGTTTATTTTGCCGATTTTGATCCAAAATTGTAATAACACTAACTTAGTCATTACTCATTATCAACAACCAATGAGACCACCAACTCTGCTTCTACATTAATTGAATGTAGGTAGGTACTTACCTAACATGAATTTTCTTAAGTCCATGGTTTTCAAAGTTATAGGGAAACAAAACAAAAGAATGATTTTGAAAATGGAATAACATGTTTTTTATTTAAAATTAATTTGAATTTAGAATTCCAAGTCAAACCGCAGCTATTCGTTCCAGTTCAAAGAGGCCATACAAAATGGAGATAGAGGCCTATAATATTATTACTACGATTTCTGCAATGTGACATCAACTTCCGTTATTTACTTACATAGTTATAATGATTCTTAAAATAATTGATATTTGTGGCTAAGTCCAGCGTCGTTCACGGGCAGATGCAATGTGCTTCACCTGGTCCCAAAACACCTTGTCAGAGACAACAAGGCTCACGTTGCCTTTTTTGGAATCCTGTACCGTTTCACGTTTGCCTTATCTTGACCCTTGCCTTTTAGTTATTGGATAATAACTTTGTTCCTTATTATATAGCAATATGTTAATCAATTCCGCGGCGTTTACTCATTTACAATTTTAATTTAAGCACTTGAAGTTTGCACGTAGGTACTTTGCACGTATTTTCATATAAAACATCACTTCAGAGATGTCGTGTCTATAATTATTGTATTTGATCATTTTAACTTTAAAATAATAAGATGCGATGCTAAACTAGCTGCGACGCAGATACCTATATAGTATATACCTACCTAGGTAGTTCACCAAGGACCCCTAATTATATCTAACTTTGATGAACTTTGTTAAGTACTTTATTAGTACTGGACATAATAAATTTGTCAAAAGTCAATTCAGAGTTGGATAATTAAAAAGATCATTAATTAGTCAACTAGAGGACAGTATAGACTACAACCGGATCTTTAAAAAGCAATTTCAAGGTACATTGGTCTCAAATGAAAGTCGATTAGTCATAAGGAATAGCATGCTTGTATTACCTAATAACTCCAGTGGATGGCATATGTGTGTCCACAAGATTATGTAACTTTTAGTAACAAAATGAAACAAATTCTATTACTAAGTATCTACAACTATTTTATCTTGAAAGTCATACTTTGCTTGAGTGTTTGTTTTTTTCGCTAGCGGCTTAGTGGCGCGGCAAATGATTTGGCAATTACCTTTGCCAAGGCGTAGTAACTTAACTAGTTATTTCAACTAACTTATTTGACTCCATCATAAAGTTTTGATCGTTCAATACAAATTAGAGAGTAAATAGATCTCCTTTCCAAACTACAGCTACAGAAGTGCCATCGTAAATGAATGCCAACTGCATATTCATTTACTTTGATGGCACTATGCGGTCTAGGAAAAATCAATGAACCTTTTAAGTCATCTTCTCTTCTTTCCATCAATGTTTGTCCGAGAATAAATTATGGAAAATTAGAATAAATGGCATGTTCTAAGAATGCTCGCCTTTTCTTTCAGCTTATTGATTTAAGCGCAGTTCAGACTAAGCTATACTATTCTGGTATATAGTATAGCCACATATAGCATACTAAGCATAGCGAGCTAATATAATAAGCATGTAGTTGAACGATCCATAAAAATGAATGCCGAGAATGGGCAAACCCCAAAAACAATAAATTCTCTCTAATACAGATTGTTATTATTGATCAGCTGTTCTATCTGATTCATCTTGAGAGTCGAGTGTAATAAAAATAGGTTATTTTCTTCCAAGTAGATACTTGAGTAAACATTTACGAGGAAGGCGAGGGTGGAATCGATTGATCGCGGATAGGATAGTCTCCCCTGTCCCTAGACGAGGGTGCAGCCATTGAAGAGTAGGCATGCACGCGGGGAAAGCGTGACTCGACAAAAGCCTCGACAGACACAAAAACGCGCCGCGGCGGCACGCACGACGCTACAGAAGCAAAGGAAATTTTCACACTGAACGTTTTGTAATAGAGTATGAATTACGCCACACTGCGTAGCGTGAATCCAGCCGGCGCTTCGCAGTGTGAACACCTTCCAGTTTTGTGAATCTACGCGCACGAAGTTTCTTCATTCTTTATACCTACGCATAGCTAAAGTTTGAAAACACTTTTTCCATTTCCGTTTTAAAATTTTCAGACACTCACATTCTGGGTGTCTTTGAAACAAAAGGAATAAATAGGCATCTTTAAGCCAAACGCGTTCATGATCATTTTCCATTCCTCTAAAAAAATTATGAACTGCGCTAGACACGTTTCAGGCGCGCCTCGCTACTGTCGTGTATTCATTGTGTTCAAGCCTAGTTATAGGTACGGGTACCTATAAGCTTTGGATCTTTTCTCGTTAACATAAAGTTAAAGAGTAATGTACCTACTATGGTATGCATTTGTAAACTTAATTCCCGTTCGCTTTCTTTGACGTTGGAAAGTTACGTATCTTGTAAAATGTGTAAAGATCTCGTATAAGGTACCTAAGTATGTACTATAGTCAAACTTTTAATTATCTGCAGTAATCTGACGTTTCCTAATGTCATTTCGTAAAATAATATTGCCAACCCCATTTCTATAGTGATGTGATACGTTCAATTCATTCAATTTCATTCACAAAAGTTTCGTTCAAAGTTACTCTTTCATTATCATCATAATTTTATTTATCTATTAAGTAAATCGATGGCTCCTACGTATAAAAGCCAAATTAACAATTTTGTCATCTTGACTTTTTGTGGCAAACGCATCCTATTGGTACAATTAATTATATGAGCTTTAATTGAAAAAAAAAAAGTAAGAAGTACTATTTCTATTGCAATAACAGCCTATGTGTGTTGACGATATCTGTCATAGTTAACATGCTAAGTTGCTACTGCCCTTTTATTACAAAAAAAAAATATTTTTAAAAGAATACCTACTAGTTATTCAGAAAAAAATATATTTAACATTATAATAACATATTTACATATTTTTGGAATCTACTTATAATTTTCTAGATGATTTTGACCTCCCTGGCGCAGTGGTTTTGGTCTTTTTTTTATTTATTTTTTTAATTTATTTTATTTACAATACATAATATTAATATTTTTACATTGATTACTTCGTGCTCGTAAGCGCTTATAAGTGGGAGGTCCCGGGTTCGATTCCCGGCAGGGGCAAGTTGGGATTTTATAATTTCTAAATTGTCTTTGGTCCTGTCTGGTGGCAGGCTTTAACCGTGGGCCGTGGCTGGTTAGCACCCGACCGGCAAAGCTGTGCCGGCCGGCCGCCAAACGATTTAGCGTTCCGGTACGATGCCGTGTAAAAACCGATCAGGGGTATGCATACCTCTCTCAAGTTTGCCCGCTTCCGTCTTCGACAGCATCATCACTTACCATCAGGTGAGATTGCAGTCAAGGGCTAACTTGTAGTTGAATAAAAAAATAGATAATGATTATGAACTTAATCTGATTTTTAATTATTTTTTTTCAACTTTAGTCTTTAATGCGGGACCATGGTCATCACATCATTTTTTCTTAAATTTTACTAGCCTATGTCACCTAGAATAAGCTAAAGATTCTAACGATACCTACCTTATTCATCAAAATCGGTTCCGGCATATATAGAAGTTATGGTACAACATACAAACATATGTACAATGTACATGAACCCTGAAAACAATATACTCCTTTTTTTCAGGCAGTCCTTTAAAAAGGTTCTTTATGTCGATTCTTTTAAACACCGATGACCGAGGTTACGCTTTTTCAGGCTGCTGTTGACGCTGTTGACACTGATGCTCGGCGAATATTATTTTGTCGCCATTTTTCTCGTTTGTCATTCGACATTTTCATTTTTCACTGTCCATTTTCATTTCTACGTTCTGAGTGTGACTATTTCCATTTTGCCTACTGCGCGTTATATTTGTTACCAATTGTTAAGTTTTTGTAACGTTGTGTTTGGTTTTCATTATTTTTGTAAAATTTGCCATTTGGTTTTGTAAAGCACAATAAAATAAAATAAATGAATGCTCAGCCAAGTACATCGCATGCTGAGGATACATTTTTACCTTCTGTTAAAAAAAACCGCGTAAGAATTTAAGTGAAAATGAGAAACATTGAAATATACACACAAAATTTCATCCAAATCAGTCCAGCCCTTTAGGAAAAAGTACAGAAGAATTATATCGGTACGGGTGAGAGAGTTCCGTATCGACAGGATGAACATTCAATGTTTGACAGTTACGAAACCCATGAACATTTTGTATGGGAAAATGTTTTTTCTTTTATTTTTTCGTCAATTTTCCAATATTTTTAACAGTTATTCTGCTATTCGGGACGAAGACAAATACAACAAATCAAAAACCATGAAAATCGGTCCAGCCGTTCTCGAGTTATAAGTGTTCGAACAAACGAGACTTTGTTTTATATATTAAAGATATACGTATTTATATATATACTATATATATAAATATATATATGTAACTTTTGTACATAAAATATAATAATTACTTAAAATAAAAACTTTAATTTGAATAAAATAATTGAATGATTCAAATCAATCACCTGTACCCCATCCCTATTTTATTTTCGTTAAAAAGTGACAACCCACGAAACTTCACATTACTGCATACAATTAAAAGTCGAAGTATAGATTAGTAAGCTCTCTGTAATAGAAAATTGGCCCGCTGAACGTCAGCTTAATTTAATGTTAAATATTTAAGTTAATACATAACTGTTAAAACATAGAGATTTTATTTTATGATAATTATTAAAAGAAATAGGTAAGTACCTTTTTCTAAAAGTACCACTTAGTTACATAATATCATGTTCTGGTACATGCCTGAAGTACTTTTATAAGTACTCATTTCTCATTCGTGTAGTTCTTCGTCGAAAGTCGATTATTATCTTGAATAATGTTTAATTTATTACACGATGTTTTAGAAACTCTTTCGTGATGCGCCCAGCTCAAAGTAATCGGTTTACTGTCAATTTAAAGTTAAGTAACTACCTACGTACTATCTGCACCTACTTACTTTATACTTACTTAATTTAGGGCCTGTTTCACCACCTTTTGATAAGTGTCTGATAGCCTAAACGTAAGTTTTGTCACTTTCTTACTTTATGTTAAGTGACAAAGGCAAAAGTTGTAGATAACTATCCGATACTTACCTATCAGAAGGTGGTGAAACAGGCCCTTAAAGTTCTTTTTTGGTATTATTATACCTTAAAAGGCGTACCTACCTATCAAGGTGTTGCTTGATCAGCACTAACTCGTTAGTGATATCGCGATCGAAAGAAGTGAGAAAGTCATATTTTACAAAAAAAATATATTTAGAATTATTTTCCCCCGTCAACATTAAAAGATGCTGAAGGAAGGTAAGGTAGGTATGTAGGTACTTCATTAAAATACTAGTCTAACACAGGCAGTGTTCTACTCGTAAATGAGAAGACCGCAGAGATTAGTGTCCGCCATTGTATCGAGAGTAACAATAGACCGCTATAAGTTGCAACAAACTGCCTCGTTAGCCTGTAACAATGGCTGAACAAACTTTCAAAGCAAAGATAATTTTCACTTCATAGAAAACTGGATATTCAAGATTTTTGAGATTTTGACACAATTTCTATTTCTGATTTGATGCATGTTACTTTGTATTATAAACAAAGAGTAGAAAATATTTGTAAAACAGTCTGAACAAACCGTTTATAGAGTCAGATTTTCACGCACTTTCAGAAATCGACCTAACTACGTACCTTAATGGTATTGACTATGGGATTATGGGATGGGAATTACTAACAGTTACAGGTTAGTATTTTCAGATCCTTACGCAGGTCTACTTTAACAAGTTGCTTACCTGTTCCGTAAACCGTGCTTTTAGATTTTTAAACTAGAACTACGTGGTAATTTATAATGTCTATGCTATGTCTTCATGGCAGTTAGTTTACAAACGCATTCCAGTGATATAATATTATAATGCTGGCCGTCAAGTGCCCGTGTCCTGCTCATCGTCTCCCTGCTGATTCATCGCAGCAGGGATGCTCGCGTAAAATATATCAGTATGACAGACAGACATTACATTAATCTGCATCGCATTCACACATGGGGCGGGATGATCTCATAAGTTATAATAGCAACTCTGCGACTTTAATCAAAATCTGCATTAAGCATCTACCTACCTACCTACTCAAAATTATTGCGAGGCTCGCGATTTCATCCGCGTGGATTTTTTTTAATTCCATAACGACTTTGAAATTACATAAAGACCGGTTAGGCCGTTAAAATTTTTTAACGTTAAATATATTATTAAAAGCTTTTATATTTTAAGCGGGGAGCCTAAATATTCCAAGGATAAAAATAGCCTAGATTATATTTTGTATAATCCTCTATCTGCATGTGAAAGTAGCGTCAAAATCGGTTCAGCCGTTCCTGAGATTAGGCCGAGCAAACAGATAAAATTTTAAATAAAACCTGCCAATTGCGAGCCGGAACTCCCTCTTTTAGGGTTCCGTACATAATTATGAACAACATAATATTTTGGGTGTAAGAAATATTTAATTTCCGAGCTAGACATCGCAACAAACCGTGAAAGAAAAACCCAAAAAATGTTCGTCTGTCTTGGTCACAGCTTACAAACTACTTTTAAATCGTTGTTTATAATACATTGGGGCCATTAAACCCCATCAATTCAATTTCTAATTGAATATTTGGTTTTGGGTCAACGTTCTATATCAAATACCAAAATTTTAGGTTTGTAACTCATTTCGTCTACGAGCTAGAGACCTGTGAGCGGCGGACAGACAGACAGACAGCAGTGTTAAATAAATGACAGAATTAAATTATTTTTCAGGGGGACTTTCATACATGAAAAAGGAGCCAGCAAAAAAAAATTTTTCTTACCCTAGCTTGTGGGGTATCATTGTTTAGAGCTCATTAAGTGGAGTACGAATAAAATTTTTGTTTTTGATTTTTTGCTTAAAAAATAAGGAAATAGGGGTTGTTAGTTTTAGACCATTTTTGTGACGGGGGCTATCTCAAAAACTAAACCAGTTAGGAATATGAAATTTCGGTATATTATGTACCATATACTGTATTTAAACAACAAATACTGAAAACAACGATTAATATATATTGTAAGCTGTGACCAAAACAAACGAACAATTTTTGGGTTTTTCTTTCACGGTCTGTTGCGGTGTCTAGCTCGGAAATTAAATATTTCTTACACCCAAAATATTATGTTGTTCATAATTATTTACGGAACCCTAAAAGAGCAAGGCCCGACTCGCACTTGGCCAATTTTTTACCCTTTGGGTACGGAACTCTAAAAACGTGCGTTTGAGTTAAAGCTATCATACTTATCGCACTTACCTATTTCGAAATCGCAATATTATTTATTTAGAGTTTTAGACGATTATAAATGTTTAGAATATGGTGATATCTTAATTAACGATGCAACTGATATGAACCTTACATACATAATATCAGTTTATCGCTCTTCAAAACTACGATAAGAATGTGTCAAATCGCCCTAATCTTAAAATTATTGCGCCTTATCTGAAACGTGGTGTCATTTCTGAGCAAAAAAAGGCATGATGAATGTAGGCAAAGGCATGATAAAGGCAGGCATAAAGATGGATTATGGAGGCTCGAATTCCGATCCTCTTCTGAACATTAGGTTGATGCGTTAGCTTATTATTATCCAAACCAAAAATGTCAGCTTAACCGAAGCGCGTTCCCTGTGCGCGTTACATTTATTCAATTCAATTCAATTTTATTTATTTGCTGATACAGGTATACATACAGGTGTGAATACATAATAGTACATTAGTCCAGCTGTACCATGCCAAGCTGGCATGCCAATACTTTTATCTTTGACAATAGCGTACTAAATACAAAATTAAATATAAAAGTCAAATTATCGGTACATTATTTGAGAAATAATATGAAGTTATTGAAGGGATTTACAGTTTATTAAAACTTTTAAAACAATAACAAAATTTTAAATACATTATAGATATTGACGCTGCTTTGAAATACAATAACTAACTGTAATACACTGTATAGAAGACCTATTAGGTATGTGTATTGTGTATATAATATCATAGTTATATTCAGGATCAACAGATATTACAACGCTTGTGATACAACGTAGATTTGTGGTTGAAGGACACCGGACACGCCTTATATCGTATTTAGGAACTATTGAATTGATAATATAAAGATAAAAATTATTTTCAGAAAACCAACTTCAAAGTTCAAACGATTTTTTTTTTTTGCAAAAATCGTTCTCTAATAGAATCTACTTGCATTTAGGATGATGATTGATGATAATGAAACACGTCGGTTCTTCGCGAAGTAGATCGGATACCTACATCGAAATTATCTATCTATTCTATCTATCTATATAAGTACACTAGATGATGCCCACGGCTTCGCCCGTGTGAATTTAGGTTTTTAAAAATCCCGTGGGAACTTTTGATTTTCCAGAACAAAAAGTAGCTTATTTGTTAAGTAACCCGTCCCCAAAACGGAAAAATCCCGTGGGATCCCCACAATTTCGGAATGCAATTCCTTACAGCATCAGGGTTGAGGAGTTGGATATGTACCTACTCGAGTTCATTCAACGATAAAGTCTTTAATTGGTACCGTAATATCAATTTAAATAACCGAAAGTTTCTAAATCCCATTAGTTTTGGGGATCAGGTCCTCTACAGCATCAGGATTGAGGAGTTGGAATCCAAATTTTTTGTAGAGCAGGGTCGCAAAGTTTTTCTATCGATTAAAAAAAGAATTACTAAAATCGGTTCAGAATTCTCGGAGATATCGGTGTAAATAGGTAGAAAAACACAACTCCTCCTTTTTTGAAAGTCGGTTAAAAAAGTAGCCTATGTTACTCCCTGGTTAATTCTCTACTTGTATGTGAAAGTCCCGTCAAAATCGGTTCAGCCGTTTCGAAGATTAGCCCGTTCAAACAGACAGACAGACAGACAGACAGACAGACAGACAGACAGACAGACAGACAGACAAAAATTTTAAAAATGTGTGATTCGGTTATAGTATCGTTCAAATAACCGTATGAGCTTAATATGAGGTAGTTATTTCGAAATTACAGACAGACACTTCAATTTTATTTATTAGTATTAGTAAGTACATATAATAAAATCGTAGACTTGCCGTATCTGTACATTGAAGATTTTTGCAAAATAATAACTGGGGGATATTAGGGATAAGTAATAGAACGTAAAAAGCTATTTTTGAAATTTTTGTCTGTTTGTCTGTTTATCTGTTTGTCTGTATGTTTGTGCGCGCATCACGCAAAAACTACTGAATGGATTGAAATGAAACTCGGCATGATTTAAGTTCATACTATGGAGTAACATATAGGATACCTTTTATCCCGAAATTCAGCACGGTTCCCTTGGGAGATGGGATGAAAGGCAAAATGTGTACTTAGCTGTAATTCGTTAACGGGTGGTCCGATTTCATTCATTCTTTTTTTGTTAGAAAGTAGATACTTTAAAGACTACTGGCTAATCTCTGAAAGGCTGGACCGATTTTGATAGGACTTTCACTGGCGGATGTTTACATTTTGATGTACCTAAACATCCGCCAGTGAACTTTTTACAGTTTTTAGCAAGGTATAAGCTCAAAGGAGCTTAGGAAAAACAAAATGATTCCCACGGGATTATTAAAATCAATATCCACGCGAACGAAGTCGCGGGTATCCGCTCGTACAAAATATGTGGATCCTGCCTTAGTCAGTCAGTTAGGTCACGTTAGGTCTCTGAAAAAATGCGAGTAGCCGGTTAAATGTTTTAAATTACATACCTACCTACTTGTCCCGTCGCTCATTGGAGTAATTGTGGCTGTGAACCGTCGAGGTCGGGCGCGGTTTGATCACGAATCATGAATGCAATAAAACTCGAATGATATCTAGCGTCACAAGACGGTCGGCTGCGTCACCTCTGCGTTGCGAACCCTAACCACCTAAATCCTAGATCTAATGATAAGCGTTTGGTTATCCAGCTGGATTACATGAATGCTAGGTAGATGACGACTTAGGTACCTATCTATTTCTGCATTATTTTGAAGGCAAATCCTTCCAGAGAAAGCAAGAACTGCAGCCTGAAGCCATACTTTACTGAGGATAGATCCTACCTAAGTATGTAGCTAACTACTGAGCTATGAGCATGCTTCATCAAATGAGTTGACTTCTTAAATAAGTAGGTAGGTACCTACCTACCTTCTCGTAGCTGGTGCACGCGTCTTTTGCTTTATACTGTTGAGTAAGAAATGAATTCTGTTTCCTTGAAAACTAACTAAGCTATTTAACGAACAATTAAGAAAACGCGGGTTTAATCACAGTTTAATTCGTCATACTGAAACACCTGTCTCACATTGCTGTACAGTGTAATCTCTAATCAGTAATCAACGATCTGCAAGTAGGTACTTGGTACTTACCTAGGTACATACCTAGGTGATCAACGCATATTCACACGAGGTGCTAGCTTTTTGAATGACGTACTTATAGTTCAGTATCTTCTTTCCCCAAAGAAATTTAGACTCGTAATTTTAAGTAAGATGTCTACATATGAATATTCTATAGGCATTGTAATGAACATTCAGCAGCTGCCGTCATTCACATTTACATAAAATTGTAACCGAGTTTAATGGATACGAATAGTGATTCATAAAGCACGTCATATTATATCGTGGTTTATGGAGAATTGAATAAGAAATCGGAAATTGGCTTCAGTATGTTCAGTTATGGCAAATGGCTTCCAATTATTTTGGTTTTCTTCCCTAAGTAGGTAGCTGGATAAGACATCTTGGTAGACCTAAATCTTACCTGAATAAACCTAGATTATAGCAGCTCACAGGAATAACATAAGTAGTAGGTACTTAAATGTTTACAAACATACCTACGGGTCTTCCAAACATAAAACAATACTTAGGTATTTACCATTAGGGCGATAGTCTGAATAGGTCTTGATCCGCATTTTCTTTTCCCAGTGTATCCTTTATGAGTGTTCGATTAAATTAACAAATTCCTTCATCACAATTTCACTTGGCACTATGAGACCACATCACATTTTGCGTGTTTATCGATTTTAATGTCAAAAAGGATACAAGTTACTTAGAAAATTTATGTATAACAACCACTTTTCACATTGTTTTTGCACAGGACAAACACAAGCAAAGACACTGTAAAGTTAAAAATTAGTAGAATTAAATAAGATTTGAATGAGGGGTGATTCTACGTGCGTATACTGTGTTTGTACCACTTGATTTGACAGCTGCGAGTCGCCTCGCGCGCTATCCCGAAATTCCCTATTCAAACATTGGGTGGTTAATCGCTTGAATGAGTGCGCCGCTACTCGCGAGTGAGCAGGACGCAGTAATGTGAAGTCAGACACACATGTCAGGGAACGACGGGAATAGGCTATAAATAGAATAGGATTAATCAGTATACTGCGACCGACGCGAATCAAACCTAAACATTATTTTTTCACCGCACAATAAATTATCTCAAAAAAAAAAAATTTTTGTTTGAACACAATAAATTGCACATTACAAAATCACTAAAGACTTTCCATATCCAATGATGCACTGCAAAATTTAAAAAATATCGTTTTAAAGTTGGTAAATTAAAGTTAGTGAGTATTGTGATTATAAATAGGTAAGAAATTGAAAAGTAATTATGCGATTCAAGTGGCACAACGCAAGTATTTTGCTTATTATTATTGTGAAAATGAGAAAACTAACGTTGTTAATCGGATCTTGACTACACCACCGCCGTGTAAACGTCAAACGCGCAGGCGCAGTGCGCGTAACTGACGCACGCATGCGCACCAACTTCACTCCAGTGTTTACGTCGTCACCTTGTTTTTTGCGGCAAAACTTGAATTCAAAGTAAATTAGAAGGGGAAATGAAAATGCTCCATAGAAGGATGATACAGGATTTTATAGTAGGAAGTAAAAAGTAAAACAAGTAGGGGAGTAACAATGTTGGAGCCTGGAGGTAATAATATTACAATTTACAACGGAATTTAGACAAAATATGAGGATAAAATAAGTATATATTAATAAAATTTTGCTGATCACGTAAGAATGAAAATAAATATGTTAGAAATCTATTTCAGCCTTATTAAGTTTTGTATCTTCATAATACTTAAAACAAATCAAAATGGAATAAATAGTTTTCAGAGACGACGGCATGTGTCGGCCATTACTATATTTGCGATCTCATTTTTCTCCGTCGAAAAGTTAACGGTACATTTAGCAAGCAAGGTTTAATAATATGAGGCTAAGTGAATGACCTCGCGAAGCAAGACGTTAAGCGCACTTACAAATAAGTAGGTATAGTATGTATGATCACCCCTATAATTTTTAGGGTTCCGTACCCAAAGTGTAAAAACGGAGACGGTCACAGGTCTATAGCTCGCAGACAGACAAAATGAGTTACAAAACATTTATTCGGTGTAGAACGTTGATCCGAAATCAAATATTGAATTAGAAATTGAATTAAATTATTTTTCAGGGGGCTCCCATATATATATGAAAAATCAGCCAAGTGCAAGTAGGGCCTCGCTCTTTTAGAGTTCCGTACATAATTATGAACAATATAATATTTTTGGTCTATATTAGCGGCACGCTATGATGGCCGGTTTGACACATTACAATAGTGATGTGGAATGTCAATTTATTCTCGAACAAAAAACAATTAAGTTTTGTTTTTGTACCTGATTAAATAGGTTTAATAAAACAAAAATGTATATGTTTATTTAATTTATTTGAACGAACTGAATATTTGAACGAAAATGAATATACATACTTTATATGCACACAAGAAACATATGAATACAAAAGATACCAAAAAAGGTGCCACAAAAGGCCATAATTAATCAGATTCGTCCATACTACTATTTTCACTGTCGTCACTGCTATTATCACATACATTAATAATTATATGTTCGTTTTCTATAATATTATCTATTTTCACATCTCTTTCATAATCTTCCCTTATTAATTTAACAGTTCTATTCACAACCTTTTCCCAGTCTCCTTTAGTCACATGTTCACAAGCTTCTTCTAATAATTTTAGCATTTTTTTTGTGGTAAATGGGGGTTCTGTATTGTGTCTTGCAGCATATCCCTTAATTTGAGCCCACACCAACTCAATCGCATTATACTCACAATGGTAAGGCGGTAACCGTATAACTCTGTGCCCATGTTCTAATGCTATTTCGTCAATGACGTATCGGATCTTGGTTGGTTTGTTTTCTTTTAAAAGACGTACTAATTCCGCTTTTAACATATTCATGTTTGCATCTACGCCATTTTTACGAAGCCATGCGACGATATCAGCTTTCTTTTGGGATTGGGCAGGTGGCTTGTCAATTTGCATCGAGTGGTATGGGGCGTTGTCCATAATTATAATAGATGGTTCAGGGAGGCTACACAACATTGAGGTAAACCATTCAGTAAACTTTTCTCCATTCATGTCTTCATGATAGTCTCCAGTGGTTTTTGACGCAAAAGCCATGAGAGAACCTTCGACAAACCCGTTGATGGTTCCGGCGTGACAAATTATAAGTCGCGATCCTTTTCCTACAGGAACTTTGGAAGTAGATGCTGCTGTGTCATCGTTCCAAGAACGGCCTACAGTATGGTTAGCATTAAGGCATGTTTCATCCAAGAACACAACATTTTGCCAATTTTTGATTTCTTTCACTTGCCGTAAAAAAGTATACCTTGCCATCGCTATATCAAATCTTTCCATCAATATTTTGCGTTTGTTACATTTTTTGTATCGAAATCCAATGGTCTTCAAAATCTTCGTTAAAGAACTTTCCCCACCGAAGAATAATCCAGCTTCCTTCAGTGAATGCACCAACTTTTTTCTTGTTGGATACTCCTTCTGTAAATAGTAGCCGTAAACATGTCTTCGGATAGCATCGGCATTAAAGCTATCGATGCCTACGACTGGTTTTGCTCGTTTTCTCTTTTTTGGTGTGTGAAGTTTATTTTCTTCTGTGCCAGTCTCGCCATATTTTTTTTTAGTTATCCGTCTAACAGTTCGTTGTCCAATATTAAGCGCATCAGCTACGCGTTCAACCACTGACGTTATAGGTAAAATTGGCCCTCCATTTTGAGCTTCACGATCGAAATAGTTACGAAGACGTATTACGAACTCACGTGTCTGACTATTTAGAACAGTTCTCTGCGTACGTTCGGTCATATCGACGAAATCCACAACAAAGGGCTTGAACAGAGTCCAAATTAACGAGCAAGGGTCAACAGTAATGCAGTATCAATATTTGAAATCCAAAGCCAGGTCAAAACTATATCACAATCGCATTGCACTGACAGTTTATACTTTTCGAAGCAACGTCAATTCGAAACTGCTTTGTTTTGCATTGAGCATTGACGCGAGTTTGCCGGAGGTAGTAGTTGTGCTAGCCAGCGATCCTATGTGACGATCGTATTAGATTCCATTTTTAAAAATTTATTGATATTTTTTTGCGATTTCAGAGGTTTGTCCACATAGTGAAAATTGTTCATATTCACAAGTACATTCACCCCTTAAATGGTGCAAACTGATTTTTCTACACTTGTATACATTTAAGAAATCAATTTAATAAATAAATTTTGAGTCCTAAACCTAAAACTACATTCGATAAAATTTATGAATCTCTGCACATCACTATCGTCAATAAAGTAATACAATTATTTCCTTCAAAGTCGTTATCAATTAATACGGAACTTCATGAGCGGACAAACGTCAAACCGGCCATCATAGCGTGCCGCTAGAGAAATATTTAATTTCCGAGCTAGACATCGCAACAAACCGTGAAAGAAAAACCCAAAAAATATTCGTTTGTTTTGGTCACAGCTTATAAACTATATTATGAATCGTTGTTTTCAGTATATGTTGTTTAAATAGAGCATATGGCACATAATTTACCGAAATATCATATTCCTAACTACATAGTTTAGTGTTGACATAGCTCCCGTCACAAAAATGGTCTAAAATTGACAACTTTGATGGCCCCCCATTTCCTTACTTTTTAAGCTTAAAATTAAAAAATATATATATTCGTACTCTTATCAATGAGCTCTAAACAATGATACCCCACAAGCTAGGGTAAGAAATTTTTTTTTTTCCGGCTACTTTTTCATGTATGAAAAATAATTAATTTAATTCAATATTTGATTTTGAGTCAACGTTTTACACCAAATACCGAAATTTCAGGTTTGTAACTCATTTCGTCTGCGAGCTAGAGACCTGTGACCGGCGGACAGACGGACAGGCAGACAGACAGACAGTCGAGTGACCTTAATAGGGCTCCGTTTTTACACTTTGAGTACGGAACTACTTAGCTTGTGGGGTATCATTGTTTAGAGCTCATTGAGTAGAGTACGATTTTTTTTTTGCTTAAAAAATAAGGAAATGTGGGGTCCATCAAAGTTGTCAGTTTTATTTTATATGTACACTCAGCGGCACGGAATCTTGGCCACTTACGAATTTTGTAATAATTTGTGTTTTTATAATTTTATTGTATAATTTAAGGGTAGGTTATTAAAGATAAACTTTTCTTTATGACTTAAAAAGTTTTTAAAGGTTTTAGACACTTACAACACTTCTCAATATCTTTTTTTTTTTAATTATTCATTAATGAAGAATTTGAACACCAATTTCGATGGAACCAAAAAATTGAAAATCCCTATTTTTTTAAATCCTTCACACATTTCTATAGCAGGTGTTTCCTCCTCTAGCTCTGATGACTGCCAGCATTCGGTCAGACATGCTCTGGATTATGTTTTTGATATCAACTTGCGGCACGGCTTCCCAAGTGGCCAGCACTGCATTACGGAGCTCATTGAGAGTTCATAGTGGATTAGAAGCAGACGATATCTTTCTTTTAAGCATATCCCAGTTATGCTCTAGTGGGTTTAAGTCTGGGATACGAGCTGGCCACAGCAAAGTCCAAATGCCAGGCTCTTGAAGATACTCCTGCACACTTTTAGCGTCGTCGGGACGTGCGTTATCGTGCATTAAAAAAAATCTTCGTACCCTATAAACCCTAAATTAGGCATAACGTGGCCCTGGAGGATCTCTCCAATATACCGTGTGACATTTAGCCGATTATCAACGACCACTAACTCCGTACGAGCATCGAAACTCACTCCTGCCCAAACCATTTTGGAGCAACCTGAAAACTCAGTGTTTACGTAATGGTAATGGGTAGATACCTCTCTTCTCTTCTTCTTCACACCCTTTCGCGACCACCTGGAGTTTGTAAAGTGATTCAGCACTCATCAATAAAGAGAAATTATGTCCATTGCTCATGTGTCCAATTCGCATGCTCTCGGACGAATCGAAAACGAGCTTCTCGATGCTCTCTGAGGAGTTCTGGGCTGCGCATTGATCTACGAGATCTTAAATTCGTTTCCTCCATTCGTATTCTGATCGTGCGCTTGCTTACAGTTATGTCTCTAACATTTTGGAGACGTTATTTAATCTCAACAGCAGTAATAAAGCGGTTTTTCAATATCTCCATGATAATGAACCTGTTGTCTCAAGCCAAAGTGCACCTTACGCCTTCATTACCTGGTCTGCGCGTGAAGCTACCAGTCTCCTGACATCGTTTCCAGGCATACTGCATGGATGAACGTGGTACATTTAAAACCATAGCCACTTCCTGTTGAGTCAGTCCTTGGTCAATCAATACAATAGCTTGCGCGACCTGTTCTGTTGTAAATGGCATTCTTTTTTATTCTAAAGGATGTTTGACTACACAGAAACAACCACAATACTTAAAAAATTGGTTAGCTTTAAAATAAACTTTTGAAAACACACAACGTTCAAACTCTGTATTGGTCCCATAAATGACCCGTTTAGCCTGAAACTGCATTAGTGGTTTGAAGGAGCACTTAATCTTAATGAATTACCCATTAGAACAAAAAATAAACATTTTTTTCACAGCCTGCACTTGAACTTTTGAATAGGATTATAAAAAATTCAATTATTACAAAATTCTTAAGTGGCCAAGATTCCGTGCCGCTAAGTATGTTTGTGCGCGCATCACGCAATAACTACTCAATGGATTCAAATGAAACTTGGCATGATTTAAGTTCATACTACGGAGTAACATATAGGAATCTTTTTATCCCGGAATTCAGCACGGTTTCCTTGGGAGAAGGGATGAAAGTCAAAATATGTACTTAGCAATTCATTAACGCGTGGCCCGATTTAATTCATTCTTTTTTTTAGAATGAAGATACTTTAAAGATTACCGGCTAATCTCTGAAAGGCTGAGTCGATTTTGATGATACTTTCACTGGGGGATGTTTACATTTTGATGTATCTAAATATCCGAAAGTGAACTTTGAATACTTTTTAGCAAGGTATGATCTCAAAGGAGCTTTGGAAAACAAAGATTTTCCGCGGGATATTTAAAAACCTAAATCTACGTGAACGAAGTCACGGGCATCCTCTATTTAATAATACAATGTAATGTATCGTTGATTATACTCTTTTGTGAAGATTGTTATAAATAATAATTAATCAATTCTTGCTACATTTTAAATTAACTTGTGAGTCAATATTTTTAGGTAAGTAACTATAGCTACCTAGGTATCTAATGAATAAAAATTAACATTTGGAGCACGGAAAAAAACCGTGGATGGATTATTATGTACCTATTAGAAACGGTAGCTTTACCTCTTTGCTTTACCTAAATCTTTAAAAAAATCAAAAATATCGAGTTTTCAAAACAAATTAACACAGGTTTTCTGTAGCAGATAAATCGCAAGGAAAACTGCATTTGACATCCTGACTAAAAGTCGAACCAGATTCTTATCAGTGAGGGACTGCTTGCCGATAGTGGTCTTTTTTATTTATTTTAATATTTTTTTTATTAAGTATACTCTGATTTTTAATTCCGTGGAATTCTGATGTTTCGTAATGTTACCAGAGATAAAACAATTCCCACAAAAAAGATAAAAAATTCAAAACTTAAATAAATAAAAATCAATTGCCTCATGTAGATATGACAAATGCCTGACAGACACTTCATGGTGATAATGTCATTCGACTTCCATTTTTGAATAAGTTTTTTCAATGTACTTCTTTTGTTTTCTATTGCTGTTACTGTGCACTTTCTAGTTTCCCCTCTTAGCGATTTCTATTTTAGGGCAAAACGACTAATATTATTACGCAGCTTAGGGCTTTTTTATGTTGACAGAGAATTAAAGTAGTTTGGGGTAAAATCGTACTTCGTAGATGTTGACCCTGTTTTCCATACTAACTCATCTGTAAATGACAGCTGTCAGAATTCCACCGAATTAATAATCAGAGTATAGTGCTGATGAAGTGAAGTACCTACCTAATGCCATCTAGTATGATCGTAATGAACTGCACGATCGATGATCATTGATCACTGTATGTAAAGTGTGTGGCACGATACGTAGGGAGTTATTTACGTGCTTCATTAAAATGAAACCAGATGTCGTTTCATGAAATTTTATATCTTCTAATTTTAAATTTTAAACCGGCCAAGTGCGAGTCGGACCCGCGCAGGAAGGGCTCCGTACCCATTATCTATAAAAACGGCAAAAAAATCACGTTAGTTGTCTAGAAGCCCCCCTTAAATATTTATTTTATTTTAATTAAATTATTTATTTTTAAAGTGAATATACATAAGTATACAACCTAAATATTCTGTGAATTTCTAGCTTCTGTTTTTAGTATTTGTTGTTAAAGCGGCAACTGAAATACATCTGTGTAAATTTTAACTGTCTAACTATCACGGTTTATGAGATATAGCCTGGTGACAGACGGACCGACAGACAGACAGGACAGACAGACGGACAGCGGAGTCTTAGTTATAGGGTCCCGTTTTACCCTTTGGGTACGGAACCCTAAAAAACCGGCCAACCGCGAGTCTGACTCGCGCACGAAGGGTTCCGTACCATTATCCATAAAAACGGTAAAAAATCATGTCTGTTGTATGGGAGTTCCCCTTAAATAAGTATTTGTTTTAATTTAAGTAATTATTTATTTTTAAAGTGAATATATTATATCTATTATTCTGTGAATAGTTCCTACGTTGTATAGTACCTATACGTTGCCATTATCAATATCGAGCAAAATAATCACGTTTACTGTATGGGAGCCCACTTAAATATTTATTTTATTCTGTTTTATAGTACCTACTAGCCGACCCCCGCGACTTCGTCCGCCTGGATATAGGTTTTATATAGGATCGGATTGGATCCCATAATCCTTTTTTGCACCTAAACTAAATGTAGCCTAAGTTACTCCTTATAACATCACCTATCTGCCATTGAAAGTTCCATCAAAATTGATCCAGCCGTTTCGGTAATTAGCTGGAACAAATAGACAGATCGACAAACATAAATTTAAACGCACACCAGTTTAAAATAAGCCGTACGTTCAAAGATCCGGGTCCCAAGTTATTTGAACCCAATAAATGTCTGTCATTTCTAAACCAAAATACCTATGACCTTGAAATATTTACGGGACAATACTTAAAATACTACCTTTCTAACAAAAAAAGAATGAGTTAAATCGAACTACGCGTTAATGAATTACAGCTAAATACACGTTTTAACTTTCTTCCCCTCTCCCAAGGGAACCGTGCTGAATTTCGGGATAAAAAGTATCCTATAACCTACCTTGGAGTATAAACTCAAATCGTACCAAGTTTCATTCGAATCCATTCAGTAGTTTCGGCGTGATGCGCGGCCAAGATACAGACAGACAGACAGACAGACAGACAGACAGACAGACAGACAGACAGACAAAAATGAAACAAATTGCAGTTTTGGCTTCAGTATCGATTATAGAGTGCCCTAAAATAAAAATTTTCAAAATATCTTCAATGTACAGAATTGGATCTGTTACAGTTTTATTATATTACTAGCTGACCCCCGCAACTTCGTCCGCGTAGATATAGGTTTTTATATATCAGATCGGATCGGATCTCATAATTCTTTTATGTACCTAAACTAAATGTAGCCTAAGTTACTCCTTATAACATTGAAAGTTCCATTAAAATCGATCCAGCCGTTTTGGAGATAAGCTGGAATAAATAGACAGATCGACAAACATAAATTTAAACGCACACCAGTTTAAAATAAACCTAACATTTAAAGATCCGGGTCCCAAGTTATTTGAACCCAATACTGAGGCTTGTAATGTCTGTCATTTCTGAACTAAAAAACCTATGACCTTGAAATATTTACGGGACAATACATAAAGTACTACCTTTCTAACAAAAAAAGAATGAGTGAAATCGAACAACGCGTTAATGAATTACAGCTAAATACACATTTTAACTTTTATCCCCTCTCCCAAGGGAACTGTGCTAAATTTCGGGATAAAAAGTACCCTATGTCCTACCTCGGAGTATAAACTCAAATCGTACCAAGTTTCATTCGAATCCATCCAGTAGTTTCGGCGTGATGCGCGGCCAAGATACAGACAGACAGACAGACAGACAGACAGACAGACAGAAAGACAGACAGACAGACAAAAATGAAACAAATTGCAGTTTTGGCTTCAGTATCGATTATAGAGTGCCCTCCTATAAAAATTTCCAAAATATCTTCAATGTACAGAATTGGATCTGTTACAGTTTTATTACATTATAGATAGATTTGTTGTTATAGCTGCAATAGAAATAAATCATCTGTGAAAATTTCAAATATCAACTGAAATGCAAGTTTCTTGTGTTACAGTTGCTAATATGCAATCGCATAGTTAGTTTTAACTATTACCCTTTTGAAAAGGATAATGAAAAAGAAAATAAAAGTAAACATTCATTCATACCCTACCTCTGCTAGTTTTCCTGCGCCTCCGTTTCCTGTGTAAAAATTCATAGCGTCCCGCATTCTCCCCAGAACAAACACTTATCGCTAAGTCTATTAATTTTGCAACGACGCACAACACCAATCCGATCATCTTCCTTGATCACGAGATGTTTCTATCTTATCTATTACGCGTACCTAATCAACACTCAAGGCACCTCAAGGCCTTTTCTTTCTCCTCCTAAGGTTCAAGTTTAACACTGTTCTCTTTAATCTGTCCTTATTGTTGTAACGTATTACGAAAGAACATACTTTATGTAGAATCAACACTGCGTTCCACATCACCTCAGTCACCGTGACAATATACACTGCACCTATTGTTAGACGTTCAAGCTTATCCACTGTATCCAGTGAGTTCTAGGTTTATCTGCAGGTTATCGCAACCCACTTCATCCCACGAGACTATTAAAGCCGAGGCTACAAGTAGGAATGTTGAATTGCTGAGACGCATCACTATGTTACGAGTATATTTGCGCTGCGGGAGCCTTGATTTCTTAATAAGGCTAAAAATATATGCCACACGCGTTTATACATTTTTAAGAATAAAACTGGATACACAAACGCGTCACACTATTATCTAACTTATAATGCTATGTACGTCGTACTTTATGTTTACGAGATTGATTTACACTTAGGTCACTGAGGCCAGTTCTCAATGTGCAGACTGTAGTGCGAATGGTTAATTCGTTATAATTGGCTACTGTTTAAAACCACTGATACCTTCGAAGGGCAGGTGTGTTATGGCAAAGCAACAGTTAAGTATAAAGTATTTGATGTAGCGGTAATCGTTATAGCCGGTATATAGTACGTGCCGATTATAACGATGTGATCGGGTTGCATGGACCTCATATATCTATCTTGAACACCTACGAATAAATAATACCTACCACCGGACTATGTTCGGCAAAATGAAGACCAAATACTTACCTACACAACAAACTTTTCAGAAATATTTAAGACTAGCTGACCCCCGCGACTTCGTTCGCGTGTTTATAGGTTTTATATAGGATCGGATCGGATCCCATAATTCTTTTATGTACCTAAACTAAATGTAGCCTAAGTTACTCCTTATAACATCACCTATCTGCCATTGAAAGTTCCATTAAAATCGATCCAGCTGTTTCGAAGATTAGCTGGAACAAATAGACAGACCGACAAACATAAATTTAAACGCACACCAGTTTAAAATAAGTCGTACGATCAAAGATTCGGGTCCCAAGTTATTTGAACCCAATAAATGTCTGTCATTTCTGAACTAAAAAACCTATGACCTTGAAATATTTACGGGACAATACTTAAAGTACTACCTTTCTAACAAAAAAAGAATGAGTGAAATCGAACGAAGCGTTAATGAATTACAGCTAAATACACGTTTTAACTTTCATCCCTTCTCCCAAGGGAACCGTGCCGAATTTCGGGATAAAAAGTATCCTATGTCCTACCTCGGAGTATAAACTCAAATCGTACCAAGTTTCATTTGAATCCGTTCAGTAGTTTCGGCGTGATGCGCGGCCAAGATACAGACAGACAGACAGACAGACAGACAGACAGACAGACAGACAAAAATGAAAAAAATTGCAGTTTTGGCTTCAGTATCGATTATAAAGTGCCCTCCAATAAAAATTTTCAAAATATCTTCAATGTACAAAATTGGATCTGTTACAGTTTTATTATATTATAGAAGATAGATAGATTTAAATTGTTTCTTTTATTCTTTAGAGGGATTAACTATGTAAAAACTTAATGAAATCGAAACAGAACTGATTCATAATAAAAATAAGACTATGAAAAAAAACAGAAATCCAAACTAAATTATCTAAGAGAAAATTTATGGTTGGTTTTATGTCTGTCCGTGACTATACTTACATAATAAAATATATAACTGGCAATATTAATATGTCTACACAATAAGGTGAAACCAAGGACATTGCATTTCATTCACGACTGGGCCTAAGGAATAGATATCGTGACATCCGGACGGAATGGTGCTGCATATATCATTTTAATGAGACTCTATCTACTATTAAATTGCATTCCTGTTGAGTTGGTAGGTAGTAGGTACTGTTAGTTTTAATTATTAGTTTGAAAACAAAAGACACAAAAATTGAAGATCATGTTCTGACCGCTGACGTCTAAATAATTCTAGTAGAGTTCATTGAATTTCCGAGAGGGTCATAGGTTTCTACAACTATGTCTACCTACTACTTCTGCTACTAATCTAGAACCGAGAGTATTTTTAAGGGAGGTGTGGTCAAACAAAATATTGTTAGTAAAATGATAGTATAACGTTAGTATTTTAATATTTTTCATAAGAACCTTTACGTTCAAGGAGTTTATCCTCATGGGGTAGTAAACAGCGAAAAATTTGAGGCAGTCCTAAAAGCACGAATTCCCAAAGTACATAGTTTATAGTTACTTACTGCAAAATTTATGAAAATTAATGTAAGTAATGTGAAATGTTTGGCAATAAGTAATTACTAGAGATTTTTATAATATCTTCTTCTTTATTACTATTAAAAATTGAAGAAAGTGATTGATATAATGAGGAATCTTAGACACTAGCAAAAGAGTAAAAATGAAAGTAAAATCGAGCCACTCACCCAACATCCTATTGACTTCTTTTTCAGTCATCGTCGTCCTCAACGTTCTTCATGGCGTACTATCTGTAACAATAGAATGCTTACGTCAGTGCCCCATGCAGACAACCCTGCTCTCCCAGCCTTATAACTAACATTAAGTTTCTATAAGCTATCATTCTGTCGTACCTAATCTAGGTTTTGTAACTTACGCGAGTTTTTGCAACCTATTTTTTTTGCTTTTAGAACAAAAGTTAATAGGCTAATTAAAATAAGAATTTAGGGTTACCTAAATTCACCCTATTTTTTATGAGGAGATATGGATATAATATCTTTACCTTTATCTGCTTTCCTCACCCACAATGTAACCAACACCAAATGTAAACCACAGTTAACTACACAAACACTGAACTAAACAATAACTATAGAATAATAAAAATTAGTACACACAAACTGAACTGAAACTACCAATTTTTGTTTCGTTATCGTATATTTAAAACCATTTTAAATAAATTGTGTGTGGAATATAGTAAAGATTTTTTTTGGGTCCCCGTAGAGGCATCTCTACGAGTGTTGGAAGGCGGCCCCGCGGAAATGCACGAAAGCCACCGAGCTTTGCCGAATGTTAATGCTGTAGCTGTACAGGAACGTATTGGAATTTCACTGAATATTGATCTCGTCAACAATTACCACTCTATTGCAAATTTTCATTAATTAATACCAAACGTACTTAATATTGAATCAGTTTAACTTTAAATATTCAAGCATATTTAAATTCAAATTTTAAATGCAGTAAAATGCATAATATGTATTAATTACGAATAACACGAGGAGTCGAACTTAGAACCTTCATTATTTTATTTTTGCTGAACATTGTTTGCTTTTATCACAATCACTATATAATTAATTAACTTTTAAAACAATAAAAAAAAGGGAAAAGGGAGAGCTCTATATCTCGAAGTAAGTCCGTGCCTGGTACACCCTGCAGTGAGGTCGTCGTTTCGACGCCATGTTTTCCGCGCATGCGCTACAATTTTCCTTTACGGAGCAATCGCTAACCCCCTACCATACACAAAAGCTACGGGTGTTCGGAACAGTGTTACCAGTTTAGTAATAACTATTTCAATTTTCATTACATACAATCTTTGCTAAGCTAATTGTATTTGTAAGTTAATTCTACGATATAAGTAATAATATATTTTAGCCCTGTAAGTATTTATATTGTAAAGTTGTGCCGAAATTAGTTTTCCTACGTTTTCCTCTGTTCATATGGAAAATTCATGGGTGCTGCGCGCGCAATACACGACCTAAATGCCCCACACTAAACGCATTGACAGTAGAGCATGGGATCAATACAATGACGTCACGACTCACGCCATTGAACGTAGGAGCGGAAGACTTCACTCTACTTCCCTTCATGATACGGAAATATCTGCAGACTCGTTTAATCTAGTTTAATTGTTTTTCTTTCCGGAACTAATCGTAAATGTCTTCATACTTAGTTACTTTATTTATAGAAATAAACTTAGAGAATAAATGACAGAAATAAAATTAAGTGGTTCTCAATTCGGCACGTATGTATTTTTGTCAATGTAATAGTCAGTAATACATATTATTTTCTACGCTATACGATTCTATACGCTCTTATATTTGTGATCACACTCGTGATCAGTAGCTTATAATATGTACTTAAATGCTCATAACTACCTACTTTTAAAAATCTTCCGCTTGTTTTAAATAGGTCACAATAATAAACTAAATTATTTCAAAGTATAGCTACATTCTTCATATTCAACGGATTTCAAGGCCGGTAACATTCCCCATTAGGAACGTACGATTCTATGTTAATCGTACTGCGTCATTTGTATCAAGTACGTACCTACGTAACAATAGATTTCGTTTCGATGCATTTTCAGCCCTTAGGGATGTACGCTTTCACGATTAGAGAATTGCTTAGACGTCGCAAGAATTAATTAATCATTCGATTGAAATGAAGCACAGGAGGCGAGGTATAAATTATAATACTCTTGGGAAACTATAAGGAAATCGATTGATTTATAAATTGCAACATCAATCATTGCAGCATTTTAATAACAAAAATGCTTTTACTCCCTGGGTGAACATGATCGGCCGTCCTATCAGGACGTAAAGTATGCCAGACAGACCTGACAACATTCAACTTCTTTTACTTCTTCCATTAAAAACTCCTCATCCCGCTTGTATCCTCCCTAATATTATTGTCCTACTCGGGATCATTATTCTAAATTTTGTATAACGGGCACGTGTCTGGCACAAAGTTTAGCTTTATCTCGCCAATATGCATTTAGGGTAAACCTGGGCATCTGAGAAAAATTCAAACGTAAGAGTAGGTCAAGTGGAGCAGAGCTTTGGCTGTTTGCCGAAAGGTCATTGCCAGGCAAAATCTCCAAATCGCATGGTTTTCCATGGTTAGTCCATTTCCGAAAAAAATATCTAATAACCATAATAGTAGAATCCTTTATCAAGAAAAACAAAACTCCATGATTATCCAGGTAAAATCTCTCATGTCCTTGGTAGTACAGATTTAATATTATACCTACTCGTAGGTAGAACAAAAAAACAAAAAAAACACAAACCTTAGCTGTCGAGTCTTGCGGTGACTGGTGGTTAAAAGCTCTCACAAACTTTAGTTACCAGAGATTATTATCGAAAAAGCTCTAGAAACCTTGGTTCTCTAGTTAATTGCCGGGGAAAAGTTCTACAAACCTTGGTTGACGAGGCCTTTGTCAGGTATAAGCTCTTCAATCCTTGTTTGTGAACTCAACCGTCGGAAAAATGTTTAACAGACCTTGGTTTGCTTGATCCCTGCCTGGTAAAAACTCTCAAACCTTCGTTGACGAGACCCCTGCAAAGTAAAAGCTCTACCTGGTTTGCAAACTCATGCCATGCAAAAGCACTTCAAATCTTGGTAAGTGAAACCCCTTCCATGTAAAAGTTCTACAAACCTTGATAGACGAGAACCTGTGTATTTGAGCTTTTGCAACATTTGGTTACAAACTCGATTGGATTAAACTATTTTTCATCAACAAGGACAAAAGCTTTATAAGCTCTGATGAGTTATTTTCAGGCAAAAGTTCAAAATTCCTTATTCATCCAGGCTTTAAGTTTATACCTTGTTTTTGTAGCAAATCCAGTTTCAAACGATGAGACGAATGATCCAGAACACACAAATCATTAGCTGAAACCTCACTTGCACTTTTTAAATTCCGAACTAAATTAAATTTATTTAATCCTTTTGTCTGAACGAGTACCTACTGAACCGTCTGCAACAGACTGTAATTCGAGCCAACTGAATTAAGGACGAGCAGCAAGACATTGATATACAGGTGAAAAGTTACGCAGGAAAATGTTACATGCACACTGTATTATAGAAGCTAATTTCCCAAAAACCAGCCAAAGTACGAATACGAAATACGTAGTTTTAAACTTGTTTTACAGAACCGATAGCATTAATTAACACCGACGAACTTGTTTAGTACGCTCATGTAGGTAGGTAATTATCAGAACCGCCAAATATTGGTAATGATTACAATTCTTAAAAAAAAAAAACAAACATTTCCTGCAAATTGTAAAAATTTTAACGACTTCCATTCTTACGTTTCAATAACATAGGTACACGTTACAGAAAATATTGTATTTTTTATTATTAGGTATAGTCCGTTCGGTAACATAGTGTCGGTACAGGCGCAGGTGCTCTTAGTATTCTGCTTTTTTTTTCTGTTTGTAATTTTTTTTTTATTCTAACAGAATCTCCGAATAGTCTGCCAATCCGCACTTGGCCAGCGTGGTAGACTATGGTTAAAATCCTTCTCATTTTGAGAGAAGACCCGTGTTCATGATAATATTATATTTTATGTTTATGGTAAGGTATATTGTAATAAAATACGAATATAAAAAAATATAAAAAGGAAAGAGAATTTTAATAAAAAAATATGACTAGGTATAAAACACCAAAACCCCTTGTGCCTGTACACTCCGCGCGGCATGCTTTGAAGTCACGGCGGTGCCTTTGGCAAAACACCGCGCGGCGGAGGCGGCATGACACAAAAGTCGACCGTAAGAAAACGAACAGACTTTAAGTACCTACTTTTAAACTTTTACACATTGCTTTCTATCGAGTTGTACATATGTACCTAAATATTTGTTGATACCAAAATAATAACAAAAAAATTGATTAAATCCCTTTCCAGTAAATTCAGAATTAAAGTCTGCCTAAAATATTTTCACAAATAAAAAATTCACATGAAGTAGAATTTCAACGATAGAGTTTAAAAGCTTCCATGAATGACATAATGAAAGCTCTCGTTGGATTTTCTCTTGAGATACCTACATGGCTTTATAGTTCGGTTAAAAACGAGTTTAAGCTATAGAACATAAATATTACGTCCTAAAACTGCCAAAAATACGCATTATATTTAAAACAATAAAACAAT
The DNA here is from genome assembly GCA_920104075.1 of Melanargia galathea. NCBI lineage: Eukaryota > Metazoa > Arthropoda > Insecta > Lepidoptera > Nymphalidae > Melanargia > Melanargia galathea. The sequence goes on along the minus strand of OV049869.1, from coordinate 11,622,688 downwards.
ATTAATCGACGCGTAAAAAACAATAAAAATGTTAAAATGTCATCTATCTAGTTGGGAATGTTAGAGCAAACGGGAGAGTTGGCTTGAAAGACAGAAAACGGGCGTCAAGTTTCATTTAATTAGGGATTAGAAACATCAAAATTGCAGCACTTGCACTCAGGTCCGATGAGATTTAACTAGGCACACAAGTAATCGACGCGTAATAAATATGGTCCACGCATACCGACCGAGACTAGATTCTCAACTGTTTTATTTTAGAGCTGGCACGCTTCGGCCGTGAAAATATTGCAAAGGTGTATGTATGTATGTATGTATGTATATATGTATGTAGGTAGTAGGTACAATTCGAAGCCGATGAGCAATTCACAATGTCGTTCGTTGACTGCCGCCGACTTCGATATTAATTGATGCATCATTAGCGTTTCACAGGTGCTAAGTGTTCTTACACTGCGTTTGTTATAGCTACTAAAGCTAAGTAAGTACTTATTACTCTTGTTGTGCTAGTGGGACATAGATGTATTTTCAATCGACGTGATTCGTTCGGAAATGATTCATTTTCTTATTGGGCTCAAAAATCCGGTTTCATTAATATTTCAATAACGATTTCCTCGTCATTCAACCATCTTGGGAGCCCAACGTCTTTGGTTCTTCGACCTACGTGCGCGACCTATTGCCTGGTTCTCCTACGGACCTACTCTGATTTGATCCCGCAGGTAAACTCCGAGCGATAGCTCTCTCTATCATCGCCCGCTGAGTGATCCTGCCTTTTTACGAGACCTTTTTTTATTAAATTTGTCAAAATTAAAAGTTAGATACGTTAGTTAAAAAGTTAGTACATTAGTCAAAATAATACGAGTATAAGGGCCTGTTTCACCACCTTCTGATAAGTGTCGGATAGCCTAATCGTAAGTTTTGTCACTTTCTTACTTTATGTCAATTGACAAAGACAAAAGTTGTGAATAAGCTATCCAACACTTATCAAAAGGTGGTGAAACAGGCCCTTAGTATACTAATATAGGTACAGGCAGAGGATTTGGGTATCAAATCTAGAGAAGACAGCAGTGTTTAACTGTTTACTTCGGTATCAAAATGTAATTGTCATTTTTATGACTAAAAGATTATATAATATTTTTACCCGACTACGGCAAAGCCAAAAGGAAGGGTTTTGATTTTAGCAGTCGACTAGGTATGTATGTATGTATGTATCCGATTTTTGTATGAGATTCTATGTGTTCCACCGTAGCGCCTAAACTACTGGGCCGATTTTGATGAATAAGGAGTCAATTAATTCTTTGTTAGGGTCCGGGTGACATATGCTACATTTTATGTACTAAAAAAATCGAGAAGCGACGTTCAAGCGGCTAAAATAAAATATTAGTTAGTTTCGGATAGCCATAACATGATAACAGTATATCTATGTATATTCTATACATGAGGCAAACCCTTAGTTAGGCAGTAGCAGTAAATAAATAAATAAATATTCACACATACACACACGGTCGTCTGTTCCTAAAGTAGGCAACTTAATGCCTGTGTTATAGGTAACAACCGACTGATATACATATTTACATATATACAATATAGATATATATATATTTTTATTAAATAGGTATATAATATAGTATATACATAATACATACTTATACATATACTTACATAAATACACCCAGACTCAGGGCGGAAATCGAACCCGCAACCCCGGAGCGGAAAGCAGGGTCACTGCCAACCGCGCCAACGGGTCAGTCAGCAGTAGATACTAAATCATCAGAAGAGGGACCTACAGTATATTATTGTACTTCCATGGTAACGAAAAAAGTACAACCTGAATACATATTATGCTTTTTCGTAATAGTTACCTAGTATAGTGCTCAAATCTGTATCAAAATCGGCCCTGTACTTTTTTAGAAAAAATGGTAACATAAAAACAAACACAAACAAAAACTGAACAACCAAATTACTTCTTAACAAATAGGACCTGGTAATGTACGATATAAACCGAAGACCTTTCAAATTTCTGTTCACCTCCTTTTCAGGATTTAATTTGCAACTCAGTGCAAAACTTAGGTTAAGTGTGTACGTGGTGTGTACTTATGTATGTTTTGTTATGATAAGTACGTAAGTATGTAAATAACACCAGCTGTTGATACAGCAATATTTTATTACCAGAGACATTGTTTATAGATCGACATAATATTATTATGAGGAACGTGTTTCATGAAAACATGTGAACAAAGATGCGGATACAGCTTGGGTTACTTTTAATTAGACGATTATCTTTGACTTCCACCACGCAATTAAGCTGATCGCACAGGGAAAAGCCTCATGCAGGTTGCACCGGCCGGAACAAATTTTGGTACTCATAATATTAAGCGTGGATTACTGTAATAAGATGAGATTCGCTAATTAATTCCAAACTTAATATCTCTTATACCTACCTATATAAAATTCTCGTGTCACAATTTTCGTTCCCATACTCCTCCGAAACGGCTTGACCGATTCTCATGAAATTTTGTGAGCATATTGAGTAGGTCTGAGAATCGATCAACATCTATTTTTCATCCGCCTAAATGTTAAGGGTAGTCCACCCCTAATTTATTTTTTTTAGACAAAATTTTTAGTTTTTAGGGTTCCGTACCCGAAGGGTAAAAAATCAGCCAAGTGCGAGTCGGGCCTCGCTCTTTCAGGGTTCCGTACATAATTATGAACAATATAATATTTTGGGTCTAAGAAATATTTAATTTCCGAGCTAGACATCGCAACAAACCGTGAAAGAAAAACCCAAAAAAATGTTCGTTTATTTTGGTCACAGCTTATAAACTATTTAATAAATCGTTGTTTTCAGTAGGTATTTGTTGTTTAAATAGAGCATATAGTACATAATATACTGAAATATCATATTCCCAACTAGTTTAGTTTTTGAGATAGCCCCCGTCACAAAAATGGTCTAAAACTGACAACTTTGATGGCCTCCCATTCCCTTATTTTTTGAGATAAAAATTAAAAAAATATATATTTGTACTCTACTTAATGAGCTCTAAACAATGATACCCCACAAGCTAGGGTAAAGAAAATTTTTTTTCCGGCTCCTTTTTCATGTATGGGAGCCCCCCTGAAAAATAATTTAATTCAATTTCTAATTCAATATTTGATTTTGGGTTAACGTTTTACACTAAATACCAAAATTTCAGGTTTGTAACTCATTTCGTCTGCGAGCTAGAGACCTGTGACCGGCGGACAGACGGACAGACAGCCGAGTGACATTAACAACTTTCCATTGCAGATAGGTGATGTTATAAGGAGAAATTAGACTACATTTAGTTTAGGTACAAAAAAGGATTAAGGGATCCAATCCGATCCTATATAAAAACCTATATCCACGCGGACGAAGTCGCGGGGATCAGCTAGTTTTCTATAATTTAAAATATTACAAACTTCTAATACACCTGTCGTTCTCAGCCTTAACACTTATATTGTATGTGATATTTCTCACGTAGCGTAGGTGCCGGTACGAAATAAGTAAGTCATAAATAGATAAGACTCCGATCCGAACCGTACACACAGTACCTACAATAGCCCAGTCAGAATGACCGACATTCTTATCGTTACGACGTCTTTGTTTGAACACTCCCTCTATTACCTGCGGCTTAATTGATAATGTAACGGCTTCCTGATCACAAGTGAACGCTTTATGTGCAAAGTTTAAAATAAACAAAATTTTTTTTTACTCAGTACTTAATACTCTGAAATACGTAAAACAAAGTGAACAGTAAAGAGCGTTTTTTTCAATCACATCTGTGCGCGTAGAAATATCGAGTAGAGATTGATGAGTTGATTGCATCAATAGAGGCCCAATTACCTGCATCGCAACCACTCTATCCATACATGTTATACCGGTCGAGTGTCCGCTATCATTGCCAATTGGAATAATCGGGCTGAGGCGCGACCAGTCGGGCGAAACTCCTACCATTCGAAGCCGGTAGTATATCTTACGTTGCACTTACAATGCAACGCCTATAACTCGGCGAGATATCTTTTAACCGAGTCTCATTGTTTCCAATATGTAAATTGAACAACATTATCTTATCGTTTGACATTAGTGGAAGTAATACGTTACTGGTTACACGCCTCGCGATGATAGCTGTGATGTGAAATCTCGCTTTAGTCAAAATATATTCGAGTGCGGTTTATGGGAGATGAACTTTGTATGGTTGTTTTGAAAATTTGAAGTATCACCTACTTCTCCATTTATAATTATGACGGACAGTTCTCTTGATCTTCACGAATTGGAAAAATTGAGGTTCGTTTCATGTTTTTTTATATATTTTTCAATTTTAATATTTAACAAGAAGTTGCTGTCTTTCCGTTCGCATCTAGAGATAACACAGAAGTAGAACCGATAATATCGTAACCATTCATCTTTTTCAGATCCACAAGTATTCACAGGGAATCACAATGTCCGAAGCCAAGCATACCCGAAGCATCTCACAAGTGGCGGTTGCTTCTGGAGCCGGCACTAGTCGGCGCTATGATGGCCATCAATCTTGGTCAGACTTCGCTTCAGAATTTTTATTTACGGACTGCATGCCACGAATTAAATTATACAGCCGATGTATGCGACAGAGGCGTTGGTGAAGAATTTCGCGCGGCGGAGGTAAAATTGCGGTATATTTATAGTCTGCACTTACTAATACACATAAAAATTTACACACTCTTTTTACATGGCTCATACACATATTACAGTCATACATTCAACGTGTATCAACCGTGTACATGGGTAGCAGTATTTAAATTTGTATTTAATTTAAGTAGGGTAGTCGGACCAATAGACGACCGGCACCCACATCCAGTAGATATACAAATCAAAGTTAATTATAAGAATTATGGTTCATACACATATTACAGTCATACATTCAACGTGTATTAATCATGTAGGTTAAATTTGTATTTAATTTATGTACCTACCTACCTAGTAATAATAATTATAATTATTAATAATTATTAATGTGAGCGCGGAAATACTGCGAGTATTCTGCAAAACAGTCATTCCACGCGGGCGTGACTTGTAGTAATAATATTAGTCAAACTTCTATTGAAACATTTTTAATAAAAAAAAATGTAAATAATTCAAAAGGTGTACTGTGTTACGTACTTAGTTAAATAATTAATTATACGATGCGTATCAACGGATACGGATGCGGAAAAAAAGGTTCGTTTTAGCTGAATAATAAATTAGACACTGCAAACATAAGTAAAGACGTTGGTGATAATAATGAAACTATTGCGAATTAATTAATTATAGTAGGTATAGAAAATGAAGCTCACTTTATTCTTACTCCACTTACAAAACAAGTAGAAATTCGCAAGCGCGTATTATTTCGATTTTTATTAAATAAATCACATTACTTACAATATTCAAAGCTTTACTCATTCCTTTTACGTTAGAAAGTAAAAAAAAACCGGCCAAGTGCGAGTCAGGCCTCACTCTTTTAGGATTCCGTACATAATTATGAACAACATAATATTCGGGGCGTAAAAAATATTTCATTTACGAGCTAGACATCGCAACAAACGGCGAAAGAAAATCCCAAAAAGTGTTCGTTTGTTTTCGTCACAGCTTACAAAGTACTTTATAAATTGTTGTTTTCTGTATTTGTTGTTTGAATAGTATATGGTACATAATATTATATCGAAATTTCATATTCCTAACTGGTTTACTTTTTGAGATAGCCCGCGTCACAAAAATGGTCTAAAACTGACCAACTTTGATGGCCCCCCATTTCCTTATTTTTTAAGTAAAAATTATTAAAAAAATATATTCGTACTCTACTCAATAAGTTCTAAACAATGATACCCCACAAGATAGGGTAAATAATTTTTTTTCCGGCTCCTTTTTCATATATGGGAGCCCCCCTGAAAAATAATTTAATTCAATTTCTAATTCAATATTTGGTTTTGGGTCAACGTACACCAAATACCAAAATTTCAGGTTTGTAACTAATTTCGTCTGTGATCTAGAGACCTGTGACCGGCGGACGGACAGACATTAACAGGGTTCCGTTTTTACACTTTAGGTACGGAACCCTAAAAAATAACTGTCCCAATTAATGTTTGGTAAGAATCATCAAATCTGTAGCCTTATCACGACTATCTACTTCTGTTTATGTTATCTGTAAATAATATAATCAGATTTTTTATAAAAATATACCTATTAGGTTGCGTACGTACATTATGTACATTGTACAACATGAGATATGCCTCTCAGCAATTAATGAATTAATATTTGTAACAATATCAACTAAGTACATGATCAGTAGTAGAGCTCCAGAGCCTACATCGCCCATTATAATAAGCGCATAATTCAAGAGAAAACAGCTGGTAAAAGACCCCCTGGCCGAAAAATGTCTGAATGCCATACGATCTATTGTTTCTGATGCAGCAATCACGTGTAATTTTTTTTTATTATAATATATCGGTAATATACAGTGAAACATAATTAATGTTTATAAACACAATTTTTTTTTTCAGGCAGATAGCCAAGCTTTGGTATCCAATATAAATGTGAGCAGAAGCTTCATAGGCGCACTTATATCAACGTTTGTGCTCCTGTTTGTTGGACCATGGAGCGACTGCAGTGGGCGAAGGAAACCACTCCTCATAATACCCTTAGTGGGGATGTGTGTGATGACAACAGGAGTGTTGTTAATGGTTATATTTCCTGGCGCCAGTACAGTCCAGGTTCTTTATGCTGTACAAATCCCCATATCGATGGGAGGAAACTTTGGATTGTTGCTAGCAGCGTCTTTCAGCCATATTGGAGATGTAAGTATTCAGGTTTTGATTTGATAGTTTATGTAGATAAGTATAATTTTATAGATAGGTGTAATATAATTCCACACTAGTTTAACGTATATTAGGACGTGGATTGATACGACTGGTGGACCGAAGGGTCGTAGTATACCTACCTACCTATCTTGTACTTAGTACGTAAAACAAACTTTATGCTTAGTTTAGTTGGATATCAAAGGAGAAATTAATTAGATAAAAAGCGCTAATATTCAAACCTTTTCACTCACATAGACTTTTAGACAAATTAGATTAAAAGCTACTTGGGATTTCACACGTCAAGATTCGTTTTTTAACTAAAACTTTGCCCTTAATCTTAACCATGATAGTTACAAATACGCGACCCATTTTGCTTGGTGTTAAAATTTAAACTTAACCATTATTTTGCTTTAACCTTCTGTCATGCAACAATGCGCTAGGTTCGCGTTATCTCACGCATTTTATAAAAAAATCGGCCAAGTGCGTGGCGGGCCACGCGCAGTGTATGGTTCCGTAGTCACAATCCTCGAAAAACAGATATAACTCCTTAACCTGTGAACCCTACTTAGCCATGATAGTTTTCCTTTAAAATTGATTATAATATATACTACTGCTGTGAATTTTTTCAAGTTCCTATATACTGCCATTTGGCTGATAGAGGGGGGGGACACTTGACTCTAATAAAAATTAGCACTTTAAAACATCATGTTTTACAAACGGATCTAGAAATCGAAAATTGATGTTCCCACACCCACAGTATTTTTAAAAGACCTATTCAACGATATCCCACACTATGGGGTAGACGAGAAAAAAATATTCATCCCCACTTTACATGTAAGGGAGCTACCCTAAAAAAAAAATTATCAAAATTTTATTTCTTCATTTTGTCGCCGTGATTAATATTTATACTCATGCCAAATTACAGATTTCTAGCACTAATAGTCTCTGAGATTAACCGAGGACGGACGGATGGACGGACAGACAGACAGACGGACGGACATGGCGGAACTATAAGGGTTCCTTGTTTACTACGGAACCCTAAAAAGTACAAGAATTATTTTGTTCAGCGAAATGTAATGAATTAATGGGAGCATAGTAACTCCTGATAATGCAATATCTAGATTCTGTTATCACTTCACGGCCTTAGACAAAGGTCTTTTTACAGCAAATGACTTGTCTTAGTGCCTCTATCTTTTGTGGCTTCTTCTCGTTATGCGTTGAATGCCTACTTGTGCATTACTTAATAAAAATATTTTTTTAATTAGATAACATTAATTTTATCACCTTTATTTTTTCTGTTTTAATTCTTTTATGGCAAGAGATATCCCCTAATTTTCCCTAATCCTGTCTGCTGTCATGATAGCAGACAGGCAAGCACAACACAGTCAATAAAAAATAAATAGTGCATCCGTTTTACCAGGTTCGTTTAGAGAGGTACATTGTACTTAGTTATGTTCTGTGGTAGTGTTCTGTTTATAGTCCGTCTATCGGCTGAGATGATGATGATGACGATGATGATGAAACAGGTAGTGATACTGAAAGAAAACTTCTTACCATAAAATATGGAAAGTAATATGTATTTATCTATTAGGGAAAGACTTCATTTTAATTTCCTTAGACTGAAAACAGGTGATATCTATCTATAATATAATAAAACTGTAACAGATCCAATTCTGTACATTGAAGATATTTTGAAAATTTTTATTGGAGGGCACTCCATAATCGATACTGAAGCCAAAACTGCAATTTTTTTCATTTTTGTCTGTCTGTCTGTCTGTCTGTCTGTCTGTCTGTCTGTCTGTCTGTCTGTCTGTATCTTGGCCGCGCATCACGCCGAAACTACTGAATGGATTCAAATGAAACTTGGTACGATTTGAGTTTATACTCCGAGGTAGGACATAGGATACTTTTTATCCCGAAATTCAGCACGGTTCCCTTGGGAGAGGGGATGAAAGTTAAAACGTGTATTTAGCTGTAATTCATTAACGCGTTGTTCGATTTCACTCATTCTTTTTTTGTTAGAAAGGTAGTACTTTATATATTGTCCGGTAAATATTTCAAGGTCATAGGTTTTTTAGTTCTGAAATGACAGACATTACAACCCTCAGTATTGGGTTCAAATAACTTGGGACCCAGATCTTTGAACGTACGGCTTATTTTAAACTGGTGTGCACTTAAATTTATGTTTTTCGGTCTGTATATTTGTCCCAACTAATCTCCCAAACGGCTGGGTTGATTTTAATGGAACTTTCAATGGCAGATAGGTGATGTTATAAGGAGTAACTTAGGCTAAATTTAGTTTAGGTACATAAAATAATTATGGGATCCGATCCGATCCTATATAAAACCTATAAACACGCGAACGAAGTCGCGGGGGTCAACTATTACTGATAAGATACCTACCATAAAAAACTTGAAAAAAAATTGTTTTTACAAAAAAAAAATGCATTTTTTGTGCAATACCAGTTTTGGGGAGTTAAATAAAATATTTCCTGTATTTTTTAAAGCTCCTTACGTAATTCAAAAAAAAATCAGCTGACGGTGGATGTCGACGAACGTTGTGTTACCTTGACCTCCAGCGTGCGGTAGGTACCCTTGCGCTTGATACTCTTACCACGGCTCTTACGCTATAAGGTAAATGGTTATTGGTATTGGATTGTGTTTAGATAGTATAATAATAGCGCTAAGTATTCTGAAGCGGTGATAGTATGTAGCTGTGATAGCCTAGTGGTTAGGACAACCGACTTCTAATCGGAGGTCGTGGGTTCGATCTCGGGCACGCACCTCTAACTTTTCGGAGTTATGTGCGTTTTAAGTATTTAAATATCACTCGCTTTAACGGTGAAGGAAAACATCGTGAGGAAACCTGCATGCCTGAGAGTTCTCCATAACGCTCTCAAAGGTGTGTGAAGTCTGCCAATCCGCTTGGCCAGCGTGGTAGACTATGGCCAAAACCCTTCTCACTCTGAGAGGAGACCCGTGCTCTGTAGTGAGCCGGTAATGGGTTGATCACGACGACGACGACGATTCTGAAGCGGTCGCGGTCTCCTTATCGCCTGTATTTGATACGTTTCAGGTGTGTCACGAGCGCGGGCGCGACGTGACACGCATCATGGGCACGCACCGCGCCGCCATACAGATCGCGCACGTGGTGGGCTCGGTTAGCGGGCCGCTGCTCTACCGCCGCCTCGGATTCTACGGTGTGTTCCCTCTTGTTTTATTACTGCAGGTACTTGCTTTCATTACTCGATGCGAACACAGTTCAGCAAACATACAGTTGGGCTAAATATTTTAATCACGGGCGACCGTAGCCAGTGCTGCCACGCCGTCTCGTCGGCTTAGCATTACTTATTTATTTGTAACAACATTCAAATTTAATTACGTGTGGAACATCAAATAATTATTCGCCCAAAAATACCTTTTGACTGTAAAATTTAAGATGACCACACTAATCGCTACTTTGCATAGTACAACCCATAGAAAGCATTTTCTAGTTGCTTTGCACAAGCAGGTATCCATCTCTCAACTGTATAATTGCTAAACTGTGATACTGCAGGGAACAACTTTGCACAGAACAGCTAACCATTAATCACGTCCCATGAAGTAGGCGAATTTTGTTCTGCTTAAAAAAATTGACAAAAGTTGGTAGATTTATGAACTTGTGATTAATGAAAGTGGAAGTCATGGCTGCGTTGAAAGTGAAATGTTAAATCGATTAATAAATCAAAACTTTAGAAAAGTTAGTTATGCTGTGGCGCATTTTTTATCAAAAAAAATTGTTTGGCAATAGGTATATACACTTATTGTATAATAAATAATCCCTTTAGGCAAACGCGTAGCATCATAGGTCACATCATCACTTTCCAGGATGTTTGGTGTGATTGTAGTCAAGCATGTGTCTATAACTGCGTCTTTGGTCTAGTGGTTAGCATATTCGACTGCAGCTCACGAGGTCCCGGGTTCGATTTCCGAGCCGGTTAGTTTGTTAGTTTTTCTGTCAAGAAATTCTCAGTGCCAGCCCGGAGTTGGTAGTTGGCGGTTTGTCACCCCCGCGCCTCGGAGTGCACGTTAAGTAGTCGATCTCGGTTATTATCACTATCATGTTGTGACAATAGTCGTTAAAGCCCGCCAACCCTCATTGGAGCAGCGTGGCGCGTCTAAGCTCTAAATCCGTCTCTCCTATGAGAGGAGGCCTGTGCCCAGCTGTGGGACGTAAAAAGGCTGTAGAGGTGGTAATGGATGTGTCTATACTAAATAAAAAAACCTGAATGTTTGCTGCTAAAGTTGCAATCATCGTCCTGCCTACAAGCTGATCAATAGCTGTATAAACATCGGCACGTAGATCGAACACTGAACGAAACGTGGAGGGGATAGGCTCTGCGTATGGGAACTGTCACGCACGTAATACAATAGCTTACCCCCTTTCCTTCAGTGTTCGATGTACGTGCCGATGTTTATATTATTGTTTATGGAATGTGCGAATGATCTTGCAATGATCGTTTCATCATATCCTTTAGTTATCATATAAATATACCAAAAACGTAATTTACTGCTTAGAATATCCTCATGTTTTTTACATGCGATGTCAAATTGCGAAGCTGATTCTAATGGAATCTATAGATGGACCAACTCTATTGTCACTCGTAGCCACAATAAATGGCACTAAGTGGCCCAGACTGATCCGACATGACGGAGTGGTCACAGTGGTCAGTGACAAGTGAAACTCACTCCGCCTGCCATTTGCCAATCAACATCCGCGGTAGCCTACAACGTAGAAGTACGCATAGTAGTACCTACTACGTATAGCGTTGTCCTTGTCAGTAGTTCGCTTATGTATAGTGTCCTGGCGAACGACAACCTTGAGTCTCCTAAGAAGTTGCAAGGAAAAACTGCGGTCGCTTCCTAATCAAGACCTTCTAACGCTAAAAAAGATGAATTTGTGCAGTACACTCTACAAATTCCAACATCTCCAAGCCGGTCCCTGATAAAGAGGCACAACTTTATAAAATACATACGGTAACATGAATATTTTTCACGGTGTTTTATAAAGAAACCCTAGTAAAATGAATGCCTTTACGTCGTAGAAAATTGGCATATTTAAACTTTTACCTAATAATCTAGTTTATTCCCAGGTGGCGTCACTCGTCTACGTGGTGCTGATGGTCAGAGACGTGAACGTGAACCGTGACAACAAAGTGACGGTCCTGAACTGGCGGCTGCCTTTGAACGCCGTACAATGTCTCGTGAGGAAAAGGGAAAAGCATAAGAGGATGGTCATTTTACTGATGTTGGTAGTCGCGCTTGGAGACAGGATGTTACTATCAGGTAGGTACTAACACCGTTAAGCCAGTAAACACTTTAAGCCGTCGGTCTTACGCCTTTTCTCTTATGTCGGATTCTGCCGTGCTTGCGATAAACGCAGTACCTAAGTACGTTTTTGTTAAAATTGAGTTAAATAATATGATGAGCGTGATGAGCTGATTCCAAATATATATTTAACTAAATTAAAAAAAAACGTCACAAGCACGACATGATTTTTGTCGCAACTCACCACCACTACAGCCTTTTAACGTCCCACTGCTGGGCACAGGCCTCCTCTCTCATAAGAGAGAGGGATTTAGAGCTTATTGTTAGACCCACCACTCTGCTCCAATGCCCGCAATGCCCCCTTGTCGCAACTCGCATCGGACTAATCGCATCTCGGTAAAGGGATATAATGAGCACCTATGTATTTGCGCTCACACTTGCGCATTATAACATCTCCCGCGTAACTGGCTAGTCTCTGTGAGACTGGCAGCCATGACCGAAATTCGGGTGAGGTACCTATATTTGCTTCCGCTTCCAGCAATTTTCTTCGGCTCCCAGTCTTGATGATGTCTCCCTGATATTGATACGGGGCCAATGAATCAATGCACGTTGTCAATTTCCCATACATTATCTACATGTTATAGACTTTTGTAAGCCTATCTCTCTTGAAAAAGTTATGTATAGTATGCATTTATGTCACTGCCATTTGAAATGTATGCACTATGATACATGAGTAATGAAAAGTGACCTTTGGGAATCAGCGTGGAGGAGTAATTTCAATGTAAGTGAGAGGAATAACTTACACTATACCTATATTATTCTTATAAGTTCTCATTTCTTATAAGTACTTATTTATATTTGTTACTCTACCATTACTTTCCTTGAACAAGAATGAAACAGTTAAGTGAACTGTCGCGTCGCCGTCCGCGTCGCGTCGGCTAGATGTTTTGGAACAGGATTTTCCGGTCTAGTAAGTTACAGTATTTATTTACTCGTTCAAAACTTTGCGACGGCAACGCACTGACCAAACTTTACCGCCTATACATAGATCGGAGTTCGGACAGGATATTCTAGGTGAAATAATATAATCTATCTATCTATATCTATACATCTTCTATATCTATATCTTCTATACATATAATAAAATCGTAGACTTGCCGTATCTGTACATTAAAGATTTTTGCAAAATAATAACTGGGGGATGTTAGGGATAAGCAATAAAACGTAAAAAAGCTATTTTTAAAATTTTTGTCTGTTTGTCTGTTTGTCTGTTTATCTGTTTGTCTGTTTGTCTGTATGTTTGTGCGCGCATCACGCAAAAACTACTGAATGGATTCAATCCATTCAGTAGTTTTTGCGTGATGATGAAACTTAGCACGATTTAAGTTCATACTACGGAGTAACATATAAGATACTTTTTATCCCGAAATTCCGCACGGTTCCCTTGGGAGAGGGGATGAAAGTTAAAATGTGTACTTAGCTGTAATTCATTAACGCGTGGTCCGATTTCATTCATTCTTTTTTTGTTAGAAAGAAGATACTTTAAAGAATTACCACCTAATCTCAGAAAGGCTGCATCGATTTTGATGGGACTTTTACTGGCGGATGTTTACATTTTTATCTATCTAAATATCCACCAGTGTACTTTTAACAGTTTTTAGCAAGGTATGAGCTCAAAGGAGCTTAGGAAAACAAAATGATTCACAAGGGATTTTCAAAAATCAATATCCACGCCAACGAAGTCGTGGGTGTCCGCTTGTATTGAATATACCTTTTCCTCAAAAAATGGATAGTGCTAGGTATTGACGCTAAATACTGCCATTAAACTAAATACCGTGGCATTAAAAAAGTCAAAGAATTCCAAAAAGTCTTCTTGGTTGCCTTCTTTGGTGTAAGCAAACTTTTATATAAATTGAGGTGAAATGAAACTAAAAAATAAATTAATAGAGACTAAATTGGTACCTTAATTTCTATAGAGTATATTCTTGTTTCTAGCATATGGGATTAGAATCGAACATCACATACTAATATTTACTAGCTGAAGGGATGGACGAGGAATCCTCTGGGTGGGGCAGAATATTTCATTTTATTATGTTGTTTCAGCCGAGGTATTGCTCGCCTACATGTACTACCGATACAAGTTCCAATGGGATGACGTGTTATTCGGATCATTCCTTGCGTACCGGAACACTATCAGCTTTGCTGGTGAGTATAGCCTTTACCTATTTAATACACCACTTTGTGTAAATCACGGGGACTCAGGAACTTAATCTATAAAAGGTCGAGTAATCCGAGACTATTTATATAATACTAGTGGACCTGGCAGACGTCGTCCTGCCCGGTGACATACCGACATCAGCGCCACCTACCGTGTATGCCGCCACACCCACAGACCAATATATATTTGATACAAAAAATGTGATAAATGAAGAACCGCTCGACCGATTTTGTGCAAACTTCACATAAACCATCTACTAAATAATCCGAACAAAGTCTAAACATTTGGTTTGGATAGGTGAGCCCGTTCTTGAGTTATAAAATTACAACGAAAAGTGGCATTGATTTTTATAAGATTATTGAATCCCGTGAACAGTATAATTGATTTCTTTGAATAATAATTATTACAGAAAATAAAAATTCTGAAGCGAAAGTGTCCATCCGTCAAAGCTTCGAAGTTCGACGATTGGTTTAACCAAGATGCGAAACTTGTTGAGCTGCAGGCCCGGCTCTGTAACACCATTAGCAATGATTTTGATGAAAATTCTGAAAATGTTTGCCCTTTTGTACAAGTAAGGGTCGATTAGGATTAGACCGGGCGCGTGAACGGATGGACGGGTACCTAGTAGTTTTAGGAATAGTTGATGACATGGTAGAAATTTATGTATCGTGTGCTATACTTTTGTTCATTTTGTTATAAGGAACGTATATATATATTATAATACTAGATGATGCCCACGGCTTCGCCCGTGTGTATTTAGGTTTGTAAAAATCTCGTGGGAACTTTGATTTTCCAGAACAAAAAGTAGCCTATCTGTAGTAAGTAGTAACCCGTCCACAAAACGGAAAATTTCCGTGGGATCCTTACGATTTCGGAATGCAATTCCTTACAGCATCAGGGTTGAGGAGTTGGACATGTACCTACTCGAGGTCATTCAACAATAAAGTCTTTAATTGGTATCCCCAATATCAATTTAAATAACCGACAGTGCCTAAATCCCATTAGTTTTGGGGATCAGATCCCCTACAGCATCAGGATTGAGGAGTTGGAATCCAAATTTTTTGTAGGACAGTGTCGCAATGTTTCTCTATCGATTAAAAAAAAATTTACGCAAATCGGTTCAGAAATCTCGGAGATGTCGGTGTACATAGGTAGAAAAACACAACTCCTCCTTTTTTGAAAGTCGGTTAAAAAAGTAGCCTATGTTACTCCCTGGTTAATTCTCTACTTGTATGTGAAAGTCCCGTCAAAATCGGTTCAGCCGTTCCAAAGATTAGCCCGTTCAAACAGACAGACAGACAGACAGACAGACAGACAGACAGACAGACAGACAGACAGACAGACAGACAGACAGACAGACAGACAGACAAAAATTTTAAAAACGTGTGATTTGGTTATAGTATCGTTCAAATAACCATATGAACTTAATATGAGGTAGTTATTTCGATATTACAGACAGACACTTCAATTTTATTTATTAGTATAGATATGTAGGTACCTACTAGTACCTACTACTACTTAAAAGTGGCAAGTATTAAATTGCATTACTCAGAGTTGTACATTACTTTTATGATGTTATTGTTTTGATTGCATTATTACTGAAATGCATGACTCATAATCATATGTTATGTTAACTGTACCTTTCATGCACTGATATAGTGATATCAATAACAAAATTATCTTTTTGTTACCTAGTAGAAAGAAACAAAAAACAGGAGAAACTTACCACTTGTTACTTTTAACACGTAGGTACCTACTACGTAGGTCCTATAATATTATGATCTTATTGCAATTATGCTAGGCTAATAAACAATGTTTATAGGTAAATTCTACATTCCGGGAGTTCAACATAGATATAGGTATTTAGGAACCAAGGGAACCGTGCTGAATTTCGGGATAAAAAGTATCTATATGTTACTCAGTAGTATGAACTTAAATCACGCCAGGTTTCATTTCAATCCATTCAGTAGTTTTTGCGTGATGCGCGCACAAACATACAGACAAATAGAAAAAAAAAAACAAAAATAGGTTTTTTTACTCTATTACTTATCCTTAACATCCCCCAGTTATTATTTAGCAAAAATCGTTGATGTACACGATATAAATTGAGGTGAACGTCTACGATTTTGTCTACGATTTTATTATACCTACATAAGTATTATGTATGTATAGAAGATTTTAAATAAATAAATTACCTAAACATTACGAAATTGCAATGACCTCGCACTGTTACTGAGGGATTTAAATCACGTGAAAAAAAGATGGCAATTTAACACAAAAACAAAATTTTCCGCCTTTCAACGTCTGATAACAGCACTGATATAGATCGCTTGATCACAGATTATCAAAAGTGAATATATGACATGACTGTTGCATAAATGCACTTTTTATTTATTTATTTGATTCCTGCCTCATACCCTAAAGTTATTTACTTTGTTCCAGGTACTTTACTGATTCTCACTGTATTGAAGCGTCGTCTGCGCTTGTCCGACGAGATCGTAGGAGTGCTGAGCTGCACCTCCTACATCGTCGCTACATGCTCACTCATCACCGCTACAACCACTATATTTGTGTTCATAAGTAAGGTTTTACCTATCGCAAAACTATTTTTTTATTCCTGTACTTGTATAATTTAAAGCTATTCCTCATTTTCTTTCCAAGTCACTTATACTTGTAGTCCCGTATAGGTAAGTCCAACGGGTCGGATTCGTATTTACGACTTTTCAAATTTCTCTTCAATTTTGTTCTTAAAGTGACTTATCACAGCTGTCAAAACTGTAAGGTTACTTATTACCATGCAAGTGCGCTAAAAATATAACCACACAGTTGGCCACCTACGATATTAATCAATATTATTTGGGAAGCTTAGCGGTGAGGATACCAATGTATAAATACTTTACTGAGTTTAATTAATAGAGATTTATTTATTAAACGTTAAGAATAAAGGGGCATAAGGGCTCTCGCGGTCAATGCCCCGCTGACGGAGCACTGAGGTTTGCACGCTTTACATTGCCGGTTTAAAAAATACTAAACCACTAAAAATACAAGTATGTAGGAGTAGGTACCTACTATAAGGCAGATGGTTACTGATATTAGACTGTGTATAAGTAGCATAACAATAGCGCTACGTTTTCTGTAGCGTTCAGTTACACCCTAGAGACACATTTTTTTGATATCGCTAAATTGATTTAGGATTATTTAAAAATAGAATTATCGAATAACCATTTGACAGACGCATATTTAAGTTTATTATACCTACCTGTTTTTATTCATTATTTTATAATATATAATAACTTTTTATGACCAGATTTTTTTGAAGAAACAACAATATTATAAGTATTATCTTTATTTCACAGTTCCAATCATCGGCATCATATCGCAGGGTTCGCAAGTGGTACAACGACCCTTGTTAAACAAGCAGATATTACCAACCGAACAAGGTAAGCTAAAAGCTTATTGCTATACTATTATATACGAGTATATATATTTTTATTTCGTCTATTTTTATAGTTTGCAAATAAATGACCAGTAACTCTATATGCAGTCTAATATGAAATCTAATTTGAAAGACGAGTAGGTAAATATAGTACCTAAATATAATTAAACTATAATTTCTACATAGCATCGAACTCTAACTTTATCTTTGTTATTAAAAATCTTAAATTAAAATGCTTTTACTAATAGATGTTTTTAGGATTCCGCCCAAAAAGGCCAAAACAGAGCCGAGTAACAGTTCATTCTAATAAAAAAAACTTTTCTATCTGCTGTTCTCCGCAGATATGAAAAAGTATAAAGTACTTTTTATTGGACGTTCTAAAACCATATTTATTGGACGTTAATTCCATATCGAAGTTAAAACTAAATAAATTACGAAATAATATGTAGACTTAATTAAATCTAAAACTCATCTTTTCTATTCTATTCAAATAGCCTCCGTATAAGATGTATCTAACGACAATGCACTACGCCGACATTAAACCTTAACTTCTTTTCCAGGTAAAATCTACAGCGTATTGGGCGCCCTAGAATCAGCGACACAAACATTTTCATCCCCTATGTACTCGTTGCTGTATACTAAAACTGTGTCCTCCGTCCCCGACGCCTGGCTCATCCCCGGCGTCGCGCTGGCGACGGTACAACTCCTCTCGTACCTGCTAACCAGAAGACTGCATCGAATCACCCCCGGCGATAGTGTACCCGAGAAGAATGTACCCCTGCACAAACTCGACGCGAGTCGTGGCAATACCAAAGAAAAAGATCTTAAAATCAAAGAAGCTAACATTGCATTGACGCAAAATAATTAATTTAACTGCATTTTGTACGCCTTAGATAAGTAATATAAACTTTAAGAAACATCAATAAAATATGATTACTTACATAATTATATCCCTTTTATTTTTAACATCCTTATTTGCAGGATTTAACATAAGCACTATTACTATATCGTTGATCTAGTGACAATCTTATTCGGCTGCGGATTCCGGGTTTGAGTCCCGGGTCGGGCCAAAACGATTGATTCGGCTTTTCTGTCTGATATCCTAGTTACATGATACATCCACCCGTGCCATTCAGAGCACGAAAAGCCGTTTGGTCGTGTTGGATTGCCGTCCCGTCGGACTGTGAGAATGAGGGAATAGCGAGTACCTACCTGTGTTAGCGCATACTCTTGTGCACTAAAATATTATATTTACACATTGATGTAAATACGAAGTAATATATAAGTCAATGTATTTACATTTTTTATATTAATTGCGGGCAAACGAGCAAGCGGGTTACCGCCGCCCATGAACATTTGCAGCACCAGAGGGTTCTTCTAATGCGTTGCCGGCTCCTGTCTAGACAGTCTCCGCTGTGATTAGATACCACGACCTAAATTCGGTCAGGAAAGCTGTAGAACAGGAGTCAATCCACTGCGTATCTGTTTGAAAGCGCTAATTTTTTAAGTGCTGAACGAATTTTGTTCAAGTTTTCACCAAAAGATAGTTTTCTGTCGGAGCTTGTTCCTATGTATCGCACGTGTAACCCGTAAAACAGACCAAGAAATAGTTCTTTAGTTAAAGAACTTGAAACTGTCATAGTGTTTAAGAGAGTTTGACCTAATTTACTACGAATAAATGCTAGCAGCTAGAGTAGTTCTCGAGAAGCCCTGAATACCTCTGCTTCAACACGTAATTAGCATCTATGGAACTGCGAGTAGAGAGTTCTTTATATTTTTTTAAAATAGTGTAGAGTAAAATAAAAAATTCCTAACGTTAGTAGGTAGTAGATACCTATATGAATTTTCGAAACTCCTGGAAAACTGTTTTGAGCATCTCCTGTTTCGATTCTTTTTTTGCTGAGAGGCTACGGCCGTGGTTAACGAGTTAACGATACCGGCTAGAAACCGATTAGGGTAAGGGTTCAATAAAATAAATAAATAAATACTCACACTTACACACACGGTCGTCTGTTCCTAAAGTAGGCAACTTAATGTAACAGCCGACTGATAGACATATTTACATATAAATACATATATATTTTTTAATAAAGGTATACATACATACCTACATATTATAAATACACCCAGACTCGGGGCGGAAATTGAACCCGCGACCCCGGAGCGGAAGGCAGGGTCACTGCCAACCGCGCCAACGCGTTGGCGCGGTTGGCTGACTTGACTGGCCCGTTGCAACGGGCCAGTCAAGTTCAATAAAACTGATATATGCCTACCGGGTTAGCCCGCTTCCTTCTTCGACCACATTCATCACTTTTTTACCACCAGATGAGAGATTGCAGTCATGGGCTAATAATGACATCAAATAATATTAAAAAACATAACTAGGTACTCACTTAAAATTTTGAACTGACTTAACCGATCTAATCGAAATCTAATCAGTCTATTGATTTTACTTATTACTTTTGATAAAGTTATAATAATTGCAATGGAACAGAATAGAACGCTATGGAAATATCTGGTTGCTGCATTTTATAACAGTCTCTATATTTTTATAAAATTCTTATTGTACTTATCATTATTTATTATCATTGTTATGATTTTTTATAGTTTTTAATGTTTTTATATTAAGAAGACTTAATAAATGATCTTATCAATTAATTCAATAGCCTGTTTATGCTCAAGTAGTCTTTAAAGGATAACAATCACGAGATAAAATTCGATAAAAAATCAGTATAAAAAGCTAAAGATTTCAATATTCCAGATTCATTCACAACTTTCTGATTGTGCACCACTGCAGTTAATAAAATAAAACAATTATGTAAGTATTCACTTCATACTACTTAGGTATATTTTAATCCTACTAAGTACATTGAATTATTGTATTCCGGTTTTGGGTATGTTAATGTTTGTACTCTTGACTGTATGCTTTGTTGTCTGCCGGTGACAGTCTTTCCGTTCGTAGTGACTCTATCTACGGTTCCGAAAGCAGTTTACTTAGACGAAACCGGCAAAAAACTCTGCAGTTATTTTAACTCATAAATAGTCAAATAGTTACAGAACACAACAGTCATAATTTAACAATACATGACGTATTCTATATTGTATGGACAGTTGTATTCGGAGTTGATTACTTGTATGCGTCTTTGTCATTGAGAAAGTCATCAATTGTACGATTAGATATAATAAACCCAAAATAATAACTACAATCTACATCTATGAAAAAAGTGTGTGTGTGTGTGTGTCTGTCTGTTCCCCTGTAGCGCTCAAACGGGTGAACCGATTTGAATGCGGTTTTTTTGTTTGAACGGTGAATTAGTCGAGAGTGTTGTTAGCTATGTTTGATGAAAATTGATTCAAGATGGCCGCCGACACAAAATGGCGAATGTCGGGGGGTTTTTTAAATTTTTAATTTATACTTGTTACAGAATTTATTCATTTTTACCAGAATGCAGCGACCAAACTACAACCCAATGATGACATGCTCGCCGATGCCCAGTAAACACTACCCGGTCCACCCCGCCAGCCACTTCGGGCCGCCGCGCGTCAACCACATGGGGCCATGCTTCGCTCCACCGGCCCACGCCCACCACCACTACAAGCCCAACGATTGCTTCATGTCAGTGTCAACCCTGAAAAGCACTTACCTCAACCAAATGCCGCAACCGAGCCGTCCCGACCCATGTTTCAAGTAAAAACCAACAGTGCAATTATCAAGGAATCTCTACACGTTTGATTTTACCTGAGTATATTTTTCCGATTGTCAGTTTTCTGGAATGGTTTTGTACATTTTGATCGAATAACGTATACGGTACGATACACATTAGACGCAAATTATACATTACAATTTTTTTTCATTGCATTGCAGCTGCGTTTCGACACACTGCACCTTATATGAATCGTACTTAGGGTCATAATAATTAAGTATTTCGTTGAAAAAAAAAATCGTATTCTATTATTTTTAAATGTTAAGTTTAAAAAAGATAACCTAAGTTTATTTAATTTTTAGTTTCAATTATTTTTTTTTGGTTTGATAAAGGTACCTAGGTATAGCTTTTTTTTTAAGTTAGAATAATCTGAATTTTGAGTTCGGGCTTCCTTTCTGTTCATTATTTAATAAGTAACTTGTACATATTATACGATAGTATGACATCACTGAGTACATAATGTACTGCGTAATGAATATTTATAATAAAAACAATTTAAAATTGCATTTTGATAATTTATTTATTATTTTCACTATAGAAGAAAAGCTTCAATGTAACTTTAAGCTAACTTTTCTAGTTCCTTATACTATTTTATTTCCATATATTATTACTTGATCTTGGCTTTTTGACTTTTTTTTCTCTTCTTGATACTATATCTATGCACAACCATATAATTATGTACATATTCTAGAGAAGCAACGGACTTATAAATCAGTGTGTTAGGTAGGTATGTCAGCTTCTAACGACTTCGTCAACAAACGCAGTTAGTAATTTAGTACAGTACTTCTTTAGTTTCTACTTTTAACCTTTCTTTAATTTGGGAAGTCAATAAGTATAATATTGATTTGCCAAAAAATAGAAATCTTAAATATTATTTTACTACACCAACATATATGTTAACCACCAACCAACTACCTCGTTGGTCTAGTGGTTAGCATATTCAACTGCAGATCACGAGGTCCCAGGTTCGATTCCCGGTTTGGGCATGTTTGATGTTTCACTCCCGTACCTCAGAGAGCACGTTAAGCAGTCGGTTCCGGTTAAGTATTATCACTATCATGTGACATTATAGTCTTTAAAGCCCGCCAGCCCGCATTGGTGCAGCATGGCGGGTCTAAGATCTAAATCCCTCTCTCCTATGAGAGCTCCGGAGGCCTGTCATGGTGGTAGGTACTTATACTCCTGCTGCCAAATTCAAAGTCCTACTCGTAACTTTTCAACGTGATTGGGTGATTAACATAGGTAGGTACTAGTAATCGCTAGGTTTAGGAGCATTAGCTAAAAACTGATGATAGTACGGCCAGCCTAACACGATATGAAAAACTTATTTTTTGGGTTTTTCACTTCATCAATAACGTGCTCTTCGCTTTAGATTATACTTATATTATATCTTAATCGCTAAATTAGTATGTAAAGTATGGTGACATACTTTTATTCTCAGAATAATAGACTTATCAATTAACTAATTCTCTAGGAGTAGGTAAATAGGTAACAATATTTTTTGAAAACAAAAATTTACGTGATAAATTCATACATCAATCCATACCAGCGTCATTCAACAGTTATTAATTTTCATTGATTCTACAAACATTAATATTTTCATTAAATATATTTCACCGATGTTACAATGAGATGTAGACTGAAAAATAAATATACTTATAATTTATATATTGTCTGAGAGTTCTCCATATGCTCTCAAAGGCATGTGAAATGTACCAATCCGCACTTGGCCAGCGTGGTGGGCTACACTACAGCCCCCTCATTCTGAAAGGAAACCCTGTATTTAGTGGGCAGGCAACGACCACTGGGTTATGTGGTCGTTGTGGGTAGGGTTAATGGGTTAACCTAATGGGTTTATAATAAAGATAATGATGATGATATTTATTACAATTACAGTAAGCTCTGAGTGTGGCATCGTCTATCAAAAAAGTTACACTTCAATTACCTACTTCACAATACATTGGAGTGTTCAAGCTTTTATGTAAATTAAGGAACATATATAACCCGCGGCACGTAAGTCGACCGGTGACCTTCAAGTGCGCGCAGCGTCGTACGAGTGAGCGGGATACGGGCGCTTACGAGGGATCCGCTAGAGCTAATCAGTGCTTACGAACGATCCCCACGGCCTCCCCGCGACCCCCTCACGCCCCGAGATACCTCATTTTCGACTTCTGCGCAAAGAAGGTCACCGCTCGACTTACGTGTCGCGGGTTATACTCGGTTACGTGTCTAGAATGTCTATATGTATAGACTAGACGGACTGCAATTGATCTGTGAGTCAACTGCAGTTTGGATACAGTTTTATTGCAGTTGACACAACTGCTGGTTGGCTGTGACGTTCCTATTCCGCGTATTGTGCGCGGCTGATGTGGAGTCGGTGTGCCGTGTACAGATCACCTCGTCTGGCTTGCGGCAAACGCAGTCCGTCTGTCTAGACTTTAGACAGACGACTGCGTTTGAACTCTAGATTCTAGACTCTAGCTGTGACTCTAGAGTCTCTAAGACCATTGACTTCTATGTTCTATCGATACAATTATAGGTACGCTGGTTATACCTACGCAATGACCATACAGAATGAGACAATTTATTCCAGCTAATCTCCGAAACGGCTGGACCAATTTTAATGGAACTTTCAATGTTATAAGGAGTAACTTAGGCTACAATTAGTTTAGGTACATAAAATAATTATGGGATCCGATCCGATCCTATATAAAAACCTATATCTACGCGAACGAAGTTGCGGGGTTCAGCTAGTAATATAATAAAACTGTAACAGATCCAATTCTGTACATTGAAGATATTTTGAAAATTTTTATTGGAGGGCACTCTATAATCGATACTGAAGCCAAAACTGCAATTTTTTTCATTTTTGTCTGTCTGTATCTTGGCCGCACATCACGCCGAAACTACTGAATGGATTCGAATGAAACTTGGTATGATTTGAGTTTATACTCCGAGGTAGGACATAGGATACTTTTTATCCCGAAATTCAGCCCGGTAATTCCCTTGGGACAGGGGAAGAAAGTTAAAACGTGTATTTAGCTGTAATTCATTAACGCGTCGTTCGATTTTACTCATTTTTTTTTGTTAGAAAGGTAGTACTTTATGTATTGTCCTGTAAATATTTCAAGGTCATAGGTTTTTTAGTTCAGAAATAACAGACATTTATTGGGTTCAAATAACTTGGGACCCGGATCTTTACATGTCATCATCATCATCATCATGATCAACCCATTACCGGCTCACTACAGAGCACGGGTCTCCTCTCAGAGTGAGAAGGGTTTTGGCCATAGTCTACCACGCTGGCCAAGCGGATTGGCAGACTTCACACACCTTTGAGAACGTTATGGAGAACTCTCAGGCATGCAGGTTTCCTCACGATGTTTTCCTTCACCGTTAAAGCAAGTGATATTTAAATACTTAAATGTCTTTACATGTACCTACTGGTTATTTTAAACTGGCGTGCATTTAAATTTATGTTTGTCGGTCTGTTTATTTGTTCCAGCTAATCTCCAAAACGGCTGATCGATTATGACGGAACTTTCAATGGCAGATAGGTGATGTTATAAGAAATAACTTAGGCTACATTTAGCTTAGGTACAATACAGGATTATGGGATCCAATCCGATCCTATATAAAAACCTATAGGCTATATCCACGCGGACGAAGTCGCGGGGATCAGCTAGTCTATCTTCTTTTAAATTTTTTAATGCGCAATTGTCGTTATCTTAGGAGACGCAAGGATTATTTATTTGCTGGCCAGTGATCATGCATTTTTATGATTCATGCAGCAGTCCGACACGCGATATGTCAATAAATAAAACTTTATATCCTAACCGCCACTAAAATATGTTTATGATGTTTGATAAAATTAGCACACTTTTATTTTTAGATCAATAGATCTTATCAATTATATCCATTCTAAAAATTTGTTTTAAAAATAGGAATCATTAGATAAAGCAATTCACAATCAGTAACTATAAAAGCTTATGATAAATTTAAATCTCACAGATTCAGTTAGAATAGTTCAACAAGAGGCAGTGTGCAGTCAAACGACAGCAACTTATTTATCACGTAAGTACTTAAGTAGATATAAATAGCTTAATTTACTACCGTGCAACACCTCTAGTTCATTAACTAAAGTGCTAATGTAAGCTAGAGTTTGATCTTAACTCTATAAGTAACTTGGTATACCTACCTAGTATACCTAGGTACTTACCAGAAAATGTTCTTTCAAAACCTTAAACTACGCGATAATTATCGCCGGTAAAAAACGCGTAGAACTGAGTGGCCACACATACGGTTTTAAGCCAAATGTCTACGGTGGTATACGGCATTGTGAATACCTTTTCCCGTTGATCGTGGCTACACATACCTACGGTTAACGGCTGGCATTGTCAATACCATTTCCCGTTGATCGTGGCTACACATACCTACGGTTAACGGCTGGCATTGTCAATACCATTTCCCGTTGAGCGTGGCTACACATACCTACGGTTAACGGCTGGCATTGTCAATACCATTTCCAGTTGATCGTGGCTACACATACCTACGGTTAACGGCTGTATATGCCGTATATGCCTACAGCCTATATAAAAGTAAGTATACCTTTACCTATAATTCTCTTTCTGATGTTGTAGGACACCTTACACACCTACCTGCTTATAAGTCGGTTCAATTTAACGTTGACTTTTACAGAATGCAACAACCGAGATTCAACCCTATGATGCCATGCATGCCAAGCAGGCAAC
The DNA here is from genome assembly GCA_920104075.1 of Melanargia galathea. Taxonomy (NCBI): domain Eukaryota; kingdom Metazoa; phylum Arthropoda; class Insecta; order Lepidoptera; family Nymphalidae; genus Melanargia; species Melanargia galathea. The sequence goes on along the minus strand of OV049869.1, from coordinate 11,596,450 downwards.
ACCCTGCCCCGCCCGCCAGTCATCACAACCCACCCCGTGTTTGTTTCACGGACCCTTGTTTCCCGCAAAGTGTACCACAGCCGCTCTCGTACCAGCCCAACCACTGCTTCATGTCAGTATCATCACTACGGTCTGCGTACCCCAGTCAAATGCAGCAGACCCGCCTAGACCCTCGTTTCAAGTAGTATTTGAACGACCACTTCATAATGAAATCTCCACATTAGTTTCTAACCTAGTTGATAGAGTTGAAAGCACTGATAGCAAAAATATATTGTCAAGGGTATATAATACCTACCCACCTACCCCCTGGGTAATATATGTACCTTGATAAACATACCTAGTACGTATATCTGTGTGTAACCTTTCTAGTGTATAATAGATCTAAGTATTTCGAGTAATTTTAAAACTTAGCTACAGGAACTCATTACCTAAATCTAATCTTTAAGGATTATTTCATAGACACTGATGAAAAGTGTATTTTAGTATGCTAGACTATTCCTACCTTGTTTATTTTATTCTGATTATGTATATCTATGATCAAACGACAAATATTTTAATAAACTTTTTGAAACAAAGGCAAGATTTATCATTAAGAACAATCAATAAAACATGAAGTAAATAACACAAAAAATGGTGTCATAAAAATAACAATAAAATAATATAAGAAAGTCGACGAATATTACTTAACTAGATGATGCCCACGGCTTCGCCCGTGTGGTTTGTAAAAATCTCGTGGGAACTTTGATTTTCCAGAACAAAAAGTAGCCTATCTGTAGTAAGTAGTAACCCGTCCACAAAACGGAAAAATTCCGTGGGATCCTTACGATTTCGGAATGCAATTCCTTACAGCATCAGGGTTGAGGAATTGGACATGTACCTACTCGAGGTCATTCAACAATAAAGTCTTTAATTGGTATCCCCAATATCAATTTAAATAACCGACAGTGCCTAAATCCCATTAGTGTTGGGGATCAGATCCACTACAGCATCAGGATTGAGGAGTTGGAATCCAAATTTTTTGTAGGACAGTGTCGCAATGTTTCTCTATCGATTAAAAAAAATAATTACGCAAATCGGTTCAGAAATCTCGGAGATATCGGTGTACATAGGTAGAAAAACACAACTCCTCCTATTTTGAAAGTCGGTTAAAAAAGTAGCCTATGTTACTCCCTGGTTAATTCTCTACTTGTATGTGAAAGTCCCGTCAAAATCGGTTCAGCCGTTCCAAAGATTAACCCGTTCAAACAGACAGACAGACAGACAGACAGACAGACAGACAGACAGACAGACAAAAATTTTAAAAACGTGTGATTCGGTTATAGTATCGTTCAAATAACCATATGAGCTTAATATGAGGTAGTTATTTCGATATTACAGACAGACACTTCAATTTTATTTATTAGTATAGATGTAATAGTATACTTACATACCTACGGGTAAGCAATATTAAAATAACATAAATTTAATTTCTATAGCGAAGTATTTATTAATGTAAACTAATGATTTAATGTACCTACTCAAAGGTGTGTTAAGTCTACCAATCCACTTAGCCAGCGTGGCGGACTACGGCCTAAACCCTTTTCATGGAGGAGGAGACCCTAATTGCCCTGTAGTGGGCCGGTAATGGGTTGATCATGATGATGATGATGATGAATTTAATTTAAGATAATAAAGTATTAATTAGTATGTTATTTATTTATCACTGAAAAGGAAAAACATTTTGGACCTGGACAGACCTTATTACTAAGGTCCTTGCTAATATGACTATCTCCACTGGGAAATAGTCGTAAAATGAGAAAATAGATAATCAAGACAACACATCTATCTGCTCATAGTCGGAAGGCTGATCGCATGATATAACACAAAAAAAAATTATCACTAGCGGACCCGGCAGACGTCGTCCTGCCCGCTATTAGCGCCACCTACCGGGACCAATTTTTCTACTTATAAACCTTCCTCTTGAATCACTCTATCTATTAAAAAAAACCGCATAAAAATCAGTTGCGTAGTTTTAAAGATTTAAGCATACATAGGGATTAGGGACATAGGGATATAGGGACAGAGAAAGCGACTTTGTTTTATACTATGTAGTGATTACATGGACAAATACTATGTATACATTTTTAATAAATAAATTATTGATTAAGTAGTACAAAATACGATTTTTTTAAAGTACTTTTAAGTAAAAATATTCGGACCGAAAATAAAACGAACAAATCCTATAGTTTTTGGCTCTATACTTTTTTAAATTATAAATGAATTAAAACTAAAGTCCATATTATTTTTGTATACCTACTTATCTATCAAGATCTGTCTATTGCATTTAGGTACCGATTTATTACTTAGCAACAACGTTATCACTGTCAAAAAATGGACACAATTTTTAACTAATAATTATCGTGACTAATAAACGTGATAGATTAAATAATTATAGGAAACGGACTATTTTGCATTACGATGAATAATTTTGTTAAAGTTTTAGTAACAACTTAATTCAGCTTTCCTTAGCTATAATCGCAATTAAAACAATTGAACAGATATAATGCTATAAGTAATGACGCTAATAATGGTCCCGAGAACCGTCGCATAATCGAGACGGTAGAGGTTGCCCGCCGTGAACTGCAAGCGGTTTGAATTGACGACTTGCTTGAACAGTTGCAGTTGTTCCCTTCTGGCAGGATCTAAAATTATAACAAGTATAAATTTAAAAATTTAAAAAACCCCCGTTATTCCCCATTTTGTGGCGGCGGCCATCTTGGATTCGCATAGTGCTATTCTACTAGTCAAGCCCTTTCATTTGATACCCATACCTATTAAGGGAGTTGTGAAAAAAATTGTAATCCGCCATTTTGTAGCGGCGGCCATCTTTGATCGATTTTCATCAAATATAACTCACCCGTTTGAGTGCTACAGGGGAATAGACACACAGACACACACATACACACACACACACACAAACACGTCAAACTTATAACATCCCGTCGTTTTTGCGTCGGGGGTTAAAAATCACTGTTAATGATGAGAATCAAGATTAGCCATGAGTCCAACAAATCTATTAACTCCATAAACACTCTCAAGTAGACGTCCTTAGGATGGCGTGCCGTGTGCTTACGTATGTATTCTGTGCTTATATGGAAATGTTGCAGGACTATGATAAAAATTTTGGATTACAATTTGCTCTTGCCAATTAAGCTATTGAAGCTCTATACTTACAGGCACTCTGAAAGTGAGTTTCAGAGACTGTCTGTTTATTTAGTTGCTATTGTCACCTATAAAAGCGATGGTATCATTAACAAAACGCCTATTATGATATTATGTGTTTTTATTTATCCATGTTAAAAATTTTATAATGTCGCAGGCACAGAGGTGGATTAATCTCGTAGTATTCATCAAACATAACTCGAACTAAGACGTACTTTTGTGTTTAACAATTATTTCAGAAAAATGAATTCACCTCATTATCTTATTTAACTTATGATAATATATACACGTCCACGGTATTATGTTAATAAATATATAACTACTTAATACGAGTATTGTGAACAATAATTGTTTGTACTTAGAAAGGTATTATTGCTTACCGCATCTAAAGTCGATCAAATTTTTTATTATTAGCAAATCTGTCTTTTCAACTTCTTGCCTTATTTGGTCATCTACGTAACATTCAATACTGAACCAAGCGTATAGCTGGGCACTTTTGATGACCTCTAACCAAGGATGTTGGGTCTGTAATTAAAAAATATATATAGAATAGGTACATAAAAGATTAATCTATATCTATACATATAATAAAATCGTAGAATTGCCGTATCTGTACATTGAAGATTTTTGCAAAATAATAACTGGAGGATGTTAGGGATAAGTAATAGAAGTTAGAACGTAAAAAAGCTATTTTTGAAATTTTTGTCTGTTTGTCTGTTTATCTGTTTGTCTGTTTGTCTGTATGTTTGTGCGCGCATCACGTAAAAACTACTGAATGGATTGAAATGAAATTCGGCATGATACAAGTTCATACTATGGAGTAACATATAGGATACTTTTTATCCCGAAATTCAGCACAGTTCCCTTGGGAGAGGGGATGAAAGTCAAAATGTGTACTTAGCTGTAATTCGTTAACGGGTGGTCCGATTTCATTCATTCTTTTTTTGTTAGAAAGTAGATACTTTAAAGACTACTGGCTTATCTCTGAAAGGCTGGACCGATTTTGATGTGACTTTCACTGGCGGATATTTACATTTTGATCTACCTAAACATCCGCCAGTGAACTTTTAACAGATTTTAGCAAGGTATAAGGTCAAAGGAGCTTAGGAAAAACAAAATGATTCCCACGGGATTATCAAAATCAATATTATCCACGCGAATGAAGTCGCGGGTATCCGCTCGTAAAAAAATAAGAATGAGAATCAGAAAAATAAAATCTATTAAAACCAAAGTGGAGATCCTACTAGTCCTACTAATATTATAAAATGTGAAAGTGTGGATGTTTGGATGTTTAGATGTTTGGATGTTTGGATGTTTGTTACTCTATAACGTCGCAACTACTGAACCGATTTGACTGAAATTTTGAATGGAGATAGAATATGCCCTGACTTAAAACATAGGCAATATTTTATCCTGGAAAAATCCACAGTTCCCCCAGGATTTTGAAAAACCCGAAATCTGTATCTACACTATAGCAAACTACCTTGAAAGTAAGTATAAAGGTTGGAAAAGGGAGCGGGAACGGGAACCAGAAATCTACGATTCCCTCAGGATTTGTGAAAAACCGAAATTCACGCGGGCGAAGCCGCGGGCAAAAGCTAGTGAAAAATAAAGCAAAAGTATCCAGACGACATACAAACAAGGCTAAAGATAAAAAGGAAAAATTAAGGAAAAATCTTCAGCTATACATTTAGATTCAAGAGCTTGACTTAAAATGATTGTATTTTTAGTTTAGTTATTGATTGATAATAACCAACAAATACCTCTTTGTTAGAAATTAAGGTGATAGATGTAACTGCGCTTGTAAACATCAACCAAAGAGTGAGCAGCGTCTGAAAACAAACAATATTTTTGGAGGATATCCCTAAGCCCTCATACGCATTAGCGGTTGCGGTAGCGGTGCGGTTATATTTTTATATGCAACCGCTACCGCAACCGCTAATGCGTACGAGCGCTTAGTGCGTACAAAATGAGCGGTTGCATATAAAAATATAAAAAGCGGCTAGCCGCACCGCTACCGCAACCGCTAATGCGTATGAGGGCTTAGCGCTCGTACGCATTAGCGGTTGCGGTTGCGGTGCGGCTAGCCGCTTTTATATTTTTATATGCAACCGCTACCGCAACCGCTAATGCGTATACGAGCGCTTAGCGCTCGTACGCATTAGCGGTTGCGGTTGCGGCGCGGCCAGCCGCTTTTGTATTTTTATATGCAACCGCTCATTTTGTACGCACTACACCGCGACGAAATTCCAACCGCGGCGGTTGACTGGGAGGCAGCGGCCCGCTTCGCGGCTGGCCGCCATGTTGCCTATACGCACTAGGCGGTTCAGTTCGCGGCGTGCCGCAGGTGTGTTGTCAACAAAGAAAAGAAGCAATATGGAATTGTGAAGCAGCAGTTTATAAAAACAGAGACCTAAAATGAAGACAATGGAAAGAATTAGTAGATATTTTTGGAAAATATCTACTAATTCTTCGTGTATGATAGACTGAACGTAGTTGTCAGACTTGAAGCGGTCCAACCGCCTGACGCGGTTCAACAGCGGCTCGCCGCCGGTGGCGGTGAACCGCTGTTTCAACCGCGTCAGGCGGTTCGAACCGCCTGCTACCGCAACCGCTAATGCGTATGAGGGCTTAGTGCGTACAAAATGAGCGGTTGCATATAAAAATATAAAAAGCGGCTAGCCGCACCGCTACCGCAACCGCTAATGCGTATGAGGGCTAAAAATTAACATTTGTCTTCAACTAACCTCGAATCCATGACATTTCTGTAATAGATTAATACAAGTGCAGAGATCATCGTATATTCTACACATATCTGTTAAATCTAATACTGTCCCTATCGTATGAATAAAATAAATATTATTGTCCAAGAAGTAGGTACAAGAAATTCATCCTTGTTCGTTGCGGTTTTAAAAAGAAAATTTTGCAGGCTGACGAATTTTTCAATTTGAGCATTTCAATCATTTCAAAGTTTATGATTTTCAGAATCGATAGGATTAAGCATAAATGTATTAACAAATGATACATATAAAGAAATGAAGGTATCGTTATAATCATATCATAAGGTGGATCGCCATAAATAAACTCCACGGTTACACAAACCAGGAAAACAATAGTCAGTATTGAAAACCATGTATAAAATTTCAAAGACATCATCATTATACTCCTGTTGCTGAGATTCAGATCGAAAAACATTCTGTTAATAGTTTCATATGTTTTAACATACAAGTTTTCGTTGTTAGTTACATGGATTATTATGATAAGTGCGTTTATGAAAATATTGTTGATGCTCGAAATTTCATCTAAATTGTTTTTAAAATCTAATTTTAGAGTGAAATCAACGAGTAATAACTGAGTTGTAATAACAGAAATAACAACGCACAAAGACCAAAACTTTTTCCAAAATATTTTTGACGTGCATGTTTTTTGTTTTGTACAATGAGTATTTGTTTCACGGAAAGGTTTTCCTAATCCAAAAATACTACTTATCCAGTTGAAGAAACGAAAGTAATAATAAAACATTTTAGAGGTCCATTAAATAGGAACACTGACCAGTTTGACTTTCCTTTCAATTCCATTTTTACTTTTTATTACATCAAACACAATTAACACGTTCACTGCGGGCGGGGTCGATAACAGCCCCGTGGTAGACTTTCGTCTGGTGCGGCGCGCAAAACTCGTGTTTTCTCGCCTGTGCGGGAGCTGTCTACGATCAACCGTAAAACGTATGACAAAGACAAATATAGTTTTCTTTATGTCTTCAAAGCCTCGACTCGTTGGTATAAAAAAATAGCACGGGATCAAAATAAGCGTCGTGCGCACTGAGTTCAAAATTATTTAATTCAGTGCGGGACGACGCTGATTTAGTCCCCGCGCGGTGCGCGGCGCAGGCGGCGGGGAAACGATTCAGTCAACGTTAGTGCCGCGACCATAGTCGATAACGGAGCACGCGTTTTGCGCAGCAGTCGATATTCTGAGTCCGCATCATGACTTCGAAATACATATTATGTTAATTATGTCTCAGTGCTTCCTCGGGTATAAGTTGTTAATAAGTTCCATATTATTATATAGGTATACTATAATAGATGTATATGATAATTTATAATAATTGTAGTTTTCAAGATATGGACTGTTAAGTGTATGATGAAGTCGGTTTGACTTTCAATCTTTTAGATTATCAGTTGTGTTTTAATAAAAACGGTAATTATTTTAACTCAACTTATTTTATCGTGTAACATTAATATTGGAGTGTTGTTGAGTTAAGTTTTGAATAGCATGTTATTATGCTACTTATACAGGTGAATATTATTAAAGTGCACGTATATGAAATAGGAGAAATAATTAAAAAAAAACATTTTTAACGTGATAACGTCTTATAAATCGACTAACCGATGCCAGCGACTTCGTCCGCTTGGATTCTTATAAATCTCACTTGAGGTGGAATTTCTAAAATTCCTGAAACACGTAATTCTTTATTTTTAACCGAAAACCTAAATACCAATTTTCATGGATATAACTTGAAAAATGACGGACTTTCATACAAACTTTCATCCCCCATTTAACCCACTTGGGGGTAGTTTTTCCTAAATTCCTCAAACACCTAATTCTTTATTTTTAACCGAAAATCTAAATACCACTTTTCATGGATATAACTTGAAAAATGTCGGACTTTCATACAAACTTTCATCCCCTATTTAACCCTCTTAAGGGTGGAATTCGCAATAATCCTTTCTTAGTGTGCACCTACGTCATAAAAGGAAGCTACTGTAAAAATTTCAAGTTTCTAGCTTCAGTGGTTTAGGCTGTGTGTTGATGATCAGTCAGTCAGTCAGTCAGTCAGGGCAAGCTACTTTATAATATTATTATTATTATTATAGATAGATGAACGCCGGCTGCAAGCACGAAAAACCGTGACTATTGTCACGTTCCGCCTGAGTGGAACGTGCAAACGAGAACGCGGAACAAGCGATAGAGAGGAACGATTGGTCTAAGAGTTCGGATTGTGATGCATCTATCTCTCTTTGTTTTAACCCCCGACGCAAAAACGACGGCGTGTTATAAGTTTGACGTGTCTGTGTGTGTGTGTGTGTGTGTGGATGCGGGTGGACCGATTTGAATTCGTTTTTTTTTTGTTTGATACAGACTTGGTACAGACACGGCGAGTCTACGATTTTATTGCATGTATAGAAGAATAAAAGATATAGATACGAATTACTTACTGATGAATGAATAATATTTTTCGATCTTACGGACATAATAATAAGAAAATGTGCACTGGTTATTATATTTAAATAAAAAATCACCAGTGCAATAAGTTTAGCATTTTATTAGAAACAAGTACTTATAACCAAGTACGTAAATAAACAAGTACGTATATTTTTATCATTACAGTTTTAATTATTATGAAACTAAGGGAAAAAAATAATCATCTGGACTCGAACCGGGGTGTTTGGATTTCAGAACCGCCCGATTCCCACCTGAGCTATTATAACCTTATAGATGATGGTGGCAAAATTTACCTTTGTATTCTAATGATATTAGCCTCCGAAAGCCCCTGCACACTAAATTTCATGAAAATCATTCATAACATTGACTTCGATATTCATCGATATTATACCAGAGAAATTTATTCCCGTCACTAGTGTAACCCAAATTAGGTGCGGCGCGGGATCTAAAGCGACCTCGGATCTATTTTCGGTATTTTCTCTGAAACCAAGGGTCAGAACCGCAGGCGAAGCTAGTTTTAGTTAAAACATTAACACATAAATGATTTTAGCGCAAATCTAAACAGCTTGTCACGTTCCTGGTCAAATTATGACATATTTATCAAACCATTCAGCACGAGGCCAAAAAAGTGCCAACCGCACTGAAATAGAGTTCCAGGTTTCCTAAATCGACCCCAACCGCACCAGCTGAAAGTTCTCTAAATTTTGGCCCGCAGTGAACGTGTTAATTAATTTACGTTATTGACCCTGGCCTTAAAATGGCCCTACTTCAGTTATTGTTTGATTTCATTTTAATTATACATTAAACAATTTTATCATTCATCGTGACAAGGTTTTTTAGATAATTACAGACATAAGACATTAGATAATATTGCTTCACAATAATTATACAACATATACTGTTATACATACTTTAAAATATTCATTTCCAATGACTCATATTTCGTATAAATTGTATTAATCGTATTTTACTTTACATTTTGATACACGAATGGCTTATCTAATCAATACTTTGAAAATTACAGTGATATGAGACTTGATTAAGATACGTAACAGAGGGGATTGATAAATATTGTTAATGTCCCTCAAAGTCTGAATACAGTGCTTTTGAGGAAACAATAGTGCCTACTTTCTTTTGGATTTCGTGTGTTCTTCGAAGAGATCACCCAAAATGGCATACAGTGAGTGTTTCATGCTTTCTGTTATTTTAACGCCCTTTTTCCTTATCTATACACGTCAACAACTGGTTAATATTGTTTATCGATCCATGTACTACGCCTGTGCTAATTTCCACAGCAAAGAGACAATTTAGACGTTATAGACCTTTTATCTATAAAAACATTAATGCCATACATATTCGCCTTATGAAAATAAAAAGTTTGTTGTACCTACCTACCTACCTACTTAGCCTATTTTAGATATACCTAAATCTATCAAAATCTGCCATTAATGAAATTATCAAAAACACCAACAATAATTTTGGTCTTATGAGCAAAATCCGTGTCCATAACATTATTCACTATTCGGAAAATCCGTACCTAAGTAGGTAAGTACTAGAGTACCATTCAAAACGGTAGGAAAATTATTTTTTGAGTCCATACTTCTATTTTATAATAATAGTAGAACATAGTGTCTATATCCTCTTTGCTATATTGTCGTAGCTACTCAAAATAATTTCGAAAAAAACACGGCTAATTTCTAGTTTTATCGGTGTAATCGCGACCGGATGTGACTGACTCTAAACTAATCGAAATTACACCCACAAAACCGTACAAATATTTTTCAGATCCCCCTCCAAGTGGGCCACCGCCATACTACGGCTACCCACCTCCCCCCAGCCAAACTCCATCAGGTTCCTTCGCCTACGTGCCAGCGCCTGTCATGATGCCGGTGTATCCACCGCCGGAAGGTCAGCCGACGCAACCAACCTACGTGACAAACTACATATACCCACCGCAACCGATACCTGACCCAATTACGGTTGTAGAACGTAAGTAAGCACATGGGTCTTTTCTCAGAATGAGAAGAGTTTAGGCCGTAGTCCACCATGCATGCCAAGTTTGTGGTTCCCCCAAAGGGAGTGCGAAATCTTAACCACTATAGGCTATCACATACATATACTTTTTGCAACATAGATGCTGCAATATAAAGCGCTGTCCATATATTTCCGAATGAGGGCTTTGTTCACATAGTCCCGCACAGTTGGCGCCTCCGGACAGGGTCTCCTTTCATACAATATGAACTGCATAAATTCCATCCCTGACCTGTGAGGCTGTGCCCTGACGAAAATATAATGACGGCTCTGACCCGGAAGTGTAATGGACAAAGTCTTAATATGGAAATTATCTTATAATAAAAGTTTAAATGATTTGATTTCTCCATACTTTAAATAACAGTTTTATGTACACTCTGTCACCGTTAACTTGAAAAGTTACACAAGAGTAGCGAGTCAACTCAGGCGTGAAGATAATCCTTAACAGATTTATTGAAATACATATATACCTACCTAGTTACCTACTTAAGTATATGTAGGTTGGTAGTTATATGTTTTTTTAAGGAATATATATCTACGAGTATTTGCCGTGTTAAATATAACTGTAAAATATTCAATTTTCTCCACCAAATTAAGCGAAAATCTGTGCTACGAGTTGTATTGGGATCGGTAGATACAACAAAAGTAGGTGCAATGGGAGGGGTTGAACGCCCAACGGCATAACAGCTGCAGTCGAGTTTTTTTTCATGATGATGTCATTAGGTATTCATTATTAACAGCATTAACAATGCAAAGCTGATAAACTTAATATTATCGTAGTTATTGAATATTATTTCCATAGACTAGATTTCGCTGTTATAGGTATACCTATTGAAAAACCTAGTTCTAAGATTCTTGAAAAGAGCTCCTGAATCCTGGAAAGTAATGTCAGTAAAATATCACCGTTATATTATCTTGATGTCTGCTATCTACCTAGCATAAGTAAAAATCAATAATAAGTTCCTACTTTACTAAAGTAGGTACGGCAATAAGTTGCTTCCATAAAATTGATCATTCCACCAGGTTGCTTACAAGCTATCTATAACCCATTTTTTCTTAGGTGATGATTAAAAAGTAAACAAGTCACTCTCCCAGGAAACCGTAATTACCTTTTACCTACTTGGCCAAAATATCGCATTTCAGAGCCTGAATATCCTCCGGAGCTGATTGACTGGGTTCCGACCACGCCTGGAGAAGCTCACACGCTGTACGGCAGAGCGTACCCCGCGGGTCGGGAGGGCTGGGACGGCAGCCCCCTGTGGGCCATCCGAGCCCACCACAATGGCGGACAGGTGCCCGGCAAGCTGGCGGTGAAGCACCGCGCGGCATACATTCCGTTCGCTGGTAGAGAAATACCGGTTCATAATTTTGAGGTAATTTGTCTTCTATTACGAAGGTTTTAAGTATTTCACTTTTTGTGTAACTATCGCTATAGTTACTTTATATTACTTACTAGTGGCCTTTGATACTTCTGGTGGCCTATGATAGTTCTGCATGTTGGAAAATAAAACATAAAAATGGAATTACGTCGTCATCAAAAACATCATTCAAACTGCAATGTGGCATGATGCTGATAGCGTTGCCCCTTTGAGCGACCAAGCTTAAGAATATGCTGTCCAAGGCAGCTGATAGTCTTTCGATCATCAGTGGGCTCGATAAGATGAGACGACAGATCATTGAGAAATGATGTAACCTACGGTTTAAATATTAAACGCAAAGATTCTTAATGCATTCTTATTTACGCCCGTTGCCCCCTTTCTGCCCTACAAACGAGTACGAGTATTTGGAATGTATTGCCTTCAGCCTTAGTGAATAAAATTGGCTCAAAATATTTCAGGTGCTATGTGCCCCTCACCACGCCGTCCAGTGGGTACCCGCCAGCCACGGACAAGTTCCCCCTGGAGCCATCGTAGCGGGCAACACCATCAATGCTGAGCCTCTCTATCTCGGTAGAGTACGGCACAGGGGCTCCATGACCCCTGGCAAGGTAATATCCCTGGATAGTCCGTCTGTTACTTCTCGTAGCGTCTTCAGCCTCACGAGGAAAATGAGCTGAATGCATTAGGAACACAGCAGCATGACATAAAAAAATGCTCACTAATGACAGAAATGAAGTCATAAAACTTTTCCTCTTCTTCTGCCGCCTTTCGATTACTAAGCACGCCATGAGACTGCGGGTGACGCGGCGGCCTATGCTATCTGGCTTAGACGACCAACTTTATATACAACGTTAGTTTTACTTTGCGCAAAAACCGAAACACGTGTCAAATATTTTTACATTAAAAATATTTATACAAAATTTCAAACAAATATAATGAAAAGTAACGAAGTTATAAGCTTGTTATGTTGCGTCGTTGTCCTCGAAAAAAATGGTCACCGCAAGCCGTCGCCGCAACGACTTGCGATCGATGCGAGTTGAATGACCGCCGCTGTGTGCCGACCGTCAGCTGATGCGCGGTAAATCATTGTGTCTTAGTTTGTAGGATTTCAAAATATTTTTAGACAAAAATATAACACTATATAAAAATGGTTGGATTCGATTTTGTTACTGATTTTGAACAAACTACTTTCAGGTTTTGCGTAAAGTAAAACTAACGTTGTATAACGTTAGGTACCTACTTACTTCAAATCATTCGAAGAGTTCCATATGGGTGTAATTTCCGAGGTATTTTGGGGTGCTGATTGCGGACACGTTATTTATTTTCGAATTCAAGATGGTGGACATACATTTTAAAATAACATATCGAACGTTTTATGAGTATGAAACCTAACAAGTGTTAGACACTTCTTCTTTCTTCGTCGTCCTTCTTCTTCTTCTACAACGGATACCTGCCAATAGTCTTAATCAAAAATGGAACACGGAATACCGCGGTATCACTATCCGTTATAGCACAGCCTTTTTATTCGGAATCAGCAACCCCTGAAAAACCTCAAAAATAACACTTTTTTGTATAGGGAATCTCTACCTTTTAACTAGAATATAGCGCTGCTTATAAACTAAAGGTCTACATCTCAAAATTTTCCAAATTCACTTTTATTTCAAAAATAGGGCCAAAATCGCCCATATTTTCATTTCGCTAAGACACTCGTCAAAATCACAATAATCTACGCATACGCCCTTTTGGCATTTTCACACATTGGTAGCTAAGTTCAGAGCAAAACGGCCATCTTTTTAGTTGCGTCTCGACAGTCGGCGCAAACGCATATCACTTTTTAGCTAAAGGGCCACATCGCGGAATTGTGTGTGTATTTTTTTATTTGAATTGTGGTATTTTTTTCGACATTTTGCACAATTATTCAAAAACTATCTTTTATTAAAATAAATAAAAATCTGTTTTAGAATGTACAAGTAAATTCCTTTCATATGATATCCCATTCGGTATAAATATCTTACTTTAAAATTTCAAACCCCCGATTTTGCCCTTTTTTTTAATTAAACTAAGAAGAATTTTAAATTTTTTTTATTTTAATGATGTTGGGCTACTATTATATACAACTATGCCAAATTTCATGTCGATAGCTTTAATAGTTACTGAAATAATCAACTGTAACTGACGGACATACGGACGGAGAAAGTCTCACCATAAGGGTTACATTTTAACCATTTTGGTATGGAACCCTTAAAATGGCTGAAACTATGATTGTTAAGTTACCAATAATTAGTGATGATAATTATTGTGCCTGATAAGGTTTTAGAAGTATTTATTTTTGTTTATTTTTTATTTTATATGATGCCAAAACACTATTATTGTGGTAAAAAGCTATTAAGTTATATTTTTTTGTTATTTGGTGTGTGAAATATTTTATTTTCTTTTTTTAAGATATAAGTTTGTCTCATTCCAACAAGGTTGTGATTAAATATTTTCATAAAACACTAAAATTTTTCTGACTTGCGGCCTTTTATTCATAATATTAATTTATTTTCATGAAAAATTTATAAACAAAAATACGCCAAAATGGAAATAAACAAGTGATAGAGAATTAATTTACGCATCGGTTGATATAAAATGAAACAAAATCATTGTAAGTTAGAGGGCCAAAAAAGCAAAAAAACGACATGAAAATTTTCAATCGGCTCTTCTGAAAAAAGGTAAATTTTGAGCCTTTAGTTTATAAGCCGCGATAAAACCTTTAGTTTATAAGCAGCGATAGGTATAATTCATTCAGTTATTTTGAAAGTGGAGCTTTCGAACAATCAGACGAAGGCTGACTTAATCCCAAGTTGAAGTCGCAAACTAATTATTCTGTTCTCACATTGTATTGCAACGCAATCTGGCACGACGATCGACCAATCGAAGCGCCTTCGTTCGCCAGAGAGCGGCACGATAGAAGTCTTCATAATATAAAATAAAGGACTCAGATCGCCTTCTGTTGCATCACGACACAACACAGTATATAATGTGTCTGCAGCAAGCATTTTTCTAACTTTTCATTTAATTTACAGGTTCATCCTAGCCATGAAGCTTGCTACATTTCTTTCAGCGGAACAGAAGTTCCGTACAGACAGTACGAGGTTCTCTGCCGAACTTCGGGTTATTAAATTATGAAGAAACTAAACACTAATATTCTAATGTTATCTTATTACAAGTCAATGTACTCAAGTAAGTAATACAAGTTAGTGTAGAATGGTGCTCATAGTTAATTTGGGGGCTTTTTACTGTAGGAATATATTTTGATCTTTACTACGTACCTACCTATAAGTTTGAGATAATTTAAAACCTTTAAGCAAAGAACACAAATCGCTTAACTCATCAAGCGGCAGACTCTTAAAACTTTATTTAGCTAGGTACATACCTAAATAAACTATATCTTTTCCGTATAGAGTTGCATAGGAACATACTCGTACGAATCAGATTGTGAGATCAAAATATGAACCTGCAATTAAATGTAAAATAAAAAGGCACCCATAACCGATTAAGGGGTTGTAAATGCAAAGTTTTTATTTAAATATAATTTTTATAAAACTATCAGCTTAATTTTATTTCATATGTTCTTTAATTTAAATATAATACTTAAACAAAACTGTTTTCCCATCACGAATAGTGTTGACCTATTACGAATAGGTACACAGAGAATAATTTCGTAAGAAACATTCCTTCTGATTTCTGTCAATCCAAATAATTTCCTTAGCATACCATCTACTTAATTCAAATTTAAATAATTAACCCTTTACCGCATAGGAATCCAAATATGGATTCAAAAATTTTAAATTAGTTTTTTAGTTTACAGAAATATTATTTTTTAATAACCAAATATAAAATCTTATTAAGCAAGGCTTCCTGTAACGATTCGCATTTTTTTCTGCCTATGGTATGAGTCAACTGTCAATCTATTTGATGTTAAGAGGCCGTATTACCAGCCGCACCAACGAGTTTCGGCCCGAGTTTTAAATGTGTGCGTGTACCTCACAATGGCACCGTAAGCTGCACTCACACAAAGACATGGTATACTTAAAAGCGGTCGGACTAACCTATATTGATACTTTGCGTTCCAAATTCAACGCGCTAATAAAATAAAATTTTAGATCTTAGTATATTTTAATATATTTCCTTTTTTTTTAATGTTCGATTTAGGTAAGTATATAATTATTATAAGATGTTGTGTAATCGTTTATACTTACACATGACACCTGTAAGAATTAAATACAGCTATATCACTACCCATATTATAATGCGAAAGTGTGTTTGTTTATTAGTTTATTGGTTTGCTGGTTTCTCCTTCAATCACGCCGCAACGAAACAAAAGATTATACGATCAATGCTTATTATATTGGTCAATAGATTAATCTGGTTATTTAAGGTATACAGGTTGTTTTGATAAAGAAGTTCTCTCAGGTGTGCAATTATCTACTATGCAGTTGCTAATGAAATGAAATGAATTTATTGTCAAGAATGGCCCGAGTACCTATAATATTTTATTACCAAAGACTTGATGAGTTGACTTGACTTGCTAAACTAATATTTGTTCGTGTTCAAACCGTGATGTTTTTATTATATTCTTTTTTCTTGTACTAGTTGACTCGCCCAGGATTTACACATTTTCGTTTAGCCAATTTTGATGCAATTTAGTACACATATGGCTTACATCCCGAAGGTGGACAAAGGCTATTTTTTATCCTGGAAAATAATTTATTTTTCATAGAACTCTATTTTATGTGTTTATTATTAAAGACATTACTATCTAAAATTTAGGTATGTAAGGGCCTGTTTCACCACCTTCTGAAAAGTGTCGAATAGACTAAACGTAAGTTTTGTCACTTTCTTACTTTATGTCAAGTGACAAAGACAAAACTTGTGAATAAGCTATCTGACACTTATCCGAAGGTGGTGAAACAGGCCCTAACTGTTTTAACTTAATTAAATTTAGTTGTGAGATAACTTATCTCCCTCTATTTAGTCCGATCAAAATAGACATTCAAGATTTAAAAAAATATTCAATATTATATAATATACTAGCTTTTGCCCGCGGCTTCGCCCGCGTGAATTTCGATTTTTCACAAATCCTGAGGGAATCGTGGATTCCCGGTTCCCGTTCCCCGCTCCCTTTTCCAACCTTTATACCTACTTTCAAGAAACTTTGCTATAGTAATCTACCTATAGCTATAGATATAGTTTTCGGATTTTTGAAAGAGAAATGTATTCAGTATGGTACTTATGATGAGATTTTGCATCTCTGATAGAATCGGACTGACACAAACTTTATCGTTAAAGTAAAATGAACCTTAATAGCCTTGTTTTAAAGCTCAAGTTCATCAACAGCAGTTTTTGTAACAGTTTCCTGTTTTGTGATCCCATTGAGCTCTAAATATCGATTTTGAACGAAATCGGTACAATCACAAAGAATTTCAAAATGGCGCCGACTTTTTTAAATTTTGGTAACAGTTTCCTGTTTTGTGATCCCAGGGAGCTCTAAATATCGATTTTGAATGAAATCGGTCAATTAACAAAGAATTTCAAAATGGCGTCGACTTTTTTAAGTTTTGGTAACAGTTTCCTGTTTCGTGATCCCATTGAGCTCTCAAAATCGATTTTGAATGAAATCGGTCAATTAACAAAGAATTTCAAAATGGCGTCGACTTTTTTAAGTTTTGGTAACAGTTTCCTCTTTTGTGATCCTAGGGATCCTCAGATATTGATTTTGAACGAAATTGGTACAATCACAAAGAATTTCAAAATGGCGCCGACTTTTTTAATTTTGGTAACAGTTTCCTGTTTTGTGATCCCAGGGAGCTCTAAATATCGATTTTGAATGAAATCGGTCAATTAACAAAGAATTTCAAAATGGCGTCGACTTTTTTAAGTTTTGGTAACAGTTTCCTGTTTTGTGATCCCAGGGAGCTCTAAATATCGATTTTGAATGAAATCGGTCAATTAACAAAGAATTTCAAAATGGCGTCGACTTTTTTAAGTTTTGGTAACAGTTTCCTGTTTTGTGATCCCATTGAGCTCTCAATATCGATTTTGAATGAAATCGGTCAATTAACAAAGAATTTCAAAATGGCGTCGACTTTTTTAAGTTTTGGTAACAGTTTCCTCTTTTGTGATCCTAGGGATCCTCAGATATTGATTTTGAACGAAATCGGTACAATCACAAAGAATTTCAAAATGGCGCCGACTTTTTTAAATTTTGGTAACAGTTTCCTGTTTTGTGATCCCAGGGAGCTCTAAATATTGATTTTGAATGAAATCGGTCAATTAACAATGAATTTCAAAATGGCGTCGACTTTTTTAAGTTTTGGTAACAGTTTCCTGTTTTGTGATCCCAGGGAGCTCTAAATATCGATTTTGAATGAAATCGGTCAATTAACAAAGAATTTCAAAATGGCGTCGACTTTTTTAAGTTTTCGTAACAGTTTCCTGTTTTGTGATCCCAGGGAGCTCTAAATATCGATTTTGAATGAAATCGGTCAATTAACAAAGAATTTCAAAATGGCGTCGACTTTTTTAAGTTTTGGTATCAGTTTGTTCTAAAAAAACTGTTCCTATTCACCCATAAGTCGTTCCTATTCACCTCATTCTTATCCCTATTAACCCCTCTTTCGTCCCAAAAGAACTTCAAGTATGAGATGTTATTATTATGTCATACAAAAAATATTTCAATTCAATATATACATATATCAACACATACTTATACCAAAACATAGCATTAGCTCAGCATTGATCAGATCGGACCACTAATGAAATAAAACCTATGTACAAATCATCAAACTGAGTCGGTTGCGCTATGTAACTTTTATGAGTTTTACGGCAAGTCATTACACAGCTTTGCATGTGTGCGTGAGCTGCGTCGGGCAACAACACGTCCTCCCTCGAAGAGCGCTAAGCTCGGTATGGCATTCGTACTGTCTGCTGTGCCATTTTATTTGTAAATTTTAGGATACTTTGACAATTTTTTTTGGTCATATAAATAATTTCTGGATTATTTTTTTTTACAATTATAGCTAAATGAATCCTAAACTTTCGCGCTATTTATTTTTTTTATTAGTGAAATTGCGATAAATTAAAGAAATTGGGGTTAATCTAATGCTTACATTTTCATAAATCGTACGTGCGGTTTTTATTTTTTTATTTACTAATTTTGTATAAAACATAGAAAAAGTAATTCCAACATTTCAATTTTGAGAGTGTGTTCATACTATTAGTTTTTTTTCAGTCGCTTTCTACAATTTTTAGTACTTATATGTGTGACGAAAGTTTCACTCAAAAGCGTAAAATCAGTAAACGTCTTCCGCAAGAATTAAGATTTGAATAATATTTTTTAGTAAAATTAATATTTTATTCCCAACATTCCATTAAAAAAGGATTGATCTTTAATATTTGATAAATTTTTTTAAAGTAATCATTATATCTAAAGCACTATGGTGTTCAAAAGTTCGTAAAAAATTACGAATCCGGGTACCGGCCTCTTAAGTGGAGACTGTTTGACGCGTGTGGTGTGATTAAACTTTGTACAAATTTCATCGCTTGAAAAAATATTTAAAACGGTACGTGAAAAATCTGATATTTTTTATATTTGCTCTGTGAATATCTAAGAATGTGGGTTTGTTGCGTTTATTGTGATTTTCTTTATTTTTGAGCCTATTTTTTTATTTGCCATATTTGGCTTCGTATGCATTCCCGTCAAAGTACTATCGATCAAATATGGCTTCGTATGCATTCACGCTTGCTTTATTTTGTTTGCAGAAATTTATCCTGCTCGCTTTTATGGTGCTACTGGGCTTTTTTTACTATGTTCCTATTTGAATATTCCATTTGACTATGGCTAGAAAACGTGGTCGTCCAGCTAGTAATCTCAGAACACCGTCCACAAGTCAAGCCGATACACCATCATGGCAATTCAATACTCCACCAGATGTGCCTGCTAGAAAACGTGGCCGTCCACGTAGCATTATGGGAACACCAACCTCAAGCTGAATTGACACTCCATCCAGCTTACCTGATTCACCGATACCTTGTAAAAAGGCACGAAAAGTGCCAACTAGGCATCAAGATCTGCCTTTAGATACTGTTCGTTGTGATAACTTGGCTCATTTTCCTAAGTGGGCAAAAAATCGTCAAATGTACCAGAATTGTACGAAATTTCGTTCATTCAGAAAGTGTGAAAAATGTCAAGTTTATTTATACTACAATGACAAAAAAAACTGCTTCACAGATTTTCATAATGCATAATTTTGTTTTTCACTAAATGCATACGAAGCCAAATATGGATCTTATATGATTTTACTAGAATGCATATGAAGCCATATATGGCTTCGTATAGCAATTTCTAAAATAATTAACTTTTTTTTATTTTGCTAATTAGGACTGCTTAGTAAGGCCATATGAAAGATGTTTTCACTATTAAAAAAAATTTATTTCATCTCCTTCATAATTCATGCAATAGAGGGTTAAGTATAAATCTGAATTAAGGTAAAGTCTCCTTATTCCGTGGTATTCTAAAATTGGCACCCAATTCCGAGGTATATAGAAAAACAGCGTTTTCAACCGATCCCCAAGCTATTTTTTACTGCAACATATCTTAATCAATTGATAGTTTATCATTCCATAGATAAATGACGAAATTGTTAGTTTTATATGTATATGTTTTAAAATAACCGGCAAGTTTTACACTAGCAGCCGGTCCGAACGCATGTTTCATACATTTTGGACCTCGTGCACGAAATACCTACATTTTTTTAAATAGTGTTTATCCGTTAATTTTGAGCTTTATTTGTTTTTATTTAGATTTGAATATTTGAAGGACTATATTTTCAATCGAAAACAATCAACTTTTGTGAATATTTGTAAAGAAATTAAGGTGAAAATAGGTTTTGAAAATACCTCGGCGTTAGGTGCCAAATATTTTAGCCGGTTCCTAACGCCGTGGTATACCGCGGAATTGCGATTTCATAGACTTCATAACTTTTTCAATTTTTAGAGTCGTTTTATGTTAAATACTTCTTGTTTCGGTTTTGAATATTTAAATAGGCAATAAGGTTACAGAGTCCTAATTACGAGGTACACTTTGGCGTCTCAATCACTAACTATACCGTGTCAAAGTTTACCTATTTAGGTAATTTATTGATAGATTGTATGGGAAAGCTAAAGAAAATTAATTTAAAAGAAAATTAAATTTATACATATTTCGATGCAATTTTGAGAGAGTATTGTACATATTTACGAAGATAATCTAATTAAGCTTTAAATTATTTGTTTATTATGGAAAAATCTTTTCTTTTTTAACACTCGGAATTAGGAAACGTGTTTTTTGTTACAAAACTCAATTCCGTGGTATTACCTCGGAATAAGGTTCTATGAGCCCCTAATTATGTGGTATGGATAGAAATACTACCTCGGAATAAGGTTCCATGAGCCTCTAATTACGTGGTATGTATAGAAATAAAATACAGGATGCTCACAATATTTCAGTATGGTTTCAGTTACACCAAGTATCATTCGCGTTCAGTCACGCAAACATTCATATTCTAAAACGTTTATCTTATTATTGCTAGTGCTGATTCATTCACAGACTCACTCATTGATCACACATCACCCCTCCTGTAAAATTTTGTATAAAAATTTTTTTTCACTAATGATTCCGTATAGAAGACAAAAATTCATTCGGAACAAAAATATGGAGAGAGCTGATGATTGAGGATTTCGGAGACAGGTGAAGAGCACGCTTAAGGTATTGAAGATAGGAAGGGGGTGCTTGAGCAAATGTCATTCAAAACGTCATCCAATTGGCAGTGAGCTGAAAAAAATTCAAAATGGCGAAAAAAAGATGGCCGCCATACAAATTTCGTCGGTGTCCACCTCGGAGGGTAAAAAAATGGAAGAGTGGTTTCCTAGCAACAGATGATCAGGATCCAAAGGTCTATTCGATGAATAGAAAAAAAACCAAAATGGTGGAATTTATTTTTCCATAGAAAATGTATGGCGAATATTGAAGAGACTACAAGTTGTAAACTATGCAAGGCTTTGATGTGGTTTTTTGGAGAAATCTCAAAAAAAATATGGGAAGATATGATGATTGAGGGTTCTGAAGATGGTTGAGGAGCCCGGGCAGGGTATTGTAGATAGGTCGGAGGCGCTCAAGCAAAAATTACTCGAAACCTCATCCAGTTGGCACTGAACTGAAAAAAACCCCAAAATGGCAGATTCAAAATGGCGGCTATACTAATTTCGTCGATGTCTCACTAAGTATAAAAGATGGAAGAGTATTTTCTGGGCAAAATATGATCAAGACCTAAAGATCTACTAAATGGATAGAAAATAAATCAAGATGTCAGAATTTATTTTTCCGTACAAATTGTTTTTTTCATTGATGGTTTCGTATAGAAGACAAAAAATCATGCGAAGGAAAAATATTGAGACAGCTGATGATTGAGGATTTAGGAAATGGATGAGGAGCACGGCCAGTGCACCTATTGAAGATTGGTGGGTGGTGCTCAAATAAATATCACTCGAAACATCATCCGATTGGCAGTGAGCTAAAAAAAAAATTGTACAAATGTAAAATTAGTTTTTTTTTTAAGAAATCTCATCCTTACAAATTATTCGGAGCAAAAAGGAGAGTGATGATGATCGAAGGTTTGAAAGATGGGTGAGGGGCACAGCCAGGGGCACATTCTAGATAGGTAGGAGTATATATATATATACAGTAGTACAATATTATACAGTAGTAATACAGAGTACAATATTATACTGCCAGCCCTCCGGTCACCCGTGGACTCCACGAGACGGGATGACAGGCCCTTAAAAAAGGACCTAGCATCCTTGCCCTACGAACCCATGGTCTCCTCCCCAAAAGGCACAAATATGAAATTATTTTCTATATTTTCATATTTGCGCCTCTTGGCCCTTTCCGCCTTAGTGGCTGCTGCTCCGGCCGCCACGGAGGTCACCTGTATGTGAGACAATGCCAGTATATCCACACACGTGGCATCCCATCCAAGCTACCTCCTTTGCTTCCATGGAACAAGAGTCACACCGTCATACCTAAACCTGTCATGTTATCAAATCTAAGATTTTTGTCGAACAGCTGATTGCTAACCTAGTGAGTACAGAGGCCTTATGCCGACTTTGTACATTGGGGAAACGATGATAGAAATTCGAGTATCGAAACACATTGACTAACATGACTTGAGAGTGAAATGCAACTAAACTGGCTGCTTTTAAGGTTTGAGTCCGCCAATATATTCAGCCATTCGTCTACGCTCCAAGCAGAAATTTTTAAAATAAATATACGAAGTACCCTACTACATTCGTTCGTTTCAACCAATGGACGTCCACTGCTGGACATAGGTCTCTTGCAAGGATCGCCACAGCACACGATCTTGTGCCGCCTGATTCCAGCGGCTGCCAGCGACTCGCTTGAGATCGTCTGTCCAACGAGTGGGGGGTCTACCTGCGCTGCGTTTACTGGTGCGAGGTCGCCATTCAAGCACCTTGGGACCCCAACGTCCATCGGTTCTTCGAGCAATGTGCCCCGCCCATTGCCACTTCAGCTTTGCGACTCGATGAGCTATGTCGGTAACTCTGGTTCTCCTGCGGATCTCCTCATTTCTGATTTGATCCCGCAGGGATACTCCGAGCATAGCTCTCTCCATCGCCCGCTGAGTGACCCTGAGCCTTCTTATGAGGCCCATTGTCAGCGACCATGTCTCAGATCCGTAAGTCATCACTGGCAACACGCACTGTTCGAAGACTTTCGTCTTCAGACACTGAGGGATATTGGACGAAAAGACATCTCGAAGTTTCCCGAACGCTGCCCAGCCGAGTTGGATTCGGCGGTTGATCTCTTTCTCAAAATTGGACCTACCTAGCTGGATCGTGTGTCCTAGGTATATGTACTCGTCTACAATTTCGAGTGCAGAGTTCTCAACGATTACCGGGTGGAGCGGAACATGAGCGTTAGACATGATCTTCGTCTTACTCATGTTCATTTTTAGGCCCACCTGTTGAGAAACTCTGCTGAGATCGTTGAGCATTGTATTGAGGTCTCCCAGAGTCTCTGCCATCACGACTATATCATCGGCAAACCGTAGGTGAGTGATGTACTCGCCGTTTATGTTGATGCCAAGTCCGTTCCAGTCCAGAAGCTTAAAGACGTCTTCCAATGCAGCGGTAAATAGCTTCGGGGAGATAACATCTCCCTGACGCACTCCTCGCTGTAATTGGATTGGCCTCGTATTCTGGTCCTGTATACGGACTGACATAGTGGCGTTTTCGTACAAACACTTCAGCGCTTGGATGTACCGATAGTCGATCCGGCATCTCTGCAGTGATCTCAATACAGCCCAAGTTTCCACCGAATCAAAGGCTTTCTCATAGTCCACAAACGCTAAGCAAAGTGGCCGGTTATACTCTTCGGTCTTCTGTATAACCTGCCGCAGCGTATGGATGTGGTCTATGGTGCTGAAGCCCTTTCGGAACCCGGCCTGTTCGGGAGGCTGGAAGTCGTCGAACCTACGAGCGAGACGATTCGTAATGACTCTCGAGAACAACTTATAGACATGGCTCAGCAGCGAGATGGGTCTATAATTCTTCAGCAGGGTATTATCGCCCTTTTTGAAGAAAAGAACCACCACGCCTCTGTGCCATGCCTCTGGCGTTATGCCCTGGTCGATGACGGAATTGAACAGTCGCTGAAAGACTTTAAGGACCGGTTTTCCACCTGCTTTCAGGAGTTCCGCTGTGATTCCGTCATCACCTGGCGCCTTGTTGTCCTTAAGTTGTTTGAGAGCCATACTAATCTCGTATAGGCTGACGTCCGGGATATCTTCGGTATAGTGTCGGGTCAATTTGGCTCTGGGATCTTTAGCCAAATCTTCAACAGGCTTCTGTGTTGACGTGTACAGCTGTCCGTAGAACTTCTCAACCTCTCTCAAAATCTCAGGTTTAGACGAAATGAGACTACCGCTGTCGGTCTTCAGTCGCGTCAGCTGGCTTTGACCAATAGACAGATCTCTCGCGAACACCTTTGAGCCTTTGTTCCGCTCAATGGTTTCTTTGATACGCTCGGTGTTAAAGTATCGCAGATCGCGTTTCTGTGATTTAGAGATCTGTCTATTAATCCGCCGATAAGCAAGGGCGTCTCCTGAAGACTGCAGTCTCATTTCATGTCTCTGTTCCATGAGATTGAGAGTATGGTCTGAGAATTTTTTGGTTCTACTTCTACGGTGGGTCTTAAAGAACCTAGACCCGACCGCATGGACAGTTTCCACCAGCCTGTTGTTTAGTTCGTCCACAGAATCGCAATCTGCCAGGCAAGCGAATCGGTTTTGCAATTCGAGTTGGAAGCTCTCGGGGTTCTGGATATGGGCGCGAGAAGGTCGGAGCGTTGACTTCATCAGTCTGGCCCTTTCGAGCTTTATGTTCAGATTCAATGTGCCTCGTACCATACGGTGATCGCTGCCGGTTTTTACCCTATTGATCACAGAGACCTCATTGAATACATGCCGCTTGGTAGACATGATGAAGTCGATCTCATTTCTCGTAGAACCGTCGGGGCTCATCCAGGTCCACTTCCTGTGTGGCCGCTTTTCGAAGAAAGAGTTCATCATAAAGAGGCCCTCTTTCTCCATGAAGTCGGCCAACATTTGGCCCCTATGGTTTCGTCGCCCATAGCCAAATTGTCCCACTTTCAACTCTACACCGCTTCGCTTACCCAGCCTTGCGTTGAAATCCCCCATCACAACACTGTAGTAGGTATTAGAGGCATGCATGGCTTTTGATATGTCCTCATACATGACCTCTACTTCCTCGTCGGTATGTGTCGATGTCGGTGCGTAGACCTGTATGACCTTCAGCGAATACCGTTTGGTTATTCTGAGTATAAGGTACGCTACCCTGCTCGACACACTTTCGACTTGCACAATGTTGTTAACGAGGGACCTGTGGACGAGAAACCCGACACCACCCTGGGATTTTTGATCACCCTCCCGGTAGTAAAGCAAGTTGCCGGATTTAAGGGTTATCGAGTCCTCCCCCTCTCTTCGGACTTCAGATAACCCTATGACACCCCAATTCAACTTGCTCACTGCTTCTTCCAGCTCGATGATCTTTTCGTCGGTCCTCAAAGTGCGTGCGTTATATGTTGCCAGGTCCAGTCGTCGGGGTTGGCAGCGGAATCTCTTCCGGAGATTCTTGACACCCCCTGCCCCGCCGTTACCGTAACCGCTGCCAGAGCTAGGAATAGCGGGGCCGCCGGGGACTAGGGGCTGTGGCTTTATTGTACAATCCATATGCAAAGGGTTATGCCCTTAATCGCCACGCTGGGCAGGCGGGTTGGCGATCGCAGGGCTAGACTATTGTACCGATGTCGCTGCTGCCCGACATCGGCCCTTGCCATTTTGTAGTCTAGCCGATATGAAATGGTTATACCGCCATTTGTCGGTCGTCAGAGCCTCGTCTGTTGATTAGCAGGGGGCACCACGTGCAGGTGAGGTTGACAATTGGAGTGCTGAGATGGAGGTGCACTCCCTTACCCCCCTACTACATTATGACTTTATAATCTTATTTGATTGTAAGAGCATTAGGGTTAATTTTGCTCTGATATTATAGTTTTTCGATATTCAAATCTAGTACCGTTTTCGAAGTGTGCAAGCTCGAACTAACCATACAGGTCGTTAACTTACATTCGTACGCACCGCCTTGAATTTATTGAGGCTCGCGGTACTGTCAAAGGAAGTAAAGGCCACGCGACTTCAAGACCACTATTTGACTCCTATTAAGTTTTGATCATCTTTTGCTAAAAAAACTACTCTTCCATCTTTTATACTTAGTGAGATAATCACCGACGAAATTTGTATGGCCGCCATCTTGTATCCAACATTTTGGGTTTTTCTTCAGCTCAGTGCCAATGGGATGAGGTTTTGAGTAATTTTTGTTTGAGCACCTCCCACCTATCTACAATACCCAGCCCGGGCTGCTCAACCGTCTTCCAAACCCTCAATCATCATGTCTTCCCATATTTTTCTTTGAGAGTTCTCCAAAGAACCGCATCAAAGGCCTGCATTGTTCACAACTTCTCTCTCTCAATATTCGCCATACATTTTCTATGGAAAAATAAATTCCGCCACTTTGATTTTTTTTCTATTTATCGAATAAACCATCGGATCCTGATCATCTTTTGCCAAGAAACCACTCTTCTATCTTTTATACCTTTTGAGATGGAGACCGACGAAATTTGTATGGCGGCCATCTTATTTTCGCCATTTTGACTTTTTTTTCAGCTCACTGCCAATTGGATGACGTTTCGAGTGACATTTGCTCGAGCACCCACCTATCTTTAATACCTTAAGCGTGCCCATCGCTCGTCTCTGAAATCCTCAATCATCAGCTCTCTCCATATTTTTGTTCTGAATGAATTTTTATCATCTATACGAAACCATTTGTGAAAAAAATAATTTTCATACAAAATTTTACAGGAGAGGTGATCAATCAGTCAGTCAGTCAGTGAGCGAATGAATCAGCACGAGCAGCTATATATATATTAATAATATACATATTTTAATATTTTACACACAAACATAATTAAACAATTACATACGTATCGAATTGATTTTGAAATCTATTAATAAATACAGTTCATTTTTGAACACCATGTAGAATTCATTCTACTCGTTTCCCTTTGAATTTTGTACCCTCGGAATTAGGAGCCATTTGCCTCGGAATTAGGATTTTTACCTCGGAATTGGAGCATTCGGACTTTCTTCATATTTAATTTAATTTTACATTTAAATCAAGTTGTAATTGTTGTCCGTTTAGAATATTTCAAGAGTTAAATAAATAACGCTTCTGATAAAAATAGCCAGTTCTTCAGAAAGGTGTAGTAAATGCTTAATTTTTGACGTTCTTTCGAGTTTTTATGAAAATACCACGGAATAAGGGGACTTTACGGTAAGTAGATGGGAAAAGAAGTCTATCCAGATTTTGGTAAGAAATTCCGATTCGGTAGGTAATCGGGAAAATAAATGTTCTCCTTATTGATAGGAAACGCTTTTGGAAGCGCTCATAGGAATACCTAGATAAAAGGTATTTTTTCCAAAAATTGTTAAATGTATAATAAACAATCATGTTAATGCAGTCAATAAATAAAATGGTTCGTCTCATCTAAGATGAATAGCTAATCTAAAAATAGACAAATATTGCACACTTTCAAATTATACATTTTAAATCATTAAGTAAGATTCATAGTTAAATTATGTGATCAAGCAGGACTGTTTCCAGGGAATCAGCAGTAGGTACCTAGGCCCACCGCCTACCGTCGTAAATTCGTAATTATAATGATGACATTTACAGTATGACGATCGCAAGTCGCAACCACCTCTGATTGGTCGACACTCTCTCATTATTCGCTAAAATGTATTACTTATTGCAGTAAGAATACCATAAACTCAGCCAACCAGAGATTGTAGCAATTTGATAATCACAACGTTCCTACAAAGGAAGCCGAGGTTTAAGTGATCTATGCCTTCACGAAAAATTATGAAATATAGTTTAACGCATTATTTGCGTTTAGTGCATACTGCATACCCGATGCAGTATGCACTAAAAGCAAATAATATGGCATGCGAGATAATAAATCTTATGACGTGCGATCAGTTTTGGAAACACCCCTGGTATAGCTATCCTAGATAATCACAATCATCTGAGCGTCGGTTGGTCAACGACGACTGGGTGTTCGACGACGTGCACGCCGTTATTGTTGTCGCAACAACACTGGCAGCAGGGGCAGCATTCAGTGCAGCACGAGCTGCACGGGCGGCACGCGTTACAGTCGCAGCACGCGCAAGGGTTGCAGTCGCAGCTACAGGAGGCACCCATGTTGTTATCTGTCAAACGAATACAATAGAATATAATAGAAAAGTATTTTCTTCAAATAAACCTTTCCAAGTAGGTACTTTTGTATCGAGGGGGGTAAGGGAGTGCACCTCCATCTCAGCACTCCAATTGTCAACCTCACCTGCACGTGGTGCCCCCTGCTAATCAACAGACGAGGCTCTGACGACCGACAAATGGCGGTATAACCATTTCATATCGGCTAGACTACAGAAATGGCAAGGGCCGATGTCGGGCAGCAGCGACATCGGTGCAATAGTCTAGCCCTGCGATCGCCAACCCGCCTGCCCAGCGTGGCGATTATGGGCATACCCTTGTATGGATATTAGAACAAAGCCACAGCCCCTAGTCCCCGGCGGCCCCGCTATTCCTAGCTCTGGCAGCGGTTACGGTAACGGCGGGGCAGGGGGTGTCAAGAATCTCCGGAAGAGATTCCGCTGCCAACCCCGACGACTGGACCTGGCAACATATAACGCACGCACTTTGAGGACCGACGAAAAGATTATCGAGCTGGAAGAAGCAGTGAGCAAGTTGAAATGGGGTGTCATAGGATTATCTGAAGTCCGAAGAGAGGGGGAGGACTCGATAATCCTTAAATCCGGCAACTTGCTTTACTACCGGGAGGGTGATCAAAAATCCCAGGGTGGTGTCGGGTTTCTCGTCCACAGGTCCCTCGTTAACAACATTGTGCAAGTCGAAAGTGTGTCGAGCAGGGTAGCGTACCTTATACTCAGAATAACCAAACGGTATTCGCTGAAGGTCATACAGGTCTACGCACCGACATCGACACATACCGACGAGGCGGTAGAGGTCATGTATGAGGATATATCAAAAGCCATGCATGCCTCTAACACCTACTACAATGTTGTGATGGGGGACTTCAACGCAAGGCTGGGTAAGCGAAGCAGTGCAGAGTTGAAAGTGGGACAATTTGGCTATGGGCGACGGAACCATAGGGGCCAAATGTTGGCCGACTTCATGGAGAAAGAGGGCCTCTATATGATGAACTCTTTCTTCGAGAAGCGGCCACACAGGAAATGGACCTGGATGAGCCCCGACGGTTCTACGAGAAATGAGATCGACTTCATCATGTCTACAAAACGGCACGTATTCAATGATGTCTCTGTGATCAACAGGGTAAAAACCGGCAGCGATCACCGTATGGTAAGAGGCACATTGAATCTCAAAATAAAGCTTGAAAGGGCCAGACTGATGAAGTCAACGCTCCGACCTTCTCGTGCCCATATCCAGAACCCCGAGAGCTTCCAACTCGAATTGCAAAACCGATTCGCTTGCCTGGCAGATTGCGATTCAGTGGACGAATTGAACAACAGGCTGGTGGAAACTGTCCATGCGGTCGGGTCTAAGTTCTTTAAGACCCACCGTAGAAATAGAACCAAAAAATTCTCAGACCATACTCTCAATCTCATGGAACAAAGACATGAAATGAGACTGCAGTCTTCAGGAGACGCCCTTGCTTATCGGCGGATTAATAGACAGATCTCTAAATCACAGACACGCGATATGCGATACTTCAACACCGAACGTATCAAAGAGACCATTGAGCGTAACAAAGGCTCAAAGGTGTTCGCGAGAGATCTGTCTATTGGTCAGAGCCAG
Organism: Melanargia galathea; assembly: GCA_920104075.1. Taxonomy (NCBI): domain Eukaryota; kingdom Metazoa; phylum Arthropoda; class Insecta; order Lepidoptera; family Nymphalidae; genus Melanargia; species Melanargia galathea. The sequence goes on along the minus strand of OV049869.1, from coordinate 11,566,046 downwards.
CTGACGCGACTGAAGACCGACAACGGTAGTCTCATTTCGTCAAAACCTGAGATTTTGAGGGAGGTCGAGAAGTTCTACGGACAGTTATACACCTCAACACAGAAGCCTGTTGAAGATTTGGCTAAAGATCCCAGAGCCAAACTGACCCGACACTATACCGAAGATATCCCGGACGTCACCCTATACGAGATTAGTATGGCTCTCAAGCAGCTTAAAAACAACAAGGCACCAGGTGACGACGGAATCACTGCAGAACTCCTGAAGGCGAGTGGAAGACCAATACTCAAAGTCCTTCAGCGATTGTTCAATTCCGTCATTCACGAGGGAATAACGCCAGAGGCATGGCACAGAAGCGTGGTGGTTCTTTTCTTCAAAAAGGGCGATAATACCCTGCTGAAGAATTATAGACCCATCTCGCTGCTGAGCCATGTCTATAAGTTGTTCTCGAGAGTCATTACGAATCGTCTCGCACGTAGGTTCGACGACTTCCAGCCTCCCGAACAAGCCGGGTTCCGAAAAGGCTTCAGTACCATAGACCACATCCATACGCTGCGGCAGGTTATACAGAAGACCGAAGAGTATAACCGGCCACTTTGCTTAGCGTTTGTGGACTATGAGAAAGCCTTTGATTCGGTGGAAACTTGGGCTGTATTGAGATCACTGCAGAGATGCCGGATCGACTATCGGTACATCCAAGCGCTGAAGTGTTTGTACGAAAACGCCACTATGTCAGTCCGTATACAGGACCAGAATACGAGGCCAATCCAATTGCAGCGAGGAGTGCGTCAGGGAGATGTTATCTCCCCGAAGCTATTTACCGCAGCGTTGGAAGACATCTTTAAGCTTCTGGGCTGGAACGGACTTGGCATCAACATAAACGGCGAGTACATCACTCACCTACGGTTTGCCGATGATATAGTCGTGATGGCAGAGACTCTGGGAGACCTCAATACAATGCTCAACGATCTCAGCAGAGTTTCTCAACAGGTGGGCCTAAAAATGAACATGAGTAAGACGAAGGTCATGTCTAATGCTCATGTTCCGCTCCACCCGGTAATCGTTGAGAACTCTGCACTCGAAATTGTAGACGAGTACATATACCTGGGACACACGGTCCAGCTAGGTAGGTCCAATTTTGACAAAGAGATCAACCGCCGAATCCAACTCGGCTGGGCAGCGTTCGGGAAACTTCGAGATGTCTTTTCGTCCAATATCCCTCAGTGTCTGAAGACGAAAGTCTTCGAACAGTGCGTGTTGCCAGTGATGACTTACGGATCTGAGACATGGTCGCTGACAATGGGCCTCATAAGAAGGCTCAGGGTCACTCAGCGGGCGATGGAGAGAGCTATGCTCGGAGTATCCCTGCGGGATCAAATCAGAAATGAGGAGATCCGCAGGAGAACCAGAGTTACCGACATAGCTCATCGAGTCGCGAAGCTGAAGTGGCAATGGGCGGGGCACATTGCTCGAAGAACCGATGGACGTTGGGGTCCCAAGGTGCTTGAATGGCGACCTCGCACCAGTAAACGAAGCGCAGGTAGACCCCCCACTCGTTGGACAGACGATCTCAAGCGAGTCGCTGGCAGCCGCTGGAGTCAGGCGGCACAAGATCGTGTGCTGTGGCGATCCTTGCAAGAGACCTATGTCCAGCAGTGGACGTCCATTGGTTGAAACGAACGAACTTTTGTATCGTCAATAATGCCGTTCCTACCGAGATGTAACAGCAAGAAAGTCGGCAAAATCAAAACAGGAACCTTTTTTACAGTCATCGCACTTCACACTATCACACTCATATTATAAAGGCGAAAGTTTGTGTGTGTGTATGTGTTTATATGTTTGTTACTCTTTAACGCCGCATCTACAAAACCGATTTGGTAGTAATTTTGAATGGAGATAGATTATGCCCTGACTTAACACATAGGCTACTTTTTATACTGGACAAATCCAGTTCGACGGGATTAAAAAAAAAACAAATCTTTAGCTACAGCTATAAGTAGATTACTATAGCAAACTTCCATGAAAGTAGGTATAAAAGAAAAGGGAGGGAACGGGAATCGGAAATCCACGATTTTCTCGGAATTTGTGAAAAACCGAAATTCACGCGGGTGCCGCGGGCAGAAGCTAGTAAAAATACAAGCAAAGACCGAACCTAAAGCGGGCAATTCGTCTTGTCAACAATCCCAAACTGATTTGTACGTTGGAATCCCAAGAGTCCAACTGAAGAGAAGTCAGCTCTCTATGTGTGTTCGATCGACTCTACAAGGAGGGCTTTCCTGAAGAGTTATTTGAATCGATAGCCTAGTGCTGCGATTTGCTTGGTTCTAGGCTTGCTCGACTTTCCAACACCTTGACTAACTTTTTTGTTTTGAAAAGAGCATCTACTAAGTTTCTTGCCGGCTTCTTTCACCAGAATCCGCTTACCGAACCGGGTGGTAGAATCTTGACATAAGAGCCAGGTACTATAATATACTTAAACTAAACAAAAATTTTTTAGCGGTGATAAAAATCTGAAGGGCCTTGTCCTCTCATATTACGAACTTTTTTGCTAAATTGAAGGGTAAAACGCGATATTATACCCACTTAGCCCTCATACGCATTAGCGGTTGCGGTAGCGGTGCGGTTATATTTTTATATGCAACCGCTACCGCAACCGCTAATGCGTACGAGCGCTTAGTGCGTACAAAATGAGCGGTTGCATATAAAAATATAAAAAGCGGCTAGCCGCACCGCTACCGCAACCGCTAATGCATATGAGGGCTTAGGTAAAATGTATCGAGGAAAATAGTCGACCACTTTTAAATGCCTACGCAAAATTTAAAAGTCTACGAGTCCCTCGACCAAACTATTTAGAGCGAATTTGGTATATTAATTATGTAACATTAAATGTTCGATTATTGTTATCAGTAATCAGTAAAGTTACTTAATTAAAATTAGATAGAAAATCACAAAAGCAGGAAGCTACCGCGACGCCTAATATCAGATATCAGTTTTGGTAAATCGACCGACCGACCGTTTTCACTTTTTATTTATCTTTACGTCATGTTAGCGGAAAAAGAAAATGTAGAATGGTTACATTTTTATTGGAAAATAAGATGAATGATGAAAATCTTCAGTTTCTCCAAAATTTGAATTTTCAGAGTAGAGGTTTTCTATAAAAGTTGAAACTCTCTCATCTGTGATTGTACCAACCTACCTACTTGTAAGTACCTATCACATTTGAGACTACACGGTGTAATGGGCAAACTTATAGTAAGCAAAGAGACATCTAGTATATCTACTTATATATAGTAATTATCATTGTTTATCTAACGAATATTATTTTAATAGTAGAGCATAAAAGTACATACCTACAAAAACGAATCTGGTCCTTTTTCTCTCCTTTTTTGAGCAGATTATTGTGTCTCGTTGCAGTCAATAAATTCATTTAAGTACAATTGGTTCATAACTTTTGTATTTCAGGTTAACATAGATTAGATAGAAGACTTTATTCGATAAACCAATCATCTAGGTACATACGTACCTACCCATATTTTTTTGGCGTGATGTTATCGAAAAATACTTATTATATCATCGCTAGATATACTTAGGTAGGTATGTATTAGTAGTTATTGTGGTTTTCAAGAATTGTTTTTGAAGTACCTACTTACCTATGTATTATATTATATAGTTATACTTACCTATGTAGGTACTTAGTTGTTAGTAGGTAAGTAATAGATTTTAATTTTTTTTTTTTTTCATTAATTTTGTCCGGATTAGGTACGACTGGTATACTTATAGTTAGTATAGTAATAATTATTTAATTTTTCAGTAACAATGAAATTACGAACTAACAACTAAGTACCTAACAATGCAACCCATATCACTGTGATACCTACCTACCTAATAAAGATAAAATCTAACCAAGATTTAATCTTAGGTAACTTATTAATTTTAATATGCACAGCTCGACAACTGCTTTTGTTTCTTTGAATTTACCTAAAGGTAAATTAATTATTACCTAGAATATATTTTTAAATATATTAAGGTAAAAACAAAGTTTCACTGTCTTGTGTATTTTACAACTGTAAATCCAAAATTTTAATAACCTGCGGGAAAACCTGACGCCCGACCACACTCCTGCTTCAAACGTCAAAACCTTGATCACTGAGTAGGAACTCACGCAGCCGTTCCACCCGCGCCCGCCACGGTTGCGGGTCCGCAACACTCGTACGATCTTGAAATACATGGAAATGTAGAGAGCAAAACTCACGACGCGATTTACACCCGCGGAGTGCGCGGTTGCTTGCGGGTCCCGCTGCAACGGCGCGGCGCGCGGCGGGTCGCGGTCGCCCGCGAGCTTTGCGGGCGTCCGTCGCCCACAAGCTCTGCGATTTTTCCCATCCCTAGAAAACTTTATTTCAAATAAAAAACGCCGCATTTAAATCGGTTCACCCGTTTAATGTAAATGCGAAAGTTAAATTCCACTACAGCCTTTTTAACGTCCCACAGCTGGGCACAGGCCTCATATCGATATACGAGAGAGGGATTAAGAGCTTAGACCCGCCACGCTGCTCCAATGCGGGTTGGCGGGCTTCAACGACTAAGTATTGTCACATGATAGTGATAATAACCGAGACCGACTGCTTCACGTGTTCTCCGAGGCACAGGGGTGAAATACCGCCAACTACAACTCCGGGCTGGCACTGAGAATTTCTTGACAGAAAAATCCAATACCTAACAATTTTACCTGTGATAGCCTAGTGCTTAGGACGACCGACTTCTAATCGGAGGTCGTGGGTTCGATCCCGGGACACGCACCCCTAACTTTTCGGAGTTATGTGCGTTTTAAGTATTTAAATATCACTTGCTTTAACGGTGAAGGAAAACATCGTGAGGAAACCTGCATGCCTGAGAGTTCTCCATAACGTTCTCAAAGGTATGTGAAGTCTGCCAATCCGCTTGGCCAGCGTGGTAGACTATGGCCAAACCCGTTCTCACTGCGAGAGCCGGTAATGGGTTGATAATGATGATGAATGAACAATTTTAGCCCGAGCCGGGAATCGAACCCGGAACCTCGTCATCTGCAGTCGAATATGCTAACCACTAGACCAACGAGGCAAAAAGTTAAATAGGTACTTAGGTAAAAGAAGTACCTATAAAGACGGACTTACCTAGGTATGTACTAAGGTACAAATTATATGCATTTAACAAACAGGTAACTAGGTAGATTAATCTTGATTTCCAAAAAATGTGTTTATAGGTAGTTATGTAAATGACTCATAGGTATTTCTATACAAATAGGTACATAATAATAATTTATAGATTAGGTGTGAATATCGATATTATAGGGCGTTTGGTCAGTTTATCTTATCTTTCATAATGAGTATAGGTATCTATAAGTAGATTAGTCTTCATTGCATGCTCAAATTGTTAGTAATGAGTATAGGAATAGTAATAGTTATTTAGAAACAGACAGGTAAGTACATAATTACGTTATGTGTATAATTTTAATATCTAAGTGTTAAATTAAGAGACACCTGCTCAAACTAAAGAGGACTGCATGCATTGAAGTTAAAATTCAGCATCTAAGTGAGTAGTTATATTCTATTAATTTAACGTAGACCAAGTTATGGATTTTACCTATGACAAGTCAAAACTCTATCAACCCGGTTCAGTAACGACATATAATATTCTAAGTTTTTTTATTCTATGGATAATAAATCAAATAAAATAGTCCTGTAAATATTTTACTATAGTATGTTCGTACCATCAGCAGAATTAAATGTATTGAAAATTATGGCAAGAATACTGAAAACTAAGTCCTAATTAAAATAACTTAATTATTCGGATCTAGCTATTTTTTTGGGTAGCTGAGAAATTAGCCTACCTACCAATAAAAAATTTAAATTAAATTAAGTAAATTTTATTCTGATCATTAAAACCGAAAACCCTATAAAACAGTGACATGCCGTAATGACTAGATACCTTGCGAAAAAGTCTACAATTTATAGTTACTTTGTACCGCGGAGGCAGGCATAATTGGGGTTATGTGGTCGTTGTCCCAGACTCCAGAGCCTTCCAATAATAGGTGTATACGAGAGTAGTGACTGATCCAGGTTTATTTTATTGGTAAGGACAAATTAGATACCTACCTATAAATAATTATGGATGTGAGTTCGAATGCCACCCATTATGAATATTCCCCCTGTTTAAAAATATGGTAGAGGAAACCTAACCTAACCAAAATTTTTTTTTTACAGGAAACGAAAATGGGCGCCAATAATAGTTGTTGTTTCCCATGCTGTTGTTGTTGTTGTGGCGACGACAACAACGGCGGCGGAGGTGGCGTGGTCGTCGTCGACAACCCGCCAGACCAGGTGACCGTCGTTGACCAGCCCGACTGGAACTCTACGGCCAGATAAACTCGACGTTTTGGATCTACACACATGAACCAGATGAGAAAATTACTGAGACCGGAATTCCATGAATCGATGATCGTTTCAGTTCATTTTCATTATGTAACTGATTTTCAGCCAACTATACCTAGTAATATTATTTTATTTAAGTATATTACCGAATCTATAATCGACCAAAACAAGACGTATTGACAATATTTGTCGGCAAATCGGCCTAATTGAAACCTAATTTAAAGAATACGATCATCAATATTCGGCTGATTCACTAATTTATTCACTGAACATTTTGTATTCGCAACAAGTTTATTATTATTTGCATAATTATAATTATATGGCCAAATATCTATCTACCTATCTGAGTTTCATGTTTGTATACTATGTGCCACTCTACCAATTAAACTTTTTATATAACTATTTAAATAATTTAAATATAATTTAAAAAAAGCTAAAATAAGTATTTAAAACAAAGTACTGTATAAGAGGTAGGTATGTGTGTTTTGAAGTAATTAGCATTGTATAGATGTTGTTTCTATGAAAATAAATTATTTTAGACCTTTTAGGTACTTACTTTTATATTTTTTTACATTCCTCTTCTTAGAATTATTTCAACGGATACCTACATCTTAAAATGTGTACAAACGTACATAATACTTACATAAATAATCACACTAATTATAAAGGCGAAAGTTTGTGTGTGTGTGTTTATGTTTATTACTCTTCAACGCCGCAACTACGAAACCGATTTGGCTGAAATTTTGAATGGTGATAGATATGTCCTGACTTAACACATAGTTAGCTACTTTTTATCCCTGAAAAGTATTCCTGTGAGACTTAAATAGATATAGACTTCCAAAAACGTGATAGATGGCGCTGATTGTTCGTAGGTAAACAGCTCACATAGCACATTATTACAATAGTTGCATGCATCTGTAAGCGTTTGCACTTTTTATCCTGTAAAAATCCACAGTTCCCACAGCATATTGAAAAAACCGAAATCTATAGCTACAGCTATAGGTAGATTACTATAGCTTACTTCCTTGAAAGTAGGTATAAAGATTTGGAAAGGGAGCGGGAACGGGAACCGAAAATCCACGATACCCTCGGGATTTGTGAAAAACCGAAATTCACGCGGGCGAAGCCACAGGCAGAAGCTAATTAATTATATAGTTACTCTCTAAATCTCTAATATCCTAACCATGAGGTAGATAAATAAAAAGCTTATATCAATAGTTGATTAATTCACTAATTTTATTTTTCTTATGACCAATAAAAAAAAATTAATTTAAAATTCATATAAAATGATCTGAGGCCTAGGAATAAAAATCGACGCATAAACGCATAAATATTGGTAAGTTATTCTTATATTACTTAACAAGAATATGAAAGGTATAGGATATTAGATATACCTGTCTCATAGCATAGGATGCAAGCTATCTCTATGCTACGTTTCAGCGCAATCGGATGAACAATATCCTAACGCATAAAGACGCCGTTCCCTACAAAATCCTTTTCCGGGACGAAAACATTTTCACTTACTTTTTAGGCAATAAAGGTGGATTACCCTACCTCAGGAATACTCAGGATGCTAGCTACTTATCTCCTTGTTCCTCCTATCCCAAAGTTTTGTCGTAATCGGTTCAGCAGTTTAGGCGTGAAAAGGCAACAGACAGACAGAGTAATTTATAATATTTAGTACACGTATGGATATTTGCTTTACTTACCTGATAGCAACTCTTGTAAAATGATGATTTTTTTATAGTAGTAAGTATTCATTTATATCTAAGTATCAACCTACACAATAGTTTTTACGAGTATCAGAAAACTCGAGATAAGTATATAATTATATTTTAAATTTGAAATATAATATATTTGACAAATCTTGTTATACTTAAATACGAACATATATTATACTTTATTGATAAATTATGCAACAAAATCTTAAATATACATTTTCTTAGGTAAACTTAATCTACAATATTTTCAATATTTACTAAGTGCTAATAGCATAATATGCCTTACTAATCTTTTATTAATTAACATTAATTGCCTATTACATGGCTTACAATTATATTATTATGAAGTCATTTAAATATGTTTAATTCGTTTATTGTATGTGTGTAAGTTTTAATCAGTAACGGCCTTACTGTTTTTGATTTGTAACTACATAAGTAGGTAATATTGTAATTTTAAAACAAAACAGAACCTTGAATATATTTTTACATTTAAGTATATATTTAACATATTTTTATACTTTATAATGATCATGGAGGTAGGTAACAGCTTATGTACAGAATATATATGTAGAACTTATAATTATGTAATGACATCAGCTGCAAATATTATAGAATCTTTGGGTTTCTAAAAGTCATCGGCGTGCATCTAGAAGCATGACCATGAATGCGCTACAACCACCACCACCACCACCACCACTAGAGCCTTTTAACGTCCCACTGCTGAGCACAGGCCTCCTCTCTCATAGGAGAGTGGAATTTAGAGCTTAGACCCGCCACGCTGCTCCAATGCGGGTTGACGCAGAAGTCATTTAAGTATTGGGTCTGTTTCGTGGGGCGAAGCGAAGTGCGATGGGCGCAGCGTTCGTGATTGGTTCGCTCTCATGTCACGTCATATTCTGCCTCCCGCATTGGTTATCGCCTACAACATACCTACTTGTTCCTAGATGTTCACGTGATTCATGCTCATTGTCAATGCCGATTGATCGCTTACCAAGGTCCATCAATCGCAAAAATCTATTGGTAATCAATCCTATCCGGGCCTCTTTACTTGCGCTCATGCCTCAAGATTCGTATCGCCTAACATTAATAAATACTTGAAAAATAATGTATAACCCCCGCAGATTGCTATTGCGCTGGAACCTTGTCACATTACAGCTATCGGCGTGACGTCAGACGAAACTAAAATGTAACGTCGGCGGCAACAACAACTTTTTAATAAATTGCACCGAATTAACAAATAATTTTCTGCTTTTTTATTTTGTCAATGAAGAAATTATCTTAATTCTTTAATTCTGCTCAAGTAATCAGATTCTTGTAATTCGGATTCGTAATTTTTTTCAGAGTCCGTGGTGTCTGAATCACTATCATTTTCTGTGTTATTAATAAATAACTCGTCAATTTAATGTCTTTGCGCCAGTATTAAACAAAAATAACAACAAAATGTGTGAATTTACAATAATTATTCAAAACGCACACTCTGCCAACAGTTTTGTCAACGGTACCGACATCTGTCTAGTGGTGACGTCACTAACATGGCGGCCAAACGCAATACCAATTTGCGGGGCATATAATGTAAAAATCGCTATCTATATGGCGGTGGTGGTTCATATCGGCCGTTCCGCGCCGGCGCGGGCGGCACTTGGATGACGTTGACGTGGTGGTGCTGGTGCACCACGCTGCGGCGCGGAGGGTCGCCGCAGCACTCGCAGCACAAGCACGGTATGCAGCAGCAGCAGCACGGACGACACGATATGTTACAACCCATTCTGGAACGTGAAAACATTATATTAAGTACGATACGATCATACGTCAACCTGCGATTTAACTGGTCTAGTCATTGATGTAAATAACACGTAAATACGAAGTAATATATAAGTCAATGGGTCTAGTGTAGACTGTAGTGCAGTTCCTTTACACGGGTTCTAAGATAATAAAAATATAAGTAGCTTTTGTACTCGACTTAGGTTTTAAAAAATCACGCGGGAATGCTTTGTTTTCCCCGGATAAGAAGTATCCTGTATCACGTCTAGGTATTTAACTATGTATAGACACAGAATACATATTAGTACATGCAAGGGCGTCGCCAGCCGATGGCCAAGGGGGGGGCAAGTTGATTATATTATAATATGGGAAAAGTATAAAGTATTGTTAGTACAGTCGAGAGCTTTTGAAGCTGGTTACGAGCTCTTAATTTATTTTCGAATTCGAATTTTTCACTGACCTCGTTTCCATTTGCGCCAGGTTTAATCTAGATACTTAATACAAAATATAGCATATCTATATTTTTTCAAGTCTCTAGGGGGGGGCAGCTGCCCCCCCCTGCCCCTACCTGGCGACGCCCTTGAGTACATGCATGGATATATGTATTTATACATGCTAAAAATCACGCGCGAAGATCCGTAGCTCTGTTGCAGTGTGATTGAAAGGCAAACTTTTCTCATTTATAATTATATTGGTTTAATATTGGTATTCAATCATTTAAGATGCTTTTCAGTATTTGGGGAAAATTCATAATCAGATAAGTAGGTATATTGAGAAAAAATATACTAATTGCTTTTAATATGCACAAACACTCCATTCTAAAACAGCAGGTATTTCAATAATAAGTAAGCGAGTTGAATATTGAAGGTGAAGACTGAAGATGTACCTATAAGAATTAGTTGCGCTCGCATACAATATGGAAGTGTGAATGGAGTTAGCATGTGACGTGCTGCTTGCGCGTGTAGAACAATAATGAAAAGTGCCCTCAAATATGTATCTAGGTAATGCTTAAAAATGATTGGGTAATTGTATTGGCAGTACAGTTAAAGAGTACCTAGTACCCTACAGTTAAAGAGCAAGACTTAGGGCCTGTTTCACCATTAATAGATAAAGTGTTTGATAGACTATCCTTAACTTACCAGAGAGATAGCTTTCAAATTTTTGTTTCACAAGTGTCCGATAAGTCAATCTAGCACATAAACTCTGTGATAATTTATCAAGTAGATCAAGTGGTTGTTATTTTTTATCTGTCAAATAGGTACAATTTCTCTTTTCAAAATGACCCGCGAAGGTGTTGCAGTATTTTAGAATTTTCTTCAAGGTTTTGATCGAGATACCTACTTGTTGCTAGTTGTGAATAGGTAGATATGGATCTTTTTGAGTTTTTAGAAGACGAGTTTGACGATTTTCTAGAACGCTCACGTCCACGGCGGCCAATCTCAACAGAGGCGAGGACTAGCCAACTACGCAGGAGATAATAATATTATGACATTCGAAAAGTGTACAGTGTGCCTAGTGTCTAAAAAGTGTACCTACCAATTTTGAATAAAGTTATTTTGAATTTGAATTTAAGTAGTTACCTACCTATAATTAATAGTAACTGAATGTAAGTAAGTAATAATTATTATTTGCGTTCCAGCAAACAGATTATTGTTAACGCTGCGCTACTATGCAACCAGATCTATTTTGCTTGTAGCCATTTGTATAGGTATCTCAAAACTGAATTACAACATACAACAGACATAAACATAACAGACCACACAAAATAAATAAGGTAAACATCAAGTTAAATGTCTATTTTCAAGTGACTTGGCGCTTGGCGGCAATCTGCGGTTCGTTTTACGTAATTTTTATTTTTATTTTTAGTTTTAACAAATTATTTCAAAGAAAATAGAAATAAAATAAAAATCAAAGTTTTTCAACAATAAAAACATGTAATGCATGTTGGCGCAACCAATACATTTTACAATCTTAATTTTTTAATATTTGTATATACGTTATTACGCATATACAAATATTAAAAAATTAAGATTCCGTCTAATTTGAGAAGGGAACGTCATCTTCATACTGCTTAAACAGGAATATAGCACTCACATATGCGACGTTGCCGCTCCGTGCTTTAGATAAACTCAGAGATAGTTACATGGTAGATATTTTAACAGAGACTTGAGCGGTGAAACAGAAAAAATATATCAAACAGATTTATACAACAGATATTTTATTTGTTAGATATATAACAGAGAGTTTAACAGTAAGTGGTGAAACAGGCCGTAACTGTGGCCCTTTAAGGGCCTTTGTTAACACGCCGTAGAAACGTGAAAAAGGGAAAATGGTAAAACGTGGCGTGTTAACAAAGGTCCTAACTGTAGTGCGATCATTTTTAGGGTTCCGTAGTAAACAAGGAATCCTTATAGTTTCGCCATGTCCATCCGTCTGTCCGTCCGTCCTCGGTTAATCTCAGAGACTATTAGTGCTAGAAATCTGTAATTTGGCATGGATATAAAAATTAATCACGCCAACAAAGTGGTGAAATAAAATTTTGATAAATATTTTTTTTAGGATAGCTCCCCTACATGTAAAGTGGGGATGAATATTTTTTTTCTCGTCTACCCCATAGTGTGGGGTATCGTTGAATAGGTTTTTCAAAAATACTGTGGGTGTGGGAACATCATTTTTCGATTTCTAGATCCGTTTGTAAAATATGATGTTTTAAAGTGCTAATTTTATTACAGTCAAGTGTCCTCTATCAGCCAAATGGCAGTACATAGGAACTTGAAAAAATTCACAGCAGTAGTATATATAATCAATTTTAAAGGAAAACTATCATGGCTAAGTAGGGTTCACAGGTTAAGGAGTTATATCTGTTTTTCGAGGATTGTGACTACGGAACCCTACACTGCGCGTGGCCCGCCACGCACTTGGCCGGTTTATTATTATTAAAATCATAGAATTATTATTGGTCTCCGCTGCGCTACGAGTGCTACGACCTAGAAGGATCTAAGCGCGTAGGTACCAGCGAAGTGCGGCTACAAAAGGTACGCCATATTGGCGTACATGAGTATAAATATAATATATGCTTAGAGTTATAAGTTATGCATGTTTATTTATCTAAGCAACACTCTAGACTGTATAAAATATTTTTTTCCATTATTCGGGTAAAAGTTATGAGTCTGGCATCATTATTCTAACGTCTTTGCATGTAGTCGCGTACAAACTTCGGTATTTTAATTTATACTAGCTTTTGCCCGCGGCTTCGCCCGCGTGAATTTCGGTTTTTCACAAATCCTGAGGGATAAGTAGATTTCTGGTCCACCCGCCCCCCGCCGCGCGGCGGCGTACCGCGGTACCGCGTACGGCGGGAGCAGGGCACAGGGGCGTGCGGCGCGGCGCGGGGAGTTCCATGCAGCGCGAGCGTGCGTCGGCCGCCGCGAGCAGCAAAAATACCTATCAGGGCGTTTTTTACCGATTTCAACACAACTCCTTTTTTGAAAGTCGGTTAAAAAAGTAGCCTATGTTACTCCTTGGTTAATCCTCTACTTGTCTGTGAAAGTCCCGTCAAAATCGGTTCAGGCGTTTCGAAGATTAGCCCGTTCAAACAGACAGACAGACAGACAAAAATTTTAAAAACGTGTGATTCGGTTATGGTATCGTCCAAATAACCATATGAGCTTAATATGTGGTAGTTATTTCGAAATTACAGACAGACACTTCAATTTTATTTATTAAATATAGATTCGGCTGCATTCAGCGAGCTATGTACTTTTTTTAGATAGTGCTCTGTCTGGATAGTCTAAGAGTAAAATGTTACAACAAAAATTATAATATCTACTAAACTTTAAAGTAACTATTTATATAAGTAACAATGGTAAATAGTAAGTAAATCACTGTCTGACCAGTCAATATTTCAGGATCAACCCGGAATTCCGAATTACTGAAGTTAGTAGGTATGCTGTACTGTACACAAGAGACAACGGATTTTTTGTCGCGTACCTAACTACCTACCTATCTAGAAACTTTTTTTTTAATTTTACGCTATTTGACCAAGGTGAATGAAAAAATATATAAAATGAGCGTGATATTCTCAAGTTGGTCCATTATCTTCATTTAGTTATTTGAACACTTACACTTAGGAGTACGCTGCGCACTATACTACCACAGCCTTGAAGTAGTATTTCTTTAAACTGTGATACTACACTGTACCTACCTAGGTAGGTACTTACTTTTGTTACTACTTGTAGGTAGGTACACTTTGTGTACTTTTTGTATGTATATACACGGATGACGGATGTAAGTAAAATGCACAACCTACCTACTTAGCCTATTTTCACGAACATTTCAAGAATACCTAAAGGTTACGATAATGTCTGATTTAGGTATGACGTCTCATACGCTAAGACGCGGCTAAGGGTAAGGGTATTCATATGGTGTGCTTATGGAGTCGTTTAGGTACCTACCACTGGTGAAAATGGGCATTAATCTCTTCGTCACGACTTGCTTGGAAAAATAAATTATTGTTTCTGCTACCTAATTATCTAATAATATAATGTAAGTACTTAGGTACCTGCTTGTACTTTTCAGTTTTATCTACATTTACCTGAGTGTGTAATCTGCAAATACTTTGGAGTTGGAAATACCTAGTCGTTTACAAAGAAAAGATTAACGTCTAAAAAGATATCGACCAATAAAAAAATCTTATCAATTTACAAATGGGTAAGTACAATTGTACATACATAAACCTCTATTGTTTGTAAGTGTGCTGTATATTTTCCCTCCCTAAAAAAATATAACTAGGTAGGGTGGATGCTCCATGAGCCGGCACTTAAAGGGTTGTATGTGTTGTGTGTGTGTAAAAATTCGTAGACGTGTCAAACGAAGCTATTTCAGTACAATGCTTTTTCTTCTAATACTTTATGCTTTTGACTTTTTGAATTAACTATTAATATTTTTTTTTACATAAGAATGTTGTGTGTCCTCAAAGTTAGCCCTTAGGTGTCTGAAGAAAATTATGTTACCCGTGAGTTCGTCCGTTCTTTACTGTTTATAGGAACTCTTTGCTTGTTTTCATTTTATTTCATTTTCCCGCCAAAAAAGATTTACCCTTCTCCGAAATTAATAGAATTTTTGAATCTTTTTTAACAACTTTGACAAACAATCAGGCCGTTTTTTACATAGATAACATCAAGTTTATCCAATAGGACCGACCTTAGGAATAACCCAAATTCTAAGGCCTTATACTCATCCCTTAGTCCGACACCCCTGTTTTTTTTTTAAATACGTAAAATAATCGTGTTAAATCACTATTACAAGATGTCAAATATTACGAGTAATAAATCAAATTGTAACAACAAGTCTTAAATATTATATAATACCTAATTTATGTCTTACCAAACGACGCTCGGAAAGTAACATTTTTATAAGACATTAAGCAATTTTCGCACTCGCACTCGTTCTAAGCGATAATTGAGGGATGGGGGTGTAAAAAAATGCTGCCTTATTCTAAAACTATTTTTCCACTAGAGAATGCCCGCGGCTTCGCCCGCGTGAATTTCGGTTTTAAACAAAACCCGAGGGAATCGTGGATTTCCGGTTCCCGTTTCCGCTTCCTTTTCCAACCTTTATACCTACTATCAAGAAGTTCGCTATAGTAATATAACTGTAGCTATAGATTTCGGGTTTTTCGAAATCCCGTGGGAACTGTGCATTTTTCCAGGATAAAAAGTAGCCTATGTTTTAAGTCAGGGCATAATCAATCTCCATTCAAAATTTCAGCCAAATCAGTTCAATATTTGCGACGTGATTGAGTAACAAACATCCAAACATCTAAACATCCAAACATCCACATTTTCACATTTATAATATTAGTAGGATTCGAGCAAGCTATATAAAAATACCCATTGTGCCTAAGCGGTGACAAAATGCTGATATTTACAGAAATACAACAGAGTGCCGGCTTTTGGGAGGGGTCCGACCTTAGGAGCATCCACCCTAGGTACCAAATATAGGAACCATTATAATTATGTTGATAAGAAGAGGTAGATATAATAGATATTATTTAAACGAACAATTAAATAGGTACTAAATACCTAGTTATCTAATTCTAAAGCAAGTTGAACATGTGCATAGGAAGGCACGAGGTAGGTACCTGCCTAGATAATAATGTTACGTCCACAAACAGGTTGTCTTACCTTATATGATTGTTATTCCACTTTGAGATTTCTAGAGTTCAGTTATCTTTGCATTTGGTCGTGGTACGGATATCCTCCTTGTGGAGGGTAGCCTCCGTGCGGGGGGTACCCCCCTGGCGGGGGATAGCCTCCGGGCGGGGGGTAGCCTCCGGGCGGGGGGTAGCCGGGATACCCGCCTTGCGGAGGGTAGCCCGGTGGCGGGTATTGGTCTACGACGGGCGGCTGCTGCACTATCACGGTCGGGGGCGGCTGCTGTTGTTGGCCACAAGCGTTCGGACACAGGCAAGGCACCAGGCAGCAAGCGCTCAGGGCGAGGCAACAAGGATTGCAGCACAAATCACAATCCCCGCAGTCCAAAGAAAAGCACAGCCCCATTTCTCGCTGTGTTGCTCCTTTAACTAAAACGAACGTATGCGAGAGTGACTAGTTTTCCTTGCTATATCACCACCTTTATCAGTTAACAGCACCCACGTGATATACTTATTGGGATTAAACTCAATACCTGTGTGAGCGAAATAGGACCTTATTGTTATTTTAATAGCGTACATAGTAGCTATTTATTTACTGACTAAATAATTATTTATCTTTTATTACAGTTTGTCAAAGTTATCTTCTGATAAGAGATACCTGTACCTACTACCTACTAGGTAATGTGTGTGATTCATAGATGGCTTTGTTCTCTAACTATAAAATTAAACAGAAAATTGAATAACTACTTAATTAATTTAATTCTTTAGTGACGATATATTTAATATACCTACCTACCTACTTATGTAGATGTACCTGTTTCAATTGGTACCTACCTAGTTAATCTATAGATACTAATGAATATAAAATTGAAGTGTATGTCTGTAATTTCGCAATAAATACCTACCTCATATTAAGCTCATATGGTTATTTGAACTGTACCTACCATAACTGAATCACACGTTTTTAAAATTTTTGTCTGTCTGTCTGTTTGAACGGGCTAATCTTCGGAACTGCTGAACCGATTTTGACGAGACTTTCACATACAGGTAGAAAGAAATTAACCAAGGAGTAACATAGGCTACTTTTTTAACCAACTTTCAAAAAAGGAGGAGTTGTATTTTTCTTCCTATGTAAGTACATTGTACACCGATATCTCAGAGATTTTTGAACCGATCTGCGTAATTTTTTTTTAATCGATAGAGAAACTTTGCGACACCACAGCTTTATTTCTTTAAACTGTGGCGACACTGTCCCATAAAAATTTGGATTCCAACTCCTCAATCCTGATGCTGTATGGGACCTGACCCCCAAAACTAATGGTATTAAGAAACCGTCGGTTATTTAAATTGATATTGGAGGTAGGTACCAATTAAAGACTTTATCGTTGAATTAACTCGAGTACATATCCAACTCGTCTACCCTGATGCTGTAAGGAATTGCATTCCTAAATCGTGGGGATCTCATGGGATTTTTCCGTTTTGGGACGGGTTACTACTTACTACAGAATACAGATAGGCTACTTTTGTCCTGGAAAATCAAAAGTTCCCACGGGATTTTAAAAAATCTAATTCCACACGGGCGAAGCCGTGGGCATCATCTAGTCAACCTTAAAGATAAGTTATCCAATGGGTAGGTATATTATTTCCTTGAAGCCAACTTCTTATTCTTCACATATTATTATTGTTTTCTAGGTATAGATACCTATGACCTATATTATAAAACTCTTTGAGTATTTACTTACCTAGGTAAGTACTTAATTATATTAGCAACTGAATGATATTTTAGTAAAATGAATTAATAAAAAAAAAAATAAGACAATTTAGTACCCACACTTATGTAACCAAAGATGACATTTGCATGTAATCAGGGGCGTAGCTACCGCCGTATATGCCGTATCAATTATACGGGGCCCCCATGCCACGGGGGCCCCCGATGTGCGTAAGCAAAAATTAACAAAAACTTCCCAAGTTTTTGTTTATTTCAGAAATGACAAAAGTCAAAAAATGTTGTCCATTTCAAAGTCCAAGTCAAAAAAATTTTAGAAAAAGTGACAGATAAATAATTATGTTGAATAAATATTGCTTTTAATTTTATGCAAACATTTTTTTTTCTTTTGCGAGAAATCCTTACCCTTCATAAGGGCCCCAAACAAATTTTTATACGGGGCCCCGCCAAGGTACGCTACGCCACTGCATGTAATAATATAGATAGGTATAGTATACCTATCTATCTACGTAATACTTTACCTATCATGGTAGGTAGACGTATTAGAATACCTACTAAGAATCTGATAAAAATGATAACTAAGTAGATATTACAGATATGACAATCCAAGATACTACCAAATGATAATGATGTACCTAGGCGCTAAAAATAACGCACTATTCAAGCACTATTATACAAAAGCGAAAAAAAATATCAACTTACATGGAATGCAAACAGCCGACGAGCGATACGTGTGATGATATCGGAGTTAATACGTAACAATGAAAAGGAAAACTAAAATGGCAACAAATGAGTCAGGTCTGATACATACTTATTGCAGTTTGTCACACAGCGGGAAAATTTAGTGACGCAGGCGCGCGCGCATTCGCAATAGCCCGCCTCGAAACCATCTCACACAGTCTTCAGTCTACGATGTACAGTTTACAGACTGTAGAAGTCTACACCGCGCTACATGAAACGTTGAAATGAACACCACGCCACTGACTGTTGCCTTGATGGCATCACACAGCTAGTTGCTTGATGGCTATGTTCGTTGGTAGGAAAATAGTACTTACCTACTGTATTTTTCAACCTTGCACTGTTACGTAGTCAAATTTTATTATTCACAATCACGGGGATTTTTTGTAAATGGATTGACTGGTTGTTTTGTCATAACATAAATAAGGAAGGTAGGTAGGTATTGCCTACTTAGGAAGGTAGTAATTTAAATGCAATTAAGTTAGTAGAGTATCTAATGGAGAGGGTTCCTACGCAAATGCGGTCGATATCGACAAATCATAACTAGGTAGGTAAGTAGGTATCTAACGGCTCAAATACTCATAATTTTTATGAGTATTTGAGCCGTTAGATACCTTACTTAAGATACTTAAGATTTACCTTACTCTTAAAGAGAATAATATATAACCACTACGTTTTACTTAGGGGAAAGGGGCCCAAAGCGGATACGTTAAGATTGAGTTTGAAAATCAGTAGTTTGTTAATCGATGTTAATATTAACTTTTACACAAACGAATAGTGTGTCTCATGGCGCATAAAGTCGTTAAAACAGATAAAGATCGGTTGATAAATAATAAAGTTACAAGGAAATTTATAAAACTTAAAGAAAAACCACTTTGCCCTCAGGGGGGGCCTAAAGCGGTTTTTGGTATCGGGCAAAGCGGACATACCAAAGAAATGCAAAATAAGTCATATAATCTTTATTGTTTTAATAAAAAACGCACAATTTAAATATTTTAATTTAAAAAAGAGCAAATTCAATCTCTCTTTTCAGCAAAATAAAAGAAATCTTCAAAATTAATAATGATGATGAAAATATGGCCTTCCTTTAAAGCACTGGCCATGGACTTTTCGTCCCACGCAGCTTGAGCAGTTTTTCGTTAGTATTTATTCACCATCTAAAAGGATACATACAATTGATATAACAGATCTCATT
The DNA here is from genome assembly GCA_920104075.1 of Melanargia galathea. Lineage (NCBI taxonomy): Eukaryota > Metazoa > Arthropoda > Insecta > Lepidoptera > Nymphalidae > Melanargia > Melanargia galathea. Next base: position 11,546,344 of record OV049869.1, on the reverse strand, counting down.
TCACCCTAGTCGTGGGCAAAGCGGTTAGGTAACCTCTTTGCCCGAACCGCTTTGCCTTTTTAGACTGTTCATTTTCACAATCAAAAATAACTTCAAAATCAGACGAGTACATACAAGTCGGCACTTTCATATCATAGTCAAATACACAAAAGTCAAGATCAATTTATTGATCAGGGCTTATTTTAACTGTAAATTAAAAAAAAACGCTCTACACTTACCGCGGTTTTTTTTCGAAATGCACCCAATTTTGATTTTTTACTGCACCTACTCGTGTAAACGTTCTTGCTGAGTCGGACGAATGCCCCAAGGGGAGCGGGGGGAGCGCATCGTACCCGCGCGCTTTTTATACACCTAACTATTGGCGCGTTCATTTAAAAAGACAAATCCGCTTTGGGCACCATAACCGCTTTGGGCCCCTTTCCCCTACTCTTTTCATTTGTAGCAAAACATTCGCATAAATTATGAAAACGCAAAACTAAATCGTTGGTTATGGGACCGTCGAACCTGGAACCTAGGTAAATACCTACCTAATTATATACCATATACCTAGGTAGTTATCTAGTTATCTGAATAATTAGGCAATCCAAAGCCTTTGGTATGATTTTTTGTGGAAATAAAAAACGGAAGGCGGCTAGTGTCGCATGGCTATTGCGCACAAGGCTAAAACCTTGTTTTCGCTTTTCAATTAGGTAGGTAGGTAAGTAGATAAGTACAATATTGTATTTTTGTGTAGTTTTTAACCCCCGACGCAAAAACGACGGGGTGTTATAAGTTTGACGTGTCTGTGTGTGTGTGTCTGTCTGTTCCCCTGTAAGTAGGTAGCGCTTAAACGGGTGGACCAATTTGAATTGCGGTTTTTTTGTTTGAAAGGTGAATTAGTCGAGAGTGTTGTTAGCTATGTTTGATGAAAATAGATCCAAGATGGCCGCTGCTACAAAATGGCGGATTACATATTTTTCCACAACTCCCTTAATATGGGTATCAAATGAGAGGGCTTGACTAGTAGAATAGCACTATTCAAATCCAAGATGACCGCCGCCACAAAATGGCGAATGTCGGGGATTTTTAAAATTTTTAATTTGTACTTGTTCAGAGTTCAAATGCCTAACTCACTTAACTGCAAATTATAGCTCTTGAATTTTGGTAAGAATTAACAAGAGTTGAGTTTATAGATTATTTTAAATGAAAATTCTTCAATAAATACATGATTTATACAAGCTGCTTCAACCTGTGACTCCTCACTCCGCGTCACGAGACAAACCTACACGCACTGTCCCAACTCCCAAGAGCAGCCTGACGGAGTTACGTCTTTTTCACAATGCTCCCTGCGGAAAAGGATAGCACTATTTTTAAACTTGTCAATTTAGGTCATTTAAAGTTTAGAGTTGTGTACCTAAGTACCTAGTTATAACAGAATTAACAAATGTATGAGTAATTCTAAATGAGACGATTGACTCATGTGGGGTAGGCAGGTAAATTCTTACTCAAAACGATCGAGTCATTGTTGTAAAAGCAAATCCAGTGAGAATATATTATTATATACAATATAAGAGGTACTTTAAGCACGTTTATTTAATGAAAAATTAAAATTACAACTTCTTCTTCTTCTAAAATTAAAATTCTTCAATTAAAATTACAAAATTCCTGAAAATTACAACATAAACACTGTATTCAATTTGGCAAACAATGAAACAACAAAGTAATTAACTGTGATAATGGTGTAAATTAATAAATCATAGAATTTAAAAATCATAGACGTAATCACTCCTAATCTTAATAATAATTATCTTATCGCGTTGGAGCGTCATGCTCAATCAATGCCAGAGTTAAGTAGAATATTTTTCTCTAATACCTTCAACGCATAGGTAACAAAATAAATATTACGCATTAAATATGTGACAAACCTGAAGTGATGAGTTCAGAAGACTTTGCTTTGATAGCACTAGCAGAAACAACCGAGGAATACGTGAAAACGGCACACAGTGACAAGGCGTTCTTGCTGCAAAGGGAGTGTACCGCTGACGACGTCCATTTGAAAAGTGGATTTTTTCATCGTGTCCAAGATACCTTTAGGCTACCGAATATGACAAAGTTCCGCAACAGCATTCAGAAAATGAACTGTTTTAAAACGGAAGAGGATGAAATAGTTATGGTGGAGATGCCGAGACACAAAAGTATAGACATTGGCGTTGGATTCGCTCGGAGGATGTCGCTTTTCCTGTTCACTAAAAGATCGGTCTGTGTGCATCCATACCATCCGTTCACCCCAAAACAGACCTCGAGGAAAATATACAAGCAGAATGACGACTGATATTATGTGACACAAATCTTTAAGATTTTGTTTATCTACCGATTATAAGTTTAATTAAAGTATGGGGTCTACCCTTGTAAAATAGTACTTAGGTATCTATAGGAGACAGAGTGGTGAGCGAAGAGTTTAAAATCCAATGGAAGGGAGTATAATTTAAGCGAAACTGAGAGTATTAATATCTTTGATTATAAGAATTCTTTGATTAATATATTATTTGGATTTAATATTAAGGTACTTAACGCCTACTATAATAATATTAAATTGTATTTTTAAATAATTAAAAATATTGTAAAAAAAATAAGAAACATTTACCAATTCAATATAATATTTATTTAACTTCAATTTCAACAATGAATCTCGTGTTTAGGTAAACAATCAATAATAATCAGAAATGAAATAAAATATAAATAAATTACTTAATAACGTTGTCCCTACTGTACTGATTTAACACCATTGAAATTTATTTTGATACTGTAAAGGTTGCACAGACGAGGGAGTAGGGACAGTCCTCAGCGTAGGTACTTTTTAGTCCTTCAGAATAGACTACCCATAATTGTATCGCAAACGTTCAAGAGAGACTATACGACGCCTTATGTAGTAGTAATTAAATATAATACTGTCGGTAATAATCGGAGGTCGTGGGTTCGATCCCGGGGCACGCACCTCTAACTTTTCGGAGTTATGTGCGTTTTAAGTATTTAAATATCACTTGCTTTAACGGTGAAGGAAAAACATCGTGAGGAAACCTGCATGCCTGAGAGTTCTCCATAATGTTCTCAAAGGTGTGTGAAGTCTGCCAATCCGCTTGGCCAGCGTGGTAGACTATGGCCAAAACACTTCTCACTCTGAGAAGGATCATGAATGGGTTGATCATGATGATGATGATGATAATACTGTCCACCGCTGACAAATAGTCCCTTGTCTGGGCATGCCTAGGGTAAAGGGGATATTACATGGTCAGTGTTGCGTATACATACGCTGAGTCAACGTGAAAATACAATATGGCCACAATGAAAATGTACTATACAAAACTCAAAATTTAACTACCGCGATTACAAAACAGATGAAACTATGTCGAAACTTGAAATATACAGTCAAGCTACAACGTGAACAGATTTTAAGCTTTAGAAAATGCTGACTAATCATAGAATAATATATTGTACCGCGTAGTGATCGTCATCAATCGATAGACGTCCACTGCTGGACATAGGTCTCATGTGCGGAATTGCACAGGTTGCGGTCTTGTGCCGCTTGTGTCCAATGGCTCCTTGTGATTCGTTTGATGCTGTTGGTTAATCTAGTCTAAAGTGTATCTAGTACCACATCAAACATGAAAATGAAAGTTATTTTCTGTATGCAATTTAACATGTACATATCTATGTTAAATCATGTTTTAAATCGCTATTTCAGTGGTTAAATTGATATCAAGGGATGTAAAGATTTAATTGCTTTATATGAATATACATGTGTCTATCAAAGTTGGTCTCAAGTATACCTTGAAGTATCAAGAGAACACTTCTAGAAATCATAGTGATTACTGAGTACTTTAAAGATTAAATTGTTTGAATAAAAATAATAGGTAGGTACATAGTTATTAAAATAGTGCTTACATATTCAACATTATAATATATGTTTTTTTTTCACACGTTAGAGAGTAGGTACAGAGAGTATAACAATAACATTTTTGTCATGAATTGGAAATGTAGCAATGATCTTACATAAATCATCGCCTTAAAATTATTGTCGGTGAACGCAATTTATCTAGTTGACTTTGGATTGGCATAATATGTTCACATTGTTACGCGGACCTAAAAATAAAAAAATAAATGTTTGTCTGTGAAGTCCTATCTCGCTTGTTCCGCGCTCTCACTTGCACGATCGGCTAACATTGCCTCTCCTATCGCTTGTTCCGCGCTCTCGCTTGCACGCTCGGCTAAGCGATACGTGACAATGAATCATGCTTTTTCGTACGTGCGGCCGGCGTTCATCGATTTATAAGACGTTGTCGCGTCAAAAACATAATATTAATACGAAATAAAAAACATTTAGAAGAGGGCTTTAGATTTACAAATAAAAACTTATTTTGTACGTTTGTCTAATTCAATATACTAATCTCTTAACTAGCCTTGAATCACACAAAGGCACACAAAAGAAAACTTAAAATATAATATTATACATTATTTTTAAAAAGCTATGAGGTATTATATAAATACATTGTCATTTAACATTTAATACCGATACAAGACTTACTTTGATTAAATAGGAAATTATTAAGTATTTCAATTTAAAACCTAGCTAAAGACCTCTTGTAGAAGTACTTGTTGTAAGGTAATACTGTATCAGAAGGAATTTATTTTAATACCTACTAAGTCTCAGATCAGTTTTCCATTTTCTTATTGAGATACATTATTTATAAATTATTATAATAATATCATCTTTTTCTTAACGTGCCATCTCCTCAACGTTAACGTTCGTTTGCCGTCGAAGGTTGGCAATCAATCTGCTTAAATAATATTATAAGAATTAGCTATGTGCCATAATGATACTAAGCCAAGGATATTTTTACAAATTACTGAATTTTTTGCTCCAAAAGTTGAGTTTTGTTTACTTAATTTACAAAAAATGTATAAATAAAGTGAACTTAAAATTATATCACACAAAAAACGAATTTAAAATAAAAAATACATAAAATAAATAGTAACTTTCAAATATTCAAGAGCAGATATAAATTTAACAACATACAAAACAGATCACATGAGATTAAAGTTAATGTTAATAAATTATAATAAAAACAAATAAATTATAAAAATATGAATTACTACACTATTTGAGTGAAAGTGTCACTTAAACATTGAAAAATAATTATACAGTGAAAATATTTTTTTTTAACCTATGAGCAAACTAAAATCTGATATAAAATTGTCTTCACATACCCTACTTCAGTCATAAATTATTCAATACTCATTACATAAGTTTAGAATGAATGACAAAGAAAAATATGGAGAGTAAAAATGAAGTTATTGGTGTCACGCAATGTATAAAAAAACAAGTATAAAGTTCGTAAACTAAACCCCGACTACGCTTAATAATTATAATTATTTAATAATAATTTAGTGTGCGAAAATGCGGGGCAAGCAACTAGTGACGCCATCTGTTATGTCTACCGGAATTACTAATTTAATAATCTAGAAAGCCGCGCGAAGGTCACTTCTTGACTTTTTTCGTAAATAAAATGTAGCCTATGTCACCCGGACCATAACAAAGAATCAATAGACACCTCATTCATCAAAATCGGTCTAGTAGCTAAGGCGCTACGGTGGTACACACAGAATCTCATACAAAAATTGGCCACATACATACATACATACATGCATAAACTGCTAAAATCATAACCCCTCCTTTTGGCTTTGCCTTAGTCGGGTAAAAAGGTGAAGGCAAGATGACCTCTATTTTACACAAATACACACAATATGCACAACACATAAACTGGATTTCACTTTACTGTCATAAATATACTCTTGCGAGTCAATAACATTTATGGAATGCCCATATGCATATACAAGTCCTGTCTAAATCCAATTATGTATCCAATAATGTATTCCACCAAGCATTTTAGACAGGACTTGGTTACTTGGTACAGAGGGTTTTAGGTTTGTTTGGTTTTGATGTAAAAATCTAAAATATTTAGTTTTTTCCCATGTCTTTAGCTTTCGATGAAGCCGCTTCGAGTGCATTAATCAAGGTGGCTCTGAAATAAAGAAAAAATATATATTGTTATGACTTTTGCAACAGACTATTTAGAATTTAGATCCACAATGTTACACATGTTACAGCAATTTAAAAATTAAACTAGGATGTTCAATATCATTTTGCAGTACAACTTTGTCGATGTGGTAACTAGCCGCCAACATCTAAAGAATCATAACCTGATATTAGATTAGAGCTAGCACAACAACAGATTGCACATTTTGCATTTACTTTAAGGAAATTAAAAATGAGTGGTGGAATACAATAAACGTAGGTATATTTGAAGACTATTTCATGTTCTTAAGAGCAGCAAATCCACAAAGAGTGTATTCCTCAGGTGAGTAAACTTTATCTTTCAAGTAACATGAGCAGTTCCAAATCTTCAACACTATTTGACTGCTGCCCAGCCCTGTTCACCCAATAGAATCAGACAAACGGCAACTTGGCCCGAACACCCTAAATATTATTTACCTCAGTTTCCCATTCTCAAGAGCAGCAACGCCACTAATAGTGCAGCCCCCGGGCGAGCACACCTCGTCCTTCAGCAGGCCGGGGTGCTTCCCGCTCTGCAGCACCATCTGCCCGCTGCCGGCCACCATCTGTGCCGCGTGTCGTATGGCCATGGCGCGGGGCACGCCTAGCTTCACTGCGCCGTCCGCTAGCGCCTCGATCACCATGTACATCTACAAAATATGTTTTATTTTGTTAGTAAGAATTACAAACATAATGAGTAAAGCAGCATCAAGGAATTAGCGTAACATAAAGAAATGCCAAGATCAGACCTCATATTATGTTAGTCATCTATATTAATACTAGCTATGCCCCGCAGTGTTATAACCCCCGACACGTAAGTCGAGCGGTGACCTTCAAGTGCGCGCAGCGTCGTACGAGTGAGCGGGACACAATACGAATGGAGAGCCAATCAGCGCTTACGAGGGATCCGCGAGAGCTAATCAGTTCTTACGAGCGATCCCCACGCCCTCCCCGCAACCCTCTCACCCAGAGATACCTCATTTTTGACTTCTGCGCATTGAAGGTCAGCGCTCAACTTACTTGCTGTGACTTGTACCCACTGTCAATAAGTTTGTACATACAAAAATATTTGAACAGAATCTTCTAAGAGTAACTTCGCAAAGAGCAACAACAGCAAATTCATACAAACGCATGCAACAATTGCAATGTATTATGTGAGCGTGATTTGCCTAAGAACAATCAGTGTCATATTATATCGCGTTTTCGAAAGTATATCTATGTAAGTCCCACAGGAACACTTTTTCCGGGATAAAAAGTAGCCTGTGTTATTCCAGGGTATAACCTATCTCCATTCTAAATAGCCAAATCGGTTCAGAAGTTGCTGTGTTAAAGAGTAACAAACATATACACATACATATGACAAACTTTTGCCTTTATAATATTTAAAATAGTTGAAAAACTAATAAATGACTCAATGTAATCCAAGTTCCTTAAGGCCGCTCTCTTCACGCGCTTTTCCATACAAACGTATTATGCCTATTATTCTAATATTTGTCGCAATAGGTCTAAAGTTAAGCCAGATATCAATTTATATCTCCATTACCTATGCCATAAAATAAAAATATTAGTAAAATTATATTTATTTTGAAAGTTATCACTATTTTTGGGCAAATTTTGGGGCAACTTCGTGCGTAAATAAACTATATAAGAAACTAGAAAATTGAAAAACGACCGAAGTCTTATCATAGGTTACTTCATAATAATTACAAATGTCTTTAGTTCATGTAATAAATTGCCAAATAAAAATATATAAATTGCTAAAATAGGCAAAATTCCAAACCTTGATTTGCATCTTTTTACTTTGCCGTTTTTCACTAAAAATCATGATATCTCAAGCAAAATTTATTTATTTAATTAATTTATTATTTATTTATGTATATATTTTTAGTACTCTTCTATACTGAAGACGTCTCACTCTCTAAATGCAGAAATCACTGTTTTAGACTCCACTCACCAACGATTTGTCGCTCCCATGGAGAGGGCTCTTAAGGTAAGTGTTCCTAATAAATTTATCCATTGTAAAATGACCTTAATACTTACAAAGGCCGGGCCACACCCTGTGAGAATACCCAGAGCATCCATGAGCTTCTCAGGAACATTTTCTACTACTCCACACCCTTGTAATAAACTTTCTAGCACTTTGCACTGATCCTGGGTTATGTTATTGTCTATTGTATACAAGCAGGACCCAGCCCCTACCGCCATCGGTGTGTTAGGGAATATACGAATGACATTTGATTCTATGGGCAACGCTTTTAGAGCCTGAAATAATACAAGACAATAATATAATACAAGAGAAGAAAATTACAACCCACAACAAATCTCTGATTGCAGATACCTTTAAAACAATTATTGTAAGGTACAATCTAAGATATGAGATGATACATGTTGATACTTCAAGAAAATGCATTGTAACTGACCACCAAATGAGATTGGCCAAGGGCTAATTTGTAAGAATGTAGATGAATTAGAAAATGTGGCAATGTGAGAAATTGTTTAGTTATATGTCGCTGTAGGCAAGGCAGGAATTTATATCATGCATAAATTACATAAAAATGTGTTTAAGATCAATATTAAAACATTATAATATATTTGATAACTTACCTTGTGCAATTGTTCTATAGAAATTCCCGCTAACATTGAAATAAATAATACTTTTTTGAAAGTTTGTTTGACTGTCGGCAAACAGTCATTTATGACTTCATTTAAAACACCAGGTTTTACACCAATGAAAACAATGTCACATTGCAAAATTAGTTCACCACTGTTAGTTGTCACATTTGCACCCCAGTCTTTCCAATGTTGAAGGTTGTGTAATCGTGGCCCTGCTACCCAGAGCTTCGATGCTGGGTGGTTTTCTGAAAATATAATTACTAAATTACTGATAATTAATCTTAAGTATCAGAAAAAGATACATTGGGGACTATAATTATCAAATCAACAACAGGTTTTTTATGTAAAAATTTCATTTAGTACCATTGCGCTAAATGCACAATTTTATTAATAATGCTATGCCCTTTGAACTTTGAATTTATTTTGAACTAAGTAAACTAAGGTGAAATCTGAAAAAATCTAACCTAAACCATACCAAAATAGAATAGAAAATGAAAAAATAATGTTCAAATCTGTGAAGCATACTATTACCATTTTTTAATATTCCTTTGGCGATTGCCGTGGACATATTCCCACCACCAATAAATCCTAAATTGAATGCCATCTTCTATTAAGTTGATCTATTCAATTTATTAATTTTATATTTTGTCAGGCAACCGAAGTTCAAAAGCGCCAGCCGCCAAACTTAGTTTCTTTCTTTTCTGTGGCGCCAGCCGCGCCAACCAAAGAAATCGCCAATCACATAAGAGCACAGAGTACCTACAGAGTCAGACTACAAAAATACAGGACGAGCAACAGATCCAAATTATTATTAACCGTTAATAATTGGTTATATAATAAAAATCTTACAAGTCGGGACGAGCTTATTAAATTTTTAAATTATTTTTTAAGGATTTTTTTCATTAATTATATTTTACCATTACCACACAATGTTTGACATATTTTTAAAGTTATAGATCGACCAGAATCTCATGAAAAATAGGGAAATTAAATTTTGTAGTAAGCAACACTAGTTTAACTCGGCTGCCCTAGTGATAAACAAAGTAATTACATTCAGGACACCTTACCTGGGATCGTTTCACGAAACGAAAAATCAAGCAACTGCATTTTAAAATACAAAAACAAAGTAATCAACATCCAATTACTTTATTTTTGTATTGTGAAATTGACTTTTTGCATTAACAAAAGTTTTATGTCGAGTAGTTTTTTACCACAGTTTAATATTTCAAATAATTTGAACCGTTTACTGAATTTTAAATTGCCCAAACAAAGTAACTGCACTCACTAACCCGGAATATAAATGCAAAAACCAAGTAAACAACAAGCACAACACAAAAACAAAGTAATTGGATGTTGATTACTTTGTTTTTGTATTTAAAATGCAGTTGCTTGATTTTTCGTTTCGTGAAACGATCCCAGGTAAGGTGTTCTGAATGTAATTACTTTGTTTATCACTAGGGCAGCCGAATTAACCTAGTGTTGCTTACTACAAAATTTAATTTCCCTATTTTTCATGAGATTCTGGTCGATCTATACCCGCCTTCACTGCAAATGCAGATAATATTCTCATAGAAATACTGTTAATGTTACCAATATACACTATTTAATTAATGCTAATAAACACAATGAGTAAGGAAAGTTCCTTACTCATTGAATAAACATTAATAGAGATCGACCAGAATCTCATGAAAAATAGGGAAATTAAATTTTGTAGTAAGCAACACTAGGTTAACTCGGCTGCCCTAGTGATAAACAAAGTAATTACATTCAGAACACCTTACCTGGGATCGTTTCACGAAACGAAAAATCAAGCAACTGCATTTTAAATACAAAAACAAAGTAATCAACATCCAATTACTTTGTTTTTGTGTTGTGCTTATTGTTTACTTGGTTTTTGCATTTATATTCCGGGTTAGTGAGTGCAGTTACTTTGTTTGGGCAATTTAAATTTCAAGTTATTTGAAATATTAAACTGTGGTAAAAAACTACTCGACATAAAACTTTTGTTAATGCAAAAAGTCAATTTCACAAAAAATGTCAGTTACTGTGTTTATCGCTAGGGCAGCCGTAGTGTTGCTAACCTTGGAATTGCATTTCCCTATTTTTCATGAGATTCTGGTCGATTTATAATTCTTTTAATATACTGGACAGTAGGTAGGTAGAGATCGACCAGAATCTCATGAAAAATAGGGAAATTAAATTTTGTAGTAAGCAACACTAGGTTAACTCGGCTGCCCTATTGATAAACAAAGTACCTACATAATTACATTTAGAAGTTTCAGAACACCTTATTGTTGTACACCTGGGATCGTTTCACGAAACGAAAAATCAAGCAACTGCATTTTAAATACAAAAACAATGTAATCAACATCCAATTACTTTGTTTTTGTGTTGTGCTTGTTGTTTAGTTGGTTTTTGCATTTATATTCCGGGTTAGTGAGTGCAGTTACTTTGTTTGGGCAATTTAAATTTCAGTAAACTGTTCAAGTTATTTGAAATATTAAACTGTGGTAAAAAACTACTCGACATAAAACTTTTGTTAATGCAAAAAGTCAATTTCACAAAAAATGTCAGTTACTGTGTTTATCGCTAGGGCAGCCGTAGTGTTGCTAACCTTGGAATTGCATTTCCCTATTTTTCATGAGATTCTGGTCGATTTATAATTCTTTTAATATACTGGACAGTAGGTAGGTAGAGATCGACCAGAATCTCATGAAAAATAGGGAAATTAAATTTTGTAGTAAGCAACACTAGGTTAACTCGGCTGCCCTATTGATAAACAAAGTACCTACATAATTACATTTAGAAGTTTCAGAACACCTTATTGTTGTACACCTGGGATCGTTTCACGAAACGAAAAATCAAGCAACTGCATTTTAAATACAAAAACAATGTAATCAACATCCAATTACTTTGTTTTTGTGTTGTGCTTGTTGTTTAGTTGGTTTTTGCATTTATATTCCGGGTTAGTGAGTGCAGTTACTTTGTTTGGGCAATTTAAATTTCAGTAAACTGTTCAAGTTATTTGAAATATTAAACTGTGGTAAAAACTACTCGACATAAAACTTTTGTTAATGCAAAAAGTCAATTTCACAAAAAATGTCAGTTACTTTGTTTATCGCTAGAGCAGCCTAGCCGTAGTGTTGCTAACCTTGGAATTTCATTTCCCTATTTTTCATGAGATTCTGGTCGATCTATACCTACCTACTGGACGTTTATGGCCCAGAGGCAAGATTAGGCCATATTATCTATGACCAGGCGGCCAGGCCTCTGGGCTTTGCGGTTTGCCTAAGATATTTTTTTAGCTGGCAACATCGATAGTCTGTGGCTTCATTTTCGAAGGAAAGGTGTGCTTTGATAAACTTTTGCGTATTTTGATGTCGTTGATCAGTTTTAAAATGCTGAAGTAGTGTTAGAAACGGTAAAGTGCTCAAATATGTGTCGTGACAGTGATTTACTAATTAATAGTTTGATTGAAGTGTAGTGTCCAACATGTTTCGATGTATACCTTTGTTCAAATGTAATCGCCAAGTGGAATGTGTAGACAAGCGGCACTGCTCGCTGCCAACAGTACCTGAAGAAATATTACGATATTCCAGGAGTTTGGAAGAACTTTTTTTAGATGCAAACCATATACGAGATTTACCTAAGGCAAGTTAAGTTTTCGTTTGTTTTTATTGTTTGCCAAACGTGGGCGTTCACCCTATCACTGAATGTAAATATAGCTCTGCGTTACTTTTTGTCACTCAAAAACTTTATTACCAATCAAACATTTATTAAGTCATTTCTTAATGATAAAGTAGAAGCATTCAGCTGCACTTCTGTGCAGGTAGGGTGAAATATTTTATTGATACAGCTACTTTTTAATGATTTGAATAGAGCAACTACAGCTCTAACTTTAGAACTAGAAGCGATTTGAAAACTGCTTTCCGAACCACTGATAGAATTTTGGCTTATCATATTATGAGTAAATTTTTTTTAGTTTTTCTTAATTATTAGCATATTTTAATGACACAGCTTGACAACTCTTTAAATTACTTGAATATGTATATTAATGTTGAAAACATAACTAAAATGTAAGTGAAGTTAGCAGGAGGAGCAAAACTCTGCTTTTTAGTATTTGAAAATGTTAATATCTCACAATAATTGTATCGGACTGACTGAACATGTATATACTCCGCTCTGTGGAAACACATCTTAATCGTCAACATCTTAATCATTGACTGATAGTTTGTATATGTACGTATGTTCTACACTTGGAGCCAAAATACTGAGCCGATTTTGATGAAAGAGGTGTCTATTGATTTGTTATTATGGTCTGGGTGAGATTAGGCTAGATTAGAGGCTACATTTAATAAATTATAGTTTACAATAATACTTGATTGAATAATTGTTGCATAGATTAAGGCAACAATACTTTTGTTTAAAAGAAATAGACATCACTTTTTTTTGTTAAATTTAAAAGTTTATGTATCTACTGTATGGGTAATTCTAAGTTATGAGGTATTTTCAACGGCAACAATAAAAAATCATATATACATATTTAATTTATTTGAAATAACACTGTTATGTCATAATAGTTACCGCTTTCTATATGGTCACTTAAATTCACCAATTAAATGTATGTAATTTAGTCGCAAATGCGCCTCAAATATGAAAAATGTATCTCCCCTGCCATGTCCCCTAACCATATTATGTTAGTCAATCGATAGTTTTAACTAAATTTAAATTATGTAGTAAATTAAACTTTAATAATTTAAAAATTAGACTAATTAAATTAATGCAATCCAAGAAAAAACAACACCTAACATTTTTTTTTTCATATTAACTATAATGTCTACATTTGTCCCTCATATTTAGCGTCTCTTCCCCTGGCATTATGTATTAATTTAAAACTCACGACTGTTTACTTTGCTGCGTAAATTGCGACCTTCAAAACAAAGCATTCAACGTGAAGTTTGCGGCAAGCATTCACGACGCAAGCATGCGGTCATTTTGTCCGCCATTTCAGTGAAACTACTTGCTAGGAGTAGTTGTGAATCAGTGAATGTGTTCTCTCCCCTGGTAATTTTTTTTTCGCAATTATAAGCCTAAATACTTTATTTTCTTTAAATAATTACTGTAATTTATGCATAGAATCGTATTCTTCTTTGTTAATTACGTATAACAAAAACTTTGACGTTTATACCTGTTTTTTAACAGAAAAGTATCTCCCCTGCCTTCTCTCCCCTGCCTCTTAAGGTGCCAGGGAAGATGCTTACTGTCCAGGGGAGATACAAATATGTCGTATTGGAGTATTTTTACAGCCGATACGTGTACTGTTTTCATAATTTAGTGAATACATCCATATTTTATAATCTTTCTCTATTCCACTTTTTCTTAACATTATAATTTCACTTAGGTACTTAATGGAACATCGAACAATGTTTTTGTTTGAATACCGATTGCCTGATTGTTAACGGTGGATTTATTTTGTCCCAGGAAAATCAGTCAGTTAGTCAATTATCACGGATCGTCAGGAACAGTATCAGAATAGAAAATAAAGTCCTACCCTGTACGCCTTATATCTCCCCTGTATTTAGTATCTCCCCTGGTCCATTATAAAATAACAAATAATAAATTAATTGACTGGCTGCTTTTCAGGTATGAAGATAATAAGTGTTTCTATAAAGAAATACTACAATTGTATTAACATTCTATTATTTTTGTCATGCCGCCTATCCTAATAACTTGTACCTGTTAACTTAGAATTACCCGTATGTTAATCTGCACAGATGTAGTTTATAAAAGAGGCCTGTGTTATAATTATTATACAATTAAGGGAATTATTCTTGTTTCAGAATTTCTTCAGACTTCATCGTCTGAGGCGTCTAGGGCTTAGTGATAATGAAATTCACAAGCTCCCGTCAGATATACAGAATTTTGAAAACTTAGTTGAATTAGATGTTTCACGAAATGGTGAGTACTTATACTTTTATATAGTAATATTTATTATTTATTTAACAAATAAAAGTAAGTATGCTTTTTAAAACATTCTGTAGTATTCATGAACTCAGTTTTAACCCCCGACGCAAAACGACGGGGTGTTATAAGTTTGACGTGTCTGTGTGTGTGTGTGTGTGTGTGTGTGTGTGTGTGTGTCTGTCTGTCTGTCTGTTCCCCTGTGGCGCTCAAACGGGTGGACCGATTTGAATGCGGTTTTTTTTGTTTGAAAGGTGAATTAGTCGAGAGTGTTGTTAGCTATGTTTGATGAAAATCGATCCAATATGGCCGCCGCTACAAAATGGCGGATTACATATTTTTTCACAACTCCCTTAATATGGGTATCAAATGAAAGGGCTTGACTAGTAGAATAGCACGATGCAAATCCAAGATGGCCGCCGCCACAAAATGGCGAATGTCGGGGGTTTTTTAAATTTTTAATTTATACTTGTTTACTTTTGCTGTACACCCGTTCCTTTAACAATAGATAACCTAAAAATTAACAATCTAGTGTACTATCTATAGACTGCACATGTACTAAACATAACTAAAAATAAAACACTTAAAAGTTTAAAATGTTATCCGTACTAATATTATAAATGCGAAAGTGTGTCTGTCTGTCTAGCTTTTCACAGCCCAACAGTATAACCAATTTTGATGAAATTTGGTACAGAGTTAGCTTACATCCCAGTGACGGACTCTGGTCTACTTTTTATCCCAGAATATTAAACAGTTTCCGTTTAATGGATGTGTATGAAATTTGGTTCAGAGGTAGCTTGCGTCCCAGAAAATGACATGGGAAACTTTTTATCCAGGAAAATCAAAGAGTTCTGACAGGATATTTTAAAATCTAAATCCTCGCGGACAAAGTCGCAGGCATCAGGTAGCTAGGTATAATGTAAAAAATATCACCAGTCTATTATAATTATTATATTGATTACTAATGAGAAGTTGTCAAATAATATAAAATCAGCCGGATGTCTAAATATTCGTATTGGTGTAATGGGAATCACAGAAAAGGAGCAGAGCCAAATAGAGTGTACTTGAGCTATTTGTATGCATTGTGCGTACGGGCTTGTCACTCACATAACTGAGCGTACTGTACAGGTGTGAAATAATTAATAATGAAAATATTGAGCCAGACATATTCAATCATATCACATTAGATACAATGAAAAATATAACTTCAAATCTTCAAAAGACATAAGGTCAGTTAAATAATTTTTTGACATGGTATGATTACATTAATGATGCCAGATGGTGTTTTAATACAGTTATATATTATGAATTACTTTACTCATTAATTAAAATTGGTAGATTTTGTTAATTGCTTCTGACATCTCATTCATTCAAAATACATTTGTAATTAAAAAGTCGCTTGCTAATGAATAAATAGTATAGGTAGAAACTGGTGCCAATTCAGTTGTACCACGACCACCAACCACTACAGCCTTTTTACGTCCCACTACTGGGCCCAGGCTTCCTCTCTCATAGGAGAGAAACTATAGAGCTTAGACCCGCCACGCTGCTCCAAAGTGGGTTGATGGGATTTAACAACTATTTTCACATGATAATGATAATAACCCAGGAATCGAACCCAGGATCTCGTGATCTGCAGTTGAATATGCTAACCACTAGACCAAATTCAGTTGTACACAATTTCTAAATTAAATAAAGTTTTATTATTATTTAATATTTTGGGATTGTGAACAACCAAGTTAGCAATAATAAGTGTGCCTCTAATGTCTATTTAACTAAACAGAAAGTTTAGTAGTAGTAGCAATCTTAGTAAATTAAGTATTTATACTAAATAAAAACAAGCTGATTAAATTTAGTTTATAATTTATATACTATCTAAAGCCTGCAACTAGGGCTTGCAAATATTCGATTATTTTAGAAATTAGAATATTATTTTTTCTTAATAATCTATGAAATGGCTGATTAGTGATTTTGTTGCAAAAAAAGTTACGACAAAATCTGTTCAGGCATTCCAAAAAAAAGCTGTTGATAAAAACACAAAAAAAACTGTGTTTGGGTTATGCTATTTTTAAAATAAGGGTTATTTGGATATCACAGACAGGCATTTAAATTTTATTTATTTGTATAAATTACCCAAATTAGTATTAGTATATTATTGTACACGTAGCTATTATGATACTCAATATTATCATGCCTTCAAAAAAGGCGAGATAAGGACCTCATAACGAGATCGAATTTGATCGAATTTGTCTCTATCTAATCAGTAGTTGCTGAGCGTCCGTTATGGTCATAAATCATAACAGCGACGGCTCTGCCACATGAGTAGATATCCATACAGAGAGGAAGCTTCATACCAGCGGCCCACTGTAGGTACAGTCCGTTTTTCCTTACCCGTCTTATCATGTAAACAAACACCTAAATTTTCAACAAACACATATTTTCACATCAACAACACACTTTAAATTAAATCAAAACGTGCAAATCTGTTAATTAAACATATATAACACGAAACACATCAAAAACTGTGATAAATATAAGATTTTAACAATAAAATTATCTAAAAATCGAAAAATAAACCGAATCTATTTGCATAGAATAAATAAGAAAACGACATTTGACATTTCGTAATTCTATTTTTCTAGATTACTATGAATCATTAGAGATGGGAACAAGAAAAAGGTTTTATGACTGTTAATGACAAAATGCGATTTTTTATATGTAATAATTTATAAATAAAGAAATACTATTTTTTAATCTATACTTATCTATACTAATATAATAAAGCGGAAGAGTTTGTTTGTTTGAACGCGCTAATCTCAGGAACTACTGGACCGATTTCAAAAATTCTTTCACCTTTGGATATGTATGTACGTGATCCTTGAGTACTATAGGCTATATGTACCTTGGGCGAAGCCGGGGCGGACCGCTAGTAAATAATAAATTGATAAAATTAAATTTGCAAAAATTTATCTTACAGTAGCGGTCTAGTAACAGTATTATCAAGTTGATAACGTTAAATAACATTAATTAACATTCTGACGTTATAACGTAAATGTTTTATCCTGATTACCGGTAAAAATATGCTAACATTAGAATTACAAACGTTACTCAACAGCTGGTATTAGTAAATGATAACACTATAAAGTCTTGTTAGTGATTATTGGTAATAATTCGAAAAGAAAAACATTAATATTTTGTGTATGTTTTTCACGTGAATAAAATTATGAGACGTATTAAGAGGCATCGCTCACTGTTCACTATCCGTCTAGTTATTATTACTCATACCCATGGTGTCGCAAGTAACGGTAAATTTAACGATAATACGCAATTATAAATCGCGGTAAATCGTACATAACGTTATTGTTTTGATCTCAATGACCTTAAATTTTTAGTAGCGGTACCCATGTAATATTGAAAATCATTCAGATGTTAAATATTTTTGTATTCTTTCAATATCTTCCTATATAATACAATCGATACCTATCTTCGCATCCCTACATTATTGTCGTTGGTTACTAGTCCGCCATTATTGTTTACTATATTATACAGGTAAATAAAAATTGACTGTACACTCACACATGAGCTCTCCAACGGTTCACGGACGCTCCGCACTCGTGTATGGCAAGCGTGCGCTATGTGTCCGTGTATGTATGTCTACAGCGGGCCGCTTGTATGAAGCTTCTCTCTGTAAGGATATCTACTCATGTGCCATGTGGCTCTGCTAAAACAGCGGTTACTAGTTACTACAGCAGCGACTGAACGAATTGATGTATTTCCAATAGATTACTTGATAATAATAATTAATTTCATGCTCTTCTGCGATAATAATCTGTCACAAGTCACAGTCAAACGATTTTAATGAAGTGATAGGCGTCTATGCGATCGTTCTAGTAAATCGTTAAACAGTAGGTATTAAGTAATCGTTACAAAATAATGATAAATACGTGATACATTACTACTATCGTAAATGCGAGTAGATAAATAACGTTATGATACAATCGTCAAACATTTCTACAAACAGATGAACTTGGGTGAACTCGAACTCAGTCCGCGAATGTCACTCACTTCACGAATGCACCGCGATATTTCAACAAAAAGGCTTTCCAACCGCAACTGGAATGTCGTTTGATTATTTTAACTTTCAAGTTCCGGTGAAAAAAGTTTTAGCGTGAAGCAACGAGCGCATTTGCAAAACTTCGCGGCCGTTTTTTCAGGGTTTTTTTTACTGCCGTTGCAGTTGGTATTTAAAACTAAAAATAAATTACTTTTGCAGTCAGACGAATTGAATTCGTGAGTTTTGAAGTTTAATGTTTTTATTCTTCGTTAATTAGGTTAACTAAATCGTGTGATTGATTGTTGGTTTGTCCCAATCACGCTGCAACCGAGCAACGGATCGACTTGATTTTTTGCATGGACATAGTGAAACACCCAAAGAGTGACACCGGATACTTG
This sequence comes from Melanargia galathea, assembly GCA_920104075.1. NCBI lineage: Eukaryota > Metazoa > Arthropoda > Insecta > Lepidoptera > Nymphalidae > Melanargia > Melanargia galathea. Next base: position 11,527,227 of record OV049869.1, on the reverse strand, counting down.
TTATCCCGTAAAAACAAAGAGTTCCCGCGGGATTAAAAATAATCTAACTCCATGCCTACGATCACTAATACAAGCTCTACGCGAATGAAGTTGAGGGCAAAAGTAAATAAAGGCAACATCTTTGTCATTGTTTTTATAGTCACAATAAAATACAATTAAGTAAAAAGTAATTCGTACAGTTTTTACTTTTCTTCCATTTCATCATTTATCATAAACTGTTTCTGTACTCAGTACTCTAAGTACAGAAACAGAATATCACCATCCAAATAAAGAAAACATGAATTTCGCAGCGGCCCGCACTCTACCTACTACGCTTGAAATGAATTTCCACTTTTACGGTTTCATTTCCTCGAATGTTTATTTTTAAAAGAGCAGTTTGTTTTGTCAACTGCCGGTACTGTTGGTATTTTATTTGGTGCACTTCATTCATTCGCACCATTCGCCGGTGCTTTCTTTCACTAAATATTATTTTAAAACCGTATAAGTATTATTTTAAGTCCGTCTGTCGAGTAGTCCGTCCGTCTGTGTGCGCTAACATCAGAAACTATACTCTACAGATTGTCATTCGTTTTTCGCTAATGGACAGCCTGATTCTGGTTTGTTTTCACGGGAATTTTGAAACATTTCTATTCAGAGTGCTTAGTCTAAGTTTGGAGCGCTCCAAAACTTTTTAGTATACTATAAGTATACTATTGAACGAATCACCATGATTTCAGAGTAAAATGGACCTAAAATAAGAGTCTTTGGGTTCATTTTGCTCTGAAGTTATTTTTGATTCGATCAATAGTATACTTTTAGTTTTGGAGCGCTTCAAACTTAGACTAAGCACTCTGTTGTAGATTTAATCAAATCGTGCTGTGAAATTGTAACCTGTCGATATAACTCGTTATTACCATACATTAAGTTTTATTGCGATGTGTCATTCGCACGAAGAGTATGCAGGCAGTTGGTAGTGGGTTTTAATACATGTATTTTTTCATCACTCAAGGCCCTCACGCCACGCGACCCTGGTTCCCTTTAGAGCTCTTAATTAGCAACACCTGTATAATTACGGTTAAAGGTTTTCTTGTGTGTAAACACTTTGTAAGCTTTGAATGTATCTTTAGGTAGACTTCTTCAGTTTTAATTAGAATTTCACAACGCAGCATAATCTCCGAATGCTCAATGAATTTGTTCAAGTTTAAAGGTATTGAAGATATCTAATTTCGTACGAAAGCACTTTTCAAATATTATTAATTACATATTTATGTACCTTAATAACATTAAAGTCAAGTATGAGAAGGTAAGCGGTGATAGCCTAGTGATTAAGACTTCAGCCTTCCTTTTCGATTCCCGGCACGCAACTCGTAATTTTTCCGAGTTAGATATGTGCGTTTTAAGCAAATATGTAAATAACATACAACAACATAGCTTTAATAGTGAAGGAAAACAATGCGTGGAACTCTGCATGCCTGAGAGTTCTCCATAATGCTCTCTAATTCTCAATGGCGTGTGATGTCTGCCAATTCACACTGGCCAGCGTGGTGGACTACGGTCTTTTCATTCTGAGAAGAGACCCGTGGCCTGTAGTGGGCTGGTAGAAGTATAAGAAACCGTTTTACATTGAATGGCGTACTATAGAAAACGTTGATTATTTAACTAAGTAAGTTTCCCAATAGCTATTTTTTTTGTATTCAATCAAAGCAATTTCTGTTCAATCAAGCTTCTGTTTTTGTGTGGCTAATTAACTGTCGCTAACTTTGATAGCTCAGATCAAAGTAAACGCAAGAACTAAAATTGTACAGGTACCTAACTAGTTTTACTCGAAAAACAGAAGGTTGATTGTGTAATATTTTCTTTTCTTTAGTATTTCTATAAGTACTTTTTATATAATTTTAACAAGTTTATGTAATAAAAATACAGTAGCGGTAAAAAAAGTCGTCGCGGGGATTTGTTATTGCGTCAAAACATCAGTTACGGAACGGGGTACCGTTTTAATGTGTAATGGCTGTATCGCCCTGGAACCATTGTTTATTGTACGACTGGATGATGCCTGCGACTTCGTCCGCATAAAAACAGACGGACAAACATTTTTAAAACGATCTATTTGGGCTACGTCGTTTAAATAATCAGATTAGTTTAATAAGAGGCAGTTATTGCGAAATAACAGCACATAGAGATTAGGGTGCCTGTCCACTGAAGCGTAGAAGTGCTAGCAGAATCGTTCAATCATAAAATTTTAAATGCTGATGACGCGAACATTTCATCGCGTAATGTCTCAATAATGTCATTGGTCTGTCGAACACGTCTTCCGCTTCAGTGGACAGGCATCATAAAATGAGAAATAGGTTTTATTGAACAGATTGCAACTTAACGAGTATGCCCCTCTTTTTATGATTAGTGATTGTAAGAGATAGGACAGATATATATTACAGAAAAAAAGAACCTTTATAAAGGAGGTCAACAGTTTTAGTGGCTCAAATAAGACTTTGAGCTAACTTTACGTACCTAATAAAAACTTCTATAAGATCTTACAATGGAAACAAGTGTAAATTGAAAATTTAAAAAACCCCCGACATTCGCCATTTAGTGGCGGCGGCCATCTTGAATTTGCAATAGTGCTATTCTACTAGTCAAGCCCTTTCATTTGATACCCATATCAAGGGAGTTGTAAAAAAATATATCATCCGCCATTTTGTAGCGGCGGCTATCTTGGACCGATTTTCATCAAACATAGCTAAGAACACTCTCGACTAATTCACCTTTCAAACAAAAAAAACCGCATTCAAATCGGTCCACCCGTTTGAGCGCCACAGGGGAACAGACAGACACACACACACACACACACACACACACAGACACGTCAAACTTATAACACCCCGTCGTTTTTGCGTCGGGGGTTAAAAATCATATCAGACTTCGTGCTTATAATGTAAACGATGTGAATGCCGCCTAAATGTTTCTCCGTAGTCTACGAGTAATAGTCTGTGAAGTCATAATGGGAATGATATTGTAGTGAAATATTAGACGATAGTAACGGACAGCCCATCGCCTATAAAGTAACTGATGTATTTAGTAGACCGAGCTCTTCTCAGAGTCCAAATTGAATATTTCCGAACCTTGACCAAACGATTTCAAGACCCCGAAAATCCGTAACCCGTAAACTTTGTAAAGTCGTCAGAATCTGTTTCCGTGCCGTACACGAAATGCACTTTTCAAATACTACTGTAACTAACCTACCTAACAACACATTTTTTTTTTCACAGATTTTCCAATTATGCTTATGATAGAGGTAGTTCTTATCTGTATGTGATTTTATTCTCACAAGACGTGACCAAAATAAAATCAGTTTGCACATAACTAGTTACATTTCAATGGCGAGATTTTTACACAGAGCAACTAGTTTGCGACTGTGAGGCAACCAGAAATATTATCATCAAGCCAACGCGATACGCAGCGACTCGCGTCGGTGTTTAGAACTGCTTCTAATTTTCTAAGAGCTGCATCAATCATTGCGACAATTAATGGCTTAATTTATGGTATTTTTACTGCAACATTACATTTTAACCAATAGCGAGTGAGTGTCGGCCAATCCGAGCCGAGGTGAATGCGATCGTCACACTGTAAAAATAATTTTAAGATAAATAATATAATTGAATCCTGGATCCTTCCGTGTGAGAATAGACTTACCTACAATAATTGTATTTGCGTGTTTAGCTATGAGGATTATCTTTGAAAACGTAACTCCATCGTTAAGAGTTCCATTAAGTAAAATTATAATCTTGTACCTAATATGTAAACGATCTGTTCCCAAATGGCTGACAAGTCGCCATCAAAGGTCGCCATACTCTGTACGTGACATTACTTGTAAATCAACCCGACCGTAAATAATGGCGCAAGTGCCGAATTCAAATCGACTTTCGCCGAAATCGGCTCCTCTGATTTTGCGTCATCATTATTATGAACACGATTCTCATAACATTTCTTAGTTACGTCGATAATAATATGTCGATCCTACCTAAATATTATAATGTACCTGACATCATGTATTCCTTGTTACATTTGTACGTAGACGCGAAAGTTTCTTATATAATCTTTACTCTTAAGCTACACTTATAACTTTTTGATAATCTCCCTGGCGCAGTGGTATGCGCTTTGATTTTATAAATGGGAGGACTTGGCTTCGATTCTCGGCAGGGGTAATTTGATAATTCCTAATTTCTGAATTGCCTCTGGTCTGGTCTGGTTCATGAGCCAAGCGAAACGAGATTCGTTTCGCTTCACTCATGTCGCTGCCGTATTTTTTTATACTTTGGTTCACACCGCGAACTATACAGCTAAACGAAGCCAGCGATGCGAATTGCGAACTTGCGAGCTCTCATAGCCTAGCCGCCCAACGACCTAGCGAATGTAGCTTTAGACTGCATTGTCCGTTACCATCAGGTTAGATCGCAGTCAAAGGCTAACTTGTAGATGAATACTAAAAAATCTTGCGAACATTAAGCTCCCGTTGGATTAATTATTTATATTGAGCTTGCTTTCACGTTGAATGCTAAAATGACGCAGGTAAAACCTGCTTCATTTTAGCAGCCGCAACCAAGAGCTTTTATGATTTATTATTTAAAATCTTTTATGTAGGTACAATGAAATATATTCCGATTTTGCTAGGCTGGTAAAATACCTATCTTATTTATATGTGCGACAAATTACTCGCTGAATTGAGAAACTGCTTTTTTTGAAAGTTGGTTATAAACAGAAGGACTCGAGCTCAATCTAACAATATGGTGTCGTCATATAAGTCGGTACCTAGGTACTTAGATGTTTTCCCTTAGTAATAATTTCCTATAGTAGATGCTTTACTTACTTTACAAGGTACTTTTACCAAAGAATGCTAACTATTGCTGCGTATTTTTGCTAACAAGCCTTTCTTGGCGACATCTGATTTGACGTAAGATGCCAACACCAAAAACGGGGCGCTTATCCGGTTACCGAGATGTATCAGTGTTGTTAAAGGGGCTACAAGGAAACTGATTTAAAGCAAAAACTATTTATACTTTTTTTTACTCATTTGTCGTTTACCGAGAAAGAAGTGAATACAAATTGACCGTGAGACGCGAAGAGTAGGTGCTCAATAAAGTTGCATTTTTCAATATCTCCCCTTATCCAATGCAAAATACGTTTAATATAATGTAACTCTGTGATCTGTCGTAAAGTAAACCACAGCATCTCGCGGTCCATTGTACGAAATGTCCAAAAAAATAAGTTCTTTCGGATTTGTCTGCTTTCCGAAGCCATATTTTTTGTGTTCAATTCGAGACGTCATTATGCCCTAAGTTGGCTAGATGAGATTTGTTCAAATCTTCCATTGACACAAGCGATTTGTGTAAATAGGCCATGGGATTATTACATAAAATTGTGTTCTATCATCGGAAACAAGTTCACGGTTGGTGGTTTGATTGCAATCCCAGCGACCCGTGTAGATGAACTAGATTTCCTGCGAACTCTAACATCGGATGGCAGGCAGAGAGGTATGTGTGCTATCAATGTATGGTGTTAAATATTATTTACAGTTACCTGCTTCGCTCTAATTTTAAAACAATGCAGACGCCTATTCTCATAGATTTATGTTTAGTTTCGGTACGTTACATAAACAAGGCCGGTTATAGACGATCTCGTTCACCAATAATAATTGCTATTTCATAACTCGTAACGGGTATAAGTACGTTCTCTCTTCAACGAAATGTCCAGTCAACTCCAACAAAATTAATTAGTTTCTCTTTGGTCTGCGTAGCAAAATGTGGATAATATAGTTCTTCAATTGCTTCTAGTAAAGCTGTCGCGTTTGGTTTGATTCGGTTTGTTTTAACGAGTCGAATACGCCATAATTAGTGACGAGGGTCTGATGATGGGACTGGGATGTAGATAGAGGCACTCCACAATGGCTACGTAAACCTCTCGAGTTTGGGCTCATTTTGGTTTGTTTTGACGAGTCCTTACTTATTTTATATATATACTAGCTGATGCCAGCGACCCGCTTGGAATCTTATAAATCTCATCCCCTCTTTAACCCACTTGGGGAAGGAATTTCCAAATTTCCTGAAATACGTAATTTTTTATTTTTAACCGACTTCAAAAATGAGGACTTTCATACAAACTTCTATCCCCTATTTAACCCTCTTAGGAGTGGATTTCCAATAATTCTTTCTTAGTGTGCACCTACGTCCTAAAAGGCAGCTACTGTGAAATTTCATTTCTAGCTTCTATGGTTTAGGCTGTGCGTTGATGATCAGTCAGTCAGTCAGTCAGGACAAGCCTCTTTATATTAGTATAGATAGGTACGATTGGTGAAGAGGAGTCTAATGATGGATCATAGAGCCAAGACGCAGAAGCGTGTTTTTATTATATTAGTCTTCTAGCAGAAAGTACAATATTTATGATCACGACGAAGCCTGCGTATTATAACTGTAGGATGCGACCGTGGTTGTTTACAGTTAGCTAGACCTGACTCGTAGCCAAGGGTAAGCTTGATTTGCATAGAGATTTCCTATCCTACATTCCACTAGTAGGTACGTTGGTATGCCTCGTGGGCCTACAACTTAGCGCGATATCTAGCCCCTTCCTGTCTTGTTACGAAACAGCTGATAACAGAATGATAAGTTTTAACCTGCGATTAAGCGCGTTCCGTTCTACGGAGAGATTTAACTATACCTTTTAAATATCCTGTTATTTTGTTGGTGCTGTAATTCTATGACATTATTTTTCATTTCAAATAAAAATCAAGTGTATATTATATTCTTTATGCTCTCCTAAACTATTCATCACATTTTGATTAAACTTTCTCAAAAATCTATATCTATCTTCTATCTATACATATAATAAAATCGTAGACTTGCCGTATCTGTACATTAAAGATTTTTGCAAAATAATAACTGGCGGATGTTAGGGATAAGTTATAATAGAACGTAAAAGTTATTTTTGAAATTGTATCTGTTTATCTGTTTGTCTGTATGTTTGTGTTTTTTATTGTATTTTGCGCGCATCACGCAAAAACTACTGAATGGATTGAAATGAAACTTGGCATGTTTTAAGTTCATACTAAGGAGTAACATATAGGATACTTTTTATCCCGAAATTCAGCACGGTTCCCTTGGGAGAAGGGAAATTCAAAATGTGTAAGCTGTAATTCATCAACGCGTGGTCCGATTTCATTCATTCTTTTTTTGTTAGAAAGGAGATACTTGAAAGATTACCCGGGTAATCCCTGAAAGGCTGGATCAATTTTGATGACTTTCACTGGCGGATGTTTACATTTTGATCTACCTACCGGATGTTGCCGCCAGTGAACTTTTAACAGTTTTTAGCAAGGTATGAGCTCAAAGGAGCTTAGGAAAAACAAAATGATTCCCACAGGATTTTTAAAAAGCAATACCCACGCGAACGAAGTCGCGGGTGTCCGCTTGTTATAAATAAAAATCAATATTTGTCTGTATGCTCTCTATGCACTCCTAAACTATTCATCAGATTGTGATGAAACTTTTTCAAAAATCTATATTAAAAATGAATGTTTGTATGTTTGTCCTCTATGCGTTTTTAAACCTTTCTTTACGTGGCATTGTAAGTTGTAACGCATCCGGCATGCGTTACAATGTCACAAATAGCTAGTAAATAATAATTTATTAAGCCTACAAATTAGACAAATTCCAATGCAGCGATAAGAGCGATAACGCGTAACTCAACATGCCTAGTAATTCTGGCACCGTTTATTTACAAACAACAAAAAGGTTGAAGTTTCAACAGCTTTAGATATATGAAATGGAAGATCGTATGGATACTTGTGCGATGATCATGACGATTGCCGGCGATTTTATTGGCGATGGCAACGGAGATGGCATCGGCGATGACAACGGCGATGGCATCGGCGATGGCAACGGCGATGGCAACGGCGATGGCAACGGCGACGGTGAAGAGCAGCCTTAACACTTTCACTATCGCGTAATATTATCGCATAAATAGGTATTACCTATTAGATTAAAATAAGTTTGACCCAGTTTAATATAAGCTGTTGTAATTATGATGTGGTATTTAATTATGAGTTGACATGCGAACTTAAAGACTAGAGTGCAATCAAATCAGCGTTTCGGCAGCATCGTTCTGGCCACGCTGCTATCAAGCGACTCGTTTGCGGCTAATTTTAAAATATGCAACTATGTACCTACCTACCATCATTTATGTTTAATACAACATGTTGGATTAAATGTAAACTAGTATTGCATAATGTACTTAATACATAGATATTGTGGCCGATTCTGTTGTACACAATCTCTAAATCTAAACTTAAATGACAGGTCTAAATATATTCCTGTCTCTTTCACAATCCTCCCTGCTGAAGGGGATAGCACCATTTTTAAACCTGTCAATTTAGTTTAGGTTTAGAGATTGTGTACAACAGAATTAGCCACATTATCTGTTGATAGGGCTGTCTCATGATTGGTCTATCGGCTACCTTGATCGGCTGGGGATGATGACACCCTGGGCAGTGGGCACCAGTGAAGAATAATTATAGGCCAAAAAAATAGTTACTTATAGGATTTATATTTTAAGAAATTCTTAGTAGCCTTTTTAACCCCCGACGCAAAAACGACGGGGTGTTATAAGTTTGACGTGTCTGTGTGTGTGTGTGTGTGTGTGTGCGTGCGTGCGTGCGTGCGTGCGTGCGTGCGTGCGTGCGTGCGTGCGTGCGTGCGTGTGTGTGTGTCTGTCTGTCTGTCTGTCTGTTCCCCTGTAGCGCTCAAACGGGTGGACCGATTTGAATGCTGTTTTTTTGTTTGAAAGGTGAATTAGTCGAGAGTGTTGTTAGCTATGTTTGATGAAAATCTATCCAAGATGGCCGCCGCTACAAAATTGAGGATTACGTATTTTTTCACAACTCCCTTAATATGGGTATCAAATGTAAGGGCTTGACTAGTAGAATAGCATTATTGCAAATCCAAGATGGCCGCCGCCACAAAATGGTGAATGTCGGGGGTTTTTTAAATTTTTAAGTTATACCTACTTGTAGAGTTGTGAAGCTAGCGGTGTTACACACTCGGCATTTAAAGCCGTTGGTCCTGCAACTGATCTCTGTCAGATTGCCGTCCCTTCGGGCTATGTACATATATTCACACACTTGTGCACTAAAACATATCCTACTTAATTGGCTAGGGTCCATTAAGATTAGCCGCCGTGGCCAAAAATCGTTTAGGAGAATGTTACATAGGCCAAAATTGGTTGATGGTGATTTATTTCAAAAGTTTCTTTAAGTTAAGCAAAAGTAAAAAGCACCTGAGGCTTAAAATTTATTGGTTAGGTACCTATGTACCTACCTACTTGCGTAACAGTCTGTTCAATTGATAATAGAAAAAAATTAACCCACTTTCTCCCACATAGTAGGTAGGTATTATTAAGTAAGATAATCAGCTCCCAGTACAAAAAATTGGTATAATAGTAGGATATGGATACGCTTGTTTAAAAGTCGTTTCTTTGTATAACTTGTTTGTTCGGTTCGATGCCTCTATGGCTTATTCGGCTGTTGAACCTAACCGCATTGTAGTTTGCTCCCACGCCAAGCCGCATCGCAATCTCGGATCATATCTCTCCCATACCCTCCTATACCAGAACCGACGGAACACTTTTACTATGTACTCATTTCCATGTGTCTGTGAAAACGGCCTGTAAATACTGGTACTATTAAATAGAGTTGATTTCAAAAAAATTCAAAGCAGTTAAAATGTTTGAAGCCTTATTGGATAACGGATAGAGACGCCTTCTTCAGTTAAATGTAATAAGTACCTAGGTAGAAACGAAAAAAGCGACAACATAAAGAGACAAACATATTCTTTTTAGCCTGAGAGAGAATGAGTTATAATACAAGTGTAATCCATGACGACCGCTCTCCGCCTACGTTCCGTTTTTGAACCCTATATTTTCAAAACAAAAACAAGGTTTTCATGTTTAATATAATATTTACACAATATTTTGGAACATTCGAAAAATTAGAATATAAGTTTCTCTTCTACCGTGTGAGAATTGCACACAGACATTTTTTTTCTTTAATTTTCACAGTAAGTACCTACCTACCTACCTACCTACTTAAAAGGACAAAGGGGACAAGGGTGAAATATTATAATGTAGGTATAATATGTAGTAGAAGTCTGTGCGTCTGCCGTAAAATAATATTTCTTTGCAGACAAACAGACTTCTACTTAGGTACAGTGAAATCTTATATTCCTAGAAGACACTGATGGAGACAATCCCTACAGTCGTAGGTATATATACCTAAATCTAAAGCTCCATCAGATCTAAATCAAATTCGACACGTCAAAGTGAGTTTACGTAAAAGTAGGTAATTCGACGAATATTTTATTCCATAAAAATTGAGAATTTGATAAAACAGCCACCCCGTGCCGTCACGTCATAGGCCTCCGATTCACTAGACAGTGACATCACTTTTTAAACCTGTTTTGTTTGTTGGTTTGTTTCAACTTGGCAACATTTTTTAAATTAAACAAATTCAAAGGAGTACAAAAATGTTGTCAAGTTGAAAACAATAAAACTATTCTCAGTCCCAAATGAGCTTCATATTATAGTGTTATTAGTAAGACATAAATTATTTAAAAATATTTTAACAGGATCATTAGGAATGGTATGACAGCTTGAGGGTGATCGAAGAAGATATACCTTCTAAAACTGTATGGTTTCATTTATCGAGCCTAGCAAAGGACTTGGTCATAATTTTTGATATCAGTACTTTTAATAGCCGAAACTTTTTGATAGGAAGTTGGCCTTATTATTCACATGAAATGTTTTTGTTTGGATACTATACTTACAGTGTAGTTTATTTACGCTTAAATAGAGATGTTTCAAAGGTCAACTTTCACGTTTCAATACAAATTAATTTAAAATTTTACTATGTTGATAAATAAAAAGTATCGGCAGCATGGAGATAAACACGTGAAGTTTGTAATTAACTAATTACTGTCAACTCGATGCCATATACCTACCTAGATAAATACGGTTTATTTTTGGTGTGATTGGTTTGAAACTGTAGTAGGTAATAGGTATACTGTGTACCTAATAGGGACATTTATTTCTCAACAATAAATTACTGCCAAACAAAATTTTCATAAATACGTCTGCCTAAGCCCTCATACGCATTAGCGGTCAACCGCGTATGCGGCTAACCGCGCGGCTAGCCACTTGTATAGAATTTCGTCGCGGTTTAGTGCGTACAAAATGAGCGGTTGCATATAAAAATATAAAAGCGGCCAGCCGCGCGGTTAGCCGCTAATGCGTATGAGGACTAATTTGCTCTCAGTAGAAAATGGCTGCTAGACTGTCTAGGATGACTGTTCCGATCCGCTAAAGAAGTAATTGTATTATAATATCATAAGTTTTATATATACATATATATGTGTGTAGAGGTACCTATTTATGTTTAACGAGCAATAAAGGTTTTCGCGAATGTCTAAACTCTAACATTATATTTGCGTGTTGCACTAAAATTTCAACTGAAAAGTAATAAAACTGAGACATCAACGCACGTCTACGTTCCTACATACTCGTAGATGAGAACACGTTTACGTCGCAAGGTGTGAGTAATCCTCACGCGTATGGCGATGTTATAAACAAACAGAATACCAGACCGTGTGGTTATTTAATGTTGTATAGCGTAAACTAATCGCGTACGGTTCACTCCAAGGATGAATTTGAACGGTCACAATCAGTGCCAGTAATCTATCTAATGTTTATTGGAATACTAAGAGGTTACTGCTTAGTTTCCTTATTTTGTGTATCTGACTTTGTTTGTATGATTTATTGGGGTGTCGTTTTTCTTAAAATTAGTCAGTAACTGACGTAGGTTCGCTTGGTATATCAGTTACTCACGAATTTTTGAGTACGGTAGGTACGGTAACAGTATGATAATGATTTGTAAAGTTACAACAGCCACAAAACAGTGTCAATAAAAATTTAAGTCAGAAATAATGCCGAATAAACATTACATTTAACTGAATGGATTAAAATGTGATAATGAAAATGATAAAAGCGAACCGCGTGGTTTCATCAATTTCTATAATAGCGGAACAAAAAGGCGTGTCAGACAACATACCATTTATGATTTCCCGTTCCGTAGTTTAATAATAGTTTGGTGTGGACAACTGATTTCATCAAAGATAATTAATTAAAGTTGGACTATTTATTTATTTTCATTTTCCTCATTTTTTGCTTTAGATACTGCTACAAATTCCATGCATGATGCAAAATTTGCAAAATTTGGTAACATCGGTCCAGCGGATAAGGCGTAAAATGTTTACAGACAAACAGATTGGCAGACAGACTTTACAAAACTAAGGGTTCCTGACGAAACCCCTAACTACTAAGCAAAATTCCTGACGTTAATTTATCATGATTTTAGAGGCGCCTCTAAAATCTAGAGGAGAAAAATATTCTGACCGCCTCAGAACCTCAATAAGGCTCAGCCCTGGATGCAGTATATTACAAAGAACACAAATCATGCGTAGAACTTATTTTACAAAATAATTTTAAAGACAAACAGTTGCTGAGAGCAATATCCTTCGATGAAAAATACAACAGATTCTACCTATTATTAACAACAACAAAAATATGATTCATCTGTTTCTTTTACATTTAATTGTTTCAATTTCTTCTTATTACAAAAATATGTGACTTAAAAATACATTTTCAATTCATTTTATCTATCTCTTTCGAAAATTCCTGACAATTCCATTTTTTCTAGATTCCTTAGCAGGCGGCCTTAATGACATGCCAGGAAAATCTGGTAACCTTAAATGCATGTGTAGTATCTATAATAAATGACGATATATCAAATAGTTAACTGTGAAACGTGTTGGGTATCACGATTCGCATGTCATGTGTATATTAGAGTAAGGTCGGGTTGCAATTCACATGGTTTACGTCAAGGCTAAATACCACGAACACCAGTACATTTAAAACCTCCTCTTCACAATCAGCGACTGTAGACGATTACACTGGTGCACGATCGTGTGGAGGGCTTATCGCTTGTAGTCGCCGATCATCGTCGTCACAAATCACAATCGTCAGTACCTAATCGTGGCGATCGGCGACTTATCGGTTTTTGGTCACGCATCAAAGGGAATTTGCGCCGCTAGCCACTCAATAAACGATTACGGAAGATCGTGTGGATGCTTGCACGATGACCGTGACTATTGCCGGTGATTTTATGCGCGATGGTGAAGAGCAAGCATAAAAATTCCACTGCTGGCCACAGGTATCTATTATAGAGGGGCATAGAGCTTAGCCCGCCTACCAGCATTGGAGCAGCGTGGCGATCTAACCTCTAAACTTTACCACCAAAAAAATCTATTTTTGATTGAACAAGTCTTCAAGCATCTTTAACTTTATACCAAAATTTTACCCTATACCTACGAACGATACGAATACTAATTTGTGCAAACCACTTTGCTTGTTTTTTGTTTTAACCTTAACGGTAACCTAAACTTAATCGCCTTACTTGCAACTGACACTAAGGGCGATGTATAGCGGCCTTTAATCATATCAGACGCCATTACGTGATGTGGTTTCAGCTTCGTTTCAGCTATTATGTGCTTTTATGCAAGAATTAACTAGTTATATGCGCCTAGTTAACTAGGCATAAAAGGCATAACGATTTTGCGCATAATCTTCTAACTACTAGAATGTTACTGGATCAAGGGTAATTTGGACATTTAGGTAATACTAATAAGAAGTTCCTTGTTAGTGTTATTAATAACAAGCGGACACCCGCGACTTCGTTCGCGTGGATATCTAATACTAATAAGAAGTTCCTTGTTAGTGTTATTAATAACAAGCGGACACCCGCGACTTCGTTCGCGTGGATATCGGTTTTTAAAAATCCCGCGGGAACTTTTTGTTTTTCTTAAGCTCTTTTGAGCTCATACCTTGCTAAAAATTGTTAAAAGTTCACTGGCGGATGTTTACGTAGATCAAAATGCAAACATCCGCCAGTGAAAGTCCCATCAAAATCGGTCCAGCCTTTAAGAGCTAAACCAGTAACCTTTAAAGTATTTCCTTTCTAACAAAAAAAGAATGAATAAAATCGGTCTACCCGTTAACGAATTACAGCTAAGTACACATTTTGACTTTTATCCCCTCTCCCAAGGGAACCGTGCTGAATTTCGGGATAAAAAGTATCCTATATGTTACTCCATAGTATGAACTTAAATGATGCCAAGTTTCATTTCAATCCATTCAGTAGTTTTTACGTGATGCGCGCACAAACATACAGATAAACAGACAAACAGACAAAAATTTCAAAAATAGCTTTTTTATGTTCTATTACTTATCCCTAACATCCCCCAGTTATTATTTTACAAAAATCTTCAATGTACAGATACGGCAATTCTACGATTTTATTATATGTTTAGATAACACTGACAAGGAACTTAAAAAAATATATGCAATTATACATTAACCGAAAAAATAAATAAACAGACAGCGTAGTTATTTGAAAAAGACTACAATACAAAGACTTTAGTTTAGGAGATGGATTGAAATCCGAATTATACCATCCGTTGAACAACTGGTTCATTGTCATATTCAATCCTGGCTGGAAAGCGAATGGGAAGATTAGGAAAGATTACTGAATGTTAAACATGTCAAATATGTAGTTAGAAAAAAATGGTAAGATATCTTTAGTAGAACTGATTTCGGTCTCTAAAAGTTGAGTTATATTATAATCACAAAAACCGGCCAAGTGCGTGGCGGGCCACGCGCATTGTAGGGTTCCGTAGTCACAATCCTAGAAAAACAGATATAACTCCTTAACCTGTGAACCCTAATTAGCCATGATAGTTTTCCTTTAAATTGATTATATACCTATACTACTGCTGTGAATTTTTTCAAGTTCCTATATACTGCCATTTTGCTGATAGAGGGGGGGGGGACACTTGACTCTAATAAAAATTAGCACTTTAAAACATCATATTTTACAAACGGATCTAGAAATCGAAAAATGATGTTCCCACACCCACAGTATTTTTAAAAGACCTATTCAACGATACCCCACACTATGCACACTATGTGGTAGACGAGAATAAAAAAATAATCCCCACTACAAAAAAAATATTTATCAAAATTTTATTTCACCACTTTGTCGGCGTAATTAATATTTATACCCATGCCAAATTACAGATTTCTAGCACTAATAGAGATTAACCGAGGACGGACGGACGGACGGACGGACAGACAGACGGACGGACATGGCGAAACTATAAGGGTTCCTTGTTTACTACGGAACCCTAAAAAGTCGCTAGATCCAAAATGGGTCCGTGCTAAATAGCTGAACTAACCAGTGATGCGACAAACAAGCTATCACTTCTGTCAAAGAGGCAATTAAGCGAATTGAGGGCTCTTAATAATTATGTCGTTTAACATTTTTGCAGACATTCATAGTTCCTGAGTTTTAACTGGAAATTGGCGGGACTTTAAAACTCGCAAATGGGAAAGCCGTGCTTCATATGTAAAACATATATTAGTTACGAGTTCCTAGATAGGAGAATATTTTTGTCCGTCTGTTTGATCGGGCTAATTTTATCGGAACGGCTGTACAGATTTTGACGGCACTTTCACTGGTAGGTAAAGGATTATACAAGAATGGAATAGAATAGAATAGAAAAGTTTTTTATTCAAATAAACTTTTACAAGTACTTTTGAATCGTCAATTGAATCTACCACAGGTTCGGAATGCAGTTCCAGCCGAGAAGAACCTGCAAGAAACTCGGCTGTTGCTCTTTTTTTAAAAATAACATTATAACAATTATTATTATTAATGTACATGATTGAAATGCCGTCTCGCGCATTGCTGGAACGAGTTAAATCCAAGCTTTTTTATCGTTTATATAATCTTCAATTGTATAATAAGCTTTATTTATGAGCATACTTTTAATAGAGTTCTTAAACTTGTGTAAAGGCAAGTCTAAGACATATTTTTTATTCAGATAAACTTTTACAAGTGCTTTTGAATCGACAAATGAATCTACCACTGGTTCGGAATGGTGCTTACAATTATTATCTACCGGAGCAGATTTAAGACAAAGGAATAAATTAGGTGTCAATTATTGATTTCGTAACAGGTACGAAAGAATTAAAAGTGTAGATAGACCATCTTTCGAGGCAATGTACAAAATTAATATGAATTCGTGGAAAATATTTCAAAATAGAGAATTTGTAATAAGAAATCTTTCCTTGACGACGAACATAATATATTCTTAACAACTTAAAATGTCGCCTGTCATGCCCGTATAGGTACAGAAATAGATATCATCATATCACTTGAGAATACGAGTAAATAAGTCCAAATGGCTGTTCGCGAGTGGAATCCCTATAAAACGTTATTATAGTAGTTTATGAAACGGTTGCATAATAGAGGTTATTAAAACACGAGTGTTAGTTTAAAAAACGAGCCGCAGGCGAGTTTTTTAATAGTATTACACGAGTGTTTTAATAACTAATTATGTAGAGTTTCATACACTACTTTATCTAAGCTCATCAATAGGTATCTTACGTATAAAAGAAAAGACTAAGAAATTAACAAAATTATTTATTATAATAAGTATTCATGCCCTGCGATTTTCTTTTTAAAACAGCAATCAGTCTTGTGTATTTAATAATATCGATTTGGTTGTAGATACTCAATATACTTTTGAGCATTGAGTATTTAGCCCATAAGGACAAAGACTTAAATTTATTTGATAATTCTTGGAAATATGCTAGCATTACATTTTCTGAAAATGAAGTGGTTTTTTTCAAAATTTTCCAACTCATAAAATCTTGGTAACATTTATCGTAAATTTTCTTTGATTTTGCTGGCAAAAGATTATTTGTCATTCCCGATGCTATTTCCAGAATGTCTGGTGGAGTTAAATTCTCTTCAGTATCACTGCTAGACATTTTTCCGCACAACAAAAATCACTTGCAAAATTTTGAGTTACAAAAACTGAATAGTAAATAAATAATAAATTAAAAATTTAAATAATAGGCGCCAAAATTCAATTGTCAATTTCGAATGTGCGGTGCGTGCAGTGCGTCTATGGTCAATTATGGTAGCACTACACTCTGTCCTCTGGCCGCATCTTGCTACCGCCACACTTTCGCAGTAGTAGTAATAGGGTAACTTTGATAGCGGGATAATCATTGTAAGTAACAAAATTAAACTAACTAACTATTGTAAACTAACTATTGTAAACTAACTATTGTACCTATTTCTTTTAAAATGTTTCTTTTGTTTAATTTATGTTTTTTTGGTGTACAATAAAGTATTAAATAATAATAATAATAATAAACACCCGGCATGGCTCAAAAATACCAGAACCCAGTGCCTGTACTATAATGTAGAAAAAATTATTTTTTAACATTGTTTTGCAATAATTTCCTAACAAAGTAGTGTTATAATGAACTTTTTTAATTTTTTTTTTAAATATTATAGATGTATGTGAATAAAGTAGTCCAATATATGACACATTTTGATTTCATATTCGGAATTTTATGATATGAGAGTAGATAAAATTGTTTGCAATACAATAGCCATGGGCAAGTGGACGGTTCCGATCTAGCGCCCACGGTAATGGATCCAGAGTCCCGACTCCCACCGCCCGCCGCCGCTCCGGGATACAATGGATAGCCTCCGGGGCGCAAATTTTTATTCGCAAATTCTTCATACTATACTTATATACCTACTCATTTGAATTCAGTATTTACTAGCTGATTGTCCACGCCACGAATTCCTCCGCGTGGAGATAAGTTTTTATAAATCAACATTTACTTCCTTTATTCTTGTGCTTCTTTCCTCCCAGGATTCTCATATTTCCCAGGTTAGACAACAAAAGTAGCCAATCTCCGATTCCGGGATAGAAGCTATCTATATGAGCGTTTCGTAAAGATCGACTCAGCAGTTTGGCCATAAAAATATTGTATTGTAACAGTTTTTATATTTATTATGCAGGAACCCTAAAAGAACTCCCCGACAACCAGTCTAGATCACTTCTTGCTTGCTGGCAAGCTTAGCTCTGCTGCTTACGCTGTTAGGAAGATTCGTCAGTTAACAGACGTAGAAACTGCAAAAGTAGTTAGTTTATTTTGCATATTTCCATAGTATTATGTCGTATGGAATCTTACTATGGGGTAAAGCAGCTGATATTGAAAAAATTTTCGTTTTACAAAAAAGGGCAATTCGCGCAATTTATAATTTAAAACCGCGGGATTCCCTTCGAGAGATATTTAAAGAAATAGGTATTCTTACAGTAGCTTCTCAATATATTTATAACAACATAATTTTTGTTAAGCAAAACATTCACAGTTACAATAAAAAGTGTGAATTACACGATAGGCAATTAAGAAATAGAAATAGACTCGTGATTCCTCAATTACGCCTCAAAAAGGTCCAAAAGTCGTTAGTGGGAATGGGCGTAATATTCTATAACAAAATTCCACAACAAATCTTAGATTTGCCTTTACACAAGTTTAAGAATTCTATTAAAAGTGTGCTCATGAAAAAAGCATATTATACAATTGAAGATTATATAAATGATAAAAAAGCATGGATTTAATTTATTCGCTTTATACGCTATTATAACTTGAGGAGTATTCGATTATTGGTGTTCAATTCGATGCTTTAATCATGGGTAGCCTAAGTATGTCACGCTCTCTTTAAACATTTCTGTGGTGGTGTCGTGTGGTGCGGGTTGTTACGTTCCCTCAAATATGGTTGAGCGAAGCAATGGCTGGATCATGCGTCATGCTCGTGTACGGGTGCCGCCGTCGGAAATGGGGCTACTTTTGTCTGTCCTTTTTAACGTGTAGAATTTCCTAATTGTTTCACAATCTTAATTAAAGTCGTCGAAATATCATAACTTATCACTTAGTTAAATATGTTTATTATCTCTATACCTATGTATATGCAGTCAGTCCTGCAGGGTCAGTTTATATATATACAGGGTAGAAACTTTGACTCAGTGTGCTCAGGTAATCACATACTAAATATGAAAGATATTAGAATAGAATAGAATAGAAAAGTTTTTTATTCAAATAAACGTTTACAAGTACTTTTAAATAGTCAATTGAATCTACCACTGGTTCGGAATGCCATTCTAACCGATATTCAAAAACTTGATACTGGTACATATCACCTACCTATGCTGTTTGATGAACAAAATGACATCAATTAACGTAACCGCTCACATTTTAATTTGAAGTGCTCAGTCAATTAAATACAAGTTTTTGGATATTCTTATATTGAGACAATAATCTACGCGCAGCAATAAAATCAGCTCACACTTATCCTTTCCACCCTGTACGTCGTTTTCATTAGCGAATATGTATTCACCCGAAGGCAATTGATTGTATCCCGGGTGACGTTGGGGATCCATTAACGCGGGCGGTGGATCGGCGCAGACTACTTGCTCATAGCTTTTGTGTTGCAAACAATTCAATAACGCTATCTATAATGGAATTCCACTACGTAAGCCACGCGAGACTGTACGTATAGTTAGTTACTATCTGGCAAACTTTTACTTAGTACTGCCTACTTTAGTTAGGTATTTTTACTGAATCAGGTCTCAGTTAGTTAGTC
This sequence comes from Melanargia galathea, assembly GCA_920104075.1. Classification (NCBI taxonomy): domain Eukaryota; kingdom Metazoa; phylum Arthropoda; class Insecta; order Lepidoptera; family Nymphalidae; genus Melanargia; species Melanargia galathea. Next base: position 11,507,585 of record OV049869.1, on the reverse strand, counting down.
TATAATTTTATCATTAACTCTACTATGACTTTATCGGCCTTCTTTAGTCATCATCTGAATTGATTATTAATTAAGTAGGGCTAAACATGGTTTTCGATTTTAGTTAGTTTAGGAGTTTGTGAGATTACCCAATACCCGTATAATATAATAAAAATAAATAAACTCCCATTATAAATCAATTTTTCTACGATAGAGCTGTCTATGTATCTATGTCGTTAAGTACATTGAAGAGTACAGAGAATATTATGTCCTAGCTTTTACACGTACCTAGTAGGTTAATGATTTATAGTGTACCTATTTAAAACTTAAAAGCAGACTGCCCTACTGTCAGAAACTGTGCTATTGCTAATGTACAGGTCATATTTAAAAATCTCGTTTGTCTCTATACTGGTAGACGAGGTGATTAGGTACAGTCCCCATAAGAGGGGTACGATATTAAAAGTCCACACAATTACCGTATATATATATATTCAAAAAATTAGTGTGAAATCTCCTATTTGCTTGCAGATGCGGTATGATGGATATTAGGTAATTTCCTTCGAGTTCCCTCTTGGCGTGGCGGTTGTTTGTGCTTTTGTAGCGGATATTATGAGACCGCCTCCCATTTGTATTACGTACTTGAATTGTCAATCTGCATCGGGAATTTAAGATCTATAAATGTAACACACATTTCAAAGAGTTCTATTAAGTTATTAAGAAAACTGGTAAAAAGAAATTGGTGTGGAATACGTACACGAGTAGATACTCTACATAATTCTCGTATTTTCATAAAAGCGAGCACTCTTGTTCTGTGACTTTACTTGAATAGATTCATAGGCAAGGCAGATTCAAAGGCAGAAAATGCTTGAATTGACGTGGGTGATTGGTTTTTGTTCAGCTTCCTGTAAAGTTCCTATCTACGCATCTGCACACATACTGAGGAATTGGTGTATTCCTCGATTTAATATCGTTTTTGGTGAATATTTAATTTTGAGTAGAGATACGTACCTACTGTTTAACAGTTATTTTGCGAGTGCTTAACGGTGTCGTGTGCATTTAGTTACCGGTAAGTGGACTTAATTGTTCCACATTGAATGCGTGTGAATGGTTGAAATGTGAAATGGTTATGTTTGCAGCAGTCTTTATGTTTGTCGGTTCATCGGTTTCCTCACAATTGCCAAACTCATAACAATGTGATAAATTAGTTGACGTTGGACAACAGTGTTAGTTTAAAAAGTTGCATAGTCCCAATCTGTGGTATAAAAAAGTAAATCCAATAAGCTCACGCTATCGAACGTACCTACTATAAGCTATGCAAATTTTATTCTACATGTTCACGATGTGATATAATAAAAGCGCCAATTATCATCCCAATTGGGTCATTTCCGAGCAATACTGGTTTGGTTGTAGAATTGGAATCATGGACTCCAAAAAAACTGTAAAAAATATCATCGCTCTTGCTTTTCACACGGGAAATATTTGTGTTAATTACATTACAGAAGAGGGAATCATTGAATATAACAACGTCATAATTTTCATAAAAGGGGCAGTTATTCGGTAGGTAGTAGGTACCAGACCTACATTCTTCATCATAAAAGCGGGAAGTTGGTATCTACTACCTAGTACCTACTAACTTCCCACTTTTATGAAAATTAATAGAAAAATGTTTTTCATACTCCATATAAATTGCGCATTAGATATTATTAAACGGTATTATATGAAGGTTTTCCATACTAAGAAATTACATCGCACAGTCGTAATTTAATTTTTAATTTGCGGGAAATTATATTTACATAATAAAAAAGACATTACATAAATAGCTTAAGGTGATCCGCCGCGGTTGAGACTGGCCGCCGTGACCGAAATTCGGTCAGAAGGACATTATTATGTAGTCTTACTATGTCTTGCTTAAATTGATGCATAGTTCCGTGTTATCACGTCAGTACAAACTATATATTTTACTAGCGGTCCGCCCCGGCTTCGCCCGTGGTACATAATATATAGCCTATAGCACTCAGGGATCCCGTACATATCCAACGGTGAAAGAATTTTTGAAATCGGTCCAGTAGTTCCTGAGATTAGCGCGTTCAAACATACAAACTCTTCCGCTTTATTATATTAGTACAGATAGGAACTCAGCAAGAAGCTTCACACAAAAAACAACATGTCATTTACTAGAAATGGAAGCGGAACCTTCAATTTGCTTATAAAGGCATATCAAAGCGCGCCCGACATTGCCGCAGTTACATGCTTCCTACTTCACTTTGAAAAGCCATTCACCCTTCGCATAAACAAAAGCGATGCACTTAAAGACAGATTCTTCGTAGCTGGGCATACCTTTCCGAAAATAGACTCACTTACGGAACGTACAACGTAAGCAAAACCATTTTTACCAGCTCAGGCTCAAAAAATTGACTCGAAAAAATAAACTGTGCGTTTCCTATTCTAAACATTGAACAGGTGAAGTACCTAACTCTTGATGGATAGATGTAACATACTTTATTGTATAGCACTGCATAATATATTGGGTATATACAGATTTTGTGCGTCTGTCTATCGTGAAACATAATGTGGTTAACGACGTTCAATAGATTGGTGTGCTTGTGACTTAAATATAGGTGCTTTTGATTTAGTCTATAATATATGTATATATTGAGTTGACTCTCAACTGACCCCCACTAGATGGTCGGACGATCTCAAGCGAGTCGCTGGCAGCTGCAGGAATCAGGCGGTAAAAGATCGTATTCGTGGCGATCCTTACAAGAGACCTATGTCCAACAGTGGACGTCTATTGGTTAAGACGACGACGACGACGACGATATATTGAGTTATAGTTCGACTGAAACGCAAAATACGACAGCATCGTTGGGAGTCGAAAGTAATTATAGGACGCTATGAATCTTTTGAGCAAGCTGACCCACTTACTCCTCGGCTTTCGTTTTAATCGAGCTGGCTTGTAGGCTCGGAGGCTACGTTCATTGTTTGTTATGCGCCCGTATATCATTATGTCTGCCCTGGCCTGACAAATAACTGATTACGCCACGCCTGGTGGAATGCACGTCCGCAAAACCGGACACCAGGCCGGCAGTGCGGTACTACCGTTAATAACTATCGTGAAATTACAAATCCAGTTCATAATGTATTTTTAACTACCGGCTAGGTACAATGCCGTAATTAAAGCTAACTGTAGAATCGTTAATAGGAATAAACTTTTATCTAATTGAAGTGCTAATTTCGCTTATTTAGGTAATAATGTTATCAAATTTTCGGTAGTGCGTAAAAGTGAGATGTAAACAGACCTCCATGCTCTTTGTAAAAAGAATGGCGGGGCATTTTTAACGCATGCACAGTATGAGAGCCCCTACAGTTAGTTAATTGGATAACCAAAAATCAAAATGTTTGAGTGGCCAAGGTACCATAGAGGTTGATGGAGCAAAAAGAGACATGATGGTATTCGGAGTTGGAATTTTTTCACCTAGCTAGCTAATGCTCACCCAGGGATACAGAGTTTCGATGATGATGAACAAAAAAAGTGTCAAATGTCTAATGCAGTAAGTTTATTCCAACATTGGACTAGAATGGTATATTGTAATGGACGGGTTTTCCTTTTCACTCATGTATGTAACTACGAAAATAGCTTTTAAAAAATTAAAAATTTCAAAAACCCCCGACACTCGCCATTTTGTGGCGGTGGCCATCTTGGATTTGCATAATGCTATTCTACTAGTCAAGCTCTTTCATTTTGATACCTATTACGAAATTTGGCAAAAAGCCAGGTCTTACAGCACAAATAAAGGAAAAATTCCAAAAACTAAAAAAAGTTGGAAATTAAAGGGTGTCCCCATACATACATAGTTGAGCCACTTAAGATAGACCTCTGAGTAGTATGAGCGCTCATACAATTCAGAGGCCTAGCTTAATTAGCACCTTTCCTTTTAAGACTAATGGAATGGAAAGCAGATTGTACTTATACTTCTGGAGTACGGAACCCTCGGTTCGCGAGTCTGACTCGCACTTGACCGGTTTTTATTCAAAATTTTAATGACTCCCGATCTGTGGGAAAACCAGACGTCCCACCATCCTCCTGCTTCAAACGTCAGAACCTTGATCACTATGACGTGTCTACCAAGTAGCTACTCGTCGAGACAAATCTACAATAACTATAAGTACAACCGCATTCAAATCTGCTTACCCATTTAAGAGCTACGGTGCGACAGACAAACACACACACACACAAAGCGGTTAAGCGCTACGGCGCGGTGCCACAGACTGGCATACAGACATATAAAGGGTGACTGGTAACAGGATACATTCCTTGCAGGGGCTTAAAGTAGAGCTCATTTGCAACAAATTTTTTCATATAATGTCCTATCCGAAACTTAGTCGTTTCCGAGTTATTGAAGATTTAAGGTTTTTAGCAAAAAATTCCAGTTTTAAAGTTAAAATTAGTTGCTAAAGAAAATCATACCCGGTTTTGTTGTTTTTTTTATTGTTTTCTGATAGAAAAACGTTCAGAAACTCAATCAAAATCAAAATAAGCTAGAAAATACCGTTAACTTTTCAGTTAAGGCCTAAAAACCACGTATTATTTTTAAGAAAAAAATCGAATTTGATGAAAAGCAATAGTATTTCTAAAAAAAAATGTATGGAACGTTACGTACAAATTACTGAAATAACTTCCTTGATTCATTAGCTATCCAAAAAGGTACAGATGTCTACAACTTTTTTCAAAACCTCGATTTTATTAACAAAATTCTGAGGACTGACGAGTCTCAATTTGACCGGGATGGAATCACAAAGTATCATAATTTACATTATTGGGCGGCAAAATGAGAAAACCTAAAAAAGAAAAAGAAAGGGCACATCAACGGAGGTATTCTGTAAAAGTATGGATAGGATTAATCAATTAGACATCTAATTGGCCCGCATTTTTCCCTCAGAATTTAAAAAATACGAATTAGGTGAAAATAATATTATTTCTAAAAAAAAAATGTATGGAATGTTACGTAAAAATTACTAAATTAACTTCTTTGATTCATTAGCTATCCAACGAGGTGAAGATATTTACAAAAAACTGCAAGAACGATTTTTAATTCAATTTGAAACTTGTAGTAGTTTAATGACTAATTGATTAATTTTAGGAATAACAATAAACTAACTAATAATTATTAGTAATTACATATTTTAGGTTCGCAAAAGAAAAACTAGTTATGATTTTAATCTAAATTTTAATCTTTATTTTATTCTAAATCTTAGTGTTAATCTTAATCTTAATCTAAATCTAATTTTAAACTTGCTCTAACTGTGAACCTCTTTGTCTGATACAAGCCCAAAACCTTTTTCGTATTTCCGTTTCAGTGACTCTTTTTGGCTAATTCTTACGTATTTCATGAGCTGCACGAAGAGTACTCGCGAAGCTCATCTGTGATAATGGGGTAAGCGTACATCAAATCATTCATGTGGCCCCAAAGATAAAAGTTTCAAGGCGTTAAATCTGGACAAGGAATAGGTTCACCTATCGTTATTGCAGTTTTTTGTAGACATCTTTACCTCTTTAGATAGATAATGAATCAAAGAAGGTAATTCAGTAATTTTTACGTAACGTTCCATACATTTTTTTTTTGAATTAATATTCTTTTCACCTAATTCGTTTTTTTTAAATTCTGAGGGAAAAATGCGGGCCAATTAGATGTTTAATTGATTAATCCTATCCATACTTTTACAGAATACCTCCGTTGATGTGCCCTTTCTTTTTCTTTTTTAGGTTTTCTCATTTTGCCGCCCAATAATGTAAATTATGATACTTTGTGATTCCATCCCGGTCAAATTGAGACTCGTCAGTTCTCAGAATTTTGTTAATAAAATCGAGGTTTTGAAAAAAGTTGTAGACATCTGTACCTTTTTGGATAGCTAATGAATCAAGGAAGTTATTTCAGTAATTTGTACGTAACGTTCCATACATTTTTTTTAGAAATACTATTGCTTTTCATCAAATTCGATTTTTTTCTTAAAAATAATACGTGGTTTTTAGGCCTTAACTGAAAAGTTAACGGTATTTTCTAGCTTATTTTGATTTTGATTGAGTTTCTGAACGTTTTTCTATCAGAAAACAACAAAAAAACTAACAAAACCGGGTATGATTTTCTTCAGCAACTAATTTTAACTTTAAAACTGGAATTTTTTGCTAAAAACCTTAAATCTTCAATAACTCGGAAACGACTAAGTTTCGGATAGGACATTATATGAAAAAATTTACTGCAAATGAGCTCTACTTTAAGCCCCTGCAAGGAATGTATCCTGTTACCAGTCACCCTGTATATAGCGATCAGATTTGGGTACGCTTAAGACCAGAGCTTTAGTTTTGTGTTGTCGTAAGTATTTCTCACCATTAACTTACTTCCATATAAGTTTATTAAAAAGTTATTTTGAAATAAATTACTTTGATTTGATTTGATTAAACTCCAGTGTTCAATTATTATAATCATTAATTACGAATGATAAATAATTACCGTTATATTAATTTACTTACTTAAAATAATTAATTTATCACGTGTGAAATTAAAAGAACATTGTAGTTCCGATTCGGATATTCCTCACAGGTTTTAATACACTTGCAGTTTATCAACTATGCAACGTAAACTCGTTGCAGAATCTAATCATCATGATCAACCCATTACCGGCTCACTACAGAGCACGGGTCTCCTCTCAGAGTGAGAAGGGTTTTGGCCATAGTCTACCACGCTGGCCAAGCGGATTCGCAGACTTCACACACTTTTGAGAACGTTATGGAGAACTCTCAGGCATGCAGGTTTCCTCACGATGTTTTCCTTCACCGTTAAAGCAAGTGATATTTAAATACTTAAAACGCACATAATTCCGAAAAGTTAGAGGTTCGAACCCACGACCCCGGGATCGAACCCACGACCTCCGATTAGAAGTCGGTCGTCCTAACCACTAGGCTATCACAGCTTCTGTGATAGCCTAGTGGTTCTAGTAGTAGAATCTAATCACAGAGCTTTAAATTCCTATATTCACTTAATTACTAATAACAGATACTTATCTACTTAACGTTTATGCTAACGAGACGCTCATACCTACGTAAACGCATTTCTATGCAAGTTTCATGAGTGAGTAATAAAGCGTTCAGATTATTAGTTTTATTTTTATCTTTGACGCGTTTTCAATTGAAGTCAATAACTGCTTGCTCAGTTTTAAATATAAGATGACTGATATATTTAAGTCTCTAAAACATAAAGGAGAATAGTTATAGAAGAGTGACAAAGTGTATACAATAGCTGAAAATCACGTTTTGTTACAACTTTATCATTTAAAATTGATTGAGATTACGTGGCTCTAGTTATATTTACGTAACTGATTACTGACGGATAGTCTTGTGAAATAGGCATACAAGGACGGAATAATTTAAATGTTTCGGCAAAAAAGAGCTTACTGTACATATTGTATTGGTACGAACACTACGTACAAGTACATAAAGATGGACTATTAATCGGTATAAAAAATACCTACATAAAAAAACGAAGATGGCAAGAACGGGCATAAGTTGTTAGTTGAATATTGCGTTCAGTCTGACCTTGTTCCCAGACTCTGATTTTACAATGTTTAGGTGTGAACATGTTTGTGTGAACATTATTTTGTGAACCGCAATGTTTACGTGTCCATGTGCCAATTATATTAATTATTCCAGAGAGTAGAGACGGCCTTCGGAAGCCTTGCTGTGCACTTATTTTCCCAATGAGCGTAACAATCACCGCAATTGGAACGTTTGACTGGCAACCTAAAATATTTTACCTCTTAATTGATTCATCGGCTCCTGGAATTGTTCATGCAACTCACACTCAATCACATCACAGACTTTATTTTGTTTGTCCTAGAAGAGCAATCTTTAATCGAAAATTACGTCGAAGTTACAGAGCTATCTTAATATACAAAAAAAGTCAGGTTTGTTCGAACACTTATAACTCGAGAACGGCTGGACCGAATTTCATAGTTTTCGGTTAGTTATTTTCTTATTTAGTGGTGCAAATAAAATTGTTAAACCTTTAAACGAGCGATTCTTGTAGGTATATAATATGTATAATCTGAATATCGGAAATGGCTCCAACGATTTTCATGTTTAGTATGCAGGGGGTCTTTTTCCCGTGTTTTCAGTCAAAAACTGCTACAATACCATTAGAATACGAAGGTAAATTTCGTCACCATCTACAAGGTTAAAATAGCTTAAGACCCCGCGGTTCGACTCCAGATGATTATTTTTTCTCCTTTTTTTCAAGTTTATTATTCATATTTCAATTATTTATAGTAATTCGTATCTAAATATAATTTCCAAAAAACACGATTTACCAAAAAAAAAAAAACGAGCAAAGCTCGGTCATCCAGGTAGGTACTGTATATTGATAAAGCATGAGTCAGTACTTAATCAACACGTAGGAAAATCTGTGAGATTTTAACTTAGCCTTCCTTCCAAAGTAGTGCGTGAGAAAATTCTTATAAAGTAGGTATTTATAGTTGAGATACCTAAAGATTGGATAATGAGCTATTGTATGTGTTTTGTGTATACTGTATCTATTTAAACATTAATACAATGCAGTGCCATACAAAAAAAACATTTAAGGTCATTAAAGTTGTCATGGACCGTAATGTTGAAGAGGTCACCATATTCAGTTACACAATGTCTTGAGTGTTACAAAATCATCTTGTACTCGTAAGAACTGGTTCCCATTTATTGCTTTTTAAAAGCGAGTCATATTACTATTTCACAATGCTGTGTATGGTTTTCGGGTAAACGCAGATCAACGATTATAAAACTTTTCCAAAGTGTTTAAGTTTTAACATAAATTATGTTAGGTATATACTTGTTTGTGAAAAGTTGGGACTCGTTTCTATATATCACGAGTGACTGGACTGGATTGGATGTACACGACATATCAGTACCTATTTACGTAGCAAACAGGAAAATGGCTTCCTTGTAATAAGAGTAGCAACATACCATAAAACCTTTTAGTCGCTTCAAACGTCCATTGTAAATGTCCTCCTTGTAAACATTCATAATATATACCTGCTATCACTTTTGAAAGTCTAAAATCCTTTTACAAAATAAGTATATACCTACTTAATAATTTTTTTAGCACGATATTTTTTAATTGAAAGAATGTACAGTACCGGGATCTTAGGCTATCCATCGCACGTTCAATGCGTTCACACTATAAGCAGATACCAATATGAACAATAACAGCGGTATGTGCAACAGGGCGATAGCTTTCACTTCCACCATTAAAAATAATATTAATCTTATAAGTGGCCCAATGGACCAGTGCGACCAGATTTTAGTCCCGAGACTGGAACCCGCAACCGAATAAGCTTACCACTATATGTATACTCGAACCAGGCAGTTAGGTGGCAGCCACTAGTATTGACAACTGAATTCACAATTTCAGACATTCCCGACATACCAGAAGATATCAAAAAGCTGCGAGCCCTGCAGATTGCAGACTTCAGCAGCAACCCCATCCCGCGGCTGCCGGCGGGCTTCAGCCAGCTGCGGGCACTTACCGTCCTTGGCCTCAATGATATGTCACTCACGAGTTTACCCAGCGATTTTGGAAGGTGAGAACTAATTTACCATCTGTGCATTTCTCCATCACTACAGCCTTTTAACGTCCCACTGCTGGGCACAGGCCTCCTCTCTCATAGGAGAGAGGGGATTTAGAGCTTAGACCCGCCACGCCGCGCTGCTCCAATGCGGGTTGGCGGGCTTTAACGACTATTGTCATATGATAGTGATAATAACCGGGACCGACTGCTTAGCGTGCTCTCCGAGGCACGGGGGTGAAATACAGCCAACTACCAACTCCGAGCTGGCACTGAGAATTTCTTGACAGAAAAGCCCAATACCTAACAATTAGCTATCAATAAACTCCGCGAGGACTCCGGTTGCTTCTTCTCCTCAGACACCAAGCAAACCGGTGAGCATGGTGCTGTTTTCAAAAAGTGTATCTACAATGTACCTACTTTGAATAAAATATTTGACTTTGACTTTGTTTGGGACATCGAAATAATAACTAAGCTTTGGAATGTAGTTAGTAAAAAAAATAATGTTAGTAAAGTCGGAAAAGTTACGATCCAATAATTACGCTCTTATTTTTTTAGATCAGGTATCTAAACTAATGTGGTTTCGATACAAAGTTCTAATTCGTAACGAGAGCGAAAGTTTTAAGTGGAAAGTTACTGTCCATTACGGACCTTTCTTAGTAGTTATTACGTAATACTCCTATATCGCCCTATATGCTTCGTACTTCGTCAACGTAAATGTATAAAAAATTAAAAACCTATTTTATAGCAGTTTTCTATTTAGTATTTTAGTAGTTTTCACATAACCGATTTTAATATTATTACAATCATTATTTTCGTGACTTTCAAAAGAAAACAAATTATGTAAATTAGTTTAGCATGAGTTAGTATAGGTACCTATATGCACTCTAAAGTATTTTTTTGTTGTCAAAATAATTTGTGAAGAGCATACAAAATTTTCCCTAGATTATTGACAGGAGCTTACGAACGGTTTTTTCCAGTATTTGTCATAATATGAAGTATTTATAAATCTTGTAATTTATTAGAAGTTAGAACTGCTTTTAATGACTAGGTCGCAGATTTATTGCGTTTTACTCGCTAAACTGTAGGTACGTGTTATTGGGTTTATGTTATTACTCCCTGGCTGACCGATAGGTGATAAATGTTACTATAGCTGTTGTAAACTATACATGAATAGTAGACTTTAACCTTGGTACAATATCAAAAGCTTGGAAAGCTAGGACGGGATACCAACTATGTATTTTAATTAAACTATATTACCTAAGTAGGTAACATGATAACATCTGCTCAAAATGCGTTGTAGTCCTATCGATAAGGTGCGGCTCATTTTAATTAGGCTGAATCACACATTACGATACAAGCCGCGACCAACAGATTTATAGTACTGGATATGGTGGTGATGGCGTCATCCGCGTTTCTTTGGACAATTCGAATTTCGATTCCATCTATGAAAAATCAGCCGAGTTTGGGCGTTTGTGCACTTACTCGTTTTCGATTCGTTTTCGATTCATGTTCGTTTTTTTAATGAACGTCATAAAAACGGATACGAAATTCACGAATGACATTTGTGCACTTAATCGTGATTTCACTATACGTTTTAAGCATTTCGTAGATAAAACCGTGTTCATAATGTGTGCTGCATTTAATCGTCGTCAGCTTTTCGCACTTCTCTTATACATTCGTAGGCGATCATCACTTAATGACATGACATGACATCATGAAAAAACTTTTTTTAATTACTATCGAAGGAATGTTGCTACTTTCGATTTCATATTGTGTCATATAAAAAAAAACATTTCTCGGCAAGACACACGTTTTAGAGAATGCATAACTCCAGAAAAAATGCTGGCAGTAACACTAAGGTAAGTGATTATGAATATTTCACACGGTACGGTTAGTATCAAAATTATCTAAGCATACGTCATATATTTTGTGAACATCCCAAGTGGACATTACGCTCTTGTAAGAAAACAGTAACAACTAAGTATCAGAAATGATATTTTTTATGAAATGTTCATATTTTGCTGATAGTTTTTGACTACCAACCACAGGTATGGAAATTTTGATTATACTACAATATTTAGGTATTTTACTCGAAGTAAAACTAATTTGAATGAAACAAACGATTTATTTTAATGCCAAACTAAGTAGGTATTAACTTTTAATAATAATCAACTGCTTTGAATCATGTTTTGTTGGAATTCAAGATACCTATGTTTTCCAAATACCTCACAACATCAGGACTCATCTCTGCCCTCTTTCCACACACCATTCCACTCGCGTCCTTATTTTAAAACGATTCGATGTGAAGAATTCACGAATATATAAACACGAAAACGAATCGAAAACGAGTAAGTGCACAAACGCCCATACAGTTATAAGGAAGGCTATGTCGAATCGTGTTTTCACGAAACACGAAAACGAATCGAAAACGAATAAGTGCACAAACGCCCTTTGAATCGGGTCCCGCTTTATTACATAGGTACACAGTACACACTGTACATATTATGACCAAATATTTTTTTTTAAATAGCTATTTAATCAAGAATTTATGAATTAATAATTTTTCGGTCAACATTCTACATAAAATATACCCAGGTTTGTAAATCATCCATCTATGAGACATCCATCTATCAGATCCGTGACATACGGACGGATAGACGACATTAATAACGCTCCGTTTTTCCCTTTGAGTGCCCAAAAAAACAAAAAAAAAATTGTCTGTAAAGTCGGTTTACGGACGATAATTTTACGTGATATAACGTCATAAGAAAACATTGTCTCTCTATTGCTTGTTCCGCCCTCTCGCGTGCATGCTTGGCTAGACGGTACGTGACAATGAGTCATGCTTTTTTGTGCATGCGGCCGGTGTTCATCGATTTATAAGACGTTATCGCGTCAAAAATTCGACTCGTGCTGCATGCACTCGGTTGCAGTGAATGAGCATTAAAAGTGTCAAGAATGCCTACTACGTAGTTTTGTTGGCAATGTTGTCGTGGTCAGTCCAGTCATATTATGGAGGTACCTTAATAACATATCGGTGTTATACCATCATGTTGATATTTATAATGTTATGTTTTCCGATAGCCGTCACATTGTACGAACACGCAGCGTTTTTCACGGTCATTGTAAATTGATATTGCAACATTGAATGTTATGTAGCATACTCTCGTGTGCCTCTGTCAGCGAGAGAGCCCTTTTGTCTCTTCCGAAATAGTAAACAGTGCAATTTTTGAAGATGCCTTTAGTAGAATGCGAGGCGCGTCCTTTTCTAGTTCACATTGAGTGGAAAGCACGGAGTGGGATGCCAGAAGTGCTAGATTGGCTCTGTTATGTAAATATACTAGGCGCAAAAGGCCGTAGCGCATTGATAGTGATCCTTGCAACAGACCTGAGTCTAGTTGTGGACGTTTATCGGCTGAGAAGATGATAAGGATGATGATGTTGAAATTTAGAAATGATTGCTTCTTATTAAACTGATTAGGTATGATTTATGATTATTTGAACGACTGTATAACACATGTTTTAAAAAAATTTTATCTGTCTATATGTCTGCCTGTTTGTCCGGACTATAATGTTCGGGACGGCTGAACCGATTTTAATGGGACATTCACGGGCAGGTAGAGGATTATACAAGGCGTGATCTAGGCTACTTTTTATCCCAGAAATATTTAGCGATTCTTCTTAAAAAATAAAAGCTTTTGATATAAGGTTGATATGAAATCTCAGTGGACTTATTTGATTGATCCGAAAACAACAAAAATTTATGCTTCTTATTTTTGTAGTGTCTCATATAAAAACTTACTCATTTCTTAGGTAATATATTATCGTAGTCAGTATAAAACCTGATGTTTGCTTGAAATTGGGGTCAGTGAAACTGGGCTTAGCGATACCCGCCGTACAATAATTAAAAGAGTTTTTCGTGAAACCTATGAGGTGCGCTAGAGCTTCGGGGTGTCGACAGAGCGAGCGTGGGGAATCGACTAATTAAAAATTACCAGAATATGAGCGAAGTTGAGAACAAAGTTGGCACATTTAAAATTTCGTATCGCTTAACTTTTATTTTTACAGTGCCTAGAAAAGAAAAAGTGGCCAAGGCAAACAGCCTATTCATACTTACTTGTGACCTTTCCCTTTTTTGGCTTGGTTACAGTTTGGCGGGATACAATTATTGAGGTTAAATGTGAAACTTTAACCTCATTTATCTGTATACTTTTACATAGTATATACCTCATGATCATTATTGTTCGATTACTCTGAAAGCTATCTATATCAATAATAATAAATGTTTGGTCACCAACAAATACAACGATGTGTAAGTAGGTACCTAACGAACCTTCATCAGTTACTGACAAATTTTAAGAAAAAACCAGCCAAGTGCGAGTCAAACTTGCGTACGAAGGGTTCCGTACCATTATTATCTATAAAAATGCCAAAAAATTATGTCTGTTGTATGGGAGCCTTAATTATTTATTTTATTTTAATTTAATTTTATGTATTTTTAAAGTAAATATATAACTGATTATTCTGTGAATATTTCAACCGTCTATCTGTTATCAATATCGAGCAAAAACGAGCAAAAAATCACGTTTGTTGTATGGGAACCCCCTTAAATATTTATTTTATTATGTTTTTAGTATAATGTTATAACGGCAACAGAAATACATAATCTGGGAAAATTTCAACTGTTTAATTATCACGGTTCATGAGATACAGCCTGGTGACAAACGGACAGCGGAGTCTTAGTAATAGGGTTCCGTTTAACCCTTTGGGTACGGAACCCTAAAAACGATTGCTAACACCATTGAAGTAAGGGCCTTGTTGCTTCATGACAAGAGACGGACTTAAGCTATAGGCACAGAATACTAACTATTACAACGCTATGGGTATCGCCCCAGGCCCATTACAGCGGAGGCCACGACGACGCGTACGGAACAATCAATGTCGCATTTTTTGCTATTAAAGAAATGTAGGTGAGTGCTACATACATATATATTTGTGACAAGCCGACGGGGTGTGCCGGCTATAAGTTTGTAATCAGGACATGGCGCTTCTTATCTCACCTGCTTATTTTATAGCCGCGACATTGTTACTATTATTTACTACAATCATAATCTATATATATAATAAAGTCGTAGACTTGCCGTATCTGTATATTAATAATTTTTATCTACTCTCATATCATAAAATTCCGAATATGAAATCAAAATGTGTCATATATTGGACTACTTTATTCACATACATCTATAATATTTAAAAAAAAAAATTAAAAAAGTTCATTATAACACTACTTTGTTAGGAAATTATTGCAAAACAATGTTAAAAAATAATTTTTTCTACATTATAGTACAGGCACTGGGTTCTGGTATTTTTGAGCCATGCCGGGTGTTTATTATTATTATTATTATTATTTAATACTTTATTGTACACCAAAAAAACATAAATTAAACAAAAGAAACATTTTAAAAGAAATAGGTACAATAGTTAGTTTACAATAGTTAGTTATTTTAATTTTGTTACTTACAATGATTATCCCGCTATCAAAGTTACCCTATTACTACTACTGCGAAAGTGTGGCGGTAGCAAGATGCGGCCAGAGGACAGAGTGTAGTGCTACCATAATTGACCATAGACGCACTGCACGCACCGCACATTCGAAATTGACAATTGAATTTTTAATTTATTATTTATTTACTATTCAGTTTTTGTAACTCAAAATTTTGCAAGTGATTTTTGTTGCGCGGAAAAATGTCTAGCAGTGATACTGAAGAGAATTTAACTCCACCAGACATTCTGGAAATAGCATCGGGAATGACAAATAATCTTTTGCCAGCAAAATCAAAGAAAATTTACGATAAATGTTACCAAGATTTTATGAGTTGGAAAATTTTGAAAAAAACCACTTCATTTTCAGAAAATGTAATGCTAGCATATTTCCAAGAATTATCAAATAAATTTAAGTCTTTGTCCTTATGGGCTAAATACTCAATGCTCAAAAGTATATTGAGTATCTACAACCAAATCGATATTATTAAATACACAAGACTGATTGCTGTTTTAAAAAGAAAATCGCAGGGCTTTAAGGGAAAAAATGCAAAAACGTTCTCCCCTGAAGAATTGAGTACATTTATAAATTGCAATATCCAAAACATGAATACTTATTATAATAAATAATTTTGTTAATTTCTTAGTCTTTTCTTTTATACGTAAGATACCTATTGATGAGCTTAGATAAAGTAGTGTATGAAACTCTACATAATTAGTTATTAAAACACTCGTGTAATACTATTAAAAAACTCGCCTGCGGCTCGTTTTTTAAACTAACACTCGTGTTTTAATAACCTCTATTATGCAACCGTTTCATAAACTACTATTGTAAAACAAGTATAAATTAAAAATTTAAAAACCCCCGACATTCGCCATTTTGTGGCGGCGGCCATTTTGGATTTGCATAGTGCTATTCTACTAGTCAAGCCCTTTCATTTGATACCCATATTAAGGGAGTTGTGAAAAAATATGTAATCCGCCATTTTGTAGCGGCGGCCATCTTAGATCGATTTTCATCATAGCTAACAACACTCTCGACTAATTCACCTTTCAAACAAAAAAACCGCATTCAAATCTGTCCACCCGTTTGAGCGCCACAGGGGAACAGACAGACACACACACACACACACAGACACGTCAAAGTTATAACACTCCGTCGTTTTTGCGTCGGGGGTTAATAATAACAGGGGTGTTAGGGATAGGTAACGGAACGTAAAAAGCTATTTTTGAAATTTTTGTCTGTTTATCTATTTATCTGTTTGTCAAACGGAGTCCTATTAATGTCACTCTGCTGTTTGTCTGTCTGTCTGTCCGTCCACCGGTCACAGGTCTCTAGCTCGTAGACGGAATGAGTTACAAACCGGACCCAAAACCAAATATTGAATTAAATTATTTTTCAGGGGTGCTCCCCCACTCCACCTCCAGCTGGAAATTTTTTTCTTACCCTAGCATGTGGTGTATCATTGAGTAGAGTATATAGGAACATGTATAGAGTGTATGTATGTATGTATGTATGTATGTATGTATGTATGTATGTATATAGAAGTATAGAGTGTATAGGAAAATGGACGGTCGTCGAAGTTGTCAGTTTTAGACCATATTTGTAACGGGGGCTATGTCAAAATTTCGGTATATTATATATCACATTTAACCGTGTATAAACAACAAATACAAAAACAACAATTCATAAAGTAGATTTAAGATGTGTCCAAAACAAACGAATATTATTTTGGGTTTTTCTTTCACGGTTTGTTGCGATGTCTAGCTTGGAAATGAAATATTTCTTACACCCAAAATATTATGTTGTTCATAATTAATTATGTACGGAATCCAAAAAGAGCGAGACCCGACTCGCATTTGGCCGGTTTTTTATTCGTTACGATAAACCCAATTTTCTCAATATCAAATGTTTCCACTTGACGATTGTTGTGGCATTTCATACGGGGGAAGAGTTTATATGCTCGTTAATTTTAAAAGTGGGCCACACAAGACGAATCAGTACCCGAAAAGATGGCTCGCACCTTTTGTTGTTTCCTATATATACATATTATAGTAAATGTACGTATACATTATAAGTTTGGTCATGACTCATGATTCATCGAATGACGTTGGTGTAACGTGTTTAGTAAGAACTAAGAACGGATCGCTAAGTAGGTAGGTACTTTGACATCTGCTTAGGAATGCAGCCTCAAGGTTTCAAACATTAAACACGGTCCAACGTAGTACTATCGGTAAACAATATCGTACATTGGTTAATAGCTTTAGAGTTTAGAGGCTTACACAAAACAATTTTTTTTTTTTAATTTGTATGTGCCTGTTGAAGCAACTGTATCAATATAATTGTTAAACAAGCTTTATTTTAGGCAAATTAAACACTCTATAGTAACCTCGTCTACACCTCTAGGAACCTCAAGAAGTTAGGAAGTTATTTTTATAAATTGCACCCTTGAAAGAATGAAAAAAGGATTGGTAAAGGAAAAAATATAATTTTAAAAACCTCCACGCGAACTATTTCATGTGCATCAGTTTGTACCATATATGTATAAAGAAATGGCTGCATTTAAACTTCAATCAAGCAGTTTAATATTTTAATTTTATTTGACAATTTTTTTTGAAATCCTCAACTTATTTTGACATTGGTGGATTTTACCCGCTTCGTGTTATGTATAGTTTAAATACTCGTAACTATGATCGTGTGCGAAGTACCTATATTAATTTTAATTATCACATAATATGTATAATATGTATTCAAGAATCTCAAGGATAGCTATTTATTTTATACTACACCTGCTCGGAAAGTACCTTCTGGTTTTTCTCCTATCGACGGTCAAAAGTACGTCATTACTGTCAAACAAATATGCGGGCTGAAAAGAACTCTGAGAATTCATTGTCAACGCGCTAGAGCGGAAATTCCATTTATGAAATTCCATTACTAACGTGCTTTTTTCTTTTTAATTTTTGATAAAATCCGATCAGTACATGAAAAAAAACCTATTTCGACAAAAGACGACATAAAAAGCACCTATAATAAAATAAATAAGTAACCGCCACGGTAGATGGCGCTGATGTCGGTATGTCACCGAGCACGACCGGGGTCCGCTATTTTAAATAAATTCAATTTTAATTAATACAATTAAATATAAAGTAAAAGTAAAAAATAGAAAATATAAATTTTTCGCGCTATTTTCTTTGTATTTTGTGATTCGCTTTCTTTTGTTTTACCTATCCAAATTTTCAATCAAATAACTTTAGGGAACTTGAAGTGTCTAAGTAGTGAGCCGCCCAACGCCGCCGGAATTAAAAATATGTGGCCAAGCAATTATTGTTATATTGAAAATCACTTAACCAAGATATCTAGAAATAGATAAAAATAGATACAACAAAGAATATGAAGATTACAATGGAAACCCAACGTCTTTTTCTGATTGATTTCCGGTAATAATTTTAATATTTTTGATTATTTTATTATTTTCCTCGTAGGTGTAGGTATAAAGCACTATGTATCCCTTCGGGAGAAAGTGCGATTCCTCTCGGGTGTATTGCGGCCCTACGGCCTACGGCCTCGGGCCTCAAAGTACACCCTCGTAGTAATCGGTCACTTTCTCCCGTCGTGGAACAATGTACTATTGTTATCTACCTGTAATTACCAAAAGAATAGACTTTAGTTAAGAGCCCTCTCCCAGTTTCACGCTATGGAAGTTTAGGTATCTAACGGCAGGTAGGCGGGCAGCCAGTTACACGGACGACTACTTGGATATAGCGCGACTATGATTATAGTTTTGGTACTTGTATTAAATATTAATTTATAAATTATTTATTTGATATTGTAGTATGATATATTAAATAATGTTTACTATAAAATATTTTTAAAATGACTTCGCGTGGGACTTTGTCGAATAAGTATTTCATGAATCTACGTTCAACTTACAAAACAAAAGCGACCAGGATAATATGATGTTCTTCTCTATAATGGCATGTAGGGTTCCGTATATGTATTTATATCATAGGTATCACGCATATTTAGCCTTCAACCATTTTTTTCTAAACTAACTCATAAAAGAAACAATCACCTTTTTAATTATTTAACAATTACCAATTATTATTATATACATATTTCAAATCATCTGTCTGAAAATAACATTACAGAGCTGTTGCATTGCACCTGTTGAAGTTCTTGAATACATTTTCTGATAAGAGTACAATTATTTAAAGTTTACCAATAGAACAATAAAAAGTATGCAATCTTTGTTTACTGCTAAAATGTCGGTTTAGTCAGAAGTGCAAGTGCGACTTTTATTATAGTAATTAGTCAAAAACAACAGGTGTTTGTAGTCATAAGGTAGGTACCTAGTATATTTTTTTGGGAGGAGGGGGCGAATTTTGCTATTTCGTATCATTTTTTTTCTTCTTCTTTTGATTTCTTCCTTAAAAAAATACAATGGCCATTTTGGATTCCAAAATGAACATCATTTTTTATTTTCAGTCCCCCAAAAAACTTCGGAAATGAAATGACACCCATATTATAAACAAGTGGATAAACCCGCGACTTCGTTCGCGTGGATATTGGTTTTTAAAATCCCTCTCATTGAGAACTCTTTGTTTTTCCTAAGCTCCTTTGAGCTTATACCTTGCTAAAAACTGTTGAAATTTCACTGGCGGATGTTTAGGTACATCAAAATGTAAACATCCGCCAGTGAAAGTCCTATCAAAATCGGTCCAGCCTTTCAGAGATTGGCCGGTAATTTATAAAGTATCTACTTTCTAACAAAAAAAGAATGAATGAAATCGGATCACCCGTTAACGAATTACAGCTAAGTACACATTTTGACTTTCATCCCCTCTCCCAAGGAAACCGTGCTGAATTTTGGGATAAAAAGTATCCTATATGTTACTCCATAGTATGAACTTAAATCATGCTGAGTTTCATTTCAATCCATTTAGTAGTTTTTACGTGATGCGCGAATAAACATACAGACAAACAGACAAAAATTTCAAAAATAGCTTTTTTATGTTCTATTACTTATCCCTAACATCCACCAGTTATTATTTTGCAAAAATATTCAATGTACAAAAAAGCTGTGATAGCCTAGTGGTTAGGACGACCGACTTCTAATCGGAGGTCGTGGGTTCGATCCCGGGCACGCACCTCTAACTTTTCGGAGTTATGTGCGTTTTAAGTATTTAAATATCACTTGCTTTAACGGTGAAGGAAAACATCGTGAGGAAACCTGCATGCCTGAGAGTTCTCCATAACGTTCTCAAAGGTATGTGAAGTCTGCCAATCCGCTTGGCCAGCGTGGTAGACTATGGCCAAAACCCTTCTCACTCTGAGAGGAGACCCGTGCTCTGTAGTGAGCCGGTAATGGGTTGATCATGATGATGATGATGATGATTCAATGTACAGATATGGCAATTCTACGATTTTATTATATATGTATATTGTATAGATATGTATAGAAGATAATTTCTTAAAAAAAATACGACGGCCATCTTGGATTTCAAAATGGAATATTAGTTTATAATATTATATTTCCGTGACTGTCCTAGGTGCTATGCTGTAATTTCACTTATTTAAAAAAATACTCACGCATATTTTTTAGAAAAATATTCATGCTCAAAACTTTGCAGTCGTTGTATAAATTAGTGTTTACACGACTCTCGTACGTGCATCTGGATGGTGGCAAAATCGGCACAGGTCCTTCCCCAACGAGCGCCGGGCGCATACTAAATAATAGGGTTCAGAACCGGGAAATCCCGGTCTCGAAAGTACCGGGAATTCCCGGTTCTTTTGTCAGTAAAAAGAACCGGGAAATAAAATTTGATTCCCGGTTCTTTCGGTACTTTCGGGAATTCTATTTTAATTACATGATTCACACTACTACTACTTACATACATAATCTTTACAATACTAACTTTACTTTTTTATACTTCCTACTGTTCAAAAGTTCAAAACTAACGTGAATTCAGCGCTAAAATAACTTACAAGTCTACCTCTCTCGCTGTTGTGTGCGATCGCTCGCTTACTCAGTTTTCGGAATGCAATATTGAATCCACCTTGGGATATAATTTTCAAAAATACTGTTTATATTTTTTTTTTTTTCGAAACTCAAATACCAATTTTCATGGATATAACTTGAAAAATTACAGACTTTCATACAAACTTTCATCCCTACGGTTGGAATTTCCAATAATCCTTTCTTAGTGTGCGCTTACATCATAAAGGAAAACAATGTGAAAATTTCAAGTTTCTGACGATGTTGCGCCATCTGTTCCGGCTTTCAGCGTTGTGAACCGCTTCGGTAACATTCATGTTGAGAGTGGTGCGGATCTGGTCAGTCCAGTGAATTGGACTCCTACCTCTCGATCTCTTGCCGTTCATTTTCTTGGTAACTTTAAGATTTTGTAGGTTATCGCCGGTTTTACGGGCGATATGGCCGAAGAACTCAAAGATCCTACTCAGGCGTGTGTATGTTGGAGAGCCTCGGCTTTTTGTCAATTTTGAGTTCTTCGCGGATCGATTGGTTGGTCCTAAATGCAGTCCAAGAGATTCTGAGCATTTTCCTCCAGCACCACATCTCAAAGGCGTCTATGCGCTGGCGGTCTCCAGCTTTTAAATCCATGTCTCCGCCCCGTATAGGAAAATGGAGAAGACTAAAGTGTTGACGAGTGTAATTTTTGTCTTATTACTGATGTTACGATCATTCCATATTCTATCGAGCTGAGACATTGCAGCCTTGGCCATTCCGATTCTCCTGCGAACTTCAGCTTCACAAGAACCGTTATTGCTGATGCTAGAACCCAAGTAAATGAAGTGATCAACGGGTTTTAAATTGAGTGTTCCATTGAGTTCTAGCTTAGAAGCACGATCCTCCACCATGATCTTAGTTTTAGACCAATTTATGGCCTGTGTTGCTCCATTTTGTTCAGGAGTTGGAACATTTCAGCTTCATTAGCTGCGAAAAGGATGGTGTCATCGGCGTAGCGCAGGTTTTGAATTTTAATGTCGTTGATGGTAATTCCACCATCCCAGTCTTCGCAGGTCCGGCGTATAATGCTCTCTCCGTAGATGGTAAACAGGATAGGGGATACGATGCATCTTTGACGAACTCCTTTGCCAAACGAGAAAGGTGTCGATGTCGTTTTGTCAATTCTTACTACCCCCTGACTATCTGAGTATATAATAATAGTAGTTTTGGGACTCCTATTTCCTGGAGAACTATCCATAGGAGCTTCCAGTTCACACAGTCAAAGGCCTTACTGTAGTTGACGAAACACATAATGAATGGTACATTGAATTCGTAAGCTTTTTCAACGCAGGCGTGCGCCTGCGTTGAAAAAGCTTACGAATACTAAGAAAGGATTATTGGAAATTCCACCATAAGGGGGTTAAATAGGGGATGAAAGTTTGCATGAGAGTCGGTCATTTTTCAAGTGATATCCATGAAAATTGGTATTTAAAATTTCGATAAAAAAAATCTGGATTTTTGGAAATTCTATCACCAAGTGGGTTAAATAGGGGATGAAAGTTTAAATGACAATAAAAATTACATTAATATTTCATTGTGGTTTACTTTTAAAGTGTAAAACTTGTTTTATAAAAAAAAACTATAAAGAACCGAAAATCCCGAAAGAACCGGGAATTCCCGGTTCCTTTAGGTAAAAGAACCGAAATTCCCGGTTCTCAAAAACAGGACCGGTTCCGTAAACCCTACTAAATAAGCTAAGTCATTGCGTAGCTATTTATTGTAATTTAGGGGGATGTTTAATAAGTTTTTATGTTTGATCAAATAAATGAATTGTTAATTAAACTATATACATAGATTCGTTAAAGAACATAGTTTATTTCTACATAAAAAATTTATTGAATTTATGCTTTTTTCAATACAAAAAATCGTGTTAAAATAACCGTATAATTCGGGAAATTTGGCGGAAGTTCTTTTTTTTTTACCCATTAATTTGATTAAAAATCTATATTCTGGTCTGTAATGTGTCAATAGGACTATATGTCTGATATTTACGTATTTTTTTCAAGTAAATCAGATGACTTTAAAGGACAGATATAGAGCTTCAAAGTTGAGTCTGTTATTTATTTTATTAAAACGAGGTGTGGGAAATTGATCATTACAAAATAAATAAAATAGTTTTTGTAAATATGGTCTGACAAATGTCAATATGAAGGATTAGTTTATTTAAAACATGTATTGAAATATGTGAAAATCTCTCCTACGATGCTAAATTTGGAGCTTGAAATCTCAGATTTTTCAGAGAAAAGGTAAAACTGCTCTTAAGTAGGTACTTCATTTCTCGTGTTTTATACAATCACTAATAGAGTACAGTTTTATTTCGTAAGATAAATGAGAAAAATCTCTATATATACAATTAATATAAAAAAATAGAATTGTTTATTAGTTCATAGAGCGTTTAGGAACAAAATATAGTTGTATGTGGCGCCCATCATTACGCTTTTTAACTTTGAACAATAAGTTTCAAATTATGCACTTACCCAGTTAACCTTGTATGGGTGCAGTAGGGTAGGAACACCGGTTACCGGACACGCACCTGTTATCGTCCACCGAGCGGATCACTCTTATGAAACGCTTAAAAATAGAAACATTTTAAGACTTACATAAAAATAATGCATCTCTATGCCAACTTGAATGTCTTATCAAGACACAGAGAACGAAAAAAATCTATTTCACTTAAGTTTCTTTGAAAACAAAGCGATCGAATTTTGAGTATGCAATTAAGGAATGAAAATGAGCCGTGTGGAGCAAAAAAAATAGTGGCATGCTTCAACTATCACGGGAAGTTATTAATCATTTTACTATAAGATTTAGTTTGATTCTTCTTTGTAGCACTTACTTATGTTTCATAAAATACTATGAACGTGTTTTTTTACTTTTGATTACATTAGAATACAAATAAAAGGGGTGGACGACAACTAGTTCACTATTTTCTTAAGAAAACCTGTTATCGTCCGGGCGGTCAAACACAGGTTTAGCGTCTTAATTTTAGGTAGTCTTGTTATCAGTCGAGGTGTGCACAAAATTGGAATTAAGTTTATTAATTCGAATCCTATACACATACACTAGTTAGTGACTAGTCTTCGTCCACTTTTTTCTCATTGTATATAAAACTATGGGTCTTCAAAATCACGCGTGGACGATATCTAAATTTGCACTGAATAAATATTCTAAGTTTCGACCACCAAGCTATTATTTGAAAATAAATAGATTTAGTAAAAATATAAATAATTAAACTTGTTTGACAAAAGAATTACCTTATATTTTATGTTTTTCTCCTTGGAACTTTGATATATTTATAAGTTAAGATAGTATTGTCGATCATTATAATTTGTGGACGAAATTTAAAATAGAGAATCTGAAGTGCACCGGTTATCCGTCCACCTATATTTTAAACTGTATGAAAAACATATATTTTTTAATATTATGTTATTATTTAGGCGAATTTTGATTATTACTCATAATATCAATAATTTATTTTTTATTCATCTACAAGTTAGTCCTTGACTGTGATCTCATCTGATGTTAAGTGACAGTCTAAGATGGATGCGGGATAACCTGAAAGAGGTACAGCAGAATCCGTAAATGACTTGGAAGTAAGGCATACTAGACTAGAGACAATTTTGAAATTATTAAATTGAATTTACCAAATTGGTCTGCCGAGAATCAAGTAGAGGACCTTCCACTAATAAGACTTACCCCTGCGCCATGCCAGGGAGGCTGCCAAATTATATGTACCTACTTTTATATAATGTAAGTGCGATGTGGTAAAAGATGATGCAAGATAGATAGGCGCAAAGTTGGTAAAGATATTATGTCATATTGTAGACTCTATAAACCGCGTTAACAAGGCAATAGTTTTTTATCTGTTTTATTTTAAAACAAGCAGTTGATCGCTATTGCGTATGCGTAGAAAGACCACATCACTTTGAAGTATAAAGTTCTTTATCACCCTGTGAAAGTTCTGTCAAAATAGGTTCAGCTGTTTTGAAAAGTAAGTACATATTACGAATAGACGAAAAACAGAAAACAATTTTTTTATAAACGGTTATGTGGCTTTTTAATAATGTATAAGTAAACATATTGTTCACTAATAAAAACCCATATATTTCGTAAAGACGGACAGGAAGTTAATTTTAATTGGTATAGATATTAAATACATATTAAAGTGGTGTTAATATTACATATTCAATTACTTACTCATTACATGCATACTTTTTCATAGTAAATTTCTCATAGAAATCAGTGGACGGATAACAGGTACAAGGGTGGACGATAACTAGATTTAGTGGACGATAACCGGTGAAATCAGCATTTTGAGCTTTTTATTAGGATTAAAAAAAAACTAGTTATCTGACTAAAAAAATACTAGCGTGCAATGAAAATAGACTATACTAGAAGTATATTTTAACAAGTTTTTGTTTAATTTTTTTTATAGAACATATATTTTCACCCTCTCAAACTCAGTAACTCCACTAAATGGACGATAACCGGTAAGAAAACCCTACAATGAAAATTGATCTTGCGTTAGTCATCTATTGTATTGTATTTTTATTCTCACTATATGTTGTATGCTTCAAGCAGCTTCAAGTGACAGAATTTACAATTTATTTTTATAATTATTTTTAGAAAGAGTTTCAACAATCCTGTAGGTATTTGTTTTGGTTTCAATGATTATATTGTGTATTGTGGAAGATACAAGGCCCATAAATATGAAAATTACGTTTTGTATTGAAAAATTGAAATTCATCAATCTTGTTTTCCGAATGTCCACGAGGTTAGTTTGGAAGATCAGAATTATCAGAACTTAAAAAAGTAAAATAATATAAATTGAATTTTGAAAACCTTGTCAAAATTGCAGATATTCTAGTCAAAAGTGGCCTGTTGGCCAAAAGCATTTCATAGGTAAAGACCTTGTAAAGATCTAATACATAAAGTGGTACCAATGCGCATCGTCTGGGGATACGGATTTTTGATTTTTGACTGACTTAATAAATTTTTATTTCATAAAAGAAATACCTTATTAATTTGTAGATATTGCCTCATAAGTATTAACACTGTAACCATTCTACGTGAAAAGTATTGGAAAGTAAATAATTGTGTTTGATCGGCACTGAAGGAAGCCCTATGAATAAAAACTGTCTACGTTGATATTATTAAATAATATGGTAGTTGAAGTAGCGATATATTTTTTACACATTCTTACAACAAAATAAAATACAAAGACTTAATTTTCTCTTCTATTTTAGAACTTAAATGAACCTATTCTTTTCATCATGTAATTCTTTGTCGTTCGTTTTATAAAATAGCCAATCGGAGACCCAAGTTAAATTGGGTACACTGACGTTAAATATAACACTAGTGGATTTAAACTATAAATAACTAAAATTAATAATAATTGTTTGTTGATTTCAGTTTGGTGTCCCTCCAGTCATTGGAGCTGAGAGAAAACTTGCTCAAGTCCCTGCCGGAATCGCTGAAAAATCTCGTCAAGCTAGAGAGACTGGACCTGGGAGACAACGAGATAGAAGAATTGGTAATTCCTTATTCTTGTTACCAAAAAACGTTAATATAGATAGTTAATATATTAGGCCAGCTAGCCTTTTTTAACGGGATGGAAATGTTACCCACTGAAACCCCGTCGGTGGCCGCTCATATATTCGGAAGGCTCCGAGATCTCCTGAACGCATCGGCGTCTTCCGTGCGCGACGCTCAGTGAGCTCATCCTTGTGCCTCGCTTCGAAGCACGGCAGCTTTGGCCACAGCAAGCTGCCGCCTTCTCAGGGTCCTTCACAAATGGGCCACGTGGCCCTACCCCACGGCATGAGATAGCTTTACGTTAAGGATCTGTCTTGTAAATCGATGAACGCCGGCTGCACGCACGAAAAGTATGACTCATTGTCACGCTCCACCTGAGCCGAGCGTGCAAGCGAGAGCGCGGAATAAGCGATAGAGAGGAACGATCGACCTATATATGTGTTCTATAATGTTTTCTTATGACGTTATCACGTAAAATTATCGTCCGTAAACCGACTTTACAGACAGACAACTAAATTTTTTTTAATGCCGGAAAATCAAATCAAAAATCTAACTCCACGCGGACGTAGTCGCGGGCATCGGCTAGTTATGAATAATGACTTAAAACCAGATATTATTATACCTGCTCGTTTCTGTTAAAAATATAATGGAACTTTATAATGGAAAATTACTTGCCTTCACACATAAATTGAATGTGATGCATAAATTTAAGCAGGTAATATTTTGTTTTGCCTGTATGCATGGTAAACGCAAGATCTTTGGTAGGTATTGATGGTTGCCATTCATCGTTTTCAATACAAGGTACTGCTTTTAAATGCGTTCAATAAGAAGTTTAAGAATATCATAATATTATGTTTGTTGCCATCACTTTTGTTTGATGTCGAAGAATTACTCACTTGTATGTCAAATTACTCACTTGTATTTTTTTCTTTTACAGCCCGGGTTTATCGGTGAGCTGCCAGCTTTACAAGAGCTGTGGTTAGACCACAACAAATTGCAGTATTTGCCATCCGAAATTGGGAACTTGAAGGCTTTAATATGCTTAGACGTCAGTGAAAACAAACTAGAGAAAATTCCAGAAGAAATAGGCGGCCTGTGCTCGCTAACCGATCTCCACCTCTCACAGAACATGCTAGAAACAGTGCCTAACGGTATTGGAGAACTTTCCAAATTAGCTATATTGAAACTGGACCAAAATAGGTTACACACGTTAAATGAAAATATAGGAAGGTTGGTAAAGTGTTGTGAATTGCTTTCAAGAATAAATAAATCAAGAATTGTAGCATTAAGCTGTTTCCACAGTTGTATCATTTTGATGTATTAGTTTCCGATTTGTGCCATGATCTTAATTTCAAAAGTTACCGTCTAGAAGGCGATAGGCAATCCATTGATATAGTTATTAAGATAAACGGAGATACAATATAGCCTTTAGACTTTCCCGTAAGTTTCCATATAAACGAAGTTAAGAAACTGCATGTCGGATTGATATTAAACTTCAAATATAATGGGGTGAGATATATCGAGGTTTGAAATTGGTTTTTGTTGTGAAAAATAAAACAGAAAAAATCAAGTGGGAAAAGAGTTAGTACAAACTTCAATTCTTTTTACTCCTTGGTATTGTTTTTTCTGTTTTGTTTTATTTTATTTAAAAAAAAAAACCAGTATTAAACCTCGGTATGTCTTTTCCTATTATAATATTTGCAAAGTTTGAAATCAACCGGACATAAGTTTCTAGATCAAAACAAAACTTTGTTTCCAAAGAAACCCAATTTTAACGAAGCTCGCGGGAGATAATTTTTTTAATAGTAAAAGGTTTTTAAAATGTACAGTATGAATTAACTAAATGATTTGTAAACAATTTTATTATTTTTCAGCTGTATAAGTCTCCAAGAGCTTATCTTAACGGAGAATTTTTTAACGGAACTACCTAAATCAATAGGAAATCTGCAAGAGTTGACCGTATTGAATGTAGATAGGAATTCCTTAGGTGATATACCGCTAGAAATAGGCAATATGACGTTACTGGGCGTTTTGAGCTTGCGGGACAACAAATTAACCAAATTGCCCAATGAACTTGGAAATTGCAAGTCTCTACATGTTTTAGATGTTAGCGGAAACAGGTAAATATCTGTGCAAATATTTTCATATATATTTCTTACCTATGCATAAGAATGGAACACACTGACATTCTGTATATTTAGTTTGGATTTTTCGTTTTATGAAAACTAAATAACATAAAATAATTTTACAACGGGAAAGGATTCTTTAATATAAATATCATATTATATTATGCAGTTATCTTAAATCATTGTAGAAATCATAAACTATACTTTTTAATTTTAATAATTTAGTTCAATTATTTTTTGATCAGAAAAAAAAGACGAAACCGACGCGCGAAGTTCGTCCAACTTGAACATAATATGTGTACAAACAAAAATTATTTTTATACTTTGTAGTGGTGTTTGAAAACGGTTTTTTGAAAAGAATTTTATATTCAATCTCATTAAAGTCCATAGATTTTTTTATTATTATTGTAAAACAAATAAGATATGTTAAGGGTGATCGCATATTACGAGACGTACTGATAGAACCGCAGTCCGCACTGAAAGACGAATGCACGAGTTGGCGGAGTTGACCATATTGGGGGCGCCGCGCGCCGATAGGATGGGCATGACGTCAGCAGAAGTGCGCCTTTTAAGGCTTTCCGGGCTGTTGCGGCTCTTCATGTAGTGGGCGATCACTTTGTAAAGCTTTTCTTTAATGTATTATGTATATACGTATTTTATTTCTTTCACAGGTTAAATTATTTACCATACACATTAGTGAATTTAGAATTAAAAGCAGTATGGTTATCGGAAAATCAGGCGCAACCGTTGCTTACCTTCCAAACAGACAGGGACGAGACCACGGGAGAGAATGTTCTCACTTGCTTCTTACTGCCGCAGCTGAGTTATACACAACAACCAGGTATGAACATACATAGTATATTATCACAAAAGTGTCTATGGAAGTCTATAAAAGAGGTTTCTTTTGCTTTTGGTGCAACACAATAGTATAATGATGTTCAAGGTTTATAATTTGTCAAAACAATGAGACGAATCTGTAACACCATCACTATGCTAAAGAGACTTTGCTTTTTTAGTGAATATTTTTAGCTTTCACTGTTTACGAGTTTCAAGAACAGAATATTCGTGTATACTGAAATTAATTTTGTTATCAAAAGTAAATAAATGCCTCACCATCATCATGTGCCGTCAGCGAAGTGCAATTTGCAGATATGCGAAAGCCTTTCTGTCCAAAGTAGCTTTTAATTTTGAGTTGCGTAGGTTTATCCCCCTCTCTTAAATCGTGAACCACTTGCGGTGTTGGCGACCTGGAGATATCTTCCTGCAATCCTCCCTTCACGAAACGAAAATTGGACCACCTTTAATGCTATTAATTAAACTCATTATTGTGAGTAAAACCTAAACAGAAAATTCTGTTTATGGTGCCGAAATTGAATTGCCTCATAAGGGTCATTCCATAATCAAATCATACCTTTTCAGTCAGTTCGGCAAATGCACGAAACCTCGAATTATTATGGCCCGCAAGTTTGAGTCACGATAGTTAAAATTGCTGCTTAAATTCAATTTTGAGGCAATCCACAAGCTTCAAAATTGAATCTTTAATTAAAAAACCGGTCAAGTGCGTGGCGGGCCACGCGCAGTGTAGGGTTCCGTAGTCACAATCCTCGAAAAACAGATATAACTCCTTAACCTGTGAACCCTACTTAGCCGTGATAGTTTTCCTTTAAAATTGATTATATACCCTACTGCTGTGAATTTTTTCAAGTTCCTATATACTGCCATTTGGCTGATAGAGGGGGGGGACACTTGACTCTAATAAAAATTTGCACTTTAAAACATCATATTTTACAAACGGATCTAGAAATCGAAAAATGATGTTCCCACACCCACAGTATTTTTAAAAGACCTATTCAACGATACCCCACACTATGGGGTAGACGAGAAAAAAAATATTCATCCCCACTTTACATGTAGGGGAGCTACCCTAAAAAAAAATATTTATCAAAATTTTATTTCACCACTTTGTCGGCGTGATTAATATTTATACTCATGCCAAATTACGGATTTCTAGCACTAATAGTCTCTGAGATTAACCGAGGACGGACGGACAGACGGACAGACGGACAGACGGACAGACGGACAGACGGACAGACGGACGGACATGGCGAAACTATAAGGGTTCCTTGTTTACTACGGAACCCTAAAAAGTGATAGTACAAGTCGGTTTATTATATAAGGCTGCACTGAGCGGAAACTGCACTTGAATTGCAGCAAAATCGTTAGACAATCTTTGAGAAAGAAGGACTAGAACTGATGAAAGAAAACAAAAACAATGGATATGATAAAAAAGATAAATCTTTGCTATGGCTTAAAAAGCTTCAAAAAATGTAGTTTTTCAAAATTTATTATGACATGAATGACGGGTAGTGTCCCGCCACTACACTATCAGCGGCTCGTCCTATTTGTTACATACAGTATGTCCTATATATACATATTTTATATACAACTAGCGGACCCGGCAGACGTCGTCCTGCCCGCTATTAGCGCCACCTACCGGGTCCAATTTTTCTACTTATAAACCTTCCTCTTGAATCACTCTATCTATTAAAAAAACCGCATCAAAATCCGTTGCGTAGTTTTAATGATTTAAGCATACATAGGGATATAGGGACAGAGAAAGCGACTTTGTTTTATACTATGTAGTGATATAAAATGTCCTATATGTATACATATTTTATGTACAATATTTAGTCGCGTCCTGCGCTACAATGCAGTTCCGCTTAGTGCGGTTTTACCTTTAAGGTGCTTTGATAGGAAACGTATATTCTGTTCTTTGAATTCTTTAAATGTACTAAGTAGACATTTCTTTGTAATAGTCTCGTCATGAAGTACGTTATCTTTATCAGAAATAATACACGAAAGCGCCATACATAAACAAGCGCAATCTGTATGTGTACGTTGGACCATGACTTTGAACTGTGACTGTCTATATGGTCCTTTGCATTGCTTTTTGTGCTTTTGACTTTAATTACGCAAGGTGTCAGTGACCATTTACATTTTAGGCAACCAGACTGTGCCAGCACCACCACTACAGCCTTTTAACGTCCCACTGCTGGGCACAGGCCTCCTCTCTCATAGGAGAGAGGTATTTAGAGCTTAAACTTAGACTAGACTGTGCAACGTAGAGATATTTTTTTTTGGAAATTTTGAAACTTTTTTTTGCTAAAAACTTCTCTTTTTGTATAATGAATAAGCTCTAATAAACACCTAAGCCTTTTTTGTAACTTATTGATAGAGTATTTCATTACAATATTATGATAACTTCATAATAATCAAAGTCTCTGGCCGATATAAATATGATACGTTCGATGTCTTAAATAATTCAATTGCGTCATTTGGTAACCGTAGTAGATGCAAAACTGACGAAACGTGGAACCAAATCCTATTGATGAAAAATATATGTACCTACCGATCGAAGGTCATTTTTTATTTCATATCTATTACATAGTGTTCCATTTTAATACACTAGCTGTTGCCCGCGACTTTGTTCTTGTGAGAACTTTTTTTCGGCTTGAAAATATTTCCAAATCATCCTCAGAATTACATGCTGTGGTCTGTGCCAAGTTTCAGCTCAGATCAACGATGCGCGGACGCATAAGGATTCAGACATTTTTTTTATTTATTTATTGGATTAGGATGAATAAATGCCTGTTTCACCACCTTCTAATAAGTGTCGGATAGCTATCTACAACTTTTGTCTTTGTCATTTGACATAAAGTAAGAAAGTGACAAAACTTACGTTTAGGCTATCTGACACTTATCGATCCGACACACGAAGGGGGTGAAACAGGCCGTATATTTTGCAAACCAATGTCAATAGTCACTGACCACCTACGTTTGTTTTTGTTTTTGCTGTGTAAATATACTAAAAGTCACTTTTGCCACTTGTCACACATCGAATAGAGTTGGAACATACGTCAGAGGTCGGCAGTGGCACCTGGTTCAGGGAACACAGATTTAATTCACAGTCACAAGAGCTTGATAGGATAAGGGGTAAGTTTAAATAGAAGCTGTTTTCAAAATTTCAAGTTTCAACATGGCCCAAGAAAAAAATAGATCCTTCATCAAAC
Organism: Melanargia galathea; assembly: GCA_920104075.1. Classification (NCBI taxonomy): domain Eukaryota; kingdom Metazoa; phylum Arthropoda; class Insecta; order Lepidoptera; family Nymphalidae; genus Melanargia; species Melanargia galathea. The sequence goes on along the minus strand of OV049869.1, from coordinate 11,474,693 downwards.
AGTTTTAAAATAGTGCATTTACTGTAACGGTCGAAATTGATATAATGGAAAAAAAACGTTTTGTTTTCGACCGTATGTCGAAGTAAATAAGGGTGAGTTCAAGTTATCAGACTGCGCCTCGGCGCCACTCTACTCGGACTTCAACGAAAAATATTGACCTCTGTTTGAGGAGAAGCAATTATATGAGAAGAATTATTATCAAAAATAGTGCAATTCTTGGAGCATGTTAAAACTTAATGGAAAAAAATTATCTCCTATACTTCCAACTTACTATTGAACTTTTTATTATGTTTTAGTAAAGCACAACGCTGCTTCTCCACTTAATTTTAAGTTATGCTTACACATTTTTTCTTCATTCAACATTGTTAAAATACAGAGAAACACATATTTTCATGTGTAAAAAATTCAAGTCCCATGAATTTTTTACTGTTTGGGACTCTGCAAACTGATAACTGTATTTGTCCGTTTTCAACTGCTTTTGTGTTATTGTCTGTGCTGTCAGCGCTAACTGCAATGTTATTTTGTGAAGTCCTTACGAAGCGAACAACGAAAATATAGAATGATTACTGCAAATGAGGATAACATTGCTTTTCAATGCAACTTTTACACATAATATAATATTGAAATCTTTAAAAGCGGAAGCGGATAAATGAGTTTATCTTTACTGTAATAAATGAGAAAAGCTTTATTTTACACTACAGAATAAAAGTACAGATATACAATATATTACAAAAAATCAAGTAAAAGAAACAATATTAGATAGATAGATGATGAAGTTGCCTAAAGTTAGTTACCTGGTTGAGGTCGCTAAAAGGCGGTAAGGTCGCCTTATGTCTTGTCTTGTATGTTTGTTGTTTGTATAATTCTATTTTTTTCCTTTTGTGGTTTACAAATAAAGATAATTCATTCTATATCAATCTAAATGTAAACAAAGCAGAATAATTAATAGACGGTATAGGGCTATTTTATCACTACAAAGCGACTTCCAGACAAACAAAAACATCTAAGAAAACATTTTATCGTTGCCTGTCAAAGTTACATTGAAAACAATAACTTCGCTTTCATGAACAAATTATGACAAAGTTCATTATATTCAACAGAGGCAAATCTGTCGCGTGACAGAGACTCCGACGACGGCTGGGAGGAACGAGAGGCATCTCGGACTATATCCGTCAAGTTCACAGAGGACGTTTCCGAAGCGAAAGAGGTGAGATCGTGCTGTTGTTTCTTGCTTTGCGGACGAAAGTTCCACTTTAGGAACGCTTCCAGGGCATTCTGCTACGACTTTCGAATTTGTTGTCACAGTATCCGTTCAAACACTAGTCACCGATGTAGTAAAGTAGGCAGTTGGTTTAGAAACAACGTCTGTGATGTATTGACCAGGCAAAGAGCTTACTTAGCCCTGAGCTCGATTTTGGTAGCGTTAGAATAATATCAGTATTAATTTATATCAAACAAAATCAGTATTATGTATGTATATAAATATTCTTAGTAAGAATTAAATAATGTTATAAGATTGTTTATCTACTCTCATATCATAAAATTCCGAATATGAAATCAAAATGTGTCATATATTGGACTACTTTATTCACATACATCTATAATATTAAAAAAAAAAATTAAAAAAGTTCATTATAACACTACTTTGTTAGGAAATTATTGCAAAACAATGTTAAAAAATAATTTTTTCTACATTATAGTACAGGCACTGGGTTCTGGTATTTTTGAGCCATGCCGGGTGTTTATTATTATTATTATTATTTAATACTTTATTGTACACCAAAAAAACATAAATTAAACAAAAGAAACATTTTAAAAGAAATAGGTACAATAGTTAGTTTACAATAGTTAGTTAGTTTAATTTTGTTACTTACAATGATTATCCCGCTATCAAAGTTACCCTATTACTACTACTGCGAAAGTGTGGCGGTAGCAAGATGCGGCCAGAGGACAGAGTGTAGTGCTACCATAATTGACCATAGACGCACTGCACGCACCGCACATTCGAAATTGACAATTGAATTTTGGCGCCTATTATTTAAATTTTTAATTTATTATTTATTTACTATTCAGTTTTTGTAACTCAAAATTTTGCAAGTGATATTTGTTGCGCGGAAAAATGTCTAGCAGTGATACTGAAGAGAATTTAACTCCACCAGACATTCTGGAAATAGCATCGGGAATGACAAATAATCTTTTGCCAGCAAAATCAAAGAAAATTTACGATAAATGTTACCAAGATTTTATGAGTTGGAAAATTTTGAAAAAAACCACTTCATTTTCAGAAAATGTAATGCTAGCATATTTCCAAGAATTATCAAATAAATTTAAGTCTTTGTCCTTATGGGCTAAATACTCAATGCTCAAAAGTATATTGAGTATCTACAACCAAATCGATATTATTAAATACACAAGACTGATTGCTGTTTTAAAAAGAAAATCGCAGGGCTTTAAGGGAAAAAATGCAAAAACGTTCTCCCCTGAAGAATTGAGTACATTTATAAATTGCAATATCCAAAACATGAATACTTATTATAATAAATAATTTTGTTAATTTCTTAGTCTTTTCTTTTATACGTAAGATACCTATTGATGAGCTTAGATAAAGTAGTGTATGAAACTCTACATAATTAGTTATTAAAACACTCGTGTAATACTATTAAAAAACTCGCCTGCGGCTCGTTTTTTAAACTAACACTCGTGTTTTAATAACCTCTATTATGCAACCGTTTCATAAACTACTATTTTTTAATTCTGTTAGGAAAAATTAATATTTGTATTATATTTATACAATTTATATATTTGTATTATATTTAAACAATTTATATTTTTATGTTGTAATAAAAGTGCAATTTAACAATAATTATTTATGTTTTATTTTATCGCATGCACTATAAATGTATTCGCTTAGGCACAAAACAAAACGGGCGGCCAAGGTCTGATTTTAGTGTAATGGGACAGAATAAGCTTCATTTTTGCTTTGGATCGTAATTTTCGGCTCTTGAAATATAGTATAACATGTGGTATAGAATTCAGCTGCGATCACTGACCTCTGTGATATTAGTACACTGGCTATGTCATTTAAAATGACGGGTCATTCTCGTGCCGATTCAAAGCGCCTGGCAACTTTTGACATTTCCCAATACAATTTATCACAATTCACAATAGTTCCGTGGACCTTTAATGTCACTTCTGTTTACAATTAGCGCCAAAATGGCTTTATTCCACCACCATTACAGCCCTTTTTTACGTCCCACTGATGGACACAGGCCTCCTCTCTCTTAGAGCTTAAAACCGCCACGCCGCACTATGGAAAATGGTAGAACAACAGCGGCTCATAAATAGTTTTATCGATGTCGCAATGGGCATAATTTTTTAATTTTATTTAAAAGCTTAAGAGTCAAGCTAAACTATGATGTGGAAATTTTGCACTAGTTATGTATAGTTTTTTTTTCCTAAGGTCACAATCTTTTTTCTTTTACCGGCGTCCATGTTATGCCTGTTCACTTCATCACTTTCAAAGCGATATTTAAGTAAAACTTTGTAAGAATATATCTTAAGTATTATACATTTCCAGGAAGCTTATTTTCTGTAGATATTCAATCAACTAAAATTTTTATACTTTTGTGTTAACGTTAATGTTAAAATAATTGTTAAATAAAATAGGGTGAAAAAAAAGTATTTTTTAAGTTCATTGAGACTTTTAGCAGTTACCCACGTCTCCCCACGCTTTACATTTGATGTTAATTTATAGCCTAGTTATTCATAAGAAACATTTATTAAAATTAGCTGCGCATATTTGCGCCTTTTGAAGCTAGCGGTGAAAATATGAGAGAAGTCAGAAAACGGGAAACCATTATTAGTCTAGTCAACAAGTTCTTTTCAGACCAACTTTTTTCAGGAGTCTTGGAAAAATATGAATTAGGTGTCGTTTGATTCGGAATAGCATGTACCTAGTTGATTTAAAACGGAAATCAAGTTTCGTTTATAAAAATTGCTAAAGTTGTAAACAATTAACTTAAAAAAGGAGGGTTTAGTTTTTTGCAAATATCTCAAAACTAATTGAGATTATTCCAATCTTGAAAAAGATTCAAAAAGAAGAAGAAATTTACTAAAAAAAAAATTACTTCCGGAACTATAAGACCAATATTTATAATGTTCCCAGAGGAATGAAAATACGTCTAAAAACGGGTGCGCGAGCCACGCCTACTTTGGATACTTTATCAATAACAATTATTTAAACATATGTACTAAATATAAAATTTAAGAAATGAAAAAAAAATCAGGGGCTTACTGAATAGCTAAATAAACAATAATCTGTGGGAATTTTTTTTATCGCAATTTTTCAATTAGTTATGCAATAGTTTAATTAATATATTTTTGCTGCTTGAAAATGAACATTGCAAGTGTGTTAATTGCTAAACTATAAACTTGAGATTTTTTTCCTTTCTTGGAGCTATTTTTGAAAAGCTTCAAAATAGATCTCCGTTGGAAAAATTAAAAAAAAATCATTTTTCAATTTTTTACTAAAAATTTTAGTAGTTGCATAATTAAAAGCTTAAATTAATCATCGACAAAAAAAACGATTATTCAAAAACTGCTGGACCGATTTGGCAAATTTTTCTTTTGTTTTAAAGAACATACTTCACAAGTGGTTCCATGATCATCAGGTTAGGATCTGATGATGGTATCTTAGAGAAATCGAGGGAACTCTTCAAATTTTATGGTATATTGAAATTGTTTTTTTTTTTTTTTAATATAGCTTGTAATTTTGGAATTAGGAATAAAATAATCAGGCTTGGTAAACATTATAAATAGAAATTATAAAAAAAATATATATAATAAAGGTCATTTTTGGCACTCTGAATTTTATTTTAATTTTTTAATATTTTTTATTAAAATCAAGTATATTATAAATACATCACATTTGAAGCCTTATATACTACTCTATATTTGTGCAAAATTTCACAGCAAAATCTTTAGTAATAAAAAAGTTATCGATTTTTGATCCGAAACACACCTTTATTTTCCATAGTGCGCCGCCGCGCTGCCCCAATGCGAGTTGGCCGGTAGCTATAATTCATTTTGACGTAGCATAAAGCTATCGGGCGTACTAGTATTATAGAGGTCAGGGACTGCATAGAATATCAATAAAACCACACTTGCCTTGTAATAGAAAACATGCTAAAAATATGCTCTAGGAACAAATAGGTATATTATAGTATTTCATTGCTCATATATTATAGAAACTCTTGCGGTTTTCTAAATATATGGTGATCCCTAGTTATGTTTTGTACCTAAGAGCTGTAAATATTGTCAATTGTCATTAAATTTTATTATTAAATCCGAACTCAATAAAGTTATGTCAACTAATAAGCGATGCGAAGTCGAAATCTATTTACTGTTTTTTTTTTATCTCAAGGATAGTAATAATTTATAGGATATTTATATTATTTATGGTGATATTTTCATGCTGCATATCTGGTAGTAATGTCTACCGTTATCTGACTGTGACATATTTTATGCTATCTTCACATTAAACCTAGATAAAAAGCAGTGATCTCACTCTGCTATCACAGATAATACATTATCTATGGGACTGCTGTAATGTTATATGCTTAAATAATGGGTTCATTATGTATGCACATTGCACATTGTATAAACAGAAGGCTCATTGTTTATTCTTAACTGGGTAGTTTACCTTTTTTTGAAATTGAATGGGAAGCTTTTCGAAAAAAAAAAATAAGTTGAATAATTTGGATGCGACTAGTTTACGATGTAATTATTATGTATAAAAGCGATATTAAATAACGCAAATAATAAATATTTTATTCTGTAATGTTTTCTACGAAATATTTTTTTTGTTCTGAATATGAACAGAATCCATTAAAATTTATTAAATTCTGAAAAATTTTACATATTCATAACTAGCTGACCCCCGCGACTTCGTTCGCGTGTTTATAGGTTTTATATAGGATCGGATTGGATCCCACAATTATTTTATGTACCTAAACTAAATGTAGCCTGTTACTCCTTATAACATTGAAAGTTCCATTACAATCGATCCAGCCGTTTCGGAGATTAGCTGGAACAAATAGACAGAACGACAAACATAAATTTAAACGCGCACTAGTTTAAAATAAGCCGTACGTTCAAAGATCCGGGTGCCAAGTTATTTGAACCCAATAAATGCCTGTCATTTCTGAACTAAAAAACCTATGACCTTGAAATATTTACGGGACAATACTTAAAGTACTACCTTTCTAACAAAAAAAGAATGAGTTAAATCGAACAACGCGTTAATGAATTACAGCTAAATACACGTTTTAACTTTCTTCCCCTCTCCCAAGGGAACCGTGCTGAATTTCGGGATAAAAAGTATCCTATGTCCTACCTATGTATAAACTCAAATCGTACTAAGTTTCATTCGAATCCATTCAGTAGTTTCGGCGTGATGCGCGGCCAAGATACAGACAGACAGACAGACAGACAGAAAGACAGACAGACAAAAATGAAAAAAATTGCAGTTTTGGCTTCAGTATCGATTATAGAGTGCCATCCAATAAAAATTTTCAAAATATCTTCAATGTACAGAATTGGATCTGTTACAGTTTTATTATATTATAGATATGGATATTTAGATATCTAGTTAACTGTATTTAGATATACTTTTGTATGATTAGGATAGGGTAATAAAAGTCATCAAGACAAAAGTTTATAATTCAATTTTTAAAAGCCAGTTGGATGATCTCATTCATAAAAATCCAACGCTCGCATGTCCTTACGCCCACGCGGCCTCGCTTCTGTAACAGAAAATTGCACTAGTTAAGGAACAATATAGTTACGTTAGAATGTGGTCTCGAATGTGATGCACATTGCTGTCATATCACTTTATGTATTATACAAAGATTTGTATATTTGTAATTCTTTTAGCTGAAAAAATATTATCGGCTTTAAGAACTTATACCCACATTTTCCATGCGTAGTAAGTGTAAAATGCACCATCGGATTTTTCAAGTCATTATTCATTAGATAACGCGTATAATAAACTAGAAGGAATATCTTGTCTGTCAATGTTGAATATGTGAAAAGAATAGCGTGGATTGCATTGGCCTGTATGCGAAAACACATAGGAAATATTTGTATTCAAGGTTGCAACGATTCAGGAGGAATGTGAGGATTCGGAGACACCGTCCGATTCCTTCTTCGGCGCACAAACAATGCTAGGACTGCGCAGGCCGTTAGACGTAGTGCGCAAGCTAGTTACCACGCAGCGGAGGGCGTCCCTGCAGAGGCTCTCCTCCTCTAGTACTAACCTCGCTGAGGTACACGGCTATGCGAATGGAGTGCAATCACAAACGAGTACTCTATATACAGGGCACAAGGGGACCGCTATCGAAAACTTAGCGCTATTATTATACTACCTAAACAAAATCCAATACCAATGACCATATTTTGTCTTGTAGAAGTACTTATACTTGTAGTATTCAGTACTTTTCAAACCGGCAATGTATAGCATGGAAAACACTGCTACAGCTTTAGCGTCAGCTGATTGCATTACATTGCGAACTTTTAAAAAATACAGATAATATTTTTTTTGCGTTTTTTGTGTTATCTTGTCATTAATCATCACTACTACTACTACTTGTCTTCGTTTCCGATAGCGTTCCCCTTATACCCTGTATACATCTGTAAAAAAACGATTCATACTGTGTTGAGTATGATTAGGTATGAAAACAACAATTCTGATTTGTATTCGGGGATCAAAAACAAAAAATATATTGCAGAAATCATCTCTGATAGTTTCTCGATATCTGGACAAACCCCAACAAATATATTTGATAAACGTTCGATATCTTTTATGGACCGTTTTTGGTCCATAGAAATATTTCATTAAATTTTATTAACGTTTGGTATTTAAATAAGAATGACGTGACTTTAAAAAAACATACGCGCCGAATTGAGAACCTCCTCCTTTTTGGAAGTCGGTTAAAAAAGAAGTAACGGTGAATGCACTCCAGTTACGCACCATCTGCTGCCTCCACTTAAGCCTCTTGGTCCTTTGTTTTCATAGGTTTTAGTTGTTCTGACGCTTCGAGTAGTGAGCCATGTACTTAGATAAAAACATATTATTTATAGAACATTAGCGTTAGTATCTCATTTGTTTCACGAGCTGTAAATATTACTTTTCATCTTAATAAACACGTGTACTTAGTTTATCCACACAATACGGATCAATTTATTGGAACGTCATCATCATTTGTTATAAGTTCGCACTATTTAATTCACCTGTCGCATGCTCTGAAAAAATAATTTTTATTTATGCTATATGAATGAGATTCTATAAACGATACACTGCATTACCGCTTGCGCTGCTCCGGCACTTACATCAAATAAACCGTCGTATTGCGTCAGTTTTAAGTCTACTTCTGTACATCACATGCCACTATTTGCACTGCACTTACGATGGATTCGGCCTGGATTTCGAGAGGCACGTCGTTTTGCCTCCGAGGTGAAGTTGAATGTGATATCATATCCTGTGATTCACGTCACCATGTGAATAATAGTCTTATTAACATCATGCGTTTAATAGGTTAAATGGCTATTATAATTTTTGGTAGTTTTATTAGGGTTCAACAGAGAGATGGATGAGTGTAATTTCACCACATTGATGTAGTGACGTGATTTCTTTCAAATTTTCACGGTAGAAACGTTGTTATACTTTAGAGTTAATATGAACAAAAACAAGCTTTAATTGAAATAAAATTCTGCTACAATGTGTTTTGGAATTATACAAATATAATAGCTTGTTGTTAAATTAGATTTTGCTATTATCATTCCTATAGACAAAGGGATTTTTATTTAAATAACATATTGTGAGTCGTCTAGAACATATTGTGAGTCGTCTAGCACAATATTTGTTAGGCTATAATAATTATTCTACTACCTGACAGAACCCCATTCTCATTTAATGATTCGATTCTTACACACTCTACAGTCTTTGTCTTAGACAACTATGAAGCTTTACTTGTTAGTATGTATTACCTTTGCTCAGTGCCGGAGGAATAAGCAATATTCCTACCATAAATTACGCTTAAAAAATTATCACCAAGTATCGAATGATGTTATACATGTTTTGTTTTGTTTTCATTCAGCTATATTTAAAAATAATACATTCCATATAAGCATGCGCATGTGTTTTTCTAATACGTCATAGACATACTTTTTTTGGTCTCTAATTATTTCTCATAGAAGTTTAATGAGGTTATGGTTGCGTGGAATCTGAATGAGTGTTTGTTTTTCAGACACCGTTCGTACGTCAGAACACGCCTCACCCGAAAGACCTGAAGGCCAAAGCCGTTAAGCTGTTCGCGCGGACACCGGAACAACAACAGCAGACGCAGAAACTAATTGAACAACACCATAATCAACAACAACACAATCAACAACAACATAATCAACAACAACATATGCAACAACAACCGCTGCAGAAAATCATCGAAGCGCCAACAACTAACGGAATAATAGCGTCACCGCCGGAGATCGTGCACGTTCCCGACGTCGTGGAAGTAAGTTTCGTGTTCATATTACTGTTGGATCGAGTGAAAATTGAATATTCACGTAAAAACCGTTGGTGAGGTGAATATATTGTTAAACCCTGCTACTTTTTTGTGAATTCAAATGTTTCATTTTGGCATTCAACTGTTCATATTGGTACTCGGAAGGCGCAAACACATTACTAAACTAGCTGAAGACCGCGTGGATTGTAGCTTTTTTAAAATCCCATGGGATCTCTGATTTCTCGGGATAAAAATATCCTGTCTCGCGTCTCCGGGATGCGAGCTATCTCGGTGTTGAATTTGAATGAAAATGTACGTATCCTATACTATGTTGTCTTCGATGACTCCGATCGCCTTCTGTCGCGTCATAATACAGACGAATGTGTTTATGCGGATTCACATATTCCTAGTCTTATTACAAGTATGCAGGTTTCCTCAAACAATCCTTTGAACTCTAATGCCACGAAATTCTTTATCAGCGTGTACAGACACCATCGATAGCCGAAGTGACGAAGGATGAAGACAGCGACAGTCAAGTAATACCGGACAAGGATTCGTCTGAGGCGGAAAATGAAGACGAAGATTCCGACGAATTAGAGGTACGTATTACTACCTACCTACTACCGGTATTACTTAATCTTAGTAAAATTCAAAAAGTTAGCTGGACCAAGCCAAGGACTGTAGAGTTTTGTTGTTGATGAAAATTGAAAAAAATACATTAAAGTAAATGTAAAAATATCATTTTTTTTTTGGTACTAATTTGGTTGTACACAAATCCTAAATCCTCATCTATGACATTAATGTAATACTCAGGACCAGTTGAACGTCAGGTGGTTCAAGTAAAGTTACAGTTAAAATTTAACTTGCCCAGCAAAAAACAAGCAAATTAGATTGCATAAATCAGTATTTGTACTTCGTGGTTATTAAGGTTAGAGATTAAATTTTGGTAAAAATTAAAAAAAAAAACACTGATATTCCACCCTGATGACCCACTTTAAATTGACGAATTAAGTTTAGACCGACTTGCCAGCGACTTCGTGTGCGTTGAATTTCTGTTTTCTCATGTGACTAAGATGATATTATGATTTGTTCCGCATTGAACAATAGTCTACTTCATTTCTCACAAAGTCCTCAAATTGCCTGGAAAGTCTTATCAAAAAAGGTTCAGGATTTCGAAAATTATGCCCGATAACGGAAAGCCGTTATCGGGCACAAAAGGCGAGTGTCTAAAACCGTTGATTGAATGAACCGTATTTCCGTACACGTGCAAAACAATTAATTTATTTACCGAAGTTCCTAAAGTTCGTAAAGTGAAGTTGTGTGTACAAGCGAATTAGCACTAATACCGGGATTAATTTATTACTAACAAACGGCAAACGTAATGTGGGTGTTATATTTAACTAGCAAATAGTTGTACTTCATAATTTACAGTTACATGTCAGTAACCAGGTAAAGATACTCAAGTAAACGGTTTCCTGTTTTTGCAATAAATGAAAACATACAAGCTACTTTCACGCAAACCATTCAAATTCTTGATATTATTAGTTACTCAATATACTTAGTTACTTACAATATTTTTTTTTTTTTTGATTTCTCGAGGATTTCTCTTTTTACAGTAGTATGAATTAGTGTAGAATTATTATTGTATAAAAAATTGGTTAATACTTAATTGATGTATTTATAACCAGTGTAGTAGTACTAACTGACTAACTATCGCCCACTTGTTTTAAATAGATGCTTATGTTTCGACTTCAATTAGAAGAATTACCAATATGTATACATAGTTTTAATTAAAAAGGCTTTAAAATAACTCACAGGCGTTCACGGAGAGGAAAAATAATCTTGCATTTTGTATTTGCTCGTTAACTTCAAGTGAATTAAACGAGCGGACACAAAATCCCAGTTAGTGACCGGGATGAGTTGATTAGACAAAATTTTGCATTGATATTAAAATGTGTGGGCAATGGATGCTAAATTGGTATAATAATAATAACTTGCACTGAATTGACGAAACTTAGACTATCTGTTGACCAAGAACGAAGTTATCGAAGAATCTGTGTGACACCCATGATCAGGAACGCATCTTGCATCATAGCTTTTTTTCACCAGAGCTAAAATAAAGCTATGAAAAAAAAAACTTTATTGCATAACCAATGACAGTTAAGACTAAGAGGCTGGAGCCTTCTTTTAAGTGACTAATACATCTGTGTTAGAAAACTATGGGAGACAGAGTATTTGAGTTAGTAAATGAAGGGCCTGTTTCACCATCTTCTGACAACTTTGTCTTTGTCAGTTGACATAAAGCAAGAAAGGGACAAAACTTACATTTAGGCTATCCGACACTTATCAGAAGGTGGTGAAACAGGCCTTAAGTATATTAAATTAAACGATGAAAATATATAATGAAATTATCCTATTCTTGGGTTTCACACAAATCCTTTTAAAGTATTGCCATCCTTTTCACGAGGTTTCGTGCGGAAAGGGACGGCATGTCACAAATAAGTGGGTAATATCGGGTGGTAAAGCTTATGGGTGTTTTGGTGGCGGTAGCGGGAGGACGGGCGGCGCGTGGCGTGGGCGGGGGTGCGCGAGCGCGGCGGCGCGCGCCCCGGCGGCGGCCGCCTGCACCGCCGCGACACCCCGCACCACCTCAAGAACAAACGCATCAACCAGATCGATGCCACGAGCGCAAGAAATCTCATTGCGCAGGTGCTCATGATGCTTTGCTTGCTCCAATATCATATCATCACTACATAGTATAAAACAAAGTCGCTTTTTCTGTCCCTATATCCCTATGTATGCTTAAATCTTTAAAACTACGCAACGGATTTTGTTGCGGTTTTTTTAATAGATAGAGTGATTCAAGAGGAAGGTTTATAAGTAGAAAAATTGGACCCGGTAGGTGGCGCTAATAGCGGGCAGGACGTCGCGACGTCTGCCGGGTCCGCTAGTTATTAATAAAAGTGCTCTGGGTGTGACCCTCGAGGTCAACTAACTTCCCAGTGGGGAATGGGCTAGACGAATTTTGCTGAAAATCTAATCAGTTTCGAGTTACGTAATTATGCTTCGAATGAACTGTATCATAACCATAAGTCAATATAATGTTCGAGATTTCGAGACGAAAAATAATTCCGAACGCAAATACGTACATACACACACGTACGTCCGCTTATAGCATTCGTCTCTAGAAGGACTAAAACGTGGAGATTTTATGTCAAAATTTGGGATTCACAAAATCGGCTCCATTACAAAACTTCCCACTGGGAAATTAAGAATGGCGCGGCGTGCCGTTGGAAAAACTGGATGGTGATTGGTGCTTGATATAAACTTTGGCTTTTATATGGTTTCTCTAAATCTTAAACCCACCACGGGCCACTCCTGGTTTGCCTTACAATACTCTGTTAAACTTTATTACTTACTACTATGTTAATTCTCAGTTTTTATCAAGCACTTGCATCTGTTCGTACTTGTATACGCTGCGTTGGGACGAGCCGATTGCTTTATATTTTAACAAAATATTTTGTATATTTTATTTGCCTTGCTTGTCATTGTCCACCGCATTAATTAATTACAAATAACCTTGCCAATAACTAACTTCAATTAATCAAGAATGACAGGGCTGAGTTGCAAACAAATCATTAGAGCAGAGTTTTTCAGTTTTACAGCTGTCAAGTCCTCAATATGTTTGTTATTTTTTGACAATTACCTATATATTTTTCTTTTATTAATATTTATTTATTTCAATCACAATTGATTAGTACGATATCTAGATATCGTAGAAAGTAGGGATATCCACCTTAGAATGCCCCGTATCGATCGTTGAAACCACTTCAGTTTAGCGATTCTAGCGATACTCCAGGAAATATTATGGTAACACTAATAATATTTTCCTTGGCCAAATGAGAATATTTATACATCTTGTATACCCGAATTACTAATTCCGTGGAATTCTGACAGCTGTCATTGTCATTTACAGATGAGTTATTTGTATGGAGAACAGGGTTAACATCTACGAAGTACGATTTTACCCAAACTACTTTAATTACCTGTCATCATAAAAAGCCATATGCCGCGTAATAATATTTCTCGTTTCGCCTTAAAATAGAAAACACCAAGAGTGGAAACTAGAAAGTGCAGACTAACAGCAATAGAAAACAAAAGAAGCACATTGAAAAAATTTATTCAAAAATGGATGTTGAATGACATTATCACCTTGAAATGTCTGTCAGGCATTTGTCATATCTACATGCGGCAGTTGATTTGTATTTGCATAAGTTTTGAATTTTTTATCTTTGTTGTGGGAATTGTTTTATCTCTTGCAACATTACTAAACGTCAGAATTCCACGGAATTAGTAATTCGGGTATAATTATTTATTTCTTTTTGAAGTGTTAACATAAACAACAACAACTTTCTAAAAGAAGTTTTTGAATATCTGCGTTCATAATCTCTGTCGAAATTAATCCAAATTGAATTAACTGACGTGGAGACAGTTAAGTGTTGAAAAGTTTTGCATTTTTAGGTATTTAAAATAAAACCATTTCTTAATCGGATATCACCGTTTCTGGTTAAAGTAAAAGTTGTTGAGCTTTTGATGCAAATGTAGACGTGTATTTTATTTTCACTGTTTTGGTAGCGCAATGTCTTTAATCAAAAAAGATTGTGTAAAAACATAAATACAAAAATACAATGTAGTCCGAACATTTGTTTTAAGACTTGTAAATCCTTGGCTTTTGCATGTTTTGTTTATTTCCGTTTATATTTTAACCATTAATTTTAAAATTAATATTTGATTGTTTGCTGAATGAGTAAATTGCTACGTTGTATTCCGAACAAAAAAAAAACTACTCTAAAGGACTCGATTAACAAGAGAGTAAGAGAGAGTCTCTTACTCTCATTAACAAAAATATTCATGATATAATTTTCAAAAACAAATTGAATAAGATAATCATTTCTCGTGGTACAATAGACACAACATATTAAAATAACTTTCGCTCGTGTTCCCATTACATTATTATGATCGTAAACCGCATGGACTTCTATGTGATCTGTGGGAAAAGTTTTTGTGTTTAATTTTTTTGTTTTTATATTTTCTGAAGCGGTATATTTTGTTTTTATACCATCGAGTATTCTTTCACAAAAATGTCCAATAAACACAAGCTGTCTTCAGGCATCAAGTGTTCAATCGAGCGTATCGATTGATTGACGACTGAATAGAAATCATTTAAATATACGAAAAACGACAACTTGGTATTATAAATACCGCGAATTCCTAGCTTGGAAAACACAACAACTTTTTATGTTCCGTTCTTATAACTCAAAAAATAATTACATTGTCAAGGTACCGCTCGCGAAGTAGAGACTAGAGAGATGGCTATCATGCATTCATCTCAACGCTCCGTATTTTAACTTGAGTAATTATTATGTACATTTATGTCGCGCTAGAGAGTGAAACATAAAGCCGGTATGCTAGATAATTGCGTTGAATCTCTTATTCCTATTGGAAATGGGGAGACAATAGGCTCGTGAGATCTTCTCGTTTATTACCACAGTATCAATAGCGCTATTTACATTTCAAGTTCGAACATTATTCGAGACGTTACTCTTACAGCAAACTGAAGCCCGATTGCTCTGTAATGCTAATTTTTTTTTTTACAAAATTCGAGTCTGTATTACAAAAATTGTGTTCAAGCACAAAATAAATAAATCTGAGCACTATTTACATTTCAAGTTCGAACATTAATAGTCGAGACGTTACACTTACGGCAAACTGAAGCTCGTTTACTCCGTATTACAAATAAAAAAAAATATATATAATTTTACAAAATTAGAGTTGGTGTTACAAAAAGCGTGTTCAGTAATAAATCTGGCGAGGAATAGCTTTGTCTCTGTTGGCACGACTCAACCGTGGGTAATTGTTGGAATACCGCGGCAGTTCCGGGCTGGTGCGCGCGGGCCCTCGACCACAACGCTCTCAGTAGACCCTCCGAGAGGTTCGCAGACATGACTGTCTCGCACCGCACGCCTCCGAACAATGTTATTGTATTTACTCCGATTAATCGATAAGTGAAGTGAACTTTCTCCAGTGTTAAAGCTAAATCGACAATGTACTGAGATAATATTTTTCACGTTTCCCTCGGTGGTATTTACCGGCACTTAGTAAAATGAGGTGCTTGAAAGCAGCGGGTGGATGGCTCGCCCGGGTGAGATGTGTTAGTAAGATAGAGAGACATTCAAAGCGAGATTTCAATTTAGATTCCGATTGCACTTTATTTGGCTTGCCTTGCTTATGTTTTATGAAATCATTTTCATGTTCCTGTTCGACCGCATCAATCTTATTTACATCCTGGTTGTGTATTATACCTATTTTTTTTTTGGTTGCGTAGTATAGTAAATTTTAGTTGCCTGCTTTTAGTTACCTCGGAAAAAAAATCTATAAACTTGTTCTGTTGCAGGCGATCAAAAAACGAGAACTGCACGAACCGAAAACAGACGACGAAGTAGCGGAAGACATTCCCGATGGTGAGTTGTTGTTCTTTTTTCTAAATCATGTCATTCAACATTCTGAACATTATAGTGGCGCGTATTATTTCCTTTTGCGGATATAGTTTCACGGTCCAGTGGGTCCACTATAACGGAAAGAAATGCTTTCAACTAGTTAACAAACTGTTAGTAAACTGTTGTACTTTATTTTTCGATTACACAAGACTGACTGAAGATCTGAACCTTTAGGGCCTGTTTCACCAACTTCTGTTATGTGTCGGATAGCCTAAACGTACGTTTTGTCACTTTCTTACTTTATGTGAAGTGACAAATACAAAAATTGTGACTAAACTATCCGACACTTATCAGAAGATGGTGAAACAGGCCCTAAGTGAAGTGACAAAGACAAAAATTGTGACTAAACTATTCGACACTTATCAGGAGGTGGTGAGGTGAAACAGGCCCTAAGTGAAGTGACAAAAGACAAAAATTGTGACTAAACTATCCGACACTTATCAGAAGGTGGTGAGGTGAAACAGGCCCTAAGTGAAGTGACAAAGACAAAAATTGTGACTAAACTATCCGACACTTATCAGAAGGTGTTGAGGTGAAACAGGCCCTAAGTGAAGTGACAAAGACAAAAATTGTGACTAAACTATCCGACACTTATCAGAAGGTGGTGAGGTGAAACAGGCCCTAAGTGAAGTGACAAAGACAAAAATTGTGACTAAACTATCCGACACTTATCAGAAGGTGGTGAGGTGAAACAGGGCCTAAGTGAAGTGACAAAGACAAAAATTGTGACTAAACTATCCGACACTTATCAGAAGGTGGTGAGGTGAAACAGGCCCTAAGTGAAGTGACAAAGACAAAAATTGTGACTAAACTATCCGACACTTATCAGAAGATGGTGAAACAGGCCCTAAGTGAAGTGACAAAGACAAAAATTGTGACTAAACTATCCGACACTTATCAGAAGATGGTGAAACAGGCCCTAAGTGAAGTGACAAAGACAAAAATTGTGACTAAACTATCCGACACTTATCAGAAGGTGGTGAGGTGAAACAGGGCCTAAGTGAAGTGACAAAGACAAAAATTGTGACTAAACTATCCGACACTTATCTCAGAAGGTGGTGTAATAGGCTCTAAGTCTGTAGTACTATAAGAGGATTGCGAAGTATGGTGATATAGTGCACGATCTTCCTTAGATAGTAGTTGCGACATTGTTTCACGCGATCGTGACCACATTCGCCCGTAATGATCACGAGCATCGTTCCGGAGTCCGGACCCGTCACTCTACTCGCAGCCAGCGCAAGTTCATCGCACGAAAACTGTCACATTTTTTATGGGAACCTCTAGTCTGTCAAACCCTTGGATGCCAATTTCTACTCCGTGTCGGCTCTTTCTTGTTGTGGCATTTTAGAATTTACAACTTTCGTGACCGACGTTCTTATTCTATATTATATTTTAATCTCTGAATTTTTTTCTACCATTGCATAGTTAAATACCTTGTGGGTAACCATTGAATATGAGACTGAGAATATTTCATTTGAAGTGGCATGCCTTTTAATAGAATACGATCCTTATAAGTAAAATATAAAAGCCGTATAAAATGAAAAAAAAAGAAACATTAAAGTCCAAAATAGATAACCTTGACAATTCGCTCGATGCATCTAAGCCAAGAACATACGCCTACCTCAAAATATTACAAAAAAATTCGCAGCAGATTCCGTCGTACAGTGTGTGTGTCGGTCGTATAATCGGTATCGTGGTGTTATCAGCTTATCTGGCGCACTCGATGTGCCGTTTTGAAACCTGTGTGTGTGCCCAGTGTTTCCACCACCTGTGCCGTGTTTGCGCCTAATTTCAGCATTCAGAACAATTTATTTTTCATACGCTCATACAGCGTGACGCGCGTAAAATTATGCACTAGAAATTCATTATTATCTATGCTCGAATTTAATTCCGAACGTGTTGTGAAGGCGGGCGATCCTGTTTTGTTACATTGTTCTATTCCAGTGTTTAAGAATAAAAGAGTACCGGATTTAAGTACCTTAATAAAAGAGTGCGTTTAAAATGTGGATGTGTTATAAAAATATTAGGATGAAGTGCAATGATAAAAATTACTAAGCATTACTTATCGCAACGAAACTAAGACGACGCGCGACGATTTAATAATAAACTATTATAAAACCGTGAGTCACGACAATACATGATGAGGATAGTCTGTTCGCTCCGTATATTTATCATAACAAAAAATCATCGTTTCCAAAAACACTCCTAACAATATTCTTATTAACACATTACACATTGCTTAATATTGGTCTGTTTGTTGGAAACATATCTTACTTGAGCCGTGACGCGCTGTTTGAAGGTCAAGATTACCTATTGTTGAGTTATTATAATATTATTGTCGTTGCTTGTAAATATATCACGTGACACGCTCGTGATATTTACATATTACCATTTACTATGTAGTTATTATGTCCCTACATGAAAGTCGTGATTTACTCCACTTCACAATTGTTGCTTTACAGTTTACACAACGTATAATTGATTCCAGCGTATACTTTCTCTATCTTCCAGCTACATAACTCCTACTTGAATGTACATTTAACTGCCATGTTTACGTTTAATTCTATAGCGAGCTGGAGCATTGTACAAAAATTAATCGTACCTACTTTCCCACAAATAACGAAGTTTTATTGCTCTGAAACCTATTTTCTCGGCGCAGTTCTCTATCAAATATCTACTCTATTATTGACTATAACGACTTGCATTTAAACCACAGATATAATCGTGTTCGAAAATTAGGTAATAAAATAACGTAAACCAATTATGAGACATTAGCTATCATATCAGTATATTTTCTTCCCTTATTACAGGGAAATATTCAATTACTAAATTGTATAGGTTTAATCTTAACTTTCGATTAAATTATATAGATAGTTAAATTATAAAATCTTTTTCTGGTCAATTTATCAATGAGGACACGTAGTAGATACCTATTCATTTACTCTACCAAACCTGCATTAACACATGTTATTGAACTGACGTTATCTTATCGCTCTTAATAATAACTATTCGCCCGAGGCCAACCGAGAATCTCTTGCTTAGATCGCATTACTGTAACAAGTTTTAAAGTTTTGGTGCTACGAGTACTTACTTTTTCGACAAGTGAAAAGTTTGATACACTTAAAGCCCTGCTCACTCGTGTATCATTTTGTGTTATTAATTATCATTCTCGGTGTCTTGTGTCTTCAAAATGGAAGTTTAAATTAATACAATTGCGTAGTAAATGGCTATATCAACGCTTTGATCATTGAAACAAGTTGGGGGCCGAAAATTATTCCTGCTAGTGACTTGTTCTGTATGACTCGTGCTTTTAATTCAGTGCTTATGTAGTTTCTTTCTAGTAATCCTGTTTGTTTAATTGAAACTTAAGTAAAATTATTCCCACAAGTCATTAAATCTCGCTGTCACATCGAATAAGTATTGAATTGTTTTCGCAAATTAACGTTGCTGGATTTTCTATTGTCAAATTTTATTCGTTCTCATTTGGTTAGACGTCCCACCCGCCAAGCGAATTGACAGAACCTTTGTTTGAGAGCACGTTGATGTTCCGAACAAACTTTTAACCTCAATTAATTCCGACAACGTCGAGCTTGTTCTCATGCTTGTGGTCATTTACTAACGTAACAACAGTCATTAGTCATCTTTCATGCACTTAGATCATTGTAAATCTATCATACTTTCTTTGCCGGGTATGTAACAGTATAATAGAGCATCATAATATAAAGTTAATTATTGTGCATCGATATCCGTTTCTAATTCCGTTTTATATTATTTATTATTATATCTTCGATTTCATCATCTCATCATTAAGATCTGGAGTTTCAAAAGTATTAGCAAAAAGTGAAAGAAAGACAATATGAAAGACAAGAGACTTGAACTAAAGTTAAGTGTACGCGGCGATGGTTCTTTAAGTCGAAACGGTCTACGAGGCAGCACAAGAAGCAACCGCAGTAATTTGAGTAATAGCAGCTCTACTTTGCCAGTGAATGAAATATTCGCCACGGATCGTTTCGCTCCGCCACATAATAGAGCTTTTGATATACTGGACAAATATAGAAGGCAACCCGATCAGTATGGATATCCAGCGCAAAGTCTGCAAGCTTTAGATCAGTACGAACAAGCACAAAGTAACAACAGATACGGCATACGGGAGAGACAGCCATTCTATCAGTATGAGCAACGACAATACAACGGATATGACATACGTGATGGGAACCCTCAACCCGACTCATACATACAATACACACAGCCTCTAAGACAAACCTCGAGTCAGTATCCGCCCCAAGCCGGTTATCAATTAGTGTATATTGACCCAGCGAGTCAGATATATGGTACTCTGCCGCGTACTTCGCAATTGAACCGAGATGGAAATGTGCAAAATCCTATACACTATACACTACCGAGGTTCCCAAAGAGAGTACGCATTTCTGAAAACGATCCTGTTATTCATGATTATGGTACGTTATTAAACTTTTATTTTGCTTCATTTTCGTACATTTGAATAAAAATTTAGTTTAATT
Organism: Melanargia galathea; assembly: GCA_920104075.1. NCBI lineage: Eukaryota > Metazoa > Arthropoda > Insecta > Lepidoptera > Nymphalidae > Melanargia > Melanargia galathea. The sequence goes on along the minus strand of OV049869.1, from coordinate 11,454,056 downwards.
AATATCAGTTAGTTTTACTTTTACGGAACCGCTTGTTATCCTTATTTTTAAAATGAATTTTGTTCTCATGACAATAAAACATCTGTGAACTCAGGTTTCCAACTCCTCGATCCGGATGTTGTCAGGATAATGTGGCCGATTCTGTTGTACACATTCTCTAAACCTAAACTAAAATGACAGGTCTAAATCTATTGCTATCCTTTTCCGCAATGAGCACTGTGAAAGAGATAGGAATAAATTTAGAGCTGTCATTTTAGTTTAGGTTTAGAGATTGTGTACAACAGAATTGGCCACAATGACCACCTAAACCAAGAGAGGTATTAGAGGGGATAGTTCATCAATTTTACTAATAGATTTTTTGACGTGTAGACGCCTATTAAGTTTTGTACGTCTTGACAGTCAAGAGTAGGTACTCGAAATTCGAATCAATGTCATACTTTATTATTTGTTTGTTTATGGTTGTTTAATGTTTAGTGACGTTCTCTAAACATGCTACGGACAATCAAAATCTATCGATCAAATCAAAAATATAAATTAAAATTGTTATAACTAAATGATATTTTATTTATTAGGTATATCAATAAAACAGTATAAAAGCCGTACTATTTTTATTCGTCATCTAAGAATAGATAATCCACTAACCCATTAAAATGTCAATAAAATCGAATCAATAATCGTAATATTACGTTGCTGTAATCATTAGTTCCATTTGTCAAAAAGCTATTAATAAAATTGACAAACTATAGTCGTTGAACTTCGAGTTCAAACTCGATCGTCATAAAAAATCCGACGCTGCTGGCCTGTTTATGAATTGTTTAATTTAAAAGATTTTATGTTAATTTAGGTATTCACTGGTTTTAGGTTTGTAATTGATATTAAACATTTTAAATATTAGAGCGCCCAATAGTTAAATATAAAATTATTCTAATATCAAGCGAGATAGTGAGATCAATACCAGTAGGGATGGTATTGTAAGTATCTGGCATTTAAAGAGAAATTCAACTGAGAAAGCTGTTTTGAATAGAAACTATCGACACCGACCTGCAGTATATTAGTTATATCCTATAAATTTCTACTTTCAGCTGCCGTTGAATAAAGTATCCATTTATGAATATCATCCGAGTTTTATATCACTGCGCATTATGCATATGCATATCATTGTAATAAAATGTATGTCAAAGTCGTGCTTCACGAGCAATTGTTTTTATAGCAAGTGCTATTTGACTGCATACTAAAAAATATTTATTTGTAACTAAATGTTTGAATGTCAATCTTGCTGTACCTAGTTGGCTTTACTTTTTAGTGATTGTTTAACGTCATGCATAATCTGAATTTCTTTATTAATTGATTAACTACTAGCTGAAGGACCGCGACTTTTTATGCGTGGATTTAGGTTTTAAAAATTGCGTGGGAACTTTTTTAACTTTCTATGTTTGTCTATGTCTCAAAATCCTCGACTAAACCCCACGCAAAAAAAATCACTGCGATCCGTAGCTCTTTTGCAGCGAGTCTGAAGGTCAAAACAACAAATCAATAGGCACACTTTCGCATGTATCCTTCTCATTTGAAAATCAAAATTTATTCAAAGCTGAAACCCTTAATACGTGGTGGCACGATCACAGTAATGAATTGAGTTTGTTCACGTAACCTCTTGACCATATTCATGCGTGTGTGGATATTTAGGACGAGAACGCGTCAACCCTCCCGAGAGATTCACAACAATAGCAACGCTCTCCCCGAGTCATTGGTGCGTTCTAGTGAGCCGCACGGGCGTCAGGTGCGAGTCCTCACAGTCCTTTATAAGCCTCCCCATTACGAAGCCACGTACACGATTTCTCTTCACAGTGGATACGATATTTAAATTTTGCGCAACAATGGCCGTTACAAAGTCAGTAGTCCGCGGTATCATGTGCTCGATTATGGAGTTCACCTTCAAAGCAAGTAAGGCCTGTTCTGTGCACGTCTTCCTGAGGTCAAGTTCAGCATTTATTTACGTCTCTGGTAATTTCCTTCCGTTGTCATCCCTACGTTATGTTTGATTTCTATAACCTGTATTTATTTTGTTTTTATCTTGTGTCGTTAAGAATTTAACTCTGAATATAATATTGAAGTAAAAATGTATGTCACTGACCATGGCATTCAAGTGGTCTGGAATATACATAGGAGTGCCGTTATTGAGTACAACCGATTATAATGTTACCGTCACCTAAGTAGACTTATGCATAAAATTTAACATACCTACTGGTTGGTCAGTTGGTGAAGGTCAACGACAAAAATATTTATATTTCGTTCCGCCTAAAATGTTCTACAAAAATGAACAACATATAATAATTCTGAGTCATCGCGTTTTTTAACACGCCTTTTTTCTATATATGTACCTTTAATACAGTAGGTACCGTGACATACTGGTTGACGAACAGACAATGCAGAACCTGAACGAGTGGACCTAGAGATTTGAAAGAAAGAACTATTCCTTGAGTACCTTATAGGTAATACTAATCTATACTAATATAATAAAGCGGAAGAGTTTGTTTGTTTGAACGCGCTAATCTCAGGAACTACTGGACCGATTTCAAAAATTCTTTCACCGTTGGATATGTACGTGATCCTTGAGTGCTATAGGCTATATTATATGTACCCGGGCGAAGCCGGGGTAGACCGCTAGTACCTTATAGATTAAGGAAGGATTTTTTTAATCCATCCCTAAAGAAGTGAAAAGGGATAGCAAAGTTTGCAAATTTATTTATATTTATTTAAATCTAAATCCGCGCGGACAAAGTCGTGGGTATCAGCTAGCGTTAAATAATTTACGACAGATTTAAATTGCTGTTAAACAACTTTAAATTAATAAATAATAATTAACACTAAATCAATCTAAAATTACAAATTTCATAATATTCTTTGTACACGATGGCATTCAAATTGGCAATTTTCGATAATAAACATTATGTAAAATCTAATCAGCGGCAAGCTTACGCAATGGAAAAGATGCAAAGGCGACCTTTCCCGTTCTACAATATTATGTCGTTGGTAGCCTTTATCAGATAGAAAGTACTGGCGCTGTATCCGTATACCCGTATTACTAATTCCGCGGAATTCTGACAGCTGTCATTGTCATTTACAGATGAGTTATTTTTATGGAGAACAGGGTTAACATCTACAAAGTACGATTTTACCTCAAACTACTTTAATTCCCTGTCATCATAAAAAGCCATATGCCACGTAATAATATTAGTCGTTTCACCCTAAAATAGAAAACACCAAGAGTGGAAACTAGAAAGTGCACACTAACAGCAATAGAAAACAAAAGAAGCACATTGAAAAAAAATATTCAAAAATGGATGTCGAATGACATCACCATGAAGTGTCTGTCAGGCATTTGTCTTATCTACATGCGGCAGTTGATTTGTATTTTCATAAGTTTTGAATTTTTCATCTTTGTTGTGGGAATTGTTTTATCTCTGGTAACATTACAGAACGTCAGAATTCCGCGGAATTAGTAATTCGGGTATAGAAGCCGTCCAGTTCGCCTGGATAATAATAATAATAGATGAGCTTTAGAAGTAAAGTACTTTCCATGAAGTTCGTGCACAGATGCCCGATAGAAGAGCAGACGAACACGATCGGCTCCGTTCGAAATAACGCTGAATGTATTCCGTTTTAATTTCAAGTCAGGTACATATTCGCCTTCGGGTATCTACATTGAAAAGGTCATCATACGTAACAAACATTTCGTGAGACTAATGCCGCATCCATATTTCTCTAAACAAAGCTCATATAATAAGCCTTTTAAAGAATCAGTGTAATTCTATGGGAATATAATAGCGGGCTATCGCCAGTCACGAGCGATTAAGCTTTAGACAAAAAATGTTTCTATTGCCCACATTAGAGCCCTGTCAATCATGTGACATGAACGCAAATTGCTAGGTATTACTTTCGAAACGATAAATTCATGTCGTAGAGCGTAATTTGGAAGAAGCACTTATAATGATGTATTTAACGCGTCGTTTGCTGTACTATAATTACGTTTTAGATCAAACTTTTTTGTCAGTAGCTTTGTTTATTATGCTTTTTTTAACACAAAGCATCTTAATATTTTCCGTCTGAAGACTATATTACACTCAATGTATTCGTATGTTCCTAATGGTCCATGATATATCTTCACTGTCGTGTCTGTTTATCTGGAATATTTATCATTCGCGCATCGGAATTTTATCTGTAGGAAATAATCTGAATAGACACATTCACCTTGCCTTTTGTGCATAGCACACCTTTCTCTTCTAATGTATTCCGTCTATCTGAATCAATCTCGCGGTAATAATCCTGGGCCCTAGCTCCAGTTTCTCCCATTCTATTATAATGTCGGTTGGTAACCGCATTAATTCTGAGGTAGAGTTAATCAACTGAAGGTTGTGCGTTGTACGTTGCGGTCAGAATCCACGCTGCGGCCGTAGATCTCGAAAGTGAACCTGTGAAATGAGTTACTGAAGCGCATCCACTATTAGATATTCGATGAATATGATCAATTACATTGAAGGCTGGCTTACCTTAGGTCATTGTACATGAAATTCTAGACAGCTTCTACGTTAGCTAGAAGTCTGATATAAGCATCTGATACGCAAACGAATTCAGTCACTTTAAAGTTTTTATATTAAATTTTTTTTAGATTAAACAAAAACTACCGATTAGTTTTTGTTTAATCTAAATAAATTTAATCCAAAAATGTTATCGTTAACTTTTTTTTTCATTTTAACAAGCTTTAAATCAGTTTCCTCTCTTACTTTCGAAACATCATCCGTATCTAATTCCGCGGTAAAAAGTTGTTTATGTTCGGAATTGACGTTAAGATGTAATAAAAAAGCTTAGTTTACGGTTTTGGCGTCACGTCCACCCACAACGCAGATATTATCCTTTTAAATGCGAAATTCTTCAGAATCTACATCATTACAACCGTTATGTGAACTGCAAACTAAAAGACTACCGTATTCAAGTGATAAAATCTCGAGAAAATGGTGTGTTTTGCAGACGCTGATTGATGTGTCACGAAATGTGTGGAGTACAATGTAATAAGTTTTGACACAATATATTAAGCTGATAGCAGGTGACTTTCGAATCAAAAGGGAATACCTAATGGCTTTAATTTCATTTCACACAAATCTCTGAACTACTAGAATTATACAGTGAAAAGGGTCTAGTTTTATTACTATTATTAGACTTTTGCACAGCTGTGAATTTAGTTCAGCTTAGAGAGTATGCAATTAGCACTATTGTCATACGTTCTCTATCTAGGCTTTCAATAGGAATATCCCCCAGAGATAGACTCCGTTAATATTATGGAAGGAATGGGGTTTTGGAATTTATTATAATACGCGTCGCGTGCCGTATCTAATTGACATCCTTGCATATATTAATTAGAAACCTTTATCTATTATGGGCTTTGATCGGCCAATTAGAATATAAGAGGAAAAGGGGTTAGACAGCTTTTTCTTATTTGCTTATGCTTAACGAATTCCGTTTAAAATTAGAATATTTAAAATAAACTTTAGGCTTCGTTCACACGGCATTGTCCTGCACGTTTTTTTGCAGTATACGTCTTAACGTATAAATAGTGACCATACAACGTACATAGATCCATTCACACGTCGATTGTACTGCAAAAAAACGTGTACCGCTTATACGTTTAAACGCATACTCAACGGACTTGTCAAGCAAATCGAATGAACTTTGACGTATTCGGTTTGCAGTGGCATATGGTATAGCTTTGTCTCCTTCACACGACACGATGTCATACGTTTTTTATCGAATAGCAACCGAAGACATTTTTTCATCATATTTTCTAAGATTTTCGAATAATTTTTCAAATGTGATCGTACACACAGATTCTTGATTAATAGGATGTACCCAAAACCGTCTGTTTTGTCGGCGGCGAAACCGTTGGCGCCTGCGATACCAATATAAAAGTACAACCAAGCAATATCCATCAGTGACGTCTACTCACTGTGACAACTGTGTGGAAACTGCGGCTATTCGTTTTTACACGAATGAAAATTTACCATGTGAACACCCGGTTGACTATACGTTAAAAAAACGATTACAAAAAAACGTGCAGGACAATGCCGTGTGAACGAAGCCTTAGTTGCTATAAGTTGAACTGCTTTTTCTGAATTTTTTAAAGTTTTAAGTTTTAACAAATATTTTAATTCATAGGCAGTGTTAAGTGTTGCAGGTTTGCAAATGGAAAGCTTAAAGCTCCTGTCTCATATAATGAACAGCTGTTAACTGAAAGCAATATCCCGGTAGGCTCGGATCACGGTTTCTAATTTCTATTCTGCCTGCGGAAAATTGCTGGCAACCACTTGTTAGCCGGCGTCGTATCATAATCTCTGACATTAGCTTAATCAGCGTGATTGAATGAGGAGAGGAAACCTTAAGGCATCTCATTCCGCTTACAAAAGGATTTTGGATAATATTTTTTTTTATTCGTATTTTCCTTTCACAAATTTTTACCCCCGACGCCAAAACGACGGGGTGTTATAAGTTTGACGTGTCTGTGTGTGTGTGTATGTGTGTGTGTGTGTGTGTGTGTGTGTGTGTGTGTGTGTGTGTGTGTGTGTGTGTGTGTGTGTGTGTGTGTGTGCGTGCGTGCGTGCGTGCGTGCGTGCGTGCGTGCGTGCGTGCGTGCGTGCGTGCGTGCGTGCGTGCGTGCGTGCGTGCGTGCGTGCGTGCGTGCGTGCGTGCGTGTGCGTGTGCGTGTGTGTGTGTGTCTGTCTGTTCTCCTGTGGCGCTCAAACGGGTTGACCGATTTGAATGCGGTTTTTTTTGGTTGAAAGGTGAATTAGTCGATAGTGTTGTTAGCTATGTTTGAAGAAAATCGGTCCTGGATGGCCGCCGCTACAAAATGGCGGATTACATATTTTTGCACAACTCACTTAATATGGGTATCAAATGAAAGGGCTTGACTAGTAGAATAGCATTATGCAAATCCAAGATGGCCGCCGCCACAAAATGGCGAATGTTGGGGGTTTTTTAAATTTTTAATTTATTCTTGTTACTTCTTATACAACGAATTCTTTTAACTTTAAAGACGGTAAATTAAGTGCTAAATTGTTTATGATGAAAACATGTCACCTTAACTTTACAAGTTAGAGCGGGGCCGCACTGCGAAAATTATTCGCGCGTTTATTCGCGTGGTTTATATTCCGCATTTTAATATGTTTTTCTCGCGAATTTTAAATCGCATGTGCGTGCAGCTTCATACATTCCCATATGTCACAGAATTTTGCGAAAAAATTTGCGCGAATAAATTTCGCAGTGCGGCCTAGGCCTTAAGTTACTTAGTTAACTTCAAAAATATATTTTTAATTACTTACTCAAAAGATTTGATCTAGTCATCCGTGAATATGTAAATCGCTCATCCGTTTTACTTTCGGTTTCCAGATTTTTTTCTGTCATACCTACCGGGCCGCTGTGAAATATTTAACATACATGTTATTAAAACCGAAAAGTGTATCCGTTCACTTGTTCTTGCGACTATAATATGAGATTTTCGGAGATTAGACTTCCTGCAGTCATATCTCATATGTCAATGTCATCCGAAGTGAAACCGGTAGTTATAGAAGATCGTTTTAGTATATGTGCAGATAAATACCAGTAGCACAGAAGCGCCGTCCACCTGCCTCATTCCAAAATAAATTGCCTGTATCCAATTGGAAATAGTTTACTAATAATACAATTTACTATCATTAATCGGTATCAAATAATAACGTTGCTATTGAAATTTTAATTTAAAAACGATAAGTGGATTAACCACGTGGAAAATGAAAGTTGAGTTAACTTATGTGATCAGTCCAGCGTAGATAAAAGCGTAGATGATATAAGGGTAAAAAATAAAAAGGAGCTGGTATGCGCCGGGTTGTGACTTTCTATTTTTAATCTAACGGATAGGTCGTGGGCGCCGATAGGGATGTTAAACCTGAACTTTGAATCTCCTCGCAGAACTTGCTAAAAGGGACCTCCCTAGTCCCTTTCCAATATTAAAAATAAATAATCCAATAGAACTAAGTAAGTTATGGACAGCTATTATAAAAAAGCTGTGATAGCCTAGTGGTTAGGACGACCGACTTCTAATCGGAGGTCATGGGTTCGATCCCGGGCACGCACCTCTAACTTTTCGGAGTTATGTGCGTTTTAAGTATTTAAATATCACTTGCTTTAACGGTGAAGGAAAACATCGTGAGGAAACCTGCTGAGAACTCTCAGTTCTCCATAACGTTCTCAAAGGTGTGTGAAGTCTGCCAATCCGCTTGGCCAGCGTGGTAGACTATGGCCAAAAACCCTTCTCACTCTGAGAGGAGACCCGTGCTCTGTAGTGAGCCGGTAATGGGTTGATCATGATGATGAAGTTATGGACACCCAGTACGTACGAGTACAATAATAGAAAATGAATGGTCTTATTTTGTTTCCAAGTTATCAAGCATAAAAAAATTTTCTTCAGCTTGAGCAGAGGGAATGCAATAACTGTTCCTTAAAGCTGCTTCGCTCGGCGAACTTACTACGTACAAAGCAAGTAACGAACAAAATTCGCAAAGCATAGACCGTAGGCTTACAATAGTATGAGTCTCCTATTGTTATAATTCAAATCTAAACGTAAAACAACAAGGCCACTGGTGTTTACAATCGTTTTTAGTCGGCGAGATGCTTCCTTTCTGCTCTAACGAATATTTGTGTTAATGTTAATTTTGTTTTACAAATTCTGAACTAAGCTAAACTAAATTGATAGCTCTAAACTAGTGCTAAACACAATGTTCCCTGCGGTAGAGGATAAACGTAAAACAACAAGGCCACTGGTGTTTACAATCGTTTTTAGTCGGCGAGATGCTTCCTTTCTGCTCTAACGAATATTTGTGTTAATGTTAATTTTGTTTTACAAATTCTGAACTAAGCTAAACTAAATTGATAGCTCTAAACTAGTGTTAAACACAATGTTCCCTGCGGTAGAGGATAAACGTAAAACAACAAGGCCACTGGTGTTTACAATCGTTTTTAGTCGGCGAGATGCTTCCTTTCTGCTCTAACGAATATTTGTGTTAATGTTAATTTTGTTTTACAAAATCTGAACTAAGCTAAACTAAATTGATAGCTCTAAAGATAGTGCTAAACACAATGTTTCCTGCGGTAGAGGATAGCATTTTAATTTAGTTTAGAGAATGTGTACAAGAGAATTAGCGGCATTGTCGGTGGTAATTATTATTTGTAAAAGTGGTGTTACTGTACCTACGTTATACGTACGAGAAGCATCTAAAACCCGATCACCTGACAGCCCTGGGCGCCAGCGCTGGCGCCACCGGCCGCAGCCTCTACATCTCGGAGTGCAGCTCGCATTCCGTCAACGCATGCGCCTCGGGCAGCGCGCACGCACGCGTCCTTACCACACTACACCGGTTTTGTGTTTTGTTTTTAACGTTATTTACAAATATTAAAATACAACGAGTCGCGAGTACAACACGTTATAGTTCCTCGTACACGATGACCGATACGGAATGCGTTAGGAAGTACAGGCCGCTGCACCTTATAGATTGACACGCGATATTAGCCTTTGTTTATTGCGGGCCTGCGTCGGTCCGGACTCCGGGCGCTACGCAAATAACAGCCCTTTTCAGGATATAAGTCCCGGTTAAGAGTGGAATTATGGGTGTAATAAGGAGGAAGAAACGTAAGTAATAATAACGATTTTCTAACTAGATACCTAGTATTCACTTAATAATCATAATATATGTTATTCTATATGAATCATTTAGGCGAAGTCTCCAGACCTCCCGAGCTGCCTAATTTCCAAATCTGCCTATATTTGAGACTCATAGATTTGTATGTAAAGTTTTGAGCCCGTGTAACTTCGAAACTACAATATATTTTTACGCATTTCTAGAGCATGTTTACAAAAATTAATTATGTTTGATTGGTTAATATTCAAATTAGAATCAAACTTCGTTTGTATAGGGCTCGCTCGAGATGAACTACTCTTATAATTATCAGAGAAACCAATATTTTAATATGTAGTTCCTTATTGCACACAATTCTTTATTCTTTTCGCAGATCAAAAACGCTCGTGACCGTAGTTAATTTTTATAGGAAAAGTTTTTTCAATCAATGGTACGATCATGACTTCTATTGTATAAGTCATATTCTCAGAGAAAATATGCGTTCTCATCCTTTCATATAACGCTTACCGTAAATTTTCGCATGACTTAAACAGTGGGAAAGAACATTTATTTGCATAATGTTCACTTTTTATGTAGAACGTGATATTGTGGACAAAAAAGTTTAAAAAAAAAAAAAAAAGGTTTCACCCAGTTAAATCTCTACACACACATCGTTATTCGTTTTATCGCCATTATCTCTTTGTACAATCTTAATTAAACTTTCATTAAACCATGTTAATAATATAAATATGTGTAAGTATACAAACTTGTATGAAATTTTGCCTTAATTTGCATTTCGGAGTGAATTCACTTTTGGTTTCACACCTGGTCGTGCCAGGGCATGGAATATATGAGTTCAATAAACTCGTCCATTTCAAGACCTCTTAGGGCCAGTTTCACTGTTGATGTAGATCTTATGTTTAGATAATATAAAGATCTTATTATATAACTTAAAGAGATGCGCTTTTGTCGGGATACCTGTTTCATCACCTCATAGAGTAAAATAAAGGGAAGGCTTAGAAGATCACCTGTATAAATGTGAAAGAGATCTCAGAGGGTACAAAATATACCTTTATTTTTTACTCTCTGAGATCTCTTTCACATTTATACAGGTCAGGTGGGTTATTCTGTAACTTAGTTTCCAATTGAAAATAGTTGCCAACGAATTAGTTCGATATAAAATACATTGCTGCTTTACTGTGTGAAAAATATAAACAGTGATTTCATTTCACACATTAAAGCAGCAATGTATATCGAACTAATTTGTTGGCAACTATTTTCAGTTGGTAGGTAACTAAGTTACAGAATAACCCCGCTGATCTTCTAAGCCTTCCCTTTATTTTACTCTATGAGAAATAAAGTTGCTGTGGTTGTAAGAGATGCATCAAAACAAACGCCCACAAAAATAAGTTATTATGATTATAGTGGCACCACTCAATAAAATTGTATGGTCTACCGCTTTTGTTCAATAGGCCATACGTAACACGCTTTATGGGTGCCGAGAATAAACGCGTTGTTTCAGCCGAAGGTGAAACTGTGGTAGTTGTTAGCGATGCGGTCATCTTTGGGTGAGGTGAGACCTTAGGCAATACTTATCCTCGTACCTTTTTGGTACTTTTGTGATAAATAATTTGACTTATCCCTTTCCACTGCAGTGATGATATATCTAACTGCATTGATGTTCGGTGTTCCAATCATCATTTAATAGTATAATTATTTCCTTATATGATGTAGGTAGTCACTGCTCATATCGGGTTTGACTCCATCGTCGAAAAGTTGCGAAATAAAATAAATTGAGGTCCTATAAAGTGTCGGGTTTCAGATCAAAACTTCTTCTGACTCTGGCATCTTTATTTACATTCGATAGCCAGCTCGCAGTAATATATGTATTTCCAAAAGCTTTATCTTTATTTACATTCGATAGCCAGCTCGCAGTATTTCCAAAAGCTTGTTTCGATAGTAATAAAACGAACAAAAACCTAGCACCGATTTCAATGATGTCATTCTTATGCTAATATTATTCCACCGTATAAAAATGTAAACACCGTTTATTTTCGTTCCTAAACCTCGTATTTTAAAACGGGCAAACCTTAAATATATCCTTTCGTGTAAACTGTAAGCGGTATCCATATATCGTGTTCAGAAGAATAAACAAACCTTGATGTACATATGTACGTAAGTGTAAAGTGGTTACTATGAACGTGCTACTTTATTGAAAATTTTCATATTCTGTAGACGTAACAAGAAGTACTCGTTACTGCGCAATTCAATATGTTGGTAGCCATAACAAATGGCAAGAGGCCCTTTATTTGATCGGCAGATAAAAAATTTGATATTTTTGACCTTTTGTTCTCTGCGAGTTTTTCGTAAATCGAGCTACTTTGGTTACTCTCAAATTTAATTTAGGTACTACCACTCATGTGCTATTACTATGAAGCATTCCATAATTAATAATAGAGTCATTAACTAACTAAGCTAAGTACATGAAAACGTTTACTGACTGAGAGAGTGACCTTTAGAGCGGGGCCGCACTGCGAAAATTATTCGCGCGAATTTTATTCGCGCGGTTTATATTCCGCATTTTGATATATTTTTCTCGCGAATTTTAAATCGCATGTGCGTGCAGCTTCATAAATTCCCATATGTCACAGAATTTTGCGAAAAAATTCGCGCGAATAAATTTGGCAGTGCGGCCTAGGCCTTAAATCTATACTATGGAGTTCCTTAGGTAACCAATAACTTTGAGTGCGGCAATAAATGGAATTCCTCTCTGTAAAATATAAAAAAATCTGGCGACAGTTTCTTACATAGCCGTATCCACAGCATGCTCAAGTTAATCAATTGTTTCATCTACGTTTCGTTTTTTGTTAGTAGCTAGTAGCTATGAAACTATTTTCTGTTTTGATTGTTCGTTACTATCAAGATATATAATCGAAATGAAACAATTGATTAAATAATAATAATTTGTATTGATTTGTTTTGTTGTCCGTATTGATTTCATCTAAATGAAGCCATTATAATGTACTGATTGGACTGATAACATTCTATTATTTTATTGTACTTCCTATTGTTTTGTGATAAGATTGCTTTAAGCTGGTTGCAGTTTGTTGTCGTAAATTTAAGACTATTGTAGGCTGTGCAGCGCGGTGGCATGTTTATGTACGGAAGTATAAAACGTCCTGAATTGATGTGAGACTTACCCACGACAGTTAGGTACGTCACATTACTAGTAGCAAGCATACTATGTCCCCACAGGCCATATTATCCTACTAATATTATAAATGTGAAAGTGTGGATGTTTGCATGTTTGGATGTTTAGATGTTTGGATGTTTGTTACTCAATCAAGCCGCAACTACTGAACCGATTTGGCTGAAATTTTGAATGGGCATAGATTATGCCCTGACTTAAAACATACTACTACTAGCCCTGGCTACTTTTTATCCTGGAAAAATGCAGTTCCCACGGGATTTTGAAAAACCCGAAATCTATAGCTACAGCTATTATAGTAATCTATATATATTATATATAGATTACTATAATAGCGAACTTCCTTGATAGTAGGTATAAAGGTTGGAAAATGAAGCGGGAACGGGAACCGGAAATCCACGATTCCCTCGGGATTTGTTTAAAACCGAAATTCACGCGGGCGAAGCCGCGGGCATTTTCTAGTATTATGTATCACCAAGATTTAGCATTCTCGTAAGATTTTGCATAGAAACCTATTTCAAGTAAGCGCCTCTTTGTACCTCCTTGTACCACCTACTCCGCCGCCACTTATCTTATCCATTATTTAATATCTATACGCAAAACCTATCCACCATATTGACTTCATAATTCGGATTAAATATTAAAAGAGCATAAACAGGTAAATGGACTGCTGGTCATAATAATTACGAAACTAATGTTCTCTATAATTTTTTTACACAAATGCTAAGACTAGAATTTCATCTATATTATGTATGTATGTACATATATGAATACCCGCAAAGTTACTGCACCTGTCGTACCACATTCTTAAGGAATACTTAAAAGTTTCGAATACCTGTGTCATCATTGTTTTTCTACAAACTGCTGCCTACGCTAATCTAGAGGAGAAAGAAATGTGTCAACAATGATTTATAACATTATGCACAGGGACTGTTTCTCAAATCGAAGCACCTACGTTTGCCCGCTTTCCTTTCCTTTCTTCGAATTCTTCAATCGTCCATCAGTATACAAGTATTACGTTCCGATAAAGCGATTTGCAATTTGTCATTGTTGTATGAACGATAAATGGAATAATTCTGTCTACTTTCACCTGTCTATCCCATTACATTACGGCTCGACTTAAATTACCATCAATTCCTCGGAAAGAGCATTTCCCAATGAAATAAGTTTACCAGCTGATAAATGATGGTCACGAATCCCTCTGTTAACTATCACGACTCGGTTCTGGGACACAATAGAGGCGTTGTAATTTCATTTAGGTTATGGGAGGGGTGAAAGTACTATCTCGGCTGATTGGCCATTGTAGTGCGCCCGGGACGCGGACGCGACGATTCTGGATCATGATTTCACTACGCGCGGTTCATTTATCTTGTCGTGCCGATTGTCGTGCGAACTCCAAGAAAGGCCGAACGCTTCGTTTATTATTCAATTCAGCACCGTCTGCATTGAGATTTTGAGAAAGGGAAATCACGATTGTAATTCGAATGTGTACCGTTAATACCTGTTGCAATACCTGGCCACGGTATTAGCAGTGATTTACCTTTGTGTGATTTAACTTTACTAGGTTAAGCTAGGGTTTGTTTCACCACCTGATAAGTGTCGGATAGCTTATTCACAACTTTTGCCTTTGTCACTTGATTCACTTGACATAATGTGTGTGACAAAACTTACGTTTAGACTATCCGACACTTATCAGAAGGTTGTGAAACAGGCCTTTAAACTCTGATCTATAAACAACCGCAATGTTACGTTAAATGTTCACCTTTTATTATCACTCTATTGCGCTGCATCTATTTCAATACGGTTGTAGTCGTAAATTGCGATCTAAAGTATTCAACCAATTCGAAATAAATTTAAAATGTGACATGCATCGTTCGTGACTGGTACTTAAGATCGTGATCCCCGAACGGAACTCTATCGACCTTGCAAATATGCTCTATATCGCTGGATGCATTGTTCATTATTGTCAAGGGAACGCCAATTACTCCCGAGACGGACTCTGTACTACGCCTACAGTCAATTAGCTAGGGGTTTAACCTTGTTTTTTAATTATAGCGGTTTCTCTTTAAGCGAACATAGCTATGCTGCATATTACCTACTTCTTTATAAATAACATTCATAGCACTACGCTAAAGGCTTTTCTCATCAATTATGCGGTCAAGCCAATCATTCTATCGTTAGAAAACTAATTTTCTTGTGACAGTTTATAATAATAACATGAGGCATCTGATGGACTTTACGGATACTTTTTCTTAAGTTGCAGTGATCATTTATATAATTACTTTATTACCTTATTATTGTTATGATCGTGATTATGCCAAGTTCAATCATGGTGATGATTAACTCATAGTGTTGTTTACTTAATGCTTCTCACGTACTTTTACTACGACCCAGATTTCAATCTATAATAATATAAAGTAGCTTGTCCTGACTGACTGACAATCAACGCACAGCCAAAACCACTGAAGCTAGAAACTTGAAATTTTCACAGTAGCTTCCTTTTATAACGTTGGCGCACACTAAGGAAGGATTATTGCGAATTCCATCCCAAAGGGGGTTAAACAGGGGATAAAAGTTTGTATGAAAGTCCGTCATTTTTCAAGTTATATCCATGAAAATTGGTATTTAGGTTTTCGGTGAAAAATAAAGAGTTACGAGTTTAAGGAATTTTGGAAAAACTACCCTCAAGTGGGTTGAATGGGAGTTGAAAGTTTGTATGAAAGTCCGTCATTTTTAAAGTTATATCAATGAAAATCGGTATTTGTATTGTCGGTTAAAAATAAAGAATTACGTGTTTCAGGAATTTTGCAAATTCCACCCCCAAGTGAGATTTATAAGAATCCAAGCGGACAAAGTCGCTGGCATCTGCTAGTGATGAATAAATTAAAGCAATGCTTGCGTCTTATTTGCAGAAAGGATTATCCATAATAATTTTCCATTACGTCTCTCCTATAA
The DNA here is from genome assembly GCA_920104075.1 of Melanargia galathea. Lineage (NCBI taxonomy): Eukaryota > Metazoa > Arthropoda > Insecta > Lepidoptera > Nymphalidae > Melanargia > Melanargia galathea. The sequence goes on along the minus strand of OV049869.1, from coordinate 11,438,195 downwards.
GCATTTTTTACTGCTACAGGATGTGCAGCTTAGCCATTTGGAATTTGTATTTCGGGTTATTTGTTAACTTTCACTTTACAATAAAGAATTTTCAATGGTAACCGCTATAACAATATACAGCTTAGACACAGTCGATATTATAATGGATTGGAATTTTGCACTCTTGATATTTTTTTTAAGAAATAGTGTATTAATATCGACACAAAGAGCAATATCGGCGGACACTATAATACGAGACATTCTTATTTTTCGTAGGTACGTAATATTCGTCTCGGGGCACCATTAAAAAGTAGCTCGCCCTCTTCGGTGGGCCCGTATAGTAAATAAATTACATCCGGATTTATCAATTGCGTCCGGAGCAAAAAACGTCGGACTGTTTATCAATAAAAAAAAACGTTACTTTTTTGTATCTTAGGCGAATCGGTCTCGGAGCGGGCGGACAGCGAAGTGCGAATAGTGAACGACCAGCGGTGTATCGAGGTGCGGATAGCGCGCGCGGCGGGCGGGCTCGGGCTGAGCATAGCGGGCGGCCGCGGCTCCACGCCGTACATCGGCGATGATGACGGTATCTTCATATCGCGGGTCACGCCCAGTGGCCCGGCTTACTTGGCTGGACTGAGGGTGAGTACTATATATATTTTGCACTTCGTCGTCGTATCAACCAATGGACGTCCACTGCTAGACATAAGTCTCTTGCAAGGATCGCCACAGAACACGATCTTGTGCCGCCTGCCAGCTGCTCGCAGCGGCTGCCAGCGACTCGCTTGAGAACGTCCGTCCATCTAGTGGGGGGTCTTCCAACGCTACGTTTGCTGGTGCGAGGTCGCCAGTCAAGCACCTTGGGACCCCACCGTCCATCAGTTCTTTGAGCAATGTGCCCCGCCCATTGCCACTTCAGTTTCGTGATTCGATGAGCTATGTCGGTAACTCTGGTTCTCGTGCGGATCTCCTCATTTCTGATTTGATCTCGCAAGAATACTCCGAGCATAGCTCTCTCCATCGCCCGCTGAGTGACCCTGGAGCCTTCTTATGAGGCTCGATCGAGTCGCTAACAATGGGCCTCATAAGAAGGCTCATTGCACTCCATAGAATAAGTTAAAGTTATACCACCACCACCACTACAGCCTCTTAACGTCCCACAGCTGGGCACAGGCCTCCTCTCTCATAGGAAAGAGGGATTTAGAGCTTAGATCCGCCACGCTGCTCCAATACGGGTTGGCGGGCTTTAACGACTGTTGTCACATGATAGTGATAATAACCGGGACCGACTGCTTAACGTGCTCTCCGAGGCACGGGGGTGAACCACCGCCAACTACCAACTCCAGGCAGGCACTGAGAATTTCTTGACAGAAAAACCCAATACCTAACAATTATTTGCCTGACCCAAGAATCGAACCCAGGACCTCGTGATCTGCAGTCGAATATGCTAACCACTACACCAATGAGGCAGTTCCATAAAAATATCAAGGATAGAACGGCCTTGTGGGAGGAAAACGCGCGCCAAATTGATAGGCAGTTGTGCACAAACGTAAAAACTCCCCGTGAACTCTCTTGAGTTCGTCTTTCGAACGTTTATGGGTTCGTCTAGCTTTGTATGTTAGTATTACGGAACAGGATGTTTCAATTCATGACAAAAATACGCCTTAACGGAAAGAAATGATCAGGTATGTTTATTGTGTACATTTAATCACAATCCAGTAAAATTTTGTCGTTGAACTCTTCCTTTAAAGCTGCTATTAAGTGGCAGGAAACATAACGTATAAGCAACGCTGTGGTACCTACGCATCCGTTAGAAACGTGGAACAAAATAATTAGAACATATTGGTTCGATATTATTGAATAAATAGGTAAATCTTTTGAAACAAATGTACAAGATATAAGGCTGACGCGCATTTGGTTACCATTGGTAAAAGAAGCTCAGGATTTTCTACGAAAGCCATTAAATGTTAAAAAGCTTCTTTTTGAAAATTTGAGTCGCTCCTGAGCGTCTCGTCTAGATAAGTTATTAAAAATTAGCTGTTGAAAATAAACGTTCCCTCAGGCGATCTAATTCGGCTGTACACAAAAATCATTTATCAGATCTAAAATTTGGCTTACCCTTTTCACGATGGTCCCTGTAGAGAGGAATGGTTCATGGCGGAATTTTTTTAGCTATCTCAATTTAATTAAGTAAAGATTTTGCGTCGGACTCGGCATATTATATCATTTTTTGAAGATCTACTCTTTAAAAACTGTTTATTCTTCGTGTCAGGTGGGTGACAAAGTGTTGTCAGTCAACGGCACGTCAGTGGTCGACGTTGACCACTACTATGCTGTTGAAGTGCTGAAAGCCAGCGGAGCGACCCTCACGCTTGTTGTGACCAGGGATTCACCGACGTCTACGAGGTATATCCACATCCCTACTCATATCCCCACTAATATCCCCACTAATATCCCTACTCATATCCCCACTAATATCCCCACTAATATCCCTACTAATATCCCCACTAATATCGTTACTAATATCCCCACTAATATTATAAATTAGAAGTGTGTTTGTTTGTCCTTCATTCACCCATTAAAGGACCAATGGAACGATTTGATTTTTTGACATAGTTAAAGGCCTAAATAGTGACATATGGCATACTCTTTATCCCGCAAGAAGAAGAGGTTGCCAAGGGATTTAAAAAAAAACATACTCCATGCGGACGACGTCGCGGGTAAAAGCTAATTTTAACTCATAAAGAACTCGAGCTGTTATATCAACTAATAAGAGTATGGTAATCATGTTTATCAAATAGATTTTCACTTCATTCTAATAGCCGGATTAGTTTCAATTTTATCCACGTGTGGTGTCGTTTCATTAATAATATTAAACTTAAAAGATATGCAGAACACCTTTCGGTAAGAGGCTGTCTATCTTCCTTACTCTGTCATTTCAGAGATAAGCTTTTAACTACGAAACCAACTTTCCATCGAATAACTTTGTGGTCAACACATTGAACACACATCAACACATTTTTTTTTTGTAGCTACAATGTTAACATTTGTGCGCACTTAAAGACTTGAAGTTATGTACATATGTAAAGGTTACAGCCATATAAACATACTAGAGCGTATACAAAGTAATGCCTGTTTTAGCGACTTACATCAAAATAATTTTGTATTATGCCTCTATTATAGCCGCAATAGCGCAACGGTCGCCGGGTGTGGATCATACACCGTAAGGTCGACGGTTCAAACCCCACCCGTTACGCTGTTGTCGTACCCACTCCTAGCACAAGTTTCCATTTAATTGGAGGGGAAAAGGGAATATTAGTCATCTTGATCATGGCTAATATTCTTAAAAAAACTTAAAGTTACGCAAATTCACAGCGGTATTAAACATACTATAGTCTGATTTTTAATTCGGTGGAATTCTGACAGTTGTAATTTAAAAATAGAACGAGTTATTTGTATGAACAACAGGGATACCTACCATCTGTTCCAAGTTCGATTTTACCCCAAACTAAAGTACCTGAAGTGTCTGTCATATCTACATGACGCAATTGATTTTTATTTATATTATGTAAGTTTTGAATTTATTATCTTTTTGTGAGAATTGTTTTATCTCTGGTAACATTAAGAAATGTCAGAATTCTACGGAATTAAAAATCATAGTATAGAGCCTATCTATATCACATAAATGTCACCACATAAATATGCCAGTGGGTATATTATCATAATACATAATGTTATTTGCAGGACGCACAGCCGCGCGGCGAGTGGGGCGAGCCATCACTCGATATCGAGCACTACAGATACCGTATCAACGTTAGAGAATGGACAGGTGATTAAATTCCTTGCATACTTCTAGTGAAATCCCCCAACAATTTATTTTACTTGTCATTTTTTAAGACTCGAATCATTATTCAAAAAATCGTTTCACTCACATTTAATGTGTCCATTATGCTGCGAACAGACTTATAGAAACTGTGGAATTAGATCCGAAAAAACCGTAGGTTCGTATGCCACCAGTTGGAATTTTATCGAAGTCAATCCTCCTACAAATTTTGTACATAATAAGAGGGCTAATTAGTCATGAGTCATGCACATGGTGTATGTGGCTGAAAAAAAATTATTGATAGTATAATCATGTCAATGACAAAAGAATCGTTACTTTATTTTGAATTAGAACGCAAAGTCGCGGTTAAATACATAAAGATCCTCTTGAAAAATAAAATGACGGACGGACTGGACGAAACTGTATTGGTTACTTATTTTACTACAGAACCCAAAAATAACATGGATCGGTCTACTTCTGGTCAACATTCCTTTTTTGTTAACTTATTTGGTTTATAGTATTCATTTTTGGATACTATATTTGGATAGCAGCGCTCACTCTCCTATCGTTTGAGTTGAAAATACATATAATTATTATGTAGCATCAGAATATATCCAAATATTAGTATGCATCTCCCTTCACAAGCTTTTCTTACACTGAAGTGCGTGATGAGATATTCTATCACAATCCTATTTATATAACAACCGTATATATGTCTTGTTATATAACAATGTTATATATGTATATAACATTCTTATAACATTATATATAACAGGCACGTTATATAACAATAGAATAGAATAGAATAGAAAAGTTTTTTATTCAAATAAACTTTTACAAGTGCTTTTGAATAGTCAGATGAATCTACCACAATGTTATATACTTTGTAATATAACAAACTCAAATCACGTTCCCCAGGTGCCGACCGGTCGCGGCTTCCCGACCAAGCCGCTCATCATCAGCAACCAGTACGCGCAGGAGTTCGAGCCCGACTTCAAGGAGCAAATCACCAACCAATCCACGCCCGTGCCCGCCGCTAGCCACTCTCCTTCCCCCACGCAGCTCCAACCAGCCAACTACCAGCGGCTGCAAGCGTCGCCGCCGCCCGCGACACAGCCCTACATACCACCCAGTAAGCAAATTAGTTGTAGTAAAAGTAATTGACTATTATTGAAGGTAGATAAATATTTACTTTGTAAATTTTTTAAACAGAACGCAATGGCTGAGAAAATAATCAAAATCGGTTAAAAAACGCAGGATAATTAATTCGCATTTGAAATTTTTCTTCTGTCCTCTTCTCACAAAACGGACGTGTATTGAATTTCTACGAGGCAGCTAGCTTGTGACGTCATGATTTCGTAATGTCGTTCTTGTCTAATAAGCAATCTTAAAACTTCTATAAGTTCGCAATTTTTGAAGATATTTGAATTGTTTTTGTTGTTCACTAGATTTGACAAACGCGCGTGCGTATTTTACATCATTACGAATGCACGTACCTAAGTACGAATTTCGCCTTTAATCCATGTTCGTAACTGAACTTTCGTAACCAGTTACGAACATGGAATTTTTTTCTTCCTTTGATAACCAGCTACGAAAACAGAATTAATATGTCGTTTTCGTAACCAAGTTTCGTAACCAGCTACGAACATGGATTTTTTTTTCTTCCTTTGATAACCAGCTACGAAAACAGAATTAATATGTCGTTTTCGTAACCAAGTTTCGTAACCAGTTACGAAAGAAGATTTTTATTTCCATTTTCGTGCCTACCTGGTTATTAATTAAGAAAAAGACCACTTGTTAATACCTGTATTCTACTTGCATATGTCGGTAAAAATGCGTTATAAATCTATTATTATCATATGCAGCTAGCCTAGCTAGACTGATGAACACTGGCTAGTATAAATATACTATCATATTAAATGTCATATTGAATCATATTGAATGACATTCAAAAGTCAAGTCCGCATCATGACTTCGAAATATGTTACACCGAATAATACGACACCGAATGTTTATAATAACGTATAACGTGATGACGAAAGCACATTATAACGTTTATCGTAAGAACGAAAATATGTGATAACGTATCACGCAATAACGAATGCACGCTATAACGAAAAACATCATACCGAACTACGCGCCTCGAAATAACTTAGGGATGGCCCTTTTTAGGGTGCCGTACCCAAAGGGTAAAAACGGAGTCCTATTAATGTAACTCTGCTGTCTGTCTGTCTGTCCGCCGGTCACAGGTGTCTAGCACGTAGACGAACTACATCACGTTACATACACGTACATTACGTAGACAACAGACATTGTTACAAACCTAAAATTTTGGTATTTGGTGTAGAACATTGATCCAAAACCAAACATTGAATTAAAAAAAACCGGCCAAGTGTGAATCAGGCCTCGCTCTTTTAGGGTTCTGTATATAATTATGAACAACATAATATTTTGGGTGTAAGAAATATTTAATTTCCAAGCTAGATATCGCCGCTAACCGTGAAAGAAAAACCCAAAAAAAAAATCTCCGGCTCCTTTTTCATGTATGCTCCCTGAAAAATAATTTCTTTCAATTTTTAATTTAATATTTGGTTTTGCGTCAACGTTTTACACAAAATATGTACCAAAATTTCAGGTTTGTAACTCATTTCGTCTACGAGCTAGAGACCTGTGACCGGCGGATAGACAGATAGACGGACAAACAGACAGCAGAGTTACATTAATAGGACTCCGTTTTTACCCTTTGGGTACGGCACCCTAAAAAGGGCCATCCCTAAGTTATTTCGAGGCGCGTAGTTCGGTATGATGTTTTTCGTTATAACGTGCATTCGTTATTGCGTGATACGTTATCACATATTTTCGTTGTTACGATAAACGTTAGAATGTGCTTTCGTCATCACGTTATACGTTATTATAAACATTCGGTGTCGTATTATTCGGCGTAACATATTTCGAAGTCATGATGCGGACTCGACTTTTGAATGTCATTCAATATGATTCAATATGACATTTAATATGATAGTATATTTATACTAGCCAGTGTTCATCAGTCTAGCTAGGCTAGCTGCATATGATAGATTTATAACGCTTTTTTACCGACATATGCAAGTAGAATACAGGTATTAACAAGTGGTCTTTTTCTTAATTAATAACCAGGTAGGTACGAAAATGGAAATAAAAATCTTCTTTCGTAGCTGGTTACGAAACTTGGTTACGAAAACGACATATTAATTCTGTTTTCGTAGCTGGTTATCAAAGGAAGAAAAAAAAATCCATGTTCGTAGCTGGTTACGAAACTTGGTTACGAAAACAACATATTAATTCTGTTTTCGTAGCTGGTTATCAAAGGAAGAAAAAAATTCCATGTTCGTAACTGGTTACGAAAGTTCAGTTACGAACGTGGATTAAAGGGAATTTCGGAGTCTAGTACACTCTCGTGTCAAGCACAGTTAACCTGTTCCTTAGTATTTGTTTGATGAGATTTTATGTATATGTTGTATATGTTATTTCCAGCGTACCAACAGAAAGTGTTGGTCCACACGACGCTGATCCGCGACGGGTCCGGGCTCGGGTTCAGCATAGCGGGCGGCAAGGGCTCGCCGCCGTACCGCGAGGACAGCGACGCGATCTACGTGTCGCGCGTGTCGCCGCACGGCGCCGCCGCCAAGGACGGCAAGATGCAGCTCGGCGACAAAGTCATCTCGGTGATTCTACATCTCCCTATCAGCTGTTAACTACCCACAGTGTGACCCAAAGAGGATCTTAGCCTTTGACACCTTTTAACTTGGTACCCAAAGATGATCTTAGCCTTTGACACCTTTTAACTTGGTACCCAAAGATGATCTTAGCCTTTGACACCTTTTAACTTGGTACCCAAAGATGATCTTAGCCTTTGACACCTTTTAACTAGGTACCCAAACAGGATCTTAGCATTTGACACCTTTTAACTAGGTACCCAAAGAGGATATTGGCCTCTAACAGATGCTGTCGCTGTCTTGAGTCACTTTACACCTATTTGCTCTTCGGAGGGCTTGCCTCGATCCAGTAATATCTCTCAAACTGGACCGGACTACGTATGCTTTTCTTATAGCACGATTCGGTATCTGCCATCCTCACTAATGGGTACAAGCCCTTTGGCCACCATTTCTTCAATTTTCTATTTCTTTCTGTGCCTTCAGCCACAGTTACCGCTTCGATCGGTTCCCAAATCTTTGGAATTTTTTTCTTTCAACCACTAAGAGCAATTTCCAATTTTTGTTCGTCCACGCAATACGCGACGCAATCCGAAGGTTGGTCGGCGACCAACTCGACCAACTTTAGGTACCTTTTCACGACGAACTTAGTTTCCTTATCCCCTATATTCGGATATGGATACTATGCTCCACAATGCCACTATTTCAATAGTGTCAAAATTTCATGGTATCCTTTCTTACAGAGCCTTTTACCTTGGGAAAATGATACCACTACTTTCCGACCTGAATGTTTGTTGTTTTCTCTTTCAGATTAACGGCGTCGACATGGAGAATGCTACTCACGAAACAGCAGTTGCGCTGCTCACAGGCCACGAACGATTTGTGAGACTTGTCCTGCAGCGGACAATCACAACCGAACAAGGTACGTTACTGACTATTGGAAGTTTTCAAATATATGCTTTAGGCTTCCAACGCCTGCTTTTCAAGGATGATGCATATTTTATACATATAAGTATTCTTTAATTGTTTAAATGACCAAATTCCAATCAAAATTATTTAAAAAATATTTTGACTCTTAACTTTTAGACTAAGTTTGAAATTCATAATTAGATCTATAATAATTAATTGTTGATCTATAATTATTTTTATGAGGCTGTTAACTTATTATATCGAAATAAAGTATATTCATAATTGAAACTTGTTCTCGTGTAGGCAATTCGCTCCCGCGCAAGTCTACGTCAGACGAAGTGAGAGAGCACAAGACAAGCCTGCCGAATGTGAACGTCACTCCGACACCGAAACCCACCGCTAACCACGTTCCGCCGCTAGTCGGCAACCACACCGCACCGCGAGTGTCCACGCACGTTGCACCGCAACCGCAACCGCACACGCAACCACAACCGCAACCACAGCCAAAACCACAACCCCAACCACACGCGCAGCAAACACAAACCGCATTCGCACCAACAACCGTGCCACCGCAGCCGGCTCCGCGGAAGTTGAGTCAGACCAACGGAACGGTAAGGCCAATATAGCTAATGGTAGTGGTGAAAACGTTGTTTTGTTTTAGTCGCGCTTGTTCTCCCGATGCTTTTTGGGGTTTCCGTCGAAATTTTATTACAAAAATTACTAAGTGAGTATTAACATTATGTACATTATTCAAAAGTTATGTAACGTCGAGTGGGTTGTATATTACGCCAGATTTTTGTTATGATTTCGCTGAGCTTGTAATGTAGCGTGCTTATTGTATTATAGTTGGGACATTACAAACGTGCAATCCAAGTCATAAATCATTTGTATCGGACTTCTCGCTCGCACTTACAGGCATTATGGAACTTGAACTTGAAGGATTTGTCGATAGTCGATAACAGGTTATAAAGAACGAGGGAGAGCCCTCACAACACTATGATAGGTATGTCAGTTTTATGACTCATTTCGCACGTTCGTAATGCCCCAACTATAATGTAGTTGTTCGCTCGAGTTATTAAAGGTTCGATTGTTGACTTCAGGCGGGCACGAAGCCGGCAACTAACAGTACGAGCACGCCTCTAACTCCCGGCGCCAATAAATTGCACGGCTCTAACGACGACGTATTCGACGACATACAGGTGAGACGCGACCTCCACCGCTGTACAGTACTCGCGGGTGACGGCCACACACTCACCGGCAAACTTCTTGGGCAAATGACCTTGAGGCGCACTCAAGGTCATCAGGCGAATTTTAGATCTCTTTGGTAAGTGCGGGGCGCGACGGCGGGGAGTATCGTATCGAGCGCGTGATTGAGTTTCCCCTGTCCCCTTTTTTTGCACAGATGTGTAGGTACAATGTCCTAACTTACCCCCACTATGTCGCTTCATGCTCAAGAAGTTTGCCGGTAATTGTACAGTAACTCGTTCACATCAGACGCGCTTAAATTCAAGCTTACGTCATCTCTGCGTATTACATTCTTATTTCACGCCATTCAGTCTGTCGTAACTTGTAACGTTGGCCCGGACGATAGCGGCCGCGGCGGATGTCCGAACCGTTGCCTCTCGAAATAAAGAGCTCATGTTTCGGGAGCGTAAGGTCGCGATATCTGACGCGGTCGCCTATCAAGTTCCGGCTGATCTGTGCTTTATTTCCTACTATTCCATTTTTAATTTAAGTATTTTCATTTTTTTGTCGATAACCGAGGTGTGAAGTGGATAGTGCTTTGTTGGGGTAGTGAACGATAAAAGCCTCGATAGTTCAACAGTTCGAGAGCCGATTGTGTACTGACAGTTTACAATTTTGCTCTCTATGCTGTTGGGATATTGTCGTATCGAGTCACTGCCACACACCCACCCACCCATATGCGAAGTTTCAGCCGGAATTTTCGTAATAACAGCTGGGATCATAATTTTGTACTGGTATTATCGATCAATATTCCGGCTGGAATTTCAAACCAGGGAGATCTAGAAGCGATGTCGAGAGGCATCGCTAACGTCGAGTATCCGGTCTAGTCATTGGGCCAAGAAATGAATTCTGGAGTCGATATGGGTAAGAGCGGGCGCACATTAGAACCCTCCAAAGTAGATTTTGGTCATTTTTGTTTTTATACGAGTGCAGTTGTATATTAAAAAGGCTGTAGCTGTCATTTTCAGACTATCGACACACTGTAAGTAACTGTCATTTTAAGACGATCTACACACTGTAGCTGTCATTTTAAGACGAGCGACGCGCTGCATAATCTCAGTATTACATCTCAGTTGACTGAGGTTAATGTGTCCGCGTCGCGGGGAAAAAAGATCGGAATGTGCGCCCGATGTGATGGCGTCGCGGGGAGAAGGATCGGATGTGCGGCCGATGTTTAGTTGCGATGCGATGTGATGGCGTCGCTGGGAGAAGGATCGGATGTGCGGCCGATGTTTAGTTGCGATGCGATGCGATGACGTCGCAGGGGGAAAGATCGGATGTGCGTCCGATGTGTAGTTGCGATGCGATGTGATGTGACCGTGTTGCGCGCAGCCGGCGCGCGCCATGACGAGCGAGGCGTTCCAAGCGATGATCCCGGCGCACTTCCTGGGCGGGGCGCGCGCGCGCTCGCCCGTGGAGCGCGGCGTGCGCGTCACCGTGGAGCGCGCGCCGCCGCCCGCGCCGCCCGCGCTGCCGCCGCCGCCCGCCGCGCCCAGCCGCGTCACCGAGACCATCACCAAGTCCACCTTCACCGAGACCACCGTCACCCGCATCACCGACAACCACCTCGTCGCGCCGCTCATCGCAGAAGTAAGATTTGATGCGAGACCGCATTTACATATGCACACATTACAATATAATATATGGTGATGTATATCTATTATATTTGATTATTTTAAATCTGTGATGATTGATGGCACAGACGATTGGGGTGTTTTGTCCGTATAAGGTCTTATGGGCACTATCTCACTAGGACACCTAGTGGTGGCGCAACCAGTCGCGCTACTAACAAAATGTGTACTGTCTATGGAGGGTGTGGGGGCTAGTTCTTTGTGGAGCAATTCAATGATAGATTCAATATTTATATTGATTAATATATTTGAAAATTAATTAATGGACTGTATTTCTATGATCTGTATTTATATCAGCTATCGAATAGCTGATAATGATATGAAAATGGCATTGATTTTATGATATTAAATGACGAGGAGCGCGCGCCGCGAGGCAGCCTGAGGTGTATTGTTCTAATGACGAGCACAAGACTCGACGATAGAATAATGTGTTGAAGATACAGTGTTCGGTTACACGCAGTGTCCCGAATAGACCTCACCTGGGGGGTTATTCTGTAACTTAGTTAGCAACTGAAAATAGCTGCCAACGAATTAGTTCGATATACATTGCTGCTTTACTGTGTAAAATTATGAAAACACTTTATATTTCCCACAGTAAAGCAGCAATGTATATCAAACTAATTCGTTGGTAACTATTTTCAGTTGCTAACTAAGTTACAGAATAACCCAGCTGGTGTCCGCATGGTTACGCAACCAATTGATGACTGCGACCGGAATCTCTCGCCGGTAGCGCAACCCGGGATCTCTCGCTGGTGGCGCAACCATGATAATTATTATCCTAGTGAGATATTGCTCATAAAGCAAAATAATTCACCAAAAAGTTTAACCGATTCCAAAAAAGGTGGAGATTCTCAATTCTACCCGTTTTCTAATCTCAATCCTAATGCAACATGCAAGGTACTGCACTCTTAAGCTGTGGGGATCTAGAAACTGTCCATTGATATAAACTTACACTAAAACTTAGCCTGAAAAATATTATCTTGAAATGTACCAACAGTTTCACTTCTCCTAAAACCTAGTTTAGGAGAAATGAAATTTAAACCTAGTTTAGGAAAAGGCAAAAAAATAATGTGTTTTATGTTTTTCTGTCATTTATACACACTTAATGAAACGTTATAAATACTTGTACGGACAATCCCTTTAGTAAAGAACGTATATTTTTGTGAGTAATTGGTTATAATGAAAATAGGTATTAGATAGTTAGTGTAAGCTCAGCTTAGTTGCTAGCTTTTGCAAATAGAATACCGTTGTAGTAATAAACTATCGTACGGGTTTTTGTGTAATTCTATTATTCGTACTTTATTTCATATTCTAGAAAAAAAATCACAAGAGTTTTTTGAAGCACTTCTAAAATAATATATTGGGCGACAACTCGTTCGGTTATTATTAGAGATGGGCCGACTAGTCGGGAAAGCCGACTATTCGGCATATTTTATAGTCAGCGACTAATCGGCAAAATATGCTGATTATAATCGGCGCTTGACAAATATGCAGTAAGAGTGAAATTCGTAAGATGACCACGAACTTTTGGGTCACCTCCCCAAAAGTTGCGATCAGGTGTAATTTTGGAGGATTTTGGTCATTGGTCTCTTCGTTATTTGAGTCGCTGTCTTAATTATATACTCATCCTCTTTTTTAAAGCTTCCAGCAAAATCTATGATCAATACTGTTACCATATTTTCATTATCAGAGAACTGTAATTTGTATCTTAGATTGAACAAAGTTGCAAAGACTAGAATTAAATGATCGGCGGGGTGATTACGTATCTCGCGACAGGTTTGCAACAGGCGTAAATTGCGCGATTATTGCTGTCAAACGTCACTTTTGCAAACATCAAATTGGTATTATCTAAAATTCCTTGACAGCAATACGACAGCGACAGCCAAGCAAAATGAAACGTCAAACTGCAACAACCTCAGCATTTGTTGCAAAGTGATTTTTGATTTGTTGTAAGTAATTGTCGAGTACGTTTACTGTTTTTTTTAAATACATACATTTTACAACAAGCAATTTTATTAATTTTTGAATTATCGATGGCAAAAGTACATTTTGCGACAGGCGAGCAATAGACGTGCGATCGGCTTGCGTAATACGAATTCTAGTGACATTTTGCGACCGGTCGCGTAGTGGTCGCTGTCGCATTGCTATTGCTGTTGCGTTGCTATCGCTACTGCAAAGTTTTACGTAATCACCCCGCGGCATTGCCGACTAGTCGGCCGACTGATCGGGACTAGTCGGCCGACTGATCGGCAATTTGAAAACCGATTAGTCGGCAAATGCCATAGTCGGGCCCATCTCTAGTTATTATCGATCGATAGGGTTATTGCAAAGCCTTGATATTTAATTTCACTTGTGATGTTATAATTGCACGAATTTTGTCAATCGTCTGCAGTTCATACTATAGATAATACTATAGTATTATGGCCTAATTTCAGTTAAATTCTAATTTCATTGGAAATATTTAGAGCGATTGGCAATATACGATATGGTAGAAGGCCTTGCTCATTTTGATTAGTCATTTTTCTTGACAGTGACTACAAAGTAAATAAAATCGACCAAGCATGAGTCGGGTCTCGCTTTTCTAGGGTTCTATACCAACCAAAAAATATTCTGAGCTTACAAAGTACGTTATGAATCGTTATTTTCAGTATTTGTTGTTTAAATACAGGCTATGGTATGATATTATGATATGCAGACGTTCCAATTCCTACCTCGTTTAATTTTTGAGATAGAACCTTTAACAAAAATGGTCTAAAACTGACAACTTCAACATCCCACATGAAATAATAAAAAATTTTGGCTCCTTTTCCATTTATGGGGAAAAATAATGTAATTGAATTTTTAATTCAATATTCGGTTTAGGGTCAACATACTAAACGAAATATCCAAACATGTCTGTAGATCATTCCTTCTAGCGACCCGTGACATATAGACGGACAGACAGACTGCAGTAGCACTAATAACCTTAAGCGATAAAAATGTCCAATCAAAAATAAATTAAAAATAAACCAATCAGTGACCGTCGATTACCATCCATCGATTCGCTCATTTAGATAAATTGTCAAGTAGGTACCCATTGATCCATAATGTCACTAAAAAAACCCTGTGAAATTATAATTGATCTGATGAGATTCTATGAAATGGAGACGATTGATAAAAGTCCTATTAATTATAATAACATTAGTATTGAAACTTAAATATCACGGCTTTTGTAATAACCCTGTAACAGATACAATGCATTTAGACATCCCGAAACATAATGACTATAATATAACCAATGAAACTAACATTTTGATGGATTTTGGATTACTATGGGCCTGTTTCACCAACTTCTGATAAGTGACGGATAGCTTATTCACAACTTTTGTCTTTGTCACTTGACATAAAGTAAGAAAGTGACAAAACTTACGTTTAGGCTATCCGACACTTATCAGAAGGTGGTGAAACGGGCCATAAATAATAATATAATCAATAATAAATAATTTATTTTTGATGTAAGCAACATCCTTATTCAGTCTTTCGTCTCAGATAAACTGCAAAAATCTGAAATCAAAATGTCTCAAATCTCCCGCACCCCGAATGCGTTTCCTATCGACCAATGAATACGAGTGCAGCGAGGCGCATATAGTCTTTCGAAACGTTCTTCTAGTTTAAGATAAAGCTCTTCTACTTCCTACTCTGTCCGCTGTCATTGTAACTTCACGGAAAACGAGCTTCTTTCCGCGTAAGTTCAATGAATCTATTCCAATTTTTTTCTATCAATTTATACTTCAACTAAAGCTATACATTCTACTATTAGCACACGAGTGAAGTGATTAAGAATGTACATACGTAGATTGTGCTTAACGCTTATAGGCTGTTATTAGGTGAAGCTTTTCGGTACAATTTGATTTTTCTTTGTTACAGGATGTGATATTGCTGAAGGAGGGCGGATCGCTTGGATTTAGTATAATCGGGGGAACAGACCACTCTTGTGTGCCATTCGGCGGTAAAGAACCGGGAATATTTATTTCACATGTAAGGATATTTTTGTATTTTCAGAATCCAATTAAAATTTAAATGCCCTTTGTATTTTATCAATAAAACCATGGAAGACCGGTTATTTGTTTCCTAGAAAAAAATATTTTCGAAGTCTTCCAAGTCGAAGTCGAATTTAGTAATTTGTCTAAAATTTTTGTGATAAGAAAAACTGATAATTTTAATTTCCCAGTGGGAAGTTTATGTTATAGAGCCGATTTTATGAATCTTGACATTTCTCCACGTTTAAGGCTCCTAGAGTAGAATGTTATAGTTTTTAAATGGACGCCTGCACACATGTGCGTTTGGAATAATTTTGGTCTCGATTATCTCGCGAATGGAACACGGGACAAAGTTCATTCGACGCATAATTACGCAACTCGAAACTGAATAGATTTCCGGCAAAATTGGTCCAGTCATTTACTTTTCCATTGGGAAGTTGGATTGTACATGGTACAACCAATATTTTTGTGTGATAACGTCTTATAAATCGATGAACGCCGGCTGCACGCGTTTTTGTTTCAACGGTGAATTTGTCGGATGTGTTCTTAGCTATGTTTGATGAAAATCGGTCCAAGATGGCCGCCACCACAAAATGGCAGATAATACATTTTTTCACAACCCCCTCAATATGGGCAGTCAAATGAAAGGGCTTGACTAGTAGAATGGCACTATGCAAATTTAAGATGGCCACCACCACAAAATGGCGAATGTCAGGGTTTTTTTAATTTTTAATTTATACTTGTTTAACAATGAATCTCGTTGGAGCAGATCGTGCCCGGCGGCGTGGCGGCGCGGTCGGGCAAGCTGCGCATGGGCGACCGTCTGCTCAAGGTGAACGGCGGCGAGCTGGTCGGCGCCACGCACCGCGACGCCGTGCAGCTGCTGCTGCAGCCGGGGCCCGCGCTCGCGCTCTCCGTGCGCCACGACCCGCTGCCGCCCGGCTTCCAGGTCAGCCACACACAAACACAATCGTGACACAGGATTCGCCATCTTTCATTCTTTTTTTTTTTTTTTGACGTGATAACGTCTTATAAATCGATGAATGCCGGCTACACGCACGAAAAAGCATGACTCATTGTCACGTTCCGCGTGCAAGCGATAGAGAAGGAACGATCGGCCTGAGCGTTCGGCTTGTGACGCATCTATATTTTCTCTGTGTTTTCGTATGACGTTATCACGTAAAATTATCGATTATAAACCGACTTTACAGACAACCAACTTTTTATCAAGAATATTAGCCGTGATGAACATGACTAACATTCCCCTTTTCCCTCCAAATAAGCGAAAGCTTGTGCTAGGAGTGGGTACGACAATAGTGTAACGGGTGAGGTTTGAACCGTCGATCGTACCGTTGTCGATCCGCGCCCGACGACCGTTGCGCCATTGAGGCATAGAGATAATAATAATAAATAGAGCTGGCATAATGTCCTATAGAAATTAGTGGATCGGAAAATAGCTCAAGCTTATCAAAATTTTCATAAGTGTGAAAGAGACAACATTACATTTTTTACATAATAATAAAACAGTTTGCGGCAGACTCGTGACTTAAGATGGCCTCCCTAAAATGTATACGTGAACACTCACACACGCACAACTTGAGACATCACAATGAACACGCGCCATTTTATGTTACAGGATTGTGCGTGTGTGTGTGTATTTTTGGCACGTTTTTAAGGTAAAGTTCGGCCGTTCAGAGAATGCGTTCCTGACACGTCGCGATTGAACTGACGACGTAGCTTTGTAATGGCGTTGCAGTTACGATAAAAATATTTTTGCTGGTTGTTTACCGTTTTAACAATTGATGAGCATTAAAACAACATTATTATATCAATAATCAATGAATGTTATAATATTGTGCCAAACTGAGTGTCAAATAACTTGGTAAACAATATTTTTCTAAATCTATACTACGCTATTACAAGGTTATGTCAGCGCTTTATATTTGTATAATAGTGCTGTGCTAAAAATAACAGGCAAGTATCGTAATCTGTTCTTATACAGTTATACTTATAATATAAAATAATACGCTTTGTTTTTCTTTTTAAGAATTTGAAAATAATGGACTATAAGATAACTTTTATGAAATATAAAAATAAAACTATGACCAAACCGAACGCGCGAAAAAAAGTAGCATTTTTATATTTAGGTTGAAAATGGTAACCCCAAATGGCGTTGGGCCGCCATTTTGTGACGCTAAAACAGTCGTCTGTTGTCGTTTCGTGCGCATAGACCACGTTCTTCAAGTGTTTTCGATCTGTTTTTATTTGACAATTTTATTATATGAATATTACCTTTTTTTGGTTTCTACTTAAATAACTAAAATATAAATTTTAAATGATTCCGCCAATTTAAAACGAAAATAATCTTAAAATAATGCGCCGGTTCATTTTGGAGGAACGGTAACGAACTCAGTGTTATGTTGTGCCCATCACTAGTCGTGACTAACTGATAGGTGTCAGGAACGCATTCTCTGAACGGCCGAACTATAGTTATGCCAACTCTATTTATTATTATTATCTCTATGCATTGAGGCTACAATTCATTACGCATTCATTACACCGTAAACTCCACCGGTATAGTTATCCTCACACTTCACAGCTATGGTATAAACAAAACAATAATTGTATTAGCATATAGTAGTTGTCCCATTAGTTTTCGATGTCTGTAAATTGGTCGGATACTAAGTAAAAGCTTGTTATGTTGTCAGTTAAATCAGTTAATCGAGTGTGTATTTTTTTTATTCAATTTAAATGTAAAAAGTAAGGATGCAGTAGTATTTGAAAAAAAAATATTTGTAATTTTAGCTAGAGGTCAACACATATTTTTTTTTTAGTTAACTATTTTATAGTCAAGCCTCAATTTTACAGTCAAGTTAATGAGTAGCTAATAAGAAAAAATAAAATTTTAACCTAAACTTATACATACCTACCAAGAATAGATCCATTGACTTATATTAGTTTTGTTCTTAGGTGTGACATTTGTTCTTGTGTTCTAGGCGTCAATACATACATGCAATCCACTTTACCATCAAACAAATAGTTTAGTACCAGTACTTGTAAACACACATACAGAAACCTAATACAATTTTTTTTTTTGTTTTGATTTGGCGATCCTGTGTCATGCAGTAAGTTGTTGTAAACGCGATTGCAAGGAGTAACAAAAGCTTTTATATATTTGTGAATTTAAATCGGCGCATTGCAACTGAAGTGACTTTGAATGTAATTTCATACATATATATTTTGGTATCTGGTAAAAAGTTGCCACATATGCATGATTGCAAGTTGTCGACATTCAGTAACAGACATGATAATAACAAATGAGTATGTTAAGTAGAGACGATACTAACGCTTCTGTAGATTTTGGCAACATATATAAGTTATTCTGCGTATATAAATATAACATATCTTAACATATAACATATACAACATATACAGGGTGACAGGAAACAAGATACATTCCTTGCAGGGGCTTAAAGCAGAGCTCATTTGCAGTAATTTTTTTCATATAATATCCTATCGGAAACTTAGTCGTTTCAGAGTTATTGAAGATTTAAGGTTTTTAACAAAAAATTCCAGTTTTCAAGTTAAAAGTAATATATGTAACATGTATATAATGTACATTAATATGACAAAATTTTCTGCAAATGAGCTCTACTTTAAGTCCCTGCAAGGAATGTATCTTGTTTCCTGTTACCCTGTGTGAATTATTCTGCGTAGTGCTTAACACTGAGGCTCTTAGAAGGACGAGCCATCGAATTTTTATCTATGCTGCGAAGTCTGTCGCTTCAAACTTGCAAAGTTAAACTTGTATATCTAGAAGTTAAATGGTACATATTTTGCTGTTATAAAGAGCAAAACGTTATTTTGTTCCACACGTGCACACTGCGGCCGTGACAACACAAATACAGGGTCTCGTGCAAGTTGACATTGTTAAGCAAACTGTAAGTGTGACCGTCGCTCGACGAACTCGAAATTCTCTGTGTGTTTATCAGATTATTTTATGTGAAAATCCCCCGCCCTCCAGAATATTGTGTGGCTCCACAAACGACGTGTACGCTTTCTAGACTGTGATTATTATCCCGATATATTGAATGCTAAAATACCATGTAAAAAAATTACCTTTAAGTTCTGGACCCTTTCTAAGCTTTACACTTTTCGTGACCTTATTATTTCATTCTCTTTGGAGACCTGCAGTTCCTTAGCGATCATTAGATTCCTTGCACATTACATTCTAATTCGTTGTCGAAAATGCATGCTCGTTTTGGCTTTGCATGATGTTTATGCGCGTGTTGATTTTGGTGACTTAGAAAATCCGCTTATATAGTCTGTGATGATTGAAACTTTTTATTACTGCATATTTTAATCTAATAATAATAATATTGCCCTTGTCATCGATCGCAATATATTAGTTTTTGGGCGTATTCACTTTTTGAAGAACACAACATAAGCATTGTTTGAATCAGTATTGGGATAGAATGTTTGAGTCCATTGTAACTACACTGTAACAATTTTTGAAGAATATATAACGAATATTAATACATTTACATTGAATGTATTTATGCAAAATATTTGTCCGATTCGCCCCTGATTTATGAGATCGTAATTCTTCGCACTTTTTACTATGTTTAAGCTGACGTAAATAAACAAAAATTCATCCCGTATGTCGTTATTAAGAATTAAAGCTATGACACATTTTTTTTCTATTTCACAGGAACTCACAATAATAAAGCAAGAAGGCGAGAAGCTCGGCATGCATATAAAGGGCGGCTTGAACGGCCAGCGCGGCAACCCGAACGACCCCAACGACGAGGGTGTTTTTATATCCAAGATCAACAGCGGGGGTGCGGCGAGGCGGGACGGCCGGCTCAAGGTATGTTTTCCTATTGTTACAAATGATTTGTGGGGAATTTCCGTTAACGTTGTAAAGTCATTGATTGACATTGTTGCACCTGAGTTAGCTTTAATATTTAACAATTGTATCGACTGTGGTGTGTTTCCTGACTTAATGAAACATAGTAAAATAATTCCGTTATTTAAATCAGGTAGTACTAGTGACCCCACTAACTTTAGACCAATATCGGTACTACCTACCTTTAGTAAAATTTTTGAAAAATTAATACTAAATCAATTGCTTAAACATTTTCATACAAATGATATATTACATACAACACAGTTTGGTTTCACAAGGGGTCGCTCAACAACTGATGCTGGTGTTGAGTTAATTAAACATATATTTGAAGCCTGGGAGGAGTCACATGATGCACTTGGAGTTTTTTGTGATTTGTCCAAGGCTTTTGATTGTGTTGATCATGAAACATTACTCAGAAAACTACACCATTATGGAATTAAAGGTGCAGCTTTGGATTTAATGAATTCTTACCTTAATGATAGAACACAAAAAGTAGATGTGAACGGAAAGCGGTCTACCGGATCAGCTGTAAAAATAGGAGTTCCACAGGGTTCTATTCTTGGGCCCTTTCTATTCCTTATTTATATTAATGACCTTCCTTATCTCGCTAAGGATAGTCACGGGATAGTATTGTTTGCTGATGATACATCACTTTTGTTTAAAATTGATAGATACCAAAGAATACCTGACGAAGTAAACAATTCTCTCACAAAAGTGGTACAGTGGTTTGAAGCAAATAACTTATTACTTAATGGGGAAAAAACTAAGTGTGTTAAATTCACTTTACCTAATGTTAAACAAGTTGAAACCACTGTACAGCTTAATAATGAGGAATTAGATCTAGTGGATACGGCTGTTTTCCTGGGGATAACGTTAGATGCTAAACTCCAATGGGGCCCTCATGTAAATAACTTATCGAACAGACTTAGTTCTGCTGCATATGCGGTTAAAAAGATTCGCCAACTAACTGATATTGAAACTGCGAGGTTAGTTTATTTTAGTTACTTTCACAGCATTATGTCATATGGCATACTTTTATGGGGTAATGCTGCTGATATTAATTCCATTTTCGTGCTGCAGAAGAGGGCTGTTCGTGCCATATATAATATGGGACCCAGAGAGTCACTGAGAAATAAGTTTAAGGAAGTTAAAATTATGACAGTTTATAACCAATATATTCTTGAAAATTTAATATATGTACAAAAAATATCGATAAATTTAAGAAAAAAAGTGACTGTCATAACATTAATCTTAGAAATAAAGATAAACTTGTGTTGCCCACTACTAGGCTGCGAAAAGTTGGAAAATCATTTGTTGGTAATTCTGTACTTTTTTATAATATGTTGCCAGAGAACATTTTGGATATGTCTCTCAATAAGTTCAAAGGTTTTATTAAACGCAAATTAATTGAAAAGTCTTACTATAGCTTAAAAGATTTTTTTAATGACAAAAATCCATGGACATAGATTGCTCTAAAAGCCAACAGTTCAAATCATTTTTATGGCTATTATACCATATTGTAAGATGGTGATAATAAAAAAAAATAAACCCGGCTGAGTTTGTTGTGGGCTCTTCTCAGACCAGGGCGCGTTTGGAACCCTCGTAGTTTTAGTTTTAAGTTTCCGTAAATAATTATCACCATTGCCTGTACCTAAATTGACGTTCAAAAAGTGTACAGTGTACCAATTTTGAATAAAGTTTATTTGATTTGATTTGATTTGATTTGATTTACTAAAAGAAAAGAATAATAACATTTGTATTTATTACATTACATATTATAAAACAAAGTTCCCCGCCGCGTCCCGTTTACAGGGTTACCGTTTACCCGTTATACAGGGTATAAGGGGCCGCTATCGAAAACTTAACGCTATTATTATACTGTCTAAACACAATCCTATACCAATAACCTTATACTTACTGGTTTAGTATTAAATATTTTTAATTTTTAGCGTGCAAAATGCGGTGACAACTTTAAGTATTTAGTCATTTGACTGCATTACATTGCGATTTTTTTTAATGTTTTCTTTTGTAATATCTTCTTTTGTAATATCAGTAATCGTCAAGTAATATTTACCTGTCTTCATTTCCGGTAGCGGTTCCGTTACACCCTTTATTAGAAACTAGCTTCTGCCCGCGGCTTCGCCCGCGTGGATTTCGGTTTTTCAGAAATCCCGAAGGAATCGTGGATTTTCGGTTCCCGTTCCCGCTCCCTTTTCCAACCTTTAAATAAATAAATAAATAAATAAATACTCACACATACACACACGGTCGTCTGTTCCTAAAGTAGGCAACTTAATGCCTGTGTTATAGGTAACAGCCGACTGATAGACATATTTACATATAAATACATACATATTTTAATAAAGGTATACATACATATGTACATATTATAAATACACCCAGACTCGGGGCGGGAATCGAACCCGCGACCCTGGAGCGGAAGGCAGGGTCACTGCCAACCGCGCCAACGGGCCAGTCATACCTTTATACCTACTTTCAAGGTAGTTTGCTATAGTAATCTACTTATAGCTTTAGCTATAGATTTTGGTTTTTTCAAAATCCCGTGGGAACTCTTTGATTATCCGGGATAAAATGTAGCCTACGTGTTAATCCAGGGTATAATTTATCTACATTCCAAATTTCAGCCAAATCCGGTCCTGTAGTTTTTGCGTGATTGAGTAACAATCATCCAAACATCCAAAAATCCAAACATCCACACTTTCACATTTATATTATTAAATAGGATTTTCATTTTTAAAAGAAAATAAATAATGAAGTAAAATGTTTTCAGGTCGGAATGCGTCTCCTAGAAGTGAACGGCGTTTCGCTACTGGGCGCGACGCACAACGAAGCCGTGAACGCGTTGCGCTCCGCCACCAACGCACCTTTACATTTGATCGTGTGTCACGGTTACTCGAGACCTGAAAAATACACCGTAAGTATTACACAGATACTTATGTTTTCAAGTTTCAAGTTGAGTTTTCAAAAACAAAAAAAAAAATTGTACCTACTTAATTTTTCTTTTGCATCAAGTATAAGGACACTTGTAGGCAGTTTATTATGGAATATGTATGTATTTTACATTGATTTCAAATATTTATTTTTTTGCGCAATCTTTAATCGACAGATCACATTATCTAAAGTATCGATTATTGTATTTAATTTTTTAACTATTGCATAATTCAACAGCAAAATCGAAATTATCCGGAAAAATTTAAAACCAAACGCACATCATGCAATTTGTTAGTACTAAGTGACATGATGTTGACTTATACTTAGACACGTTTTCAGTCAATCAGCTTAAAAATCTAGCACTAGATTTTGATCTATGACATCAACATGCACGATATAAAAGAGCGCAAAAATGGCGCACTTTTAATTGTCCGTAGCTGATTTCAGATACATGCATATATATCCTTTAAAAAAACTTATGTATGATTTTCTGCTGTCTGTTATGCAACATGTACGAGTATGTGTACACGGCTTTAGAGCATATTCTGGAAAACACGTCTGTCGAACTAATGCGCAATGCGCGTTTTTTTTTAGCATTTACATAGTTTTTAATTTTGTATTTTATTTTCTTTGTTGTTTGATGCAAATATAAATTATTTGAACGCAGTAACACTTAATTCAGCCAAAGAGCGTTTTTGTTTTCGTATTTCATTTTGCATGCATTTTCGTTATTAACGCATCATTTGCAACACACATGTATATAACCTGGCATTGGCATAGTTGGACGAAAGTATGTAGAATTCAAGTTATCACGATTGGTAGCTAAAGTTAAATATTAAGAATAAATACCGGCTTCAATGTCTTTGGTCGGTGTCTCCGGTCGGTGTCGGTTGTGACACAACGACAAAGTCGAAAAGTCGCGCATTTCTATACTTCGACTTTTAATTGTATGCACTAATGTGAAGTTTCGTGGGTTGTCACTTTTTAACGAAAATAAAATAGGGATGGGGTACAGGTGATTGATTTGAATCATTCAATTATTTTATTCAAATTAAAGTTTATATTTTAAGTAATTATTATGTTTTATGTACAAAGTGTACCTATATACATATATGTATGTATATATATATAAAAATACATATATCTTTAATATATAAAACAAAGTCTGGTTTGTTCGAACACTTATAACTCGAGAACGGCTGGACCGATTTTCATGGTTTTTGATTTGTTGTATTTGTCTCCGTCCCGAATAGCAGAATAACTGTTACAAATATTGGAAAATTGAAAAAATAAAAGAAAAAACATTTTCCCATACAAAATGTTCATGGGTGTCGTAACTGTCAAACATTGAATATTCATCCCGTCGATTCGGAACTCTCTCACCCGTATGATGGGGTGACCATGGTCCCGCATTAAAGACTAAAGTTGAAAAAAATAATCATAAATCAGATTAAGTTCATAATCATCATCTAGTTTTATTTATTCAACTACAAGTTAGCCCTTGACTGCAATCTCACCTGATGGTAAGTGATGATGCAGTCGAATACGGAAGCCGGCAAACTTGAAAGAGGTATGCATACCCCTGATCGGTTTCTACACGGCATCGTACCGGAACGCTAAATCGCTTGGCGGCCGGCCGGCACAGCTTTGCCGGAAGGGTGCTAACCAGCCACGGCTAAAGCCTACCACCAGACAAAGACAATTTAGAAATTATAAAATCCCAAATTGCCCCTGCCGGGAATCGAACCCGGGACCTCCCACTTATAAGACCAAAGCGCTCACCACTGCGCTAGGGAGGTCAAAATCATCTAGAAAATTATAAGTAGATTCCAAAAATATGTAACACTGTTCAATATATTTTTTTCTGAATAACTACACTAGCGGCACGCTATGATGGCCGGTTTGACACATTACAATAGTGATGTGGAATGTCAATTTATTCTCGAACAAAAAACAATTAAGTTTTGTTTTTGTACCTGATTAAATAGGTTTAATAAAACAAAAATGTATATGTTTATTTAATTTATTTGAACGAACTGAATATTTGAACGAAAATGAATATACATACTTTATATGCACACAAGAAACATATGAATACAAAAGATACCAAAAAAGGTGCCACAAAAGGCCATAATTAATCAGATTCGTCCATACTACTATTTTCACTGTCGTCACTGCTATCATCACATACATTAATAATTATATGTTCGTTTTCTATAATATTATCTATTTTCACATCTCTTTCATAATCTTCCCTTATTAATTTAACAGTTCTATTCACAACCTTTTCCCAGTCTCCTTTAGTCACATGTTCACAAGCTTCTTCTAATAATTTTAGCATTTTTTTTGTGGTAAATGGGGGTTCTGTATTGTGTCTTGCAGCATATCCCTTAATTTGAGCCCACACCAACTCAATCGCATTATACTCACAATGGTAAGGCGGTAACCGTATAACTCTGTGCCCATGTTCTAATGCTATTTCGTCAATGACGTATCGGATCTTGGTTGGTTTGTTTTCTTTTAAAAGACGTACTAATTCCGCTTTTAACATATTCATGTTTGCATCTACGCCATTTTTACGAAGCCATGCGACGATATCAGCTTTCTTTTGGGATTGGGCAGGTGGCTTGTCAATTTGCATCGAGTGGTATGGGGCGTTGTCCATAATTATAATAGATGGTTCAGGGAGGCTACACAACATTGAGGTAAACCATTCAGTAAACTTTTCTCCATTCATGTCTTCATGATAGTCTCCAGTGGTTTTTGACGCAAAAGCCATGAGAGAACCTTCGACAAACCCGTTGATGGTTCCGGCGTGACAAATTATAAGTCGCGATCCTTTTCCTACAGGAACTTTGGAAGTAGATGCTGCTGTGTCATCGTTCCAAGAACGGCCTACAGTATGGTTAGCATTAAGCCATGTTTCATCCAAGAACACAACATTTTGCCAATTTTTGATTTCTTTCACTTGCCGTAAAAAAGTATACCTTGCCATCGCTATATCAAATCTTTCCATCAATATTTTGCGTTTGTTACATTTTTTGTATCGAAATCCAATGGTCTTCAAAATCTTCGTTAAAGAACTTTCCCCACCGAAGAATAATCCAGCTTCCTTCAGTGAATGCACCAACTTTTTTCTTGTTGGATACTCCTTCTGTAAATAGTAGCCGTAAACATGTCTTCGGATAGCATCGGCATCAAAGCTATCGATGCCTACGACTGGTTTTGCTCGTTTTCTCTTTTTTGGTGTGTGAAGTTTATTTTCTTCTGTGCCAGTCTCGCCATATTTTTTTTTAGTTATCCGTCTAACAGTTCGTTGTCCAATATTAAGCGCATCAGCTACGCGTTCAACCACTGACGTTATAGGTAAAATTGGCCCTCCATTTTGAGCTTCACGATCGAAATAGTTACGAAGGCGTATTACGAACTCACGTGTCTGACTATTTAGAACAGTTCTCTGCGTACGTTCGGTCATATCGACGAAATCCACAACAAAGGGCTTGAACAGAGTCCAAATTAACGAGCAAGGGTCAACAGTAATGCAGTATCAATATTTGAAATCCAAAGCCAGGTCAAAACTATATCACAATCGCATTGCACTGACAGTTTATACTTTTCGAAGCAACGTCAATTCGAAACTGCTTTGTTTTGCATTGAGCATTGACGCGAGTTTGCCGGAGGTAGTAGTTGTGCTAGCCAGCGATCCTATGTGACGATCGTATTAGATTCCATTTTTAAAAATTTATTGATATTTTTTTGCGATTTCAGAGGTTTGTCCACATAGTGAAAATTGTTCATATTCACAAGTACATTCACCCCTTAAATGGTGCAAACTGATTTTTCTACACTTGTATACATTTAAGAAATCAATTTAATAAATAAATTTTGAGTCCTAAACCTAAAACTACATTCGATAAAATTTATGAATCTCTGCACATCACTATCGTCAATAAAGTAATACAATTATTTCCTTCAAAGTCGTTATCAATTAATACGGAACTTCATGAGCGGACAAACGTCAAACCGGCCATCATAGCGTGCCGCTAGAGTAGTAGGTATTCTTTTAAAAATATCATTTTTTTTAAATAAAGGGGCAGCAGCAACTTAGCATGTTAATTATGACAGATATCGTCCTTATTTACAACATAGTGATATATCTGTATTTATTTTAGTTTTTCTTTTACTGCACTTTGGCCCTTGTACATTAGTTTTTATTATATTTATTTTACTCCAAAAACAATCTAATAAGGCCAATGTGCTAAAGTGGCCGTTAAAATATGTATTTTTTTTAAATATTTTTACCTATCTAATTTAGTGAAAGTTAAATTAAGTTGTTAACTCACACAATAAATATAAATTATTTACATATTTTGATAAGTAGGCTTGCACCAGGGATCGGCTTTAAGCCCTTATTTGTTTCTCCTGGTAATGGATGCCATAACATCGGACATACAGGAGCAGGCACCCTGGTGCATGCTGTTTGCTGACGACATTGTGCTAGTCGGGGAAGATGCGTCCGAGGTCCAGAGCAGACTGAGTAAATGGCAAGAGAAATTTGAGAGTGTTGGCCTGAAGATCAGTCGAACTAAGACAGAACACCTGTTTTGTGACTTTGGTGGCCCTTCCGGTTTCTCTGAAATTGCCTTAGATGGGGTATCCTTACCTGTCTGCTCCTATTTTAAGTACCTCGGTTCGCTCTACCAGAGCGACGGCAACATTGATCGAGAGGTGAACAAAAGAATGAATGCGGGATGGATGAAATGGCGACAGGTCTCAGGGGTGATATGCGACCCACGAATGCCCCTTAAACTTAAGGGGAAAATATATAAGACAGCCGTTAGACCTGTCACACTGTATGGTTCAGAATGTTGGGCGGTAAAAGGAACGGATGAAAAGAAAGTACATGTGACCGAAATGCGAATGTTGAGATGGATGTGTGGTGTGACAAGAATGGATAAGATAAGGAATGAATATATAAGAGGAAGTTTGAAAGTAGCACCAGTGACAGAAAAGATGAGGAGTATTAGGTTGGCATGGTATGGTCATATAATGCGGAGGGTAGAGAACCATATTGCTAGAAGAATGTTAGACATGCGTGTGGAGGGGAAAAAGAGTAGAGGAAGACTAAAGAAAAGATGGATGGAGTGTGTGAAAGAGGATATGCGCATAAAAGGGGTAAATGATGCGTTGACGTATAATAGAAGTGAGTGGAAGAGGAATACATGTTGTGCCGACCCCACATAACGTGGGATAAGGCCCGGAAGAAGAAGAAGATATTTTGATAAATATGTCATATTGATTTTTAAAGATCACAGTTTAATCAATAAAATTACCTAAAATTATACAAAAAGTCTTTCACATTGTTTGTTGAGTCGCTGGTAGCCGCTGGAATCAGGCGGCACAAGATCGTGTGCTGTGGTGATCCTTGCAAGAGACCTATGTCCAGCAGTGGACGTCCATTGGTTGAAACGAACGATTGTTTGTTAGTAAAATCACAAATTAACAAAAAAAAATCTTAACTGGCGTAAAAAAGCATCTCAAGAAACCAGTACACTAACGCTGAGTTGTACACTAATGCTGAGTTGTACAAAAGAAACTTCCATCCCCTCTTCCAAGGAAATCGTGCTGAACAAGATACAGACAAACAAGAATCAAAACAAGTAGTTCAGGCTTAAGTATCGATTATATATTAATTGGAAGTTTTAGTTATTTATGTAATAACTAAAAGATGGTGAACAACAAGGTGCTTGAATGGCGACCTCGCACCAGTAAACGAAGCGCAGGTAGACCCCCCCACTCGTTGGACAGACGATCTCAAGCGAGTCGCTGGCAGCCGCTGGAGTCAGGCGGCACAAGATCGTGTGCTGTGGCGATCCTTGCAAGAGACCTATGTCCAGCAGTGGACGTCCATTGGTTGAAACGAACGAACTAAAAGATGACTTCGATGATAATAAACGTAACAACACGATAAAAAAATTATGCAGATTGGCCGGAAGCATAAACAAGTGTAAGTCTAAAATTACCATTTGTACGTTTATTTTTACGACACATAGGCAGTTATACTGCAATAGAAAATAGTACTTCTTACTTTTTTTTCAATTAAAGCTCATATTATTAATTGTACCAATAGGATGCGTTTGCCACAAAAAAGTCAAGACGACAAAATTGTTAATTTGGCTTTTATACGTAGGAGCCATCGATTTACTTAGAAGATAAATTAAATTATGATGATAATGAAAGAGTAACTTAGAACGAAACTTTTGTGAATGAAATTTAATGAATTGAACGTATCACATCACTATAGAAATGGGGTTGGCAACATTATTTTACGGAATGACATTAGGAAACGTCAGATTACTGCAGATAATTAAAAGTCGAACCTATAGTAACAGTATTTATTTATAATAATTTTTATGAAACAAGTTTTTATATAGCTCCAATAAATTGAAATCATATACACAAATGATGTAGTTGTAAGTATGCCAATGATCAGAGTAGTGGCACGCTCGTGTAACACGCGCATGTTGGAACGTGTAACAGACGGGCAGCGAGAGCGGGACGGCGGACACGGGCGGCTCTCTCTCGCACTCCACCTCGAGCCTGGACCGCGACGACGCGTTGCATCAACACCAACAGGTTTGTATAACAACCCCCGGCACGTAAGTCGAGCGCTGACCTTCAAGTGCGCGCAGCGTCGTACGAGTGAGCGGGACACAAATCAAAATACGGTTGGAGAGCCAATCAGCGCTTACGAGGGATCCGCGAGAGTTAATCAGTGCTTACGAACGATCCCCACGCCCTCCCCGCGACACCCTCACCACCCGAGATACCTCATTTTCGACTTCTGCGCATTGAAGGTCAACGCTAGACTTATTTGCCGTGACTTGTAACTGCTTGTACGCTGTATATTTGTTTGGCAACTGACGCTGCTGTCTTGCCGAGGGAACCTTTGTAGAAAATTTGTTTAACTTTGGCAGACCGCACTACATCGTTTTTGTAGTAGTGTTTTTTTTTTTTTCAAATAAACTTTTACAAGTGCTCTTGAATTGTCACGTGAATTTACCACTGATTCACTATGCCGTTCCTACCGAGAAAAACTAGCAAGAAACTCGGCGGTTGCTCTTTTTGAAATAAAAAACTGAAATTTTGGAATTTTATCATAGAACATCATGTCCATTCCCACAAACAACTTTCGGACCTTCTTGAGGCGTAGTTAAGGAATGGCGAGCCTATTACGATTTCTTATTTTTCGTAATATACCTGTCTGAATTCTTGAAAGAAGATATACAAATTTTTCAACGTATGCGTGCATCTTGGATGGTTTCAAAGATCGATGTTTTCTTGTACAGGAGCAGCATGTACGGCAGGACTTAGTGGAATTCGAACACGAAAAGCAGGTTGCCGAAATGAGAGAAAAAACCACCCCAGAAAAGGTATCCAGCTCAACAATTTTATTAATTAATTTAGTACTAGGTATCCTTTAAAAAAAAAGTGATTTTTTTTACATTGACATAAAATAATGCTGTATTTAAACGGTGATTTCACCTCGTGAATTCGATAAAGTTTTTCATTTTCTATAAACTGACAGACGAACGGACAGTGTAAGTCGCACAACAAGGGGTATCTTTTTCACTATTTTAGTATTGAACATTTTTTTTATGTTTCGTCATTTTGGTAAAATCTTAGGAAAAGTTAAACGATATAATTCGTTGTTGATCAGGTATTGGACATCGTGCACGCGGTGGAGTGCATCGCGCTGGACCCCGCGCCGCCCACCTCGCCCGAGCCGCACCACAAGACCACCACCGTCGTCATGTCCAAACACACCCTCCAACCTCAGGTAAGCGCCTCTCATCACAAACCCGTCTGCTAAATATACCGAAACTACCCCCCATTTACGCTACACCGCTAATTAATCTATTCTCGTGATAGTACAGTAAAGTAATTCTTATTAATTTTCCGTAAAACCAATATATAAAATTGATTTATAGTAGCTATTAATATATTCTACTGGCTTGCATATAAGATACTATTTTTTTTAATTACAATTATAGATACGTAAAAAATTTCCATAGATTAATATAAAAATTTAATTTTACGAAAACTGTTGCTTATAGTGTGAGGCTATTTGAATGACAAATGATTTAGTAGTTTGTAACGCTAAGTTAAATGTATTATAGAGACAGATTGATGAAGTATACTGCATGATATTATTGAGTGCAATTTTGTAGCGAAGCGTAAACCGTTTTTGACAACTAGTTGAGGTTTCTCGACCAATTTGCAAGTTTTCTTCTGCACGTCGGTTCTTGATAGCATGCACCCTGAATTATATTATAGCTTGCATGAAAATATTTTTCCCTATTTCGAATATAGTAAAATTATTTACGTATATTTTGACTTATATTTATTATATCTTCCAAAATAAATGTTGTTTACTATATTATATTGATGTAATATATTTTGTCAAGCGGGAAGGGTTACACTATATAGTTCTTGGATTGGATATTTAGATTTTGTTTTTAGATCTTATAAAATATTTCTATCCGTAGTGACTGGCTACAAGTATGTAACGTAGCTATAAACTGCATGATATGACTTCAGCTCAAGTATGTGTAAACGAAATACTCCAACTTGTAATGGAACTTTACGATGTACCCTCCTTTTGAACTTCAACCTAATAGCATAAGTATACTTACATGATTATTCCTAGCTTATATCGATGTCGTTATGTGTTAGATAAATAGTTGCCATCATGAGATAAAGAAATAATTATATAATTAGTCCGAGTCAATTATACTGACGCTACGTATTACGTCCATTGCAGAACGCATACCCTGACGGAATGGAAGGCAACACATAGTACAGCATAATACATCTGTCCAATTTATTAGTGTATATAGATAATATATATGCGAGATGAATGGATATTTTAATTATTTATGGTCATAATTGTTAAAAATATAACCTATAAATACCATTCCTTTTAAATATATGTATAACTAAAAGTTTCGATTGATCTCTTCCAGAGTTTTCTTTATTAAAACACACGAAGTAAAATAAGATCAAACGGAATTTCAATATTATAATAAAAAATATTTGTAACCAAATATAAAATGTTTTTTACTTTTTAAAGTATGGTTAATTTTTATGAGTATAAAAAATACTTATAGTCAAACTTTTAATTATCTGCAGTAATCTGACGTTTCCTAATGTCATTTCGTAAAATAATGTTGCCAACCCCATTTCTATAGTGATGTGATACGTTCAATTCATTCAATTTCATTCACAAAAGTTTCGTTCAAAGTTACTCTTTCATTATCATCATAATTTTATTTATCTATTAAGTAAATCGATGGCTCCTACGTATAAAAGCCAAATTAACAATTTTGTCATCTTGACTTTTTGTGGCAAACGCATCCTATTGGTACAATTAATTATATGAGCTTTAATTGAAAAAAAAAGTAAGAAGTACTATTTCTATTGCAATAACAGCCTATGTGTGTTGACGATATCTGTCATAGTTAACATGCTAAGTTGCTACTGCCTACTAGTTATTCAGAAAAAAATATATTTAACATTATAATAACATATTTACATATTTTTGGAATCTACTTATAATTTTCTAGATGATTTTGACCTCCCTTGCGCAGTGGTTTTGGTCTTTTTTTTATTTATTTTTTTAATTTATTTTATTTACAATACATAATATTAATATTTTTACATTGATTACTTCGTGCTCGTAAGCAGGGACTGAAAGCGGTAGAGCATACCGGTACATACCACCGTTATCATACCGGTACAAAATAGGTACCAAAATCTCAACCTTTATAAAAGATACCTTTATTTAACCGCTTTGCGATTTCGGTACCGAAAAAATACGAAAAGGTGCGCGCGCGGGGGTGAAGAATTTGGCCACGTGCCGCGCGCCGCGCGTCCCCCGCTTCCCGTCGGTTCCTGTGTTTGTTAAAACGTAAGGATTTTAAGAAATTCCAAATTCTAAATCTAAAAATAAGAATATTAAAGAATAAAGAATGCCGAAGTGGTGGGATTCATTCAACGGCACATCAAAGTAAAGCCTTATTAGATAAAAATATCGATATAAATAGCGGTACCGAAATAAAAGTATCGTTTTTTATTTCGGTACCGCTAAACTGAAATATAAAGGTACAGAAATAAAGAGGTACCGAAATGAAGCGGTACGGAAATTATAGGTATTTAAACATTTCGCTACTTTTATTAAAAGGGTAGGCCCATTACCGCTAAATAAAACTACCATTAAATTCCGGTTATTCAGTCCCTGCTCGTAAGTGCTTATAAGTGGGAGGTCCCGGGTTCGATTCCCGGCAGGGGCAAGTTGGGATTTTATAATTTCTAAATTGTCTTTGGTCCTGTCTGGTGGCAGGCTTTAACCGTGGGCCGTGGCTGGTTAGCACCCGACCGGCAAAGCTGTGCCGGCCGGCCGCCAAACGATTTAGCGTTCCGGTACGATGCCGTGTAAAAACCGATCAGGGGTATGCATACCTCTCTCAAGTTTGCCCGCTTCCGTCTTCGACAGCATCATCACTTACCATCAGGTGAGATTGCAGTCAAGGGCTAACTTGTAGTTGAATAAAAAAAATAGATAATGATTATGAACTTAATCTGATTTTTAATTATTTTTTTTCAACTTTAGTCTTTAATGCGGGACCATGGTCATCACATCATTTTTTCTTAAATTTTACTAGCCTATGTCACCTAGAATAAGCTAAAGATTCTAACGATACCTACCTTATTCATCAAAATCGGTTCCGGCATATATAGAAGTTATGGTACAACATACAAACATACATGAACCCTGAAAACAATATACTCCTTTTTTTCAGGCAGTCCTTTAAAAAGGTTCTTTATGTCGATTCTTTTAAACACCGATGACCGAGGTTACGCTTTTTCAGGCTGCTGTTGACGCTGTTGACACTGACGCTCGGCGAATATTATTTTGTCGCCATTTTTCTCGTTTGTCATTCGACATTTTCATTTTTCACTGTCCATTTTCATTTCTACGTTCTGAGTGTGACTATTTCCATTTTGCCTACTGCGCGTTATATTTGTTACCAATTGTTAAGTTTTTGTAACGTTGTGTTTGGTTTTCATTATTTTTGTAAAATTTGCCATTTGGTTTTGTAAAGCACAATAAAATAAAAAAATGAATGCTCAGCCAAGTACATCGCATGCTGAGGATACATTTTTACCTTCTATTAAAAAAAACCGCGTAAGAATTTAAGTGAAAATGAGAAACATTGAAATATACACACAAAATTTCATCCAAATCAGTCCAGCCCTTTAGGAAAAAGTACAGCAGAATTATATCGGTACGGGTGAGAGAGTTCCGTATCGACAGGATGAACATTCAATGTTTGACAGTTACGAAACCCATGAACATTTTGTATGGGAAAATGTTTTTTCTTTTATTTTTTCGTCAATTTTCCAATATTTTTAACAGTTATTCTGCTATTCGGGACGAAGACAAATACAACAAATCAAAAACCATGAAAATCGGTCCAGCCGTTCTCGAGTTATAAGTGTTCGAACAAACAAGACTTTGTTTTATATATTAAAGATATACGTATTTATATATATACTGTATATATAAATATATATATGTAACTTTTGTACATAAAATATAATAATTACTTAAAATAAAAACTTTAATTTGAATAAAATAATTGAATGATTCAAATCAATCACCTGTACCCCATCCCTATTTTATTTTCGTTAAAAAGTGACAACCCACGAAACTTCACATTACTGCATACAATTAAAAGTCGAAGTATAGTTACTTATTTTTGTGTTATGTTTTATGTATGACTTTATATTTATTTAGTAAATTATTATTGATTCACGAAAATGAAATTTGTTATATATGAAGTTCTTATATACGTATAAACTGTTTGTAATTTAGTAAAATTCATTTAACAATATGTGGACGGACAACGTTTTGATTCTTATCTTTTAAAAATATGTTCAATACACGTAATCGGAAATCGGATTTTGTTTATTAACATTATATTAAAAGCCAGAATGTATATATATTGTGGTGTTTCGCTGGCAGTAATGTTTTTTATGGCACCTATAAAAATATTCCATATTCGAGTTTATGATACATGTACATTTTTGATACAACTGTATACTATTTTTTTTATGACTGACGTGAAGTTTTTTTACGTGTAAAACATATTACAGTCTTAAGTGTTAAAAGTTTAAAATTATTATTAAGCATTAATATTCTTATAGGTAAAATATATTCTATTTTGGTGGTTTTCAATATAATGGAAGTTTATCAATAAGTACTTACTCAATTTTATGTAGCACTGAACGTGTTTTTGATTCCTACGATTGTTCCCTAAACAATTTACATGGACAGCCTTGTAGCTATTTTACCAGTATTTTATGTAATCAACTGATCATATATATGCATTCACAAATAAATAACCATACAATAATAAACTCACATGACCAATATTGTGTAATAGTCAACTTTTAGAAATATATATATAACCGTATTTAATTCTATAGTCACATGTACTCTGTATCCCTTTTGGATACCATTTTGTATTTAACAATTATATCAAATCGTAAAACATCCTCGTTTTTTTTTCATTAATATCAGTACTGTTCCGAAAATAGTTAAAAAGACGGAAAACAAGTGAAACTGGCTACGTCATAGACTCTTTGTATTATAAAATACTTGTAACAAAAACTGAACATTTTACGATAACTGTTTAAAATATTTTTTATAAAAAATGTAATATTTACAGAGAAAAGGATTTCTTTTAATAAACTCAAAATAAATCCCAAATTGGATAATCATAATAATTCATCTATAAAAGGTATCCTAAAATGTTTTGTTTTGAATTGAAGTTGAGACCTGAACCGAATATCAATCTGTCTTATTGGGGTACCTATACAAACTTTGTCTATACAAACTTTGTTCAAAAATGTGGCAAATAATAAATTGTAATACATATTATGTCAAAAATAAATGGTCATAGTATTCGTCCTATTTATATTAGATTTGTATTCTCAATTTTTAAACTTAGTCGATATACTGAGTATCGGGCCAGGGTTTTCATATTTGAGTTTTTACACTCATCACAAGTATTGTAAGAGTATATTGGTTTCGTATTATTATTATATTCTTTTTACAGTTTACTTATGCAAATCTAATAATATTTTAATTTATCAATCAATTAATTTCTGTATGGTTTCATTGTTTATTATTTTTTTATTATACATAATATAAATATTGTGAACTTTGCCAAATTTATAACTGCCAATTATTTCGAAATTCGATACATTATATCTTTGTATATTATAATATTTCATCGTCACCTTACTTTGTACACAAAAATATTCTAATTGAAGTTATATTTTAGTGTTGAATTGAAATACACGTTGTTTAAAAAAATTGAGTTTTTCTATACTGATTAAATTTTTGTTAGCATATTTTTATAACATTTATTTTGGAAGATTTAGTTCGTTGCTTAATTAGTATGCTGATTTGCCCTGTAATTATTTCAGTCGAATTTTTCTTAAAAAATTCCGTTCTCTTGCAAGTCGCTTTTACTATAATTCGCAAAGACAATTTACGTGTAAAGAAATGATACAATTCAAATGAGTAGGACCCATTAGCACAATTCACATCGATACATATAAATGAAGCAGCGTGATGAACATCACAGTACAGTGTGTTGATTTGGTTAGTCGTCTAGTTCGCACGCGGCGCCGCCGTCGCCACTAGCGGTGTTCACACAACAGAAAGCGACGCCGCCGCCCCAGCCCGCCGCCGACACCTCCCCGCCGCCCTCGGACGGGACCCCGGTGGACCCGCCGCCGCACCCCGCCCCACAGCCTCCACCCGCCAAACAGAAACCTCGAGTGCCTCGCAAACCGCAAACGAAGCGAGTTAGTTTCACTTCGGAACCGTACGAATACGAATCCACGGCGTCCACGACCGAACCCGCCACCCCTCGAACCATACCGCATGGGATGCATGACGACATCGCGGACACATCTCCGAACACTAACGATGCATGCCAGGGGCATAGCTCTCTACTAATACGACACCGACCCTCGAACATAGAGCTGCAAGAAACCAAACCGAGTCTAATACGCCCCGAGGAATTTATCATCCCTCCTCCGCCTCTGTTCGCGGCGAAAGTAAGTCAAAGTCGCTTAGTTCACGAGAGGGCACCGGAGCTAGACGACCCCGTGATCACCGTAGTTCCCGAGCGCGTAGTACTCCCGCTGCCTATCGTGGCCGAAACGACCGTGCAGTCCTCCAATTCTACCAACTCCCCGGAAACAGAATATCCCCCGCCTGTCAATTATCGAGCTCATCCCGACGTCGAGTCTACGTTGAAATTAGACTCGGATCCTTTTCGATCTGTCATTTTTTCGGAAGTGCCTTCGACGCAAGTCTTCCGAGATGAACTCCCTTTTGATGATAATCGTGAATTATACGACGAATTATCAGCGAGTCCCGTAGGAGAACCCAACCAGCCCGAATTACTGCATGCTCATTATAGAACTCTTCCCACAGTTTCTCACATACCCAACTCGCCATGCTATTTACATCCCGATAGAAGTAATTTCGAAAACACCCATATATCTTTGCGAGATTTGAGAAGCAGTAGCTTAACATCTAACATGATACATTCTACGACTTATCCGCCTAGCAATCCGTATCCATCTCTTACGACTGTCGCCGGAACATTTAACCCCTATACTTGCACTGTTCCGGTTCGCGTGTCGAACGACATCTCCTATTCGACTTCCGTGCCGCCATCGTCACCATTAGTTAGTTCCGTAGGAAAAGACATAAACGCCAACGTTACACAATCTGTTCCGATTAAAGTGGGAGATGCGCCTAAAAATGTTCAGTCAGAGAGAAGAGTGCGTTTTGGCGAAGTGACGACTGCGCCCGAATTCGATAGCTTTACGAACGATTGGGCGCCGACGGGAGAAGCAGGCCTGAGACCCGCATGGAGCAGCAATACCAAATCCTTCGCCATGCGCGAGGTAATCATTACTGTACGGCATCTTGCCCACACAACACACGGCTTCTTTTGATTGTGTTCGTCGACTGCCCGCCCAGAACTTACTAAAACACAAACGTTCGTTGTTTTCCATTGTTCCATACCCCATTGTGTTCTCTCGTGTCGTCATTGTTTAACTTGCATTTTATTATATTTTGCATGTTACCATTTATTTACTGATACTTTATTAACATTGGTTATACTGCATATTTTAGTACGTTCATCGACAAATCGACTAACTTGACTGCATGGGTGGTGTTTTAGCCTGGAGACGGGATTTACGAGGCTTGTATATAAAATGCATATGCTTTTTTATTTTGTTAATTTATCATATCATCATTTCACTGTTCTATTTTTGTACTTTGATTAAAATAAAAGTATTAATGTTAGACATGACCACTTGCAGGCTTCCCCACCTCAATCTGGTAATTTTGTGAAAGCATCTGTCAGCGATAAGAAAAAATTTTTCGAAAACGCTATGGAAGAAAGTCATAAGTCATCGCCTAAGCCAGGTTAGTTTAAATCTAATTCATACGTTACCTACTCATAAAGAAATTACCGTCTTGATTTTCGTACATAATACTTGTTAGTTATACCCCATTCAAATGATAAAAGACATGGTTTAACACTTCCCGCTAACTTTACTCATGTTGCTGACATAACGAAGTTGTAAGCAGGATGCTTACAACTTCGTTTGCATGACTGCATTACATGACTTTTAAAGCCGCCATTTTTTAGAGAGGTGATCATATTTTATTTAAAAAATTTTTGGAAAACCTTGTATGATATTGCGCATTGATAAAATAAAACTCTTTTTTAAAACCCCTCGACTCTTAGTTTTAATTTTGATTTTTTTTCGACTATAAATAAAATTTTCTCTCGACGTATAAGTAACTATTAAAATTGTTTTCAGAGAAAGTGTTCACATTCTTATCAGCGGATGAGGTGGAGAAATTGAAGCAGGAAGAGGAGAGGAAGATGGCCTCTCTGTCGCGCGCTGAGCTCAGCTCGTGGTCCCCCGGGGAGGACCGCCAGAGTGAATACAGCTCGCCCTCGGACGATGAGCCCTACGAAAATGGCCATAGGTATGCCGTTGTAATATAACCACCACCACAGTCTTTTTTACGTCCCACTACTGGGGACAGGCCTCCTCTCATAGGAGAGGGATTTAGAGCTTAGACCCGCTATGCTGCTCCAATGCGGGTTGGCAGGGTTTAACCACTATTGTCACATGATAGTGATAATAACCGGGACCGACTGCTTAACGTGCTCTCCGAGGCACGGGGGTGAGACACCGCCAACTACCAAATCCGGGCTGGCACTGAGAATTTCTTGACAGAAAAACCCAATACCTAACAATTATTTGCCCAACCCGGGACCTCGTGATCTGCAGTCGAATATGCTAACCACTAGACCAACGAGGCAGTTGTAATATAACACTTACCATAAACATCGACGGTCTTACTACAAACAATTTGGTCAATCGTGTGTTTGTTTTAAATCGTATTACATTGTGACAGATTTCCAAAACAGAAGCTGTCAAACGTCAAAGTTATCATCTAAACTTGTTTAATTTTTTTCGCGTTAAGTTCGGTAAAACAGTTAGTTTAATGCAGATAATTTGCTTTTTCACTTGTATCATGTACTAGCTGTTGCCCGCGGCTTCGCCCGCGTGAATTTCGGTTTTTCACAAATCCTGAGGGAATCGTGGATTTCTGGTTCCTGTTCCCGCTCCCTTTCCCAATCTTTATACTTACTTTCAAGGTAGTTTGCTATATTGATCTACCTAAAGCTGTTGATTTGGGTTTTTTCAAAATCCCGTGGGAACTGTGGATTTTTTCAGGATAAAAAGTTGCCTATGTTTTAAGTCAGGGCATTTGATTCAGGGATTTTGATGGAATTTCAGCCAAATCTGTTCAATAGTTACGACGTTATAGAGTAACAAACATCCAAACATCCAAATATCCGCACTTTCACATTTATATAATAATTATTTAATAACTAAATAGCTTTACATTATTTATTTAGTTATTTATTTATTGATTTATTTATTAATTTAGTATTTATTTAATTGCCTTCGGCCACCAGAGGGCCCAGCTGTCGTACCAAGATTCCGCCTGCGGCCGTCAGAGGTCATTGCAATTGCTTCGAGTTTCAGGACATAAGGACATAGGACTTTCATAAAAATTTTCATCCCCTATTTTACCACCCTTAAGGGGAGATTTTCCAGAATAACTTGTACAGGTTTTTATCATTTAAAAATTATAATTTCATATCCTATTTTCATATCTGTAACTTCAAAAACATAACCTTCCAACCCCCATTTTACCCCCTTAGGGGAGGATTTTCGTGAAATATTTTCCAGGCTGATATCTAAGCCCTAGAATTAAACTACCTTCCAAATTTCAAGTTGATAATAGCAAAATTATAATTAAAACTTCCCATTAAAACTTTCATCCCCTATTTTACCACCCTTAAGGGAAGATTTTCCAAAATAAAATATACAGAGTTCTATTATTTAAAACTAATAATCTAAATGCCGATTTTCAGGTCTGTAACTTTAAAAACATAGGACTTTCATACAAACTTTCTACCCCCATTTTACCCCCTTAGGGGAGGATTTTAGGGATATTAAATAGCCTATAACCTGCCCCAAAAGTTGGACAACCAAATGCAAAAAGAATTTTTCAAATCCGATAAGTACTTCCAGAGATTAGCGCGTTCAAACAAACAAACAAACAAACTCTTCCGCTTTATTATATTAGTATAGATTCCAATTCTTCACGTGAGTAAGTACACTCTTCACTCACAGCCCCGAGTCGTGAGAGTATGCTAGTGAAATTAAAATGAAAGAGTTATATATTTTTACAAATCCTTAAATTATGGCTTATTAAGTTATTAATATGACATTTTATAGCTTGACTAGTAGACACTATGTAAATCCAAGATGGCCGCTACCACAAAATTTGCGAATGTCGGGGGTTTTTTAATTTTTAATTTATTGAAAGGTTTCGTGTTAAAAGGTTTTCTTGAATGCATTACAGTGTATCTTTGGGAGGCGTAAGTCCATCCGCTAAGTCGCAACGTCGCCGCGCTAATCGCGACGGGTCGGAGAGCGAAGACCCGAGCACGCGAGCCGCTCGCCGAGCGGCGTGGCGTGCGGCTCGGCTCCGCTCACTCGAACAGGTATTGTGAACTGTTGTTATTGTGTTGTGTGTTGTTGTTTTAGAATATAAACTAGCTTTAGCTGGAATAACCAACGCTCACAAGTTGAGATCAGATAATAATAATCGGATGCATATTTATCTAAAGTGAATTTTTGGCTACGAAACTATGGAAGCGGCTTCTAAAAGCTTGTATTTGAAAGAAAAAAACAGCATTAAATAGACGAGCCTTCTGATCTACTTTTGTATGAGAAACTACATTTTTTATTATTTTACTTAGGAACTCTAGGTGGGTAAATAAATAAATACCAATACATCCAACTAGCAAAATATCATTCTATTCTACGAAACACTAAAGTCGATCCCGGAATCGAAGTAGTTTTTCGATACGAAAGTGCATTCTTAATTCTTCTTAATCCAACCCCTGAACATTAGGTGAATATGCGTCCGATTTTAAACTTGGTACACTAAATTATATCCCGGAATCGTGGGATTTTATGGATACAAAAGTGTATTCCATATCAACTAACATCTGAAAATTAGGGATTAATGGTGCCAATTATATTGTACACAAAAATACTAATGACAGTTATTAAAATAGTGCTATCCTTCTCATAATGTTCCTAGCGGAAAAGAATACATTGTAATTGGAGCTGTCGAATTTAGTTTATAGATTGTGTACAACAGAATTAGCCCCAACGTCACGTCCTCAAGCAATGCAGATGGATGTCGACAAAAAATACCTACTCTTTTCTCTAACCTTAACTTTTGTGATAAGTACCTATTCTAAAATTGGTAAACTCTTCAAAATAGCATGCTTTTTATTCAATCGTATAACTCTAACATTCGATTGCAATCGCGTCTTAGAATACATTTCAACTCTTTAATGTTTTAGGACGCGATTGAATCGCAAAAAGCAATTAAAAGCATGGTCGGTCCGGCGCATGACGTTGTAGGAGAGGTGCCGCCGAGAGATAGATCACCCTCCGAGGTAAACATGTTGCTATTCTAATCATACGCACTCAATGTTGTGATAATCTTACTAAGATTCCCATTCCCCATACATAGATACACCTCAGTTACTTATTGGAATCTCTTTAACTGAAACTTCAAGGGAAAGGTTACAAACGAGTTAACGAATCTTATAGATGTCTTCGAGATAAGGAGTTTTTAAACTTCAACTTCGACTTATAGAGGCATTTGTTTTATGTGTAATAGTCTAATACAAAGTATTCCGTCATTTCCATGTTTGGCATTAGTATTCATTTTTCCCAAT
Organism: Melanargia galathea; assembly: GCA_920104075.1. Taxonomy (NCBI): domain Eukaryota; kingdom Metazoa; phylum Arthropoda; class Insecta; order Lepidoptera; family Nymphalidae; genus Melanargia; species Melanargia galathea. The sequence goes on along the minus strand of OV049869.1, from coordinate 11,395,522 downwards.
AAAGTAACTACCCAAAACTTTGTTTTGTCTTTTAAACAGTAAACATTTGGTCACTAACAAATTGACATTGCAATTGAGGAGGTAGCGAGTTCGAGCACCATCTTGGACATGAGACTTCCAATAATGTTTCACTGATGACATAATCGGGTGACTAAAATGTCATTCATTGTTTCTTAAAAACTTCTCACAAAAATGGACATCAGTCATCTACCCCATTATTGTAACTCACGTCCTGTTTCATCATGAGATTAGCACCATTATTAAACTTGTAATAACTCATTGTATGTTTGAGACTAATGTGACTAAAATATTTGTAACTCTGTGTTATTTGTTGTATTACCTGTGTTCGTCGGGTATCGTTGTCGCTTTTCGCTGGCGCAAACTGTTCGCAGAATGGGGGTGTGTGTATGTGAAAAATTGGCTTTACAAATTATAGAAATGGCCCCTGCCGCGTATCGCGTTGCGTACAAAACCCGGCCCGATACTGGCCGTGAAGGAGAAGGAGAAATTGTTAGACGAGCGAATAACACTACGCACGGAGGAATACGTGTGTCCGGCCACCGGCGAGACTAAAGTGCGAACCGTCGAGTACATTGAGAAAGTTATTGAGAAAGAGGTACGCGCCGCGTGACTGTACAATCGATGTACTTGCTAAACACTAGGACGCTGTACACAAGCAATGCCGTTTCGTGTGTGCTGGTTTTATATTGTGTATCATAAAAATACGCTTAGCTTTTTACGTGCAAAAGACTCATAACTCACGATGACTGATTTCGAAGTGTACAGGTCGCGCAAGACAACCCATGAACTGCACGCGCATACCTTCTTGTCGTGACATTTTTGACGGACTTAATGAAAATAAATATGTACCGCAAAACCCTGCATAAAATTCTCTAAGTGTGAGATAGGTCACTGTAGTGAGGTGAGATAGGCACGGTTCTTAAGGCATGTAGCAGGGATAGTTGCATATTCGCCCTACAAAGGATTCCTCCTGTGTGTACGGCAGAATGTACGAAGACGGCGGTAACCAATGCAGTAGGCAGATTATAACGTGATTATGACAGTGAACCAATCGACGCTGCGCCCGTTCGCCGCGCTTCGCCCCTTAAACAGTTCCAATATGACAATATTATGAATAATGACTTCGCATCCAAGGTCTTGCCTTTACCGTGACGATAACTATACATCGTTATAATTATTGCAGACTGTTTAGCGGGTTTTGAATTAGGGATAAAAAGGAATTTTTAAAATTCGTATAAAAACATGAAATTAAGTGAAAATGGATTGCATTACCTCTCTGTACCTATGTATGTGCGTGAGTGTTCTTTGCGCGATCTGTACTGCCTGTGACTGTGACTATTTGACTACGATTACCCTGAGCGACTGATATTAAAGTTGAAAATATTATACTGGGGCCTTCTCGCACACAATGTTATATACTAGGCATATTCGTGCAACACCGTATTTTACAGCGCGGTAGTAGATTTCAAACGTAGATAGATAAACACGTAGTTCATACACGACTAATTTGTAAATATTGTGGTGGCGTGAGTGTTTTTAAGTTCTTTGGCAGATATTCAAGCATATAAAGCAAAAATAAAGATTTTTTACATACGAGTAGAATACAACGATTGATGGCGTGCGTGCAAAAAACCTTTGTTGATAATTTATTTATGTATAATGTTATATTTTGTCGTTTGTGTGTTGCATGATGTTTTGGCATGGCATGCTAATATATTAATTTATGTATTTGTCAGACTATACCGGGATTCTAGACACGGAATCTTCACTGAAAGAAATGGTTTGTTTCGTTTCTTTATATAATAATATGCTGCTTTTTGGCAATAATTTCATACATAAAAACATTCAACAACAAAGTAATATGTATTTGCTTTTAAATTTCTATTGACAATAGATAATACACCACACTATCCTAGGTATGAAATTATTGCAATGAACGCATTTCTGTTGCACCGTAGCTTATCACCTAACATTTGTTTGGGTTCTTGTGTAGTTAGAGCATTATTTCAAAGGCACATTAAATTGGTTTTAATTTCTAGAATAACTGCATCGGGATCTCACTATTAAATAAGAAACAACCTGTTTTATCTTGCCTTAGGCAACAGGGTTAGTTAAATTTTAAAATTTGCTTACGTTTCTTAAAAGTTACTTTACGTTGTAGGCGTCTATCTAGCTGTGTTTTCCCCCCAAAAATTAACTAATTTCATGTTTCTCCAAACATTGTGATTTAGACCTGTCATTTTAGTTTAGACTTTGTGTAAAACAGAATTAGCCACATTGAACACATATTTCAAACTTTATCACATTAAGTAGTCGTTTTAGCACATGGTCATATTCTGAAATTAATCAAACAAAACTCATTTCCATCTCAATTTGTAGTAAATCACTTTTGATACATGTATATTTTTTAAATTTTTACTTCATTTTCTATAAAATAAAATTATACTAAAGTTTAATTAGAACCTCATATAAAGCAAGCCATACATGCAAGAGTTTACCTGTACAGCTAAACTGTGCCGGTAAATAATTTGCTGAGTCGACACCCTCGCATGTACGGCTTTCATTACGCATCAGTCAATTTACGTCCACGTTCAATTAGGTGGAGACGACGCAAGAGAAGATAATATCGCTGGAACTGACGACGAGTCCCAGCAGCGAGACGCCGCCCACCGACTTGGAAGAAACGAGTCTCGACGCAGAAGTTGAAACGGGGGAGAATTCTCTCCAACCGGACATCGTGCAAGTGGTCAACCCTATGCTCGACGGGGGCGTGGGCCGAGTCACTGCGATCCCGGTAGGCCCAGCGCACAGGCTCACCCCCTACACCGAACACCAACAGTGAACGATTCTCCGATACATCCCAAATAAGCATTTTTTTTTTAAAGAGTTTTGCGGGTAGTTCAGTTTTTTAAACACCTGTTAAAAAGACTACTTTATTTAAGTTTTCGCCCAGGGCTCTTACGATTTTCGTTTAGATTTGAATACAGCTAACAATGTTTTAAACGTTGTTCGGGACTGAATACACTTACAAATAATAATTGAAGATTTTAGTGTCCAATAACTTTCTACTCAGCATGTAGGTTTATTTAGATCGTTTTCTAGAAATTTTGAATCAATCAAACTTTACACTCGAGATTTTTACAGATTTATAACTTTAAACGATTCCCGAAAAAGGAAAACCTGTATATTACATTACACTACCCATGACAACGTACTTGGCTACCTATTACACAAGTCGACTTACCTCGTCGTGAAACAAACTTGACGGTAGATTTTTTCAGTGACGCGAACGACATTGATGATGATTGATTTTACATCTTTATTTGTATTATAACTGTGATAATAAGTTTAGAATTCCACCGACTTTGCTCTTATTATTTGTATGGGACTCGTTGAGAAAATCTACAGTCGAGCTACAATTTTTACAATGGCATTTTTGCTTTGATCACAATTTTTATTTTTTTATTATAATTTTGCATCGGAGGTTTTAGGTTCGTGATAGATTTGTCTATTTTGATAATACTTTACGTATGTGACTTTTAATATTTTCATTCCGTGAAAGTTTTTACTGTTTGACTGAATGTTGATGCTGTATCTGTTTATAGCAAAATTTAGGGAAATGATTGGATGATAAATAATAAGTTTTTATGAAGGATATGACTTAAGAGATTATGTAAAACATAGTGTACATACCATCATTACAATGTATACTATTGAACATAGTTTTGTTCAATAAAACCAACGGCAATTTATTTGTTCTGTTGGCATCATACGACCGCCTTGTGTATTACATCTAGTTTTATACTTCACATTTTTATTACTTAGTACAAAATGTTATTCGTGCATTGTTTTAATTCATACAGTATTTGTGTTAACTGGCGTATTAATAATAATTTAATTTAATGTTTTAATTTTATGTATGTGGTGCCTTAATTCCTCAAATAGATTACTGTGAAATACGATTTAATACTTAAATGCTAGTATACTGTATTCGATAACACATCTGGTTATTATGCTATAGATAAATAAATTTTTTAAACGAAATTACAATTTTGATAATTTATACAAATTATTCTGCATTTGTATCCGAAGGTCGTTATATATATTTTTAAAAATGTACATTAAATTGTTCTTAATCTCAACAAAATGTGTATTTCCGTTGATTAATATGTTTTGAAGTATATATTTAATGGTAGTAAACTATCGATAGTTTTGGTGGATTGAATGAAAGAATGGTCTTTATGCGTGTACTTTATATCTTTTTAAGGCTCTAGCAATGTGGATTGTAAACTAATGAAAATATTGTATGTTTGTCCAATAAATGGTTTAATATATATTTTAATAAAATTATACGATTGTTTCATTGCTAACTATACATTACAGACAGAATGACCTGTAAAAATCTTTATTCAATAATACTTAATACATCGTAAAACAGTCTTTCAATCCGATAGTTCTGATAGAAATTTTAAGTAGATACATTCTTCCAATCAAGAATTATTTTTTGGGAGCAATGATGCCTTCTAGTTGTGCCTGAAAAGAAAGATAAATTTTGTGAACAATTTCACAACACACTATTAACATGATATCTGATTTTTCTTAGAACAGAATACTAAAGCTGAGGTCTATAGTGTACAGTACGCGAAAAGGCAGGAGTGCGGGCGACCGCCTTTACACAGTTCCTGGTAATACAACTTCTAGGGTTAGCGTTGTTTATCCGTCTCGTTTTGTTTGATCAGACCACACGAGTAGATAGGTACAGAGAGCAAGCTTCATACAAACGGCCCGTTGTAGGTACACTCACACAAACACACTCACCAACGGTTCACGGACGCGCGCTCGGTCTACCAACCGGTACAGTTGAGTGACAAACGTGCGCATATGTGTGAGTGTACCTACAGCGGGCCGCTTGCAGAAGCTTTCCCTCTGTACTTATCTACTCGTGTGACCAGACTTTAGTGGCGCGGCGCGTGAAATAATGTACCGACGGGCCCGAAGTATAGAGCCGTCCATGAATACCTAAGTGCAGAGCGTACGACGCCTTACATTGTTACCGTGCTACCACACGAGTAGAAAGGTACAGAGAGGAAGCTTTCTAACAAAGTCCAAAAATACCTATTCTTATAAATACCTATTCAATACTTGTCGTTTGTCACCCAACGACTCCCAGCGGAGCGTCCGTGAACCGATGCAGAGTTCGTGTGCGCGTGAGCGGCGCTGTGTGAGTGTACCTACAGCAGGCCGCTTGTATGAAGCTTCCTCTGTACCTATCTACTCGTGTGGTGCTACTCTGCTAACCCTAGCGAAATATTCGTGGACAAGGCCCGCAACATCAACATGGCGGCTTACCTTCAGCTGCGCGTTGGTTTTCTTCAATGCTAACAATTCTTCTTGGTGTCGTTTCTCTTCGGCCGCGCGCAGTTCCGCCGCGCGCCGCTCCAACTGTTCAGTTTTCTGTTTCAACTCCATGCATTGCTTTTCCAAAGCGGAACGTTCGGTTTCCAACTTTGCCACTTGGTCCATAAGGTCTGATTTACCTTGTTCCGACTGAATTTAACGAATAAAAAATCTTAAATAGGTAGCTAATGTGGCTAATTCTGTTGTACACAATCTCTAAACCTAAACTAAAATGACAGGTCTTCACAGTGTTCACTGCGGAAAAGAATAGCAATAGATTTAGACTTGTCATTTTAGTTTAGGTTTAGAGATTGTGTACAACAGAATTAGCCACATTATCTACATCTTTCAAAATTCAAGTCTTTAGACGCAAACTTGTAACGAGGTATTTCATTGAACTTCCGTAACTCTTCACATACCAACTGAAGACTTAGACTTACACACACACAGATTACACTGATGGTAAGTGGTACTTAAGTTATAGTTAACTGAAAAACGGAAGCCGGAAGGGCATTATTGAGCTTGGCGCTACGTACCTACCTAGTGATACCTACGTATTAGGATCCGGACCCGTAGCGGGCCAAATCCATGTGATGCCCTGCAATTCGATAGTAAAAGGGTGAAGTAAAGCCAAGTCACCTGTAATGCTTTCCGCATGCCGAATGCAATGGAGCTGCAGTACAGGGTTTGATACGCTTCCATCGTGATCCGCGCTTCGTCGCGCACTCGCAGCAGCAGGAGGCCCCGCTCGCCGCAGTTGATTGTGACCTGAGGGTTATTGCGTAGTGCACTCTCAACGTAGCTCTGATTTTGAGATACGTTTTCGATGCGGTACTTCCCATCTGTTCGATGGAATGTATTATGAGGTCATATGATAAAATGCGTCTTTTTGTTTTCATATATAGAACAAATGGGAACTAACGTTTCAATGTAACCTCACTTAAGCCGGAGGCATATTATTATTATCGTGTGACCCGAGATGTACACAGGTTAAACTGCCCTGCACTTCATAAAGGTAGAAAAGCACTGCCATACTATTCAGAGAAAGAGAACTACTTAGGTAAAACTGGCGAAATAAAAAAACCTACAAGTCACGGCAAATAAGTCTAGCGTTGACCTTCAATACGCAGAAGTGGAAAATGAGGTATCTCGGGATGTGAGGGGGACGCGCGGAGGGCGTGGGGATCGTTCGTAAGCACTGATTAATGATTATTAGCTCTCGCGGATCCCTGGTAAGCGCTGATTGGCTCTCCAATCGTATTGTGTCCCACCCACTCGTACGACGTTGCGCGCACTTGAAGGTCACCGCTCGACTTACGTGCCGGGGGTAGTAGGCATGTAGTAGGTTAAGTAGGTAGGCCTATACCTACCTACTTAACCTACTACATGCTTATTGCAAACCCTGGCTTCGAACTTCTGACACATACGACTGATAGATATCTACCTGTCGTATAAGTTCATCAAAACACTGCGTATAGAGTTGTCTTCGGACGGGACATATTCCAGTTTCTCTAGCCTGCCGTTGCTGCAAACGAGTGTCAAGCATCTCTTGGAGATTTATTACGTCCAATCTGGTGGCTGGAGTCGACGATATCTACAAAATATTATAATCATCTATTCAAACCATAGATTCGATCCTTTGGAAACGATCTTGGAGAATTAGAAACTTAACTAATTAAGTATAGGTTGTAGGGTACGTACATACTTAAGGATGCCCTTTAACCCTAAAACTGGATAATGTAGTCTATGTAGGCTCTAACCTTACCCTCAAATTCCTTTTCTCTTATAGGAAAATAAATGCTGTTGTTTTAGTGAGTGTTGGACGAATATGATTTTGTTATTTTAATTAGATTAAGGCTCAGAAGCCTGTACATAACAATGATTGTTACTCAACATCAAAACTGACTAGGCAAAGTAAGTAGATATTGTGGGCGATTCTGTTGTACACTATCTCTAAACCTAAACTAAATTGACAGGTTTAAAAATAGTGATATCCCCTTCAGCAGGGAGGATTGTGAAAGAGACAGGAATATATTTAGACCTGTCATTTTAGTTTAGATTTAGAGATTGTGTACAATAGAATCGGCCACATTATGTGCTTAGTTTCACTTACTTTTTGGGTCCATATCTGCCCATCTTCTTCCCATTCTTTAGGAGGTAGAATGGCATTGAGAATTTCCTCGGTTTCCCGTTTGGCTTCCGTTGGAATACATGGTTGCGTGGCAGCCGCGCCAGGCGATGGCAATGTCTAAAATAAAACTTTTAGTAGGTACCTACTGAAAGCCCACTGGCACTGCTTAGCTAACACTATAGTTCTGTGGAATTTGAATGCTTTTGAAATACATAATGCGCCTACCAAAAAAGTTATTCTATAGCGCAGATACGTTACGTATACCTGCAACGTTTAAATTATGGAAATGGTCGAGTTGAAATGGTTGCAGCAGCTAAGCAAACTACGTACGTACTCTACGGAATTAGCTGCTAACTGAATGAGTCAACGAGCAAACCCGCAAACTGCGTAGGTACATACGCATCGTGTGAACGCTCAATTCAAAATAGTAAGTACCTATTGGGTCCTAAACATGTGCAGATATCCCTAGCCTAACCTTGCTGGCTCGCAGTAAGCCGCAAACTATGATCTTAATGTGAAAAATAAAACCCTAATCAGTATTAATACTTATCGAAGATAAAAGTTTACTTACAACTTTTTCCGGTTGCTTTGTTACTAATACGGGGTTATCATATCGAACTAGCGTTTCCTCGGTTGATATAGGGGTCCTTTCTCCCATTTTAAGTAATGACTAGAAACCAGTAATAACTTTAATTATATCGGCAGCTTTATGCAAAGCGTCTTCTAATAAATTCAAAATATTTATATCCATGACAATGACACTGTGTTACATAGCAACGGCCAAATTGACACGTTTACATACTAGGAACTTTTTTTTCAACGGTTTTAAAAGTAAATTAAAAAAAGTTTTGATTTATCATACATTTATTTAATTAAAATTATAGTACTTAAACAGTTTTGCAATAGGGTACATGGTACATGCCTGTTTGATTTTGATCATTATTTTATAAGGCAACAACAAATACAATTACCTAATAAGAAACCAAAATCAAAATCGACTAAAATGAGACAGTAAAATATGTACAGTACCAATGATAAATTAATAGCAGTGGAGCCATACCACACGAGTAGAAAAGGTACAGAGAGGAAGCTTCAACAAGCGGCCCGCTGTAAGTACACTCACACATAGCGCCGCTCACGCACACACGCGCTGTTCACGGACGCTCCACTAGTTGAACGTTAGTTGAATAACAACAGGGCTGTGGGTCGTGCGCATTAAATTAATACTGAGAATAAAATGTTTGGCGAGAGTTTAGAGATTGTGTAAAATAATATAAATTACATAAAAAAAGTAGTCTTAATATAGATTTAAGTGTTGTGTTTAGACTAAAATGCCTAACCATTGTACAGTATGTTTAAGTTCCTCTAGAAAAAATTAGGATATTTCTTTTTTATGATAGATCAAGTGAAGTAAGTAGGTACCCACCGTTTACGTATCTATACAATAAATTAATGGAATGAAATGAATTTATTTATCAATAGAGTGACTACCTTCTGTATAGAATAGAATAGAAAAGTTTTTTATTCAAATAAACTTTTACAAGTACTTTTGTATGGTCAATTGAATCTAACACTGGTTCGGAATGCCATTCCAACCGAGAAGAACCAGCAAGAAACTCGGCAGTAAATAAATAAATAAATAAATATACCTAAGTAAATATAATAAGTAAATATGAAACATATATACCTACCTAAGTAAATTAATTAATTACTTTTAGTAGGTACCTAACTACCTACCTAAGTATCTAACTAGTTAGGTTGTTACTTAATTCATTCGTTTAACTAAAGTAAGTAGGTAAGTAGCTAGGTACTATCACTAGGGATATGTGCCTACGCATGTGCTATCACACTTACTTTTAGTAGGTACCTACCTATGTAACTAGGTAGGTACTTAATTCATTCATTTTACTAATGTGACTAAGGGCCTAGGTACTATCACTAGGGATACCTACCTACGCATGTGCTATCACACTTACTTTTAGTAGGTAGTTAGGTACCTACTTCCTACCTAAGTAACTAGGTACTTAATTCATTTATTTTACAAAAGTAAGTATCTAGGTACTACCACTAGGGATATCTACGCATGTGCTATTATATTTACTTTTAGTAAGTACCTACTACCTACCTAAGTAACTATATAACTTATATATAGTAATGTAATATAAAAAAAAAATTCCAATCATTACTACATATCTTACTATATACCTATACTAGTATATAATATTTTTATTTTTACCTATAATTTTTCACATGCAACAGGTGACAACCCTATCAGAATAGGTATAAATTTTTGACGTTCTTAGGTAGCTTCCCTTCTGGTTATTCTGTGGCCATACTTTAAAAACGTGTCAAAAATACACTCACACACGCTTAGATTAGGTATCATACACGCACAATCCGAAAACATAAAATGGCGCGTGTTCATTGTGATGTCTCAAGTTGTGCGTGTGGGAGTGTTCAATTCCACCGATTGATTCAGAACTTTTAATTGTCCAATTGCATCAACCGACCGCACGGAATACTATTGTGAGTCACTGCTTGAGCTTGAACTCGAGTCAGAGGACATGACTTCGACGTCTTCCTGCGTGGGCGCGTCCTTGCTCCGGCCGTCGATAGCCACAGAGTTGCCGCCGCCGACTGACATGTGAAGCTCGCCGGAGGGATGCCACGTGAACTGGTTTGTGGCTGATGCTGGCACTAAAATATTTTTTTCGGTCTATACTTATCTACATAAATAAATAAAATTGACCTCATATTTAATTATTTGAATGTACCTACAATCCAAAGGCTTATTTTTAAAAAATTTTGTAAGTCTGTCCAGGCTGTTCTGAACAGCTGAACCAATTTTAATGTTACTTTCATAGCCAGGTAAAGGATTACATAAGAACACACACACACACATATGCATAGTGCATACAGTATAGACTGCTACTCTCTTGTCATAACCCTCCCATAATCAGGTAAAAGTTCATTGTCTCCTTGCAACTACATACTAACTACCTGGAAAGTGATTAATAGTCAATGACTAATTTCAAACCATACTAATATAATAAATACGAAAGTGTCTGTCTGTATGTCACTTTGAATGAAATCTATTTCTGTATGTTTTGTCAAGATCAGTTCAGCCATATGGCAGTGAAAAGGTGACATGAAAGTATTTTAAAAATTATTATTAATTTTAAATATGTAATCTATGTAAATCCATATGGACAAAGTCACAGGCATATGTTAGTGTATTATTAACTTTATAAAATACATCTTGAGGAAGTTTTCATTTGACAAGAAATTTTAAGTCTTAATCAGTAACTCATAAGATACATCAGAGTAAAATTTCTTGGAGCATGTCCAAGGTGCACATAGCTTTGCAAGGAATTTATCAACATTAGTAGTAGTACAAGCAAATATAATTAAGGGAAAACCTAAGTATTAGCATATGAGTTTTATTTAAACATGATGATTAATAAATACCTCCTCCGGTGGTTATTCGATGCAGTTCGTTTAGTGTGGAAGGAGTGTGACCGTTCAGTGGCAGGTCGCACAGGCGGCCGAGCATGCCCAGTCTCATCTCCAAGTCTGTGGGGTAAGGACGTCTGGGATCCCCGGGCTGCCAGGACAGTGGTGCGCTCACTGCATTTGATGCACTTATCCTAGGTAAGTACAGAATATTTTATAAATGTTGTGTCTCAATAGCTGTTCCTGTGTGTCTGGTGACCCAAGAGCTATGCTTGTTTAGCCCAAAGTTTTACAATACACTAAAGAAATTTTTTTTTTAATAAAATTTATAACATTAAATGCATTGTACAGGTTTACAGTAAAATAATACCACTTCTCGATTGAACTGATGTTGTATTTGGATTATATCTTTTGAATAATATACTTTAATTTATTGATTTATAAATTATGAATACCTCATAATCTATCTATACATATAATAAAATCGTAGAATTGCCGTATCTGTACATTGAAGATTTTTGCAAATAATAACTGGGGGATGTTAGAGATAAGTAATAGAACGTAAAAAAGCTATTTTTGAAATTTTTGTCTGTTTGTCTGTTTATCTGTTTGTCTGTATGTTTGTGCGTGCATCACGTAAAAACTACTGAATGGATTGAAATGAAACTCGGCATGGTTTAAGTTCATACTATGGACTAACATATAGGATACTTTTTATTCCGAAATTCTGCACGGTTCCCTTGGGAGATTGGATAAAAGTAAAAATGTGTACTTAGCTGTAATTCGTTAACGGATGGTCCGATTTCATTCATTCTTTTTTTATTAGAAAGGAAATACTTTAAAGATTACTGGCTCATCTCTGAAAGGCTGGACCGATTTTGATGGAACTTTCACTGGAGGATGTTTACATTTTGAGCTACCTAAACATCCGCCAGTGAACTTTTAATAGTTTTTAGCAAGGTATGAGCTCAAAAGAGCTTAGGAAAAACAAAATGATTATCACTGGATTTTTAAAAACCAATGTCCACGCGAACGAAGTCGCGGGTGTCCGCTTGTACTTAATAATTAGGTTAATAATTAAGTTAATAATTACAATAATAATTAATAATTAGTTTGTATGTGATTTTTATTTAGATTATTACTCAGATACTCAAATATATCTATTTTAAGAGGAAAATATGCTGTACAAAAAATTTTGGTGGCAAAGTCAAAGTAGCCTGCAATAGGTATATAAAGATGAATTAATATCTATTATACCTACCTGTGTGCAAATTTGATGAGTTCCTCGGAAGGAACTGGTCTTTTTCTGGATTTCACTATTGAAGCAAGTTTCTGCCTTGCTTGATACAAAGATGTGGCTAATATTTGCTCTGCATCTTTCAACTGCCTTTGCAAATGGTAGATGTCTTGATCCTAAAAGGTTTTATTGTAATTAACTAACAAATTAGGTAAAACTTGATTGCAGAGTGCAATATAAATGATTGGGATCAACCTTGTTGTCGACTTCGGCTTTTAGTTCATTCATTTTCTGTTGTATTGTGGCCTGTTCGTCAGCTAAATCCAAGGTCTTTTTCAGTTCAGCGTCTTTCGATAGAAGCAAATCGGTCAGTTGTGCATGATCAGCCGCGGAAAGCTTTTGAGGCTTCGGCGCTATGGACACTTCTATTATCTCTCTGAAATACGATTGTACATTTTAAAAGCGTCTTAAAAATTAAGGTTAATGTTGTTTATTGGCAAATTTTAATCATCACTCTTACTTTGCAATGAGTTCCATGTCATCTATTATTGCAAGTAACCGGTCTTTTGTGCTCAAATGTGACGCCATGCCTGTATTCACTTGGTAATAACTATTAGAACTTCAATAATTCACAATTTAGCATAGAATTGGCAATAATTAAAATTTAAACCTAAAGCCATTGAGCCATACAATTTTAACTTTTTTTACTTTTGAGTTTTGACTTTTGACATTGACATATTTTTTGACAGAGTTTTGACAAATTGAGAGTTACCAACTCCTCCAAAAAATTACCCATAAAAACAAGACGAAATACGTATAGATCGACCAGAATCTCATGAAAAATAGGGAAATGAAATTCCAAGGTTAGCAACACTACGGCTGCCCTAGCGATAAACAAAGTAACTGATATTTTTTGTGAAATTGACTTTTTGCATTAACAAAAATTTTATGTCGACTAGTTTTTTACCACAGTTTAATATTTCAAATAACTTGAACCGTTTACTGAAATTTAAATTGCCCAAACAAAGTAACTGCATTCACTAACCCGGAATATAAATGCAAAAACCAAGTAAACAACAAGCACAACACAAAAACAAAGTAATTGAATGTTGATTACTTTGTTTTTGTATTTAAAATGCAGTTGCTTGATTTTTCGTTTCGTAAAACGATCCCAGGTAAGATGTTCTGAATGTTATTACTTTGTTTATTACTAGGGCAGCCGAGTTAACCTAGTGTTGCTTACTAAAAAATTTAATTTCCCTATTTTTCATGAGATTCCGGTCGATCTATAAATATCTCTAAATCAAATAATTAAAAGCAGCAATAAAAGCTCTATACAATGTTCAATTTTCTAATCAAATACATTCGTTTAAATAAAGTAAAATCGTAATCGTTAAGTGTCGGTAGCAAGCGAGCCATATTAGAGCGGGGCAGTGACGTTGTGTATACCATACCCTGATTTCTAATTCCGTGGAATTCTGACAGCTGTCATTGTCATTTACAGATGAGGTATTTGTATGGAGAACAGGGTTAACATCTACGAAGTACGATATTACCCCAAACTACTTTAATTCCCTGTCATCATAAAAAGTCATATTATGGGGGGAGGCAAGGTGCACCGTGCCACGGACATGCGCTCCCCACGTGCTCGACTCTCGAGAGCCTTTACTAGTGTACTATAAACATTGAAAATTCTAAATACCTTTCACAGTCCCATTGAAATTGTAGGCACTTATTAAAATTACATCACGAAATTATCAAAGTAGGTATGAAACTTAAAAATTGTTGTGGTTTCAAATAGGTTTTAATATTTTGAAATAATAAATTTTAATATGATAGAAATATTAATTAAAATTTTACTATCGTGGAATCATACAAAACAAAAGCTAATTCTCAGAAATTAAGTAAACGTTAACGGTTATTTTTGCATCTCTCTACTTATTATTCAAACACGGTAATAAAGGCGTATCAGGCGTACAGCTCCTGTACGGACCGCCGCGAACCTGTACGCGAGGTCAATCGATCCAGAGCGCTCCGCGAGCCCCAGGACTACGTATTGAAACTCGAAGAACACGCGTGTCTATTCATTTTGCCGTCCAAATTATAGTGTACGCGTTCAAGCGCGTCCTCTTTGACGCGCGATCAAAAACCATGAACCTATAGAAGTGGACTTGGCATAATGTCCTATAGAAAATAGTGGATCGGAAAATAGCTTAAGCTTATCAAAATTTTCATAAGTGTGTAAGAGACAACACTACATTTTTAAACATAACAATAAAACAGATCGTGGCAGAAATTTTATTGCACTTCTTTTAAGATGGCCTCCCTAAAATGTATACATGAACACTCACACACGCACAACTTGAGACATCACAATGAACACGCGCCATTTTAGATGTAGGATTGTGCGTGTGTGAGTGTATTTTTGGCACGTTTTTAAGGTAGGTATGCCTACTCTACTTATTATTATTATCTCTATGTCAAAAACCGACAGACGGTGGCTCGCGCTGCGAGCTGGCTCGCGAGGTACGCGTTCTCCAAAGTGTACGCGTAGCTGCACGTACGGACATGGCGTTCCGGACACGCGTAAACTGACTACGCGTACCAGTGTACGCGCAATCCGTACGCGGCTTTAGGCCGGCCTCACACAGACGGAATGGACGCCGGAATTCAGAAACGGAATTCCGGATCTGAATTCAGAAAGCCCAGAAATGCATACAATTTCACTGTTCCCCACACACAGTCTGATTTTTCCGGTTCTGAATTTTTCAGATCGATCTGAAAAATTCCGGATCTGAATAATTCAGATTCTGAATTCAGAACGCACGTCTTTCCATACATTTCTATAGAGCGAACACACACACCCGGAATTCAGATTCGGAACTTCAGTCGTCACCGCAACCTGGTAGCGTCTAGACGTGTTGCGACTTGCGATCCGTCGTGATGTGTGACACGGAAAATTTAATTTGATGGAATGAAAAATAATTTATTTTAATTTCTAATTCAATATTTAGTTTTGGGTAAACGTTCTACACCAAATACCAAAATTTTAGGTTTGTAATTCATTTAGTTTACGAGCTAGAGACTTGTGACCGGCGGACGGACAGACACAGCCGAGTGACATTAATAGGGCTCCGTTTTTACCAAAAATGATAATGATTACATTATTCTAAATTTTGTATGCGTGGTATTATTATTATGTAGGTATTTATTATGTATTTTTATTAAATACAAATCTGACATTTTATTAAAAGCAATTAGATATTGTAATTAGAATTAAAAAATCCGGTCAAGTGCGAGTCAGACTCGCACACCGAGGGTTCCGTACTCCAGAAGTATAAGTACAATCTGTTTTTCATTAGTTTGTCTTAAAAGGTAAGGTGCTAATTAAGCT
Organism: Melanargia galathea; assembly: GCA_920104075.1. Classification (NCBI taxonomy): domain Eukaryota; kingdom Metazoa; phylum Arthropoda; class Insecta; order Lepidoptera; family Nymphalidae; genus Melanargia; species Melanargia galathea. The sequence continues at coordinate 11,379,889 of OV049869.1, read as the reverse complement.
AGGCCTCTAAATTGTATGAGCGTTAATTGGATGAATCCAGTGTATTCGTTTGTATTTCTTTTTATTATAAAAATGAAAAAGAAGCGCGATGAGTATCAATCGCTCTTCCATATTCAAAGACGTTCGCCTGAACCGAGAATACGTTACTAGTTACTACTGATCAATTGATAAATTCAGAATCTGAATTCCGGTGCATTGCCTCACACAGTAGGTAGGTACCGGAATTCAGAAACGGAATTCCGTTTCTGAATTCCGTCGTTCATTCCGGATGTGTGAGGCCGGGCTTAAACAGTAAATCTTCCGATTATGTTATTCGTTTGACGACGCGACCGCGACGTGTAAATTGTGCCCTAATCGAAATTAACAGCCTTATGTTATATACGAATAATCACTGTTGTTAAATATGTACACCGTAGGTGAATAATAACAGCAATTAAAAGCATGGTCGGTCCGGCGCATGACGTTGTAGGAGAGGTGCCGCCGAGAGATAGATCACCCTCAGAGGTAAACATGTTGCTATTCTAATCATACGCACTCAATGTTGTGATAATCTTACTAAGGTTCCCATTCCCCATACATAGATACACCTCAGTTACTTATTGGAATCTCTTTAACTGGAACTTCAAGGGAAAGGTTACAAATTTCGAGTTAACGAATCTTATAGATGCCTTCGAGATAAGGAGTTTTTAAACTTCAACTTCGACTTATAGAGGCATTTGTTTTATGTGTAATAGTCTAATATAAAGTATTCCATCATTTCCATGTTTGGCATTAGTATTCATTTTTCCCAATAAAGTAACTATGTAAAACTTTGTTTTGTCTTTGTAAACAGTAAACCTTTGGTCATTAACAAATTGACATTGCAATTGAGGAGGTTGAGTTCGAACACCATCTTGGACACGAGACTTCCAATAATGTTTAAAATGTCATTCATTGTTTCTTTAAAACTTCTCACAAAAATGGACATCAGTTATCTACCCCATTATTGTAATTCACGTCCTGTTTCATCATGAGATTAGCACCATTATTAAACTTGTAATAACTCATTGTATGTTTGGGACTAATGTGACTAAAATATTTGTAACTCTGTGTTATTTGTTGTATTACCTGTGTTCGTCGGGGATCGTTGTCGCTTTTCGCTGGCGCAAACTGTTCGCAGAATGGGGGCACAGAGTACCTACAGAGGGGAAGCTTCTATTAAGCGGCCCGCTGTAGGTACACTCACACATATGCGCATGTTTGTCACGAACTGTACCGGTTAGTGGAACGAGCGCGCGTCCGTGAACCGTTGGTGAGTGTGTTTGTGTGAGTATATCTACAGCGGGCCGCTTGTGGAAGCTTCCCCTCTGTAGATTTACTACTCGTGTGATGGGGGTATGTGTTAGGGTTGTTGCGGATGCAAAAATTTAGACATCCGCGGATGCAGATGCGGATGCGGATTATTAGAAGTTCACATCCGCGGATGCGGATTTGATGCGGATGCGGATTTGATGCGGATGCGGATGCGGATTTTGGGATTAAAAAATACAATTATTTAAATTTTAAGTGCATAAATAAATGGAAATCAATTTAAAAATAACTTTTTATTTATGTAATCATATTTCTAGAATAAAATCACACAAGTTTGTTTTACTTATGCCATAACAGAATTTAAAGCTTCAAGTTTCATAATAAAAAATCTTTGTTTAATAATTAAACTTAAAAATTGGTGAATTATATTTAATAAATAGCAATATTGCAGCCTTCTCAGCTTCCAACCTGTTTCTTAGTGGATTATATATTATCCCGGCTCCACTAAATAGCTGTTCGCTGGGAACACTGGCTGGTGGAGGTGATAAATATCTGCATGCTAATTTGGAGAGGATTTTAAATTCACAGCGGTTAACTTTCCACCAATTAAGTGGATTTTCATCTAAATCCAGTCTTTTTTTGTTACGATAAATAATTAATTCCTTGCGGAGAACAGCATCGGGGCTACTATTGTCCGGTTCTCCTTCACCTTCATCTTCGCTCGATGAATCAAGCATCATGGCGAGATCACTTTTTAGGCAAGTCTTCTTAGCCGTACTGGACGTTCCTGGTTCAGGATTGAGAGGATCTCCCATTCTCATTCTTTTTTTCGACGGCGACATAGGAGAATCAGTGACGACATTTACCATCTTTATTATTTCATCTTTTATTTTTTCTTCAGTGACTGGTTTGAAAAATTTATGCTTATAACGAGGATCTAAATATGTGGAAATTGCATATAAGTTGTTATCTTCCAAAGAAGAAAATTTCGCAGAAAATTGTGATTTCAGATTAGAGACTGCCAACCGAATAGCATCACTTTCTCGTGGTTTTGTTAAATAGTCGTCAAGTTTTTTCAAAAGCATTTGTATGATAGGAATCACAGATGATATGAGTGCCTGAGAGCTGCTTGCCTGAGAGAGCGCAAACTGTTCGCAGAATGGGGGTGTGTGTATGTGAAAAATTGGCTTTATAAATTATAGAAATGGCCCCTGCCGCGTATCGCGTTGCGTACAAAACCCGGTGTGCGTACTCCCAGCGGAATGTTGTCGAATTTTTTGATTTTAAGTATGCAGATATTTAGTGTGTTAAGACGTGTAAATGTGTGTGATAGTTTCAAATTTGTGCGTCCAACCGTTTTTGAAAAATTCGCCAAAAACACTTTCCGCCAGGAGAACGTTCTCCCAGCGGCATGTTTTTTTTCCAACGTGCGCACGAAAAAAAAAATTGGTGCAATAATTAGTGCGTAGCGAGAGGTAAATGTGTGTGTGTAAATGGAATTTGTGTGTCTCAAGACTCCGGAGATATTCAAGATTCCGCTGGGGGAACGTTTCGCTGTTTGCTAGATCTCGTAAACGGTTAAGCGTGTAGATGTGATTTTTTTTACACATGTTGCTATGAATTTGTGTGTAATGTTTGTGAAAATAGAACTAAAAAAAAAATTGCCGTTCAGAAATTATGTGTATTAAAGTGAAATCCGTTTATTAGGTCCTAGCACTTCGAATAGGAGTTCTAAAGTTTAATTTCTAACACTAATTTGTTCTTTATGGCTGTTTACAATGCCTTGTTAAGTTTCATTGGTCTACAGTAAGTAATACTAAAGTTATGATCCAATATTACTATGACTTAGCCACTATTTTGTTCGACATTCGATTGGACGAGTTTTCTATAGGTTGGCGAATGAAACTGTATTCCGATAATTAGTGTGTCGGTTCATTTATCTATGTGCAAAATTTTAACTTAATACGCTTAATAATATATAAAGAGATATAATTAAAAAACCAGAAAGAAACGAAATACAGACACAAACCGACCAAGTTTGAATGGTAACAAAAAAGCGGCCTTGTCATATATTGTGCTAACCTACCGAAATTGATAGGATAATAACGTTATTGGTATTGTACAATCGCGTACACAATAATTAGTGAAAATTTTATTTATTTATTTTATTTATTATGTACACAAACAGTCACTTACAATATATTTTTAAATCTATACCAATTTCAAGACATATGCATGCAAAATGTAGGGACCACATACAGCGTTTCCAAAGTTTACCAGTCACCACACAATTTAGAAAAAATCAACAAAATATAAAAAAAATGTACAAAGAAGTTTTTCAAATGTTAAATTATTATCTTAAACTATGCAACAACTTAAAATAATACTACGGGCAGTGGCGTGCACTTCATAAAGGCAGAAAAGCCCTGCATACCCTGAGAAAACCAATGCTTAGATAAAACTATAAGAAAAGAAGCAGAAAAATTTTTATTACTACCAGTTGCATACCCTGGCTTCAAATCCTGTGCACGCCACTGACTACGGGAGGTACAAATATATGTAGTTGAACAAGTCATTTTATACCGACTGAAAATTTTAACAATAATAGTTTTCTCCTAACCCATGACAGCTCCAAACGTCAGCTGCTTCGATAGTGGTGGAGCTAAAGGTCGCAGCACGTAAAAGTGATTTGAAAAAAATGAAAACAATTGATACTTTAATTTTTTTAATTGTCAAATGAATATTCTTAAAGGTCGAACAGAATCTCATGAAAAATGCGGAAATGAAAATCCTAAGTTAGCAACACTACGGCTGCCCTAGCGAAAGTAACTGACATTTTTTGTGAAATTGACTTTTTTGCATTAACAAAAGTTTTATGTCGAGTAGTTTTTTACCACAGTTTAATATTTCAAATAACTTGAACCGTTTACTGAAATTTGAATTGCCCAAACAAAGTAACTGCACACACTAACCCGGAATATAAATGCAAAACCAAGTAAACAACAAGCACAACACAAAAACAAAGTAATTGGATGTTGATTACTTTGTTTTTGTATTTAAAATGCTTAATGCTTTAATTTAATCTTGATTTTTCGTTTCGTGAAACGATTCCAGGTAAGGTGTTCTGAATGTGATTACTTTGTTTATCACTAGGGCAGCCGAGTTAACATAGTATTGCTTACTACAAAATTTAATTTCCCTATTTTTCATGAGATTCTGGTCGATCTATACACATTAATACTGGGTACAGGGTATAAAGGGATCGCTCTCGAAAATTTAGCGCTATTATATTATTCTACTTGAACACAATCCAATACCAATAACCATATTTTGTCTTATACTTGTAGTATTAGTGGTTTAGTATTTAATATTTTTCAAACTCGCAATGTATATCGTGCAAAACGCATTGCAAATTTTATAGGAAATGTTTTAATTTTTTTTGCGTTTCGCAACTAGGGTTGTGATTTTACAACATACAAAATGTCATCGTGATACGAAAAAAAGCGGCCAAGTACGAGTCAGACTTGCGCACCGTGGGTAAAAGTATTTAACGTAAGTAATTATTTCAACACAAATCCCTTCTTAATGAACTGCAAAACAAACTTTGTTTGTAGAGATTTATTGTTAATATTACTTATTTTTTACTTTGTAATCTATGTGCCCTTAATATTCATTTCCACATTAACTGTATGTACATATAATATTATTTTGAACGCTGTTGATTACTAATAAATAAATATCAAAAAACTATTACACTTAGAGCGTTGGCTTTATTTTTCATACATTACAATGTGGCTAATTCTGTTGTACACAATCTCTAAACCTAAACTAAATTGACAGGTTTAAAAATAGTGCTATCCCCTTCAACAGGGAGGATTGTGAAAGAGACAGGAATATATTTAGACCTGTCATTTTAGTTTAGACGAGCGGATACCCGCGACTTCGTTCGCGTGGATATTGATTTTGATAATCCCGTGGGAATCATTTTGTTTTTCCTATCCTCCTTTGAGCTTACACCTTGCTAAAAACTGTTAAAAGTTCACTGGCGGATGTTTAGGTACATCAAAATGTAAACATCCGCCAGTGAAAGTCCCTTCAAAATCGGTCCAGCCTTTCGGAGATTAGCCTTCGTAGCCTAGTAGTCTTTAAAGTATCTACTTTCTAACAAAAAAAGAATGAATGAAATCGGACCACCCGTTAACGAATTACAGCTAAGTACACATTTTGCCTTTCATCCCCTCTCCCAAGGGAACCGTGCTGAATTCCCCGTGAATTCGGGATAAAAAGTATCCTATATGTTACTCCATAGTATTAACTTAAATCATGCCGAGTTTCATTTCAATCCATTCAGTAGTTTTTACGTGATGCGCGCACAAACATACAGACAAACAGATAAACAGACAAACAGACAAAAATTTCAAAAATAGCTTTTTTACGTTCTATTACTTGTCCCTAACATCCCCCAGTTATTATTTTGCAAAAATCTTCAATGTACAGATACGGCAATTCTACGATTTTATTATTTTAGTTTAGATTATTATTTTAGTTTAGATTTAGAGATTGTGTGCAACAGAATCGGCCACAATGTTTCAGTATAATGCCACATACGAGTTTCCAATAGATACTTCTAATATTACGAATACTTTTTTTCCTAATATTACGAAGTTATGAAAAATAGTGTGTGTCACTCGGGGCCTAAATATTTTGTTCTCGGACGGCGTTTATAAAATTTCTCGCTACGTTCAGGGTTTTACTTTAGAATCCTTCGCTTCGCTCTAAATTCAAAATAAATCCCTCGAGGAACTAACACTTTGGTCCCTTGTAACACAAATAACTACATATTGCTAATTTTTTTGTGTGCGAAAAAAATGCTGGCTGTTGCTGGATGCATATAAATTGATTTCAGATGGAATAATTGAATAGTAACCTATGCTAATTCTTAAGTCACAGATTTAGCACATAGGTATTACACACCTAAGTATTATTAAAACGTACCTAATAAAAATATAGGTTCAGAACTGTGTTCGCGATTGTACAAAATCACTAAAAATATTAAAATGATATAGTATCAATTTCGGTAGGTTAGCACCATATATGACAAGGCCGCTTTTTTGTTACCATTCAAACTTGGTCGGTTTATGTCAGTATTGCGTTTTTTTCTGGTTTTTTAATTATATCTCTTTAATTATTAAGCGTATTAAGTTAAAATTTTGCAAATAGATAGTTGAACCGACACACTAATTATTGGAATACTTTTTCATTCGCCAACCCATAAAAAACTCGTCTAATCGAACGTCGAACAAAATAGTGCCTAAGTCATATAGATCGACCAGAATCTCATGAAAAATAGGGAAATTAAATTTTGTAGTAAGCAACACTAGGTTAACTCGGCTGCCCTAGTGATAAACAAAGTAATTACATTCAGAACACCTTACCTGGGATCGTTTCAAGAAACGAAAAATCAAGCAACTGCATTTTAAATACAAAAACAAAGTAATCAACATCAAATTACCTACTTTGTTTTTGTGTTGTGCTTGTTGTTTACTTGGTTTTTGCATTTATATACCGGGTTAGTGTGTGCAGTTACTTTGTTTGGGCAATTCAAATTTTAGTAAACGGTTCAAGTTATTTGAAATATTAAACTGTGGTAAAAAACTACTCTACATAAAACTTTTGTTAATGCAAAAAAGTCAATTTCAGAAAAAATTACAATTACTTTGTTTATCGCTAGGGCAGCCGTAGTGTTGCTAACTTTGGAATTTCATTTCCCTATTTTTCATGAGATTCTGGTCGGTCTATAGTAATATTTGATCATAACTTAAGTATTACCTACTGTAGACCAATGAAACTAAACAAGGCATTGTAAACAGTCATAAAGAATAAATTAGTGTTAGAAATTAAACTTTAGAACTCCTATTCGAAGTGCTAGGACCTAATAACCGGATTTCACTTTAATACACATAATTTCTGAACGGCAAACGGCGGTTTTTTTTTCGTGCGCACGTTGGAAAAAAAACATGCCGCTGGGAGAACGTTCTCCTGGCGGAAAGTGTTTTTGGCGAATTTTTCAAAAACGGTTGGACGCACAAAGAAACTATCACACACATTTACACGTCTTAACACACTAAATATCTGCATACTTAAAATCAAGAAATTCGACAACATTCCGCTGGGAGTACGCACACCAAAACCCGGCCCGATACTGGCCGTGAAGGAGAAGGAGAAATTGTTAGACGAGCGAATAACACTACGCACGGAGGAATACGTGTGTCCGGCCACCGGCGAGACTAAAGTGCGAACCGTCGAGTACATTGAGAAAGTTATTGAGAAAGAGGTACGCGCCGCGTGACTGTACAATCGATGTACTTGCTAAACACTAGGACGCTGTACACAACTGCAGTGCCGGCCCTAGGGGGGGTCGACCCGGGCGGTCGCCCGGGGCGCCGGGATCTAGAGGGCGCCGCACGCGCCACCTTAACTTTACCACAATACTAGAAAGCCGTGGCAGGTGCTAAGCCGAGGTGGGTCGCTAGTCGAATAATAAATAAAGCATAACAAAATACTAATAATAGTAAACAAATATTTTCTCCTCAAGTATCATACTTAATAAGTCGAGTTCTTCGTATTAGATCATTTTTATAGCTGTGGTATTTGTAGGTAACTCATCGTATTTCAAAAACTAATTAAGATAACAGCACGTTTTCTCATTCAATGACAAGCCGCGCGCGACAGCGCGACCGTGCCACGGTAGACACAGCGCACATCACCACAAGCGCGGTGGAGAGCATTTAAAGACAAAAATTTAATATAAACCTTGGACTTGAACATATGAGCACATACACTATGGTGCAAAACTGAACCAATACATAGTAATGTTTTGTTTCTCAGGGAAGGATTGCGTGTTTCTTGAAATGAAAGTCGTATTAAGAAATAATTACTGTAGTGTATTTATTATCAGGTATTAGACTATAATATTATAAAATAAATGACAACAAATAAGATAAAACACTGAATCACTTTTGCACCAATATAAACAAACTCACATCCACACTTTCTAGTGTTTTGACCATAAGCCTTTAGCTTTCTTAACTTCTTCCAATCTTTTTTTCATACTTTTTACTAATTTTTCACAGTAATCTGGTGAAATTTTCTCCCATTGTTCTTGAACTCGGTTCCATAATTCATTTAAAGAGGATGGAGGTAAATCATATGCATTAAGAATATTATGTTTCAATTGAGACCAGAGATTTTCAATAGGATTTAAGTCTGGACTTTGTGCCGGCCACTGCAATAGCTGAAAGTCTTGAGAAGCGAGCCAGTTCTTCACTGATTTCGCGGTATGTTTGGGATCATTGTCTTGCTGGAAGATTATTTCATTGATCGGATAAGGCATATTCTCCACTGTTTCAATTAACTTATGTCTTAAAATATCTAGATACATTTCTTTATCCATTTTCCCAACAATTCTGTGAATAGGTCCCAATCCATAAGCTGTTATACACCCCCAAACCATAATATTACCTCCCCCATGTTTGACAGTCTGTATAAAATCTGTGCGACTTACTGGCTCACCTTCCCTCTTCCATTTCCATTGACGACCGTCAGTTGTAAATCGACTAATCTTTGTTTCGTCTGAAAAAATAACCTTCTTCCAATCCTCTTCTGACCAGTTTTCGTATTTTTTTACAAAGTCCAACCTTCCTTTTCGATTTTTTTCACTTAATAGTGGCTTCTTTTTTTTCTCGATTGCACGAAATTTATTTCTATGTAGTTCGCGTTGTACTGTCCACTTACTAATCGACTTTCCAGTATCAGACTGAAGAAGTTTAGCTGCGTGAGACGTCGACAAAGCTTCTCCAGTAGTCATATATTGAATTATACGATGACTGTCCCTTGAACTTAATTTCTTCGGCCGACCGCCAAGATTTTTTTTAAACTTTTGCACGTCTTTCTAACTCTCTGAACAGAACTTTGGCTCACTTTTAATATTTCGGCCGTTTGACGCGTACTATTGCCCTCAAGTAACATCTCTTTTATTCTATTATGCAGTGAACGTGAAAATCGCTTCATGTTAAAAACCGATTGAAACTTATTTATTTTCCAATTTTTTTTATATTTTTATAAATGTATTGAAAAGACGTAGAGTTGCGATATGAATTGCGTATTATTGATTTATTTAATCGTCGACAAACAATAAATGTATTGCTCCTATAAGTTTCGGTGCAAAACTGAGTCACACACGTAGCGAAATAAACAAGTTTAAACATGTTACTACTCAGATTGAATGATACTAAACGACGCTTCGTACTGTGTATAGTAAGTAAACACGTCGCTATAGAATTAAAAACAACAGGAAATAGAATTTATTACCACTATCAAAACATTGGTTCAGTTTTGCACCATAGTGTATACAAGCATGTGAGATACTCACTACAGTATGCAAGCGAGTGCTCCATTTGCCGCTGCTAGGGGTTGTATGAATCCGCGCATGCAACTCAATGAAATGCTCTCTGCCGCGCTTCCAGCAGTGTACGCTAGGCCGTAGTGGGTGTTGCGCCAAGAGGTTGCATTAGTATTTATAACTAGCATCTGCCCGCGGCTTCACCCGCATTAATTTCGGTTTTAAACAAATCCCGAGGGAATCTTGGATTTCCGGATAATATTTTGGTTTTTTTATACATCATTATAACCGTTAATCGATACTGAAACCTAAACTGTAATTTTTTTATTTATAATAATATGAATATTAATAAATACTTTAAAGGATTTTTTAAGGCGAGTACTTCAGATAGGTACCAAATCCGTACCACCAGTACAATTATTATTAATGACAAGTGGATACCCGTGACTTCGTTCGCGTGGATATTGGTTTTTAAAAATCCCTTGAGAATCATTTTGTTTTTCCTAAGCTCCACTGAGCTCATACCTTGCCAAAAACTGTTAAAAGTTCACTAGCGTTTTTTTAGGTAGATGTAAACATCCGCCAGTGAAAGTCCCAATAAAATCAATCCAGCCTTTGAGAGATTATGAGCTAGTAATTTTTAAAGTATCTCCTTTCTAAGAAAAAAAGAATTAATGAAATCGGACCACGCGTCAATGAATTACAGCTAAGTACACATTTTAACTTTCATCCCTTTTCCCAAGGGAACCGTGCTGAATTTCGGGATAAAAAGTATATTAGTAGTTTTTGCGTGATGGGCGCACAAACATACAGACAAACAAACAAAAATTTCAAAAATAGCTTTTTTACGTTCTATTACTTATCCCTAATATCTCCCAGTTATTATTTAAAAAACTTTAATGTACAAATACCGCAAGTCTACGATTTTATTATATGTATAGATAGATAGATAAATATATATTTGTAGTTTTCTATTCACTCGATAAAAATTATAGTATCTATAAATTCAAAATAAGTTTTTTAAATTATTATCAAATTAGCGACCGGCCCGCGGCTTCGCTCACGTTACACGTAGACCTCATAATTTACGCAATATATTTATAAACTATAGCCTATGTGTTATCCTGATTTATAAACTGTAAAATTTCATCAAAATCCGTTCAGTAGTTTTTTCGTGGGAAATTAACAAACATCTTACAGAATATAGACGTCCACGTTTAAAATATTAGTGGGAAGTTGGATATTATAAGGGCGCCAAATGCTTGACTCGCCCGGGGCGCCTAAATGGTTAAGGCCGGCACTGTACACAAGCAATGCCGTTTCGTGTGTGCTGGTTTTATATTGTGTATCATAAAAATACGCTTATGGTCTGGGATCCCGTCTTAGAAATTTATAGTTTATACCCTCATCTGTTATTTAAAGGAATTATATGTCAAATGAAAGATTATTTTATTCCCGATTACCACCCGATTTAAACTAATCTAACTTATTAATTTTTAAGGCGATTTACAATTTTTAAGGCGATTTACAATTTTTATTTTATTTTACATAGGTTAATGACGTATCTACTAATCGTTTAATTAAAATAATTAAAAAAACGAGTAATTTTGCCTATATTACGTATCTCTCAGTTTCATTTCAAATATCAAAGAAAATCGATGTTGACTTAAAACGGCAAACGTCCTTATGGGTCGTCTACACCAGGTCGAATACGCGTGTACGCTATATAGTTGTAGCCGCAGTCGACCGAATTATTCAGCCACTTCAGTAAGCCAACGGAATCAATCGGCTTCTCTTATAAAGATCTGCCTTTGGTAAGCAGGTAACGCTCGCCGAGCTATTTGCCAAACATGGCGATGTAGCTGCTGTCAACGAGCCATTAATTCCATCAATCAATATCGTCCTCCTTGCGCACTCGTTGATTATAATCAATTCTAGGAACAATTGTTGTATCTGCCAGGGTTTCCAACGATTGATTCAGAACTTTTAATCGTCCAATTGCATCAACCGACCGCACGGAATACTATTGTGAGTCACTGCTTGAGCTTGAACTCGAGTCAGTGTACATGAATTCGACGTCTTCCTGCGTGGGCGCGTCCTTGCTCCGCCCGTCGATAGCCACAGAGTTGCCGCCGCCGACTGACATGTGAAGCTCGCCGGAGGGATGCCACGTGAATTGGTTTGTGGCTGATGCTGGCACTAAAATATTTTTCGGTCTATACTTATCTACATAAATAAATAAAACTGAGCTCATATTTAATTATTTGAATGTACCTACAACCCAAAGGCTTATTTTTAAAAATTTTTGTAAGTCTGTCCAGGCTGTTCTGAACAGCTGAACCAATTTTAATGTTACTTTCATAGCCAGGTAAAGGATTACATAAGAACACACACACACACACACACACACATATGCATAGTGCATACAGTATAGACTGCTACTCTCTTGTCATAACCCTCCCATAATCAGGTAAAAGTTCATTGTCTTGCAACTACATACTAACTACCTGGAAAGTGATTAATAGTCAATGACTAATTTCAAACCATACTAATATAATAAATACGAAAGTGTGGCCAATCCTGTTGTACACAATCTCTAAACCTAAACTAAAATGACAGGTCTAAATTTATTGCTATCTCTTTCACAGTGCTCATTGCGGAAAAGGATAGCAATTGTTTTTTTAGTTTAGGTATAGAGATTGTGTACAACAGAATTAGCCACAGTGTCTGTCTGTATGTCACTTTCAATGAAATCTATTTCTGTATGTTTCGTCAAGATCAGTTCAGCCATATGTCAGTGAGAAGGTGACATGAAAGTATTTTAAAAATTATTATTAATTTTAAATACGTAATCTATGTAAATCCATATGGACAATGTCACAGGCATATGTTAGTGTATAATTAATTTTATAAAATACATCTTGAGGAAGTTTTCATTTGACAAGAAATTTTAAGTCTTAATCAGTAACTCATAAGATACATCAGAGTAAAATTTCTTGGAGCATGTCCAAGGTGCACATAGCTTTGCAAGGAATTTATCAACATTAGTAGTAGTACAAGCAAATATAATTAAGGGAAAACCTAAGTATTAGCATATGAGTTTTATTTAAACATGATGATTAATAAATACCTCCTCCGGTGGTTATTCGATGCAGTTCGTTTAGTGTGGAAGAAGTGTGACCGTTCAGTGGCAGGTCGCACAGGCGGCCGAGCATGCCCAGTCTCATCTCCAAGTCTGTGGGGTAAGGACGTCTGGGATCCCCGGGCTGCCAGGACAGTGGTGCGCTCACTGCATTTGATGCACTTATCCTAGGTAGGTACAGAATATTTTATAAATGTTGTGTCTCAATAGCTGTTCCTGTGTGTCTGGTGACCCAAGAGCTATGCTTGTTTAGCCCAAAGTTTTACAATACACTAAAGAATTTTTTTTTAAATAAAATTTATAACGTTAAATGCATTGTACAGGTTTACAGTAAAATAATACCACTTCTCTATTGAACTGATGTTGTATTTAGATTATATCTTTTAAATAATATACTTTAATTTATTGATTTATAAATTATGAATACCTCATCTATAATATAATAAAACTGTAACAGATCCAATTCTGTACATTGAAGATATTTTGAAATTTTTTATCGGAGGGCACTCTATAATCGATACTGAAGCCAAAACTGCAATTTTTTTCATTTTTGTCTGTCTGTCTGTCTGTCTTTCTGTCTGTCTGTCTGTCTGTCTGTATCTTGGCCGCGCATCACGCCGAAACTACTGAATGGATTCGAATGAAACTTGGTACGATATGAGTTTATACTCCGAGGTAGGACATAGGATACTTTTTATCCCGAAATTCAGCACGGTTCCCTTGGGAGAGGGGATGAAAGTTAAAACGTGTATTTAGCTGTAATTCATTAACGCGTTGTTCGATTTCACTCATTCTTTTTTTGTTAGAAAGGTAGTACTTTATATATTGTCCCGTAAATATTTCAAGGTCATAGGTTTTTTAGTTCAGAAATGACACACATTTATTGGGTTCAAATAACTTGGGACCCAGATCTTTGAACGTACGGCTTTTTTTAAACTGGTGTGCGTTTATATTTTATGTTTGTCGGTCTGTCTATTTGTTCCAGCTAATCTCCGAAATGGCTGGATCGATTTTAATGGAACTTTTAATGTATGTATTTAGGAGTAACTTAAGCTACATTTAGTTAGTAGTATATAAAAGAATTATGGGATCCGATCCGATCCTATATAAAAACCTATATCTACGTGAACGAAGTTGCGGGGGTCAGCTAGTACTTAATAATTAGGTTAATAATTAAGTTAATAATTAGAATAATAATTAATAATTAGTTTGTATGTGATTTTTATTTAGAGTATTACTCAGATATATCTATTTTATGAGGAAAATATGCTGAACAAAAAATTTTGGTGGCAAAGTCAAAGTAGCCTGCAATAGGTATATAAAGATGAATTAATATATATTATACCTACCTGTGTGCAAATTTGATGAGTTCCTCGGAAGGAACTGGTCTTTTTCTGGATTTCACTATTGAAGCAAGTTTCTGCCTTGCTTGATACAAAGATGTGGCTAATATTTGCTCTGCATCTTTCAACTGCCTTTGCAAATGGTAGATGTCTTGATCCTAAAAGGTTTTATTGTAATTAACTAACAAATAAAGTAAAACTTGATTACAGAGTGCAATATAAATGATTGGGATCAACCTTGTTGTCGACTTCGGCTTTTAGTTCATTCATTTTCTGTTGTATTGTGGCCTGTTCTTCAGCTAAATCCAAGGTCTTTTTCAGTTCAGCATCTTTCGATAGAAGCAAATCGGTCAGTTGTGCATGATCAGCCGCGGAAAGCTTTTGAGGCTTCGGCGCTATGGACACTTCTATTATCTCTCTGAAATACGATTGTACATTTTAAAAGCGTCTTAAAAATTAAGGTTAATGTTGTTTATTGGCAAATTTTAATCATCACTCTTAAGGTCGCTGCATACATAACGTGTTTTTATCCGGACGGAACGGGACATGAAGTTTTGGAAATATCGTTTCATAGAAAATGTAAACGAAAGAGCATACGTCACGGAATCACGGACGGGACGGGAGCGTGACACGCGCGGAGAGTGAAAAATATCGTCGGCGACGATGTTTAGCACGTCCCGCCCCGCGCGTGCCCCGTCCCGTCCGTGATTCCGCTGCTTAGGCACAGTCGCCCCGATCGCTCCGGAGAGCTAAGTAGTGATGTATGTATCAGCTAATCGTTCTCAGGGTGTGATAGCTTTTTTCATAAAAAAAAGTTCTTAAGTAAATGAGGGCTTAGCTTATTTTCCAGTAAAGCAAAAAATTCTTTTGTCATACGAAAATACTTATAAAATTGAGTCTCGTCATCCAAAAGTTATTTGTAGAGAGTGTGGTATTCTCCTTCTTGTTCCCTTTTCTGCCATGTAGGATGTACAGAAGATCTTCTTTTCCTCTTGATGGCCGTAGCTTCTTCGTCATCTAAAGCAATAGCAATTAAAGCCAATTCTTCAGATGAAAAATCCATCTTTCCTTATTCACATCACTAGCCCGTTAGTTCTGAGTTATTGTCACGGTGCGTATGCATTAAGAATCTCCGTCAGTCTTTACTAACCACGTTCGGTTCCCGTCCCGTCCACGTTTCAACGCCGTCCCGTGCACGTTACGTATGCAGCGACCTTACTTTGCAATGAGTTCCATGTCATCTATTATTGCAAGTAGCCGGTCTTTTGTGCTCAAATGTGACGCCATGCCTGTATTCACTTGGTAATAACTATTAGAACTTCAATAATTCACAATTTAGCATAGAATTGGCAATAATTAAAACCTATAGCCATTGAGCCATACAATTTTAACTTTTTTTACTTTTGAGTTTTGACTTTTGACATTGACATATTTTTTGACAGCGTTTTGACAAATTGAGAGTTTTTTTTTTTTTTTTTTTTTCTTTTTTTACTCCAAGATACCTCCGATGTTGCGGTCGGAGACTTTGTTTGCAATATACTTGTTTATGTATCTTATCCATGTTCTTGCTTATATTCTTATAATATAAGGTAACACTAGATCTTTGATACATTACAGTTATTTATTTTCATTTATAATTATATTTGCTATTTCTGTAGAATACTCTAAAAATTTAGGTCTTAGAAGACTGTTTCCAACTATTTCAGATATAGCTTCTTTCTGTATGTTTATGTCTAATAACATTTCTAAATTATGTCTCCTCAGACCGAATCTCGGACACTCCGTCAACAAGTGGACGGGTTCCTCGTCATTTTCTTGATCACATTTACATACGGGGGTATTCTTCAATTTGAATCTGTGGAGATATGCCGAAAATCCTCCGTGTCCACTAAAAATCTGGGTCAGTATCGGGTTAATTTCAACCTTGGAGATTATTTTGTGCGCGAGGCTGACGTCAGGGAAGAATACTTTAGTTGTGCCTGCTGTGGTTTCTGTGTCATATCTTTCCTGCCACAGCTGCTGTGTCTCGGCTCTTATCATTCTTTTTATACTGGCGATTGGACAAGCACAGTAGTCTGCGGCTTTCTTGCTATGCAGCGCAGCTTGTTTGGCAAGGCTATCGGCGCGCTCATTGCCAATATTGCCTACATGTGCTTTGATCCAAAACAGCCGAATAAAACGCCCCTGTTCTCGTACTGCTCTTATGTTGTTGCGTATGTTGTTCGCCAATGGATGAGAGACTCTTCCACTTTTTACAAGGTCCAAAACGGATCTGGAGTCACTAAGGATCCAGCATTCGATTTCACCGCTTTTAAGTGCCCATTGTATAGCTCTGTCAATGGCGTACAGCTCCGCCTGGAACACAGTGCAGTACGAGTCCAGTTTCAACTTTACAGCTTTAATCTCCACGCTATTTTTCCATATGGATACAGCCGCGCCCACCTTACCCTCTATCTTACTACCATCTGTGTATATGTGCACACGTTCCGTTACATCAGTGGTTTCAGTAAAGGGATTGTCGAGGAGGGCGTAATCAATCCTGGTTCTGAGCGCGGGATGCTCAATGTGCTGCGAAGTGTATTCCATCTTGGTTTCTATCTCCCTATCTTCCGATAGCTGGCGGAATACTCCTTTTTTCGCCTCGTAAAGTGCGGCTGCCTCTTGGATCCTAAGATCAAGGGGTAGTATTCCTGCCAGTATCATCGCTGAGTTAAGCGAGACAGTTCGATAGGCCCTAGTTATCTTTTGGGCGAATCCACGCTGTATGGCGTTCAGTTGCTTCCTAACTCCCAGTTTCTTAGTCGCCGATGCCCATGCGCTAGCCGCATAAAGGACAATCGGTTCCACTACCGCCGTATAAATGGTTTTCACAACTTGCGGATGGAGACCCCAGCTCACTTTTGCAGCCCTGCACAGTTGTTTATGGATGGCCTGCACTTTTTTACAGGTATTGGTTGCATGCGTGTTGAAAGTTAGGCCTTTATCGATTGTGAGCCCCAGAATTTTGATCTCCTCTGCGAGCTTAATTTGAACTCCACCCATGGTCAGGAGCGGGGAGTCGTACTTTAGTCTTTTAGTTATTACCATAGCTTTGGTTTTATTTGCTGCAAATCGAAGCTTGTTTCTGACTCCCCACTCCTGCACATAGGCGAGAGCTGCATTGGCCATTCTGGAGACTTCTAGGCCCGTGTCTCCATCACAAACAAGGACGACGTCATCGGCAAAAGCCTGACAATAGTCGCCTCGATTCTCCAGGCCTTTCAATAGTGGATCCAGAAGTAGGTTCCATAAAATCGGCCCTCCAATTGAGCCCTGGACACATCCTTTTGTTGTACTTTTGGTGTGTTCGACACCAGCGTACCTCACCCTAACTTTACGATCCTGGAGATAGCTATCAATCACTCGTCTTATGTTCACCGGACACCTTTCCTCAGCCAGTCGAAGCTTAATGATTGGCCACCAAGCACTATCAAAGGCTCCCTCTATGTCCAGAGATATCATTGCAACAATTTTCTTGTTTTTCAATTTTCTTTTAATATGTTGCATCAGGACATAGAGGGCGTCTTCGGTGCTTCTTTGAGGCATAAAGCCGTACTGGCGAGTACTAAGTCCGGGTAGGATGTGGAATTTTATTCGACTTACTAGCATTTTCTCCAGGACTTTTCCCAGAACCGGCAACAGACCAATTGGTCGGTAGGCTTTGGGGTTGGTGTAGTCTTCCCTTGCCGGTTTACGTATAACTACAACAGTCGCCTCCTTCCAGATTGTTGGAAAGTGGCTCATTTCCAGGCATTTATTCGCTAAGGCGAGGTACGTATCGGGGTCTCGATTTATTACGTACTGGCAGATATCTGGTGCGAGCCCGTCTAATCCCGGGGCCTTTTTGGGGTTAAAACTGGTAACTGCGCTGTGTAATTCTGCAGAGGTAAATGGTGGGTCCAAAATTTCATTTTGTGCCCATTCGTTTACTTGCTCAGCTGCTTCCCTTATTTGCCGATGTTCTGCGTTATCATCTTTTCCATTGTCTTCCGGGTAAAATGTATTCGCCAGCATTTTAGCCGACTCTTTGGGGTCATATGTTATGCCATTTTGCGTAAGAGGCAGATCTTCCTGTTTTCTGGCTGTTTTATACAAAACCCTGTAGATTCCGTCCCAGAGTCCTTCCTTATCTTGTCTGCCACAGAATGCTTTCCAGCTCGATATTTGAGCCTTCTTAACTAACAACTCATAATTCTCTTTTGCTTGCAGGTATGCTTCGACTACAGACGCTCTTCGGATCGGCGCAGCGCATCGGATGCGACGCTTCTTCGTGACGACTTCCTGTTTCAACGTGGCGAGCTCTTCACTCCACCAAGGTAAGTTTAATTTGTCATTGATTTTCTTAATAGGTATAGTTTCTTTGCACGTGGTTATAATAATATTTGTATATTTTTCTATAATTTGATCTAATACAATTTTATCTTCAATTTTTTCAATTTCTATTTTATTAATATTATTTTCAGCCATCAATTGTACTAATTTCTCATGAAACTCGTTCCAATTAACTTTTTTGGTATTAAAGATCCTAGTTGTCCGCTTGACCATAGCACCTTTAGCTTTAGTTAGATAAATTTTGTAGGTTAAAGTATTATGATCTGAACTCGTCACGTTATCTTCTACGTTCCAGTCATCTACCAACGCTAGCAGGTTCGATGAGCAGGTTGTTATGTCTATACAGCTAGAGTACGTTTTATTGCCTCTGACAGTGTCGAAGGTCGGGATACATCCTTGATTTAGTACATGCAAGTCCAGTTCATCCAGGGCTCCAGCCATTTCCTCTCCTCGGCGGTCAGTGAAAGCACTTCCCCACCAGGTGTTTTTGGAGTTTGCGTCGCCCCCCACTAGGATATGAGGCCCAATTTCTCCCACTATCCTTCTCAGCTGATCCAAATATGGTTCAATAGGTGAGTTGGGTTCCAGGTAAAATGAGACCACACCTATCTCCCAGGCTTTAGTTTTTATGCTTAACACAACGATGTTGTTCGTGGTAAGTGCTGTATTCTGCGTAACGATCAGGTCTTTGTCGAAAACGGCTATGGCAGCTTTAATGGTGCCGACACCCCTGTTAGAGTTCTGGTAGATTCGCACACCTGTGTAGTCTTTCATTTCACCGATTCCCCCCACATAAGGTTCTTGGATCAAGGCTATTGCCACCTTCCTATTTTTGGCCTCAATCATTAATTCATATGTGGCGAGCTGTTTTCTTTGGAGGTTTGCCTGGAAAACTAGCAAGGGTTTTAGGTCGTCTTGCATGGTTTTATCCCCAGTAATGTTGTCTTTGGCGCCCTTAGCAGTAAGCTATGCTGGCCCTGGCCAATGCGTCCCACTTGCGCCTTACTGGACACTCTTGACTAAACGCATTATGGTCGGTCTGTTCCAGGTTAGCGCGGGTGCAGTTGCAACATGTGGGGGTTATATTGGCGAGCCAGTCAGCACATTCTGTCCTCATATGGGGCCCTCCGCAGTGGCTGCACTTTGTAGTTGTTTCTTTACAGAAACGTCTTCCATGTCCATAACCGAGGCAGAGTGAGCATTGCACGAGAGGCGAGTAATCCGCCACTCTGATTTTTTGCATATCAATGTGCACTGACTCTGCTTCGACCATACGCTGCCACAACTTGGGACACAGTCTTATTACCACATGGTTAACGTGGGGATTTCTGGCTCTTCGCCTGAACTTGATTTCCAGTCGGTCGTCTTTGTCGATGCCTTCAAACAGGCCCCGGTTCTGATTTCTCAGGGCGTTTTTGATGTCGTTATCACTGTTATACTGAAGAACGTCTCTGAGAATCAGAAGGGGGTCCTTGTTTTGGATTTCAACCACGTTCAGACGATCACTCACGCTTTTGAGTCTCTCTTGGACTTTTTGTCGTTCCACTTCTGAACTACAACCCACTATCACCTTTCTATCTTTGGCTTTTCGCACTCTATCGACCTTGACCCACCCATCTTTCGCATTAATTGCTTCCCTAATTTGAGTCAGCACTTCCTCGCCTGTCTCAGTTTCGTTCTTAGACGAAACAGCTATCGAGTGCAGTGCGGTAGTGGCTGGGCCTCGCTTCCCAGTCTTGTCAGCTGCAACACTGGCATAGGTAGCAGATCTCACTTGGAGTTCCTGATGCTTGAAAATAATTTCTTGAAGTTTCTTCATCTCTTCTGTGTTTTGCCTGATGAGTAAACTGTGTTCATTTATCCTGTCCATCAGTTCCCTATCTGCATTTGTCTTATTTACTTCGCCATCTTTCTTTCCACATTCTTTCTTTTCACCTTCTGTCACTAGCTTAGCAGGCTTTTTGTTAGTTTTAGCGTTTGACGTCTCGGCCTCCTTAACGAGTTGATACAATCTTTCAATCATTTGTAAAACTTCAGTTTTGATATCTCCTTTCAGATTTCTAGAGCTATTTATTTGGAGTTTGGCCTTCATAAGGCAGGACTTGGCCTCCATAGTTCTTGGAGTGAGCCGCGAAGAGCTTTCTTGGCCGGCTGCTTTGTCGGAGCCAGAGAGGATGGGGGGAGCCACTTTAGTTGGGGATTTTGAAGGAATCGGAGAATTCGGATTGGATCCTGTTTTTCCAGCTTCCCACTCCCCGATGCTCTTCCTTACTTTTGCGAGGTTCTCTATTTCCACCCGGGCTGTTGAGGGTCCTGCTCCTACAACTGCTCTTCTCTCTGGAGACTCCAGCTTCTCCACGTCCACTGTGGTTTGAGTTACTTTTGACGGGGTTCTATAGCCAACTCCAAACATTGTAAGGAGCTAATAAATTATTTGTATTATTAGTATGTAGATACCTATGAGCACCTAACCTAGTGATTATAATATGTTTAAAACTTAACCTAATGCTGGTAGTCGGAGGTGTAGAGAGCCTCCAAGCAGTCAATAATAATTAATTAAGCGATACAATTAATAATAATTTGGAAGAGCTGATTGGGCAGTGTAAAGGCTGCCCAATGTCAAAAATACTTAAAACTAATTAAAATTAGATTTCCTATAAAAATTGGGCAGTGTAAAGTCAGCCCAATGTCAAAAATACTTAAAACTAATTAAAATTAGATTTCCTATAAAAATTTGGCAGTGTAAAGTCGGCCCAAGTCCAATTCAAAATTATTTAAAAATAAAAACTAATTTACAGTTAACTTTACACACAGTACAGTACAGTTAAGTTTAAGTTAAGTTGGTAAGGGGGTGAACGGGCCCCTGCGCACTATCGAGAACACAACTACGACAAAATTAAAAATTTTAAAAATCCAAAAACGCAAATATTTTTTCTTTTATTTTTACAAATAATTTCCCGAGAAAGGTTTTCCGGAAAAGTGGGAGCTGGTGGTGTCCTATTTAGGTTATATTTTTAATAACTCGGTGGTCTTTAAAAACCTGTTTTGTATATATTTATGCGCTGTTAGATCTTCAAAATAAGAGTTTTAAAACAATAGCTTATGGCGTTACTTTTTTGGAAAAATTTAATTTAATATTTTAAATTTATTTAATTTAGTATTAATCCGGCTGGTGATTTCCAATCTCGATGCGGGAGGTGTCGAAGAAAAGGGGAGCCTGCCAGAAATCAGGATCCGGTGTCAGTTTTCCTCCAGGACCTCTGGATCTGGAACCACGCCGCCACGTGGTTTTTGGTTTTTTGGTGGTAGCTCCTTGGATTCTTATGTTAAAAATCCAGAACCACTACCAAAAGTTGCGAGCTGTCGATGCGCTTCCAAGACCACAAAGAAGTGGTCTGTCGTCTGTCGTATTTAGCCGATACACGCAAAAAACCGATGCACACACGTGTTTTTTATGTTCACTTAAGAGATTTTCGCCACAACTTCCAGATTTTAAGTCCAAAAAATCCCAAATTTCTGCAGAGCGTGCAGGACAGAGGCACTCATCCAACGCCTAGTTCAAGAACATGAATTTCCGATCTAAAACTAGCGCCGCACGCCTGTTTCTGTTATATCGTGAAAAACTTCGACACTAAAACACTCGTAACTTTACGAGTTTTTGTCCGATTTTAAATTTTCTTTCATTATCGGATAGAGCTTATCAGCGCGCAGCTCCTGATATATAACACATGTAGATCACTTCACTTTTAACCACTTTTACAAATTTTTGATCGCGGAGCGAACTAAAAACGATGCGTGCCGTGCGAGGTAGAATAATATTTACAAATTGAGAGTTACCAACTCCTCCAAAAAATTACCCATAAAAACAATACGAAATACGTAAATATCTCTAAATCAAATAATTAAAAGCAGCAATAAAAACTCTATACAATGTTCAATTGTCTAATCAAATACATTCGTTTAAATAAAGTAAAATCGTAATCATTAAGTGTCGGTAGCAAGCGAGCCATATTAGAGCGGGGCAGTGACGTCACAGAACAAAAATACTCTCTAACGAGAGAGTGACGTTGTGTATACCCTGATTTCTAATTCCGTGGAATTCTGACAGCTGTCATTGTCATTTACAGATGAGTTATTTGTATGGAGAACAGGGTTAACATCTACGAAGTACGATTTTACCCCAAACTACTTTAATTCCCTGTCATCATAAAAAGCCATATGCCAAATAATAATATTAGTCGTTTCGCCCTAAAATAGAAAACACCAAGAGTGGAAACTAGAAAGTGCACACTAACAGCAATAGAAAACAAAAAAGCACATTGAAAAAATTCATTCAAAAATGGAATTCAAATGACATTCTCACCATGAAGTGTCCTGTTAGGCATTTGTCATATCTACATGCGGCAGTTGATTTTTATTTACAGTTTTGAATTTTTTATCTTTTTTGTGGGAATTGTTTTATCTTTGGTAACATTATGAAACGTCAGAATTCCACGGAATTAGAAATCAGGGTATAGCTGCATTTCCGCCGATTCTTGACAGAGTCTGCACATATCCGTGCCCTGGTGGATTATTCTGTAACTTAGTTACCAACTGAAAATAGTTGCCAACGAATTAGTTCGATATACATTGCTGTTTTAATGTGTGAAATGAAATCACTGTTTATATTTTCACACAGTAAAACAGCAATGTATATGGAACTAATTCGTTGGCAACTATTTTCAGTTGGTAACTAAGTTACAGAATAACCCGCTGGAGCTTATACCTGTGTGCGTGTCTATTCAGTCCACAGATGCATATAAATGTTTTTACTTTTTCCTACTCAGCGTAGCACTTTAGAAGCAGCCTTCTTATTGAAGGATTTGACCAGCGCTTTTGAGTGGTTTAGACCAGCGGGGTTAAGTATTCTGTAACATAAGTTATCATAAGTTAGTAAAGTAAGTTAACATCAGTCTAACATAAGTTAGAGAATAGCCCCACAGGTACTTAAATAAACGTCAGTGCATTAGCGTGTCGTAGTCAGTAGCAGGCAATAAGTAAGTTTGGTATCAATAGGTACCTACTACCTACCCACCTACTTTAATTAACTTGTAGATTGAAATAAAACTTATTTACTCAGTGTCAGGAGTCAGGACTTAGGACTCAGTGGAGCTAAGCGTCTTCGTGCGGGTCTTTTTCGATTGCTGATATAAAAATTAAAGGCGTAGCTCGATTGTAATTTGTAGCGAGCGTAGTATCAAAAATACGGAATTGCCCCGATAGACGAAATTAGCCATCTTATCTACTTTTACAATTATTATTTAACAGCTTTTGCCCGCGGCTTCATCCGCGTGAATTTCTATTTTTCACAAATCCTGAGGGAATCCTGGATATCTGGTTTCCGTTTCCGCTCCCTTTTCCAACCTTTATACATAAGTACTTTCAAGGAAGTTTGCTATAGTAGGTAATCTACCTATAGCTGTAGATATAGATTTCGGGTTTTTCAAAATCCCGCGGGAACTGTGGATTTTCCAGGATAAAAAGTTTATGTTTTAAGTCAGGGCATAATCTATCTCCATTTAAAATTTCAGCCAAATCGGTTGATTAGTTGCGACTTTATAGAGTAACAAACATCCAAACATCCACATTTCACATTTATAATATTATAGTAGGAATACCTATCTACTTTGAGAAGTAGATATAGGTGCATAATTAGGTATTTAGGACTATTTACGCGTAGGTACCTACCTACCGCGCGACCGTATGTCAATTGTCAATAGTTAATTATTCACTGTGGTCTCCTCGTGGCCCTCGTGGTCTCAGAAAATGCTTGCTCTGCACTCGGCGTGCGCCGCGCCGGGCCTAAGTTGTAACGTAGCTCACGGCAATAACATTATAGGTAGGTAGCAGTGGCGAAGGGTAAATATTTTCAAAAGGGAAGCCGGGATAAAAAATCCCTACAAGCTGGATGTTGGAATATAGCAAAAATACAAGTCTTTGGAGCAATACTTTGTGTTGTCTATGGCTATGATTCATTCCAACACTCACTCTCGTACAATCACTTTATCATTTGTTCACTGTTCATTTCCTGTATAATATTTCTCTGAATTTTATTATTATAAAGCAGACGGTCGAACAGTGCAGACGTCTTTTCTTTTCCCTGCGACTCATATATATACCAACAGGTTATGGGCCCAGGTTACGTTATTTAAAAGTGCTTAGTTCTAAAGTTAAAAATGTTAAAATCAGTGTAAAATAGTGAATAGTGAATATTTTCAAATATGGAGTCGCGAAGTAAAAGAAATATTCAACCGTTCAACGGAGATCGTTATAGCACGTGGAAGTTTCGCATAAGATCTCTTTTGGGTGAACTACAAGTGTTAAATGTTATTGATGGAGACACACCAATCGTTCCAGACGAAGAATGGACGAAGAAAAACCTCATAGCTAAAGGTACAATAGTGGAATATTTAAGCGATGCATTTTTAAATTTTGCTAAAGATTCTGCCACTGCGAAATCCATCATGGACGACCTTGATAGAATTTATGAGAGACGAAGCTTGGCAACACAATTGGCACTCCGTAAACAGTTACTTAATTTAAAATTGCAACCGGATGTGACTTTATTCCAACATTTTAATAATTTCGATAATATTATCACCGAATTGATTTCCGCGGGTGCAAAATTAGACGAAATGGATAAGATATCGCATTTATTATTAACACTACCTACATCTTATGATGGTGTAATCACGGCGTTAGAAACACTCGGAGAAGAGCAATTAAATCTAGCATTTGTTAAGACCCGTCTTTTAGATCAAGAAGTCAAAATAAAAACCACTACAACAACCGAACTTAAAATTTTACATACCTCCACAAGGAAACTTTCACGACGATCTGGATTTGATAAGAAGAAATCTTATTATAATACACAACCTAAAAAGAAATCATATCCTGGAATTTCTACCCACAAAATCTCGAAGTTATATTGTGAACATTGCGGTCGGCGAAATCACGAAATACGGGACTGTATTTTCTACAAAAAAATTAAAAATGGCGGTAGCAGCAGCGGTAATAACCAGTCGACTGCAAACACAGTGACGAACGACAACAATCATACTGAGGACAGTTTCGCTTTCATGTTTTCAAACTGTAAGTTAATTAATTCTCATTCAAACTCAACATCTAATACAATTTATTTTCTTTTAGATTCGGGGGCAACTGATCATATAGTGAATACCAAAGATTACTTTTCATCATATTCGGAATTTACAACGCCATTGAAAATAGGCGTCGCTAAAAACAGTACTAACATTCCTGCATTTGGTAAAGGGAAAATAAATGTTACTACTAATACAGGTTACCAAGGTATAATCGAAAATATTTTGTATTCACCGGATGTTCCATATAACTTGCTATCGGTAAATCGTATTCAAGAAGCAGGTATGACGATTATTTTTGAAAATGATCAAACCCATATTTCCAAAAATAACAAAATTTTAATGTCTGGTGTGCGTGATAATAATCTTTTTAAACTTTGTTTTCAAGTTAATAAATCTCAGTCCTTACTAAATGTAACTAAAAGCTCTGATTCTTATAAGTTATGGCATAAACGACTTGGACACATTAATGTACAGAAATTTAATATTCTAAAAAAAATTTATTGACGACTACCATATAATTGATGATATTACTCCCAGTAATGAACTCTGTGAAGCTTGTGTTCTTAGTAAACAATCACGACTACCCTTTGCTAAGTCAAAAGACAGATCAATTCGAAATAGACCCCTTTTCATTGTACATTCCGATGTTTGTGGTCCGATAACACCAGCTACCTTCGATGATAAAAATTATTTTGTTACTTTCATCGATGACTATACCCACTATACGGTTACTTATTTAATGCATTCTAAATCTGAAGTATTTAAATGTTTTAAGGATTATGTTGCAAAAAGTGAGAATTTTTTGAATTCTAAAGTAGTTAATTTATACTGTGATAATGGCCGAGAATACCTTTCAAATGAGTTCAAAGAATTTTGTGTTGACAAGGGAATCATGTATCATTTAACGGTACCTTATACCCCACAACAAAATGGTGTGTCGGAGCGAATGAATCGTACGTTAACCGAAATGGCTCGAACTTTGGTTACAAGTGCGAAATTAGATAAAATATTTTGGGGAGAAGCTGTTTTAACAGCCAGCTATATTACAAATCTGCTACCCACTAAAGCTCTGACAAATAAAACACCATATGAAATGTGGCATGGAAAAAGGCCGAAAATTAATCATTTAAAAATGTTTGGTGCTACTGCATACGTACATAACAAAACTCGTAAAACTAAATTTGACGAAAAATCATTAAAATCAATATTAATTGGTTACAATCCTAACGGATATAAGTTATTTAACGTCAATAATAACGAGGTTTTTATAGCTCGCGATGTTACATTTGATGAATTAAATTTCGAACAAACTCGACCTGTACGTAGCATTAGTGAAAACATTGAAATTCCCACAAAAATTAGTAAACCTGACTTTGAATCGGTAAAGCTAATAGAAAGTCAAAAACAAGATTCTTTGAACCAAAATCCTGAAAATCCCACTCAAATTAGCAAACCTGACTTTGAATCGGTAAAGCTAATAGAAAACCCCACAATAGATAGTTCATCAAATAGTAATCTAAGGCGTAGCGAAAGAATTAAAAAACTACCGTCTAAAGATTATATGCAAATGAATGACCCTGACTTATTTTTATCGCTTGTATCTGTAAATTCATTACCATCGTCATTTAAAGATGTTTTTAACAGAACTGATACAGATAAATGGTTAAAAGCCATAAAAAGTGAAATTGAGTCACTTCGAAGCAATAAAACATGGGATCTTGTTGAGACCCCTAAAGATGTTAATATTGTTAGTTGTAAGTGGGTATTTACAATTAAAAACAATGAATCAGGTGAACCCACACGGTATAAGGCCCGCTTAGTAGCTCGAGGTTTCACTCAACAGTATTTACAGGATTATGACGAAACGTTCGCACCAGTTGCTCGGATGACTACATTTAGATTGATTTTGGCTTTAGCTAATCAATTTGATTTACTTTTACATCACATGGATGTTAAGACTGCATTTCTTAATGGTATACTAAAAGAAAACATTTACATGGAAGTACCAGAAGGAATTATCGCTAAAGATAATCAAATATGTAAATTAAATAAAACATTATACGGCTTAAAACAATCATCCAGGTGTTGGTTCGAACGCTTCGATCATGCTCTTAAGGACATGGGTTTTAAGAACTCTGAAGTTGATCCATGTTTATATATTTTAGATCAACAATGCATAGATAAAAATGTATATATAGTTTTGTACGTTGATGATTTAATAATTGCAACTAAAAATTCAGAAGTTATGGAATTTTATAAAAATAGTTTAATGAAAAATTTTGAAATGTCAGATTTAAAAGACATTAAACTGTTTCTAGGCATTAGAATTCAAAGATCAAACAATAAAATATCTTTAGATCAGTGCACATATTTACAAAATGTTTTAAATAGATTTTTTATGAACGAGTGTAATCCTTCAAAATCACCGTTTCCTTGTAAATTAGACTTTTTAGCATTAAACTCTTATACTGAATGTGATGCACCGTGTAAAAATGTAATAGGTTGCCTTATGTACGCAATGCTGTGTACGCGACCAGACATCTGTGCCGCTATTAGTATATTGAGCAGATTTCAATCTAAAAACAATATAGAATTGTGGAAATGCTTAAAACACCTTTTACGTTACATCAAAGGTACAATTAATTTAAAATTAGTGTATGAAAAATGTGATTATAAGCAGGTAATTACTGGCTATGCGGATTCCGATTGGGGAGGCGATGAAACAGATAGAAAAAGTACAAGTGGCTACGTATTTAAGGCCTTTGATAATTGTACAATTTCGTGGAACACGCGAAAACAAAATTCTGTGGCCGTCTCTTCAACGGAAGCTGAATATATGGCTTTGTTTGAGGCTGTTAGAGAAGCAGTCTGGATGAGGTCGTTGCTTAGCAGCATCTCTTTTCAAATGAAGGGATCAATTGTCATATATGAAGACAATAACAGTTGTATCTGCATTGCTAATAACCCTGCAAATCATAAAAGGTCTAAACATATAGACGTTAAATATCATTTTATAAGGGAAAAAATCGCTAGTAAAATAATAAAACTAGAATCTATTTCCACAGGAAACCAACTAGCTGACATGTTTACAAAAGCGATACCTTTCAAGAAATTTATTGATTTAAGAGAAGGTCTAAATTTAAGTTAAATAGATCATTGTAAATAATATTAATTAAGAATTAAAATGTTTGATTACTTGTATTTTTGAGGGGGACTGTTGGAATATAGCAAAAATACAAGTCTTTGGAGCAATACTTTGTGTTGTCTATGGCTATGATTCATTCCAACACTCACTCTCGTACAATCACTTTATCATTTGTTCACTGTTCATTTCCTGTATAATATTTCTCTGAATTTTATTATTATAAAGCAGACGGTCGAACAGTGCAGACGTCTTTTCTTTTCCCTGCGACTCATATATATACCAACACTGGAAAAAAAAGCTCCCACCTTCACCATCTATTTAAGCACTGATATTTGAAAATACTTTAAATATGATAATTTGCAGCTTTGAAAAAACCTCTTACTAGCAAAGGTTTAAAGTACAATTTAATACACCTTCCACCAATAATAACTAAATCAAAAAACATAAAAAATAATAAGCACACGAAACACGACGCGCGAGTCATAAACACTTTTTGTGAAAATTAAATGATGTTAAAACAAAACACATTATCTTTCGAAGATGAAGCATCTTCGATAATGTTCCCACATTCAAGACTTTAACTGCTTGTAATAACACTCATAACCCGCTCAAAATCGGCTTCCCGATTGCCTTTTTTTGCGCGTGCTAGACACTATACAGGGAAGGATGTATTGACAAATTTTATTGGAAACTAGCTGATCCCCGCGACTTCGTCTGCGTTGATATAGGTTTTTATATAGGATCGGATTGGATCCCGTAATCCTTTTTTATACCTAAACTAAATGTAGCCTAAGTTACTCCTTATAACATCACCTATCTGCCATTGAAAGTTCCATCAAAATCGATTCAGTCGTTTCGGAGATTAGCTGGAACAAATAGACAGGCTGACAAACATAAATTTAAACGCACGTCAGTTTAAAATAAGCCGTACGTACAAAGATCCGGGGCCCAAGTTATTTGAACCCAATAAATGTCTGTTATTTCTGAACTAAAAAACCTATGACCTTGAAATATTTACGGGACAATACTTAAAGTATTACCTTTCTAACAAAAAAAGAATGAGTGAAATCGAACCACGCGTTAATGAATTACAGCTAAATACTCGTTTTAAGTTTCTTCCCCTCTCCCGAGGGAACCGTGCTGAATTTCAGGATAAAAAGTATCCTATGTCCTACCTCGGAGTATAAACTCATATCGTACCAAGTTTCATTCGAATCCATTCAGTAGTTTCGGCGTGATGCGCGGCCAAGATACAGACAGACAGACAGACAGACAGACAAAAATGAAAAAAATTACAGTTTTGGCTTCAGTATCGATTATAGAATGCCCTCCAATAAAAATTTTCAAAATATCTTCAATGTACAGAATTGGATCTGTTACAGTTTTATTATATTATAGATAGAAGATAGAAGATGCAGGCGACAACTGTTTACTATACGATGTTTTTCTATGGGAATATAAGCCGTCCCAAGTCCGGCATATTCGTAATCGTTACCTGCTTACTGCCCGTGGCACTACTGGTCTGAACAAATTTTTTTGTTCATTGAATTGTTTTGAATGTTTTTTTGTAATAAGTACCTATTGTATTTGTAAAATAGTAAGTAAAAGAAAAAAAGTTAGTAGGTAACTACTAACTAGGTAGGTATGGATGGCAGTTTTTAAAGGGAAGCCGATGGGAATCGTGTTATATGGAGACTTCGCCACTAGTAGGTAGGTAGCCATTTAATTGAATATCTATAGATCTATACTAATATACTAATACTAATATACTAATCTAATCTATCTATACTAATAAATAAAATTGAAGTGTCTGTCTGTAATATCGAAATAACTACCTCATATTAAGGTCATATGGTTATTTGAACGTTACCATAACCGAATCACACGTTTTTAAAATTTTTGTCTATCTGTCTGTCTGTCTGTCTGTCTGTCTGTCTGTCTGTCTGTCTTTTTAACCGACTTTCAAAAAAGGAGGAGTTGTGTTTTTCTACCTATGTACACCGATATCTCCGAGATTTCTGAACCGATTTGCGTAATTTTTTTTTTTAATCGATAGAGAAACATTGCGACCCTGTTTTATAAAAAAATTGAATTCCAACTCCTCAATCCTGATGATGCAGGGGACCTAATCCCCAAAACTAATGGGTTTTAGAAACTTTCGGTTATTTAAATTGATATTGGGGGTACCAATTAAAGACTTTATCGTTGAATGAACTCGAGTAGGTACATATCCAACTCCTCAACCCTGATGCTGTAAGGAATTGTATTCTGAAATCGTGGGGATCCCACGGGATTTTTCCGTTTTGGGGACGGGTTTCTACAGATAAGCTACTTTTTGTTCTGGAAAATCAAAAGTTCCCACGGGATTTTTAAAAACCTAAATCCACACGGGCGAAGCCGTGGGCATCATCTAGTCTACTATATAAAAATAAGTCGAGTTTTCCTTCCTGAAGCTATAACTCCAGAACGCACGAACCGATTTCCACGGTTTTGCATTCGTTGGAAAGGTCTCGGGCTCCGTGAGGTTTATAGCAAAGAAAAACACGCGAACGAAGTCGCGGGGGTCAGCTAGTACTAATATAATAAAGCGGAAGTGTTTGTTTGTTTGAATCTCAGGAACTACTGGCAGGCCCGGATCTAGGGGGGGGCAGGCCGGGGCCCATGCCCCGGGCGGCAGATTCAGAGGGCGGCAAATTCAAAATGCTGAGTACAGCATTATCGCAACTTTGCGATGATTGAACGCGCATTATAGTAGTAAAATAATCTATGATCAATGGCTGATTATCCTTAAGGCAAACTAGGCACGTGCCTAGGGGCGCGAGATAACAAGGGGCGCCAAAATTAAGTAAGCAGGTGCTGCAAAGTTTGCACAGGTCTTTCAAAGCTGCAAACTTGGATTAGTACCTACTTATATCTACACGACTTTTATTGGTCCTAACAACATATTAAAAAATCAGAACTAGCCGTTAGTCCAGCCAATCAGGGGCGCCGATGAGGTGCTGCCTAGAGCGCTGTCGAGTGTCGACATCTAATACGCCACTGTATTGGTACGTATTTCAAACTGTTACAGGTCATATTTTGTATTAAGTACATTGAAAATATTTTGAAAATTCTTTTGGATGGCACTGTATATTCGATGCGGAACCTAAAACTGTAATTTTTTTCATTTTTGACTGTCTGTCTATAATCTTGGCCACGAATCACGTCGAATCTACTACGCCAGTCACATCTTACATTAAAATCGCAATCAAACGGCAAGTTCTGATTTTTTAATATGTTGTTAGGACTACTACCAGTAGTCTTAATCTGATTTTGTAGCTTCGAAAGACCTGTGCTAACTTTGCAGCACTCGAAAAACCGCGAAATTTTTGCACTTTTTTTGGATTTTTCAATATAAACCTAAACTATGCGTTTTAAAAAAAATGTTTATACTTTTTTAAAGTAATATAAAAATTGCTGAAAATTCAATATTTACTGAGATAGGTACAGTTCTTCAAAACTTGTCAATTATTTCCAAAAAAGTTAAATTTTAAGGTTTGGTCAATTTCAAACTCCGATATTGGGGAAAATACTCATTTTACAGGCAAAGTTAAATGAAAAAATGTTGTAGTAAATATAATTACTTCCTTAACTTTAATTTAAACAAAAAACTACATTTGTAGGCCATATAGTTTATTAACAAATCCTAAAAATTCAAAAAATAAGAAAATTGCATTTTTCGCTTTAGTTTGTTTTGAAGATAGTTTGAAAAAAAATATATACATCCACGAAATATATGTATCTTTAAACTACTATTAAGTATTTATAATGTTATTTATTTATAAAAAAAAAATATTTATATTATTATTATTGATATTTATGAACATATAACTGCATTACAAGGACATTATGAGTGCCGAGTCAATGTATTTTTAAAATTTTTAACAATAAAATTTTTAAAACCTTAAAATATAGGCTACACAGAGAAAAACCAGCTTTAGACCGGTTATACTGGTGACTGATACTGGTAGGTATACCGAAAATATTGGTGGGGGCGGCATTTTTCAGTTTTTGCCCCGCCTCGAAAAAACTGAAGATCCGGGGCTGACTACTGGACCGATTTCAAAAATTCTTACACCGTTGGACATGTACGTGATCCCTGAATGCTATAGGCTATATATTATGTACCACGGGCGAAGCCGGGGCGGACCGCTAGTAATTCATAATTGCGAATAGCGTAAACGACGCGAACGGTGCAGGCTGCAGCAACATTGAACCGGCTTTTCGTGCACGCGGCCGCTGCGTGATAGCGCGTGCGCGGGGCGAGAGGGGCAGGGGGGCGGAGGGGGGGGGGGGAGGCAAGGTGCACCGTGCCACGGGCATGCGCTCCCCACGTGTTCGAGAGCCTTTACTAGTGTACTATAAACATTGAAATTAATATTTTTGAGTTTCTAAATAGTCTAAATACACTTTCACAGTCCCATTGAAATTGTAGGTACTTATTAAAATTGCATTACGAAATTACCAAAGTATGAAACTTAAAAATTGTTTTGGTTTCAAATAGGTTTCAATAGTTAGGAATAATAAATTTTAATATGATAGAAATATTAATTAAAATTTTACTAGCGTGGAATCATACAAAACAATAGCTAATTCTCAGAAATTAAGTAAAAGTTAACGGTTATTTTTGCAACTCTCTACTTATTATTCAAACACGGTAATAAAGGCTCTCAGCTCAATGTTACCACAGCCTAGCGTTAAACAGTAAATCTTCCGATTATGTTATTCGTTTGACGACGCGACGTGTAAATTGTGCCCTAATCGAAATTAACACCGTAGGTGAATAATAACCATTACCCATCGTCCTAATTGGCTTGATAATTATCGTAGGTACGATCTTATACGATCGATTTCGTCGCACAATGAAAATTAGTGCCTGCTGCAATCGTGGGATGACTTGCGGGCTTTAATTAGGACACTCAGATGATCAAACATAATCGAGCATGAATCCTCTGAGTCGGGGGGTTCATGTTTGATTCGATCGTGCGACGAAATCGATCGTATTGATGACGATAGGACCAATACGACGATAGTATTATTAGAATTATTAGGACGTATTAGGACGATATATTAACAGAAATCCTATGCCTCATTATTAGGATTTCTGTGGACGACGCCGAATGTGCTTGAAAGGTTGAGCGTAACTTTTGCTATAGGCTAACTTATTTCGTCGGCATGTGGCCGGAGTTTCTTTGTAGAGCTAGAC
Organism: Melanargia galathea; assembly: GCA_920104075.1. NCBI lineage: Eukaryota > Metazoa > Arthropoda > Insecta > Lepidoptera > Nymphalidae > Melanargia > Melanargia galathea. The sequence continues at coordinate 11,345,810 of OV049869.1, read as the reverse complement.
GGGAGAGGGGGACAGGGGGAGCGAGGGGGGCGAGACGAGGGCAAGGCGCATTGGATTGCGCGCTGAACGCACCATAGCCCGTACGGCATTCGATTTCGTTCCAAGTTCCAGTGCGAGTTCGGCAGTAGAGGTGAAATTGGCTCCTCCGCCAATCTAATGGAACAGCGTTCCTACGGGCGAGTGTCACCGATCGTTCTGCACAAGCCAAACATTCGCCACCAGCGCGACAACTGTCGTAAGCAGCAAATCCTGCTCCTGCTACTATGCTGTTTAAACGGATCATCGAAGGAAAGTCGATGTTGAACCGAAGTCGTGCGAAGGGCAGCAGTGGCTCTCCCGAGAAATGTTCTAGAAGGACGTCGGAATGCACCGGCTGTGTGGAACATTCAAAGTAAGTTGAAGCTCAAAAGTTATCTTTTGGTCTTTGGCTTCGAATCCACTGCGCGATACTCGCTTGCTTGCACTGTTATCTAGTTTATTTTAGTTCACAATAATAATATTATATTTGTAAAGTGTAAACATGTAATATCACGTTAATGATAACAAAATATACGTACCTAACTATACTACTGCAATGAACAGTTAGTTCATGAATAATGATAATATTATTAAATAGGCTCAATAATTTATAAATCAATGACTTTTTTAATAAGTTTAGAGAGATAAGTAGAACATCTAGATCAATGTAGAAAATTTTATGTAAAGGAAAAGGAAAAATTAAGGTAGGTAACAGTTAACGGTCTTACCAACCTAAGGTAGGTACTATAATCCCTATAGGATTATGAACGAAAAGACTAACTAGATATTTATTTCTCGGCTTCATAGGGCTTAATAAATCTATTTTTTTCTGAACTAGATTTTAGTACTCATGGCTTCGTTCGCGTGAATTTGTTTACTTATTTTATTTCCATAGGTAGAGGTAGGTTGAAGGCTTTGGTTGAAGGTACACAGCGGATACCAAATTTAAACAATGCATTTTGCAATAATAAATAGCAAAATGCATCGTTTAAAGGAAAATACATATATCCTTATCAAGACTGGAAAGAGCAGAGGATAGGAGATGACATATCTACAGAAAAAGGATATTGCATTGAAAATCTGCCGATCGTTCTAATGCTGCTGAAACATAAAGAATCGGCTTCTAGATTTGATAATTATTGCATTATAATAAGGAAACAACTTATGCACAAGTTTTTTTCTGCTTATGAGGGATGACTTTCTAATTAGATCACATATGTAGGTACCTACCTACAATAGGTCCAAAAAAATTATACCCGGTATTCCTTGCTTTGTCGAATATTTTTTCTTCCCCTCCTTTGTTTCCTCGTGCTATTTCGTTGATTCATTGACTTGATTTTCTGGAGAGACCTCACAAGTTGTAATTTCCAACAACGGAAGGAAGCCAAATGTATCGGGTCCATTTGGCATTCTGCTTCTACCTATCTAAGTACAGTTACAATATTATGCTGATTTTTTATTCATGTTGACCTTTACAAATTAAGTAAATTACTTAAAAACATCGCTCATGTTTGTCTTGTGATGTTCTAACTGATAGCGGAATTAATTTCTCATCACAATGACTGCACGCGTCACAAATTAAGATCAATCACAATCAGTAAGTATTAAATTGGTCTTGATAGTCGCAAAAATAAACTTTTAGAATGAGGCATGAACACTAGTACGGCGAACTTTATACCTGCTAATTTCATTCGAAATTTCGAATTCGAAAGCATTGACAATAAAAAAGATTAGACTATTGCTATTAGAATTAATAATTTATAACACTGATAAAATTTTGCACATCTATAATATGATTTACTCAGATTTGTTGTCTTCTAATAATAATCACAATTCGCATCCGGGGGCTCGTCCCGCTAATGACCGAGAATTGGCATAATCGTGACGACAATTGTTTGCCGACAATCTTGGGGTCACGTCACCCAGAACCTCACTGATACCCTCATAATATGAGTTTTGATATAAAGTAATTTCTTACAATAATACCACATCAGTTCCAGTTCACTCTTAACGCGTGCCAAACGAATGAGAGAATTAAGATTTGGAAGAAAAATGTTAGTTATTCTTTACGGGATCTCATTGTTTTAATATTAATACTTAGTAATTTTCTTCACTAAAGTTATGAATTTTTTTCAGTATATTGGAGGAGATGTTGAAGATGGTGCTTCTGGGAATCGTGCTGTGGGCGGGACTGACGTTCGGTGCTCACGTTGCTCCGTACCCGCTAAATCTAATCCTATCTACAGGTACCTACATATGTTCTACAAGGTCTAAACAAACTGTAGATCTTTTCTTAGACTTTTCTTTCCTAACAAAATTCTTTATTACAGACATAAGCCACCCACCTCCGATGTATGACTACCCGTTCCCGAGTTCTCAAATGTTGAAGAGATTACCCCCAGTGACCGCATTCCATACGAATAAGTCGATAAGCCTCAGTAAGCTTTCAATTTCGATGCTTCAACGCTTGGAAGAAAACTTAGATGCATCGGGAATAACGCCGAAGCCTGGTTCTGCGGCTCTGGGTCTCGCCATTCAAGGCTATCCTTCTAATGATGCGATGAAGTATGAAAAATTTTCAATGACGATTACAAAGGCTTCGCAAAATCTTGTTTGGACGAGATGTTCAAGGTAAGAATCTTTTTCTTAGAAAGTCAATAAATACCTATTTATATGTTCATATGTTTACGGATCTTAATGAATCAATGTTCACGTTACATAGATACGGCTTGGCAACGGATGAGTGTGCGAGTTTTATAAGCACGTTGAACTTACGAGATACTGAGTATGGTGGTGAATGTGCACAATTGGAAAGGTTCACATGCCGGACAAACAAAATGTCTTCGAGGTATCGTACTTTCGATGGCTCTTGTAATAACCCTGTGCGATCTTCTTGGGGACAAGCATTGACTGGTTATAAACGGCTATTGCACCCGAGATACTCCGACGGAATTGACGAGGTAGATAACTATAATTTCACAAATCCAAATTACTTCACAATAGACATACAATTTTCTGAATTCAGTTTCTTCAACCCATTTATATCGTTTCCTTTCCCTGCAGCCTCGTCGTGCCTTTAGCCATAAGGAACTACCATCAGCTCGCTTAGTAAGCACAGTATTGGCAAACAATTTGGATGTACCCAACAATAAAAAGACCATTGCTCTGCCTGTTTGGAGTCAGTTCATTTTTCACGATTTAGTGCATACGCCTGTTCGTAAGACTAGTGAGTATTGTTTGATATTAACCCTGCTTATTTTAGTGTGCTATCCATAGTAAGAAGAAAGTCAGTGTCATGTTTTGTCCACAGTTCACACGGACCAAACCATTCGTTGTTGTGACAGCTCGGGCTATAACCTCAGTCCCCGCTATTTGCACCCCAGTTGTATGCCCATCGCGGTACCGGACCAGGATCCATTCTACAAGAATAAATATGTTACTTGCATGGACTACACACGATCTGTTACAACGTTCCGTGGAGATTGCACTTTTGGCGCTGCTGAACAGGTAAGATTGTATTTTGTTTCTATACAAAAATATTGAGGTATTTTTGATATTCTTTTTTTGGCAAAAGGACAAATAAAATTGTTTCCATCTTAAAAGGACTGTGCGTGTAAATACACATTTAAATCACGTGTACAGTAAAATTCAATATTGATTGTTTTAATAAGATACTTTATGATAATTTACATAGGTAGTTTAAATAAATAACATCCTTGATAAGGTAGTCCACTGTCCAAGAATGACTTAATAAACGAAACTCGCGTCGTAAGTCGTGACTCGTGAAACATCGTTTATGATGTCAGTAACAAATCAATACGCACTTATCATTATTGATACATACCTACCTACTTAGTTGTTGACTTGCAATGTGCCTATCTTTGTTTTTATATTGACTCATATTATTTGAAAATAAAGCGCAAAAATGAATTTAAACATTTTATGCTGCTTATAATAATTGTTTATTTATTATACAGAGTTACCTTACCTAGGTACTTTGTTATTGACGTCTTTGAAAATGGGTGGGTTGTTTTACACCTCGAGGAGGATCTTCGAAACATGTTGCACTAGAAAACATTATATATAGGTACCTACCTAGCTACTGTTACTAATGAAAATAATCTATCTAATTTCAACTCATTTCTTCCTACAGTTCTACTTATTGAGTACCTATGTCTAACTAATAGGATTTAGGTAGGATCACATCACGATTCATTATTAACTTAAATAGTAATTAGAATCATGTATACCTACTTACCTGACTAAAATACCTGTAGGTAACGAGCTTTAATTAGGTAGGTAAGTAGGTACTAGGCATGTTGTTGTAATAGTAATGTTCTCGAAAAAGATCAATAATATTGTCCTTCCATTAACATGAATCACAACGCAATCGACCTATTGATTGCCTCAAGTAGGTACAATTTTTAATGATTGTTGTTGTACCTAGTATCTATTTTCTGCCCTTGTCTTAATTGGAATCAATATCGACAGATTGTAACCTAGAGAAGAAAATAGATTAAATAATATCCTCTTACCAATTCCATTGTTCTTTTGCGTAAGTAAGTAGGTATATTTAATTCGTGACTTGGTCATCTAGGCAGGTAGGTACCTACTTCATTACTTTATAAAATAAGGTCACTATAATATTTGCCCATGAAAACTTTAAATTTACTGATCTCTCTGTACTATGGTGACACTGCGCTATTTTGTTATTTAGAAAAACTGTCAAAGGAAAACTGTCTATTCTATTCTATTCTAAATAAAGTATAGGTAGGTACCTACCTAATATCGTTTCAGATTAAGTAGGTTCAGTTTTTTGCTAACCTCATACCTACCTACCTAACAACTATTATATTTTAACAATGTAGGTAATACCTAGGTAGGTACCTAGGTAAGGTCTACGTAACTATAATATGTATAAATAGGACTGCTGTCTGACAGTATAAAATAGATGGTCATTATCCTGTGCAAAAAGGGAACCGACCTCTATCTAACCCTAGGCTTCAGCCTTCAACCGGTCTTCTAAAGATAGCACAATATTATTGCTTCATTAGTTGCCTCAGAAGTTACCTACACCACATATCACCATTTTACTCCCTTTCTATAGGTAGCAAATGATTGAAAAAAAAAAGTCTATAAAAAAAAAGTACCTTCAACCATCTTAGCCTAATTAGTCATATTGTGGCCTAACTAAGCGAATTATGGTAGGGGAGATAGACAAAGTATGGGATTACCTACTTAGGTAATTACCTTACCTACATATTATGATGTGATAGGTAAGGTAATTACCTATCACATCATATGTATATGATCATCACATGATATGTATTCTTCATATTATGATGTGATAGGTGAATTAATTAAACATCATAATATCACATATTGTTATTTACTCACTGTAGGTAGTTATTTATATTTGCTTTCAAACCTTCGAAATATCTAATATTGTGCTAATATTATAGAGTAAAGTAAATTGGTAGAGGTCCTAGGTAGTAGGTAGGTACCTACCTATTGTTATCTATGAAGTTCAGAATTTAGTTGAATAAAAATGCAGCAAACAAAGACTTCGTTTCATAAATTATGTATTTCGTAGTACCTAGATAGGTAGTAAATACCACACGGTAAATACCTACCTATGTATTTTTCGGACTGATTTCATTAACCTTGTTTTTCAACCTCGTAAGCTTAGCTCGTAAGTAATTAGTAATTACCTACGTACCTACTAGATAGGTATGCCTGTTTTTAAAACAGTTCGAATTCATCAATCTATCGAGATTTTACTGCAATTCACTAGGTGTATCGGTATATACCTATTATAATAATATTTATAACGAACAGACAGACAGAAAGATAGATAGACAGGGCGGGGGACTTTATGTCGACAACATCGCCACCTACAGGGTCAACTATAACTAAGAACCATCCAAGGGATCCCATAAGTTACAAAAGGTACCTTACAAAAAGTTTCATCAAAATCGGTCAAGTCGTTTAGGAGAACAATTACGAAGACCGGAATCCGGAATTTTTATAGGTATCTGCCATTCTCTCCCAAATCTTTTTATGTATGTATGTATATTCCCCGATTACTCAAAGACGCCTGGACCGATTTGGAAATCCTTCTTTTGTATGAAAGGGTACTTTCTAGGTAGTCCAATCGTCTGGTGATGAGATCTTGAAGAAATTGAGGGAATTCTGCTTTCGTGGTATATTGAAGTCAGTTTTTAGGGTTCCGTACCCGAAGGGTAAAAAACGGAGCCCTATTAATGTCACTCGGCTGTCTGTCCGTCTGTCCGCCGGTCACAGGTCTCTAGCTCGCAGACGAAATGAGTTACAAACCTGAAATTTTGGTATTTAGTGTAAAACGTTAACCCAAAATCAAATATTGAATTAGAAATTGAATTAAATTATTTTTCAGGGGGGCTCCCATACATGAAAAAGGAGCCGGAAAAAAAAATTTTTTCTTTACCCTAGCTTGTGGGGTATCATTGTTTAGAGTTCATTAAGTAGAGTACAAATATATATTTTTTTAATTTTTATCTCAAAAAATATCAAATAATAAAAATATCTCATTTTTGTGACGGGGGCTATCTCAAAAACTAAACTAGTTGGGAATATGATATTTCAGTATATTATGTACTATATGCTCTATTTAAACAACAAATACTGAAAACAACGATTTATTAAATAGTTTATAAGCTGTGACCAAAATAAACGAACATTTTTTTGGGTTTTTCTTTCACGGTTTGTTGCGATGTCTAGCTCGGAAATTAAATATTTCTTAGACCCAAAATATTATATTGTTCATAATTATGTACGGAACCCTGAAAGAGCGAGGCCCGACTCGCACTTGGCTGATTTTTTTTTTTAAATATAGTTTGTTGTTATTTTAGATGAATCAAGCGACGCATTTCATGGACGGCTCTCACATCTACGGTTCAAACAGCCGCGATGCAGCTGCCCTGCGCGAGTTCGCCGGCGGTTTATTGAAGACCTCTACCATTGAAAACGAGGAATTTTTGCCCTTGGCTGCAAACCCCACCGACAAGTGCCTCGTTGACAGCAAATCTGGTGCCTGCTTTAACACTGGTAATATTTATCATTAATTATTTCTTCTTCTTTTTTAATCCCCAACGCAAAAATTATCATCATTATCTTGATTATAAGTCTTGTCTGTCTGTGTGTATTAGCTTTCAAACGGATGGACCGATTTGAATGCAGCGTTTTTATTCGAAGAGCGTTTCATTGGGATGGATCTTACTTTTTAGTCATTTTTGATGAAAATCTGTTCAACTGTTTAAGGATTAACAGCTTTTATCTAAGTTGGTCTATGAGTCTATGACAAAGGTCATACAATCGATGTACATATATATGACATTCATTAGTTTAATCGCCTGGAAACGTAAAATAAGTAAACTCCTCGCTTCTGACCAATCACGTACAGCAACACCGAGCATAGCTCTCTCCGTCGGCCGCTCTGCAGATATCAGTCATGAAAATTTTAAGCCTCAATAGATTTTTGTCTTCTTCACTTCTCCATTTCTTGCTTTCTGACTTTGTGTTACCCTTGCAGGTGATATTCGTGCAAACATGCATCCATGGCTAACTAGCCTTCACTCCCTGTGGGTTAGAGAACACAATCGCGTGGCCAGATCGTTGGCATCCCTGAACCCAGGGTGGAACTCCGACAAGTTGTATCATGAAGCGAGAAGAATTGTCGTGGCAGAACTGCAACACATTACGTACAAGCATTGGTTGCCTGCTCTTACTGGTAAGTTTTGGTTTCTCTATAATATTGTGCTCCTCTGAATTTTTACTAGCTGATACCTGTAAATTCATCCGCGTGTGTGTGGGTACTTAAGTTTAAAAAAATGTTACGGGAACTCTTTGATTTTCTGGGACTTTGCATCCCGGAAAATCAGATTAAGAGAAGAAACGAGGATTCAAGCTACTTACCTACCTCTGCAATTTTTATCAAGTTGGTTGTAAGGTTGAGTCGTTAAAAGGTAGATATAACAGACAGAAAGAAAGAGACACGTCGCGGCCGCTCACGGGTCACGGCAGAGGAAAAGACACATAAAGACAAAAAATAGTAGGTACCTACTACCTACCTAATACCTAAATAGTATGAGTATTACCATAGTACAATATGGTATTACTGGGTGTAGTAAGTAATACTAATAATATGAGTATTAGTAGGTAGGTATGAATTATTACTTTCAAAGTAATTTTCAATGAAGTGACTGGGATACCTAGGTATCTTACACTATGATTCGACTGTTGAGCTAGTCTTAGTTTCCTGTATAATTTGAGTTCAACGGATCCCTCAGAGGTCATGATTCATGAGTCATGACGGTTTAGTTTTCCCAATGAAGGTTCCGAGATTTATTACTGACTAACATGATCACTCTCTCGATTCGTGATCATAACAACCACTGCACGTGATTGGGGTTTACTAATAATATTATTATTTTATGCAGTTGCATTGGTGTCATATTAGGTAAAACGCATTGAATTACTCTCCGAAGTTTAAACACGACTTCGCAACGTTGTCTTTATGCTTACTCTGGATTTTGACGTAGGTACATCCAAATTACCCAATTATACTTAATACAATTCAACATTTTTTTTTGCTCATTAGCAAAATTGGAAAGTGCTTAGGAAATGAGTGGACATAAACAATTGATGATTTTCAACAATAGCTAAATTTTCCAGAATAAGTATAGGTACAAACTGATATTTTAATATCAAAATCAAATGAAGTAAATAAAATTGACGAGTCAATCCATGCATAACATTGTCCTGATTTCGTAATGATTCTAGACGTAATAACTAAAGATTATGTGAATTTGAACGATAGCATAGAGATAGACGATAGACGCAATGTCATTAAAATTTTTGTCTGTCTGTTTGCCGGGTTGATCTTCGGATTGATCTTTGAGTTGATCTTCGGAACGGCTGAACCGATTTTGATGGGAATTTCACATGTAAGTAGATCAAAGATTATACAAGTGATTAAAGCTACATTTCATCCCAGAGATATTTAGGGTTCTTGCGAAAAAAAGAAGTAAATCTGTTAATATTAGAAACTAAAAGTCTCTAATAACAGGAGCAACATAATTATAGCTCGCATCCTAGGATGTTTCTTATCCCGAAAAGTCATGAATTTCCACAAGTTTCTTATAAAAACTAAACCCACGCTAGAAAGTCTCGGGCATCAACTAATGAGTGTAATTTTTCGTTTAATACTAGCAATAAACTTGTTTACTTGTAAACTACATTATATAGAAGTTTTTGAGGGTAGGTACATAATTTCAACAAGGTCTTTACTTTGACCAAATGATTTGAATGCTCCAGGTAAAGTATTCGACGAGATGTACGACAGTTACGACATCGGCTACAACTCGGACATTGACCCCACCGTCACCAACTCGTTCGCCACGGCCGGGTTCCACTTCGTGAACAGCCTGCTCGACCAGGACATAGAGGCTGTGGATGAGAGCAACAACGTGACCGCGCACCGCCTCAAGGACAACTACTTCAGGCCCGGCCTGCTCGCCCGCGCCGAGGGGAAGGGCCTCGAGAATATCCTCAGAGGGATGGTCAATCAGAGGAGCCAGAAGTTGGACTTGAACTATGATGACGATGTAAGTTTTAATAATTATACCCCTGCGCCTATGCAACAAAAACGACGGGATGTCATAAGTTTGACTTGTCTGTGTGTGTGAGTATCTGTCTGAACTCTGATCCACCGTAGCGCTCAGACGGCTGAACCGATTTGGATGAAATTTTGTGTGTATGTTTGGCAGGGTGACGTCTGCCAGGTCCAGTACTTTAAGAAAAACAAAAATGATTACCACAGGATTTTTAAAAACCAATATCCACGCGAACGAAGTCGCGGGTTTTCGCTTGTACCTATACAATAAAACTATACTAGCGGCACGCTATGATGGCCGGTTTGACACATTACAATAGTGATGTGGAATGTCAATTTATTCTCGAACAAAAAACAATTAAGTTTTGTTTTTGTACCTGATTAAATAGGTTTAATAAAACAAAAATGTATATGTTTATTTAATTTATTTGAACGAACTGAATATTTGAACGAAAATGAATATACATACTTTATATGCACACAAGAAACATATGAATACAAAAGATACCAAAAAAGGTGCCACAAAAGGCCATAATTAATCAGATTCGTCCATACTACTATTTTCACTGTCGTCACTGCTATCATCACATACATTAATAATTATATGTTCGTTTTCTATAATATTATCTATTTTCACATCTCTTTCATAATCTTCCCTTATTAATTTAACAGTTCTATTCACAACCTTTTCCCAGTCTCCTTTAGTCACATGTTCACAAGCTTCTTCTAATAATTTTAGCATTTTTTTTGTGGTAAATGGGGGTTCTGTATTGTGTCTTGCAGCATATCCCTTAATTTGAGCCCACACCAACTCAATCGCATTATACTCACAATGGTAAGGCGGTAACCGTATAACTCTGTGCCCATGTTCTAATGCTATTTCGTCAATGACGTATCGGATCTTGGTTGGTTTGTTTTCTTTTAAAAGACGTACTAATTCCGCTTTTAACATATTCATGTTTGCATCTACGCCATTTTTACGAAGCCATGCGACGATATCAGCTTTCTTTTGGGATTGGGCAGGTGGCTTGTCAATTTGCATCGAGTGGTATGGGGCGTTGTCCATAATTATAATAGATGGTTCAGGGAGGCTACACAACATTGAGGTAAACCATTCAGTAAACTTTTCTCCATTCATGTCTTCATGATAGTCTCCAGTGGTTTTTGACGCAAAAGCCATGAGAGAACCTTCGACAAACCCGTTGATGGTTCCGGCGTGACAAATTATAAGTCGCGATCCTTTTCCTACAGGAACTTTGGAAGTAGATGCTGCTGTGTCATCGTTCCAAGAACGGCCTACAGTATGGTTAGCATTAAGCCATGTTTCATCCAAGAACACAACATTTTGCCAATTTTTGATTTCTTTCACTTGCCGTAAAAAAGTATACCTTGCCATCGCTATATCAAATCTTTCCATCAATATTTTGCGTTTGTTACATTTTTTGTATCGAAATCCAATGGTCTTCAAAATCTTCGTTAAAGAACTTTCCCCACCGAAGAATAATCCAGCTTCCTTCAGTGAATGCACCAACTTTTTTCTTGTTGGATACTCCTTCTGTAAATAGTAGCCGTAAACATGTCTTCGGATAGCATCGGCATCAAAGCTATCGATGCCTACGACTGGTTTTGCTCGTTTTCTCTTTTTTGGTGTGTGAAGTTTATTTTCTTCTGTGCCAGTCTCGCCATATTTTTTTTTAGTTATCCGTCTAACAGTTCGTTGTCCAATATTAAGCGCATCAGCTACGCGTTCAACCACTGACGTTATAGGTAAAATTGGCCCTCCATTTTGAGCTTCACGATCGAAATAGTTACGAAGGCGTATTACGAACTCACGTGTCTGACTATTTAGAACAGTTCTCTGCGTACGTTCGGTCATATCGACGAAATCCACAACAAAGGGCTTGAACAGAGTCCAAATTAACGAGCAAGGGTCAACAGTAATGCAGTATCAATATTTGAAATCCAAAGCCAGGTCAAAACTATATCACAATCGCATTGCACTGACAGTTTATACTTTTCGAAGCAACGTCAATTCGAAACTGCTTTGTTTTGCATTGAGCATTGACGCGAGTTTGCCGGAGGTAGTAGTTGTGCTAGCCAGCGATCCTATGTGACGATCGTATTAGATTCCATTTTTAAAAATTTATTGATATTTTTTTGCGATTTCAGAGGTTTGTCCACATAGTGAAAATTGTTCATATTCACAAGTACATTCACCCCTTAAATGGTGCAAACTGATTTTTCTACACTTGTATACATTTAAGAAATCAATTTAATAAATAAATTTTGAGTCCTAAACCTAAAACTACATTCGATAAAATTTATGAATCTCTGCACATCACTATCGTCAATAAAGTAATACAATTATTTCCTTCAAAGTCGTTATCAATTAATACGGAACTTCATGAGAAACTACATTCGATAAAATTTATGAATCTCTGCACATCACTATCGTCAATAAAGTAATACAATTATTTCCTTCAAAGTCGTTATCAATTAATACGGAACTTCATGAGCGGACAAACGTCAAACCGGCCATCATAGCGTGCCGCTGGAGTAAATAACGAATGTATACTATATAAGAGGAGTGCCTAAATAATAATAATCAAAGGTCAGAATGGGCATCCTTATCGATGAGTCGAATTTACGTAGCATCTGCGTAATAATCTTCTTATCAACATTTTCAGTATTCGTAACGCGTAGTGTTGATCTCGCTCACTTTTTATTTTTGTTCTTATAATTTTTTATGCCTACCTAGTGATACATTCACAGATAAGGGAATTTACATTGAAAAACAATAAATCAACTTTTGGTTAGTAATTTTCCATGTTGAACATTTCTTAGCTCATATGGTAATGTCATTAATATATAGGGTAAAACCCGGATAGATGCCGCAGTTGGATAGATGCCTCAGTGTCAAAAAACCTGACTTCCCAAACTCGCGACTAAAAATTGATAGTTTAAATAAGAAGCGCAGGCCCACCAAACCTCAGGCCCCTACATACATTTGTATTAAAACAATTTGTTTCGCTTGTGCGTGTGATTATCTCCGCAGCGAACGCGGCAAATCCTTCAAAGTTTTAGAGGCGAGTATTTGCCGTTGTATAACTTTTGAAGTAGTAGAAGATTCTGTTATATTTTTTATTATGTCAATACACTGGTTCAATAAGTGTACACCTAAGTGTAAATAATCGCTCTTTAGTTTTTAGTTTATTTTATAAATAAAAGGGCATCTATCCATATCAAAAAGGATAGTTGCCTCGATTTTTCGAGGTATAGGTGCCCTTAGAGGCATCTATCCCCTAATATACCTATAGATATATCAAGTATTTTTTTAATATTTTTAATGTTCTTTTATATTTTTATTTCTTTTTTCAATAAATTCCTGATAGTTTTAATATACTTCGGGACATCTATCTCTTTAAGCCCGATCTGTTCAGTGGTTTGAGCTGTGCGTTGATAGATCAGTCAGGCAGTCAGTCAGTCAGTCACCTTTTCCTTTTATATATTTAGATAATAAAACCTTATGAAACTATGTATTTAGCTTATTTTTTTCATAGGGCATCTATCCTTTTTAGTATTTTCATAGTGGGGCATCTATCCACACAGGTAGGCATCTATCCCCAAAAAAAAGGGTCTGCGAAAAGTTAAATTCTGCAAAATCTGTAATCGTTAGGACAACAAAAACAAGTCATAATGGAACCCAAAAGATTAAACTAGCTATATTCATAAATATTATTTGTGATAAATTAATATTTTAAAAGTTATGAGGCCATTTCAAAAAGTGGGGCGTCTATCCGGGTTTTACCCTAAGTCAATGGGTAATGTCTAATATTTACATACTTCCATCGATTATAATACAGGATTTAAGTGGACCGCAATCGAAAACTTAGCGCTATTATTATACTAAGTACTTAAATACAATTAAATACCAATAACCATTTTTGCTTAGTAGGTATTTAGTATTTTTAAAATCGGTAATGTAAAGTGTGCGATACGAGGCGACAACTTTAGGTATTTACCCAAAGTCAGCTGATCTTTTATCAAGCTATATTTTAGAAAAACAGCAACCTCAGAGAAATCGGTGTGGGTACAACCCCCGGCACGTAAGTCGAACGCTGACCTTCAATGCGCAGAAGTCGAAAATGAGGTATCTCGGGGTGTGAGGGGGTTGTGGGGAGGGCGTGGGGATCGTTCGTAAGCACTGATTAGCTCTCGCGGATCCCTCGTAAGCGCTGATTGGCTCTCCAATCGTACTGTGTCCCGCTCACTCGCACGACGCTGCGCGCACTTGAAGGTCGACTTATGTGCCGGGGGTTATAGTTAGGTACCAATCAATAACTAGGTGTGTTTTATACAATGATCGGAATTAACGGTGCAATTTATCATGATATCATAATGTGGATGTAGCAATTCATAATTTTTTTTTAATATTATCCCTGGTTTCCTTACTCAGTTTTTATTAGTACAACATGAAAAAGAGAAATCTCTTTAATACTAAACATTATATGTATATGAGGTATCAAAATCGCGAAAGACCGAAATCCTGCAGTCATATCCATAATATTGATAATGTTTCAGGTCGTTCACCCCAAATTGCACTACCTATGCCGATCTTTGGTTATAAACTAAAATTTTCCTGAAATATATATGTGTACTTAGTACTTACTTAGATTACGACACTAAAAAAATCATCAAAATCGGTTCATTGGTTTTTGAAATAATCGCGAGCTGCATACATCCATACATACATACGGATCGAATAGAGAAGTCGGTTAAAAATTCAGCACATAGGTATTTATTTTAATTTATTTTTCGCGTTTCTTTCATATCTTGTCCTGGTAGGTAATCATTATCTACTACTATTATAATCCGACCGCGATATAGTTGGCCCTTCTGCGGGGGTTGGTGGAGTACGAGGGGAAGATGTGTTCATTCATAAGTTCATTGATAAATTGACGTAGTTCAGCAAAAAGGATTCAACTCACACGACTCATCATAGCAAAGTTAATTTTAATTCAGCAATATTTAGGTATATATTTGTATGACAAGTTGTGTGGGTTGAATCCCTTTTGCTGAACTACGTCCATTATTCATTGATAAATCGGCTGCCCTAGTGATAAACAAAGTAACTACATTCAGAATAATTTTACAGAACAAGCATAAACATTGAAAACTCTTATTTAAAGGCAACCTTTCTACAAAATACCTACTTATTTATCTTTAAAAAGATGTTAAGTCAAGTCAATTTCTTCCAAAAATATTTTTCAATTTATTACAAAGAGTTTACTTTGTTATTCAGATACAAATAGTTACCCCAAAAATTAATGTTCAAATGTGTGTGTGCGTGTGCGTGTGTGTGTGTGATATTGTGATTGTGATATTGTGAATAAAAAAATATTGCCCCCTCCCCCCATTTGCTTTAATGGGCACTCGCGCCCCTCCCAATTAACTCAAATAACTATTTTTATTATTTTTTATGTAATCACCGGCGGGAGCGCATTGTCTTACATATTTCAACTCCTATCATCGGATGTCCGAAAATATTTCTAAATATGATCACTAACGGTTATGAGATCCGTTGGTAGGGATAAAAAATGTATGAATAAAAAATTATGAAGAACGATTATTATGTATTATGACCACAGAACGGTAGTAAGACAACGAATAGGATTTGGAATTTTATGTGAGCCAATATGGACCCACCACCGGCATTAGGCCGTTATTCTACATGTTATTCTACATGTTATCGGTGAATTTGAAGTAATTCTTTTAATTAAATCAGAAGTTATAAGGCTGTGACAGTCAGACGGACAAAGCATATCCAACTTAGTTAACTTAGAGACGGTAAGTTAGAGCTTATTACAACAACTCAAGAGTCTATACTTACCTACTAATATTATAAATGCGAAAGTATGTCTGTCTATTCTGTTCAGCTGATCTTAACGAGGTATACAGATAAGTTGTATTTTTGAGAATGACATAAGCTACTTTTTTATCCTGGTAAATTACAGAGCTTAAACTAGAATTCCAAAAACCTAAATACACGCGGACGGAGTCGTGGTCATCAATCAACTATGTTGATCTTGTAAAGTTATAATTTACAGTACTGTGTCTATTTTTAGTTATATTCCTGTAAAGTAATGTCCCTATTAGTTAATTATGTACGTAGGTATCTAAAATTCTGCACCTATCTTCAGTAGAAATATTTTAAAATAGTAAGTAGCCGGTAACAATTAAAACGATTATTTATAAGTACATAAAGTAATACCCTAAATTCCAGTTTCTATGTTTGACCTATGTTTTCGTCAACCGTTTGAAAACTTTTGACACAAGCGTGCAGCAAAACTGACAGATGACAGAGTGTTTAATTTGTTAACATTAAACATAAAGAAAGTAAAGGTGATCTCAAACATAGACAAGTTTTACCTGGGATCGTTCCACGAAACGAAAAATCAAGCAACTGCATTTTAAATACAAAAACAAAGTGATCAACATCAAATTACTTTGTTTTTGTGTTGTGCTTGTTAATTACTTGGTTTTTGCATTTATATTCCGGGTTAGTGTGTGCAGTTATTTGTTTGGGCAATTCAAATTTCAGTAAACGGTTCAAGTTATTTGAAATATTAAACTGTGGACACTGTGGTAAAAAACTACTCGACACAAAACTTTTGTTAATGCAAAAAAGTCAATTTCACAAAAAATGTCAGTTACTTTGTTTATCACTAGGGCAGTCGAAATCTGTCATATTGAAAAGTCACTTTGAAACTTCAAAGTTCATTGTTTACATCGTTACGAAAATTTTGTGAAATACATAGCAGTAATCATCTTTATTGTGATAAAAAGTAGTGCTAGAAAAATTGTTATGGTAGTACGTTCGTTTTGTGCTCAAGAATGTGAGGGAAAACAACAAATATCTCTAAAATAAATATCATAATAATAAATATGAGGCTGACGACTGTGTCAAGTAAGTGTTGTCAGCTTCATGTGAAAAATTTCCATACCCATTGAAGCCATCACGCATCGTCAGATATTGGTTAAAACGGCCTCTCAATTATTATAAAAAAAACTATAATGTGGACCAATAATTTCAAGACAACATTTTAAATTATTTCGTTGGCGTTTCGAAACAAAAATATTAAATCTGGTGCAAGATGCTTTTCAAGCTGTAACGGAGGCTACGTGAAATCACATTGTAAGTTCACGTTGAGAGATTGCAGAATGACGACGATGAATTAGTGAATTATAATATAGCTGTTATTGATAGCGATAGTGACACATCATCTGACAGCAATGCATTGAAATTTTAAGATATACAAGAACACGTCTTGTTAGATCACTCTTATTCGAGATGTGAATAATAAACCTATCAATTCTAATTGTTTTATTATCTTTGTTTTATTCCATCTCCTAACATCTCCATGCCGTACTAATCTAAACGTCTGGTTTTTTTTTTACCCGACTACGGCAAAGCCAAAAGGAAGGGTTATGATTTTAGCAGTCTATGTATTTACGTATATATAATTTATATATGTATGTATGTATGCTTGTGGCCGATTTTTGTATGAGATTCTGTGTATACTAATGTAGCACCTAAACTGCTGGACCCATTTTGATGAATGAGGTGTCTATTGATTCGTTGTTATGATCAGGGTGACATAGGCTACATTTTATTTACGAAATAAATGGAGAAGTCAGCTTTGCGCGGCTTTCTAGATTTTTAACCCCCGACGCAAAAACGACGGGGTGTTATAAGTTTGACGTGTCTGTGTGTGTGTGTGTGTGTGTGTGTGTGTGTGTGTGTGTGTGTGTGTGTGTGTGTGTGTGTGTGTGTGTGTGTGTGTGTGTGTGTGTGTCTGTCTGTCTGTCTGTCTGTCTGTTCCCCTGTAGCACTCAGCTCAAACGGGTGAACTGATTTGAATGCGGTTTTTTTGTTTGAAAGGTGAGTTAATCGAGAGTGTTGTTAGCTATGTTTGATGAAAATCGATCCAAGATGGCCGCCGCTACATAATGGTGGCATACATATTTTTTCACAACTCCCTTAATATGGGTATCAAATGAAAGGGCTTGACTAGTAGAATAGCATTATACAAATCCAAGATGGCTGCCGCCACAAAATGGCGAATGTCGGGGGTTTTTTTAATTTTTAATTTATACTTGTAAAATTAGTTTCGGATAGGAATAACAGATGGCACCACTAGCTGCTTGCCCCGCGCTTTTGCCCACTAAATTATTATTAAATTATTAAGCGTAGTCGGGTTTTAGTTCACGAAC
Source organism: Melanargia galathea (assembly GCA_920104075.1). Lineage (NCBI taxonomy): Eukaryota > Metazoa > Arthropoda > Insecta > Lepidoptera > Nymphalidae > Melanargia > Melanargia galathea. The sequence goes on along the minus strand of OV049869.1, from coordinate 11,327,866 downwards.
TTTACTTGTATTTAGTAGATGTATTAAATAAATTATTTTATTATGAGTATAATATGTATAAAATTTAAAAAATGGGGTATAAATTATATTTAATAACGTATCTTCTTCTTTCTTGGTTATGGAAAATCTTTTTTCCATATCCTGAAACGTACCTACTTAACTTTAAATGTATAGTACTTTTTTTTTTTTTTTTTACGTGGGGAAATCCGTCATGGATACCACCGTACCCGGGGAAGCACGGTGGTTATGTTGGACTGCACCAACTAAAACCCCACGGTGTTCCTTCTCTCTTTTGGTTTGCTGGGTGCAGGAACACTTTCGTACACTACTGCACCCAGCAAAAGCACCCGCGTTAAGCAGGCCCAACTTCAGGATCTAACGGATCCTTTACACACTTAAAAGGCGCGCCAGGAACACATGGCGCGCCTTCCAACTCGAGGACCTTTTCTCCTGCGGACGATAGACTTCCCCGCGTCTATCGCCCGGAGGTCCTCATTAAGGAGGCAGGCGGCGGTCGTGCGCTTGCCTGCGCCCAGTTCTTCTACGGCGACTCGGGTGAACATCCACCGCTACCTCTCGTTCACGCTCCGCTGTTTCCTTTGCGGACATCACTGCGTCGCAAAAGGAGACGGTGGCATTCCACGCTGTCTCGCTCCGAACCATCGTTCGCACGATATTTTGGAGCGAGAAATGTATAGTACTAACTATAGAAAAGTATTGAGCAAACTTAAAGAGATCAAGATGAAAGACTAAATTGCGATTACACAAATAATAGAATAATTATGATAATTAAAATTATTATAATTATAAAATTTCTTTTTCCCTAATTTAGTGTCATGTCCTTACAGTAGCAATACACACACACACACTCACAGTGGCGCAAAGCCGCGCCAAAAATGCTTGTCATACATTATAGTACGAGCACATCCATTGATTATTAATTTATCAATGAGAATTTCCTCCCGTCCCGCGTCCCGCAGACCATGGGAGAGCCAAGTATATAATGGTTTTGCTATACCTACCTGTCTTCGTTTCCGATATACCGTTCTATCATGAAGTCTTTACATAGGTACGTCAAAGTGACAGTTTGTGACAGTTCACACCACAGATAAGATATAGGTATGTATGTAGAGCGGGGAAATGACGTAATATTTTCATTGCAGCTGCGTCAACATTGGCTGGGCGGTCTGGACGTGATGGCGGTGGACATCCAGCGCGGGCGCGACCACGGCCTGCCCGGGTACGCTCACTACCGCGCGCTGTGCGGCCTGCCTCTACCCACTACCTTCGCTCAGCTCACTGACGTAATACCACTGGAGGTAAGAAACTTGCCCCTCTAGATCAGTAAGTACTCCTTGCCCCTAGGACGAGTTTGCACATCTCGAAAATTGATTGTTTTCGTGCCTTTCAAAACGTAGTTATGTGAACTACATTAGAAGTTAGAACTGCGACTGGCTTTGTAGTCACTTAGTAATGTAATTGGGTAGCTTCTAATAATCAGTTTCTTTCCCGGCCTAGCCTATGTGCACCTCCGGGATCCGAGTTGTTTCGGTTCCCAATTCGGTCCACAGGCAGCGTTTTTTTGGTAGCCTGTGAAAATTCCATCATAATCGAGTCAGCCGTTCCGAAGCTTGCGCCAGACAAATAGACAGACAGACAAAAATTTGGAAAATTTTGACAGAAATTTCATACCATTACACAACTCACAAGAGGCATCGAAATTTAGAAATCACAGACGGATAATTTTTTGCATATTACACAGGTTGCACTTCCGAAAACATAGCACTATTATTATACTACCTAAACTATCCAATACCAATAACCATTTACCTTATAGCGTTAGGTATCACGCGCAACAAGGTCGCGCGGGGTCAAGGTTAAAGGTAACGCAAAGTTCGTTGACCTCCAGTGTCAGCTGATTTTATTTGAATTACGTTGCAAAGTTTAAAAAATACAGGATTTTTTTTCTTTTGCAATCACAGTTCTGTTTAACCCCCCAAAACGGGTATTGCACAAAAAAAAATTAACGTTTAATTATAGTATCTTATCAGTAATCATCAGTACTATCTCCTGTTTTCGTTTCCAAGAGCGTTCCCCAAACACCCGTTATATGAATATGCACTTAAATCTATTTTTTTTGTTGCAGGTTGTCAATAAGTTATCTGAATTATACGAGCACCCCAGTGACATCGATCTAGTGGTGGGCGTGATGGCGGAATATCCTCTCGACGGCTCGCTGCTGGGACCCACCGCTACGTGCTTCCTCAGTAAGTTTATCATCATATATCATCAAACACATTAACATCATCATCATCATCATCATCATCATCATGATCAACCCATTACCGGCTCACTACAGAGCACGGGTCTCCTCTCAGAGTGAGAAGGGTTTTTGGCCATAGTCTACCACGCTGGCCAAGCGGATTGGCAGACTTCACACACCTTTGGGAACGTTATGGAGAACTCTCAGGCATGTATGTAGGTTTCCTCACGATGTTTTCCTTCACCGTTAAAGCAAGTGATATTTAAATACTTAAAACGCACATAACTCCGAAAAGTTAGAGGTGCGTGCCCCGGGATCGAACCCATGACCTCCGATTAGAAGTCGGTCGTCCTAACCACTAGGCTAGCACAACACATTAACATCATTCATAAACGAAATAATGGTTTGTCATTTGAATAAAAAATTTAGCTGCCTTATCAGCTTGATAATTAGGTACGTTTATAACAGCAGAAAAAATTCAAAGAAACTAGGAATAACTTTAAAGCTGTGCCCATTTGGGTTTAAAATTGCTATTATTTCGTTGAAAGAGCCGATTTACGGTTTTTTGTTTTTTTTTTTTTTCTAACGAAGCAATTTAGAACAGTTACACATCCAAATCTTTGCGACATGACGTGGATTTAGGGTTCTAAAAACCTCGTAGGAAGCTTTTGTTTTTCCGGGATAGAAGTAAGCCTAAATCACCTTTTAATGCCTATTTAAGTTCCAAGAGCCAAACAAAATGTTTAAAACTGGTTGTTGGGGTTTTAATAACGTGTAAATAAATTAAATTATCATAAGTTTAATAACTGATAAATTATTATAAGTTACTGGCTTCAAGCTCTCCCTTCAAAACATATAGGCTTCGGCCTTCGATTAATGAAGCATATAGGCACTCTGTTGGACTACCTTACTCTCACTATCGCGGTTGGTCTTCGGCTTGGCGCTAGGATTCAACAGCCACATCTTTGCCACTGTGGCGAGGCAGTGGACATATATGGTCACCACGGCCTTGCATGTGCCAAAAGTGCCGGTCGTTTCTCCCATCACGCTTCCCTGAACGGAATCTTACGTAGGTCTATTGTCACGGCTAAAGTGCCTGCTGTACTGGAACCAAATGGTTTGGCACGTAGCGATGGCAAGAGACCGGACGGTATGACTCTTGTTCCATGGAAGCAAGGGAGGACGCTTGTATGGGATGCCACGTGTGTGGATACACTGGCGCTGTCTCACATACAGGTGACCTCCGTGGCGGCCGGAGCGGCAGCCACTAAGGCAGAAAGGGCCAAGAGGCGTAAATATGAAAATACAGAAAATAATTTCATATTTGTGCCTTTTGGGGTGGAGACCATGGGTTCGTGGGGCGAGGATGCTATGTCCTTTTTTAAGGACCTGTCGTCCCGTCTTGTAGAGTCCACGGGTGACCGGAGGGCTGGCAGTTACCTCGGTCAGCATATGAGTCTGGCCATTCAACGAGGTATCGCAGCCAGCGTTCTGGTCACCTTGCATCCTGGTTTGGATGATTTTTTTGATTTGTAATTTTTATTTGTTTCTAATTCTATAACTGATAATAATAATATAATCGTTAATGTTTCTCAGGGGAGCAGCTGTGGCGCACCCGCAGCGGCGACCGGTACTTCTACACGCACGCCGGCGAGGCGGGGAGCTTCTCCAAGAGGCAACTGGCCGAGCTGCGGCGCACGTCCCTGTCCCGGCTGCTGTGCGACAACACCGCCATCTCCAGCGTGCAGAAGGACGCCTTCCAACCGCCTTCTGAAAGGTGACACTCACAAAACTTCTCTTAATCAGTTTTGAATGTGATCATATTTTTATGATTTTGATTATGGACATTCTAATCATTTTACAATTCAAAAGGGCTTACACCATGCAATTCTATAGCAGAATTTTACATTTTCATTTCTGAACATCCCCCGATGGGTGGCAACTAATCGTAAAACAAGGCTAAGAAGTTGATTTGAGTTGAATACTATTAGAATAGATTACTAATAGAATAGTTGAATAGTAGTAATGCAAATCTGCATTTACTCGTAAATCGGCTCACTAGTTTTTGAGAAATAGGTAAGTACCTAACGGATCAAACAATTCAATCATACACAAACACGCATATATACAAACACTATATATACGCAGATCTCTCTGTTCCGTCGTAGACAAAAATCTTGTCGCTAAAAGTTTGTCGTTGTTGTATTTTATTTTATTTAAATTTTCCCCTCGATTCGCTTATTTGTCACCACTATTTTACACGCTATATATTAGCTTCACCTGTTTGTATGTTTGTAACCGACTTCTTTGAACGCGATTTTGACCCACTTTAAACGGTCAGATTTCATTCAAACTTTGTAGATTTATCGAGGACCGATGACAATACACTAATTTGATAAGATTATTTCATTATTCAATTTGGAAAATAAGATTTTGTGTTCATTTATCAAAAGTCGTCGGTAAGGAAAAACAATAAACATTCAAAATGGCACGGTAACTAACTGTAACTAGGGTAAACAAAATAGATGTCACACACAACTAAAATCTAAGCACAAAACGCACGAATGCGAAGATAAAACAATATTAAAACAAAATAATAATAATCTTATTAATTAGTACTTATTTACTTTAATCATATTGTACGACTAGCTGACCCCGGCGACTTCGTTCGCGTGGATATAGGTTTTTATATAGGATCGGATCGGATCCCATAATTATTTTATGTACCTAAACTAAATGTAGCCTAAGTTACTCCTTATAACATTGAAAGTTCCATTAAAATCGATCCAGCCGTTTCGGAGATTAGCTGGAACAAATAGACAGACCAACAAACATAAATTTAAACGCACACCAGTTTAAAATAAGCCGTACGTTCAAAGATCCGGGTCCCAAGTTATTTGAACCCAATACTCAGGGTTGTAATGTCTGTCATTTCTGAACTAAAAAACCTATGACCTTGAAATATTTACGGGACAATATGTTAAGTATTACCTTTCTAACAAAAAAAGAATGAGTGAAATCGAACAACGCGTTAATGAATTACAGCTAAATACATGTTTTAACTTTCATCCCCTCTCCCAAGGGAACCGTGCTGAATTTCGGGATAAAAAGTATCCTATGTCCTACCTCGAAGTATAAACTCAAATCGTACCAAGTTTCATTTGAATCCATTCAGTAGTTTCGGCGTGATGCGCGGCCAAGATACAGACAGACAGACAGACAGACAGACAAAAATGAAAAAAATTGCAGTTTTGGCTTCAGTATCGATTATATAGTGCCCTCCAATAAAAATTTTCAAAATATCTTCAATGTACAGAATTGGATCTGTTACAGTCTTATTATATTATAGACTAGCTGACCCCCGCGACTTCGATCGCGTGTTTATAGGTTTTATATAGGATCGGATCGGATCCCATAATTATTTTATGTACCTAAACTAAATGTAACCTAAGTTACTCCTTATAACATCATCTATCTGCCATTGAAAGTTCCGTTAAAATCGATCCAGCCGTTTCGGAGATTAGCTGGAACAAATAGACAGACCGACAAACATAAATTTAAACGCACACCAGTTTAAAATAAGCCGTACATTCAATAAGATACGGGTCCCAAGTTATTTGAACCCGATACTGAGGGTTGTAATGTCTGTCTTTTCTGAACTAAAAAACCTATGACCTTGAAATATTTACGGGACAATATATAAAGTATTACCTTTCTAACAAAAAAAGAATGAGTGAAATCGAACAACGCGTTAATGAATTACAGCTAAATACACGTTTTAACTTTCATCCCCTTTCCCAAGGGAACCGTGCTGAATTTCGGGATAAAAAGTATCCTATGTCCTACCTCGGAGTATAAACTCAAATCGTACCAAGTTTCATTCGAATCCATTCAGTAGTTTCGGCGTGATGCGCGGCCAAGATACAGACAGACAGACAGACAGACAGACAGACAGACAGACAGACAGACAGAAAGACAGACAGACAGACAAAAATGAAACAAATTGCAGATTTGGCTTCAGTATCGATTATAGAGTGCCCTCCAATAAAAATTTTCAAAATATCTTCAATGTACAGAATTGGATCTGTTACAGTTTTATTATATTATAGATAGATTTACAATAAAAAACAAATAAAATAATTTATTAATAATTAATATCTGTTGTATTTTAAGTGACATGATTTTTTTAGTGTTTTATAAATAAACCAAACTAAAAAGTAGAAAATAAAATAATAGTTTAAAAAAACTAAAAAACACGCTTTTTATAGAAAACCAAACTAAAAAATAGAAAATAAATTTTAATAAATATAAATTAATAGTAGTGTGCATATGAAAAAAATGTATTTTATTTAAAAAAAGCGTGGGGTGCTTTTAAAATATTATTGAAATGATAATCCTCTATACACCCATAGTTTGGTTTTCTATAAAAAGCGTGTTTTTTAGTTTTTTTTAACTATTATTTATTTAGGTTAGATACCTGAAATGTTTATGATTTCCAAGTGATGTATTAACAGTGTGATAGATTAGTACCTACATTTGAAACAAAATATTTTCATTGCTATAACACAGAAGGAAATTAATTATTTTGTTACTTTCGTCCACAGCAACCCTATCGTGCATTGCGGGGAAATAAAACAGGTGAACCTGGAGGCGTGGCAAGACCCGGCCCAGCGGCCCGACATGCTCACACGCACCAACAAGTGGATCAGGAACAAAGTGGCCAGTGTCGGGAACTCTACTAAATAGACTGTCAAATACCTAGTTCCACTCGAAATTAATGTAGTATTTTATGTGTAGCTACGATTTCTTGATCTGCGGTGTAAATTGTGTAAACTTTATTAGGTAGGTAGGTACCTGCTATGAATTTTACATAGAAAATTCTTATATCTTAGTATGATGAGTGAGACACGAAGTTTAGTTTCTTCAGTTGTGTAAATGGATGTTTTGGCAATAATTAGTTGAGCTCCTTTAGATTTAAAGTTATCGACAAACAGACACACTTTAGCATTTATAATATTAGTGGGAATGAAAATACGTAATCAGTTATGTGAAATATTTTATTAATTTTAGAATTATATTTTATCTTTTAGTTTCGTGATGAAGTTGTTGTTTTACAATGTTAGGATTCTTGATAAGATGTGACGTGTTCCAAAATTAATATAATATATTATATTTCTTGCAGTAGGTAAAAGAATCATTTGTTTGTTGAATGATAAAAACGTGTTATTTATAACGACCCAAGTTTCTTCTATATTGGTTTTTGATTGCCTATAAGTATACATGACCTCCCTGGCGCGTGTGCGAGTGGTGAACGCAGTGGTTTTATAAGCGAGAGGGTCCCGGGTTCGATTCCTGGCAGAGGCAATTTAGGATTTTATAATTCCTAAATTGTCTGCGGTCTGGTCTGTTGGGAGGTTTTAGCCGTGGCTAGTTACCACCCTACCGACAAAACCGAGCCGCCAAGCGATTTAGCGTTCCGGTACGATGTCGCGTAGAAACCGGTCAGTGGTATGGGTTTAATAAAAACTGCCATACCTCTTCTAAGTTAGCCCACTTTCCACCTTAGACTGCGTCGTCACTTACCATCAGGTGAGATCGCAGTCAAGGGCTTACTTGTAGATGAATAAAAAAATAGAGTTTCTAACTTCACTTAAGTACCTACTAATGTTCAACGCGAAGCACCGCATTTTCGAAATCGAGAGTCGAGTGATTCAGTATTGTGGTTGATTAGAATTTATTTAGCTTGTAGGTTTATAACCACGTTCATCACATTTTGGGCCAGCCCAATAATAACCTGAATATTACAAAGACGTTGTAATTTGTACTTTATTCCTCGACAATAAGTGTGGAAATATGTCAATAGCGTCGTCGAATATTCTTGGATTGGCCCAAAATGAGATCAAGTCCGTATTGAGTGCGTACGGACGCCATGTGCTACAGTGGCTGTGATAACGTGGAATAGTCCACTCCAATGACAGTAGGTAGTCGGAGGACGTGTCACAGAGATCCTAAAGATCCATATGTTAAAAGATCTTTAGGCTTGTTTGTTGCGAGTACCTAACCGTCTACGACTATTTTATTCGCATTTCGAAATTTCTCATGCATAGTTTTAACGATAGTGATAATTCTCCTGAAGAGATGGAGCGTCCAAAATGAGGCGCAAGAAATTGCGTTAGAAAGTATTTTTGAATTTTTTAATCACATATTATAGAAACATAGACGTTTGATAGTCATCAAATTGAAAAATATGCCTATTGAAACATGACAGTGTTAAATGGCTAAAGTTCCTAAAAATGGTGCAAGCCTTTGTCTATGTTTCCATAAAATGAACCATATTGAAAAAAAATAACAAGCAAAATTTTACAGAATTTATGTAAAATATTTTTCCGTTCATGAATGTGGTCACTTAATTTATATCAACTCATCAATCATCTCGAGCTTTATTATATTTTTCCGTTAAGTCTTTTATGTACTTTGTACATTTTTATTGTCTTATCTACAACTTTTCTTGTATACCTATATTATAATTTATATTTATGGAAATTTAGAAAAAAAGTAGATATTTTTAACTCGAGCCACTTTACCAAAGACTGGATACACTGAGCAAATAATACGCATAATTTAGGATTTATTTGTTTTAGCATACTTTCTCTGGAATTTAACGTCCACTTTGTGATTAAGTGTTGGAATGTATACCTACCTAATTATTTTCTTCTTAGTTTACTGTTTTTATAATTTCCTTTTACTACTTTGCTATTTATCCATAGTTATCTACTTTATGGATAAACTTAATTTTAATTTCTATGCCTAGAACTAATTTTATTTTTTTCATTACTAAGAAACAACAAAATAATCTGTTAAACAATCTCATGTTAGTAGTAAGAAAACGATTTGTTATATATAATTAAATTATTATTTTTGTTTAGGATATTAACATTTACTTAATTAGTTAAGTAAAGAGGCTTAAAATGTACTTTACCAAAATTATGTAAAATGTAGGTAATGTAGGTACCAACAGGAATTTTCACTTGAATTTGGAAATAATATTATTTATAGTAGTTTTTTTTCTAAGTACTTATTGATTTAATCAGGATTTTATTTTATTTCAATATTTTTTTCTAATAAAAATATGCATCAATTGATCATATTATTGTTTGATTTAACAAAAACGAATATGTATTAAGAATCCCTGATTCTAAAATGTTTAAATATTGTGAGATTTTTCTAATATCAGATTCCCTCGATAGATAACAAAAAATGCACATTCCACTGGAATTTCTAGTAAGAAATTCCGAAGAAAGGGTAAGAAGGGTCATTCTTTTTAAACATAATTAAAAAACAATGTTATTGGCGAATGAACTTTTACCTACCAAGAAAATTTTAGACTGGAAAATCTTACATACGCACGAATTCCATTTTGTATGAAACGATGCACTATCGTTTCATACAAAATGTAATTCGTACCGGTCCAAGCCAAGATTTGTGGCAAACGATCATTCCGAAACAATCTGAGATGGTCTCAGGGCTAAAGCACAAACCATACCACTACACTACGAATTTACTTAGCTCACTTTGTTTAGCTTGGAAGCATCTTTGTATGTGGATTCAGACCGAAAACTACCGGAAGTAAAACGGCGAAATGGTTCGCTTGGCTTAGCTGGGATAGTTGCTAGCTAGCTGGCTAGCCGCAAGTGCGTTGTGGGTCTTAGATCCATACCTACGCTTGACCTGTTTCTACACGGCCTCGTTCCGAAACAAATCGCTTGGCGGCACAGCTTTGCCGGTAGAGTGGCAACTAGCCACGGCTGAAGCCTCCCAGCAGACCAGACCAGAGATAATTTAGAAATTCGCAATTTCCAAATAATCCCTGCCGGGAATCGAACCCGAGATCTCGCACTTATAGGACCACAGCACTCACCACTGCGCCAGGGAGGTCGTCAAAATTAGAATAACCGTCATGTTTAATAACATGGCCCGTAAGTATATACATAGCTACATTTAAAAAAGTAGATATACATTTAAAACAGCGCATTTTGCTTTTATGTAAAGGTTTATCTTAGCACGTAATACGTGCTAACTGCTAACATGCTTTAAGATTGATATTCCACAAGGGGTGTGAAGACTACCAATACGTATTTAAGCTAGCGCGGTGGACTCCGGTCTGAACCCTTCCCACTCTCAGGGCCGGATTAAACCCTATCAGGGCCCCTAGGCAATGCAATTCTCGAGGCCCCTTTCCTATACCCTTTTCTTACTTTTTAAAATATATTTTTTCTATCACAAAAGTCGAGTTGATCAGATTGACTCCTTTGGTATCCTGTTACTTCAATCTCTTCTACATCTACACTACGGCACCCCGGTGGGCCCCTAGTCAGCGTGGGGCCCCTAGGTAGTTGCCTAATCCGCCTTATGGATAATCCGGCCCTGCCCACTCTTACAGGAGATCCGTCCCTATAGTGGGTCGGTAATGGGTTGATAATGATGACATGTTATATGTATTATGTTAATTTTAAACAACGTGTACCTACGTGGTTCTGACTATTTGTAATTATCATCACTTTGGAACAAGGTATTGTTATGTCACAAGAATTTAACTTTTTCAGGATTCAGCAGTTACATAATTAGGTAAACAATATGGTATGTTGATGTCGTTACAATGACAGGAAATTACAATAGGTATAATCTGAAAGTTTTAATGAGTTTCGTCAGTTTATACTGCGGTTGATAGGTGCTTACGTATGTACTGCAAAACATGTTCCTACTGAGGCCCGGCGCACACTACACGCACAGCGCAGAGCAGAGCATTTTCTGAAAACACTGAACTTTACGACCTAAGGTCAATAAATGCACTCCAAGAATAAATACGCGCGCGGAGCATCGGATTGCCAACAAGAGCATCGCTGACCCGCCCGATAGATGAACTAGACATGAGAGAACGATATGGGTACGCTGGCAGTAGAGAGCTTTTTCAAAATATTTAATTAATTTTAGCAATAATAAGAATAGAATAGAATAGAAAAGTTTTTTATTGAAATAAACTTTTACAAGTACTTTTGAATCGTCAATTGAATACCACTGGTTCGGAATGCCGTTCCAACCGAGAAGAACCAGTAAGAAACTCGGCGGTTGCTCTTTTTAAAAATAACAATATAACAATTTATGTACATGATTGAAATGCCGTTTCGCGCATTGCTGGAAAGGTGGAAGGTGGAAGATATATTAAAGCTCTCTTTTGAAGAAAGCTATAAAGCATAAAGTAAAAGCCATAACGTATCCCTATAGTTGCTGATGTTCAAGGGTAGTAAGATTCACTTCTGAACAATGGTGACTGATCGCACATTAGGTAGGTACCTACCTTGCTATTTAAGTATACTATGTATAAAAAAGTTCGATTAAAGTTAAGTAATAGAAAATGTTTTTGTATTTGTACCGGAAAATACATTAACATACATACATACATTGCATTGAAGTGCTCGCAATCACCGAAGCCGAAGTTATAATTTATGATTATAACTTACGAGGTTGCGGATTTTTCTCGTAGAAGTAAGAAGTGACTTTTTTACTTTATATTTCTCCATAAGCTACTACGCGTCCCAAATATGGAAATGTGTAGGTTCCGTTGACTTGCTCAACTTTTGTAATGCTGTGAATCTAGGTACTTTTGGAAATATATTGCGATATCTCATCGTGGATACAACTTTTCTCAGCACGCTGCAAGTTCACTTTTGTTGATAAAGCGCAGCCCACATGGGAGGTACACGAAACGAAAACGGTCGGTTTCGCTTTGCTCATTTCGCTTCGCTCATTTCGCTAGGTCGTGTCTTTTCGTACTTGGGTTCACACCGCGATCTACAGAGCTAAACGAAGGGAACCATGCAAACTTGCGAGCTTTCATCTAGCGACATGATGATGGCCTGCGTTTTACGGACCCTACGACGTAAGAATAGCTTCACGGCATTGTCCGGTGATCCAGCGATCATCGACCGGGCGTCCACTGCCTGGTTATCTCCAGTGATCTTATCAGGTCTTATTACGATTCACGAGTGCCCCACGTAGGCGATCATGGCGACGACGATGAGGACGATACGATGCAAAACCCACCAGTCGATAGATTGGCGATAAGCTCGCCACTGCGTGTGGAGCACTAGGATATGAAATAATATGACTGCGACGCCGCGAGGGTCCTTGTCATGATGGTGGGCCATTCCGTGGTATATCGACTGCTGCCGGTCATTATAGGGCTCTGAAATAATAATGGAAATAGAGACGGAGATGGTGATAGAGACAGAGATAGAGATATACATAAATAGAAACAGAAAAGGAAACAGAAACAGAAAAGCTTTAATTCAGATAAACTTTAACAAGTGCTTTCGATTCGTCAAATGTATCTACCACTCTCGCGGTCTTAGCGGCTGCTGCGACATGTTTTCCGTGTAAATACTTCCGTAAATAATTGGCCAATTTTATTCAGGACAAATAACACAATAAACATGCCATTTAGGTACTAGACAAACAAGAAAATATAATAAATCACATCAATATTTTATACGTGAGGGTACTGAAGGCTATTCGAATGACATTTTCGCCATAGACTCTTATCTTCTTAGTTCGCCAAAAAGTGTCCGAGATGAATTGACGCTATTCATCTTTATCTTGAGCTTTTTATTTTTTGTATACGTATTTTTATCGGAGACTTCTTTGTGCTTCCGTATCGCGTTACATTTCTACGCGGTGCTCTGAATGGACGTCAGGAAAACCTGTTAGGACAACTACCTACAGTAAAAATATTCAATTGTTAGAAATATCCTTATCTTTCAAAGGACTATATTATTGTGCGAAAGAAAAAGGTCGAGTTACCTATTATCATAATTATAGGAAATGCCTTTTTCATGTTTCATGACAGCTATGTGGCTCTATCACTCTTTCAGTAAAAGTTTGAATTTTTATACCTTGCCTGTTTACGATTAATGACTTTGCAACGTAGGGGAGAGGGGGGCATAGTAGGGTACTTAACGTTTAAACATTCCTAAAAACTAAGATAATGTGATTAAATTAAAACTTTTAATGTAGAATCATAGCTTAATTCATTACGAATGCCTATGGATACATTTATGTTGATAACGTAAATAATCTACGAGAAATGAATACTTAAATGAAAAAAGGCATTTGACCCACTATGCCCCGTGCATAGGGGTAAAGTGGGGTCTCCTATGGGGCATTGTGGGGTGATCATAATAAAGAACGAAACACAACTTCCAAACGAAATAGTTTTATTTCTTAGCAACATAACGATAGTTTAAAAAAATACAAATTACAACAACACTACAGCATAAAAAATTCACTACAAAAACTTCTCTTTTAAGACTAACTTTAGACAGCGTATCCATTCCTCGGTTGACTCTAACCACAAGTCTTTTGCTGTCTTTTTTTGACAACCTTGCTCTTCTTCTGTTTAATGGAACGCTTTGGAAATGGCCCAATTTCTTTTGAAAGATGCTGTCGTCTGGATTGCCCCAATATTTAGAAACATAACGCTCTAATGTTGTTTGTGGAACGTTGTACATATTTGCTGCTTTTCTGTAGCCCATTTCTCCGGACACAATAATGTGTATAACTTGTTTCATAGCTTCCACAGACTATGATTACTGTTCAGTCTTCCTCTTGTAGACCATGTTTGCTAAAAACGTAAAAAATAAATATATTATTACAACCTAGAAGTTTTTAAAACGGGGCAAAGTGGGGCACTTTTCTATAATAAAAAGGGGCATAGTTTGGTGCCCCACTTTGCCCCAGGCGCCGTACCCCACTATGCCCCACCGGCTCATTCAAAATTAAACACAAACTGACGGCATCTTACCATTGATTCAATGACCTTGTGCTTGTTGATTAAGAAATCTGGAAGGGAACTGATTCATAATAAACTATAACAGACCACAGTACAGAAGTACGTATTAGAAAGGATTGCTGTTCAATTTCACTAAATTTTTTAAGAAAAACACTTTTTTTGATATTTTTGTTTATATCACACAAACGCGTACCGAAATGGCGTGGCTCGCATATGGAGGTCATGCGACGACTAATGACCAATCAAAGCAAGCCATTTGACAGTTTGCAGAGCGTTTGTTTCGAGCTGCATAAGGCTCACCCCGCTATGCCCCGTGGCCCCGCTATGCCCCCCTCTCCCCTATATAGATACGAGTAGGTAGGTACATTTTTGTTTGCAAGACAAAATGTGCAAAAAAGTTGTATTTGTTTAAAGAGTGTAGTAGTTATAATTAATTGATATTAAATAAAAAAAAACAATATATATGTACATTAACGAACCGAACAACAATTTTTATGAAGGTACTAAGGTAAGGTAATTTTTTTGAGATATACATAGATAAAAATAGAGCTGTATGGGTTTAGTTAAAACTGCCATATCCTCTGCTATATTCAGGTTAGCCCGCTTCCATAGTATACTGCGACTTCCCTTACCCCTAAGGTGGTACTAAGTTCCAGTACCTACTATACCGCGTAGAAATCGATTTTAGTGCTTTATGGGCTTATATTAAGGGCCATTACACGCAGCTCTTCCGGACAGAGAAAAAATGTATAAATTTCAAGAATAATCAGAAACAAAATTGTATGAAAGTCAATCTCAGCACATGCATCATAACCAAAAATAATACTATACCCGTTTGCGTTAGCATTCTTTGATCTTAGACTGTCTTCCCGTACCATCAGGTCTGATCGCAATCGAAGGTTAACTTGTACTTATAAGATAAAAACATACGCACCGAACCAACACCGAACCTCCTCTTTTTTGGAAGTCAGTTAAAAAAGATACCACGTAGTCAATAGTCATATCGATCTAGGGCATCGTTATGGATTTAGTTATATATGGATATATACTATTATATTACTAGTAGGGTGCGTGGGTGCGCGGCCCGCTAAAGCGGACCGCGGGGTTTCAATCAAAAAAGAAATCAAAAAAGTTGACGATTTATGCCACATCCGTTACACTATTGTTCTACACACTCTAAATTAAAACAAGTTTTCACGTAATTAAAAAAGATAAAGAAAATTTTCACATAAAAAAGGGTAAAACGGGACCCTAATACTAAGAAAGACTCCGCTGTCCGTCCTGTCTGTCTATTCGTCCGTCCGTCCGTCTGTCACCAGGCTGTATCTATCTCATGAACCGTGATAGTTAGACAGTTGAAATTTTCACAGATGATGTATTTCTGTAGCCGCTATAACAATAAATCCTAAAAAACAGAATAAAATAAATATTTAAGGGGGCTCCCATACAACAAAAGTGATTTTTTGCCGTTTTTATAGATTATTTGGTACGGAACTCTTCGTGTGCGAGTCCGACTCACACTTTGCCGGTTTTTAATAATTAATGTTTGTGCACAACTAAAACATAACATAAAGCGTGATGACGCATAAAGTACACAAATTATAAAGCTACTACAGTCTCTACAGACTATAAATATCTACACTTCCGAGGCCACACCAGTTATTTCCGCGAATAAAAAGAGTTAAGTTAACGGCAAGGCAATATTAACAAGTTAACGGAAATATAAAAAAATCGCGTAACTTGTGTTATTTACTATGGGAGCGATTCAAACTCACATTTCGAGCGATTATGTTGATTAATGTTTTCAAGCCGGTAGGTATGAAGTTTCTGAATATTTCCTTTGTTGAGGAAATACCTAATTGCCTGCGTATAGGTACCTACTTATCGTTTCCACGCTGTCTGTAAAAAGGCCACACAGTATGAAGCATCTACTTACATATCTATTTGATTAATGGGTATTTATATTGCCCTCGTAACTTCAGTTAAGTACTGTGTTTACTGTGTTTTTAGTTCTTTATAATTTTCTAATAATTCGAAAACAAGCGCTTTTTGGAAAATTTTTGATTTATTTTTAGCTAATAATCTTAGTTTTTCAGATATGATAGATCAAAACACAGTATTTCAATTTAAAAAAAACACAATTTTTATAAAAAATACAGTAAGTTAGAATTTTTAGCTATAAACACAGCAATTATTATTGCTGTTTACTGTGTTATAATGTATATTTAAATGTATCTTTTGAATTATTTTTTGCTTGGCTATAACACAGCTTCTTCAAATATTGTGTTTTTGTGTAAAATTTTCGTTAAATTTAAGTGACTTTATACATAATTAAATACAATATGTTTAATACACAGAAATCAATAAAATTAAGCTAGATCACAGCAACAAGTGAGTTACTGGATTTTAGCTTAAAAAAGCAATAATTTATAAATCATATTTTTAATTTAAACCAAATTAATATAATTTTATTAATTAAGGAATAATAATATATTATTTAAATATAACTTTAACCGCGTTTTTTACGTAACGTGATTTTCGAAGTTACTGTGTTTTAAATTACGATGGCAGTATATAAGTACCTCCCCTGTTGCGTGACTCCTTGAGATATAATATATTTCTATGACAGCTACCTTCATAGAAAGTAAGAAAAAGAACAAAATAGTAGATATTTTATTTGTGTTATACCTAGGAACAAGTATGATATTATTACCAAGCAATATTTCAGCAAAAAAAAAACGATTAAGTACAAGTACTTTAATAAAACCGGAAAAGTTCATAACGAAATTCTACTAGGTAAGTAAATACATAGTTTTAAAAGCTAACTCTACTGAGTACCATCCGAAAAGTTGGCACTTTCAGAGCATTCTTTAAGGTTAGTTAAATTTGTTGGCACCCTCTGTACATTCTTTAGTTTGCCTTTATTTAGATTAATGTTTCTGCTTCTAGGTACGTTGCTACTAAAACTGATCGCACATTGCTGTGAAGGGTGCAGGATCCCGCATGTATTGTCAGTTTTTGAGAATATGCTATACTGAATATCGCACGTTTACCGGCAATGTGCGATCAAGTTTAATATTTAACCATTACACTAGCGGCACGCTATGATGGCCGGTTTGACACATTACAATAGTGATGTGGAATGTCAATTTATTCTCGAACAAAAAACAATTAAGTTTTGTTTTTGTACCTGATTAAATAGGTTTAATAAAACAAAAATGTATATGTTTATTTAATTTATTTGAACGAACTGAATATTTGAACGAAAATGAATATACATACTTTATATGCACACAAGAAACATATGAATACAAAAGATACCAAAAAAGGTGCCACAAAAGGCCATAATTAATCAGATTCGTCCATACTACTATTTTCACTGTCGTCACTGCTATCATCACATACATTAATAATTATATGTTCGTTTTCTATAATATTATCTATTTTCACATCTCTTTCATAATCTTCCCTTATTAATTTAACAGTTCTATTCACAACCTTTTCCCAGTCTCCTTTAGTCACATGTTCACAAGCTTCTTCTAATAATTTTAGCATTTTTTTTGTGGTAAATGGGGGTTCTGTATTGTGTCTTGCAGCATATCCCTTAATTTGAGCCCACACCAACTCAATCGCATTATACTCACAATGGTAAGGCGGTAACCGTATAACTCTGTGCCCATGTTCTAATGCTATTTCGTCAATGACGTATCGGATCTTGGTTGGTTTGTTTTCTTTTAAAAGACGTACTAATTCCGCTTTTAACATATTCATGTTTGCATCTACGCCATTTTTACGAAGCCATGCGACGATATCAGCTTTCTTTTGGGATTGGGCAGGTGGCTTGTCAATTTGCATCGAGTGGTATGGGGCGTTGTCCATAATTATAATAGATGGTTCAGGGAGGCTACACAACATTGAGGTAAACCATTCAGTAAACTTTTCTCCATTCATGTCTTCATGATAGTCTCCAGTGGTTTTTGACGCAAAAGCCATGAGAGAACCTTCGACAAACCCGTTGATGGTTCCGGCGTGACAAATTATAAGTCGCGATCCTTTTCCTACAGGAACTTTGGAAGTAGATGCTGCTGTGTCATCGTTCCAAGAACGGCCTACAGTATGGTTAGCATTAAGCCATGTTTCATCCAAGAACACAACATTTTGCCAATTTTTGATTTCTTTCACTTGCCGTAAAAAAGTATACCTTGCCATCGCTATATCAAATCTTTCCATCAATATTTTGCGTTTGTTACATTTTTTGTATCGAAATCCAATGGTCTTCAAAATCTTCGTTAAAGAACTTTCCCCACCGAAGAATAATCCAGCTTCCTTCAGTGAATGCACCAACTTTTTTCTTGTTGGATACTCCTTCTGTAAATAGTAGCCGTAAACATGTCTTCGGATAGCATCGGCATCAAAGCTATCGATGCCTACGACTGGTTTTGCTCGTTTTCTCTTTTTTGGTGTGTGAAGTTTATTTTCTTCTGTGCCAGTCTCGCCATATTTTTTTTTAGTTATCCGTCTAACAGTTCGTTGTCCAATATTAAGCGCATCAGCTACGCGTTCAACCACTGACGTTATAGGTAAAATTGGCCCTCCATTTTGAGCTTCACGATCGAAATAGTTACGAAGGCGTATTACGAACTCACGTGTCTGACTATTTAGAACAGTTCTCTGCGTACGTTCGGTCATATCGACGAAATCCACAACAAAGGGCTTGAACAGAGTCCAAATTAACGAGCAAGGGTCAACAGTAATGCAGTATCAATATTTGAAATCCAAAGCCAGGTCAAAACTATATCACAATCGCATTGCACTGACAGTTTATACTTTTCGAAGCAACGTCAATTCGAAACTGCTTTGTTTTGCATTGAGCATTGACGCGAGTTTGCCGGAGGTAGTAGTTGTGCTAGCCAGCGATCCTATGTGACGATCGTATTAGATTCCATTTTTAAAAATTTATTGATATTTTTTTGCGATTTCAGAGGTTTGTCCACATAGTGAAAATTGTTCATATTCACAAGTACATTCACCCCTTAAATGGTGCAAACTGATTTTTCTACACTTGTATACATTTAAGAAATCAATTTAATAAATAAATTTTGAGTCCTAAACCTAAAACTACATTCGATAAAATTTATGAATCTCTGCACATCACTATCGTCAATAAAGTAATACAATTATTTCCTTCAAAGTCGTTATCAATTAATACGGAACTTCATGAGCGGACAAACGTCAAACCGGCCATCATAGCGTGCCGCTAGAGTAATCAACTTTTATGTATTCAACCTGCTTGGGTATTTACAAATTCACGGTTGACTTCATCCAAATAACTGGACGACCTAATGAATTTCTAAAGTTTCATGAAAGCAATCGGCTTTGCGTTATGTTATAATGATACCCTACACTGACATTATGATAGATAGGTATATATGCTATACGCCAGTGTAATATGTTTCTTTTTGAAGAAGGTAAATGCTGAGTTTCTTACAGGCAGCTTCTTTATCTTGAGGGGTTGGTAGAGTCGACGTAAACGGCTATAAAATTGGTACTACAAAACTTATAAAAGTAAAAATAATATTTTATTTATATCTTTTGAGTTAGGAAGTTGGCGTTACATTTGATTAATATTATTATAGGTTATAAACTCATAACTCATTATTATCTTATAACTAGCGGACCCGGCAGACGTCGTCCTGCCCGCTATTAGCGCCACCTACCGGGTCCAATTTTTCTACTTATAAACCTTCTTCTTGAATCACTCTATCTATTAAAAAAAACCGCATCAAAATCCGTTGCGTAGTTTGAAAGATTTAAGCATACATAGGGACATAGGGATATAGGGACAGAAAAAGCGACTTTGTTTTATACTATGTAGTGATGTAGCGTCATATACAATGACTAGAGACTACCCACCTAAGTAGTATACTGCCGAATGTTGACCGAATGTTGACCTCGGCTTAGTCAAATACGCAGGATGTACCTAATATATATATAGCGCGCAAGTGTGTGCACAAAACAGGTGCACTCTCTATTCTCTCGCTTTTTTTATATAATACCTAGTAGCGGGCAAACGAGCAGGCGGGTCACCTGATGTTAAGTGATAACCGCCGCCCATGAACATTAGCAGCACCTGAGGAGCCACTAATGCGTTGCCGGCTTTTGAGGAAGGGGACTGGCTTTTCAGCTCGCTGCCGGAACACATCGTGGATGCTTTGCGACAGATTACGGCTGAACAATGGTCGCTAGCCAGGCGGATTAAGTTGTGTAGTATCAGGCACAACGACCCGTAGAAGGGACTGAGAGCGTCAGGGCCTCGTTAGCATTGGCAGGGTGTACCGCGCGCAGGTGAGGTTGACTTTGGCTACATAGGTGGAATTTGGGCCACTTACACCCAAAATCGCTGTCATAGTATTCTCTCGCTAGGTGGGACGGTAATACGACAAGACTGGAGAGAGATCAGACGCAGACCAAATCTTTTGCGTGCTCTACGATCATTGATACGAGTTACTGTTACAGCTAATTTTCCAACACGCTAGTGACAATTTTTTTGACAGGAGAATCTAATAAGATTTCTGTCCAGATCCGGGAGGCAAACTCGGAAACAGCTCGGCACTGAGTTACTCAGCTAAAACTATTTTTTTTCTAAACTAACTGGGCCGTGCGGCAAAAATATTGAGCCAGGTTAGAATGGATTTAGTTGATAACAAGCCATACTTCACGCCTGCCAATTTGTGCCTATTTATAAGCCATCTGTCCAAATTCAAACCCGGTTAATCAAACTTAGTACGATTAATAAGGCGAGTAAAAGAAACTGGAACAACGGTGCTAGAGGGTATCAATAATTACTCGATTACGCCTTCAGGCTTCACTAATAAATTTCACATTGTCAGTTAACTGAAAAATAGTTATCATATTTTAATAACTAGATGATGCCCACGGCTTCGCCCGTGTGGATTTAGGTTTTTAAAAATCCCGTGGGAACTTTTTGATTTTCCAAAACCAAAAGTAGCTTATCTGTATTAAATCACGTAAGATCCCCACGATTTCGGAATGCAATTCCTTACAGCATCAGGGTTGAGGAGTTGGATATGTACCTACTTGAGTTCATTCAATGAAAGTCTTTAATTGGTACCCCCAATATCAATTTAAATAACCGAAAGTTTCTAAATCCCATTAGTTTTGGGGATCAGGTCCCTTACAGCATCAGGATTGAGGAGTTGGAATCCAATTTTTTTACAGAACAGGGTCACAATGTTTCTCTATCGATTAAAAAAAAAATACGCAAATCGGTTCAGAAATCTCGGAGATATCGGTGTACATAAGTAGAAAAACACAACTCCTCCTTTTTTGAAAGTCGGTTAAAAAAGTAAGCCTATGTTACTCCCTGGTTAATTCTCTACTTGTATGTGAAAGTCCCGTCAAAATCGGTTCAGCCGTTCCGAAGATTAGCCCGTTCAAACAGACAGACAGACAGACAAAATTTTTAAAAACGTATGATTTAGTTATGGAACAGTTCAAATAACCGTATGAGCTTAATATGAGGCAGTTATTTCGAAATTACAGACAGACACTTCAATTTTATTTATCAGTATAGATAAGAATATAGATTTACTTTTAATTTACAAAACGAAAATGGTTCGCTACGCTTTTACCCAATTAGTAGCTTTTTGCGTAACTGCGAACGATATAAATGAAAATGAAGATTGGAGGCGATAAAATCACCCGCGGCCTGGAATTATGCACTTTAAAGATGGTAATGAGCGTCTTCTGACCTGCCTCGTGATAAATCTGCTTGTCGAAGTATTATAGATGATAACAGGGCTCTTCCAAGTTCAGAGTTCAGTCGAGGTCGGTACGCGCTCCTGAAAGGACGTGCGGTCATGCTTCGGTACAATGATAACCACTCACCAGTAAACCGATTATACACTTGAATAAATAATTTAATAATAATAACAGCAGGTTATTGTTATTAATAAACAATTTAATAATGTGCTAAAAAATGTGATGTTTCTATAAACTTGTAGAACTTTTCATCGAACTTTTCATTATAAAGTTTCATAAACTTCCTTGAGGTTTAATGAGTTGTATATAGTCTAGTGTTATGTGGAATAAGTGTGTGCTAATTAATTTGTTAAATGTATTTAGAAATATTTTAAAGGTAACACTAATTTCTCGCAATTTTTATTTGAGCGCGGACTTCTAGGAATATCTAATAATAAACATCTTCTGTGAAAGCAGTCAAGTCTATTTTACATAAGTAATAAAAAATTGCATAAAACATAAAAAACATAGGTACTTGTAACATAAAAAATATTTTTAAAATATACTTACCTACTTAGTAAAAAATATGCTAGTTTCATAACTGTAACCTACAATTATAACCTACAATAATAAATACTAACGAATACGCAAAAACTTGCTTGTGTAATAATCAAAGTAGGTTCATAAATAAATGTTCAAAGTTCAAGTGTACCTAATCACGAAATAAGAACTCAAGCAGAGTCGAACAGCGGCAGTTAATTTGAGTTAACTTTATTAGGTACTTACCTCTTCAAAAGTTTTGAATTTATTGCAAAATTTTCATTAAAAGTACCTCGAACTTTTCAATACAATTTAGAGTGGTACCTATTTTAAATTTTTGTATATTAAATATACCTAATAAACGCAATTTTTCAGTTATGAATTTTTAAAAACAAAAAATGAAAAAGATTGCAGGATTCTAGTGACCACTGTTAGAGCTAATATACAGATATTTTGTTTATTTGTTCGCAAATAAAATCGAAAACGTGGCAAGAGTCGTTATGAGACAAACAAAGTAATTGTCTTTAACATTATTTTTATTCGTCTTCCTAACGAAGTCATGTAGGAAAGTGCGTACTGTAGTTTAAGTGCTCGCCGTTTTTCGACTAATTAACCCGCCGTCATTGCCCGCTTCTATCACATCATCCCTTATTCTATCACATCCCTTAAAATAAATTGTATAGTATCTGGAAACTTCCAGTGATGACTATAAAACCTGTATGTATTTTACAAAAGCTAGAGACTTTTTGAATACAATTTTATTTTTTAATTAAGTTTTGTACAAAAAAAGCGATAAGTATATTAAACACTAGCCGACCCCCGCGACTTCGTTCGCATGGATATAGGTTTTTATATAGAATCGGATCGGACCCCATAATTCTTTTTTTACTAACCTAAATGTATCCTAAGTTACTCCTTAACATCACCTATCTGCCATTAAAAGTTCCATCAAAATCGATCCAGCTGTTTCTTAGATTAGCTGGAACAAATAGACAGGCCGACAAACATTTTAAACGCACGCCAGTTTAAAATAAGCCGTACGTACAAACATCCGCGTCCCAAGTTATTTGAACCCAATAAATGTCTGTCATTTCTGAACTAAAAAACCTATGACCTTGAAATATTTACGGGAAAATATATAAAGTACTACCTTCCCAACAAAAAAAGAATGAGTGAGATCGAACAACGCGTTAATGAATTACAGCTAAATACATGTTTTAACTTTCATCCCCTCTCCCAAGGGAACCGTGCTGAATTTCGGGATAAAAAGTATCCTATATCCTACCTCGGAGTATAAACTCAAATCGTACCAAGTTTCATTCGAATCCGTTCAGTAGTTTCGGCGTGATGCGCGGCCAAGATACAGACAGACAGACAGACAGACAGACAGACAGACAGACAGACAGACAGACAGACAGACAAAAATGAAAAAAATTGCAGTTTTTGCTTCAGTATCGATTATAGAGTGCCCTCCGATAAAAAATTTCAAAATATCTTCAATGTACAGAATTGGATCTGTTACAGTTTTATTATATTATAGATTCATAGTAAAGCGTAAAATCATGAACTTGCCTTAATTTGAGCATCCTTACACAATATTACATCGGTGTTTTCTCAAAATGGTCTACTCGTATTTATATCTATTGTGTAATGTCTTATAACCACGCTCTTATTAAATAAAATCTATTGCCAAGAATTCCTCAAAAAGTTTTGGAACGCATTCAAAAATATCAACTTAACAAGTAAAAATTACAAACAAAAAAACAAGTAAAAAAAATGTCGGGGGTTTTTTAAAGTTTTAATTTATATTTGTTAAGTATAAATTAAAAAAATTAATACGCCATTTTGTGGTGGCTGCCATCTTGCATTTGCATAGTGCTATTCTATTAGTCAATCCCTTTCATTTGATACCCATATTGAGGCAGTTGTGAAAAATCTTGAACCGATTTTCATCAAACATAGCTAAGAACACTCCCGAGTCCCGACACACGAATACGAAACAAGAACACACACACAAACACACACACACACACATACACACACACACACACACAACACACATACAAACACACACACACACACACAGACACGTCAAACTTATAACACCCCGTCGTTTTTGCGTCGGGGGCTAATAAAAGAAGCGTAATCTTTATATACCTATAAGTTAAGCTTCTTTCGTTCACTTAACTCTAGGTTTTGTCCACTTTGCTGTTAAAAATCTTCTGAACTCAGTTCACGTCGCGTCTTAATGCGCTTACGAGAAGTTTGAAACCGGGTCGTACTATGTAGATGTACCTACTACTGAATTGAATACGTGAGTACCTACGGGTATTATTCGTGGGATCTGAAAAAGAAATGCTAGGTAAAGGTGATTTATTGTTATTATTTACTACAACTTAAATCTAAAGCTACAAACTCAGCCGGGTATACTTTTGTGTTTCGTGTAAAGATTGAAAGTTAGACATTTTCTAAATAATATTTTCAGGCAAATAATTAGTAATTTGCTGTAAAAGAACAGAAAAAATTTGACTTTGTTAACGTTACAGCCTAGCTGTAGTGCCTATCTACCTTAAATAAGTCAGCCGCCAAATTCTTTGAATCTGTAGGTTCTCGAAAATAGTGAATCGATCATAGAGCGTAGGTTGTCAATTTTTTAAATTATCAGGTCAAAATATTACTATTATAAATGGCATATTTAAATTCAGAGTAAATAGTGTACTGTTGCTGTAAAATATTTCAAATATGTAACAGGCTAAAAGTTGTAAAATGTTTTATTGAAATCGTTTAAATAGGAATAGAACTAGTACATTGGTCTTTGAACAGTGCGTGTTGCCACTGCAGATGAGATATGGCCTCGCGAGACAATGTGGCTAATTCTGTTGACTACAATTCTCTAAACTAAACTAAAATGACAGGTCTAAATCTATTGCTATCCTTTTCCGCAGTGAGCACTGTGAAAGAGATAGGAATTATTTAGACCTGTCATTTTAGTTTAGATTTAGAGATTGTGTACAACAGAATTAGCCACATTGTCGCTAAGAAAGTTCAGAGTCAATCAGCGGGTGATGGAGAGAGCTATACTCGGACTTTATCTACGTGATATGCAATCAAATGAGAAAAGAGATCTGTATAAGAACCACTGACACTGCTCAACGGGTTGCGAAAGTGAAGTGACAATGGGTGGGGCACATATTCAAACGACCGAAAGACGTTGGGGTCTCAAGTTGCTGTAATGGCAAGTTCACATCGGAAAGCGCAATTATGGTAGACTTGGGCTCTGGGTCGACCAACGCCTTAGGACACGTGGACCGCTAAGACAAAGCCAACGATTAATTATTTATAAAAGTCATATAAGTAGTCTAGCAATTATAAGGGAACCGATGAACGCACAAATAAACACAAACACGCACAAACATAACTGTTAAACACCCTTCCCCTAGTGGTATAAAAATGTCTGATAAAAAGTAAGTATTTCTTTTTATGAAGTTCACAAAAATATTTCTCGTTTTTATATCAATCGGTTTTAAAATACGAAAATTATAATATTATTAAAACATTCATTTCAATCTTCATCTATTGATCTTGAAAAATGAAACTGTATACGTATCTATGTACCTACATTTTACGGCAGCTTTAATTTTATGCAACTTTTACTTTTTGCAAAATGCAAAGGCGAGTAATGGACTATCATGTTTTACAGACTTATGATGGTAGGTAAATGATTAACATGTCCATAGTTATGTATGTTAGCTTAAGTTAAAATATGTCTTCTATTATAATTTAAAAATTAACAAAACCTCAAATAATTATGTCTTGAGAGAAGCGAACGAAATGGAATCAATTGATTCCAATGTTCCATTGTTCCAAAAATTCGTAAATTTTACTTACTTATTTCTGTTGGATAGTTAATAACATTTAAAATTGTATAAAGCAAGGCTTTACTCGTAATTAGTACTTTATATTGTATTATCATTAATTCACTTCATTAGTTTTTCGTTCAATGCAACCACAAGTACGCAGTGTATCGGCAAAATTGTAACTTCATTATATTAATTAATAGATGTTATTTACGACACAAGAATTGGGGATTTTTGTAAAGCTGCCCCCTGATTGTGTAACTTTAGACGATGAAATGGTATTCATTTGATGGCCTAAGGCATCAAAGTAAAATAAACCATACTATCATTGAAATAGAGCTCAATTTCGTGTATCCATTCTTATACGATTAGGTATGTACGTACGATTCATAACGCTCCATGTTGAAATCAGTTGTACTGAATTTGTGACTTTAAGTAAATACATACAAGGTATATTTTACTTTAATGGCCTTAGGTCATCAAATGATTACCATTTCATCGTCAAAAGTTACACAATCAGGGGGCTGGTTAGGCATAACATGCGGTTATTATAATTATACAGACACATACGACTGCTATGACCGTCGCGTTGCATACGCACAAATTAGAGAACAAAACATTGTGTTACTATATGAAAAATTTGATTCATCACAATATATTCACATTTTATGAGAGCATTAGCATTGTAATTTGGTACATATTTTCGATTCTTTTTTAAAGAAAATTATTATTTGGCTTTGCGTAAATTGAAAAATGGATGGCCCCACTGGTCCCCTGGAGGCCTAAATAATCATATAAAATATTTAAGAAACTCCTCTGTGGTGATACCTGTGTAATGAAAAAACTGCATCAATACCAGCACAGGAAAACGGTACCATAAAACACACAATCAAACACACAAACTCTTTATATTAAATGCATAGGTAGGTATACCGTCTTATCCCCCGCATATATCTGTTGTATATAATAAAAGTATAAATAGCGGTCGAAAGGGGAGGGCTTCTTTGTATGTGATGACGTAATATTACCTAACAGTGCCTACGGCTGACCGCCCATTAGTTACAGCAGGTCTGAACGATCGCGTTTTCGACAACAAAAGTAGGTCTGATTTTAAGCAGCTTAGGTCTCCTTTGAAGAAGCGGATCGAACATCCAAACGAAAGTATTTGAGCATATTTCGTATTCATACATACAATACATACAATATTTTACCAATAGTTAAGAATTTCTCTCAGAGAAGTTTTCTGAATATATTTTATTATGAAGGGTATGTACATATACATTGACATGTATGTACATATATTTACAATGCAATACGCTATCATCTAGAAGACATTACAGATTTTTTTGTTCGGCGTCCGACTCTATTTACGTACTAGTGCAAATGACATCTGAACTCTGTTTATCAAAAATCAATGTAAAATACACATTTGCATTGTACCAAAACCATCATCCATACCACTGGCCACAGAATATTGGCAGCCAGCCTTTCATAGTGGCCAATGTAACTAAGAGCCTTTCCTGTGGTGTGAACATGTGGACTCAATAAAACGAGGACGTCATCCCACGGATCTAGGGTTTTAGCCTGGCGTTATACAAATAATACCCAATGACTCAAAGATGAAACAGTGAAGTGAAGTGATTAAGTGAGTTGCAATGGACTCTGAGATAGAAATCCAGACTTTTATTAACTGTACCCAGCAGGCGTTAGGGTCGGATCTTTCCTGGGAGAAGCTCAACATTACGCAAATTCTGGACTTGCTGCCGAGTCAGATCCTCGAAGACATCAACCTTAAGTAAGTATTCTTGTAAAATAATATTTTTGTGTAATAAATATCAGCCTGTATGATAAAATTGTGTGAGCCCAATGTACCCGTCTTCTGTTGCCTCGTTTCTGGCGTCGATATAAAATCTTCGACAGAATTCGAACTGAACCGGAGTAGTTCGCGTTCAATACCTGACGCGCTATATGTACAATACGGAAAAACTAAGCGCGCGTTCAACGCACGTTAAACGTTGGTGATAGGAACGGACGCTTAGACTATGGAGGAAAAAGGACTAGTGATAATAATCAGGATCGACGGCTTAACGTGCTCTCTCTGAGGCGTGGGAGTGAAACACTGCCGACTACTAATTCCGAGCAAAACCCACTAAATGAACTTTGAATTTCCATACAACCTATGACTAATCTAGAAATGATTCAAACATTATCAAAATTCTTCAAAAATATTAACTTTTACATGAAATAGAAACTAATTGCTGCACACAAGAGATACTTGATGGTTATGGGTGATGAACCTTATGGTTATGAACCTCTCAGTATAAATTTAAAAACGTTCACTCTCAGAGTCAGTAAACGTTTCATTAGTATAGCTAAATGGCAGCTCATTAAGAGATTTTATGATAAATTAGTTTATCATTAGACATCATTTAAGGGAGGTCTCTGAGTGCGGCAGGTTAATGCGCTACGTGTATTTAATGTTACCTTTTATGAGACTTTACGTTTTATACTTAGGCTTAATTTACACCGCGGCGGAATGGAATGGAAGCGACTTTTTGCAATGAAATTGTACATAGCTAAATGAACTTTATGTCAAGTGCATAACATACAAATTAAATAGGAGCCAAAAAAAGGTCGCGCGTCTTCCGCGGAATTCTCGCGCATTCTCGAGAATTCCCGTAGCTACTGTCGGTGCCGTCTGTGGAATCCGCGGGAAGTGGCGCGAACGGAGAGTCCGTTGGGTCGGTCACAGCAGTGCCGTGCCAAGCGTTTAGCTGGAATGCGCGAGAATTCTCGAGCATTCCAGCGAATTCGCGCGCCTTCCGCGTCATGAGGCGAAATTGACGCTTCCATTCCATTCCATTCCGCCGCGGTCTAAATTGGGCCTTATAGGTATAAAACAAATGCCCAAACTCGTGCCCAAATTTTTATGGAACCAAATCTAATTTTTTTTTTAAATTAACATAATCTAATTAGTAGTCTCTGATTTGAATAGAATTCCGTGTTATAATTGCACACACAGTCAACAATTTCGATTGCCGCGATTCGTAGAGGCTGTCGTAGAGGCTGGCGTAGAGGTATCATAGCGTTGGGTCGCTATTGTTTTTGGATCTAGTCCGAGTGCTCTACGTAGAAAATTTGCAGGACGTGTTTGATAAAAACTGAAATTTCCTTGGCTCGGAACATCCGGGAATGTCATCAAAAAGTCGTTATGAAAGGGTACGAAGAGAAGTGCCAAGCAATGGAGTAGCTTGTGTTTTAATCAAAATGATAACATTGTCTTTCACAAAAAGTTCGTGTCATTTTATCAATCCTATGTAACTAAGGTGAAGTAATGTGTGCCTTATTGATATTCGGGAGGTAAGTATTAGTTTACAAAGCTTTACGAATTGAATACTATTTAGTTATTACATTAAATTGATTTTGACACTTGAATTCGATGAATACGGGGTGGATTACAGATGTTTTTTATAATAGCTTCACTTCAACCCAATCATTGAATAAATTAAATCAAAAGCCGTGGAATAAGAAAAGTTTCTCACATTTTTATATTTATTATAAGTAGGCACGCCGCATGAGTGAAATATGAATTTACGTGAAGATATATTTTTGGAGCATATTATTATTAAGATTTTGAGACGTGAATAATATTATCTTCTTTGAATCCAAATTTCATTTTGCGGGGACAATTATTTTAATAGAAAATGTGTATGGAATTCTTCTCACGGAATTTCAATGGCATTTTCTCTGCCATTAAATTAAGATGATGATTGAATTGATATATAATTTAATGCTTGCAACATATGCGTTGAAAAAGTCACTGAAACTTCTGAATTTACAAAACGGGTTCTAAACGCTGTTATTATAATATTAGATAATTTGATTCGCTTGACAATTTTAATATTAAATTGCTCGCTTTGAAAATGTTGTCAAATTTAATATGAAATTATAATATAAATGTATCTATTTATTAATAATCTAAAAGAGACGATAACGTCGTCGTTCGACGAAATAATTTGAATATAAAGAATTCGTAAATAAAAATAAATCGACCAAGTGCGAATCGTTCTGCATGCTATTAGGGTTCTTTTATTTTTTGATATTTAAATATAGACCAGGGTTACCAGGGTAGAAGTCTTTAAAAATAATAAAAAGTGAAAAAAAAAACCACAGTAGGATGAAACTCATTGCAAAGGGAGGCGAATATAATAAAAATAAAAGGAAAGATAATTTACGGGCGATCTGATGAGACCTTAGATTAGGTATATAGGAGAGGATATGTTGCATTTTACTCAATTATAGTTATATGATGTATTTTTCGAATAAAACAAATTAAACTTTTTCTAAGCCTTTCTTATTTATGGAAAGCTACATTATTAGAAAGAGACAGGTCGATTATGTTATTGCGTAAACGCGTCACGCAAATGTCGAATGACGTCATAAAATTTACCTACTGAAGCCACTTTTTTGTCCCTTAAAAATGGCGTTTGTTGTTGTTCCGGTGTGTCAGTTCTAAGTTTTTACTTATTTTGCACTGTTTTCATGCGTTTCAGCAGTTGTTTTAAGCAATAAACAATGGTGAAGTGTTCAATTGTGAGTTGTGATCGTAAAAGCAATGTAAAACGCCCAGGAATTTCTTTTCATAGGTAACTAATAAATTCTTCTATTTTCTCTTTTTGTAGCGAGTATTTTGAGTTTTTTCGATTAAGTAAAGCTCAGCTTCTTCTTTATTTAATTCAAAACGCGTAAATTTATGCAGTATCGTCAAAAACTTCGATTATTTCACGAGAATAAGTTTGATTGTGTGTATAGTGTTGGGATTGTATTGTTTACAATTAAACTGAATGTCGATAAAAATAAAACTTACCGCACCTGTCCCCTACTGTTTGTCTCTCAGAGTGGTAGAGAGAGATGAAATTGAAACAGTAAGTTTCTTCTTAGTGATATTGCCAATCTAATTTTTTGCCGACTTAAAAAAAAAGAGGTTATGTATGTAATATTGGAACTGCAATATATTCACATATGATAGTATATTAATTAGGGCTTCCAAACAATGTTAAATAGCCCTTAACCTTCCTCAGAAATTGGGCTATCAAACGCAAGGATTTTTCAAATCCGACAGGTATTTCCATAGCATCCATTATATCCATCAATTCCATTATAATTAGCGCGTTCAAACAAACAAACTCTTCCGCTTTAATAGATTAGTATAGATTATTGTCATACTGATTTTCAAAATAAAATATGTAAATAATGTGACTGATAATTTTATATCGAGTATTTAAGTATCGATAGCACCAGCCCTAAAAGTCATTTAGGCTCCGCCCATACGCCATTTTTAAGGTTCCGGAAGCTTCAATTTAAATTTGATGTTTCATATCCTCTTCTATATACCTAATCTAAGGATGAGACTAACGGCCTGTTTCACCACCTTCTGATAAGTGTTGGATAGCCTAAACGTAAGTTTTGTCACTTTCTTACTTTATGTCAAGTGACAAAGACAAAAGTTGTAGATAGCTATCTAATACATATCAGAAGGTGGTGAAACAGGCACTTAATATCGAAAAAGCACCCTAATTATCAATCGAAAATTCACCCGTCATTTTTAGGGTTCCGTAGTAATTTAAATCTTGTACAGTAAAAGCTCCTTATTCGCGCTTCCTTCACTCGCGGTTTCACTATTCGCGGATTAAAAATTTGCGACCCAATTCCTGTATTCGCGGTGAAAATTTTCGTTATTCGCGGATCTAAACGGTATATCGGTATAATGGTACAACGGTATATTATGTTGTTAAAATATTATGCTATCGATTTCTTTATGAAAATTGATCCGTCTAGAATGAAGTATTATTTTTAAGAGGCCAATTGCTAATGCCATTTATCAGTCTGAATTGAAGGACCTTTTAAAAACTGCCAAGCAAGAAAAAATTACAAAATTCTTTAAACCATTTCCTAAAACTGAAGACAATAATTAATAATCAATATTATGGTCAAAAACTTCAATTAAATTGATTTTTCTATATACATTTATTTTTTATTTCGTCGCCTAGGAACGTATCCCCTATAATCCCATATAAATTGCCATTCCATATTCACGGTTTCTGTATTCGCGGCATATTTACGGAACGTATCCCCCGCGAATAAGGAGCTTTTACTGTACTAAAATATCATTCAATTTTAATTTTTTAGGTTATGTTACGTTATGCATGCTATTTTTAAAGAAAATATTACTATTTTTATTTTAGAGATGATTGATACAGATTAAAGTAAAGATAGTACTTTTAGTACTAGTGACTTTTTTCCATAGGACTTGTAGTTTTGCCCGAAATCGAGATAAACCATTTTTTACCATTAAAACTCCCCCCCTTCCCCTTCCCGAGCTCAGATCGCCCGTAAATTATTTTTCCTTTTATTTTTATAATATTCTCCTCCAATGGGTTTCATCCTACTGTGATTTTTTTTGGTTTCAAAAATTTTCGACACTGGTTTTATTAGGTCTATGAAAATTTTTGTTTCCGAGTAGATATCACAACGACCCGTAAAAGAAAAGAATTCGACCAAGTTGGACCTCCCACTTCTTTGTATTTCAAGATAAAAAAGAAAAAATACATTGGTTATCTACTCAACAAGTAGATTACTCAATGATTATCTACTTAATAATTGACAATTACAGACACAATGACACTCCACTGAATGCTAGGGTAATATTTTTTTTCTTTGTTTTTATGTATAGCACTGTCTGAAAACAGAAAAATAATTTATATGAATTTCTAATGTACTTAATATTCGATTTTGGGTCAAAATTCTAAACGAAATATCCAAATTCCGGGTCTGTAACTCATTTCATCTGCGAGCTAGAGAGTTCCGTTTTGCCCTTTACGTAACTACGGAACCCTAAAAAGAGTACTCAAAGGGAAAACAAAGCAATGTTCAATCTAAAGTTGTTGTTGACCTCAATTTGTGATTCAACGAAATCCGCGATGTGAGGGGGAAATATTTATTTACTTAATGATCCGCAAGATTAAGAATAATTAAGTACAAGGAAATGAGAGTTGCTTCCCCAAACATAACAATTACTTTTTGGTCCAAGTGAAAGTAATTTTGGAATTCTTAATTATTTCCACCATTTTTGTTTAGCGATCACAGGGGATCATGGGCTTACGACAATTTTCGTGCTCGGCGTGGTGTTTTAGATTTATCACTCCGCTATCATACGGTGAACTTATTGCTTGGCTTATATACCTTTATTAGTTCACATAAAAAGCTTTTAGGACGTAAAGCAATAAACGAGTTATAAAAGTAATATTATCCTACGTAAAAAAAGTTGAATTGGCAATAAAAATTAAACTCACCTACTATACCTAGCTACTGTACCTACCTAACAGACTAGGAATTTCTATTTTTAAATTCTTATTTGTGACAATAGTCGTTAAAGCTCGCCAGCGCGCATTGAAGCAGCGTGGCGGATCTAAGCTTTAAATGCCTCTCTGCTATGTACATATCTTGTCCCATCAAAGTTGCTTGAAATAAGACTTCAGGATATATAATATCGAAAAGAAAATATATTGGTGCCACGTAAATAGGTACTTTTACTGTCCGAGCTTCCACTTTATTACTCGACCAGGCTTTTAGTTTGTTTACTTGTAGTAAGAATGTAAGAATATAAAGAGATTTCTGTCTCTTTATATTACACACGCACATATCTGTAGAGAGCTGTAGATAAATGTTAAAGTGAAGAAAGTACAGTATTTTTTCCTGAGACACAACTTTACTTATCGATAAGTAGACCTGTTAGTTTTGTTCCGACTTTTTACCTCAAATTGTCCATAATATTATGTCGACTATATTAAACATTAAGGTAAGACTACATTGACGGGAACCCCGACGCGACGGAGCTAACGCAGCAGACGCCTGTATTAATCCGCACGTGAACTGCATCGGAGTTGTTCGGCAATCTCTGGATGAAATCAATAGATGAAAAGTGACATGAACAATTTCCTTGTCATGCGAGGAAAAGGAAAGATTGGAGATAGAGCAAGCAAGAAAAAAGAAAAAAATAATATGGATGCATGACGTTTCGAATTCTCAATATGATGAAAGAAAATATAATCACTCCATTAACATGGTTAAAGAAGATTTCGAAAAGGTATGTGTTTTTCAAAAAAAGAAAAAAATAGAAGAGAGCTTTAAGATTCCGACGAACCTCTTCCTTTTTTGAAGGTGGTTAAAAAGAGACCTAATAGGTATTAGTTGATTATATCACGTTTACCTAAAGCATATTATACTCGCACAATTGGATTCCCACGAAAGTCTCGGTGAATTCAGAAACTGACTAATTATGTTGTCAAACTCGACTGACAGCGTTTGGAAGCTACACGTGTGTGTATTAGGTATATTATTGTATAGTAACGGATTTGTTGTTTTTTGTTGGAAACTGTTGAGTGTTTCATATTGTAATAGTTGGTAAATACATATTATGATTATTACTTCTTTATACGGTGATAGCCTAGTTGTTAAAACTTCGGACTCCCTTTCGGGGTACCGAGTTCGATCCCCTCAACTTTTTGTAGTTATGTGCGTTTTTAACCCCCGACGCAAAACGACGGGGTGTTAGGTATAAGTTTGACGTGTCTGTGTGTGTGTGTGTGTCTGTCTGTTCCTCTGTAGCGCTTAAACGGGTGGATCGATTTGAATGGGGTTTTTTTTGTTTGAAAGGTGAATTAGTCGAGAGTGTTGTTAGCTATATTTGATGAAAATCGATCCAAGATGGCCGCCGCTACGAAATCGCGAATTACATATTTTATCACAACTCCCTTAATATGGGTATCAAATGAAAGGGCTTGACTAATAGAATAGCACTCTGTGAATCCAAGATGACGACCGCCACAAAATGGCGAATGTCAGGGGTTTTTACGGTGTCTTATTTTTGGTCGAAGGTTAAAAAAACACCAGGATTCCAACTTCTGTAGGTTAGGTTAGGTTAGAACAGTTACCACAACGCACGAGCCGAGCGAGCGAAGCGAGCGTGCCGCGGCAGCGGCCGGCGAAGTGCCAGATCCAAATTCCATACAATATAAAATT
This sequence comes from Melanargia galathea, assembly GCA_920104075.1. Lineage (NCBI taxonomy): Eukaryota > Metazoa > Arthropoda > Insecta > Lepidoptera > Nymphalidae > Melanargia > Melanargia galathea. The sequence goes on along the minus strand of OV049869.1, from coordinate 11,292,519 downwards.
ATACAAAAATTCGAAATTTTTTAAAATATCTATTAGGTACTTTTCAAACCTTCTTACTAATAAATTAATAAATTGTATTAATTTTATTTCATTTATTTTTTATTAATTTTATTTTTTTAAATATTTATTTTATTTTATATATACTTATATAAATTTTATTTATTTTAAATATTTATTTTATATTATATATAATTTTTTTTATTTATTTTATATATATTTATTTATTTTCTTTTATTAATTTTAATTTAATTAATATTGCTTTACAAAACACTCTTACTAACACTCTCACCTAATTCACCTTTCAAATAAAAAAACCGGTTCACCCGTTTGAGAGCTACGGGGGAACAGACAGACACACATACACACAGACACGTCAAACTTATGACACCCCGTCCTTTTTTCGTTGGGGGTTAAAAAAACTTATGATTAAGAAATGTATGAAAACGAATCTATAATTACTAATAAATAAAATTGAAGTGTCAGTATGTAATATCGAAATAACTACATGACTATTATGACTATTATGACTTTAAATTGTATGAGAAACATTTTCGGACATCGGAGAGTTGAAATTTTATGTAAGACAATGCGCTCCCGCAAGCGGTGACAACTAACAGGTAAACAATAATGGCAATTCGGAGCGCCGCGGGGCCGGAGGAGGCACAATATAAATAAGAACCGTTAGTATGTTTATTACAACCTATATTTTAGAAAAAAATAAACCGACTTCGGTCCAGCTATCTCAGAGAAATCCCTAACAATTAAAAATATTAGTGTTGCTGGGTCCACTAGTAATCTATAATAAAAAGTAATAAATTGAAAGCCGCCAGACGTAAGTGTGGCGATCTTTTCAAGAGATCTATATCCAGTTGAGGACATCTATCAGTTGAGATGACGACTATGAACAGTACCTATAGATACGTTACGTAATACGCTGTATAGTCCGGATATAAAAATACGTAGACCGGTATCTAAGCTACGTATTTTTTATCCCGACTTTTGATCATGACATTTCCGATTATGATTTCATCAATCCCCTGAAATACATACTCAAAAAGAATATTCGTATAAAATTAGGAAGATTTGCCGCGATAGCAAGAGGGGTGCTGATCCGAATACCATGCGTCGGTTTATTTTTAACCCCCGACGCAAAAACGACGGGGTGTTATAAGTTTGATGTGTCTCTGTGTGTGTGTGTGTGTGTGTGTGTGTGTGTGTCTGTCTGTCTGTTCCCCTGTAGCGCTCAAACGGGTGGACCGATTTGAATGCGGTTTTTTTGTTTGAAAGGTTAATTAGTCGAAAGTGTTGTTAGCTATGTTTGATGAAAATCGATCCAAGATGGCCGCCTCTACAAAATGGCGGATTACATATTTTTTCACAACTCCCTTAATATGGGTATCAAATGAAAGAGCTTGACTAGTAGAATGCCACTATTGTAAATCTAAGATGGCCGCCGCCACAAAATGGCGAATGTCGGGGGTTTTTTAAATTTTAAATTTATACTTGTTATAGTTCCCCTTCGTGATTTCGTTATTTTTGGTATTGGGTAGAATGCATTTTTAACGAGAAAACATCAAGCTCTATTCGTATGCATGAATGTTTTGCGGAATGCCAACTATTATTAAGTACTTATTATAGTTACAGAAACGACTAATAAGCAGAATACGAATGAGACTGCGGTTTTAAGAGATTCTGCTATTATGTTTGAATGATGAACCTAAGCCAAAAAGTGATCTAGGAGTGACTCTCGAGATCCACACGACTTTCCCAGTGGAATAAAAAACTAAATATTTTATTTAGTTTTTGATTCTGTGTACACAGAAGTATTATTTAAGCATCCTGTACAATGCAGTAAATTAATTTTTTCTCGACACGGATTTTTCTCGATAGTGTATGTCTCGAAGTGTTAGATTCAATTGACGATTCAAAAGTACTTGTAAAAGTATATTTGAATAAAAAACTTTTCTATTCTATTCTATTCTCTGAATTGGTGCTGCTACACCGCAGTTACAAATGTAGTAAACATATTTTGTATTGTTATGATTCTTAACAAATGTTTTTAACATTTTTAACAAATGTTTATTAAACATTTTGCAACAAGTAGGTATAACAAATTATAACATTTGTTAAACAACATTAAGGCGACGCGCAACGTGCGGAATACGAGAGAGGGAACACGCCCGCGCAAAATGCAACGTCCAGTTTATTGAAAACAACAAAGATCACAAAAAATCACAAATGTTATAAATGTTAGCACTTAGCAATGTTAAATAATGTTTTCTAAAAAATTATATGAAATGTGCACATTTCATAGACTGTAGAGTGGTTTGAAAGTTAAACATTCTGTAAAGTATTACAACTGTACAGAAAAGTAACTACTTATGATAAGTTGAATTTTGAATAATCTTTCTTCCTGAATATCTTGAAAATAAATGAATACTTTAGCTTAAATTCGGCTTTTCGGAATTTGATTGCACCCCTCCCAATTTGAGAGCGGAGGCGGAATTAGCAAAAAAATAATTTGCTTCCGTCTAAATCCAAGGAAAGATGCGTGACTATGAAGAGTTCATCAAACGGAAGACGGTTAGGTAAGAAGTTACTTGTTTCATTTCTTAGAAAAGCACTATACATGCCTCGACTGGGAGTGCCTTTCTGGCCTCGTGTTATACAGGTGCTCGCCAAGGCTCGGCCATCTAACTCACACTCGACCAGAAAACGCTTACCTCCCGGTCTCATGCAATAATGTACTATTATGCAACATTTCTAACACCAGTGTAGCAGCACCAAATGAAAGCAAAAATAAAAAAAAAAATCTTCGTAAAATATCCTTATTCCTTCATATTATTATTTTTTATATACGGAGAAAGATTTAGGCAGGTGTAAAAGTTCGTCTCAAAATAAACAGACGTCGAATTGGGAAGCTTAAGATTGTTACCGATTTAGGTTAATGTCACTTCAATCAACGCGTTTGTTTGATAGGTAATGTGGCTATCAGGCCACCCCCGATAGATCGGATTCCATCATAAATATTGAGCCGTGAACGAATGCTCGTTGTTTATAGCTATTAACAGACAAGGTCGATAATGTAATATTTCAGAAACATTGCTAAATAAGTCAGAGAAAATAATAGGCTTTATGTACATCGACCGTGAAACCTAAAACTCAAATTGGGATTAAATTGTAGTCTCTCGAATTTAAGAACCATTAGATTAATATTAATCTACTGTGTAAATGAAATATGGAATTTTGAATGGATACTTTGACCGACGTAACATTGAAGTTGCCAATGGCAAATTCAAGCTATGGTCAAAAATTTTGAACAGAGAGCAGCTGGATACAGATGGTACGCGACTTTAGAGAATTAAATCCTCACAAGAGATCTATGGTCAGTTGATTGAGACGACGAAGACGATGATGTTTCTTACGATACGGGAAAAAGTTGCTTAATAGTCTACATAATGCACAAACTGCAGTTGTAAAAAAAAAGAAAATATTTTAACGGTTCTCTAAATATGAATAGGGTATTCTACTGTGTTTGAAAAAGCACTTCAAAATGTTGTTTTTGTTAATAAAAAGCCACAAAAAATATATTTCGGCAAAATAAACACGCGTTCATGCCATAAAATTAAATTAAATTTTAAACATTTTTAATCCCGCGTAAAACGCTGTCAGCCAATAAGTCAGCCATTTCATGACGTAACAATGTTAAACAAGAAGGTTATAAATGTATTCTATATAACACTGGAGTTAAATATTGTAGTAAAGATAAAGTCATTCACCTGGGCTACTTTTTCTTTATTACTAATATTTTTTGGACGATATATCGATAGTTTGATATCGAAATGTAGATACAAAAATGTAGGTACAAAATCATCGTAAACTTAATAATCTACCGTATTTCATTTAAAATATATTATGTTTTTTCTGTATTCCTAGTTTACATACTTACATCTTAAAACGAAATGTAATTTTAGGTATATAGATATACCTCTGTGGTAAAAAAATAGGGACATTCACTAGTGAAAAATAAATTAAGAAATTTAATAAAATTGAAAATTTATGTAGAAATATACTTAAACTAGTAGGGCGCGTGGGTGCGCGGCCCGCAAGCGGACCGCGAGGTTTCGCTTTCGGGTATTTTGGTTTGAGCAGCCTCCACCTATCTCTCCCCTATTCCTAATCCTCGATCATTATCACTCTCCATATTTTTTCTTCGAATCATTCTGCTCATCAAGTAGAACTTAAGGTCTTAATCATCTTTTGGCAAAAACCACTCTTCCATATTTTATACTTGGTGAGATAGACACCGATGTTTGTATGGCCACCATTTGGACTTTTTTTCAGCTCAGTGCCAATTGGATGACGTTTTGAGTAATTTTTGTTTGAGCACCTCACATCTATCTACAATACCCTGCCCGGGCTCCTCATCCATCTTCCAAACCCTCAATCATCATATTGTCTTCCCATATTTTTCTTTGACATTTCTCCAAAGAACCGCATCAAAGCCTTGCATGGTTCACAACTTGTAATCTCTTCAATATTCGCCATACATTTTCTATGATAAAATAAATTCCGCCATTTTGAATTTTTTTTCTATTCATCAGATAGACCTTCCAATCTTGATCATCTTTTATGAAGAAACTACTCTTCCATCTTTTATACCCTCCGAGATGGACACCGACGAAATTTGTATGGCGGCCATCTTTTTTTCGCCATTTTGAATTTTTTTTCAACTCACTGCCAATTGGATGACGTTTCGAGTGACATTTGCTCGAGCACCCCCCACCTATCTTCAATACCTTAAGCGTGCCCCTCACCCGTCACCGAAATCCTCAATCATCAGCTCTCTCCATATTTTTGTTCTTAATGAATTTTTGGCTTCTGTACGAAACTATTAGTGAAAAAAAAATTTTTCATACAAAATTTTACAGGAGAGGTGATCAATCAGTCAGTGAATCAGCACGAGCAGCTATATATATATTAATATTTGTAGGGCTGTGGGCTTTGAAATTAGAGTCCAGCGTTGAGTAAAGTTGTTTAATGGGTCACTTTGTCACAAAAATACGAGAGTGCGGGAACGCGGGGCGCTGCGTAAGCGACGTGTGTTCGCTAAGCAGACGAGAAATCGACTGACTCCCTCGCTGGCGCGGCGTTTATATTACGCCAGCGTATGAGTGAGAGGTCCGAAAACCGTTAAAACACCCATGCTCTCTCGCATGGGTGAGTGAAGAACAGTTGCAACTACGAATATACTTCTCGAGCCTGGACCTCAAGTATTGTAAGGCTTAGTACATGCATGCGGCTTAAAGGCAGTTACTCATCACGCTATACACTCCCCCTCGAGTTCGTGAGAACGCCCTCGTTCATGAACTCGCTTAAAACTAGTTAACAAACAGGACAAGCATGTTTCCGAGGACGTCCCCTTTTACGCTTAGGAACTACAGGACGAGGAGGCGAAGAATCCCGGCTAAAGAATCGTGTAAGCTCTGAAGAGTGAAATTTACCTAAAACCTCGGTAGGCGAATCCAAATTTGAAATAATATAAGCAGTAGGGCTGACTCGTTCTTTGACCACATAAGGGCCGTCCCTTTTTGGAATGAACTTAGATGTAACATTTTTCGCAGCGTTGCTAAGGACATGTGACTTTAAGAGCACCTTGTCACCAACCTCGAAAACATCGCCAGGCCTACGGGAACAATCTGCGAACTCCTTTCGCTGATCCTGTTGAGTAGAAACTCGTTCCCTAACTGCAAAAATTGAAGCAGACGAAAGACGTTGCTTTAGCTCGTCGAACGCACGAGCTTTGTCTGAGCTCCAACTCCAATGTTGATTTTTCTTCAACAAACGTGTTAAAGGTTTTGCGACAGCTGAAAAATTCGGAATAACTCTGCGGAACCAGGAACAACGCCGAATAAATTTGCGAAGCTGTGTCCGAGACGATGGTGTCTTCATCTCTAGGACTGCACGAACCTTGTCATTGTCAAACGACTTGGGAACCAATAAAGCCGGAGACATCCAAGCTGAGTCGCATTCTTCCATGCTGCCATCAGCTAACGTTTTGTCGAGCTCGATCCGCATTGCGTCCTTCTTGGCCGGAGTTACCCTGTAAGGCGGGACAGCAACAGGCGGATGATCGCCGGTATCAACAACGTGTTCGGCGAAAGGAGTCTGCACTCCCCCTAGCTCGAAGATGTCTCCTTTCTCCACGAGGAGACTGGCAAGAAACTCCCGCTGTTCATTGGTAAGCGAAGTCGCCTCATCGTCCCGCAGGACATTAACCGAAGAACACGGAGCGAGAGATGACACTTGTTCGAACGTCATGTCGAACTTTTGCGAACTATCCGCGAAGTGCCATTTACGGTTGCCAAAGTCAAAGACTAAATTAAATATAGACAAAAAGTTAATACCTAACAAACTTTCATTATTGTTAAAGTCAGGAAAAATTAAAAATGGAACAACCTTAGTTCTGTTATGCAGTGTGACCTCTAGCTCCGTTGTCAATACATTCATTTCCCTAGCAACACCATCCGCCAACTTAACAATCTGTGTTGACGGCACTAACGGGTGCTTCATGTTACGAAGGAGAGCGTACAGCGTGTGACCCGCGATGCAGTTTTTAGCTGCCGAATCTACGAGTGCAGTGCCCCGCTTTCCTAACAAGGAAATATTAAGTATAGGACGACGATTAAGTATATCACTAGAACTAGGATTAGGTAATACACAAGCATTAATATCCGAAACAGAACAAGTATCGTTAACATTATTATCCACAAAAGTGTTAGAAAAGTTATTACAAAAACCCCCTGTCGCAATCGCAGGGTTACCTTTTTCCGCTAGAGTCGTAGGTACATACGCAACGGACGTGAAATTTGCGCCGGACGGGTCTGGCGACGACGTCTTACGCGCGGCGGACGCTTTCGGCGTCACCGTGCAGAACGGTTTGCGCGCGCTGTAGACGCAATTTTTCGTAGGTATATGGTTTATGGAGTAAAATGTCTCTACGCTAGACACATTGCACTTTTTACACTGAGATTTAATTACCCCCGGTGATCCGCAAGTGTAACACTTCACTTCACTTTGTGGTTTGTTTTTATTAGCTAACTTATCGCAATTAATTTTAATGTGCGAACGCGATTTACAGTACGCACAGAACAGTCTATCCTGTAGGTCTACTCTAATTCAACGAAAAACGAAATATCGGACGAAATTACGCGTATTTCCTACCACGGTTCTTTTCGTTCCGAAGTTTCGTTCGAACGAAAATGTTTGACGTTTAGATTTTCTAAACCTACTCTAATTCATTTACGTTACGAACGAAAATTAGATTTTGACAGTTTATTGTTCGGAATTTTAACCTCAAATTGACGAAACCAAAAGTGTTATCGTTTGATTTTCGTTTCTCGTTCGTTGTGTGAATTTTGTCAAAAAATTGTTTGAAATGGCTACAAGAATGCTTTTAATAGAGGCTGCTCTACGTGAAGAGCGTTTAGAGCGTAGAAGGAGACGGCGCCGCCTGCGCAACCAACTCAATATAAGCCAAATTCCCGATTTAGAGTTTGTAGGAAATTATAGACTCAGTCAGCAATTATTCGAAGAGTTGTGCCAGGAAATACTTAGTGCCTTTACTACCTCGAGCCCACAGTTAAGGTACTGTACATTTTTTTTTTTTCATTTTATTCAATAAAAATAAGCATTTCACTGTTCACAATCTTCAACATTTTCAGATCCTTACGGCCTTGAATTTTTATGCCCGAGGTGCTTACCAAGGGTCTGTGGAGCAAAACATGGACGGGCCCTTTGATTGGACGGGCCCATGGCACAACAGACTGTTTCTCGTTGTTTGAAGGAGGTCACAACTGCCCTAAATACACCCCATATTTTAAGGAAGATATCATATAATATTATAAGAATTAATGAATTACATTCTTTTCCAGATATGTGATAGTGATTGCTAATTATAACAAATGTTGATGCTTCATTTGGTGGAGCGACACACATGATGCTTATATTTGGAGAGAGTGTGAGATAAGAAGCCACATGGAGGGTCATTCATCACCTATTCAAAAGCACTTGTAAAAGTTTATTTGAATAAAAAATATTTCTATTCTATTGTATGCTAAGGAATGCAAATAAAAGCTTTTTTTTTTTACTTTAATATAATAATAAAATTTATTTTTAAATTACAATAATGTTTTATTTACTTAACTCTACCTAGAAACAAAATATTAAAAAGAAAGGCAATAATAGTAGGTAATAAATAATCTAATATAATAAAATAATCTTAATTCCTATTGTCTATCTAAATAATCCCTAATAAGGCCACAAAGGTTTAACAAGGCAGCCCTAATGCCTGCAAGCTCGGTGTTCCTGACTGTTTCTCTCTCTACACGCCCCTCTTCATATTGAAATAATCTGCTTCTGCCATCAGTGCCAGCAGCAGAATGTCTCCTTCTGGGATGTGTAGGCTGTGAGGCTGTAAAACAAAATTCCAATTTAAAAAGATACTTAACAAAAATGCCTTAGATAAGACAGAATGGGTTCAGATGTATGTTATGTTATGTAAATATTACTGTGTCAAAGTAACTATACTAGAGTAATAATAGTTTTTTTTCTTGTATTATATTAACACAGTGATAGCCCAGTGGTCCCAGATATTCTCTGCATTACACAATTATTAATAAATTTATCTTAAGCAATTTGAAGTAGTAGTTATATATTATTCAATGCTAAAATTTAATGTCTTATCTGTAGTTTGTTTGAAAGTTATTTCATGCAAATAGACTCTCAAAATAATGTACTATCATGTACTAAAATTTTTATAACAGCATTTAATGATATACTTAAAATAAAATATCACAGTAACTTCTACTTACATGGATGAGGAGTCAGGATTTCTTGTGACACCGGCGGTTGACTCGCAGGTTCCGGGAGCTCTACGTCACCCTGGATGGGTTCCACATACTCTACAACTTCCTCATGTAGGTACATCCAAACTAAGAGATTGTTTGACTGGAGATTGATGGAATAGTTTCATTAGTCTGAAAATAAAACAGATTTAATACCTAACAGAATCATGAAATATCGAAATTACTTAAATCATATTTGATGAAATTGTTTTAAAATGGACTTTAAGTACTTATAGGTACAAGACATAAAAATACTGTTTCACAACAATTATTATTGCAAAAAATATTTGAATTTATCTAAGATTGGATTTAAAGTAATTGAGAATTCTAAGAAAGATTACCTAATAAAACACTTCATACCTTTTGCCACTGCTGAATGGTTTTTATGCAACCGCCCATGGAATTGAGTATATTGCACAATTGTTCCCACAGCCTCTTTGCCTGCACATTTCCTTCGACACTCCTCAACCTCCCGCGGGCTAGATCCCTATGCTCGTCCAAAAAGTTGAGGAGGGTGTCGATTTGTTCGGAACTAACGGAACCCGTATGTTTAGCCATTTTAAACTGAAAAGATGTATAAAAGAATATTAAGAAGAGGTGATAATTTTAGTGAATAAACAACAAATAAGTTACATATTTAGTTATGAATAAAGATAGGATATTTACCAAAGTTTTTAAATCCAAACTTGTACGACTTGCACGTCTTGTAACTTTCTGACGGAATGTGTATTGAGATTTCGAAGTGTAAAAAGCACTTGAAAACATGATTTATCAACACCATACTTGAGAAACAAACTCCACAAAAGTTTTTAAAGAATTTCAAACAAAAAATCATAAGTTGACAATTGACGATTAGAGTAGGTAGGGTAGGAACACCGGTTTCCGGACACGCACCTGTTATCGTCCACCGAGCGGATCACTCTTAAGAAACGCTTAAAAATAGAAACATTATAAGACTTACATAAAAATAATGCATCTCTATGCCAACTTGAATGTCTTATTAAGACACAGAGAAAGAAAGAAGTCTATTTCACTTAAGTTTCTTTGAAAACAAAGCGATCGAATTTTGAGTATGCAATTAAGGAATGAAAATGAGCCGTGTGGAGCAAAAAAATTAGTGGCATGCTTCAACTATCACGGGAAGTTATTAATCATTTTACTATAAGATTTAGTTTGATTCTTCTTTGTAGCACTTACTTATGTTTCATAAAATACTGTGAACGTGTTTTTTTACTTTTGATTACATTAGAATACAAATAAAAGGGGTGGACGACAACTAGTTCACTATTTTCTTAAGAAAACCTGTTATCGTCCGGGCGGTCAAACACAGGTTTAGCGTCTTAATTTTAGGTAGTCTTGTTATCAATCGAGGTGTGCACAAAATTGGAATTAATTTTATTAATTCGAATCCTATACACATACACTAGTTAGTGACTAGTCTTCGTCCACTTTTTTCTCATTGTATATAAAACTATGGGTCTTCAAAATCACGCGTGGACGATATCTAAATTTGCACTAAATAAATATTCTAAGTTTCGTCCACCAAGCTATTATTTGAAAATAAATAGATTTAGTAAAAATATAAATAATTAAACTTGTTTGACAAAAGAATTACCTTATATTTTATGTGTTTCTCCTTGGAACTTTGATATATTTATAAGTTAAGATAGTATTGTCGATCATTATAATTTGTGGACGAAATTTAAAATAGAGAATCTGAAGTGCACCGGTTATCCGTCCACCTATATTTTAAACTGTATGAAAAACATATATTTTTTAATATTATGTTATTATTTAGGCGAATTTTGATTATTACTCATATCTATAATTTATTTTTTACTAGATTCTGCCCGCGGCTTCGCCCGCGTGAATTTCGGTTTTTCACAAATCCCAAGGGAATCGTGGATTTCTGGCTCCCGTTCCCGCTCCCTTTTCCAAACTTTATACCTACTTTCAAGGAAGTTTGCTATAGTAATCTACCTATAGCTGTAGATATATATTTCGTTTTTATCAAAATCCCGTGGGAACTGTAGATTTTTCCAGGATAAAAAGTGCATACGCATACAGATGCATGCAACTATTGTAATAATGTGCTATGTGAGCGTGATTTACCTAAGAACGCCATCTATCGCGTTTTTGGAAGTCTATATCTATTTTAGTCCCACAGGAATACTTTTCCGGGATAAAAAGTAGCCTATGTTATAAGTCAGGGCATAAGCTATCTCCATTCAAAATTTCAGCCAAATCGGTCCAGTAGTTGCGGCGTGATTGAGTAACAAACATCTAAACATCCAAACATCTAAACATCCAAACATCCACACTTTCACATTTATAATATTAGTAGGATTCATCTACAAGTTAGTCCTTGACTGCGATCTCATCTGATGTTAAGTGACAGTCTAAGATGGATGCGGGATAACCTGAAAGAGGTACAGCAGAATCCGTAAATGACTTGGAAGTAAGGCATACTAGACTAGAGACAATTTTGAAATTATTAAATTGAATTTACCAAATTGGTCTGCCGAGAATCAAGTAGAGGACCTTCCACTAATAAGACTTACCCATGCCAGGGAGGCTGCCAAATTATATGTACCTACTTTTATATAATGTAAGTGCGATGTGGTAAAAGACGATGCAAGATAGATAGGCGCAAAGTTGGTAAAGATATTATGTCATATTGTAGACTCTATAAACCGCGTTAAAAAGGCAATAGTTTTTTTATCTGTTTTATTTTAAAACAAGCAGTTGACCGCTATTGCGTATGCGTAGAAAGACCACATCACTTTGTATAAAGTTCTTTATCACCCTGTGAAAGTTCTGTCAAAATAGGTTCAGCTGTTTTGAAAAGTAAGTACATATTACGAATAGACGAAAAACAGAAAACAATTTTTTTATAAACGGTTATGTGGCTTTTTAATAATGTATAAGTAAACATAAGTTCACTAATAAAAACCCATATATTTCGTAAAGACGGACAGGAAGTTAATTTTAATTGGTATAGATATTAAATACATATTAAAGTGGTGTTAATATTACATATTCAATTACTTACTCATTACATGCATACTTTTTCATAGTAAATTTCTCATAGAAATCAGTGGACGGATAACAGGTACAAGGGTGGACGATAACTCGATTTAGTGGACGATAACCGGTGAAATCGGCATTTTGAGCTTTTTATTAGGATTAAAAAAAAACTAGTTATCTGACTAAAAAAATACTAACGTGCAATGAAAATAGACTATACTAGAAGTATATTTTAACAAGTTTTTGTTTAATTTTTTTTATAGAACATATATTTTCACCCTCTCAAACTCAGTAACTCCACTAAATGGACGATAACCGGTAAGAAAACCCTACCTACTTTATAATAGGTAGATAATAAGTGTGCATAATACGGATATTTTTAGTTGTCCTAAGTTACTAAGCATTTTTGGCCTTAAATAGTACTCTTCAAATGAGTCGGTTATTAGACCCACACGAAATCGTTCATTCCAATCGTTCACGAAAATTGTCTATGGATCCGTACTTCGTCTGCGGATCCGAAAACAAAATAGAGTAGAGGTGCTAACGAAACTTCGTTTAAATTTCGTTCGTTTGCGAAGTTTCGTTTGAGAGAAAGAGAGTAGGCCCCCTGTTTATTAATTTCCTTGGGATGGATTTCGTTCCGGACGGGAACGGACGGCGTAGACGAACTCGAGGAGTTACTCTGCAGGGCTGTCGGAGGCTTCCTCTTTGGTGCCTCTTCAGCCACCTTCGAACCCGGGTTTTTGCCCTCGGTTAAAGAGTCCTCAATGGCCCTAGCTCTCCGGAGTAAATCGTCGAAGCTTTGAACACTTTCGCGATCCAAACGCTTTCTGATCCGTCGATCCAATAAGGCATAAGTGATATCCAACTCAACTTTCTCGTTGAGGTCGCCTTCCGGCAACTTAGCTAAGAGAGCACGCGCCTTGGAAATGAATATGTCCGTGTTTTCATCACCTTGGGACATTTGAAATAATTCTCTGTAGACAACGAAGGGGGGCCGCCTTGCACCAAACGCTGAACGTAGACGTAGCAACGCGTCTTCCCATTGCGTTGTGGATCTTCGTAATCCTTGCCACCAGCGAGCTGCATCATGAGTAAGTAGGAGCGAAAAACCTTTGAGAGCATTGTCATCCGTGATCTGCAGGCAGTTCTTGTAGACCTGAACAGCGTCGATGAATGCCTCCACGTCATCACTGCTGGAACCACTGAAGCGAGCTGAACACTTGGAGAAGTTGGAGCTGGTCGAAGACAGGACCGGACGATCCGTTGAGAGAATAGGTGTAGAAGAACGAACTTCCCTCAGAAGCCTCTCGCACGTGTCCGCATTTGTTTGCTGGATTGTACTTAAAAGCGAGTGAAGTTGGGCTGACGTCATAGTTAAGTTTTCTGACGAGTCGAGCCTCTGTTCTTCTGAGCCAATGCTCCGCCTTGTTCTTGGCATCTTGTATAGACGAAGAAAAACCGTTAGGCAGTATATACCTATAAAACGATTTACGATTTACCCGAAACAACACATTTACCCGAAACGTATAGGAACACGTAAGTAGGTATGGCTTTATAACTAACTCCGCCGCGATCGCGATGTTATTTACGCGCGCGAGAAACCGGTTTTCACTGGTAATGTTCTCTTCGCGAACGGCACAAATAGGTATAAAGTTTTATGTAAGTTATAAGTTCACTAAAACCCCGAAAAACACTTTGGGCGTCCAGTGTAGGACTGGACTTGTTTTAGACCCAAAGAGACACGTTGGGCAGCCAGTGTAGGGCTGTGCCTCTTTTTAGATCCTAAAACACACGTTGGGCAGCCAGTGTAGGGCTGTGCCTCTTTTTAGATCCTAAAACACACGTTGGGCAGCCAGTGTAGGGCTGTGGGCTTTGAAATTAGAGTCCAGCGTTGAGTAAAGTTGTTTAATGGGTCACTTTGTCACAAAAATACGAGAGTGCGGGAACGCGGGGCGCTGCGTAAGCGACGTGTGTTCGCTAAGCAGACGAGAAATCGACTGACTCCCTCGCTGGCGCGGCGTTTATATTACGCCAGCGTATGAGTGAGAGGTCCGAAAACCGTTAAAACACCCATGCTCTCTCGCATGGGTGAGTGAAGAACAGTTGCAACTACGAATATACTTCTCGAGCCTGGACCTCAAGTATTGTAAGGCTTAGTACATGCATGCGGCTTAAAGGCAGTTACTCATCACGCTATATATTCTGATTTTGAGTAATAAAAGCACATTATTTTTTTATTAAATTAAAATTAAAAGTCGTAATCTTTAATCTGTATATCACGTGACCTTAAACACGAGCCGCCTTGTTGTGACGTCATAATGATAGCTATTTATTTATTAATATGCAAACCAGTTGTGTAAAAGCAGATAGTACTAATCTGCCAAAAATTGATTCAATTATGGTTGCAAAGTTCTTTGCATGTAACCCAGACTTCTGTTCTGCCGAATTCCAGAATGTTAAAACATCTTTGTAAACATCATTAGTTATCTGTCAAGTCGGCTTACGGATGAATATTTTACGTGATAACGTCATTTAAAAATATTGGTATAATGCCCTGTTTCACCACCATCTGATAAGTGTCGGATAGCTTATTCACAACTATAGTCCTTGTCACTTGACATAAGTAAGGAAGTGACAAAACTTACGTTTAGGCTATCCCGACACTTATCAGAAGGTAGTGGAACAGGCCATATTGTACCTTATTTAAATAAAATAATTACTAAGAACTATATTTATAATTTAATTTGTTTAATAAAGATACTGGACTATAATATAACTGTGTAATCATTTTTGAAGTGACTTACGATTTTTTAAATAAAGCCGATATATCGAAATATCGATATTTTTTTCGGTATATCGAACTCCGATATCGATATATTTAAAAATATAGATATATCGAAAATATTTATTTATTTATAATATATTAAAAAATATCAACAGTCCTTTTTTGTTTGGAGTTTATTTTCCATAGGTTCTATCTTTCTTATATGACCACAGATTAATATTAGTTTTTGCTTATATGACCACAGATTAATATTAGTATTTTTTATCATTATGACGTCACAACAAGGCGGCTCGTGTTTTAGGTCACGTGATATACATATGGGAAATTACGACTTTTAATTTTAATTTAATAAAATAATCACGTGCTTTTATGACTCAAAATCAGAATATTTAAGTATATTTCTACATAAATTTTTATTTTTATCAAATTTCATAATTTATTTTTCACTAACGAAAGTACCCTATTAGGTACCTACTATCAGAGGGAATTTGTTTTTGAATCATCGACACATTTGCGTAATTTATTCATCGATTCATAATAAACAAGAGAATTTCATTTCCGTGAGGAATGCTAACGACGAAATTTGCTATCTATAAGCTAATGCAATAATCCTTGTAGGTAACGAGTACCTACAAAATTGCAAGTGGCATAATTTGTTTACGCCAAGCCAATGCTGTTTTCTAAGCTAGACATCTTTATGTTAAGAGGCAGATTAATAATATTGCCTGACTATCTACTTATACTAAACAAAGTTTTATGGATTTGTTGTTCCGTTATTTCTTTACGGGATACATGTGACCTTCTGTGTTCCTTTACAACAGATTTACTTATTCGTTGTTGTGTTCTAAGATTTTTATCTTAATTTTATATTTTACTCTCAACGAGTCGCGTTTCCACAACTCTTCGTTGTTCAACTTAGTTTATTGTTATAGTTTTCTCTTGCTTATAGTTTTCTGAGGACGACGCCACTGTAGGCGTCTTCTCAATATTCTCTGTTCAACATACAAGTCTCTGTCCAATACATAAACGTTACGTATTCAAGACATAAACCAATCTCAGCAAAGAAATGCATTGGATATCCTTTGTATTGTAATAGATTTTGGTACCTGACACATGCAACGCTATAAAATGCTTGGCGGAATTTATTTGGCGGAATTATAGGTAGATATATATATATACCTGACATTTGATAATTTATAGGCTAATGAAGCACTTCAATTAAATTACCCAGACGCGTTTGGAGAATATTCCCTATAATCCATTGAAATGTTACAATTTAAGGACCGAATATTGCATTTATTAGAGGACGCAATTTTATTTTTGGAACATGTGTGGGGGGTCAATAGAAGCTTAACCTCAAGTTTGTGGGGTCGCCACACTTGTCCCCCGGCCGCCATCTTGGAAAACACTTTTTTCGCGATATCTCGGAAACTATGCGTCTTACAAAAAATTTGTAAAGACATAGTTTGTAGCAAATTGTTTTGCCTACAAATATGTTTATATAACTTTTTGCCCTAAATTAAAAATCAAAGAAGTTATAAGCAAAAAAGTGAGAAAATTTTTATAAAATCTTTTTTGCTCCAAAACTTTTTTTAATAAGTACATTTTACAAAAAAAAACTTCAGACTAATCTTGTACTGTTTTGTAGGCCTACTCCACGGACATCTTGCTTATAAGGTAATCTTCAACATCATAATATTTTCAATCACTTATTAGCTAGCTATTCTAATCTACTTTTCTTCGATGGCCCAGGCTGTGGCTGTGGCTGAAACATTTCGATTTGACCGGATTCTCATGAGCATTGACGAACCCAGTCAACTTTGGAGCGCTGTAACAGCGTTTAAAACGCTGTTGATGAATGAAATAAAAAAACTTGATTGGTCCGAGGTATTTTTTTTTGTAAAATGTATAAAAAAAAGTTATAGAGCAAAAAAGATTTTATAAAAATTTTCTCACTTTTTTGCTTATAACTTCTTTAATTTTTAATTTAGGGCAAAAAGTTATATAAACATATTTGTAGGCAAAAGAATTTGCTACAAATTATGTTTTACTAATTTTTTGTAAGACGCATAGTTTCCGAGATATCGCGAAAAAAATGTTTTCCAAGATGGCGGCCGGGGGACAAGGGTGGCGACGACCCCACAAACTTGAGGTTAAGCTTCTATTGACCCCACACATGTCCCAAAAATAAAATTGCGTCCTCTAATAAATGCAAAGCTCATGTAACATTTCAATGGACTAAGCGAATCTTGAGGTAAAAGTACAATAGGCCTCAGTCCATTCGTCTAGATTTAATCTATTAATATTAATATGTATAATAGTAAAGTCCGTTCGGTAACATAGTGTCGGTACAGGCGCAGGTGCAGGAAAGAGAATTTTTATAAAAAAATATGTGTAGGTATAAAACGCCAAAACCCCTTGTGCCTGTACCGCCGCGCGGCATGATTTGAAGTCACAGCGGTACCTTTGGCAAAACACCACGCGGCGGAGGCGGCGAGACACAAAAGGCGACCGTAAGAAAACGAACAGACTTTAGTCTTGTATTTTTTTGATTACATATACCTCCTAAGGGATCTATGATACATTTTATTATTTCAATAGCAATATCACATCGAGTGTAGTAAAAATACGAGTTTCCTTTTTAGGGTTCCGTACCCGAAGGGTAAAAAACGGAGCCCTATTAATGTCACTCGGCTGTCTGTCCGTCTGTCCGCCGGTCACAGGTCTCTAGCTCGCAGACGAAATGAGTTACAAACCTGAAATTTTGGTATTTAGTGTAAAACGTTAACCCAAAATCAAATATTGAATTAGAAATTGAATTAAATTATTTTTCAGGGGGGCTCCCATACATGAAAAAGGAGCCGGAAAAAAAAAATTTTTCTTTACCCTAGCTTGTGGGGTATCATTGTTTAGAGCTCATTAAGTAGAGTACAAATATATATTTTTTTAATTTTTATCTAAAAAGATAAGGGAATGGGAGGCCATCAAAGTTGTCAGTTTTAGACCATTTTTGTGACGGGGGCTATCTCAAAAACTAAACTAGTTGGGAATATGATATTTCAGTATATTATGTACTATATGCTCTATTTAAACAACAAATACTGAAAACAACGATTTATTAAATAGTTTATAAGCTGTGACCAAAATAAACGAACATTTTTTTGGGTTTTTCTTTCACGGTTTGTTGCGATGTCTAGCTCGGAAATTAAATATTTCTTAGACCCAAAATATTATATTGTTCATAATTATGTACGGAACCCTGAAAGAGCGAGGCCCGACTCGCACTTGACTGATTTTTATATATACGAGTACTTTGTGGCATATTTATGGCGGTGTTCAATTTCTTATTTGAAACGTTAATGTTTCACAAAAAAGCCTCGAAGGCCGTCGAAACAGCGAGGGCGCTTCCAAAATTACTGCAAATGGAGGAGAAACTGTGAATATCATTGTCCCGTATACAAAGGTGATTGAAATATTTTATCGTTACTACTTTTATTTCGATAAGGGGTCCATTTATATTGTATACTTATCTAAATATTTTTTATAGATAATTTTAGTCAAAGTTTTTACTCTGACGTTGCAAATGCTAAGAATTACTAGTTTCACATTTTTTAAGATTAGTTTCGTTCTGTGTAATGTTTCTCTATTTTCTAAATTTGAGCGAAGGTAGGTATAGATATTTGTAGCGCTTGATATTATTATTCTAGTGTTTAAAATCTCGGCTAGATTGCGCTGTGACTCTATCTAGTGAGACAAAACTCTACCCTAACTTTTTCCATCATCGATGGATTTTAAATTAGATTTTACTATCTTGTTCTATAATCTTGACGCCCATTATTAGTTTTCTTTGTGTTATAATCGATTCTGCGGCAAAGTTTTATACAGTAGTGATTTAAAGGCTATTGAGTTTCACCTATCGACACTTTGACACGGTTCGGAAATAGGATTTTATACAGAAAATTACCTGTTGGGATCGTAAACAACTTTAGGGTCTCAATAAGGCTCTAGATAGTGTAATGTAGTTAGAGTTTATTATTATTGCGCTCATGTACTCTCTCTACTCAACAGTAAGTAAGTCCTAGGTACCTTCTCTAGGACTTACTTTCTGAGTTTCTTCATTGTAAACTGTCTACTATGAGTTCAACCAATTATTTTTCGGACTAACTCGAATTAATCCAATCAAAATAACTTTTTATATTGTATTTAAAATTTTTAAAACATGAATTTTCCCGCAACTTTAGAAAACTTTTGTGGATTTATCCCTGAAGAAAATATCATCAAAAGAAGAGGCCGCTATCTTGATGTCGGAAACGGATGGACGGTTCTGTTAATTAAATGTCTCTTTTTAAAACAGAAGCCGACTTTCCTTAATTGTCAACCACATTGCGGCAAATGAAGTTTAATTGTGAACAGAACTTCAACACTGAAATTATTTGCGAATAATATAAAATGGTTGGCGTTAGGGATGGTTTAATATCTAAATTGAATTCTGAACGAGGTTTTAGATTTAAATACCTAGCTAAAGCCACGCAAATCAGGAATGTTTTCAAATGGGTAAATTGGTATTTATTTGTATTGTTGTTATTGGTATTTATTTGTATTTTATTAGTATATTGTTTTAAGCACACTTAGCGTAATGTCAGGAGTTTACGACGTAGAGGTAATAGCAGGTGTTATGAGGGCAAATTGAGATTAAATAAGCTGATTTAAGTTTTTTTGTTGTGCTACGTCAATTCGCATGCCACATTTTGTTTATTTGTTTAATCTGTGTTTTTGTTACAAGACCGGAAGACTTTGACATACCTACTGATCGCCTTTGGAATTTAAATTTCTAAATAGCAATCAATGCTTTTCTTAGAGCTACCACTATCATTATGCATTTACTTAAGATCAAAGTAAAAAAGTAGGTTGGTATCTATACTAAAAACATGAAATGAAACTGCCTTTTATAATGGTTGTATGGCTTTCTACACATTTTAAAAATCATTGTAGGGAACTACATAATATTATACACAAATACAGCTGGACCAACGATATGTATGTCGGGGTATGCCCGACTAGTATCGAATCCATTCGGGGAACACACTTCATCGATACTGATGAGCATGAGTATGTTCGTAAAAATTTTGTCTGTCAGTTCGTCCGGACCGATGCCGGCGCCGGCGGTGATGCACGGCGTTGCGGGAAAAGGGATGTAAATAAAAGTTAATAAGGTGGGAGAATAGGCTTTTAGCCTAATCAAACAGGTGAAGCAAAAATACACTTTTACTTTTTGTAGCATTTTTATAGCGCCGCCGCCGTTACGAAATTTCTTGTTAGAGGCGTTAACGTTTCTCAAAGGGGCCTCGAAGGTCAACCGAAGGGTAAAGTTACCCCCAACAGTATGGCAACGAAGGCCGGAAGCTATTTGTATAACGTTCATTGTTATCTTTAAGTGTCTATATTTAAAGAGAATCATTAATAAATAATTAATTCATTAAACGATTTATGAAAGTGTAACCCACCTACTCAGTAGTTGCTAATTAGAGTAGGTAATGAAGGTTCTTATCGAAATAAAATTCATGAAAATTCTCATAAGTTTGTTGAAAATATCAAGCCTTCCCCGATTGAAAGTTCTCGAGAAAAATAATATGTTCTTCTTTTTTTCGTAGTTAAATGTAGCTGAATGTACGAGTTGAAAACAACCATCCTAAATGTTCCCTGTGGACCTTGTAGTTACTGTTCACACGAAAAATCTACGTAAAATGTTTTTTTATTGCTAAACTCCACAGGGTCACTTGAAAATTTCTTTGTAGCGGTCAAATGCTATCAAGTGACCTGCGACAAGTTGACCATTTCTGGTAACTATGGATATAAATGTTTTCAGAAAAAACACGGATTTTTTTGAACGTTGGTCTACCTAATCAACACAAACGCCCTCTATGGAAAAAAGAAGCTAATAAGTAGTTAATCAAAATTACGGATAGCGTTTATGCCAAAATATATGGGGGTTTTCAAAATCAACAAAAAATTTTTTTTTGTTGATTTTGAAAATGGCATCCGTTGGTTGGTTTTTAGGAATAAAAAATGTATGAATAAAAAAGTATGTAAAACAAAATTATGAAGAACGATTATTATGAGCACAGAACGGTAGTAAGACAACGAATAGGATTTAGAATTTTATGTGAGCCAATAAGGACCCCTTAAATACATCTCTTATTTCATATTTCTATTAACCAATATATAGCTGTAATAATGTAAGTAATTGGCTCTGATTGGCGGGACTGTATCCTGGCCCGCAGAAGCCATACCATTCCTTATCTACTTCTATACCTAACTATGAAATCATCAAGGTCATATTCCCTATATACGTAGTTCGATTAAATGCCATTATTTAAATGTTTAGCACAGAATGGTGCAGCTGTCTTAGGTATGTTCCTAGAGCGATGAGGATAATATTAGGGGTTAAAGTATGAAATTGCCGATTTGTACTGAAAAATAAAAATTCGTTTTTTTAATTTAACATATTTATTTAATCAAAATAATTACCATTATTATCTATACATTGCTGCCATCTAATAGGAAGCTCATTTATGCCTTTGCGATAGAACTCTGGTGATCTAGATTCGACAAACTGTGTGAAAGCATTTTGCACTGCCTCCTGAGAAGAAAACTTTTTATCACGCAGAAAATTGTCCAAATCACGAAAAAAATGGTAGTCCGTTGGAGCAAGGTCTGGCGAATACGGAGGGTGACGAATGGTTTCTAATTGCAGTTCCTGTAGAGTTAAAACGGTTTCTCGTGCTGTATGAGGTCTCGCGTTATCATGGAGCAATAATGGTGAAGATCGATTCAAAAGTCGGGGCTGTTTCACTGCTAGTTTCGCTATCATTGTTCGGAGTTCGGCGCAGTAGACATCTGCCGTTATTGCTTGACCAGATCGGAGAAAGCTATAGTGAATAACACCACGCTGAGACCACCAAACAGTTACCATTATCTTTTTATTGGTAAGCTTTGCTTTAGGACACTGTTGCGGCGTTTGAGCTGGGGTCAGCCATTGCATTTTCCGCTTACGATTATCGTAAAGAATCCATTTTTCATCACATGTCACAATTCGATCCAATATTCCTTCATTTCTGTATCGATTCAACAAGGCAACGCAAGTTTCAACACGCGTTTCTTTCTGCAGATCAGTCAAATCATGAGGCACCCATTTTTCATATTTTTTTATTTTATTGATTTGACGCAAATGAGTCAATATTGTTGGTAAGGTAAAGTTAAACCATGCCGCTAATTCCTGGGTAGTTTGGCTCAGATCGGCTTCCACCATCTCTTTCAAATCATTGTTATTCACCTGTGTGGGCGGTCTTCCACGTGGTTCGTTCTTCAAATCGAAGTTTCCATCACGAAAGCTTTTAAACCAAAATCGCACAGTGCGTTCATTAGCAGTCCCCTCTCCAAACGCAACATTAATATTGCGAGATGTTTCTGCCGCGTTAGTTCCGCGTCGGAACTCGTATTCAAAAATCACACGAATTTTCGAAGTGTCCATCTTTATCGTCTAAGCCATTGATCTATTTTATAGATATATATTACATTATCTTAGGTCTAAGCTGAATAAAAAAAACAACTGAAAGTTGATAATCAAATGTTGCACATTTTTTAAAAGAAGAACTACATAGGTACCGTATGAAAAAAGTTTCACTCAAAAATCTCAAACCATGAAGGTTCTATGTCAATTCGAAGTACCTATTACAATAAAACGGCAATTTCATACTTTAACCCCTATTATTATATTCTTCTTCTAAATGCGGAAAACCTGCAAATTCCAGAAGGTTAGCTGCCATTGACGTAAACGAGACTGTTTGTGTAAGTTTTTGTGGATCACTTATTTTGCAGGTTATTTTCTAAGTACAACTTCTCATTAATTATGTTAAAATCAGGTCGGCATTTACGCATTATCTGCAATTGGTAGATGAAAAGCGTTCTATAATTCAGCAGCAATATGAAAGTTATCAAACATAGTATTATGATGTACAGATTGTCAGTTCGTAGAAGTCCCGCTTAAAACTTCCTTTCTCTACTTCAGTGGAATGGTGGAGTAATAATAATAGTAATAAGGCAAGAATACTTATTAGCTTGATCAGTAAAAAGCTGCGAACTATTTCTATCTTTACTAGGTGGCATAATATGATGTGCTTCATAGCCAAAAAAAAATGTAAGGGGCTGCATTATGTTTCTATATACCTAGGTATATTTTTTTCGACTAATATTCTGTATCGCACGATTTACCTTCATATAATTTAACTAATGAATCTACTACTTAGAAGTCATCAGGTCATCATCATCATGTTATTCACAGTTTTGTTAATGCTTTATAATTGGTACCTACCAACTGAGTTGGTGACTTAGGTATCGTAACATCCAGACTGCAATCTAATGGCGGATCATTGAAGCAAATTGGTTCAGTGATCACTAGTATAATGGTTTAGTCAATTTAACTAAACGAATTTGTTCGTCCGCTTTACAAACGGAAAAATAAATGCAGTTAAATTGTTCTACGGAACTACTTTTAATACAGGGTTTCTCCATTATAGAATCCAAAACCGAGGCATGTAAAATAGGTATTTCATATATTTATTATGAAAAGTGCACGTCGTCCTTTTATCAATTGACAGTTCATCATAATACAATGTGACGTCCACTATGTCGGGCGAAGGGCAGACACTACTCCTTCAAATAGATCTATCGAATTATGAATAAGACTGATATAATCTAAGACACTTTACTATTTAGTGTTCTCTTTAAAAACATAGGGTTAATATTTCCTTGGCCGACAAAAAATAACGTAGATCAATTTGGGTGATGTCCTTTTGGCTGTAAAAATTTTATGACGAGGCCTAGGCGAGGCTCAGTAAATTGGCTTTGACATAAAATGCTAACCCAAAATATAATTAGTTGCTACCTGTTTCGGCAACTCAATTAAGCCTGTTGAGCCATGAATACAACTGTGGTACCACGTTATCAGAAACGTTCAGGGAATTTTTCCACATTATACTTACTGCGCAGATCACACCATATAAAACGGCGCGCTAACTTTATAAATATGTGAACCATCAATAAATACATCACGAGTCGCGACATCGTGACCATAGAAGTACCTATTTTTAACCCCCGACGCAAAAACGACGGGGTGTTATAAGTTTGACGTGTCTGTGTGTGTGTCTATCTGTTCCCCTGTGGCGCTCAAACGGGTGAACCGATTTGAATGCGGTTTTTTTTTTGTTTGAAAGGTGAATTAGTCGAGAGTGTTGTTAGCTATGTTTGATGAAAATCGATCCAAGATGGCCGCCGCTACAAAATGACGGATTACCTATTTTTTCCCAACTCCCTTAATATGGGTATCAAATGAAAGGGCTTGACTAGTAGAATAGCACTATGCAAATCCAAGATGGCCGCCGCCACAAAATGGCGAATGTCGGGGGTTTTTTAAATTTTAAATTTATACTTGTATTTTTAAAAGTGTGTCATTGTATGTTTATTGTTTGTGTGTTGTAACACTAATATTTCGAGAACTTTCTTTTTTTAGATTACTTGATACTTTGACTTACCTACATACTACAGAAATAACTTAGCTTAGATATTTAATTTCTATAGTTTTGTTTCAATTTTCTTGTTGGAGTCGTTGAAAAACGCTTATAAATTCGAGTGTATAATCATGTTAGTTACAGGTTCTAACCTCCTATTGACTACAATTATAACGACAGGCTATCATTAATTACAGTGTGTCACGAAGGACAAATAATAATCGTCACGCAACTTTTGATTTAAGTTAGTAAATATTATTCCATAAAATATTCATTTCACCTTCACCTTCTGATACAGTGGTGCGATAAATTCGATATGCAATTGAAAACTCATCCGGTGAAACCCTAACTTTATTTTTTTGTTTTTACTTACTTACTTGGCGGGAGCACTGCCGTGCTCCCAGATCAATCGAAAAAGGAAGCTTATGTCAATGGGTGCAGAACACTACCTAATAGGGTATTCTACTGTGTTTGAAAAAGCACTTCAAAATGTTGTTTTTGTTAATAAAAAGCCACAAAAAATATATTTCGGCAAAATAAACACGCGTTCATGCCATAAAATTAAATTAAATTTTAAACATTTTTAATCCCGCGTAAAACGCTGTCAGCCAATAAGTCAGCCATTTCATGACGTAACAATGTTAAACAAGAAGGTTATAAATGTATTCTATATAACACTGGAGTTAAATATTGTAGTAAAGATAAAGTCATTCACCTGGGCTACTTTTTCTTTATTACTAATATTTTTTGGACGATATATCGATAGTTTGATATCGAAATGTAGATACAAAAATGTAGGTACAAAATCATCGTAAACTTAATAATCTACCGTATTTCATTTAAAATATATTATGTTTTTTCTGTATTCCTAGTTTACATACTTACATCTTAAAACGAAATGTAATTTTATATAGATATACCTCTGTGGTAAAAAAATAGGGACATTCACTAGTGAAAAATAAATTAAGAAATTTAATAAAATTGAAAATTTATGTAGAAATATACTTAAATATTCTGATTTTGAGTAATAAAAGCACATTATTTTTTTATTAAATTAAAATTAAAAGTCGTAATCTTTAATCTGTATATCACGTGACCTTAAACACGAGCCGCCTTGTTGTGACGTCATAATGATAGCTATTTATTTATTAATATGCAAACCAGTTGTGTAAAAGCAGATAGTAATAATCTGCCAAAAATTGATTCAATTATGGTTGCAAAGTTCTTTGCATGTAACCCAGACTTCTGTTCTGCCGAATTCCAGAATGTTAAAACATCTTTGTAAACATCATTAGTTATCTGTCAAGTCGGCTTACGGATGAATATTTTACGTGATAACGTCATTTAAAAATATTGGTATAAGGCCCTGTTTCACCACCATCTGATAAGTGTCGGATAGCTTATTCACAACTATAGTCCTTGTCACTTGACATAAGTAAGGAAGTGACAAAACTTACGTTTAGGCTATCCCGACACTTATCAGAAGGTAGTGGAACAGGCCATATTGTACCTTATTTAAATAAAATAATTACTAAGAACTATATTTATAATTTAATTTGTTTAATAAAGATACTGGACTATAATATAACTGTGTAATCATTTTTGAAGTGACTTACGATTTTTTAAATAAAGCCGATATATCGAAATATCGATATTTTTTTCGGTATATCGAACTCCGATATCGATATATTTAAAAATATAGATATATCGAAAATATTTATTTATTTATAATATATTAAAAAATATCAACAGTCCTTTTTTGTTTGGAGTTTAGATTCCATAGGTTCTATCTTTCTTATATGACCACAGATTAATATTAGTTTTTGCTTATATGACCACAGATTAATATTAGTATTTTTTATCATTATGACGTCACAACAAGGCGGCTCGTGTTTTAGGTCACGTGATATACATATGGGAAATTACGACTTTTAATTTTAATTTAATAAAATAATCACGTGCTTTTATGACTCAAAATCAGAATATTTAAGTATATTTCTACATAAATTTTTATTTTTATCAAATTTCATAATTTATTTTTCACTAACGAAAGTACCCTATTATCGTCGCATCGTTGTTTGCAACTTCATCCAAAACACTCCCCCAATGTCACGTTTGTTAACTTGTTAAAACGTGAAACGTTTGTTAACATTAAGGCTTTAGAGCTCACCGCCGAAGCGGAAAGGCGCCGAGGCGTGAGGAGTAGTCTTAAAAGATAACTTAAACTCAGTTTCATATAATGTGTATGTGACAAAGTTAAAAACAAAACAGGAAATGCCGGGTTGCCTGAGCGGATGGCGGTTTGTTTTCGTATATTACATTTATATTATTATATTTGTGTTCGTATATGTACCTACAAAATATTATCCGTATTGTCAAATTGGTACTGCGAGACATGCCAAATAATTGGGATTTTACACTTTTTACATCCCTATCCTTAGCACTAAAGTAAGTGCTTTCCGAACAGTGTAGAGTGGTAGAGACATTGGCTTACACGTGAAATAAATAATTTTGAATGTTGAATTTTAATGAAGTTTTTTAAGTCGTTTTCATCAAAACACTCCTCGGACTCTTAGCGATATACTGTTCAATGTCTGTAACTTGTATAACATCAATAACAACGACGCAGTAGCTCCCCGGGAAGAGTGGGAGGCACTAATTTTGGGAAGCATCTCAATAGTGAATATAAAGCGCGACTGAAATTCAAATGCATTTGAAAGCTTTCCCCGGTAACCGAATAACTGGATGATTCGATGAACGAACGGGCTATGTGTAGTTTTTAATGAATGTCTGCAGTTGTAGGTTTTGTTCATTGTTGAAATGTTCTGTGAACGACATAATTGTTCATCAGAATAATATTTTAGTATTGTTTCGGTTGGTCTATTAGTTACAGATTCGTATCAAAATGATTGCGAGTTTGAGTAACGGGTCCTTGAAACAAATCTTTACCTTTGTTTCATACTTTGCTCCTCCCTTTTTAACATCACAGAAAAGTAGAGTGAGTAGAGAGTATATTTACAGAAATATCTGCACTGAAATAAGTGTAAATGTAGTAGGTACTATATATAATGGTAGGTAATATATATGTATAGCTTTCGATTAATTATTTATTTGATTAATTATTTAGGTATATGAAAAGTTGTGTCTCAAGGTTTGTTTTGTTGGTTAGCGAATAAATGGGTCATTTATTCGGGAACAGAAAAACAAGATATTAGAATAAATCATAAATTCCAATATTCAGACACTGAGTAGGTACCTATTACCAGTATTACCTACTGCGAAAGTTGGAATTCCTAATATAAAGGACCCTCGTCAGTGGGTCATGAATATTTTGTATAATTTATTTTTCTGCACATTTATGGAAGCCATTAGGTAATATTCAAATTTTCTTTATTTTTTTTTTGTTATATCTAATTGGAAATGAAGTGCAAGTTTTCTTCAAATTAAAGTGAAATATTATAAATGAAAAATGACTGACTTAATTTTTTAAAATTAAATAAATGTATAAACTAGCGCTCGACTGCAATCACACCTGATGTTAAATGAAGATGCAGCCCTAAGATGGAGCGCGCTTGCCTAAATAAAGTAATAGCTAGCTCATCATACTAATATTATAAAGGCGAAAGTTTGTTTGTGTGTGTGTATGTTTGTTACTCTTTAGCGCCGCAACTACTGAACCGATTTGGCTGAAATTTTGAATGGAGATAGATTATGCCCAGACTTAACAAAACCTGGGCATAATCTATCTCCACTACTTTTTATCCTGGAAAAATCCACAGTTCCCGCGGGATTTCTAAAAAACTGAAATCTATAGCTACAGTTATAGGTAGATTACTATAGCAAACTTCCTTGAAAGGAGAGCGGGAACGGGAACCGGAAATTCACGATTTCCTCGGGATTTATGAAAAACCGAAATTCAGGCGGGTGAAGCCGCGGGGCGAAGCTAGTAAGAACATAAATTAATTAAAGGATAAAAAGTACGACGACCATTTGAGCTGATGCGGTATAACTATCATGTGTAATGGATTTGAATGAAACTGGAGTGTCTGAGCTACGTTATTAGGTTATAACGTACCTACTCACTTTGAATCCAGTCAGTCAATTACTCACAAAGCGAACTTTAAATCAATTGTTATCCACCGACAAGTGAGCCATTCCTGGTGACGCCATATTACAATACATACAACAAGTCACATCCGGATAATACATTACAGTTTTGATTACCTATAAATAACAAGCGTTCCATAGCAATAACAATGAGTTATATGTTTGGAGCGGGCAAAAGAAACTATGAAACCGACGCGTGACGCTCACCCGACTTCAACATCTAAAGTCTATCCCCGCACTCTATTTAAGTCATTCATCATCATCATGATCAACCCATTACCGGCTCACTACAGAGCACGGGTCTCCTCTCAGAGTATGAAAAGTTTTGGCCATAGTCTACCACGCTGGCCAAGCGGATTGGCAGACTTCACACACCTTTGAGAACGTTATGGAGAAACTCTCAGGCATGCAGGTTTCCTCACGATGTTTTCCTTCACCGTTAAAGCAAGTGATATTTAAATACTTAAAACGCACATAACTCCGAAAAGTTAGAGGTGCGTGCCCCGGGATCGAACCCACGACCTCCGATTAGAAGTCGGTCGTCCTAACCACTAGGCTATCACAGCTTAGTCATTGGATTACATATAATAAAATGTGCGTAATTTTTTGTCATCAGAGTCACTCTCGGCAACTGTATGGGGCTGGGCAAGAGACCGTACAGCCCCCCCTGGTGGGGGCAGCTCGCCTGGTTCGTCGTGTTCGCGATGATGCTGCTACTGGCAGTGCTGGGAAACACCTTGGTCATTTGGATTGTTTTAGGTATGTATCAGTATTTATGTATGTATCAGTATTTATGTATGTATCAGTATTTATGTATGTATCAGTATTTATGTATGTATCAGTATTTATGTATGTATGAGGAGGAGGACATAGAAAGAAGAACCAGAGTCACCGACATAGTTTACGAAGCTGAAGTGGTAATGGTCGGGGCACTTAGTCCGAAGAACCGATAGACGTGGAAGGTGCTGGAATGGTGACCTCGCATCGGAAAGTGCAGTGTTGATTGACGCTCCACTAGGTGGACCGACGACATCGATGCATGGGAGCAGCTGGATAAAAGCGGCACAAGATTGCGGAGTGTGGAAGTTCCTGCAAAAGACTTAGGTGTGTATAATGGACAAGTTTCCAATATATATATTTTTAATTTATTATAAAAAATTAAGTAAAATAAAACAAAAATCTGAGAGAATTATTAAATTATCTCAAAAACTGAAAAAGTTATAGAATTTGAAAGTTGCTAATTTCGTTTCACGCGGCGCTCTAGCGTATAACGTCATCCAACCCGCTCAGAGGTATTTTTTTTCCATGTAAAATTTTTTTTGATCTTTTTTTCAAAAAATCTATGGGACCATTTTGCAAACATCCTCATCTGTCGATTAAAAAAAGAATCACGCAAATCGGTTCAGTAATCTCGGAGAAATTGGTAAAACAAGTAAATTGACATGTAAAAAATACCTCCGAATAGATGCTGTGACGTCATGCTCAAGTGAGAAAAGCGAATACATGAACTTAAATAATTAATTTCTCCTTCATTTATTCGTGGATTTCAATTTTTTTTTCACTAATTTATTAGTTTTAATCTATATTTTAATACCATTGTGTTCAAAATGATATTTTCAAGTACAGGAAACTTCCTCATTGTGGACGTCTATTGGTTGATAAGGACGATGACGATGCCAGTTCAAAACGTCTGGATAATTGCTATTTTTAATGGAAACCCATTAAAATTATTAAATTAGCAATCACTTCATTAATTTTCACGCCCCTTATTACTTCAATATAACTTGAACTTTATGATTTAATTCAAGTGTTTGCCTACACTTGAAGAACATTTCAGAATCAATTTCTAATAGGTACCTACAAGACCAAAAATTGTGCATTCGAACCTCTCTTTGAGAATCCCGCTCTGGGTGTGTTGACTGTAAGAATATTTCTCGTTTAGAGCAAAGAGAAGAGAAATTACTGACTATTACTCATTATGTATCGTTAAAACTCTGTCATGATGAAAATTCAAAATTATTTTGCTATAAAATTAGGTATTTTGTGCGGATTATAGCAAAATAATTTTGAATTTTCATCTACATAATCTTCTATACTTACAATATTTCGTCTAGGTACTTGTTCAATAAAACTCGATTTGTGAGTTTCGAGAGGTAGGTAGGTTAGAAATTAATTCTCTGGTTTAAAAGGGTTTTATATATAACCACATTTAAGTCAACGCCTTAAAACTCTTAAGAGTGAAGTGCTGTTAATTTATTTAAATGGAAGCTACCCAATTTATTACAATTAGGCTTTGTTCACAATTTGTCCCGGAGGTCCCAGATAAAGTAGCTTTGCAACGCCTAATATACATTGGTCTTTATTAGCTCTACTCCAAATGAAAGCTAAATACTTTTAGGGGAAACTTCAGTTTTTGGATTGAAAGAAAATACTGTTATTTGCTTAGGTATCCGTAGGGGTCCATTGTGCTTAATTCCGGCTGAATTTTAACAGAAATTGTCTGTATTCTATTCAGAACTTTCAATTTTGGGGACATAGTACGATGAAAATTTACGGCGTCGTGTGTTAGAATTTTTCTTGTCAAACAATAATGTGGAAAAATCCACAGTTCCCACGGGATTTTGAAAAAACTGAAATCTATAGCTACAGCTAAAAAATTACTATAGCAAACTTCCTTGAAAGTAGGTATAAAGCGGGAACGGAAATCCACGATTCCCTCGGGATTTGTGAAAAAGCGAAATTCACGCAGGCGAAGCCGCGGGCAGAAGCTAGTTATAAATATGTTTGATTGCAATAACGAAACAAAAGCGTTTGGTGATGATTACGCGAGTTCCATGATTTTTGTTCACCCAACAAAGTGCTCAACGCGCTTGAAAAAGTTTTCACTTCAAAAATATTCCTCGATTCACGTGGATGCACGCCTGAACGCCACGCCACGCCATTCTGAGCTCATGAGCAATTCTTGCGGGCGCAGTTCACACCCAAACATTTCATAGTGTGATCTGCTCATGGTAAAAGGCCTCGGATGGGTTCGATACTAGGATGGGCGAACATCCAAGTGAGTCAAGCCGTTGAGTTATTTAGTTATACCTAACAGTAACAGTCTTAACTTAGCATTACTCTAGCTCTACTAGTTCCTAGTTTTCCGCTAAATCTCTCTCTACTTTGTCCGTCTGGGTGCCACATTAGCATGCAAAATGTACAATCTAGGCCAGGGCTTTGCCATTAAATATAGTTTTGTATTCGCAGCTTATATTTTCATTACCAAGTACCAGATTGCGGGAAAAGCTATGCGTCTTATTTAAATTTTGCTTTAAGACCTAAGAAATTATTCAGTATTCTCGTCCCTAGAAAATTTATTTAAGTTTAAATCAGAAGCGGCAAGAAGTATGAAACTTGATAGGGTAGGTATATGGATAAATGTTGTTTATAATCAGAATCAAGGAATCTCTAGTAAATAAGGAGTCTCTACAAATTAAAGTTTAGCCCAACGGCTGTGAAGGTCGGAATGGTATCCGATAGTTGAAATTCCACCGGTTGAAATATTTGTAGCACAAGCTTTAAATCTTAGTTGGAGGAATATTGTAAAATACTACGCGTTAAATAAAACTATTAAAGCGTGAAAGGATATTGAACAGAACCCTTCTGTTTCACGATTTAATTGGTATCGCAGTGGAAAGTTTCTACTACAGGGTAGTATCTTAGTTCTATCGATTTTTCAAGTTTTTGTTAGAAAAAGTTAACGCTAACTTTTCATTGAATTATTACGTTGTTAATGATATCAAATCTCATAAGGGATCTTGATTTTGTTATAAAGTCACAACATTAAATGAAGTAAAAATGAATTAGAAATAAAAAAAAAACACTGAAATGATAATAAAATAGGCATCCATTGATTTATTTTTAAAAATCGTATTACAACGTAAAGTATTAGTATATTAAGGGAATCCGTTTTTCTATAATAGCTCTTATTATGTATGCATTATAATATCCTAAGTATATTATGAGCTGGTATCGCTGGTGATGATAAAAAATATAATACTGATTGAGTCTATCATGGGTGTCTTCTCAGTTGTCGTGCTATAGTATATAATAATTATCACCATTACCTCACTTCTTATATACCTACTAGATGATGCCCACGGCTTCGCCCGTGTGGATTTAGGTTTTTAAAAATCCCGTGGGAACTTTTGATTTTCCAGAACAAAAAGTAGCTTATCTGTAGAAACCCGTCCCCAAAACGGAAAAATCCCGTGGGATCCCCACGATTTCGGAATGCAATTCCTCACAGCATCAGGGTTGAGGAGTTGGATATGTACCTACTCGAGTTCATTCAACGATAAAGTCTTCAATTGGTACCTCCAATATCAATTTAAATAACCGAAAGTTTCTAAAACCCATTAGTTTTGGGGATTAGGTCTCCTACAGCATCAGGATTGAGGAGTTGGAATCCAAATTTTTTTATAAAACAGGGTCGCAATGTTTCTCTATCGATTAAAAAAAAAATTACGCAAATCGGTTCAGAAATCTCGGAGATATCGGTGTACATAGGTAGAAAAACACAACTCCTCCTTTTTTGAAAGTCGGTTAAAAAAGTAGCCTATGTTACTCCCTGGTTAATTCTCTACTTGTATGTGAAAGTCCCGTCAAAATCGGTTCAGCCGTTCCGAAGATTAGCCCGTTCAAACAGACAGACAGACAGACAGACAGACAGACAGACAGACAAAAATTTTAAAAACGTGTGATTTGGTTATGGTTGCGTTCAAATAACCATATGAGCTTAATATGAGGTAGTTATTTCGATATTACAGACAGACACTTCAATTTTATTTATTAGTATAGATAAGTGTTTCACATTCAAAAAGTGTGCAGTGTACCTACATAATATGTACTTTTAAAAGTATTAGTATTAAGTATTAAGTATATATATTTATAAGCGTTATTCTTGAGACTTATTCGGTGCACTAAGAACGTTTTTAGACTCGATTGTAGCGAAAAAGGCACAGTACCTAAAGCTATACAATGATTAAAAATCAGCCAAGTGCGAGTCGGGCCTCGCTCTTTCAGGGTTCCGTACATAATTATCTTGAACAATATAATATTTTGGGTCTAAGAAATATTTAATTTCCGAGCTAGACATCGCAACAAACCGTGAAAGAAAAACCCAAAAAAATGTTCGTTTATTTTGGTCACAGCTTATAAACTATTTAATAAATCGTTGTTTTCAGTATTTGTTGTTTAAATAGAGCATATAGTACATAATATACTGAAATATCATATTCCCAACTAGTTTAGTTTTTGAGATAGCCCCCGTCACAAAAATGGTCTAAAACTGACAACTTTGATGGCCTCCCATTCCCTTATCTTTTGAGATAAAAATTAAAAAAATATATATTTGTACTCTACTTAATGAGCTCTAAACAATGATACTCCACAAGCTAGGGTAAAGAAAAAAAATTTTTTTTCCGGCTCCTTTTTCATGTATGGGAGCCCCCCTGAAAAATAATTTAATTCAATTTCTAATTCAATATTTGATTTTGGGTTAACGTTTTACACTAAATACAAAAATTTCAGGTTTGTAACTCATTTCGTCTGCGAGCTAGAGACCTGTGACCGGCGGACAGACGGACAGACAGCCGAGTGACATTAATATGGCTCCGTTTTTTACCCTTCGGGTACGGAACCCTAATAAAAAAGTACGGTCTCGTATTCGATAAAAGTTTATAATATGAGAGTGAAGCATTCATATCCGTATATTTATCTAGGATTTTAGTTTAGGTACCCTTTGTTATCCCGGCGTGAAAGTATCCTATGTCACACCCACGTAAAAAATCCCGTCGATCCGTAGCTCTGTTGGGGTGCGTGCGTGACTGAAGGACAAAACGACAAATGCACTTTCGCATTTATATATTATTAGTAGGGATATTATTAGGGATGTTAATATAAACATCATTGGTTAAACAATGGTAAATATTGCTCTCTCCATTCACTTTCAAATTCAGCGCAAAGCGTGTGTTAGAGGACAATGACATTAGTGCAATGGGGTACCACTTACTACAGACCTCTGCAATATACTAGAACCAAAACAAATATATAATAGGCATTTATTCTCATTTCAAGACAACGCCAGCAAGTTAATATTGTCGTAATACAAAAAAGGCCTCGCTTAATTGCCTCTTCAGGCGACAAGACGACAAGGGGCTTGCTCTTTTTTTTTTGCGAAAAAGAACATTTAATGATTCAGCCCTGAAATGCTCGTTAGTATAATTTCCTGTGAGTTAGATTTGTATGAAATTCTAATAACTAAGTTACGTTATTATAACGAGAACCTTAATCTCGAAAGTGGTTTCACTCGTATCCCAGAAAAAGTAATATACTTTAGGTATATGGTCTGAAGTAGGTAGGTAGGTAGTTATGATGGATTCTTGATATTTTTTTATAATTATTATTATAATGGTTAGAATAAATTCAATATTTTGAATTTGGCTTTTTTTAATAAGGAAAGCGTGTATTTGTAACAACTTTATTTCGGAATATTTATTTAGATTTCAATAAAAATTAAGTAGTCAAGTAGGTGCAATTAAATATTCTAGAAATCTATGTAATCTTTTCATATTAAATACTAATTCTATTTTATATAATCTCTAAACTATGCTATCGTTTTCATAATATTTAAGTACCTATTGTGGAAAACATTTTTTATTAATTTTTTATTTCATTAAGAGCTGTCAATTTTGTATGATTTAATGATTGTGTTCAACAAAATGAGTACGATTATCCTATTCTATTTTGAGCAAGTTGTGGCTGATGGCGTCGATCTAACAGCATGATCTAGTTTGATATCTACTCATACATCGATGGTTTAGTTCGATATATACCTACTCATATTAAAGTATCTACTTCGTAGTTACCTAGTGTACACAACACTGCTCGGCGACCGGCGTATATTTTCCTCCCTCAAAATAGATCATTTAAAACAATATCGCATATCGCATACGATGGACTCATTGTAGGTACGATGACTATTCGTATTAGTAGAAGTTGGACTATGGGGTATTGTCCTTCGCGGACAATAGTTCCTCATCGGCGCAGTAAAGTAAAGTAAAGTAAAGTAAAGTAAAGTAAAGTAAAGTAAAGTAAAGTAAAGTAAAGTAAAGTAAAGTAAAGTAAAGTAAAGTAAAGTAAAGTAAAGTAAAGTAAAGTAAAGTAAAGTAAAGTAAAGTAAAGTAAAGTAAAGTAAAGTAAAGTAAAGTAAAGTAAAGTAAAATAAGTAAAGTAAAGTGAATACAGAATCCAGAACTTAAGATTGATGCATTGACTGTTGCCAATAGTTCATCGCTCATTTTGTCAATAGCTCATCGCTCATTTTGTCAACAGCTCATCGCTCATTTTGTCAATAGCTCACCGCTCATTTTGTCAACAGCACATCGCCGTATGCGCACAGTGACGAACTGTTTCCTCGTGAACCTGGCTGTGGCGGATCTGCTCATGGCAACCCTCAACGGAGCTCCGAACTTCGTGTTCCTGGTCACAGCGCACTGGCCCTTCGGATCCGTCACCTGTACGGCGAGCAACTTCACTGCTAACCTGACAGTGTCTGCGGGCGTATTTACCCTGGTTGCGATTACAGTTGACAGGTTAGTTGAAAATATTTTATTCTTCTTCGTTTGCTCGGAAATTAGATATGATATTCATAACATAATTCGAAAGCAGTTCTCAGTACCTAAGGTTCTTTTAAAATGCTTACGTTGTGATCGTACCTGGTAGTGTGACACTAAGCCTAAAGTATTTTATGAGGCACGGAGGAAAGGAATAAACCCAATTCGGACTTCCAAACTCGTTTGTCGACCAACTTAAGGCAACTTTGCTCAACCAGCGAAATCGACGGATCTGCGCTGTAAAAATTAAGTCATACCACAAAATAGTTAATAGCACAGGTACAAAAGACTCCACACAGACATTCAAATAAAAAGCGACTCTTTATTCGACTAAATAAATTGTACGTCAGATCGCAGAGTGGCGAGTAGCAGAGCTATAACGCGGTAATCGACTGAATTGACGATACAGTACCGTCTTAAACTTGCAGGAAAAACAATCAATCAAAAAACTCCAAGCACCATAACCATGCAACACCCACTGAATTATTATGTAGGTACTAGAAAAGACAACGCTAACAAAATCTGTGTACCGCGAGCAGCAGCCCTCCTCCCGCGCGCCCCGCTCCTTGAGACATAGATGGGACTACTACAATACAGAGGCGACACATTGAGTATATTCTACCTATTGAGAAATCGCATCTGAGAGTTTGATTTACAATGTTTATTTTATAGCACTATGTGCCCCAAACTCGCACTTAAGCAACGTTTATCCGGGACTTGGGTATTCTATTACCTATTAAACCTCGAAAAAATAATAAAACTGCCTCGTTGGTCTACCATTGATATGCTTGACTGCGAATTTTTAGGTCATGGGTTTAATACCTAAGTCAGGTCAAGCCTGGCATTGGAAGTTAGCGGTGCTTTACCCCCGTACCTCGGAGAGCACGTTTAAAGCTGTCGGTCCCTGTACTTATCACTAATTTGTGATAATAGTTGTTAAAAACATAGCTAATTCATTCCCAACTAATTCACCTTTCAAACAAAAAAACCCGCATTCAAATCGGTTCACCCATTTGAGCGCTAAGGTGGAACAGACAGACACACACACACACACACACACACACACACACACACACAAACACGTCATACTTATAACACCCCATCGTTTTTGTATCGGAGGTTAAAAATAAAGTGTCTCATCTGCGTAGTTTCTTAGTCTATGAATTTCAGCGAAACATGGCAGCAAGTGCGGTGACGTACCGTAAAACGGGGTGAATAGGGACAAATTCCAACTTCACATAATTAAATTACATGTTTTACTAATAATTCAGTGAACTTACGAGTGAAAAGTAACTCCTTGGCCTTTACTTGTATTTCTTGAGTGGTTGGCACAGTATTGCAGTACACAACCAGGCATATTTAATTGATTTTAAATAGATCTCAAACACGTCACGCTCCGACAGACGCTTCGCGCAGACTAAGTGAGCTAAGGTACGTTTACCATAACTCTTGTTACAAAAAACCAAGTCTCGGCGTCGACTCTATATAATAATTCCTCAAAGGCAACACCACACAAATACACCACCAAAACAAACTCGACGATTGTTTCACTCTGACGCCGGAACATACTCAGGAAATGTAGACTACAATTATTACACGACAAGCGGACACCCGCAACTTCGTTCGCGTGGACATTGGTTTTTGAAAATCCCGTGTGAATCATTTTGTTTTCCTAAGCTCCTTTGAGCTCATAGCTTGCTAAAATGTGTTAAAAGTTCACTGGCGGATGTTTAGGTAGATCAAAATATAAACATCCGCCAGTAAAACTCCCATCAAAATCGATCCAGCCTTTTTGAGATTACCCGGTAATCTTTAAAGTATATCCTTTCTAACAAAAAAAGAATGAATGAAATCGGACCACGCGTTAATGAATTACAGCTAAGTACACATTTTAACTTTCATCCCCTCTCCCAAGGGAACCGTGCTAAATTTCGGGATAAAAAGTATCCTATATGTTACTCCGTAGTATGAACTTAAATCATACCAAGTTTCATTTCAATCCATTCAGTAGTTTTTGCGTGATGCGCGCACAAACATACAGACAAACAGACAAACAGACAAACAGACAAACAGACAAACAGACAAACCGACAAACAGACAAAAATTTCAAAAATAGCTTTTTTATGTTCCATTACTTATCCCTAACACCCCCCAGTTATTATTTTGCAAAAATATTTAATGTACAGATACGGCAATTCTACGATTTTATTATATGTATAGAATAGATTGCAAATCAAGCAACCAGGCGTCGGAGTCATCAAATCTTAACAAAGTCGTATGAGTAGAGCCGATGAACCCAAAAATATACACACACACACACACACACACACACACGTACCTGCCAATCACTATAATATTATCCCGAAGTCTAGTAAAACAAGTTCTGGTTAAGAAGTTTTACAACAAAAGTATCTGCAAGCGGTGGTAGGTACGTGCAACTGCTAGTAATTACCTAATTATTTGCAGGTGTTATACTAGAGTGTCCCTACTTCATCATCATAACAACAATAGCGAATTACTACAATTATGTACACACGATGCCTTTTTGTTTCCTGTATAAGGGTCTGTTACGGTAAAGATACTGTTCAAATTATGAAAGTAATTTGACTCCCAAAAAAAAAACCTCTTTGAGTTGTCCGGCCTTTTACATTTAAAAGACCCTTAGGGACTAACTACACTTATTCAGCTCCATTCGTGTTTCGATGGACTACGGTTACACTTATTCACTTCCGATTCTATCAGCCGCATACATCAATGTTAAATTATCGAGAAAGGCCGTCATAGCGTGCTATATAAAATCTGCTGAAACACGTAGGTATATCTGCGCTGAACGACTGCAAAGCTGTTACATACTGTTTGCTGTGCGGAAACGGTAAACTACTTTTATTCGCGTCGTGACCACGGTCCATGTAACTGGACCGAAATACCAACAAACAAACCTACATTTATATCATGGTCTGTACCCGTAATAGACTATGTCGATAAACTACGAAATAAGCCTTAAATCATTTCTTTCATTTGGTAGTTTACACTCAATATGGTCAGTTTCGGCAGATAGTGTACAAGACCTGCACGCGTCAGCTAAGTATTCAAAACTGTCACTAGCAGGTGCAAGTTTTTACCAAATAAATGATTACGCACTTGAAAAACCACCTACCTAGTCCTTATTTTATGTGTGTTTGCAGAAACCTGAGTGCTTAGTCTCAGTTTGGAGCGTTCCAAAACTTTTTAGCATACTATAAGTACCTATACTATTGATCGAATCACCATGACTTCAGAGTAAAATGGACCTAAAATAAGAGTCTTTGGGTTCATTTTGCTCTGAAGTCATTTGTGATTCGATCAATAGTATACTTCTAGTACACTTTTAGTTTTGGAGCGCTTCAAACTTAGACTAAGCACGACGATGCGTAAGCATCTCCATAGACCAGTTTTGTATGGACAAAAGCTGAACCGAACTGAAGAAGTGTATTCAGTCCTTTTTAACCTTAACCATGGAGGAATGATTACTGACTTGTGCAACCCACTTTGCTTATTTTTCCTGGGCAAGTTTAACTTTAACGGAAACTTTTCTAATCGTCTGGTGTGAAATTGGCGTGTAAGTCTAATGAAACAATTTATTTAGTGGTATAACTTTTACGTTGAACTAGATTGTACATTAGATGGGCACTTCTCCCAAATTCTGGCAAAAGCATGTCACAAGCTGGAGAACGTAGGTTAATAAATACCCAGGGTTATGTATTTTTTTTTGTAGATACTAGACAGTGTCTTCTATACCTGCCATCAAGAAAAAGAAGATAATTGGGATGGGATCTGTGTTAAAAAAATTTTTGAACCTCTAATTTCTCACTACCATGACTGTCACATTGCTTGGGTCGTCGGATACAAACCCATTTAGTTCGAAATTGAGTGGTTAAAAAATTCTTAAAAAAATATGGTCAATTAATGGATAACTACCCCTTAGAATAAAATAATCAGTCTGAAAATATAACTAAAAATAAATAAATTACAAGGTAGTGAAGTCTGTCACACGACTTTTTCATAATTGCCATGACCTGACACAAACACTATCACAATAATGATACTATATGTAGTACAACGATCATGATAAGATCAATTAACAGAGCATTGGTCATTCTAGCAATATGTTTTAAAAGAAAAAGCGTACTTCATAACGTTGAGAAGATAAAGGGAAATAATGTAGTAAAAATGCACTTTGTCATTTAGTCCTCCTCATTCATAGATATTTTGCCAGGCCTAAAGTACGCGTTATATTTTGTTGTTATTTATTCTTGTAATGTTAAATGTGTTTCTTTTTCACACGAGTAGCCTACAAAAATTTTACTGTGTTTCTAAATTTTTTAATAAATTAATAATTAGCAAATTTTCATTACCATGGTCCTAATTACCATAATTACCATGATTTTTTTAATTAATTTAATAGTAAATGGGGGGTATCTCTCTCATTTATCATAATTTATGAATGGTTTTGATAATAATGACGTTATATAATTATTTTTAGAATTTTCAGATATTTAAACAATTTAAATTATAGAAATTTGAAAAAAAAGTCAAAAATGACAAAAATACTGAAAACAAAGGAGTTTATAAGAAGATTAAGCATAATACAAGTGTGATATTTAAAATAATAGAAAAACTACCTAACTTGCTATGAAAATATATGAAATAAATATATATTTGGACTGAAATGACGACATGACAACAAAAAATACAATGTAATGACAGTAAAAAATGGAAAAATAATAATTAAAAAAAAAATAGAGACCTATATCAGTATAAAAATACTAAGAAACTTGCTCTGATGTAATACCTACATAATGCCACAAATTGCATCCAAATCGGTTTGGTAGTTTCCGAAAAAATTGGGCTCACAATTTTACAGAAAAATATTTCCTGCTATGCTTCTGGTAGTCTATACTAGAATCATAAAATATATCTAAAAATATGCTTTGAGGTAATTTATAATCTACGTAGCGAATAATGAACTGCATTTGAGGAAAATGAAAACATATAAACACATAAAATTAACATATACAATTTCTCTCCCCAAACGTATATAGCGTTTCTTTCTGTTGTAGATACAAATGCTTTTTATTATAAGAAAAAAAATTATAATATGCACTTTTAATTTAAACTCCTTCTTGAAACTGATGCTAGGCACAACTAACTAACTTGTCATCTTATTAGCCACAAGTTCATTCGGAGACCTACATGTTCGGAGGACACATAAAAGTTATAGAGCATTTGCTGAAGCTATTAAAAGTCTAAGAAAATGTTAGTCTTTGTTAAAGTTTATATTCTGTCCCTTCTAATAATCAAGCATCTTGAAGTATTCTTCCAGCGCATTTTGAGCAAAGAGAGTCTTTGGTGGATTGCATTAACTTGTTTCAGATTGCAATAAAGCGAATACACAGGCATGTTCACCGTAGTTCCTACTATGAAAAGTATATCCGTTATCGATTCTAATGAGATCTTGGATATGAAAATCGTATCCAATATCAAATTTGCAAAGGTTTTCTGCCTATCGCACTTTTAATAGACATGCCATTTGAACTACCATGGAGCACCGTAACCAGCTATGTGATGACTCTGCCGAATACCAGACCGATTCAATAAACCTGGTACATTTTTGTGTTTGAAGAGTCATTGGCTCAATCACTAATACAGGCAAAATTACTTTGTTTATGGCACTGACTCAAAGTTGCTTGTATCGGTCTTCTATCGGATAAAATTTGAAATGTGCTCTCAGGAACTTTACAAAATTGTTCCTTCTCCACCGTTCTACTACGGAACAGAGAGAAGCAATTTGTAGAAATTTTCTTGGAAAATCCAACTCCACCTAGATTTCACCATTTTGTCTAACTGTCTGCATTCAAACAGATATTGAAGCTTTCTTGAATTGTACATCTTAACACTTCGATTTCAAGCTAATCTACTTGCGATCGTTGCATAGCCTAAGTTTCAATTATTTTAAAGCCTTTCTCATAGTGTGTAAAAGCGAGAGAAACGATACTAGTCATATTTGTAAGATGTCTGTACAATCTGCTATCAACGAATTTTTTGTTGTTATCAGTACCCTTTTCGAAATTAATAACATCGTGGAGCCTTCGTGGTATATGGTTCTGAATCGGGAATGTGTTCTGTCCACTTTTTTAAATATAAAAAAATTATGCTCCTGTTCACTCTCAATTATGCTCACACCACGCCTTTTTGGGTCTGAAATTATCTGTTTAGGTCTTCAAAGCTGCACACTCATTGCGTCCAGCAGCTCAGAGTCTTTTTCAGAGGATTTCAACATGAAACTCGTCCACACAAACATCCGGAACAGGTTTACTCTGGAATTTACACCTCAGTTGTTATGCTACGTAAAGTGGCTTTCAAGGTTCTTTGCCTGAATACTAATGGTTGTAACGCTCGAGGTCCTAAGTTTTATTGGTCAGCGATTTCCTAGACTTTAAGCAAACACCTTTTTCGGATACTTTTCTATGGCTTTCTAGAGTTTCTCATCACCATGATTAATAACAAATTACCATAGGCATATTCTAATCGCCATATACCAGAGATAATTACCATATCGCAATTTATCATTACCATGACCATCATAATTATCGAATTCGTTATATCTCCTAGGAAACCAGGGTACGATAAAGGCCTTCTTCTTCACCGATATCAATTTAGGTACCCATTTGAGGAGGTATCCTTAAATAATCAAAAATTTAAAAAAAAAAAAATTTTTCAACCTCGTCACTTTTTGCCACAATTTTGGAGAAGTGCCCAGATACGCACATAATAATACTTACGTATACCTACCTATTTTCTTCCATAGAAGATACAGACTTTAAAGAAAATTTTTGTTCAGTAATTTTCCCCAGTGATGAAATAAAATTCCGTACCCGACCCATTACAATATAGTTAACCATACTAACGCCGCGTTAGACAATACAAAAAAGGGCCCAAAGTCACAAGGTCTTTGTTAAAAAAAAAAGTTTCATATGAAATTAGTTTGTGTTTTGCCATCTGTGTAATAACTTTTTTCTTAGCCCAAACCTTCCTCCAATCACGTTACAAGAAAAGGTTTTTTGTTCGTGTAATCCATTTTATAAGTATTTCAGTTTCGTGGGGCTGTCTCTTGTAAATTAGAAGTATTGCATTGCTACCCTTCTCATTCTGAGAGGAGACCTATGTCCTCCTTCGGGCCGAGTGGGCAGGTAATAGGTTGATTAGGGTCTAGAGCTAGACAGACGAAAGGTATTAGCAATTTAGCACTGCACGCCGTTGACATTACAGCATAAAAACTGCCGACCTAGTGCACAAATAACTACCGAGAAATAAGTGAAATTAATTAATACCAATATTATAAATGCGAAAGTGTGTCTGTCTGTCTGTCTGACTACTAGCTTTTCACGGCCCAACAGTGTAACCGATTCTGATGAAATTTGGTACAGAGTTAGCTTACATCCTGGGGACTGACATAGGCTACTTTTTATTCCGGAAAATTAAAGAGTTCCCACGGGATTCTTAAAGATCCATCCGATTAACAGATTTATACGAAATTTGGTACAGAGGTAGCTTGCGGCCCGGAAACTGAGATAGGCAACTTTTTATCCCGGAAAATCAAAGAGTTCCCCTGGGATTTTTTAAAATCTAAATCCACGCGGATGAAGTCGCGGGCATCCCCTAGTCCTTAGTCAATACAATACAAATAGATTCATTTCATGCATTAGTTATGATAGCATTATTTAAAAATAAAATAGTTCCCACAGGATTTTATAAAACCTAAATCCACATGGACGAACTTGTGGGCATCATCTAGTAATGTATAATTTAAAGCATAGGTTATACTTAGACAATTTATACCTACCTTATAATATACGAAGATTCAAAGAATACACAAATTGTTGAGTTCAAAGGTATCAGTTGCTTTTAATTGTGTATCGTAACGTAACCAAAACGCCATCAAAGCCTCTACGCACTTTATGTATCCATAAAATTAATTACGCAATACGTCAATTTACTATTTAAATTAATTGTGTTCCCTGAAAAAGATAACGTTTGTTTGAACAGCGTGAAACAATTTGTTATATTTTAACCTAACTTGGCTCTAAAGCCTCTTCTCACATACTGATTCCATTAAAAAGATAATATCTATGTACAATGTACATACCTATATGTACATACTAGTTGAGAAAACAAAATGTGCTTATTACAGGAAGTATGATAAGTTGCCATTTTAATGAATTTGTTATTGATTGTTTTATAATATATCTTTCGATTATTTAACTGTGTACACTTAATGAATATTTTATATTTTATACGAAATATTATGTAAAATTGTAAATGTATTGTAAGAAAATTCTGAAACATGAAGAAATACCATCATACTTTTGAGCATGATATTGGTATTTGGTTGTTGTATATCTATATTCTGATTTTTGATTCGGTGGAATTCTGACAGTTGTCATTTAAAAATAGA
The DNA here is from genome assembly GCA_920104075.1 of Melanargia galathea. Classification (NCBI taxonomy): domain Eukaryota; kingdom Metazoa; phylum Arthropoda; class Insecta; order Lepidoptera; family Nymphalidae; genus Melanargia; species Melanargia galathea. The sequence continues at coordinate 11,247,973 of OV049869.1, read as the reverse complement.
ATGAGTTATTTGTATGAAAAACAGGGTTAACACCTGAAGTTCGATTTTACCCCAAACTAAAGAACCTGAAGTATCTGTCAAACATTTACTTACTGTACTAGGTATATATAATACTTACTTATTATACATGCGGCAATTGATTTTTATTAATATAAGTTTTGAATTTATTATCTTTTTTGTGGGAACTGTTTTATCTCTGGTAACATTATGAAACTTCAGAATTCCACGGAATTTAAAATTAGACTATAGCTTAACCAAGAAGCTTACCTATAGAGCTTAACATTAGTCTACCAACCATTTCTACTCATATGAAGACAATACCATTTAAAAACAGAATAAAAATTCAGTTGAATAATTTCGCCACCATCCGCTATAACAATTTTACCGTTGTCATTTCTGGAGAAGCAATCTCACTTTATTGATGCTTTAATTGATGACTGGCCCGTTGGCGTGGTTGGCAGTGACCCTGCCGTCCGCTCCGGGGTCGCGGGTTCGATTCCCGCCCCGAGTCTGGGTGTATTTATAATATGTATGTATATATACCTTTATTAAAATATCTATGTATTTATATTATTATATGTAAATATGTCTATCAGTCGGCTGTTACCTATAACACAGGCATTAAGTTGCCTACTTTAGGAACAGACGACCGTGTGTGTATGTGTGAGTATTTATTTATTTATTTATTTATTAATTATTTTGTTTAGGTACGTGGCGATCGTGAAGCCCCTGCAACACCGACTGAGCCGCAGAATCGCTCGAGCCGCCTTGTTCACCGTGTGGTTCGCGAGTGCTCTACTCGCGTTGCCCAGTCTGCTCTACTCCGATACATACACAAAGAAGTAAGTGTATAGGCCCCCACTTCCAGCATCCCATCCAAACGTCCCCGTCATGCGAAGTCTCTCTCAAACGCTCCCTAGCACACCCCATACACAAGAAGTTAAATTTTAATTTTTATATTAACCAATCAAAGTAGAATACTTGGTGGAAAGTAATGGAAATATTAATGGAAATATTAATCGTTCATCTTGGTTGTTATAAGAGTAGGTATAAAACCTATTACTTAGTCAGGTTTTGTGCATTTATTAACTAAAATTAACGAACCGTTTATTTTAATAATATAGTGTAGTAAATAAATAATAACTATTATTTAATTAGGTTCTTTCTGTACCTAGAATGATCAAAATAGTTCAATTTTCCATTAAAATATTTGCATTAACGATAGTTAACGATACAATACACCATACGTAATAATTTATACCAGAGCAATATTTACAATTCGAAGGAAAACTTTACTTTTAAATTAAATTCACCAAACATAGTCTTAATAATAACTAGTGGACCCGGCAGACTTCGTCCTTCCCGGTGACATACTGACATCGGCGCCGCCTACTGAGACCCGGTAAGCTACCTGTATCTACCTATCCGGTAATTGTGTTTTCAAACCATCCAGGAACCCATTGAAATATACACACAAAATTTCATCCAAATCGGTCCAGCCGTTTAGGAGGAGTTAGATGACAAACACACGTACCTACGGAATAATTATATAGGTACAGGTGAGAGAGTTTACCGTATCCACGCGACGGGATGTTTGACAGTTACGAAACCCATGAACATTTTGTATGGAAAATGTTTTTACTTTTATTTTATCTTTTCGTCAATTTTCCAATGTTTTTAATAGTTATTCTGCTATTCGAGACGGAGACAAATACAATAAATTAATAACCATGAAAATCGCTCTAGCCGTTCTCGAGTTATAAGTGTTCGAACTAACACGACATTGCTTTTTATATATACTAGCGGACCCGGCAGACGTCGTCCTGCCCGCTATTAGCGCCACCTACCGGGTCCAATTTTTCTACTTATAAACCTTCCTCTTGAATCACTCTATCTATTAAAAAAAACCGCATCAAAATCCGTTGCGTAGTTGTAAAGATTTAAGCATACATAGGGACATAGGGACAGAGAAAGCGACTTTGTTTTATACTATGTAGTGATAGATAAAGATAATTGTTTCCTCTCTATACAGTGTATAGGGAGGAAACAATTATATTATCCACTGTATAGTATAAACAATTAATTGATGTATAAAGAGTAAAAAGTAAGTATGAAGATTACGATAATGAAGAAATCATAAAAATCGGTTCGTTTGATTCATTCATTTTCAGTCAGATACAGAACCTCCTTTTTTTGAAGTCGGTTAGTAATTAAATTTCCAATAAAAACATTTGTAATTACCAAAAATGCAACTGTCTATGACGCTCTATCTGCTCTGAATTTATAGCTAAATGACGTTTCAGCGTCTATAAACTTTTCACTTCCAATCGGTTTAATGGAGATGCTTTTAAGAGGATTTTACCTGAAGCTCGCTCTTTATAAACGAAGCTAGTCTTATTCCAGACTGCGCGATAGCAAAGACAAGGAATGTTTTTCATGTGTATCTGGGTCTATGTTGATGTCTACGTGGGATTTAGAAAATACAACAATAATATTTTGTGAATACAATTTGACTAGAAAAGTCGGTACAATTGTTACGTAATGCGTAGATATTACTTTCTTGACTGGATATTAGAAATACGGATAGTGTGTGGGTCGTCTAGAATCAAAACGTATAGGTATTAATATAATATCTTGGTACGTTGCGTAATAATAAAAGTGAGCACGAGTATAATCTAGCTTTACCCTGATTGCAAGAAACACGTTATTGTGTTATTTGTATCGTGCCTATAATGTAATCTCATATTTTATGACTGGCAAATCAGAGTCTGTCTTATGAAAGCTGAGAACGAAATATGCGGCGTATTAAAAAATATCATGTTATGTATTCTAAGATAAACTAGGTATAGTACATTCAATATTATCTGGCGTGTTTCCACTTGAGACCGTCATTAGCAATAACAATAGGATTAAGTCGTGCCGGGTGAATTATTTGTACCTAAACACTTGCAAAACGGTTCAAACGTTTTTGATACTTTCCCTATGTTATCTTCCTTTATAAATATAATAAATAGAAATACTACTCAGTTGTTTTTAAAACTTCGAAGAGAATCTTCAATGGAAATATACGTTTTTCGATATTTTTCGTTCTTGGGTGAAATCACCTTCCACTGTGCCATGTGAAAATAATAACGACGATAATCCGAATATGTTCAACAAGCTTAAATAAGTCGTCATGCAAATAATTCTCTTGAACGTTTGATTTATTACTTTACAATAAATAAATAATTTAATTTGTTATTGTATTTGTATATTAACATGTACGTAATTTTTTTAAATTATTCTATGAATAAGTATTCAAAAGTAGCAACACTGGTTGGTTTGCAACAAAATAGATAAGGCCGAAACGGCTCCTTTAAAAATGAATGGGTTCTATGAGTATTTGGTTTATTACCCCTATTGTTTACGTTCAAGTGGAAACGCGTCAGTTAATACTGAATCCACATACTAGGTACTTACTACTTATGGATATTATGATATTACTTTTATGACTATATAATATCTAATAGATTTCGGAACCTGGTTAATAATAGCTCTTAAATACGTTTATTCCTTGTTTATCTGGGGAGTTAATTTTATTAAAGCCGCCATTTTTTACTCTCAGCTTTTATCAAACTCTGTATTGGCGTATATAAGGCGTATTTTTCCCCCCTTTTATGGGTATCAAATGACTAGTAGAATAGCACTGCAAATCCAAGATGGCTGCCACCACAAAATGGCGAATGACGGGGGTTTCTTAAATTTTAATTTACACTTGTACATATTAACTATAAACAAAATAATATAAAATCATGTAAAAAGAAGAAATTATGTGCATAAAAGCATTAAGTAAAAGTATGTAAACTTGGCTCTGTTACTTATCTAGTGCTGTGGGTGAAGTCAGACGATAAATTGACATCGAAGCTGCAGGGTTTGTTTTCTTAACCGTACAAATAAACCTATCAGTTTGTATTTACCAGTACTACTTACCAGCCATTGAACGAGTGGATAGATATCTACTGGTAGTGGTACTGAAATTGTATTCATATAACCTGGTGAGAAGAGATATAGTTAGTTACTTTCAATTACGTGAAATTCTACATGAATTTGAAGAAACAGGTGCCAGATTGGCTGAACTAACGCCTAGTTCTGATTTTTGAATATGTTGTTAGGACCATTAAAAGTAGTGAAAGTAGTGTAGGTATATACTTATCCAAGTTTGCAGCTTGGAAACATCTGTGCTAACATTGCAGCAATTGCTTACTTAATTTTGGCGCCCCTTTCAATCTCGCGCCCCTAGGCACGTGCCTAGTTTGCCTAAAGGATAATCCGGTTAATATTTTGAAACGTGCCGCCCCGATAGGGGGTAGGTGAGGGTGGGGGAGGGGGGAGGGGGGAAAGGTAAGTCATCCCCCCCTCAAACTCTTTGCCGGAAACGCATACTTTTTTTTTTATTAATTTTTTAATATTGATGAAACTGACATTGGTAAAACATTTAAAACGAGTCGCCTCGTTTAGTGAAGGGAGAGGGGAGGGGGGAAGAAGGGGGTACGTCATCAAGACAAGACTGCTTGGGGTTGGGGTGCTCAGATTTCGATTTGGACCACATTCGACCAAGGACCCAATAGAACCTAAGTGCCCGGCCTGCGGCCGGGCACATGAATATTTATGTTCTAACCTAACCTAACCTACCCTAGCTTCTTCCCACCCCTACTTGTTAATGGGGATTTACCAAAAGTGTGGTTAAAAAAACAAAACCATTTTATAAATAAACATTTATAAATAAATCCAATAAATTCTAATTCAAATCTCAATATCTATTTCAAATCTCGCCGCAGGTTGGGAAACTCCCCACAAAATGGCCACCCTGCGCTTGTCGTGTCAAACAACGTTTCATTTCACGCCAATTTTTATCAAAAATTTACGTTTCTAACCTAAAAATATACGTATTATTCGTATTTTTTGTAAAAAAAAAATCGCGCGTCCGGCAAAAAAAAAATATTCCGGGGGCATCGACAGACCCTCTAAGACACCCCTATAAACTCACTTTTGCTCTATCAGGGCGGCACGTTTCAAAAGCCAACCCGATAATCCGCCACTGGGTGCCATCGAATATTCTAACTGATCTTGCAACAGGAATGTTGATATTGTAGGGATTCACTACACATACACACACCTCGCATACATTCCATCGATACTACACATCCCTACCGATCTTACACATCGATAATATTTTCATCGAATGCATGCCGCGCCTACGGTTACTACCTCCGTCCGCTCCAGGACATAAAAACCGTTAGGTCCGGCAGCATCTGCGCCGGCGGCGCGTCGTGTAGAGAGTTTGGGTCCTCGTCCTTGGAAATAATTAGAAAGTTAGTCGCACAAGCCAGTCGAAACAAAGCCCTTGCACCAAGCGCACGCTCGTCGACTCACGTCACACTTCGCGAGGACGCTTTCGCCCGCGTCTAGCTTAAAATACGCTATGTAAATATAATAGATATATAATTAGCACTAGGGTAAATTTAGAATACTTAGCATCTACCTGTACATAGTCGTATAATATTATCTAGGTTAGTGCCTATAATAATTCAGTGGTTAGTGCAGTAGATTAGTAAAATAAAACTCAGTGAGCAACCAGCCAGTGCTTATTTAATTCTCACAGACCACAGTGCCCGACATTAGTGCTAAACTGGTGACCCCGTGGAACATCAACATGGCAACAGAAGCATCAAGGGACGCGCAAGGCAAGTCGATAGTCCCTAGCTCACTCCTCGGCGACCTCACCATGGAAATAGCCGAGCTCCGGAGGCAAGTGCAACAGCTGTCGACGCGAAGCGACAGCAGATCACACACTCGCACACCGCACAGCAATCGCAATCCTTCAAGGCAGCGATCTCAGTCCAGCTACCGGAAGTTCCCACTGTGCTGGTACCACACCAAGTACGGAGAAAAAGCTCGCACATGCGTCCGCCCCTGCGATTTTAAGGCGGAAAACTAAACGGGCGGTCGGTAATGGCGACGAACGACTGCCCAGCTACGAGTACCGGTCGCCTATTCGTTACCGATCGATCATCGAAGATACAGTTCCTGGTCGACACTGGCAGCGACCTCTGTGTTTTTCCTAGATCAGTGTTGCGTGATCGTCGTACTCGGACAGACTATAATTTGAGTGCCGCGAATGGTTCATGTATAGCAACGTACGGTTATGTTAATTTAGATTTAGATTTTGGTTTACGTAGGACTTTTGTGTGGCGTTTTGTTGTAGCAGATGTTACAAAACCTATAATAGGTGTAGATTTTTTAAATTTTTATAACCTTGTAGTAGATTGTCGTAATAAGCGCTTAATAGATAACCTTACGTCTATAGCAGCTACGGCTACATTAGCCAATTGTAAGAATGTGTCCTCCGTAAAGGTCGTGACCGGCGAAACACAATATCACAAAATCCTTGACGAGTTTCCCGAAATAACACGACCAGCTGGTAGGCATCACACTACACCACACAACACTGTACACTACATACGGACCACTCCAGGCCCTCCAGTGTCATCTCCTCCTCGCCGTTTAGCCCCAGATAAACTGAAGATCGCTCAGAAGGAATTTCAGTCTATGCTGGCCAACGGCACAGCTAGACCTTCAGAAAGCCCCTGGCCGTCGCCTTTACATCTGGCGCCAAAGAAGGACAACGGCTGGCGTCCATGCGGTGACTATCGCAAACTAAACGCCCGCACAATCCCAGACAGGTATCCAATCAAACATATTCAAGATTTTACGCATAGCATTTCAGGGTGTAAAATTTTTAGCACGTTAGACCTGGAAAAAGCGTACAACCAGATACCTATAAATCCCGAGGACATTCCCAAAACAAGTATCACCACACCGTTTGGAATGTTCGAATTTCCGTATATGACTTTCGGTCTCAGAAATGCGGGTCAAACATTCCAGCGGTTCGTGGATGAAATGACCAGAGGATTGGACTTCGTTTACGCTTATTTAGATGATTTTCTAATTTATTCAAAGAGCGAAGCAGAGCACCAAGAACATCTACGTGAAATCTTCGGACGGCTGAAAAAGTACGGCATGTTGCTGAACACATCCAAGTGCGTTCTCGGTGCCAACGAGGTAACTTTCTTAGGATACTCAATATCGGAAAAAGGTACGAGGCCACTGAATTCCAAGGTGAAAGCAGTACAGGAATTTCCCGTCCCCACCAACGTGCGCCAGCTTAGAGCCTTCCTGGGTATGCTTAACTTTTATAGGAGATTTCTTCCCCAAGCAGCTCAGACCCAGGCACCTCTACATGCTCTTTTAACAGGTTCGGTAAAAGGGTCGCAACCAATTCAACTCACCGGTGAAGCCTTAGCCGCATTTCAGGCATGCAAGGTAAGCTTGGCCAACGCAGCCTTATTAGCTCACCCAGATTGCACAGCCAAACTTGCTGTCGTGACTGACGCGTCTGACAAAGCCATTGGCGCGGTGTTGCAACAGTATAAGGACAGTGCATGGGAACCATTAGCTTTCTTTTCTCGCAAACTGAGTCCTTCACAGGTTAAGTACTCACCTTATGACAGGGAATTGCTAGCCATATACGAAGCCATTAAATATTTCCGGCACATGCTGGAGGCCAGGCATTTTATCATATATACTGACCACAAGCCGATCAGTTTCGCATTCCACGAAAGGAAGAACAACTGCTCACCTAGGCAGTATAGGCATCTCGACTCTATCGCCCAGTTCACCACAGATATCCGCCATATATCAGGTAAGGATAACATCGTGGCTGACACTTTGTCACGCATTGAGGAACTGGCAGCACCCGTGAGCCTCGAAACACTGGCCCAAAGCCAAGCTTCGGATCCCGAGCTCAAGAAACTCCTGGCGGAAGGATCATCATTGCAAATTCAAAAGCTACATGTCCCTGGGAGCCAAGTTCCTTTGTACTGTGACGTCAGTACTTCAGCTACCAGACCTTTCGTCCCAAAACACTGCCGAAAACAGGTATTTGATAGCCTACATTCCTTGAGCCACCCTGGCGCAAAAGCCTTGCTAAATGGATGGATAGCTAGATTTGGCTGCCCAACTGTCATCACTACTGACCGTGGCCGCCAATTTGAGTCGGCCTTATTCCGATGTTTATCAGATCTGTTGAACGGACAATTGAACTAGCGGCAGTTGAATTAGAGCAATTCATTGTTGTGTCTGTTTATAGACCACCATTGTCCAATTTTGAACTTTTTGAGAAGGTAATGGATGAAGTATTATTCAAAATAGTAAATTCAAGTAAAAAGTTACTTGTATGCGGTGACTTTAATGTCAATATTTTGGAAAGTAGCCCTTTAAGTGTAAAGTTATTAAAGGAGATGGCCCATCCCCAATACATTGTTTGCCCCAGAAAAAAAGTTTATGCGTCACGATGAAACTTTTACCTTTGGATTGGTTTTTCTGTGTAAATTAATAATAAATAGTATTCTTGACCCTAGATAGTATGGTTATTGCTTATTGAGCACCCTAACATCTCACCTAAAAATATCCTACCTAAAAAGTTGTGTTAGTAAAAAATATTTTGCTACAGATAATTTAAAGAACACAAAGTATTATTTGGTATGTAACGGCGTACTTAGTGATATTTCGAACTGTCCAACAGCTGATATTAATCAAAGCACTCTTCGAGATAGGATTATCGAAAGTAATGATATAATTAACACAACGATTATGAAACGCCATTGCCGCCGAGATGTCACAACACAAGAGTCAAAATCTCTAATTCACGTTTCGCTCACGAATGTTCTGCTGCAAACTTATAAACACTGCGGAGCGTGAACTAGTGGTCAATTACTTGACGCAGACTGGAAGAATTTCACAAAACAGAGTAAAATTGGTAAAATACAAGAAAATCACATAAGCGCAAACATGCAGCTCAACGAAGTTCCTTGTATAGGGATGTTCGTCACGATCCAAATCCGATACTTACGTAGATCGATACAATGGTATACGACTCAGTTGCTGATTTTATCGATCAATATCATTCGGTACGGTTTGGTGGAATGATCACATTGTACAAAAAAGTCGGGCCAAAAATATAGTTCGATCACTGTCAGTTCACTGACAAACGTTAAAGATTTAAAATAATGTCAAAACCTAAAAGTAGTTTTTTTACCAACTTCAAAAAAAGGAGGTTCTGTGTTCGACCCATATGTACGAGTATGTATGTGACTACTATGATTTAACTATACTACGATTAAACCACCTAACTGAAATAATATATAATTTTTTGGAGTTGGCGCTAAACCACATGCAATTCATGTAAAATAAAAAGTTAATGCAAGTAAAGTCAGATTAGGTATCCACTTTTGAAGGCGAGCGCGGTGAACCATGATAGCCACGGAGCGCGAAGCTGTCCGGGATGCGGGGGGCACATTTTCAACTAGAAAAATATGAAAGTCATTTATCTCCGACTTCGAAAAAATATATATTATTTGAGTTAGGTAGATTAATCGTCAATCTAAATAAATAAAATATTATTTTAAACTTTTTAGTTCGAATCGATTGAAGTCGGTTCTTTTTTTTTTTTTTGAAAAAAATATTAATATTAAACTCGTATCTGCGCATCGATTCGAATTGATACTTTTCTTCCGATACCAAGTAAGAATTGAAAGTATTTATTCGATACCAAAAGTACTCGGTATCGAAACAAAAGTATCGAGTACTTGCTTGTATTGTATCGGACATCACTATAGTCTGATTTTTAATTACAGTCGTCATTTAAAAATAACACAGTTGTTGTCATGACAACTATGACAACAATCAAAAACAGGGTTACTAACTGAATTTCGATTTTACCCCTAACTAAAGTACCTGAAGTATCTGTCAGGCATTTGTCATATCTACATGAGGCAATTGATTTTTATTTACGTAAGTTTTGAATTTATTATCTTTTTTGTGGGAACTGTTTTATTTCTAGCAACATTAAAAGTCATCAAACGTCACGTCAAATAAAAATTAGACTATAGCTGTAAATAAAATGGCAGTAAACAATAACAGGAAATAAAAATACTTCTTTTTAGAATGATTTTAAAAAACCCCGCTAGTTCGTAGGTTTCTATTTTTGTCTTTCAAAATAATAATTATAAAGTAATTTTATTAGATTTATATAGTTAGGTCTCTTGGTATTTTTCACTATACAAACTTAAAACGACTCTGGGGCAATTTTGGGACATCTCCTTTGTTTATGTCCTACAACTTATCCAAAATGTTTATGGAACCAACAAGAATAACTTCAATAAGCGCCACTTGTATAGATAATATTTTTACAGATATAAATCCTCTTAGTAAAAGCATTATTAGTAAATTAGATTCAGATCATATTCAGATCACTGCGGACAATTAATTCAGTTTGAAAGTTTGAGAGAAAAGTCTGCTAAACGTAAAATAACTTTTGTACCAGTAACGTCGGACCGTATAAAGAAAATGAGAACAGGTCTAGTTAAGAGCAGTTTTACCTTTTTTCTGAAAAATCTAAGATTTCAAGCTCCAAATTTAGCATCGTAGGAGAGACTTTCACATATTTCAATACATGTTTTAAATAAACTAATCCTTCATATTGACATTTGTCAGAACATATTTACAAAAACTATTTTATTTATTTTGTAATGATCAATTTCCCACACCTCGTTTTAATAAAATAAATAACAGACTCAACTTTGAAGCTCTATATCTGTCCTTAAAAGTCATCTGATTTACTTGAAAAAAATACTTAAATATCAGACATATAGTCCTATTGACACATTACAGACCAGAATATAGATTTTTAATCAAATTAATGGTTAAAAAAAAAAGAACTTCCGCCAAATTTCCCGAATTATACGGTTACTTTAACACGATTTTTTGTATTGAAAAAAGCATAAATTCAATAAAATTTTTATGTAGAAATAAACTACGTTCTTTAACGAATCTATATATATAGTTTAATTAACAATCCATTTATTTGATCAAACATAAAAACTTATTAAACATCCCCCTAAATTACAATAAATAGCTATGCAATGTCTTCGCTTATTTAGTATGCGCCCGGCGCTCGTTGGGGAAGGACCTGTGCAGTTTTTGCCACCATCCAGATGCACGTACGAGAGTCGTGTAAACACTAATTTATACAACGACTGCAAAGTTTTGAGCATGGATATTTTTCTAAAAAATATGCGTGAGTATTTTTTTAAATAAGTGAAATTACAGCATAGCACCTAGGACAGTCACGGAAATATGATATTATAAACTAATACTAAAGTAGTCCATTTTGAAATCCAAGATGGCCGTCATATTTTTTTTTTTTTTGAAGAAATTATCATCTATCTATACATATAATAAAATCGTAGATTTGCCGTATCTGTACATAAGAGAATTTTGCAAAATAATAACTGGGAAATGTTACGGTTGAGTAATAGAACGATAAAAGCTATTTTTGAAATTTTTGTCTGTTTGTCTGTTTATCTGTTTGTCTATTTGTCTGTATGTTTGTGCGCGCATCACGCAAAAACTACCAAATGGATTGAAATTAAATTTGGTATGATTTAAGTTCATACTACGGACTAACATATAGGATACTTTTTATCACGAAATTCAGCACGGTTCTCTTGGGGGAGGGGATGAAAGTCAAAATGTGTACTTAGCTGTAATTCATTAACGCGTGGTCCGATTTCATTCATTATTTTTTTGTTAGAAAGGAGATACTGATTACCGGCTAATCTCTGAAAGGCTGGATCGATTTTGATGGGACTTTCACTGGCGGATGTTTACACATTTTGATCTACCGTTTTTAGCAAGTTATGAGCTCAAAGGAGCTTAGGAAAAACAAAATGATTCCCACGGGATTTTATAAAATATCCACGCGAACTATGTCGCGGGTATCCACTTGTTTATAATATGGGTCTCATTTAATTTCCGAAGATTTTTGCAAAATAAATACTGGGGGATGTTAGAGATAAGTTATAGAACGTAAAAAAGCTATTTTTAAAATTTTTGTCTGTTTGTCTGTTTGTCTGTTTATCTGTTTGTCTGTTTGTCTGTTTGTCTGTATGTTTGGGCGCGCATCACGCAAAAACTACTGAATGGATTGAAACAACGAAACTTGGTACGATTTAAGTTTATACTACGGAGTAATATATAGGATACTTTTTAATTCAGCACGGTTTCCTAAGGAGAGGGGATGAAAGTCAAAACGTGTATTTAGCTATAATTCAATAACGCGTGATCCGATTTCATTCATTCTTTTTTTGTTAGAAAGTAGATACTTTAGAGATTACCGACTATTCTCTAAAAGGCTGGATCGATTTTGATGGGACTTTCACTAGTGGATGTTTACATTTTGATCTACCTAAACATCCGCCAGTTAACTTTTAACAGTTTTTAGCATGATATGAGCTCAAAGGAGCTTAGGAAAAACGAAATGATTCCTACGGGATTTTTAAAAACCAATACATATCCACGCGAACGAAGTCGCGGGTGTCCGTTTGTTACTATAATAAAAGTCGCACTTGCACTTCTGACTAAACCGACATTTTAGCAGTAAACAAAGATTGCCTACTTTTTATTGTTCTATTGGTAAACTTTAAATAATTGTACCTACTCTTATCAGAAAATGTACCTATTCAAGAACTTCATCAGGTGCAATGCAACAGCTCTGTTATGTTATTTTCAGACAGATGATTTGAAATATAATAATAATAATAATTGGTAGGTAAATGTTAAATAATTAAAAAGGTATTTGTTTCTTTTATTAGTTAGTTTAGAAAAAAATGGCTGAAGGCTAAATATGCGTGACACCTATGATATAAATACGGAACCCTACATGTATTCATAGAGAAGAACATCATATTATCCTGGTCGCTTTTGTTTTGTAAGTTGAACGTAGATTCATGAAATACTTATTCGATAAAAATATTTTATAATAAACATTATATATATAATACTACAACATCAAAGAAATAATTCAGAAATTTATACAAGTACCAAAACTAAATTCATGGTCGCGCTATATGCAAGTGGTCGTCCGTGCAGCATGCCGCCCGTCTACCTGCCGTTAGATACCTAAACTTCCATAGCGCGAAACTGGGAGAGGGGTCTTAAAGACATTCCATTTCTACCAGATATTTTAAGTCCTAATGAAATGTATAACTTATTCTTTTATTCATTTCATAGAATATTTAATGATATTTTCACTAGTAAATCGGTCTTAATTACTGATGCAAAAGCCTTTAGCGAGTGGGCAACAATTGAATTACATAAGAAAAGGCAAAAATTATATGAACTGTATGCGGAGCGACAATATAATACTAGTGATGAGTTCAAGCAGTACGTTCAATTGTTTTCCAAAACTTTTAAGAGGGATTGCATTGTGGCCAAGTCTAAATATATACAGACCAAAATAAAAAACAGCTCCAATGTAATAAAATCTACCTGGAAGATAATTAACGAAGAGACAGGGAAAGCAACAGAGAAAATCAGTGAGTTTAAACTTATTGTGGATAACAAATCTATAACGTCAGACTCTGAGGTTGCTTCAGCCTTTGAGGCCTTCTTTACGGATATCCCTGTTTCTACTACAAGATCATTGAACTCTTCACCAGCTGCCGCTCTCTCATTATTGGAGGATAGCGTGCCTGAATGCAATCAAAAATTTAAATTTAGTCACGTTAGTTGCTCTGACGTTATTAAGGCCTTCAAATTAATCGACAATAAGAAAACAAATGATTTGTGGGGAATTTCCGTTAACGTTGTAAAGTCATTGATTGACATTGTTGCACCTGAGTTAGCTTTAATATTTAACAATTGTATCGACTGTGGTGTGTTTCCTGACTTAATGAAACATAGTAAAATAATTCCGTTATTTAAATCAGGTAGTACTAGTGACCCCACTAACTTTAGACCAATATCGGTACTACCTACCTTTAGTAAAATTTTTGAAAAATTAATACTAAATCAATTGCTTAAACATTTTCATACTAATGATATATTACATACAAAACAGTTTGGTTTCACAAGGGGTCGCTCAACAACTGATGCTGGTGTTGAGTTAATTAAACATATATTTGAAGCCTGGGAGGAGTCACATGATGCACTTGGAGTTTTTTGTGATTTGTCCAAGGCTTTTGATTGTGTTGATCATGAAACATTACTCAGAAAACTACACCATTATGGAATTAAAGGTGCAGCTTTGGATTTAATGAATTCTTACCTTAATGATAGAACACAAAAAGTAGATGTGAACGGAAAGCGGTCTACCGGATCAGCTTTAAAAATAGGAGTTCCACAGGGTTCTATTCTTGGGCCCTTTCTATTCCTTATTTATATTAATGACCTTCCTTATCTCGCTAAGGATAGTCACGGGATAGTATTGTTTGCTGATGATACATCACTTTTGTTTAAAATTGATAGATACCAAAGAATACCTGACGAAGTAAACAATTCTCTCACAAAAGTGGTACAGTGGTTTGAAGCAAATCACTTATTACTTAATGGGAAAAAAACTAAGTGTGTTAAATTCACTTTACCTAATGTTAAACAAGTTGAAACCACTGTACAGCTTAATAATGAGGAATTAGATCTAGTGGATACGGCTGTTTTCTTGGGGATAACGTTAGACGCTAAACTCCAATGGGGCCCTCATGTAAATAACTTATCGAACAGACTTAGTTCTGCTGCATATGCGGTTAAAAAGATTCGCCAACTAACTGATATTGAAACTGCGAGGTTAGTTTATTTTAGTTACTTTCACAGCATTATGTCATATGGCATACTTTTATGGGGTAATGCTGCTGATATTAATTCCATTTTCGTGCTGCAGAAGAGGGCTGTTCGTGCCATATATAATATGGGACCCAGAGAGTCACTGAGAAATAAGTTTAAGGAAGTTAAAATTATGACAGTTTATAACCAATATATTCTTGAAAATTTAATATATGTACACAAAAATATCGATAAATTTAAGAAAAAAAGTGACTGTCATAACATTAATCTTAGAAATAAAGATAAACTTGTGTTGCCCACTACTAGGCTGCGAAAAGTTGGAAAATCATTTGTTGGTAATTCTGTACTTTTTTATAATATGTTGCCAGAGAACATTTTGGATATGTCTCTCAATAAGTTCAAAGGTTTTATTAAACGCAAATTAATTGAAAAGTCTTACTATAGCTTAAAAGATTTTTTTAATGACAAAAATCCATGGACATAGATTGCTCTAAAAGCCAACAGTTCAAATCATTTTTATGGCTATTATACCATATTGTAAGATGGTGATAATAAAAAAAAATAAACCCGGCTGAGTTTGTTGTGGGCTCTTCTCAGACCAGGGCGCGTTTGGAACCCTCGTAGTTTTAGTTTTAAGTTTCCGTAAATAATTATCACCATTGCCTGTACCTAAATTGACGTTCAAAAAGTGTACAGTGTACCAATTTTGAATAAAGTTTATTTGATTTGATTTTGATTTATCAGAGCTGGCCGGCTTCGAACATAAACGGACGACGGCTTATCATCCTGCATGTAACGGGTTAGTAGAGCGATTTCACCGTCAACTTAAAGCGGCAATAGTATGCCACGGCAATGACAGGTGGACAGAGTCGTTACCTTGGGTGTTGCTGGGGGTAAGAACAGCGTTCAAAGAAGAACTGCAAACCTCTTCGGCAGAGTTAGTCTACGGAGAGCCACTCAGACTACCCGGCGAATTTCTCGAACCTACTGTCAGCGGGACGACAGACATTTCTGAATTCTCAGCTAGGCTCCGAGGCTTCGCCGAGAAATTGAGACCAGTACCAACTTCCCGACACGGTAAACCCAGAATATTTATTTTCAAGGAGCTGGAAACCTGCAGGCACGTCTTCCTTCGTGAAGACGCAACGCGGGGTTCTCTCCAGCCCGCTTACTCTGGGCCTCATAAAGTGCTGTGTCGGGGAGATAAAATATTTAAAATACTTCTCAAAAATAAGGAAAGCACAGTCTCAATCGATCGACTGAAGCCGGCCTTCATTCTACAGGTTGACGATGAAGGACCTCCAGCAACAGTACCCAGGGGTTACGTAACCCGTTCAGGTAGGAAAGTTAGGTTCCGAGATTCCTATCACCCTGGATAGGCTCTGGAGGGGGGTGGTGTAGGGATTCACTACACATACACACACCTCGCATACATTCCATCGATACTACACATCCCTACCGATCTTACACATCGATAATATTTTCATCGAATGCATGCCGCGCCTACGGTTACTACCTCCGTCCGCTCCAGGACATAAAAACCGTTAGGTCCGGCAGCATCTGCGCCGGCGGCGCGTCGTGTAGAGAGTTTGGGTCCTCGTCCTTGGAAATAATTAGAAAGTTAGTCGCACAAGCCAGTCGAAACAAAGCCCTTGCACCAAGCGCACGCTCGTCGACTCACGTCACACTTCGCGAGGACGCTTTCGCCCGCGTCTAGCTTAAAATACGCTATGTAAATATAATAGATATATAATTAGCACTAGGGTAAATTTAGAATACTTAGCATCTACCTGTACATAGTCGTATAATATTATCTAGGTTAGTGCCTATAATAATTCAGTGGTTAGTGCAGTAGATTAGTAAAATAAAACTCAGTGAGCAACCAGCCAGTGCTTATTTAATTCTCACAGACCACAGTGCCCGACATTAGTGCTAAAATATCTTAGATTATATGAATTGGTCAGTCGGAGCGTTCGAAGCGCAGCGGAGACCAATCCTTAATCTAAGGTTGATATGAAACAATTTGTGCATGAATATTTTAATGATGATGAGATTGATATTTGATGAGATGATTGAGAGATGATTATTTGAATGATTTATTTAAAACAAGTTTACATTAAATAAGTCTAACAATAAGATAATCATTTCTGCAACGGTGTAATAAAAACCTGACTAGGTAGGTTTATCCGTACACCGGCATTCCACGGATATGCTCAATAATAAATAACTTTACTAATCGCTACGCTCAGTAATAAATAACTTTTATACTTTATTTAAAGCATAGAAAACTTAATAGTGCATTGAAAATTTATTCTAAAGGTAAGCTTTGGTCTTTGAGATATAGGGTAAAACCCGGATAGACGCCCCACTTTTTGAAATGGTCTCATAACTTTTAAAATATTAATTTATCACAAATAATATTTATGAATATAGCTAGTTTAATCTTTTGGGTTCCATTATGACTTGTTTTTGTTGTCCTAACGATTACAGATTTTGCAGAATTTAACTTTTCGCAGACCCTTTTTTTTGGGGATAGATGCCTACCTGTGTGGATAGATGCCCCACTATGAAAATACTAAAAAGGATAGATGCCCCATGAAAAAAAATAAGCAAAATGCATAGTTTCATAAGGTTTTCTTATCTAAATATATAAAAGGAAAAGGTGACTGACTGACTGACTGCCTGACTGATCTATCAACGCACAGCTCAAACCACTGGACAGATCGGGCTGAAAGAGATAGATGCCCCGAAGTATATTAAAACTATCAGGAATTTATTGAAAAAAGAAATAATAATATAAAAGAACATTAAAAATATTAAAAAAATACTTGATATATCTATAGGTATATTAGGGGATAGATGCCTCTAAGGGCACCTATACCTCGAAAAATCGAGGCAACTATCCTTTTTGATATGGATAGAGGCCCTTTTATTTATTAAATAAACTAAAAACTAAAGAGCGATTATTTACACTTAAGTGTACACTTATTGAACCAGTGTATTGACATAATAAAAAATATAACAGAATCTTCTACTACTTCAAAAGTTATACAACGGCAAATACTCGCCTCTAAAACTTTGAAGGATTTGCCGCGTTCGCTGCGGAGATAATCACACGCACAAGCGAAACAAATTGTTTTAATACAAATGTATGTAGGGGCCTGAGGTTTGGGGGGCCTGCGCTTCTTATTTAAACTATCAATTTTTAGTCGCGAGTTTGGGAAGTCAGGTTTTTTGACACTGAGGCATCTATCCAACTGCGGCATCTATCCGGGTTTTACCCTACGAGACCGCGAGGCGCGATTCTACACTTGCACACTGATTTGTGTAGCATATGGAGAGAATTTGTGGTTAGCGGCACCAGACTTTTTCTTTATGGCAACACTGAGCCAACAGAATTCTATTCTCTGGCCATAGATAGCAATTGATGGAGTGATACTTATAACCTTCTTGAGTGACACGTGTAGCGTCTAATGTAGCGTGTAGCCGATCGCTGTCGCGCGTCGTTATACAAATAGGTATATATACTTCCTATACGTACTCCCTATAGTTACTTCCTTAATAAGTAATTATTGGTTAAGCTTTAACGGGTTTGCAGGATGATCAAAGTTAACCTCGGATGGAAAGTTATAATGCTTGTTGATCATTGACGAGTTTCGGGATTACAATCACGTACCGTAGAAGGAAAGCTTTAAGAGGAGTTCATCTCAAGCGGGCTCTATACAAACGAAGGTTGATCCTCATGTTAATAAAAGTCGATGAAATGAAGATGATCTTTTATAATATTAATGGTTTATCAAATTTCTGTAAAAATATATAATTTCCATGGGCTCAAAGATTTGTATCTTATTTAAATCTTTGATGTAACTTGAGCATACATTTTACCTCTCGGTCAATGTGCTAAGTTGGTGTGGGTTCTTCTCAGACCAGGGGCGCGTTAGGAAACCTCGTAGTTTTAATTTTAAATTGTCTTTTGTCTTGTATAATGGTAAGTTTATTGACTTTAAAAGTATACATAATAATATATTGTACCAACTTTGAATAAAAAAAAAATACTTTGACTTTACAAAGACTTTATATCCTACCTAACGTACCTTTTGTTAAATGACAAGAACAAATCGCCCCATGTCAAACTTGTTAATTCTCGAAACTGGATGTGAATTATAAGGAGACCCCGATTATATACGGAGACATTTCTAGGTCAAAGAAAAAGTGGCAAGCAAAACAATTTCCTTGACAAATTAAGTTTACGCCCTATTTAATTAATCATTCCAAAATAAGAATTGGAAACGTGATTTAGCTTAAAGTTTTCCAGATTAAAGATAAAATCCTAGATATTTGAATCACGTCTAACCTGATCCTAATTACCTAAACTAAAAAACCCGCCAGACGTTTTTCATTTCAAATTCTTTGATTTATAAATACGGGTAGGTTTGGTTTCTTGAGAGAGATTTCGTTCTGAATTAATTTATTGTAGGAAGAATGGAAAGGCTGAAGTTTTTGCAAAATATTACAGCTACGGCGTGATTGTGACACATTACGATTATTACATTTACAATAATGTACAATTATTACTTTTGACTGATACTCTCTCAGGTTATAGAGCTTTTTTCAATGGCCAGTAGATTAGGGTATCTACTCGTGTGCCTGTATCGTTGCTGTGTCGGCTATTGGAATAGCACCCATTGGAAAATCGCAAAGCTTTCTCAGTATTGTAATGTGATTATCACAACTTTGGTGTTACACCTACGGGTCTTTTTACCTATTGAATCTGAGTAGGTATAGCGCATCTGCGCTTATATGGGAGGGAGGTACATAATATACATACTTTGTTTGCTTTCGCGTAGCCGAAACTCATACACTAATGGAAAGTGCGCTGTGTCTCAGGTAGCAACATGCGTGCGACGACTAATGTTATATGACGTAGTAAAATTAAGCTGTCATTGAATATTACAGTGCTACTTATATCAAACAATCAAGGGCATTTATAAATATATAAGGTTTGAAGAAGATTCTAATACATAGACCATTAAGTATAATAACACAAATCATTTTAAACGATTTTAGTTACTTTACTATCTATACATATAATAATAATAATTATATTATATATATATATATATATATATATATATATATATATATATATATATAATAAGATCGTAGAATTGCCGTATCAGATAATAACTGGGGGGTGTTAGGGATAAGTAATGGAACATAAAAAAGCTATTTTTGAAATTTTTGTCTGTTTGTCTGTTTATCTGTTTGTCTGTATGTTTGTGCGCGCATCACGCAAAAACTACTGAATGGATTGAAGTGAAACTTGGCACGATTTAAGTTCATACTATGGAGTAACATATAGGATACTTTTTATCCCGAAATTCAGCACGGTTCCCTTGGGAGAGGGGATGAAAGTTAAAATTTGTACTTAGCTGTAATTCATTAACGCGTAGTCCAATTTCATTCATTCTTTTTTTGTTAGAAATGGCATACTTTAAAGATTACCGGCTAATCTCTGAAAAGCTGGATCGATTTTGATGGGACTTTCACTGGCGGATGATTACATTTTGATCTGCCTAAACATACGGCAGTGAAATTTTAACAGTTTTTAGCAAGGTATGAGCTCAAAGGAGCTTAGGAAAAACAAAATGATTCCCACGGAATTTTCAATAACCAATATCCACGCGAACGAAGTCGCGGGTGTCCGCTTGTAGGTAACTAAAATCGTTTAAAATGATACCTATAGGTACGTTACGTTACGTTACATAATTAAACATTTTCGTCATGTGACATTTTACATTATACCTAGAGTAATAATTTTTATACCTTTTTAAATACGTACCTACGTTATTTTTTACTGATATTTTGTTTTTGTTTTTATTTTAACTGGGGACCCACTAATTAATCCCTTTAAGTATTTCCTAAGCTTGTAACTTATACGTAAAAACTGGTAGCGGATACACGAATAGTCCGGGGATTAAAGCCTTCAGCCCTCTTGGATTTCATCCCGCCCTTTCTGGCTTTTATCTACATTTTAATTTTGATGGAATATACATTACACAACATCTACTTTACGTTAGTTTTTGTTAATAGGGAAAGCAACAATTAATTATAGAAAATTTTTGGCTCTCATTTATTCATTTTCAAAAGATATAGACCACTCGAACAATATTTTTTTTCTTGAAAATTTAAACAATGTAAGTATGTAAGTTACTTTGGTTTCTATTAAAACTGTACTTTTCAGCTCTAAAGCTTTATTATTTTCTTGCGACTAGGCTATAAATTTTTACTAAGTTACACTATTTATTTTGAAACATGAAGCCATGAACTTCATTACATATTAATTTCAACTTGATACCTTCATACGTTTCTGAGAAAAAGGGTCTTCACAGTCAGACAGACAGACAGATGAACAACGAAGTGATTCTACAATATAAGGGTTCTTTTTCCTTTTGAGGTATGGGACCCGTACCTACTGTACTAAAATGACATGATCACGCGCTAAAAGTTATGTAACAGACCCAAAAAGTTGTTAAGCATTTTGGAAACATATTATATAGCTAGCTAAAACTTTTGTTCTTCAGAGAGCTTAAAATAACGACCTTTCGGTCAAAAGTTAGAGTTGATGAAAGCACCTAACCTTACCTTATAAAGTTAAATCTTCAACATCAGGTATATAAGTACTTTACTCTTGGAAGCAAATAAATCAAATCAGGGTCAGTTTTTTCATAAAAAATGCTGCAATTTTTTATGAAAAAACTGATTTCAATCAGAGTTTTAACGGACTTACAAGATTGATGCATGATTGATGAGATTTTTTTGACATTAAATTGAACATGGAATTATGCTGAACAACTTGTGGAACCCATAAAAGATACGGAGTTGTCGTCAGATAATTCAGTAAACAAAAAACACTGAAGTCTTGTGAAAATCAAACAAAGAAAGCTTTTGCCATACAATTTGTCCAAATGTTTCACAATCTAGTCTCCAAAATATTTCATAGATTAGACGGACGACAATATATTAGTTATGCTCTCGTCATAATAATAATCAATTTAATTAAAATTCAAAAAAGTCAAATTAATTAATCTTAATAATATTTGAAAATCACACGGGAGAAACTTCAGTTTTATTTATTTGTATAGATTGTGATAATAAATTCGAAGTGATAATATTATATTGCCCCAAAAATATGCCTATACTGTAGGTACTCTTGTTATTATTATTCATATAAATCGATGACTCGTACATACATGTAGGTACAATCCGGAGTAAATTGTCTGCTGTCTTGGATATGATTGATTGTTGTTTGGATAAGTTTAGGCTAAGTTCAGACGTACGGAAAAACTATGATCACTAAGTATAGGAGGTAATTTATTATTTGTAGAAAAGCCGAAACACGTATTTAAAATCTATTCTTTTATAGAATCTTAGTATTTTTTTTTCAAAAATGAAAAATATATGACCATACTTACTGCCAAAATTATAAGTTAGTTTGTTAGTTCCTTTTTTGCTCAAAATCATACTCAGTTACTGATTCTGAATAAACTATTTTCAGGATTCTCATTAGCAAAAAATACTAAAGAATCATATATTATATGTTTCAAGTTTCATATTTCAGCCTATAAGGGTTGTCTGTGTGTGTGTGCGTGTGCGTGTGTGTGTGTGTGTGGATCGATGTGTGTGTGTCTGTTTGTCTCACGGTATAGCGCTCGAACGAGTGAATCGATTTGAATGCGGTTTTTTTGGTTTGAAAGGTGAATTAGAGTGTTCTTAGCTATGTTTGATAAAAATCGGTCCAAGATGGCCGCCGCGACAAAATGGTGGATTACATATTTTTTCGAAAGGGCTTGACTAGTAGAATAGCACTATGTAAATCCAAGATGGCCGCCGCCACAAAATGGCGAATGTCAGGGATTTTTTTAATTTTTAATTTGTGGTTTATGATTTATAATGTCTGTTCTAAGGTACATTAACGGAGAACGGGAGATATGTTTCATAAAGTGGCCGGATGGCAGCTACCCTACTTCAAGGACGGATTACTGGTAAGATAGCAATATTTAAGGCTTTTGCGGTAAATTCAAAGCGAGCGACGCAGCTTTCTTAGAATATTGCAATGTAAACTTTTATCTCCAGCATTTAAAGATTATAAATATACATTCTTAGAAGAAAATTGAACAACAATTCGACGCCAACGATGATGCTATAATATATCTTATACGCGAAATCTATCGAGTTTTCGAGATATCAAAGTCTAAACAAAGATTTAAGAAAGATATTGGAACAGTAAATTTACAGGATGCAAAGAGCACAGTTGGTGCGCGAACTTAGTGGATTAGAGCTTGATTCACAGACATTTAAGGTGGAATAGTATAATAATTTTTTTGTATGGGTCCACGTAAGCATTGCTGGATTCCTCTAATCAGCCGATCTCACTCCAGAATCCAAGCAGCCCACTCAGCAAGAACACGAGGGAGTATTGCTGGAGAGCCCATGTACGTTTTGCATTGATCCGATAAACTCCTCCATTTAAGCAATACACGTGAAAGAGGTATATCCTTTGGTTATTTATTTAAAATTTACCTAATATTCTTCCGTTTCTTGTGCAGTTACAATCTGGTATTCCTGGCGGTGACATACGTGGCTCCGATGTCAGTGATGGTGTGGGCGTATGCGCGCATGAGCGCGGCGCTGCGAGGCAGGACCATAGGCGAGTGCACACACCACCAGATGCAAGTCGTGAGGGCTAAGAGAAAGGTGAGTTTCGACAATGTACCTGGTGAAGTGGTGATCGTTGTGGCCTTGTATCTCGGGCTTAATTCTCAGCAGGGGCAATTTGGATATTGATAATTTCAATAAGTAATTATTTCTATATCACGTCTGGTCTGACTACAGCAGTGACTCGTTACCACCACCTTCTGATAAGTATCGGATAGCTATCTACAACTTTCGTCTTTGTCACTTGATATGAAGTAAGAAAGTGACAAAACTTCCGTTTAGGCTATTCAACACTTATCAGAAAGTGGTGAAACAGGCCTTAGTTGTTCCAGTGTGGGTTATGGATTTTTTAAACTGGTATAAAAGATCCAAGTGAGCCAATTTGTATCTTAGATGGTATCGTCATTCGTCACTCACCACCTGTCGAGATTGCAGTCAAGGACTAACTTGACATCGAATAAAAAAGAGTGATAGTTGAAAGGTCATGACATTTTAATAAGGTAAACAAAATGCCGGAAATTATATTTTGTATCACGACATTCAAACCCAACGCCACGCAACACGATTCGATTCAAATCAAGTCATAGTATTATACTTATATTCTAAACTAGCGACCCGCCCCGGCTTCGTACAAACACCTTATGTATCTACTATCGTATGACTCTGGTGTGTTTCTTGGACTAGAAAATACTACACGTGGCATGACGCTTTCATTTTCAGAAAATGAACCTGATGTTAATTTGATGTTAGGTTTTACAGAGTAGAAATACTACGTTTATAATCTCTTAACTAATATTAATGATGGTAAAAATAAAAATGCGTACAACTTAGAACATTTATTTGTTTTTGATAGACGTTTACCCGAGATATAATAATATCTAATTATAAAAGATCTGTATCCTAAAATAGAATACAGGACAAATCCTTAATAGAGCCTTATAATATAACCTCCCTCTTGATGCATTCTTGAAATTATATTTATTCAGATCTGTATTACTTTTGAAAATATTAATATACTTACATACCAACACCAATTTTACACTTTGAATGTAAAGTAACTGGTTTAGAATTAAGAATTAATACATAGAAAATAAACATGTCATTTCCCTGGTCCATTAAATTAATTATTGTATACCAAAGGTGTTGTGGTAGGCATCTTTACTCTATTTCCGTTGTTATTTAATTTCCGGAATAGCCCTCTGACAGCGACAATGATTCCACTTCAGCTTAATGAAAATATTTTCACGCTTAGTAGCTTTTTCATGTAAACCTTTGTTGTTGTTTTGAGCTTTAATAAATGCTTATTTGGACGAGAATCAAATTAAATAATAAAAAAAATCAACAAACAAATTCGTTCTGTTCGAAAAAGGGCAACTCCATCAACATCCATTTTCTCTAGTTATTAAATTTGCCCGATTCAAGAATAACATTTTATTTTAGTTTTCATAATGAGAATACATCGTACAAGAGAACTCTGAAATAAAATTTTGCTTCACAAGAAATATAGCTGTGAATAAAATTTTGTTTGAAAGTATCTGCTTACTTGGCTTTTAGAGACTTGCAAGTTTTTCGACACGTCATTTACATACATAGGTTCTATGTAAATGACGTGTCAAAATACTTGTGAGATAAAATGTATTTTATTTCTCTCTTTGTTACAAATAGTTGTTCAACTTTATATAAAACTGTATGGCCTTTTATTAATTAGGTACCTAATGAAATTACTTATTTTTATTCTTGTAGTCTGCAATCTGCATAGGTACTTTACTATTTCGAAAATAACGTATAATTCGACTTTGTGTGAAGAAACTAATTTTTTGTTAACAATAAAAAGAAAGAAAATTGTTGACGAAGCAATAATTATTTATTGCTCCAACACCAGAAAGAACCAGGTCACGTTACACGGGATATCGTGACAAATGACTAAGATTAATTTACGCTCTTCAATACTTTGGGCCGATATTATAGTAGTTTCTTCACTCTATTGAGTACCGCTGTCATATTATATTGTATATCCACTATATTTTATCGAAAATATTATGTACATATTATTGGAGATACATACTTATTGGAGATAAAAGTACACATCCCTCTATTTTACTGATAGGTTACCGCACAAAGCCATTCTATAAATATATTAGGTATACGTAGACTTATTATAAGGGTTTAATAGCAATAGTTTTATGTTCAGGACTTAATGTTTCTTTTTTGGTAGTTCATACAACTTAATGGTCTCTAAGGGAATCAGCAAGTTTGGGCCAGCAAATCTCGGTTAGAGCAAATAACTATAACAGTTAGATAAAAGCAGCTTTGTTTGATATATTGTTAAAAAACTGATTTACTTACTTCTTTCATAATTTTATTTTCTAGTTTCTCAGAATCTTTATAATTACTTGTTGGTCATTTATTAAACTTTTGATTTCTTATTGTTCTAATAATTATGTTGACCTAATTAATTCATCAGGGACTAAGCTTCCTAAGACACTTGCTACTTAGCGTCCCTCAACGTTCTCGCAACTCCCAAGCATGAAATATTGACGATATCATCATCGCGTTCCACATTATATTATACATACTTGCTGTGAGTGCTTTCGCATCAAATATTTCGGGCCATTGTCTCAACCTCCACGTTAGAACATCTGTCTTACATATCAACAAGAACTTTTGCCAAAGATATCACCTTACATATTTGATGTGAAAGTAGGCACGCATCAGTTGTCAATTTACGAACTTTTGGCCCAGTTACATGCTAAGTTACATATTGTATGAAACTTATTGTATATTATGTACATTATTATGTGTATATGTATGTTCCAGTTCTTGTCTGTAAATCAGTTGAGTGGTTCATATAAATTTCAATCCACAAATCGTAGAAGTGAAAATAAACCTGCTAAAGTGCTAGGCATAATGTGATCTAATAGTGATAATATAATTATTAAGATGCTTCATAGGGTTTTGTGAGAAATGACTGAAATTAACCTTTGATAAGATTCCGTAGTAAAACAAGGAACCATTATAGTTCAATTTAGTCTACCTGTCTGTCTAGGTATATATCTGTCCGTCTGTGCGTCACATCTATTTTATTCAGAAACTTTGTATTTCATAATTGCCATAATTTATCTGCCTCGTTGGTCTCGCGGTTAGCACGTCCGACTGTGGATCACGAGGTCCTGGGTTCGATTCCCGGGTCGGGCCAAAAAAATTCGAGGTATTGGGTTTTTCTGTCAAGAAATTCTCAGTGCCAGCCCGGAGTTGGAAGTTGCCGGTGTTAAATACACCCCCGTGCCTCGTAAAGCCGTCGGTCCTGCGCCTGATCTCTCTCCGGTCGTGTCGCATTGGCGTCCCATCGGACTATGAGAGTGAGGGAATAGAGAAAGCACCAGTGTATGTGCACACACTTGTGAACTATAATATCTCCTGCGTAGATGGCTAGTCTCTGCCTCGGTTGAGATTGGCCGCCGTGGCCGAAATTCGGTCAGGAGGACATTATTATTATTTCATAATTGTTTCTAAGAATTTTCAAGTTTTATTTCTAGTCATACTAGTTTGAATACGGAACACTTATGTGTGTTCTAACACGTGCTTGACCAGTTATTCTTGAATAATTTAGGTTGATTCGGTTGTCGTCAATTTACGAATTTACTGTGTTTCACTATCATTTATGTATATAAGTATAAGTATATGTAGGTATAAGTATTATTTATTAATCAAAACATTTTCATCTGAAATATAGTATTTGATGAAAGGCAAAAATAAATAGTAAGTAAATTAACGTAAGAGCATTCGTCTATCAATGTTGGAATCGGCTTAACATTCGCACAACTCTCGGAATATCAACCACTTTAAGCTTATAAATTGTAATCAACTTACCTACTTCAGTACTCAACATTTCAGTGAGCATGAAAATGTGTCAGTCTCGTTTTAATTAGGTCGTGTCCTCATTAGGCGAACAGTGAGCGGCTAACTGTTTGCTTCCAGTAAACCTTCTTATAGTGTTTAAATGGAGTGTCTAAATAGTGCTAATGCTCAAGTTGCTTGCCAAGTTATTCAGTGAGTTCAGTGAGCGGCTGATTTGCCTCCAAATGTCTCCAAACTATCAGAGATCGAGTTCTTGCGTAAACATAATCTATCTAAGCGAGATATAAGTAATTTGCGACCGCTACGCGACCGTTACGCCGCTCAGACTTCAGAGTCAGCCAGCGAACAGTCAGTCGCTCACTGTTCGCCTAATGATGGGGACACGGCCTAAGATTCTATACCCGTATTACTAATTCCCTGGAATTCTGACGTTTCGTAATGTTACCAGAGATAAAACAATTCCCACAAAAAAGATAAAAAATTCAAAA
The DNA here is from genome assembly GCA_920104075.1 of Melanargia galathea. Taxonomy (NCBI): domain Eukaryota; kingdom Metazoa; phylum Arthropoda; class Insecta; order Lepidoptera; family Nymphalidae; genus Melanargia; species Melanargia galathea. The sequence goes on along the minus strand of OV049869.1, from coordinate 11,220,191 downwards.
CTTATGCAAATACAAATCAACTGCCGCATGTAGATATGACAAATGCCTGACAGACACTTCGTGGTGATAATGTCATTCGACATCCATTTTTGAATAAATTTTTTCAATGTGCTTCTTTTGTTTTCTGTTGCTGTCAGTGTGCACTTTCTAGTTTCCACTTTTGGTGTTTTCTATTTTAAGGCGAAACGAGTAATATTATTACGCGGCATATGGCTTTTTATGATGACGGGGAATTAGAGTAGTTTGGGCTAAAATCGTACTTCATAGATGTTAACCCTGTTCTCCATACAAATAACTCATCTGTAAATGACAATGACAGCTGTCAGAATTCCGGAGAATTAGTAATACGAGTATACATATATCTGTATTAGGTACATATTATTACTATAGAGGGTTCTATAGTGATTTCTATACACATAATGTAATCATCAATGCGAGTGCTTCGACAATCAATACTTTACGTGTCACACAGTAAAAATGATAAAAAATCGGCCTTGTGTGAGCCAGGCCTCGCTCTACTGAAGTTCCGTACATATGACTAACTATGGGTACGAACAAACGAACCTGAAAAATGTGACAAAGTCACAGCTAACAGCTATAGTGCTCACATAATATACTTAGTCAGCATACAGTGTTAAATTGTGGAGGTTTTGGGGTAAAAATGCCATGTCAATATTAAGTATACCTAGATATTCTATTTCCACATACACATATAGCCCGGTAATGTATTTCGCCTTGGCCATCCATTAGCTTCAGTTGGATTCACATCATTTCCGATATTTGACCGTTCTCATAAACGCTTGAGACTCACAAACAATGGCAAAGGTAAAATAAACTTTGATTCTGAATTCGAGAACAACGGATCGCCAAAAGGCTAAAATTAAAGGCTTATAAAAAAGTATGGATAATACTTATCTAAATATAAGTAAATAATATTTAAGTACTGGAAACGATATAAAATATTTCGAAAGTAAATAAGAGCTTACTTTAAATTCAAACTACAAGATCAAAATTTTGAAATGTATTTTATTGTGCAGAGTTACTAATATGTTCTCCTGGCATTTTCCAGGTATGGGATAACATATATTATGTACTTTTTGCTTTTCGGATATTCAAACTTGCGATTTGTGGAATGATTTTTTTGCGGTTATTAAAATTACGAGGTCGAAATTTTGGATGCTTTACTAATCTTGCTGATTTAACTGAAAAATGACTAGGTACTTATTTACCTTTATGTAATATATGTATACCTTTATGTGTATAGATTAAAGAAAACGTATTATATTCTTCATTTGTTGGTTCTAGATACGAATTTTATTTAAATCGAATAACGAAATATGTCTTTTAAGTATTGCTATTGGTTCATATTTACAAAATACTTTTGGCTTATACAAAAAAAAAATACCTAAAAGTTTTCATTAACAGTTAAAGACATTTATTTTCAATTCTACTTCCGACCTTAAATAAAACCGGTCAAGTGCGAGTCAGACTCGCGCACCGAGGGTTCCGTACTCCAGAAGTATAAGTACAATCTGTTTTTCATTAGTTTGTCTTAAAAGGTAAAATGCTAATTAAGCTAGGCCTCTAAATTGTATGAGCCTTTATACAACTCAGAGGTCTATCTTAATTGGCTCAACTATGTATGTATGGGGGGGACACTCTTTAATTTCCAACTTTTTTTAGTTTTTGGAATTTTTCCTTTATTTGTGCTGTAAGACCTGGCTTTTTGCCAAATTTCGTAATTCTAGGTCAACTGGAACTACCATTTAGGTTTTAGACCCAAAACCTATAGGGTACTTCCAATTGACCTAGATTTGTCAATTTTGGTCAAAAGCCAGGTCTTACAGATCAAGTAAAGGAAAAATTCCGAAAAATAAAAAAAGTTGAAAATTAAGGTAAATTTTGGTACTTACAATATACTACAATATACTTCGTGAAAATCTAAATTTGCCCATATCTTTTTATTGTGTGGACTCAGGACCTTAATTTTTATACACCTAATAGGGACCATAGATTTTAGTATCTGGTGTAAATTTCAACTTGCTAGGTCCACCCGTTCCTGAGAAAATCGGTGGTGACACACGGACAGACGGACAAGAAAGTGATATTATAAGGGTTCCTTTTTTAACTTTTGAGGTACGGAACCCTAAAAAGGGTTTAAACCTGCTGAGTAGTTCAGTCGTAAAGAAGAATCGAGCCAACAAACACTTTCGAATTTGTAAAATAAGTAGAAGAAGATAATAAAAAAGAATATAAGTAGATATGACGATAGAGATGATACAACAATCGAAAAATCGAGCTTACAAATTGAATATTCAATAATGTGCAGCAAAGGAGAAAAACGCCAAAAAGGATGATAAAATAACCATCTTCGTTAATGTCCTTTCCGATAGTTTATATCGGGTTTAGTACACGCTGATAAGAAAAAGGAATATTATGAAGATAGTTACAGGACGGCTTTGCCTGGCTTAACGCTCGGTCTCCATGTACCTCGGAATCCTCGGATTCCTCTCGTTAGCAGGATTTTTGCCGGATATAATATAAGGTGTAGCTGTAGAGTGTAGGTATATGGAAATAACCGGCTAAGTGCGAGTCAAACTAATGTACCGAGGGTTCCGTACTTTGGAAGTTATTAGTTTAAATCATACACCCACCTCAAAAAGAAATTCTTGTTGTTTCGGACTGCATAACTGTGCTTGTAAACGATTTATTTTCTCTATTATATTTATATGAACTCTAATTATTTCAGGTTTTCACTTTGCAAACTTTGAAGATAAAGACGGGGGACGGTGGTATTTTTTTTTTTTGATGGGGGAATGGTAAAATTTAGGCGCGTATAAGAAAATAAAAACCTTTTTAAGAATGCGCAATTCATGCGATACGCCAATTGATCTATTTACCTCACTTTAAAATATCCATTTCGGCTCCTTTTGCAATTCAGTAAAAATATTATACAAAAAAACATTTGCAGTAAAGTTGGGTAGGTAAAAAGTGGATAGAAGAAGTAGTTACATACCTACTTACTGAAATAAAAAGTTGTGCTTGTAGAGGACGTACAGAGTTATAGACCGACGAAGTCACACCTTTTCATCATTTTGGTTCGGAACCCTAAAAACTAAATCCATCTACACGACCCTTATACAGTTTTATGAGGTTTCGTTTTTCAGATTTGGTCAGAGATGTCTGGTTAACATATCGAGTGACTATCAGATTAATGCGCTACCCAGCTGAGACCAGTGATAATTTATCTAAGCCTTTATCATAAATCATCATTGGTTTTAGATTCTAAGGAATAACTATATTTTTCATGATCATTTTGCTCATTATTATTTACAAGCGGACACCCGCGACTTCGTTCGCGTGGATATATATTGGTTTTTAAAAATCCCGTAGGAATCATTTTGTTTTTCCTAAGCTCTTTTGAGCTCATATCATGCTAAAAACTGTAGAGAGAACTCACGGAGCGGTTGGCATCCGCGCCCGCCGCGGTTGCGGGCCCGCAACACTCGTACGATCGCGAAATACATTGAAATGTTGAGAGCAAAACTCACGACGCGATTTACTCCCGCAGAGTTGGCGATTGCTCGCGGGTCCCGCAGAACCGGCGGGCCGCGGTCGCCCGCGAGCTTTGCGGGCGTCACCCGCAAGCTCTGCGATTTTTCGGCGGGTGCGATCGCATTTTTCTTATAGAAGGAGCATAATAATAAAGGAAGCAGGAATAATTGCATCAAACTGAACTGAATGACATACTTACAGTGAGCTTTTGGCGTGGATTTTTATTTACCCATATGTAGTTTGTGACTTTATTGAACATAATAATATGAATCCAGTTTGCTATCTCATATAAGTTAACGGAAGATATTTAAATTTATAAAATACAATTATAACATTTTGTTTGCAACCGGGCGTAATTATTAAATACGTTTTGATTGCCATCACTAATGCACTAGGCCATTTAATTGCAAGCAATAACTTGTTTGTGTAAACACATAACTCCAGAAGCAGGATATCAATTAATATTAAAACTAAATCAAACTAGTTATTATTAAAATATCTGCGTTTATCACCCGCACATAACTCAATTAATATCGACTCAGAGATTAGTTTAACTGAGATCTCTTTTCAAATATATTTTATACTAATTAATTAATTACACTCAGCCAAGTCCAAAATGGCAGCATTTATTCATTAGGGTGTGATTGCTATCACAGCCCTCAATCAAATATCATGACCTAGACGCTGAAGCATCTAATAGTCGGTTGAGTCTTTGGAGGAGACTCAATTCATGGCTTCGAAGTACCCGTATTTTTACCAATAATTCAAGATGGCGGTTCGGCGCCACTGAATGAATCAAATGTCAGTTCGTAAACCGTTTCTAAAAATTCTAATTAATTTTCAACAATAATCTGACATTTGTAAGTTAGTTTAGGCCAATTTCAACATAAATCAATTAAAAAAACTTTATTCACTACTTTTTAAAAAAAAACAAATTTTTTTCTGAAAAAGAAATAATCCATTTTGATTGACATCTCACAAATTTGTATGAAAATTAATCCATTTTGAAAGAAAACGTGCTCGATTATTCAAATCTTTCGAAACTTTATTGTAATTATGCCGTTATGATCGAAACCACGACCTATGGATGCAATTTTGATACAGTTGCGGGCCGTTTTAAGTAAAATTAAGTTGATATTCTTATTCAGCAGACCAAAGACCATCGGATTAAAAAATATAACGTTTTGTTCGCCAGCTCTTCATATATAAATATACCGGTCTTGCGGGCGTCGCCCGCCGAGTTGGCGGGCGACGCCTGCAGCCGCGGCAGCTGCGGTTCCCGCAAAAACAAGCAGGCTCGTGAGTATTGAAATAAAACGTCTCTCCCGTAACCGCGGCGGGCGCGGGTCCAAACCGCTCCGTGAAATGTCACTCAAGTTCACTGGCGGATGTTTAGGTAGATCAAAATGTAAACATCCGCCAGTGAAAGTCCCATCAAAATTAATCTAGCCTTTTAGAAATTAGTCGGTAATCTTTAAAGTATCTACTTTCTAACAAAAAAAGAACGGATGAAATCGGACCACGCGTTATTGAATTACAGCTAAATACGCGTTTTGACTTTCATCCCCTCTCCCTAGGGAACCGTGCTGAATTTCGGGATAAAAAGTATCCTATATGTTACTCCATAGTATGAATTTAAATCGTACCAAGTTTCATTTCAATCCATTCAGTAGAGTTTGCGTGATGTGCGCACAAACTGTAGTTTAGTTAGCACGAAGTTTGCTATAGTAATCAGTCAATAGCTGTAGCTATACATTTCGGTTTTTCCAAAATCCCGTGGGAACTGTGCGTTCAGTCTGCGTGCACTAACGCAGTGTGTGCACGCAGTTCGCGTGTTCGCGTTATTCTAAACGATAACGCGATGGGAGTTTTAGATCTATTTATAAATTAAAACAGTATTCAACCAATTAAACATTTGAGAAGGTGGAAATCCGATCTTATGTACTACTACTAGGTTGAATACCGTACATTAATTGACGCTTTAAAATATTTTTTGGCGATAGCGATTTTTGATCTCCAAAGCTTGTTTGCGTACATTTTTCAATGCGTCAAAATCAACAGACCAACTAACTAAAAGAAAACAGTCTTTCTTAAATATTATCATCTAAGCGGAATCAAGGTGATGCAATATTATATGGCAAGTGGCGACACTCACCGTGTTTTCAAGTCAATCTCTACTCTCTTCTATCCCTTACTAACTGATTCAACTTAATCTTTCCTTCAGTCTGAGTATATTCAATATCAAGAGTCCAAAGGATTCTTGTCTTCAAGACTTCTGTATAATTTAACGCTTTTACAGAAATATCAAGATTTTCTCTTCAGACCTAAAAAAATACTCGTACTTGACCCATATACAAGCTCAGTATGATATAATTGCAGGAGCCATTTATCTTCGTATACGAAATAAGAGATTTTTACAAAATTAAATGTGTCAGATGAAAATGTGAAGTTGTTGAAGATATATATATAATATCCAGTCCATTAGAAAACTACATCTACTCGTAGTCAACTTAATTTATACCAGTATACGTATGCGTTTGGCATAAGAGATTTTGTGTTTGTGCATTTTCTGTTCGCATTTTCCTGAAAAAATACAAGTACGATTTTGATGAGATTTTTTGTATTAAATACGTATGGTATTTAATACAAAAAATTTTTTGTATTAAATATGTGTAATATCCGTGATAGTTTGTGAATTATCATTTCTTTTATAAGGAAAAAATGCAGGAACACGCTCATTCATTTGAGTCCCTTGAGTGGGTGGGATTTATGTGTGAAGCCTTTTAGTGGAGGCGTACTTAAGACTGCGCCGAGCGAAATGTGCCAAATAGGCAGTCACAGTTAAGTTGTTAAGATCAACAGTATTTGTTCAATACATCTTTAAAATATACACTAACCATGAAGAAGAATGTTTTAGTTGAATTAATATTTTAGTCTACAAAAATACATACAGATGAAAACTGCAAAAACATAAGCTGGCGTTAAGCGATTATTTAGATTATAACAATAGAAATCTATCCTAATTTTTATGTAAACAAAACATGAATATTTATATTACAATTTGTCCGTCTCAAATATTTAAATTAATTTGTGAGAATTCTGCGACATATTTATCAAAAAGTGCTTCAAATCCGCCATACATTTTTAGTATGGCGGTCACGCGCCGATTTAAATACGCGTCGTTCGTGCTCTGTGATTCAGTCGCCCGCGAGTGTTCAGAACGAGTCCACGTCACTTTGCAGAGCGATCCACCGATCGCGTCTCGATTGCGATCGCGGTGGCTGCGTCGTATACGCATATCGGCAAAACGATGTAACTATTTTTTGAGAGTTTTATAGTACTGTAAGCTTTTACTTGTATTATTCGATTAGGTAAATCGAATGATAGTTTACGTAATGTTCTGGTCTGCAAAATGAGCCTTTATTATAAGTCAACGACGACGGTCATTTGTCAAGGTTTTTTAACCGACTTCAAATAAAAGAAGGTTATCAATTCGACCCGTATGTTAGGTACATACGAATGAATAACCTTATTTTATTATATATAATATTGTTGGAATTGCACAATATTCATGTATATTAGTCTATACGGGCTTCTAAACCGGTGTGCCAAATTCCATGAGTATGTATGCATGTTTGTACACGTATATACCGAAACTTTTAATCGAATTACAATAATTCTTAGGAACAGTGCAAGTTTCAATAAAATTTGTCCAATAGATAGTTTAAAATATATTATTTTTATTTTATGATTGATAATATAATGATTATTTTCAAGATTAAAAAGCAATTATTATTTATTTGTTTCAGTAAAATGGGAAAACGTGTTCGCGTATAAAATCTTTATGCGTCTTTTTCAAATGCTCGCTCTGATCAAGACATCCGTTGCTTGAACATCAGGACAGCTGCCACATTGATTGAGCCGATTGATTTACCGGATGATGGAATATGCAGATTTTACTAATGAGATAATATGGGGGCTCAAAACGGTGATGCCTTAGTAGAACCAGAGTTAAGCAGTAAAAAAGTTTTTTGTATTGCTTAAAGTGAATTTTAATTATTCTACCTACATACTTACAAGCAAAATCATGCTGAAATAATAAAAAGGTTGATTTTGACATTTCGCCTTTTATTTTCTTATCAAATCAAATCAAGTAAACTTTATTCAAAATTGGTACACTGTACACTTTTTGAACATCAATTTAGGAACAGGCAATGGTGATAATTACTTACGGAAACTTAAAACTAAAACTACGAGGGTTCCAAACGCGCCCTGGTCTGAGAAGAGCCCACAACAAACTCAGTCGGGTTTATTTTTTTTATTGTTATCACCAATCTTACAATATAGTATAGCCATTAAAATGATTTGTACTGTTGGCTTTTAGAGCAACCTATGTCCATAGATTTTTGTCATTAAAAAATTTTTTAAGCGATAGTAAGATTTTAAGATAACAACTTAAATCTTATTCCACAAAGCAACACGTCCGCTGGCTTCACTCACCGCATGTGTTAGTGTTGACAGCTTGCGCGTGATGTGTCATTGCCATTTATTTATATAATCTATATTATATTATTATTTACATTAACCGTCACAATATTCAAAATATCTTCTGGCACAATATTATAAAAAAGTACAGAATTACCAACAAATGATTTTCCAACTTTTCGCAGCCTAGTAGTGGGCAACACAAGTTTATCTTTATTTCTAAGATAATTAATATTATGACAGTCACTTGTTTTCTTAGTTCATAAATAGGACGGATTTTGGTCAAAATTTGGAATATATCGGTCACAATCAGGGCGACAGGCACTTTTTCAATATTCTTTCTATTTTAGCCTAACTTGCGTTAATATAGAGAAAAATAAAAATTACTAATTAATAAATTACCTATCCACCTAATGATGTAAAGTAAAACATTAAAAATTCAGTTCATATGACAGTTGAAAAAAATTATAACAAGTTGAATTCCGCTTATTCGTTCATATCTATTTGTCCAACTACACTACTGAATACAAAATGCATTATACTAGTACCACATTTCATTACAAAATTAACAATTATTGTGTTTACATGTATAACCACCCAATTTAAAAAATATGAGTTACATTCTTTTGCGTCCGGTCGGCCGATCCTAGCTAGGCAATCTCGCTGTTGTGTGCGTGCGTTCACGTCTTCACGCAGACTTCCAGCGAAATACCTAAACAGTGCCCGCGTGTTACGCTCGGCGCAGTCTTAATAAGTGCGAGTGGGTTTAATGCGTTTAAGACGTTCATTATTCCGTTATTACTCTTATATTTACCATATTATTTCTACTCTTCTGTCATCTATCTAAGTGAAACTTGGTTCGTAAATAATTGTTTCATACCTAATTGTGTCAATAAGTTTTAAGTAATATATGATGGTGATTTATTTACGAGAAATTAAAAGTAAAGCTTCGATGTCGTGGTGAATTTGTACAGTAAGCAGTTATTATAGATATTATAAGGTCTGTTGTGCCTCTTAATTTAAAGCATCAGGTATGCATGAAGCTACTTTGGGGCGTCATTAGGTCTCACTTTATATGTAGAATATAGATGAATGACTTTGAGAAACTTGCACAAGACTCGGTCTCAACTATCTTGATTAACTAGAATAACGGCTAAAATTAATGCTCTGACGAACTCCTAAACAAAAGACTTTTGCTCTGATAATTTTGCTTTAATTGCACGTCAGCTAAGTAGGATTTGAAAGGTGGTATAATAAAGCTTTAGTAAGTTCAAATCTAATCCGAGCATCGAACCGAACTCTGTAACCGTACTATACGTTAACGTGGACCTAGTGGTTGAACACTATGGTTATTCTTAGCTAGCACACCTCAAAAGCTTTACTAAATACTACATATCGAAAAACTGTAATATGTAAAATGAACCCAAACACACTAATTTTAAAGTCGTAATTCAGTACTTCGAATATTTATTTTACAACATTTCTGCTTGGGACGCTGGCTGTAGACGAATGACTGAATGTATTGGCGAACTCAAACCTTAAAATAATCCAGTTTAGGTCCATTTCACTCTGAAGTAATTTTTTTTCGATATGTAGTATTAAGTAAAGTTTTCGAGGTGTGCAAGCTCAGACTAACCATACAGAACATCGAATCAAACTACATAACTGTGTCACGGGATGTGGTTCATACCGCCTGTAATGTACGACAAGTACTGTTTAATAAAAGTTACAAATATGTAAGAAAGTTACAATTAAATAACGTACAATTATCATACTTTTAAAGGCTGTTTAATAAAAGTTTTCATACGTAAAAAACGCCTGTAGAGTTTTATGACAATATTGTAATTAAAAAATATGTAGTGGTAAATTACAATATTATAATTTACAAATATGTAGTAGTAGCTTACTATTGAGGTAAATGTTTGTAAGTTATTTATTGAAGGTTGTTAATTTACGATGGTAGTTTTAAGAATTTTCAGTTTTTAAGTAAATGGAGCAATGAAAATGGACATAAAATTAACAATATTTTCTCTAGTATTTGCAAATTTTTGCATTTTTGGCCGTATCGTGTTCAAGTTCATGTCCTATTCTTTTTATCAATTTAATAATCGACGGTAGTCTTGCTTGCCAGAAATTTTTCATTGCAAGAGAAGTCGGTCACATTAAGAGTATTTACTCTTTTACGAAAAACTTTCCTAGGCTGTTGCTGTAGAATCCAATATTCATCATCACTAGGTACTTTTACTGCTCGATGTTAAAACCATTTCTTAGTAATTAAAATTGTAAGACGTTTGGACACAGGGTGAGACTGCCTGTCAGAATTGTGTACAATTTACAAAATATGTAAACTTGTAATTACAATGATGTACCTATGTATTCAATAAAGCAAATTTTCCTACAAATATGTAAATATTCACCTGTCAAGTGAAAATGTTTATTAAACAGAATTCTAGAAAATTTTAGATAAATTTTACAAATTTGTAAATTTTCCACCATGACAAATTTGTAAAGCATAATTTTTATTAAACGGAAACTTGTAGAATTGTAGCCTGTTACCTGTAATTGTATTTTACAATTTGTAACGTTTATTAAATAGTCCCCTGGTTACGGAATTCGGTTCGATATTCGGTTCAGATGTGAATACACGCTAATAAGTACCTATAAAATATACCCAAAATGAAATTATCCTCAATACGTAATATTATATGACAGTTACTTAGATACGATCCAGATACTTCAGTGGGTGTTATTCTATTGGGTTGCGACTTGCGAATTATTGATTTTGAAATATCTCTACGACTCTAAGGGCCTGTTTCACCACCTTCTGATAAGTATTGGATAGCTATCTACAAATTTTGTCTTTGTCACTTGACATAAAGTAAAAAAGGGACAAAAATTACGTTTAGGCTATTCAACACTTATCAGAACGTGGTGAAACAGGCCGTAACTATAATATTCTGTGGATACAAATTTAAAATTACCTGTGGTGATCGTTGAGTTGGCGCATTTTTAACCCAAAGGCCAAGCTAAGCTGAGACGCTCAGCATTAGTGCCAACTCATAGAGGCAATACTGTTTACCGTCTTGGGCACCATCTCAATGTGTTTATTTTTGTATGGGTACATTAGTTCAATATACTGATTTTTAACCCCCGACGCAAAAACGACGGGGTGTTATAAGTTTGACGTGTCTGTGTGTGTGTGTGTGTGTGTGTGTGTGTGTGTGTGTGTGCGTGTGTGTGTGTGTCTGTCTGTTTCCCTGTGGCGCTCAAACGGGTGAACCGATTTGAATGCGGTTTTTTTTGTTCGAAAGGTGATTTAGTCGAGTGTTCTTAGCTATGTTTGATGAAAATTGGTCCAAGATGGCCGCCGCTACAAAATGGCGGATTACATATTTTTTCACAAATCCCTTAATATGGGTATCAAATGAAAGGGCTTGACTAGTAGAATAGCACTATTGCAAATCCAAGATGGTTGCCGCCACAAAATGGCGAATGTCGGGGGTTTTTAAATTTTCAATTTACACTTGTTTTATAGGTGGTGAGGATGTTCGTGCTAGTCGTCATGGTGTTCGCGCTGTGCTGGCTGCCCTACCACGCGTACTTCGTGCTGGTGTACCACCACCAAGCGCTCGCGTCTTCCCCCTTCGCTCAGCACGTCTACCTGGCGTTCTACTGGCTGGCGATGTCCAATTCTATGATTAACCCGCTCATTTATTACTGGATGAGTAACAAGTAAGTCTGAGTGTCGTCTTTAAGCGTGTTTAAAATGAAAGGTAACTGGTCCACGACAATTATGTATAATTTCTCTGGCCTCAACTGAGAGTTGAGTTGCAATTGACGTGTCGATGGCTGCCGATGACTTGTAGCTGTAGGCGGACCAACTGCAGGCGATGACAGATGATTTTATAACTATTGAAAAATCATAATAATCATGTAAATCATATGCTTTACATTAGTTATAAAAATCATAATTAACAAATTAATACACTTTTACGAAAATTTATCGCAGGATCTTATGAAGTATATATATATCAGAAGGGCTCCACGAAGTTTAAAATTTTGAGGCCAATTATTTATACCTTTCAACACATTGTTTATGCCAACGGAAATTGGGAACAAATTTGTTAGTTTACAATTGAATAACTTATTGAAAAATGATGATTTAACATTTTTTTCTTCAGGGTTCGATGCTTTCAAGTGTTAAGAAGATACTAGAATTTTTTCAAATTTTTAAAATCACAAAATCCTTCAAAAACATTTTTCTAGAGGTGATTCCGAATCGAATGAGCTATCGCTCATATTTTTAGGACCTTTATCTCTATTTTTCACGTTTTCGAACTGGTTTATCAGTCTATATATAGTTTTCAAATAAACGATAATATTATACGTGTATCATCATCATCATCATGATCAACCCATTACCGGCTCACTACAGAGCACGGGTCTCCTCTCAGTGAGAAGGGTTTTGGCCATAGTCTACCACGCTGGCCAAGCGGATTGGCAGACTTCACACACCTTTGAGAACGTTATGGAAAACTCTCAGGCGTGCAGGTTTCCTCACGATGTTTTCCTTCACCGTTAAAGCAAGTGATATTTAAATACTTAAAACGCGCATAACTCCGAAAAGTTAGAGGTGAGTGCCCGGGATCGAACCCACGACCTCCGATTAGAAGTCGGTCGTCCTAACCACTAGGCTATCACAGCTTTTGAATCTAATCGATGCTAATTGCCTACAGCCTACGCTTTTTGGGGGATGTCCTACATTCCGGGCTCACTATACACACTCTAGGACTCTTCGATTCTACGCCCTTCTTAGCTCTATGTCACATTGCACTTTAGAAACGTAGAACAGCATAATATTATAGATACAAGCGGACACCCGCGACTTCGTTCGCGTGGATATATATTGGTTTTTAAAAATCCCGTACGAGTCATTTTGTTTCACTAAGCTATCACAGCTTTTTACAGCAGCATTATACGTGTATACAAATAGATATAACATAGGTAGAAACTCACATAAATATTTACATGATATACACACACATACATACATTCTACTAATATTATAAATGTGAAAGTGTGGATGTTTGGATGTTTGTTACTCTATAACGTCGCAACTCCTGAACCGATTTGGCTGAAATTTTGAATGGAGATAGATTATGCCCTGATACAACATAAAATAACATAGGATACTTTTTATCCTGGAAAAATCCACAGTTCCCGCGGGATTTTGAAAAACCCGAAATCTATATCTACAGCTATAGGTATTACTATAGCAAACTTCCTTGAAAGTAGGTATAAAGGTTGGAAAAGGGAGCGGAAACAGAAACACGATTCCCTCAGGGTTTGTGAAAAATCGAAATTCACGCGGGCGAAGCCGCGGGCAAAAGCTAGTAATATAGTATAACTACTTAAGTAAGTACACAAATGTGCATAAGAACAGGAGTAAGTAGAAAGTAAAATGAAAGCGACAAAGCCAGAAAGGAGGAAAATTAATGTTTAAAGAGGAAAAAGTGCGCTTTGTGGAGCCTTTTAATTTACTGCCATTTTACTGCTATTACTCCTTGAGATAATGTCATGCAGGCATTGTCGTCGGTGAGGTGACGCTCGTCTTATAGCTTTCTAACAGCATGCATGAGAGTAAAGGTGCCTGTCCACTGAAACCTGTTCACGGAGCGGAGACATCATCTCTCAATAAACATCAATTATGTACCTGCACAGTGGACAGGCAAACTATGGTTTCTAACAGCTTAATTATTAATTAATAACATCGTCCTATGGCTTAAGAACATTAGATCAAACATTTATGTTCGTGATGTATGCGGAGTATTTGGTTATAAAACTACATTTTAATTTTCTTCCGTAAGATTATTTTTACTTTAATTATTATTTATTATCTACGATTACAAGTTTTTACCTCTTCTAAAACAATTTAAATTAGCTTTATAGATATTATTGTATCGTAAGAACTTTTTGATTAGGGGAAAGGGGCCCAAAGCGGTTATGGTGCCCAAAGCGGATTTGTCTTTTTAAATGAACGCGCCAATAGTTAGGTGTATAAAAAGCGCGCGGGTACGATGCGCTCCCCCCGCTCCCCTTGGGGCATTCGTCCGACTCAGCAAGAACGTTTACACGAGTAGGTGCAGTAAAAAATCAAAATTGGGTGCATTTCGAAAAAAAACCGCGGTAAGTGTAGAGCGTTTTTTTTAATTTACAGTTAAAATAAGCCCTGATCAATAAATTGATCTTGACTTTTGTGTATTTGACTATGATATGAAAGTGCCGACTTGTATGTACTCGTCTGATTTTGAAGTTATTTTTGATTGTGAAAATGAACAGTCTAAAAAGGCAAAGCGGTTCGGGCAAAGAGGTTACCTAACCGCTTTGCCCACGACTAGGGTGAAATGAGATCTGTTATATCAATTGTATGTATCCTTTTAGATGGTGAATAAATACTAACGAAAAACTGCTCAAGCTGCGTGGGACGAAAAGTCCATGGCCAGTGCTTTAAAAGAAGGCCATATTTTCATCATCATTATTAATTTTTAAGATTTCTTTTATTTTGCTGAAAGGAGAGATTGAATTTGCTCTTTTTTAAATTAAAATATTTAAATTGTGCGTTTTTTATTAAAACAATAAAGATTATATGACTTATTTTGCATTTCTTTGGTATGTCCGCTTTGCCCGATACCAAAAACCGCTTTAGGCCCCCCCTGAGGGCAAAGTGGTTTTTCTTTAAGTTTTATAAATTTCCTTGTAACTTTATTATTTATCAACCGATCTTTATCTGTTTTAACGACTTTATGCGCCATGAGACACACTATTCGTTTGTGTAAAAGTTAATATTAACATCGATTAACAAACTACTGATTTTCAAACTCAATCTTAACGTATCCGCTTTGGGCCCCTTTCCCCTAACCACAAAATTAATAAGACAAGGCTAGGTATAAAGATACAGATGCTTATTCGATTGTGTTAAAAATTCCTACACAAAAACGCAAAATTAATTTCCGCAAGGAACATTATGCAAAGAATTACAAACTTTTTTTAGGATTTTAGGCTTAAAAAATGTGCTAGAATTAGCACCATTGAAATTTTTCGTGAGTGGGCGGACTAGATTGGGGCTTGAAATTGGTACCTATCTTAAATCAAACAATGGAACCTTCGTAAAATAAAATGTTAGGTAAACGATAAATTCGAGGGTTGAGATTACAATACTAAAGTCTTGTATCGACCCAGCCTCAAGTTTTTTATTTCCCCTGGGAAATGAAGATCAGATTAATATTCTTCTCTAAAGATATTTCCACCTACAACATATGTCTACAATAGAAACTTTTCACTTAAAATTGGTTCGAACAGAAATCATATCAAAGAAGCAGATTTTATTTACTTAAGGATTTTTCATAAAATGCTGAAAATCATTATTTTCTCGTCACTGATTAAAAACAGATTGTCTGTTTTGAAACATTGATTGTTTATGTACGAGTATATTGACACATTTTTATGAAGGACTAGATGATGCCCACGGCTTCGCCCGTGTGGATTTAGGTTTTTAAAAATCCTGTGGGAACTTTTTCCAGAACAAAAAGTAGCTTATCTGTAGTAACTCGTCCCCAAAACGGAAAAATCCCGCGGGATCCCCACGATTTCGGAATGCAATTCCTTACAGCATCAGGCTTGAGGAGTTGGATATATACCTACTCGAGTTCATTCAACGATAGTCTTTAATTGGTACCCCCAATATCAATTTAAATAACCAAAAGTTTTTAAATCCCATTAGTTTTGGGAATCAAGTCCCCTACAGCATCACGATTAAGGAGTTGGAATCCAAATTCTTTATAGAACAGGGTCGCAATGTTTCTTTATCCGCAAAAAAAAAAATTACGCAAATCGGTTCAGAAATCTCGGAACTATCGGTGTACATAGGTAGAAAAACACAACTCCTCATTTTTTAAAGTTGGTTAAAAAGTAGCCTATGTTACTCCCTGGTTAATTCTCTACTTGTATGTGAAAGTCCCGTCAAAATCGGTTCAGCCGTTCCGAAGATTAGACCGTTCAAACAGACAGACAGACAGACAGACAAAAATTTTAAAAACCTGTGATTCGGTTATGGTACAGTTCAAATAACCATATGGGCTTAATATGAGGTAGTTATTTCGAAATTACAGATAGACACTTCAATTTTATTTATTAGTATAGATTTGTATAAACATGGCTATAATATGTGTAAATAGTAATAATCTATACTAATATCTATAATATAATAAAACTGTAACAGATCCAATTCTGTACATTGAAGATATTTTGAAATTTTTTATCGGAGGGCACTCTATAATCGATACTGAAGCCAAAACTGCAATTTTTTTCATTTTTGTCTGTCTGTCTGTCTGTCTGTCTGTCTGTCTGTCTGTCTGTCTGTCTGTCTGTCTGTCTGTCTGTATCTTGGCCGCGCATCACGCCGAAACTACTGAATGGATTCGAATGAAACTTGGTACGATTTGAGTTTATACTCCGAGGTAGGTTATAGGATACTTTTTATCCCGAAATTCAGCACGGTTCCCTTGGGAGAGGGGATGAAAGTTAAAACGTGTATTTAGCTGTAATTCATTAACGCGTTATTCGATTTCACTCATTCTTTTTTTGTTAGAAAGGTAGTACTTTAAGTAATGTCCCGTAAATATTTCAAGGTCATAGGTTTTTTAGTTTAGAAATGACAGGCATTTATTGGGTTCCGATAACTTGGGACCCGGATCTTTGTACGTACGGCTTATTTTAAACTGGCGTGCGTTTAAATTTATGTTTGTCGTTCTGTCTATTTGTTCCAGCTAATCTCCGAAATGGCTGGATCGATTTTAATGGAACTTTCAATGTTATAAGGAGTAACAGGCTACATTTAGTTTAGGTACAAAAAAGGATTATGTTATCCAATCCGATCCTATATAAAACCTATATCCAGGCGGACGAAGTCGCGGGGGTCGGCTAGTAATATCTATATAATACTAATATAATAAAGCGGAAGAGTTTGTTTGTTTGAACGCGCTAATCTCAGGAACTATACTGGACCGATTTCAAAAATTCTTTCACCGTTGGATATGTACGTGATCCCTGAGTGCTGTGTTCTAATATCAGTTTCTTTATTGATGCAGGTTTCGACTATACTTCAAGCTAGTGATTTGCTGGTGGCGAGACTCGCAGACACCGATGCCGACCAACTTGACAAAGCAATTCGAGATGAACAAATCCTTTTCCGGTGAGCGGTCTCTTGCTAAATTAAACCAAACAAAAACATTTCATGTGAATAATAAGGCCAACTTCCTATCAAAAAGTTTCGGCCATTAAAAGTACTGATATCAAAAATTATGACCAAGTCCTTTGCTAGGCTCGATAAATGAAACCATACAGTTTTAGAAGGTATGTATATCTTCTTCGATCACCCTCAAGCTGTCATACCATTCCTAATGATCCTGTTAAAATATTTTTAAATAATTTATGTCTTACTAATAACACTATAATATGAAGCTCATTTGGGACTAAGAATAGTTTTATTGTTTTCAACTTTAACAACATTTTTGTACTCCTTTGAATTTGTTTAATTTAAAAAATGTTGCCAAGTTGAAAACAATAAAACTATTCTCAGTCCCAAATGAGCTTCATATTATAGTGTTATTAGTAAGACATAAATTATTTAAAAATATTTTAACAGGATCATTAGGAATGGTATGACAGCTTGAGGGTGATCGAAGAAGATATACCTTCTAAAACTGTATGGTTTCATTTATCGAGCCTAGCAAAGGACTTGGTCATAATTTTTGATATCAGTACTTTTAATGGCCGAAACTTTTTGATAGGAAGTTGGCCTTATTATTCACATGAAATGTTTTTGTTTGGATCTCACTCCTTTTTTCTAAGTATTTCAAAGTTAATGCAATAAGTATAATGAAGTTGTGATGGCTTATAATCGAGTCTTTTTTCTCTCTTACGCTTCAGTATAATTAGGAATAGAACCCTATCACATTTTACGGTCTGATTAGATGTGGTTTAATCTTCAATACATAGTATAAAACAAAGTCGCTTTCTCTGTTCTAATTGGGTGAATTTTTATTTTGTTCGTCTGTCTGTCAAAATCACAGATAACAGAAACTCCACTCCAGAGTATTTCCACTCAGTGGTCAGTTTCAGAACTTAGAACCATACGGCTTAACTAAGAGAAGATTTTGAGTATTTGACTCTCATTAAGTTTAATGAATAGTATTAGATATTAGTGATACCTAGTAGCCGGAATCAACAGGACACCAAAGTCTCCTCCAAACCTCCAAAGTCGGCCACCCATCCATTTCCTGACTTGGGTCAAGGTTGCTTATCAAAATTATTAAGAAAATCGCGCTTCTGGTTTTATTGGCAAAGACGAATCTCAAACTACTGGAAGGAACGGGCTTAGGCACACAGATAGCTATTAATGTGGCGTACGACATCCGCAAAGAAAGGATTTTTGAAAATTCAACCCCTTAGGGGGTAATATAGGGGTTTGAAATTTGTGTAGTCCACGCCGACGAAGTCGCGCCCGCGACTTCGATAAAAAAATATACCTCTTGGCGTTTTATTATTTACCTACACTTTACTTTTTATTAGAACTCAAGACCAGTAAGATTGACCCCTTGCTAGAAAACTTAAAAAGTCACATCTCCCTAAATAGTGCACCGATTTCGATGAAACAAGAACCATATATAGCTTCAAATAAAGTAAAATACATTTATTAAAACAAAATGAAAATTTGTTCAGTATTTTTTATGTGATGTGGGAACAGACAGATTTTTATATATCTTTGAATTAGTCAGTGTCTGATGCAACTTTTGGACATTTTTCGATTTTTTCCTTCATATACACACTAAGACTCATCTTCTTACCAAATTTCAACATTCCACATACACGGGAAGTGCGTCATAATTTTGATCAGTCAGTGAGTAGGTCTTGTTTTATGTGATTTTCAAACCTCTGTATCTCAGAAACGGTTCAACTTGAAAATTTGAAACTTTCAATTTATCATCACATCCACGAGTTTAACTTATATTTCAAATTTCGTAGGATTACTATCCCGCGAACCAGAGTTATGAGGGGGGTCAAAACAGCTCGAAATGGATCGTGTAAATAACACACTCATGCGACAAGGCCGGAGGAACTTGGCCTGGCGCACTTCGTGCGCCTAGATTTGTAATGACATTGGACAAATTGAATCCTGATTGGTTTTTCTAAAGGATTGTCATTCTGGAAAACTTCGTTTTATCTGCATGCTAGAGCTGTGTGCTTAGTCTAAATCGGAGCACTCGAAAACGAACTCGAAAACTATTGATCGATTTCAGAGTAAAATAGACCTAAAATGGCTTGTATTAAGGTTTGAGTTCGCCAATACATTCAGCATTCGAACAATGCTGAATGTATTGGCGAACTCAAACCTTAATACAAGCCATTTTAGGTCTATTTTACTCTGAAATCGATCAATAGTTTTCGAGTTCGTTTTCGAGTGCTCCGATTTAGACTAAGCACACAGCAGTCACACGTTTACGGTTTATGAGATTATTATATTCATGTTCGAGTCGAATAGTTTTTGAAAGATGACTAAGTTTTAATGATAAATATATATATATTTTAAGTCTAAAGTATTAATTCAAATAATTGCCTCGAAGATGTCACTTTTTTAAAGCCACCAATATTTTAAATGGCACTGCGGGAAAAACGGGGGACCGAAAGACATACATACCTACCATTAAAGCATAGACCACACTGGGAGCGAAGCGAAACGAAACAAGGTTCGTTTCGCTTCGCTCATGTCGCTACCGCGTATTTTTAACCCCCGACGCAAAAACGACGAGGTGTTATAAGTTTGACGTGTCACAGACGTGTAGGTACACGACAATGTGTGTGTGTGTCTGTCTAGTACCCTGCAACGGGTGAACCGATTTTTTTATTGAAAGGTGAATTAGTCGAGAGTGTTGTTAGCTGTTTGATGAAAATCGATCCAAGATGGCCGACGCTACAAAATGGCGGATTACATATTATTTCACAACTCTCTTAATATGGGTATTAATTTAAAGGGCTTGACTAGTAGAATAGCACTATGCAAATCCAAGATAGCCGCCGCCACAAAATGGCGAATGTTGGGGGTTTTTTAAATTTTTAATTTATACTTGTATACTATTCAAAGAAGCGATATTATACTCACTTACTCCGTAAATTTATGCTCACTCGCAACATAAAAGTAGACCTAGCAGTAAGTAATAGGTATTGCATTATCCAAGTATGAAATTAATTCAGTTGACTTGCATGAAACGACAGCGGTATGTATGAGTTTGTATGACTATAATATAATTGACATACCAAAAATTTAAGTTTATTTTCTTTATTGTGTTGATTAAGTACCTACTGAATGATTCTGGATATTATTCATTTGGCGGTTTAATTTTCACAGTTATATTCTAAAAATGTACGGTAGATATCAATTTTATGCCACGAAACAAAGGCCCCGGCCGGGACAAAATAATGATTTAACACAACCGCTGGGCGGCAGATTTCCTAAAAGGCTTGTTTTAATTAAATGCGGGGTGTATTTTTAATTGGTCGCCTTCTCATGTTTCGCTTTTTGGGATATTTACCTCATTAAAACTTTTGTATGGGACATTTCTAGGCCAGTGAGTGGGGATTTAAAATTTATTAGTAGACTATCGGAGATTTCGAAATAATATTATTAAGGGAATTTTAATTTAATAATATATAGGGATTAGGGACCCTGATGAAAACTAATACAAGTTTTTGACTTTAATAATATAATATTCAAAGATTTAGGTACATTCGAATATTTTACCCTGTGAAAATTTTGTAACTCTGTTTTTAAAACTACCGTGTAACGTGTATCACATTCACATGCTTATGTTTAACACTACAGTACGCATAATTAAACTGGAATAGCTTCCTGAATAGAGCTGTTTAATATGTTTATCTACACCCATGCTTTAAATCCTCTATTAAAGATTCTGAAACAGTTAGCTTATTGCCAACATTAAAACACCCAATGTCCTAATAACCATTACATCATCCAAACGGATGATGTTATTTTGTACTGAATTTCATAACAACACTCCTTTGTTTTTTTTTTCAATCCCTTCATGCGCAAAGAGTTTCAATATACAGCCACATTCATTGCTTGATGCGCGGTATCTGTATGAATTTCAAAAAAAGAACATTTTCGTTTACACGCGTTCTGACTACGTCGCGCGCCGTAAATAGGTTTTTAAGCCAAGCGCCTGATCAACTATATCTAGCGATAAAGGTACGTTAGTTACTTACTTCATTATAATGTTATTTTTCTTGTGATATGATGAATAAATTACAATATTATTCTTTCAGACTGCGCTAATATTCGGAACCATGGGCGCATGCCGTCGTCAAGAATTATACGCTTTGTTATATACCGACTTACAGATAAATGAAACTGTAATTGTGGTCAATGTCAATAATACAAAAACCAAAACAAACCGCACATTTACTATTACGGGCAAATATTTAGAAATTTGCAAAAAATATATAGCATTGCGTCCGGATCCATGCAGCAATCCGAGTTTTTTTTTTTACAATACAGATCTGGAAAATGTATATCACAAAGGATGGGCATAAACACATTTAGCAGTTTGGGTAAAACAATTGCTAACTATTTACAAATTGATAATCCTGAGTTATATACAGGACATTGCTTTCGCAGAACATCTGCCACAATATTAGTAGATGCCGGAGGAGACATAACAAGTTTAAAACGGCACGGCGGATGGAAGTCTACATCTGTTGCTGAGGGCTACATTAATGACTCTATAGCCAACAAAATCCATGTGTCGAATGTAATTTCGAATTCCATAGAAAATAAAAATAGTGAAGTGGTAAATATAAATATTCCGCCGAGTACATCGGGATCGGGACCTTCCAACATTAAAGAACATAATATTCAAGTGAATTTTAATAATTGCACTATACAAAATGTAAATTACTACTAAAATAAATATTTTTTTCATTAATTCTTAGTTTATTTGTATATTAGTAATGGATGATATTAGGTTACTACTAGGACTGGCTGTTTTAATGTTAGCAGTAAGCTAACTGTTTCAGAATCTTATAGAGGATTCATATTATGGGTGTAGATAAAGTCTTGTATGCAACTGTTGATAATTAGGTATTAAAACACTCATGTGATACTATTATCACACTCAGCTTCGCTTCGTGTGATAAACCCACATTCGTGTTTTAATACCCCTTATTACACAACAGTTGCATAAATAACTATAAATTAATTGATGTGCTGGCTAATTAGCCCTTTAGAAAAAACGTCTTAGAAATGTTCTTTTCACCCAACACCAAAAGAAAAGATACTTACCTACCTACCTCGCGTTCGTAGTTATTATCATTTTCAATATTTGAGAACATTCGTTTTATCAACAAAGCTTTGTTATTATTATTACTGTTGTTAGAAAGGTTTATTTTTTAACCCCCGACGAAAAACGACGGGGTGTTATAAGTTTGACGTGTGTTTGTGTTTGTGTGTGTGTGTGTGTGTGTGTGTGTGTGTGTGTGTGTGTGTGTTTGTGTGTGTGTGTGTGTGTGTTCCCCTGTAGCGCTCAAACGATTAGAATGCGGTTTTTTTTATTTGAAAGGTGAATTAGTCGAAAGTAAGTGTTGTTAGCTATGTTTGATGAAAATCGGTCCAAGATGGCCGCCGCTCAAAATGGTGGATTACATATTTTATCACAATGCCCTCAATATGGGTATCAAATGAAAGAGCTTGACTAGTAGAATAGCACTCTGCAAATCCAAAATTGCCCGCGCCACCACAAAATAGCAAATGTCGGGGGTTTTTAAATTTTTAATTTATACTTGTGAGAAATAATGTTATCAGTTCTTGCTAATTAAGATTGGCTTAGAAAAAGACTTCATAAGCGTCTATGCTTTTGAAAAATTCTTTCAGAACGAAATAGATAAGGGTATCAATTTTATATTATTTAAATGTCTTTGTACCTAGTTACACGTTCTGACTTCTGAGCTATACAGTCTAAATATATTAATAAATTATGTTTTAAATACTCTTGTATTTAAAAGGTGTAGGTTATATTCCTATCTACCTAGCTAAATCTATATTTAAAGATGAAACCAATAATTACTATGTTTGTACTTAAAAATGAAATTGTGCTTTGATATTGTTATATTGTAATCATTTTTATGTTAACAAAAGCGTTTAGAACAACAGATTCATTAAAATCATGTTTTATTCATGTTAATTAAATTTCTAACCTCATTGTAGAGAGCTTCCAAATTGTGCCTCAAAGAGGTACAAACAACAACTCACCGTGAATGAGGCTTTTGTTTTGGTCCTTTTGTTAGAATCTTTTAAATATTCTAAAGTTGTCGTTTACGTGCTTACGTTTTTAAAAAGATAGCGTGGCAAATATAGACCACGACCCTGAAAAGATTTAAGTAGTCAGTGAAGCAGTTAACGTAATTAATACTTTACCAGCAAATTAATGAGCATTCTTGATTACGCGATGAGCTTTGGAAAAATAAATTAACTAACGAAATTTTATTATTCGACTCAATATGGGTTGATTCATGCTATATCGTGTACAGGCCGTACCATAGCCCTTGGCCGGGAAACTGGCAGTATTTTTATGCCCGCACTTGGCGCTGGCGGTACGGTCTAGTATGAAAATGGTTCATACATAACCATACAATAGATTTTAACCAAGCCCATCTCGTGCAGAGTGTGCCGCGAAAACTTTACAAAATATACATGGTAAATAATAGATATAGTATAGTAGGTAGGTATAGTATTTCCAAGGTAGTAAATAGAAAATGGAGAGTCCTGACTGCATTGTTTAGCTTGTCGGCACTTCCGAATGTCGGACAAATACCTACATAATATGGCAATATTGTTCATTGTCATGACAAGGCCTTTGTGTGTACTTCATCATGATCGACCCATTACCGGCTCACTACAGAGCACGGGTCTCCTCTCAGAGTGAGAAGGGTTTTAGCCATAGTCTACCACGCTGGCCAAGCGGATTGGCAGACTTCACACACCTTTTGAGAACGTTATGGAGAACTCTCAGGCATGCAGGTTTCCTCACGATATTTTCCTTCACCGTTAAAGCAAGTGATATTTAAATACTTAAAACGCACATAACTCCGAAAAGTTAGAGGTGCGTGCCCCGGGATCGAACCCACGACCTCCGATTAGAAGTCGGTTGTCCTAACCACTAGGCTATCACAGCATGTGTGTACTTACATATATAATACTAGCTGTTGCCCGCGACTTCGTCCGCGTTAAAAATTTTTAAACGGAAACCCTTTGTTTCCCCGGGATAAAATAGTAGCCTGTCACTTTCTAGGTCCTCAACTAAAAAATGCAACTGCAAAAAATCACGTCAATCTGTAGTTAAATGTCCGATGATAATAATATGTCGAAAGGAAACCATTTTACCCCCCTTGGGGTGGATTTTCGTCAAATTTTTTTTAGCTTATGCCTACCCCCTAGAAAGAACCTAACTTCCAAATTTCAAGTTAATAATAACAATAACTAAAACTTCACATAAAAAGTTTCATCCCCTTTTTTACCACCCTTAAGGGAAGATTTTCCAGAACAACTTATATAGGTTTTTATTATTTAAAATTTATATTCTCAATGCTTATTTTCATATCTGTAACTTCAAAAACATAAACTTCATATAACCTTCCTACCCCCATTTTACCCCCTTTGGGGAGGATTTTCGTGAAATATTTTCTAGGCTGATATCTAAGCCCTAGAATGAACCTACCTTCCAAATTTCAAGTTGATAATAACAATAATTAAAACTTAACATAAAAACTTTCAACCCCTATTTTACCACCCTTAAGGGAAGATTTTTCAGAATAAAATACACAGGTTTATATTATTTAAAACTAATAATCTAAATGCCGATTTTCAGGTCTGTAACTTTAAAAACATAGGACTTTCATACAAACTTTCTACCCCCATTTTACCCCCTTAGGGGAGGATTTTAGGGATACTAAATAGCCTATAACCTTCCCAGGAATTTGTACTACCAAATGCAAAAAGAATTTTTCAAATCCGACTGGTACTTCCAGAGATTAGCGCGTTCAAACAAACAAACTCTTCCGCTTTATTATATTAGTATAGATTTAATTATTGTTATACAAATTGCAAATTTAGAGATCCATTTAAACACTCGGAAGTTTAATTTATGCAAAAACATGCTTGCGCTCTATAATTAATTTCTGTCCAGTTCGACATTGTGCTAAATGCTTGCTTGGGTGATGAAATATTTTTAACGGCAAATTATTTATTTATTTTTCATACGTAAATAAACCATCATAATACGTGTGAATATAAGAGATATAGCTAGGTATAATATGTACCTACCTACTGTGCATTTCGTTATAGAGTTGACTGCTAGCATTTAAGGACCGGCACACCTAAATCGGGTTAAACAAGGTCCAGCATTTTAAGTTTTTACAATAGTAAATATTTAAATTTCTAAAAATAATAAATACTATGCACTACTCTATAAAATGAAGTATAAGATCATTAAAAAAAATAGTCATAAAGTCTTATATTTATAATAGAAAAAAAATCGAGAAATGCATAGAAAACTTTAAAATAGCGTTGCCGCGTTTGAAGTCTCCTGAATTAGTTTGAGACATAAAAACAACAAAAATTGTCTTAAATTAATGGTAAAAGACCAACGAACACGATAAATAAATTTGTTTTTCAATACAACTTTAAGTTTTTTTGCAATTGGGTAGCAAACATACCACATTTTTATCCACGATTTCTTCATACAAATTACTATGGCGCGCACCGCTGCAAAATTCAACCTATATATTCCCGGAACGCGAAGCTTGCGTTTCAATCGCCCGCGGGCTGTCAAGGTGGAAGGTGCGCTCGTCGCTTCAAAAATCCTGTCGCGATCTCTGCTCGTGTACAAACACAAAAACTCACTGGAGCGGTACCATTGGACAAAAGCACGTGACTAAATACCTACCATGACGAGAAGCTTCATACAAGAGCTCCGCTGTGAGGGGCTGCTACCTACGTAGTTCGCGCGAGATTATAATATTTTTCTATAAATTAGGATTTTTTAAATCTTTATTTAGTTAACTTCAGTAAATGATAAAATTAAAAAAATATAAAATATGCCAAATTCTTGCACTATGTGAAATTCCAAAATAATAAAAAAAAATCTTTTATTTTCCTGTCAACCCCATAATTTTTGAACTCTAACTTTCGTTATATCTGTATAATTATTTAGTCAGTCGTCATCATTTCATCAACCATTATTTTTGAAAGCTTTTATCGCCGAAACTATGACTCATAGCCCGGTGTTAAAATTTCTTTTTGACGTGATAA
This sequence comes from Melanargia galathea, assembly GCA_920104075.1. Taxonomy (NCBI): domain Eukaryota; kingdom Metazoa; phylum Arthropoda; class Insecta; order Lepidoptera; family Nymphalidae; genus Melanargia; species Melanargia galathea. The sequence goes on along the minus strand of OV049869.1, from coordinate 11,193,715 downwards.
ACTCTTATAAATCGATGAACGCCGGCTGCACGTACGAAAAAGCATGACACTTGAGCCGAGCATGCAAGCGAGAGCGCGGAACAAGCGATAGAGAGGCATGATCTTCCTAAGTGTTTGGTTTCATCAATGTTTTCTCATTATGTTGTCACGTAAAATTATCTTCCGAAAACCGATTTTTCAGACAACCAATTTTTTTTTGTGATGTTTGTATGATCGCGTGGTCAGATTTTTGAAAGCTTTTACTTCCGAAACCATGGTCTATAGGTCCCTTAATGTTACTCAACCTTCTTTTTTTCGTGATGTCTATATTGCTCACATGGTTAGATTTTTAAAGGCTTATATCTCCGAAACTATAGGGTGCAGCCCCATGTTGTTGGGACTCAAACTTCTTATTTTTAGGATGTCTATGTAAAATCTGACCATGTGGTCAGATTTTAAATTTGTCACATTTAAACTGGTCATATTTTAAATTGGTCATATTTTAAAAGCTTATATCTCCGAAACTGTAGGGTGCAGCCCCATGTTGTTGGTACTCAAACTTCTTATTTTCACGATGTCTATGTGCTCACGTAGTCAGATTTTTAAAAGCTTATATCTCCGAAACTATAGGGTGCAGCCCCATGTTGTTGGTACTCAAACTTCTTATTTTCGCAATATCTATGTGCTCACGTAGTCAGATTTTTAAAAGCTTATATCTCCGAAACTATAGGGTCCAGCCCCATGTTGTTGGTACTCAAACTTCTTATTTTCGCAATATCTATGTGCTCACGTAGTCAGATTTTTAAAAGCTTATATCTCCGAAACTATAGGGTGCAGCCCCATGTTGTTGGTACTCAAACTTCTTATTTTCATGATATCTATGTGCTCACGTAGTCAGATTTTTAAAAGCTTATATCTCTGAAACTATAGGGTGCAGCCCCATGTTGTTGGTACTTAAACTTCTTATTTTCGCAATATCTATGTGCTCACGTAGTCAGATTTTTAAAAGGTTATATCTCCGAAACTATAGGGTGCAGCCCCATGTTGTTGGTACTCAAACTTCTTATTTTCGCAATATCTATGTGCTCACGTAGTCAGATTTTTAAAAGCTTATATCTCCGAAACTATAGGGTGCAGCCCCATGTTGTTGGTACTCAAACTTCTTATTTTCGCAATATCTATGTGCTCACGTAGTCAGATTTTTAAAAGCTTATATCTCCGAAACTATAGGGTGCAGACCCATGTTGTTGGTACTCAATATTTTTATTTTCGTGATGTCTGTATGATCGCGTGGTCAGTCGTTATCAACCATTATTTTTGAAAGCTTTTATCTCCAAAACTATGGTCCACAACCCCATGTTGCTTGAAAGTACTTGATACTCAATCTTTAAATACGTGGAATTATGATGCAGTGTCGAAGAAGCTAGTACTCATAAAAGGCAAAGGCTACCTATAAAATTTCCACTTTAAAAATAAATAAAGATCTGAATTTCATTTACTAAACCATACCTAAATGGCCTAAAGAAATACCTATTTACCTAATACCTAAACCCATAGAAAAAATTGATAGGTTAGAAATAAATAGGTTAATAATAATAATATTAATATTTTGTACACGGACGTGAGAGTAAGATACATAAAAAATAATATTAATAACTCAGTAAAGTAGTAGTAGCTGTTATTTTATTACACGGTAGGTATAATATCGACAAACATCTCGATAATGAGATAGCTAAGTATGTCTAGGTGAGGAACTCGCTCGCACATCGCCTGCCGTGAATCGAGTGCGCGCACCCGTAGTACCACTGCTGAATGTATCTATGTGTGCGTGCGCCGACGGTGGCTCTGTGTGTAGCGTTATATGCCTAGTTTTGACTACGCGCTCAAAGTATGCCGGCCATGCAATGGTCTGTACTTTTAATACTGTTACGACCATGATGGTAAGAACAGAAATAATGAGATAATTTCATTGTGGTTACCGCAGAAAGCCGAACTGTTATGGCTTTTTACTTTCAAAATGTGAATAATTTATGATATCATGAGTTTAAGATCACGTGGACAGATTTTTGACTCTCATATTATCTATACATAATAAAATCGTAGACTTGCCGTATCTGTACATTAAAGATTTTTTTTTGCAAAATTATAACTGGGGGATGTTAGAGATATGTAATTGAACGTAAAAAAGCTATTTTTGAAATTTTTGTCTGTTTGTTCATCATCATCATACAGACAAACAGACACACGGATAGTGTGTCTGTTTGTCTGTATGATTGTGCGCGCATCACGCAAAAACTACTGAACACGATTTAAGTTCATGCTACAGAGTAATAAATAGGATACTTTTTATCCCGAAATTCAGCACGGTTCCCTTGGGAGAGGGGATGAAAGTCAAAATGTACCTATACTTAACTGTAATTCATTAACGCGTGATCTGATTTCATTCATTCTTTTTTTGTTAAATAATTATCAAAAGAGAAGCTGCACTGAGTAGGTAGGTAGGTAGGGTACGTTTACCGAATGAATGATAAATAGAGTTAGGTGTTTTGTAACATCTTTCGCGACCTTTGACAAGGCAAGGCCACGGCAGCGATTTCCGTTTTCTTTCAAAGGAATATGTAGGTATTGTATGTTATTCAGTGTGCTTAGTCTAAATCGGAGCACTCGAAAACGAACTCGAAAACTATTGATCGATTTCAGAGTAAAATAGACCTAAAATGGCTTGTATTAAGGTTTGAGTTCGCCAATACATTCAGCATTCGAACAATGGCGAACTCAAACCTTAATGCAGGCCATTTTAGGTCTATTTTACTCTGAAATCGATCAATAGTTTTCGAGTTCGTTTTCGAGTGCTCCGATTTAGACTAAGCACACTGGTTAGTACGTTTTCTATATCCATTTGGAATCACTCGATAACCTTTTACCGGTTATAAATAACATGTAAAAGTTTTTCATTCCATAGCATTAATCATAAGTAGGGTCAACTGTTAGTCACGGGTAAGGTTGAAGGGAAGAGATCAAAAGATGTGGTCGCACGCGTTGTTGTAGGTACAGATACAGTATCCACAGTCCACACTGTTCTTCACAATACCGAGGGTAAAATGGAAATAGAAGAACATGATGGGTGAAGAGGTGATCCGTGACAAACCTTTAGTAATGAGGACGATTATGCATAGAGAGAGCAGGGTCCAGATTATGTCTGTAGTCTGTACCTATTAGTTGATAGTTTAGTTTGGTTGGGTTTAGTTGGTAGTGCAATAGTCGCGCACAAAGCATTGCAAGGCTATGTCAGGTAGTAAGTCCTAGATTTGTTTCATCAAATAAACAGCAAGAAACAAATGATTCACCTAAGGGCGTTTGTGCACTTATTCGTTTTCGATTCGTTTTCGTGTTTCGTGAAAACACGATTCGACATAGCCTTCCTTATAACTGTATGGGCGTTTGTGCACTTACTCGTTTTCGATTCGTTTTCGTGTTTATATATTCGTGAATTCTTCACATCGAATCGTTTTAAAATAAGGACGCGAGTGGAATGGTGTGTGGAAAGAGGGCAGAGATGAGTCCTGATGTTGTGAGGTATTTGGAAAACATTGGTATTTGCATTTCTTGAATTCCAACAAAACATGATTCAAAGCAGTTGATTATTATTAAAAGTTAATACCTACTTAGTTTGGCATTAAAATAAATCGTTTGTTTCATTCAAATTAGTTTTACTTCGAGTAAAATACCTAAATATTGTAGTATAATCAAAATTTCCATACCTGTGGTTGGTAGTCAAAAACTATCAGCAAAATATGAACATTTCATAAAAAATATCATTTATGATACTTAGTTGTTACTGTTTTCTTACAAGAGCGTAATGTCCACTTGGGATGTTCACAAAATATATGACGTATGCTTAGATAATTTTGATACTAACCGTACCGTGTGAAATATTCATAATCACTTACCTTAGTGTTACTGCCAGCATTTTTTCTGGAGTTATGCATTCTCTAAAACGTGTGTCTTGCCGAGGAATCTTTTTTTATATGACACAATATGAAATCGAAAGTAGCAACATTCTTTCGATAGTAATTAAAAAAAGTTTTTCATGATGTCATGTCATGTCATTAAGTGATGATCGCCTACGAATGTATAAGAGAAGTGCGAAAAGCTGACGACGATTAAATGCAGCACACATTATGAACACGGTTTTATCTACGAAATGCTTAAAACGTATAGTGAAATCACGATTAAGTGCACAAATGTCATTCGTGAATTTCGTATCCGTTTTTATGATGTTCATTAAAAAAACGAACATGAATCGAAAACGAATCGAAAACGAGTAAGTGCACAAACGCCCTAAGGGGTGCCTAAGGGGAAGAAAATTGACAGCTAAATTGAATGTTTTGTTACAGTGAGCCAGAGGCCCCGCGACGCGTCGTCCTTCAGTCGAGCATGACATTCGCAAAGGCGGAGCAATTTGTCCCGCTCGTTGCCAGCCGCCGGTATTAATAATTTTTCATATTACATGTTTTGATATTTCAATATCTAATATTCGCACTTTCTGTTTACATTCGTGACATTTATTTGGAACGAACTTCCTTATCGCGCGTTGCGAAAGGGGGCTAGACGGAAAAAATTAAGAGAAAAAGATGTAACGACACTTTTTGCTCGTTGGCGCGGTTGGCAGTGACCCTACCTTCCGTTCGGGGGTCGCGGATTCGATTCCCGCCCCGAGTCTGGGTGCATATGTATATATGTAAGTATATAAGTTTTCTACATTTATTAAAATTATATGTAAATATGTCTATCAGTCGGTTGTTACCTATAACACAGGCATTAAGTTGCCTGTACACACACGGTCGTTGGAATAGACGACCGTGTGTGTATGTGTGAGTATTTATTATTATTATTTATTATTGAACAGTTGAAAACTGTTAAATAATAATAATAAAACAATAATGAGGGAAACCCGGATGGAACTTCGTTCCTTCCAGGTGTCCCTTGACACCTCTCAAGTTTTTTTTGTATAATAATACTACATATACATAGTAATTTGACGTTGAAAAACTTAAGTTATTATTTTCATTTTCTCGTAATTCTTTTGAAAAACTAATTTAAAATTCTAAGTTCAAGTTTGAAAGTGTACACAATTAGAATTGTTTGAAACTGCCTCGTTGGTCTAGCGGTTAGCACGTTCGACTGTGGATCACGAGGTCCTGGGTTCGATTCCCGGGTCGGGCAAAAATATATATATGAGGTTATTGGGTTTTTCTGTCAAGAAATTCTCAGTTCCAGCCCGAAGTTGGAAGCTGGCGGTGTTTCACCCCCGTGCTTCGGAGAGCACGTTAAGCAGTCGGTTCCGGTTATTATCACTATCATGTGACAATAGTCGTAAAAGCCCGCCAACCCGCATTGGAGCAGCGTGGCGGATCTAAGCTCTAAATCCCTCGCTCATATGAGAGAGGAGGCCTCTGCCCAGCAGTGGGACGTTAAAAGGTTGTAGTGGTGGAGGTGGTGGTGGATATCTTATAAGATATTTTAACTTGATTGATTCACTGTATTAATGTCACTGTCACAAAGTTTTTGCTAAAACTGCCGTTCTCTCCTCTAGCATTTATTGCAAGGGTTGCGGTGGAATGTAACAATATAAAACTGTATCCATTTCTTAGAAGAAATGAAATTCCAAGAAAGGATCTGTTGGATATAATGTTTAAATAATAAATCATTTTTATATGCACATCTTTTATTTTACCTATCACTCACATTTTTTTAATAGTTTACGCAGCCATATTTTTTAACCATAAACACAGATAATATTAAACACAGATAATATAGTGAAGGTTGCATTATTTAACATCCTCCCTCAAACTTCACTATATTATTCCTAACTTATTAATTAAATAACAAAACTGTTTATTACATATTGGCTTAGTTAAGATATCAGCTAACTGTTCTCTTGTACAAACATAATCAACTCTAATATCTCCATTTTCTACCTTCTCTTTAATAAAGTTGTACTTAACATCCATGTGTTTCAATCTCTTTTGATCAGGATTCTTAACAGATTTTATTGTACTTTGATTATCTTCATACAACAAGATGTTACATAAGTTTACATTCAATTCTATTAATAATTTCTTAAGCCAACAAGCTTCAACTGCGGCTTCACACAATGACACAAACTCTGCCTCTGTTGAACTCAATGCAACTGTACTTTGTTTTTTAGATTTCCAAATAATAGTATTACCATATAACATAAATAAATAACCTGAGGTTGATTTTCTGTCATTGTCTCTAGCAAAATCAGCATCTGCATAACCTATGAGAGGATAACTTACATTATTACTTTTAGAATAAACTAATTGAAAATTAATTGTTTGTTTCACATATCTAAGAATTCTCTTAAGAGCTCTCAATAACTCTGCACTTGGTTTATTTTGATATCTACTTAAATAATAGACAGACATTGCCAGATCAGGTCTTGACCCCACTGTTGCATACATCAAAGAACCTATTAGGGACCTGCATAAGTTCTCATAAGATACATCAATTTCACAAGATTCATCAAATACATAATTTACATCCATTGGTGATTGTACCCCTTTACAATTTTCCATACCATATTTAATTAAGACTTTTTCTAAATATTTTGACTGATCAATATGAATACCATCATGTTTCTTTTTTTATATATATACCCAAATATGTTAAATTATTATCCCCTAGGTCTTTCATTCTAAATTGTTGATTTAAGAACTGTTTTAAATTATTAATATCTGCCTTATCTTTTCCCATAACTAATAAGTCATCCACATATAATAATAAGTACAAATCCCCTTTCATATATAAGCAATAATCATTTTCTGAACGTTTAAAACCCTATTTAATGATTAATTCATTAAAGTGGTTATACCAATATTTAGGTGACTTTCTTAAACCATACAAAGATTTTTTTAATTTTAAGACATATCCTTCTTGTACATTCAAACCTTCTGGAGGTTTCAAGTATACTTCTTCATCTATCTTTCCATATAGAAATGCACCTTTAACATCCATCTGATGTATTTCATAGTCTCTCTGTGCTGCAATAGCCAATAACGTTCTCAGTGTTTGCATTCGTAAAACTGGTGAATAAACATCTTCAAATGTTTCTTTTTGCTGAAATCCTTTGACCACTAATCTTGCTTTACATAATTTTTTATTGTCTCCTATATCTTTCTTAGTAAAAACCCATTTTGTTTCAATTAATTTCTTTCCCTGTGGTACTGGTACACATTCCCAAGTTTTACTCTCTTCCAATACTTTAAATTCTTCCTCTACAGCTTTTATCCATAATTTTTTATCTTCTCTTTCTTCTATATCTCTATAAAATTTTGGCACATCCTCATGTTGTGTAGATAATAATGCATATAATACATCATTTTCATCATCCTCAAAATCCATTTTATAATCATTTTGCCACTTCGGTTTATTTCGTTTTCTTTTTTCTAAGACTTCCTTGCCATCTCCCAAGTCAATTTTTTGTAAATTAAAATTTTCTTTTGTTTCTTGTCCTCCCTGAATACTTGCCTCTTTCTTTTCATTTCTCATTTCTTCATCTCTGTACGAGTTCTCCTTTTCTTCTTCTATTGCAGTTTGTATTTCTTTATCCTGTATATTTTCATTTATCGGTATTATTACCCTTTCCACAATCTGTGTTTTTTCATCAAATATCACGTTTCTACCAATGACTACCTTCCTATTTTCTTCATCCCATAATTTGTATCCACTTATACAATACCCAATCATTATTAATTTCTTTGCCTTTGGATCAAGTTTTATTCTGTTTTCTTTTGGTATATGATTATAGGCAATAGAACCAAATACTCTGAGGTTACTCACATTGGATTTCCTCCCGTAAAACAATTCTGCTGGGGTTTTGTTTTTATTTATTGTTGGACTACGGTTTGTTAAGTATGCAGCACATAAAATTGCATCACCCCAAAATTCTTTGGGTAACCCTGAATTAATTAACATTGTTCGAGCCTTCTCCATAAGAGTCCGATTCATGCGTTCGGCAACTCCATTCAACTCTGGATTGTAAGGCACCGTGTACTGCAATGTTATGCCTTCCCTTTTACAAAAGTCCTGATACTCCTTGGATGTATACTCACCCCCATTATCAGATCTAAGTGTTAACATATTCATATCAAAATGTTTAGTGACATAGTAGTAATAATTTTTAAATTTCTCAAAAACTTCAGATTTATTTTTAATTAAATACACCATGACAAAGTGTGTATAATCATCAATGAAGGTTACAAAATATTTAAATCCTTCCCTACTGTCTGGATTCACAGGTCCACATACATCTGAGTGTACAATTTCTAGTGGTTTTTTAGCTCTATAACCTATACCCTTAAAAGGCATTCTCGTCATCTTCCCTAATATACATGGTTCGCATAAACTGTTTTCTATTTTTAAATCTTTTAAATCCTCTAACCCGTCAACTAGATTCTGTTTAACTAAATTATACATATTATTTAATCCTAAATGGCCATAACGTCTATGCCATAACTGCACCAAATCATTTTTAACATTATTAGCGATTGAATAGTTGCAATTTTGTTTCTGAACTTCCATTTCTATAGTATACAGATTATTATGTAAACCTCCTATCATTATCAACCGTTCTGTATTATAAACTCTTACCTTTTCATTCTGAAATACAACCTTTAAACCATTAGTTTCCATTTTCCTTACAGATAACAAATTTTTCCTTAAATTAGGTACATAATACACATTTTTTACAGTACAAATTCTTTCAGCTTTTCCTACAAAACATTTAACTTCTATATTTCCTACACCAACCGCATCTACACCTTCCTTTGCTGCTGCTATCTTCTTAGGAACCGACAACTCAATATATTCCGTGAATAAGTCTTTGTTATTTATTAAATGATCGGAGCACGCTGAGTCTACACACCATATCACTTTATCACTATATTGCCCATTATTTTCACTTTTCTCACTTTCACATATGAATGCTGCATCTTGTGACTCCTGTCTCTCTGCTGGAAATGACTGGTAACTACCTCCTCTCGGTCGTCCACGTCCTATGCCTCTTTGTACTTGACCTTGTGAATAGAATAGAATAGAATAGAATAGAAAAGTTTTTTATTCAAATAAACTTTTACAAGTGCTTTTGAATCGTCGATTGAGTCTACCACAGGTTCGGAATGCAGTTCCAGCCGAGAAGAACCTGTAAGAAACTCGGCGGTTGCTCTTTTTAAAAATAACATTATAACAATTATTATTATTAATGTACATGATTGAAATGCCGTCTCGCGCATTGCTGGAACGAGTTAAATCCAAGCTTTTTTATCGTTTATATAATCTTCAGTTGTATAATAAGCTTTTTTTATGAGCATACTTTTAAGAAAGTTCTTAAACTTGTGTAAAGGCAAGTCTAAGACATATTTTTTATTCGGATAAACTTTTACAAGTGCTTTTGAATCGACAAATGAATCTACCACTGGTTCAGAATGGTGCTTACAATTCCACACGTTAAGAAGGGCAGACAAAAGTAGCCCCATTTCCGACGGCGGCACCCGTTCACGAGCATGACGCATGATCCAGCCATTGCTTCGCTCAACCATATTTGAGGGAACGTAACAACCCGCACCACACGACACCACCACAGAAATGTTTAAAGAGAGCGTGACATACTTAGGCTACCCATGATTAAAGCATCGAATTGAACACCAATAATCGAATACTCCTCAAGTTATAATAGCGTATAAAGCGAATAAATTAAATCCATGCTTTTTTATCATTTATATAATCTTCAATTGTATAATATGCTTTTTTCATGAGCACACTTTTAATAGAATTCTTAAACTTGTGTAAAGGCAAATCTAAGATTTGTTGTGGAATTTTGTTATAGAACATTACGCCCATTCCCACAAACGACCTTTGGACCTTTTTGAGGCGTAATCGAGGAATCACTAGTCCATCTCTATTTCTTAACCGCCTATCGTGTAATTCACACTTTTTATTGTAACTGTGAATGTTTTGCTTAACAAAAATTATGTTGTTATAAATATATTGAGAAGCTACTGTAAGAATACCTATTTCTTTAAATTTCTCTCGAAGGGAATCCCGCGGTTTTAAATTATAAATTGCGCGAATTGCCCTTTTTTGTAAAACGAAAATTTTTCCAATATCAGCTGCTTTACCCCATAGTAAGATTCCATAAGACATAATACTATGGAAATATGCAAAATAAACTACTTTTGCAGTTTCTACGTCTGTTAACTGTCGAATCTTCCTAACAGCGTAAGCAGCAGAGCTAAGCTTGCCAGCAAGTGTTGCTATATGGGTGCCCCATTGAAGCTTTGCATCTAGGGTTATTCCCAAGAACACAGTTGTGTTCTCAGTTTTCAATGGCTGACCACTTATCTTTAAATTGTTGCTAGTAATCCTTGTATTGGGCAATAAAAACTCGACACACTTGGTTTTTTTAGCATTTAAAAGTAGATTATTTATAGTAAACCAGTGTGAAACTTGAGATAAAGTATTATTTACATCGTCAAAATTGTCTTTAGTTCTATCGACTTTAAAAATTAAAGACGTATCATCAGCAAATAGTACAATATCGCAAGCATTTTTGACGAAATGTGGTAAGTCATTAATATAAACCAGAAACATGAATGGACCTAGAATAGAGCCTTGGGGGACACCCATCACTGAGGCTGATCCGGATGACTTAACATCATTGATGCATACCCTTTGTATACGATCACCGAGATAAGACGCAATGAGACTGAGTGCAGATTCTTTAATACCATAGTGGCCTAATTTTCGTAAAAGAGTCTCGTGCTCAACGCAATCAAATGCTTTTGACAAATCACAGAAGATACCAATGGCATTCTGTGACTTTTCCCAAGCATCGAAAATGTGCCGTAACAGCCTTGCGGCCGCATCGGTTGTTGAACGACCCTTAGTAAAACCATACTGCTCAGAGTGAAGTAATTTATTTAAATTAAAGTGCAGGAGCAGTTGGTTGAGCATTATTTTTTCAAATATCTTGCTGAGAGTTGGTAGAATTGAAATCGGCCTATAGTTATTTGGATCAGTTTTACTTCCCGACTTAAACAGAGGTATCAATTTACTACATTTCATGAGGTCGGGAAATGATCCCGAATCTATGGACTTGTTAAAAATTACAGCAAGATATGGCGCAATAACATCAATAATATTGTGAATTATTTTTACTGATATTCCCCATAAATCTCCTGTTTTTTTGTGTTGCAAAGATTTAAATGTTTTGATAATATCATATGGGGTTACGTATTTAAATCGAAATAATACATTGCACTCAGAAACATTGCCCCTCAGGATATTATAGGCTTCTGTTGGCGAGGAATTCAGGGAATTAGTCGTGGTAACTGGAATATTTTGGAAGAAGTTCTCAAAAGTATTTGCTATCTCTATATCGGAGTCAATAATATGATTATTAATTTTTAACTCCAGTTTATTAGTATTGAAAATCCTAAATCCTTGAAAATCCTGTATTTGTATGTCCATGGTAAGCTCGTCCTTGTCCGTGTGAATATCCTGTATTTGTATGTCCTTGATAGGCTCGGCCTTGTCCATGTAAAAATCCTGTATTTGTATATCCTTGATAATATCCACGCCCTCTTTGATTACTCTTATCTTGATAATTTCCTCTCATTCGGCACTGAAATTTTTTATGTCCAGGCCGTCCACATGTAAAACAAGCAAATGCATTCGTATGAGACATATTTCCCGTCTCACTTATATTTTTCTTTCTCTTTTCCTCTTCACCAAGTAATCTATTTTTAACAAAATCTAATTTCAAGTTCTCCAATGTCTCCAATGCTGTAATAATTCCTTCGTAGGATTGGGGCATTGACAATAGCAAGTAATTCACTTTCTCTTCCTCACTCAAAGAACATTCAGCTTCTTGTAACTCTGAGAAAATTTCCTCCATCAATGAATTTTTTTCTATGTATTTTATCTCTGACAATTTTCTTCTTAAAAATAATTTTGACCTTACTCCTTTTAATTTAAAGTTTTCTTCTAAATTTTTAAACATATCATACGCTGTGTTCTTTTTAATATACTCGATATACGCATCGGAAACTCCGGCAATCAAAATGGCCTGCGCCTTATTTTCTCCAGCGACATTTCCCTCCGTTTGTGCATACTTTTCTTCTTGAATTGCGGCTAATACTCCGCTTTCCCGTAATATACTCTTTATTCTAAATGCCCAAGTGGAAAAATTATTGCCCGCAAATGGCACAATGGAGAATCTATCCTTTTGTAATAAATTTACGGCCGCCATTGTCGAATCATATAAATACCTTTTTCAGCTTTCCAATACACCCGGACCAAATTACGATAACCACGCACCTCTGCTACCACTGTTGGATATAATGTTTAAATAATAAATCATTTTTATATGCACATCTTTTATTTTACCTATCACTCACATTTTTTTAATAGTTTACGCAGCCATATTTTTTAACCATAAACACAGATAATATTAAACACAGATAATATAGTGAAGGTTGCATTATTTAACAGGATCCACTCATCTCTTTAGTACCTATTGTCATTAAGAATCCTATTTACAATGTTACTGATACGATGCTTTAGGCTTTGTCCGGCTTTGCCAGACAATTGTGGCTAATTCTGTTGTACACAAATCTCTAAACTAAACTAAAATGACAGGTCTAAATCTATTGCTATCCTTTTCCGCAGTGAGCACTGTGAAAGAGATAGCAATGAATTTAGACCTGTCATTTTAGTTTAGTTTAGAGATTGTGTACAACAGAATTGGCCACAATGCGAAGGCGGCTAGCAAAAGTAGTAATACAAGTTGCCTCCCTGCTGAAATCAAATTAGTTATGAGGTATTTCGATACTGCCATTTCGGTGAAACATGTTAAGACAAGAGTTTTATTAGCATGATACCAGCCTCATTATGCCATTTTATATTGAGTTGTAATGATGGATGCCTATCGACCGAACCATCTGAGCCGTAAAGCTATGACCTGGGGACTTACCACAATTTGTTACAAAATCATGGTAATGCAGGAACATTTGTGTTAAATGATACTAGCTAACATTACTTAGATTCGTACCATGACCTTACAAAAGTGGGTAATATTGATTGTCATTTACTTTCCCACCTTTAAAAATGCTAAAAACAATATAAAACCGTCGCAAGGAAGTAACTTTTTTATGATTGCTAGATTTGATGTAATCTAGACGCATTTAAAAAATGAAGAAAGAACTTGGCCATAATTTTTGATATCAGTAGGTACTTTTAATGGCCGAAACTTTTTGATAGGAACTTGCCCTTATTATTCACATGAAATGTTTCTGTTTGGGATATTATCTACTTGCTATCAAAAATCACCGGTGATTTTTGATAGCAAGTCGATAAGCCCTACATAGTACATACGTATTGAATGAATGATTTGATGACGTCACAAAACTGCTCAAAAAAACAAAATTGTAATAAGCTTAAGTTTACGTATATCATGGTATGAATCAAAACAATATTAAATTATTATTATTGCTTTAAGCTTTGGTAATAGGCTCCTTGAATTTATTAAACCTAAAGCAAGACTTTTTTCTGTTACCAGACTTGTCAAAAGGCACTTCATCTCTGACAAATGGCGTCGAAGTGAGAACAAATCCCCGCGGCGACTCTAACTGCGCTAACCGATGTCATGTGTGTGAAGACAAATTATAAGTGCTTCTGATGAACTACTTCGAAAAAAAAAATTTAATGTAAATAATATTTTATATGCAATTTTCTAAAATTTCTGTATGATTAATTTATCTTTGTAATGTGCCATATTAGATACAAGCGGACGCACCCGCGACTTCGTTCGCGTGGATATACATACATATATTGGTTTTTAAAAATCCCATAGGAATCATTTTGTTTTTCCTAAGCTCCTTTGAGCTCAAAGGTACATTTTGACTTTCACTCCCAAGGGAACCGTGCTGAATTTCGGGATAAAAAGTATCCTATTTATTACTCTGTAGCATGAACTTAAATCATGTTCAGTAGTTGTTGCGTGATGCGCGCACAAACATACAGACAAACAGATAAACAGACAAACAGATAAACAGACAAACAGACAAAAATTTCAAAAATTGCTTTTTTACGTTCTATTACTTATCCCTAACATCCCCCAATTATTATTTTGCAAAAATCTTTAATGTACAGATACGGCAAGTCTACGATTTTATTATATGTATAGATTTTAGAACCAGATTAAGAGCAAAATTATTCGGTGGTTTTTATCTTTCATGTATATGTTGTAATATTTATGGTTTGCTTAGATACTGAAAATGTTTATTTGTCTCTATTTCTTAGTTCTTTCAGTTGTCTGATGTCTCTATTGAGTTAAACCATTGTACATACATATAAATTATATATAATAAAACTTATGTATAATGCTTTTATCAGACATAAAAAACAATTTCATATAAAGCAACAATATTAATAATTTTCTTTGGAAATTTCTTGTGAAAATATACGTAATTTATTATTAAATCATTATGTAGTTATAAAAATATTTTTAGAAATTTGAATGAAATCATGCTGATATTAATAGGAAGGTTGGGCGTATTAAAATTTAAAATCAAACCAAATTTTAGTTTTTTTTAATTAGCTCTATTGAACCGATTCTTTGAGAACTTTGACATACGACGTAGGAAAACAATATAACATTATTTAATAGTATAGGATCCCGCCATACAACGACCTTCACCGAGATGCTTATTTAATGAAACGTATTTTATATTTAATTTAATACGTCAATAAATATATTGCATATGGGTTGCCTAACAAATTCCAGTCCAGGATATGATTAATTAATAATTAAAAAAAAAAAAAAAAAAAATTTTTAAACATTTCACTGGTTTGATTATTAGACAAATTCATAATGAAATCATCTTTATTTTCATTTAATTTTAATTCAATAATCAGACCGGTGCAAAATGCTAGTATCGATTTACCTGTTTACACCTGGCTACCCGAGAGTTTTAAATAATTAATTGTTAGATATATGCATTTTTTCAATAAATACTGTAATAACTCTTTCTTGAATAAATATTGTTAATGTTAACACATTGTTTTATTTGACATTTTTAACATCCTTAATTGCTGTAAGTAATCAAAATTCATTTACAAAATATAGCCAGTTAAATTGTCATTGGAAATGAGTATCGTTACGTTACGGAACCGTAAAAAAGAAAAAATATAGGTACATAAAAATGTTACGAAGCGCTAAAATAGTATTTTTGTTACAATGATCATCTGTTTTTCTCTCATTTCGAAATTTACACGAAATTTTTCCATGAAATGAATATTATGTTCGAGGGTCAAGTTAATTAATTAATTATGACTACGCAATTAAATGACAGTTAATGTTAACCGAGAGCCCGTAGCAAAAAGGGATGCTTGAAAAAAATAACCGGCCAAGTGCGTGGCGGGCCACGCGCAGTGTAGGGTTCCGTAGTCACAATCCTCGGAAAACAGGTATAACTCCTTAACCTGTGAACCCTACTTAGCCGTGATAGTTTTCCTTTAAAATTGATTATATACCCTACTGCTGTGAATTTTTTCAAGTTCCTATATACTGCCATTTGGCTGATAGAGGGGGGGGACACTTGACTCTAATAAAAATTTGCACTTTAAAACATTATATTTTACAAACGGATCTAGAAATCGAAAAATGATGTTCCCACACCCACAGTATTTTTAAAAGACCTATTCAACGATACCCCACACTATGGGGTAGACGAGAAAAAAAATATTCATCCCCACTTTACATGTAGGGGAGCTACCCTAAAAAAAATATTTATCAAAATTTTATTTCACCACTTTGTCGGCGTGATTAATATTTATACTCATGCCAAATTACGGATTTCTAGCACTAATAGTCTTTGAGATTAACCGAGGACGGACGGACAGACGGACAGACGGACAGACGGACAGACGGACAGACGGACAGACGGACGGACATGGCGAAACTATAAGGGTTCCTTGTTTACTACGGAACCCTAAAAAGGTGTAATTTTATAAAGTTCTACGCTATCTATTTGTATATGCTAAACTAAATCTGGGCAGCAAAATCTCACACCTCACTATAAGTTATGAGATTTGCAACATTTTTTTTACTTAAATAAGTTAAATAATAATAGTATATGGCATGCAATTCCACCGGAACTGCCTAATGGTAGGCGGACGTGTTTAAAGTCATTATTGGAAAATGACCTTATAGGTTCGTTCTAAAATTTAAACTTCATAGCTTCTTTGCCATAGGAAACGTGCTGTGAAGTTTACATGTTTAATGTTACCCCATATAATAAAATGTAAATGTGGTTGGTATACGGTTTAGAATTTAGATCATCTGAAATACCTGACGTATTATTTTTTATAGTACCTACATTATCTCAGTTTCATTGTTACCACATTCGAGGGCTCCTGGAAGAAATCTCTTTGTTAGATTTTTCTCCTTTTACACGTCCTTTATATGTTTATGTTTTAGTTTTAAGTTTATGATACAAAAAAAAAATAGTTTCACTTATAATTCTGAAATTTCCTCGATGATTGACCTCCTTGTTTGGTTACCGCAAATAAGGTAATGCGGTACAACCACGTTCTCAACTTTCAACTTCTATTGAACACCTCCTCAAAAATTCTCACGGGCTCTCGGACTATAAGTAGGAAATGGGACAACAAACAGCTTCTTAAGGGAAGTCCGAGCAGGCGACAAGGTCGGGAAACATTGTTGATTGGAATTTTCCTTTATAGAGTACGTGTTTTCGTTTTGTGTACCGAGTGATATTGAAAACAATACTTTTTGTTTGTACAATTTCATTGGTATTTCAGTTGAACGAAACACAAAAATGCTTATAATATTATCAATATCAAATTATTATAGTCACGTTGTTGAATATGAGAGTTCATTTTGTTTTTATTATTTGGCAATTTCACCAGTAACCGAGCCAGTAACAATGAAGATGGCGTGTTTTTAGGGTTCCGTAGTCAACAAGAAACCTTTATTGTTTCGCCATGTCCATCTGTCTGTCCATCTACTTATTAGTCCGTCCGTCTACTGAAAATATTCTACTTACAGCGTCCACTCCGAATATTTCCAAATAATGAGGTAACAAAATGTTTAAAAATTAAGTATAAATAACCAGCCGATTTTTTGTATGCAGCTTAGTAAATACGAGTACTTGTATAATGAAATAACTACATAGTCCTATAAATTTATTGAAACAATTTCCCACCCGAGCGAATCGAAACGTTTAATACCTGCGCACTCGAGTAGCTACCTCCATCGAAAATTTTCATAGAGGAAAACTTGGTCGTCTCGTCGAAACGAACCTACTCATGAATATTCAGCCTGTTATTAATCACTAAAATATTTGATCGTCGGTTGCCAGACCATATAATATATTAAATACGCCGCCAAAGTGGTAAAATAATATATTAAAAAAAAAAGGCAGTGCGTACCGGACGCGCTCGAAATTCCAGAAAGCGTCAGTCCCAGCACTCAGCAGCCATTGGTTCTGCGACAAGCATGACTTGCTCACTGCCACTTCAGCTTGCTAATCCCCAGAGCAGGTTGTCGGTTATTTTGGTTCTCCTACGAATTTCCTCGTTTCGGATTTTATTCCTCAGAGAGACACTCAACATAATTCGCTCCATAGCCTATTATTAAGAGACTTTGAAGTGGAGGAGGCCAGCTGTCAGTATAACGTTAAGTAAAGACTTTTGCCTTAGAGCTTTGGAGTATCGACGAGTCGAAGACCTGATGAAGTTTTGCAAATGCTGTCCAGCCCAACTAATTTCTTCAGTCAGCTGTCTTGTCGAAGTTGTTCCTATCAAGTTCGATAACCTAACCTGATAGTTGAAATCAATGCTAACATTTTCGATGGTAACGGGTTTCGAACCTACCTCATTCATTAATGTAATGTATATTACATTACATACATAAAAAAAAAAGCTGTGATAGCCTAGTGGTTAGGACGACCGACTTCTAATCGGAGATCGTGGGTTCGATCCCGGGCACGCACCTCTAACTTTTCGGAGTTATCTACGTGCATTTTAAGTATTTAAATATCACTTGCTTTAACGGTGAAGGAAAACATCGTGAGGAAACCTGCATGCCTGAGAGTTCTCCATAACGTTCTCAAAGGTGTGTGAAGTCTGCCAATCCGCTTGGCCAGCGTGGTAGACTATGGCCAAAACCCTTCTCACTCTGAGAGGAGACCCGTGCTCTGTAGTGAGCCGGTAATGGGTTGATCATGACATGACATGATGACACATACATTTTTCGATAAATATGATTTACCATTATATCCGAATTATACATAGTAGGTAAGCTATGTAGAACTCGAAAGAAGCCACTCTTTTCACTCACAATATGCGCCCTCGCTACTCTTCTGTACTGTAATAAATATATCAGGTGTAAAAAGGTGGTTTCCCACCTCAGTAGACAATTTTCTATTGTTCGAAGTTTATTTGAGTGTCTTTAGATACGTGCGCACTGCGTAGGTATTACTCGAGTACCTTCAAAGGAAAAATGTCGGCATTTTTAGGAAAGTGCGTCTCGAGCCACGAATAATAATATCTCGATCTCGAGTCTTGGCCTCATCATCGCTTTGTTAGGCAGACTATCATAAGCCTTTCTATAATAAAAGCCATTCTATAATATAATTTGGTTGTGTTTTATTCCCCGCGGAATAGAGAATTTCAGTACTTAATCGCCTGGATTATTGGACTGCCGGGCTGCAAACCAAAAGTAAATTTAAGGAGACGTAATCTAAATCCACCATCGAGCTGTGAAGGTTTGTCCAGATTATTTATTTATTTAAGAATTCTGGCGCAGCGGTGTAGATGTCTTACCTTTAGTGTTGTTTAGTGCCTAAATGTGTTTATAGGTTTGAATTTCCAATGAGTAAATATTGATCAATAAATAGGTACCTATAAAATTAATATAAACATGGGAAGAAAAATTTTGAAAGTAAATAATAAGCCAGTGTTTTCATTCACGATTGCAATAATATGCGATCAAAGCTGAAGTCTCGAGATGTATCTCTCTTTGTATGTTTGTTAGTTAACGATGGCACACACACCACAACCGCACCGCAGCGCCGCAGCGGCTGCGGCGTAGAAGCAGCTACGCCGCGTCGTCGCGTCGCCGCGCCGCGTGCGGCTTCCTCCATAGAAAAATATTGTGGCATGCCACACGATGCGTTTCGGAATCGCAGGGCGTAATAACCCATTGAAATGTTACAATTTAAGAACCGAATATTGCATTTATTAGAGGACGCAATTTTATTTTTGGGACATGTGTGGGGTCAATAGAAGCTTCACCTCAAGTTTGTGGGGTCGCCACCCTTGTCCCCCGGCCGCCATCTTGGAAAACACTTTTTTCGCGATATCTCGGAAACTATGCGTCTTAAAAAAAATTCGTAAAGACATAATTTGTAGCAAATTGTTTTGCCTACAAATATGTTTATATAACTTTTTGCCCTAAATTAAAAATTAAAGAAGTTATAAGCAAAAAAGTGAGAAATTTTTTATAAAATCTTTTTTGCTCCAAAACTTTTTTTTATACATTTTACAAAATTTTTTGTTTATAACTTCTTTAATTTTTAATTTAGGGCAAAAAGTTATATAAACATATTTGTAGGCAAAAGAATTTACTACAAATTATGTCTTTACGATTTTTTTGTAAGATGCATAGTTTCCAAGATATCGCGAAAAAAGTGTTTTCCAAGATGGCGGCCGGGGGACAAGGGTGGCGACCCCACAAACTCGAGGTTAAGCTTCCATTGACCCTCCACACATGTCCCAAAAATAAAATTGCGTCCTCTAATAAATGCAAAGCTCATGTAACATTTCAATGGACTATAAGGCGTTGCTACATTGAAAATTCCATGTAATCACACTTGTCACGGTATATGATCTCGCTTATCAGTTCTACTAACAAGTTTTTATTCCGAGTACCACACGTTTTGAGTTTTGCGCGCAAGTAGGTACTTAGCTAAGCTTAAGCTGTGATAGCCTGGTGGTTAGAACAACCGACTTCTAATCGGAGGTCGTGGGTTCGATCCCAGGCACGCACCTCTAACTTTTCGGAGTTATGTGCGTTTTAAGTATTTAAATATCACTTGCTTTAACGGTGAAGGAAAACATCGTGAGGAAACCTGCATGCCTGAGAGTTCTCCATAACGTTCTCAAAGGTGTGTGAAGTCTGCCAATCCGCTTCGCCAGCGTGGTAGACTATGGCCAAAACCCTTCTCACTCTGAGAGGAGACCCGTGCTCTGTAGTGAGCCTGTAATGGGTTGATCATGATGATGATGATGAGATTCAAAAGACCGAAGATAGGGAACACTGGCAAAAGGTTCATGTCTAACAGTGGATACACTGATGTTGACTATAAGTATAGTGATGTCGCCTGCTATGATCATGAGGCTGGCGCCTAGCCTGTCTTCAAATCTTATATGATCCCATTTCTTTTGAGGTGAGATCTTCTTTCTTACAATAAAAAACAAAGTTATTTTGCTGTAATCTGCTTAAGCACATATGTTTGT
The DNA here is from genome assembly GCA_920104075.1 of Melanargia galathea. Taxonomy (NCBI): domain Eukaryota; kingdom Metazoa; phylum Arthropoda; class Insecta; order Lepidoptera; family Nymphalidae; genus Melanargia; species Melanargia galathea. Next base: position 11,173,108 of record OV049869.1, on the reverse strand, counting down.
ATGCGACATGCAGAAGAATTAAGAATGTACGCCAGCTAATTTGTGAGGTGGGTGATTAGATACATTATGCTGGCAACATGTAGGTTCACTGTCTCGAATGTTTCACAACTATAATCAGTTAAACGGTAAGTAGCTATTCTTGCCGGGACAGAAGGGACTTTATTGCTTACAAAAACCTTTTAGCAAGATGTCTCATTCGGCATTCCTTCAAAAATATCACCCTATTTTATTTACATTTACTTAGTACAGTACTTTTATATCCAACTACTTTTAATAAGTATATGACTAAAAATACCTATACCAACCTAAATATTTCAATAATACATAGTTACTTCTTTAGAATATTTCTTATACCATCTGAAACCATATTTATAACATTTATTACTCAACTAGCATCTGCCCGCGGCTTCGCCCGCGTGAATTTCGGTTTTAAACAAATCCCGAAAGAATCGTGGATTTCCGATTCCCGCTCCCTTTTCCAACCTTTATACCTACTATCAAGGAAGTTCGCTATAGCTGTAGATATAGATTTTGGGTTTTTCAAAATCCTGCGGGAACTGTGGATTTTTCCAGGATAAAAAAGCCTATGTTTTAAGTCAGAGCATAATCTATCTCCATTCAAAACTTCAGCCAAATCGGTTCAGTAGTTGCGACGTTATAGAGTAACAAACATCCAAACATCCAAACATCTAAACATCCAAACATCCAAACATCCAAACATCCAAACATCCAATCATCCAAACATACAAACATCCAAACATCCAAACATCCACACTTTCACATTTATAATATTAGTAGGACTAGTAGGAGAAGTAATTTCTTACTGCGTAGTTATTTTATTTGTATGACATTAAAATCTGCACAAATGGGAAGGAATTGTTCAACTATAAAATACGTGAATAAATATTTTGCTCCCTTGACTATACCAAGTAGAGACATATCCGGTAAACAGTGAAGGGTCGTATTCTCTAATTTGCATGAAAATGTATGTTAATATTTCCAACTGGGATATTTTCCAATTCAATTCCAAAATCCTTACTTTAAAGGATGACCGTGTAGGATGAAAAAAATTTTTTTATTTAGTTCTCTAAGGGCCTGTTTCACCACCTTCTGATAAGTATCGTATAGGTATCTACAACTTTTGTCTTTGTCACTTGACAGAAAGTAAGAAAGTGACAAACCTTACGTTTAGGCTATCCGACACTTATCAGAAGGCGGTGCAATAGGCCGTTAATGATTCAGTTACTAAATTCAGATAAGTGTAGGTAATCCCATATAGCAAGTTAGCATCCTAAAAAGTAGCCTAATTAGAAAAAAATATGTTCACTAACGTCAATCAAGAAAAATATGTCGCTAAATCAATCAGCATCCTAATTAGGAATCCTAATTTGGATACCTACTAAAAGGAAGGTGTAATAAGCTCTATACGTGACGAAAATTTCTGGCGCGCATCCATGATCAATGATCGTGAAATTACTGAAGTGCATGTGAATTGATTACGGATTCCGTTGTAGTGATACATAATTTTTCAGTCAGTGCACATATAAAATGCACATGTGAGTGGGGAAAAACCTTATGGCAGAAAATATATTCTTCACGCATCCACACGTCTAGTGCGCAAAGGAGAACTGTTAAGGTGTATTCTATGAGAATGATATTCAAAACACAGCATAAAAATCTTTTTATCTTTTTTGTCTGCGGCTTCGCTAGTTACGTTAAGTTCTATAATTTTGACCCACTAAAGGCTTGAATTTTCAAAAAAGAAAACTTTCTTAGCAGAAGCCTACCTCATAATTTATAGCTATCTGCATGACTTTCAGCCCGATCCGTTCAGTGGTTTGAGCTGTGCATTGATAGATCAGTTAGTCAGTCAGTCACCTTTTCCTTTTATATATTCAGACTAGCTTCTGCCCGCGGCTTCGCCCGCGTGAATTTCGGTTTCTCAAAAATCCCGAGGTAATCGTGCATTTACGGTTCCCGGTCCCGCTCCCTTTTTCAACCTTTATACCTACTTTCAAGGAAGTTTGCCATAGTAATTTACCTATAGCTGTAGCTATAGATTTTGGAAATCCCGTGGGAACTGTGGATTTTTCGAGGATGAAAGTAGCCAATGTGTTTAGTCAGGATATAATCTATTTCCATTCAAAATTTCAGCCAAATCGGTTCAGTTGTTGCGGCGTTAAAGAGTAATAAACATACACACACTCACACACACACACACACACAAACTTTCGCCTTTATAATATTAGTGTGATTATTATCAACCCTACAACATTTTAATTAAGTTTGACTTTATTAACTCGATTGGACAGTTATAATTATTGACGATGCCTTACAAAGTTTGTTTTTGAACATAAAATTTCGTAAACCTCTTTGTTGTTGTTTATAGGCAGTTTGATTACATTTGACTGATTTTTATTTTTATTCTAATAAATCATAGATAGCTTTTCCAACCTTTATACCTACTTTCAAGGAAGTTTGCTATAGTAATCTACCTATAGCTGTAGATATTTTCGGTTTTTTCAAAATCCCGTGAGAACTGTGAACTTTTCCAGGATAAAAGTAACCTCTATGTGTTAAGTCAGGGCATAATCTATCTCCATTCTAAATTTTAGCCAAATCGGTTCAGTAGTTGTGGCGTTAAAAAGTAACAAACATACACACAAACACACTCACACTTTTCGCCTTTATAATATTAGTGTGAAAGATTAGATTAAATATCTCTAGCAATAAGTCAATTTTATGGACTAACAAAAAAAAATATTATGAGCCCTTGAAACATTTCCATTATTATGCATCCCACTGTCCGCTTGCCAGCATTTGGGGAATAAATTTGGTTGTGGTCATAGAACTCTATAAAATGCTAACTGGACTTATACTCGTATTTCTTAAAAGTCTATCCATTAGTAGACCTATATTCTATATATGTATATTTTATTTATTTCCAAATAGATAGGTACTAAATTACTTACTCTTATCCATTAAGGCATCCGATAAGGAAGGAATGCAAATTCATTAGGAGCCCCATAAATACAAATTGGAAGGCAAGTATACAAGTTTTTTTTTTTTTTTCTCATCACGTATTTTCAATCTCCTGGGATGTATTTGCACAATGAACGTAACTTTTTTTAGATTTTAAGTGAATTTTTTATCGACAAAATATACTTTATCAGAATATTATACATACCAATCAGCTACATAAAATAATAATTTGCATAGAATTATAAGGTTCATTGGTTTGAATAACCTTGAGTATGAAACTGATTTTCCATCCATTAGGCGGTATTATGGTAGGGGAGCCGATGATGCTAAATGTGGATTTACTCGAGCGTCGTTGGAATCTATTAGATTTTGTAGATTAGTTAATAGAAAGAAAAAAAGGTTATATAATGTTTTCCCTTTCAGTGGTGGGGAAAGCGTCTAGCTGCACGCTCTCATCTTCATAGACGATTTTTATTATTTCAGCTTGTGGAAATCGGCTGATTATATATTTTTTATTTTTGCATCATTTCCTTCAAAATAGAAAAAAATTAACCACCCTCGAGAATCGATCATGTCAAGATAACGTTTTTTGCAGCTTTGTAACGCTCCCACTCTCGTACGTTACGTTCAAATAGTTTGATTTTCTAAATATACTTTTTTAGCTCGTAATTAACCCACCATATCTTAATTAATATGACGTTTCTGAGTATTTCTGACCATCGTTTATTATTTTATTACGCGCGGCTCTATATAAAGAGCCTATATATGGTAGAGGGTACTCAGCAGGATGCAAGATGCCTTCCTTATGTTAATCTGACGCGCTCGAGTTAATCCAAAAATCCCCTCTTGGGCTCCCCTACTATTATCATGCGAAGTTTAGTTCTATCTTTGCAGATACACAGGTAATAATCCGAAATATTTAGCGTAGTAAGTAGTAAGTACAGTTAAACTTTTATAATATTTTTTGTATAATATTATGATCTAAAGATTTACATGTGGTATCGTTAATGTTTAAAAAGTACTGTTCTATAGATTCGGTCGAAATTTTAAATCAGTGATATCTTCTGAAGTAAAAAGAAATTTATTTAAATGATATACTTACATAATAATAACATCATAATTTCGTTAAGTAGGTAGTTATACCTACCATTAAAAATTCCCATTCTTAAGGGCATCTTAAGAATGGGACTGGGACATCTTAAGAACTTTTGCCATCATAAACGACTTTCAAAGAAATGTCACGTCTAAGATAAGAAGGATCAGAAGAATCTAATACCTTTCTCGGAAATAAGGGATGACATTGATGAACTTAAATTAATACAAGATTTCAGAGACGACACAAAACTCGAAAGTTAAAGAACGGAGGCGTACAATTTTAAAGAAATTAACCTAGTTAAGGAAAAATTTCCTCGGAGGGATTTTAATCTAATAATAAGTAGATATTAATATAAATTCTTTTTCTAGTGGTATTTTTTTTTCATTGTATTGAATTGAAATGAACGATTAAACTCATAACCAGCTTTTAATTACTACACTTGAATCATGATGCCACCAAGGATACTGACTGCATTGCCGCGGTGAACAGCCAAGCTGATTCTTTGCGCAAACAATTCCCCACTCTTCTGTTGATATTATTCTTGTGTACTGAAAATGGAGTGATAACTAGCAGATTGAAACTGCTCATGCTGAATGCAATAAAATTAACTGTTAGGGGGAAGTGGGGCAGATTCATACAAGGGGCACCATCATACACTAGATATATAGTTAGGCGCACATCAACAGAATGATTTATGCGTTATGCTGACGGAGTTTGAACGTAGTCGGTGAGAAACGCGCGTCGGTGTGACCCGGAACGTGTTTCGGCCAGGCGTAAGTAAAATAACCTCACTTTTAAGGTCTTTTTTTTAATAAAAGGTGCTCTCTAGATTATTCAGTTCTATTTTATTTAAAAGATAATAGTGTCAAATTCGTGAACTGATCTGTGAATAATTCTATACAAGGTTATTTTTTTTCTAGCAATATTTTGATTTCATTATCTTGTGATGGGGTAGGTTCATACAGAAGTGTACGGGGCACATTCATACTGTTGAATGTGCCGTTTTTTTTAAATTTTACCTTGTAAAATTGAAGTGATATAATTTTGTTTTGCAGAACGATTATGGTCAGAAATTACGAGAAAAAGGGAACTAGGAGTGGATATATGGACGAACAGGCAATGTTAAAAGCTGTCGATGAAGTTTTGGAAAACAAACTCTCTTTACGGAAATCAGCAGCCACGGAATTAATGCAGAAACACTGCAAAGCCGTATCAAAAAATTACGCAAAATACAAGAGATTTTGGTAGCGAAACTCGTATATTTGCATCTAAATTTGCATCACAGCAAGTTTTTGATGATGATTGTGATAATTTTTGAAATTGTTGATTATTATTGATAGCACACTAAATAAGAACTAAGCAATAGGTATTCAACTACATAGTGATGTGACTGATCAGAAAGACTGTTAGGTTAACTTAGTTCTCTCGGTGCCATAATAAGAAAAACTATCTATATTTATGTTATTTTCTTTTTATAATTTGAATAATTTGGTCATAGAGACTATTATTTATTGCTTTTGTTTTCATGAACGTTGTGTTTTTCTACTTTGATTTTGATAAATAAATAAACATTTCGTCCACAATTTGTGTATTTTTTCACATGTAGGTGTATGTATCTGCCCCATGGCTTGTATGAAAGTGCCCCGCGTGTGGGGTACATTCATACATTTTTAATTTTTTTTAAAGTGTTACAAAAAGCCGTACAAGTGTATTTACACAAATTTCATGTTTCTAATATAAAGTCAGATAGTAAGATTATTGATTTATGATGAATCGATATAGATATATATACCCGAGAGAATTCTATAAGACGAAATATAAAAAATGTATGAAGCTGCCCCACCTTCCCCTATATAATTACATTATTATTAGATACCAACGCTCTGAATTATCTACTCAAATGCGTTAAAGAATCTAGGTATCATAAAAAACAGCTCGTGAAATATTACTGTGAGTACCTACTTATTTCATTGTTTTTCGTGTAGCTAACTCTCTTTTTCATCAAGAAGGCAATAAAACGCAGAAATATCTGATTCCCCATGCTACCAGTCAGTTTGCAGTTTACCACCTCCTCCCTCGGGCTTCGCACCCTCCACCCTGCTTGTTCAGTTTTGTTGAGACTGAGAGAGTCAAACGAGCACGATATTGACTTACACGCGAGCATTAGAGCGGGGCCGCACTGCGAAAATTATTCGCGCGGTTTATATTCCGCATTTTAATATATTTTTCTCGCGAATTTTAAATCGCATGTGCGTGCAGCCTCATACATTCCCATATGTCACAGAATTTTGCGAAAAAATCCGCGCGAATAAATTTCGCAGTGCGGCCTAGGCCTTAGGCGCTGTAAACTGTAAACTTTGTAAAGCTGCATAGTACAAGTTTGCAACACACCTTCCGTACTTTACTTTACCCACGTAGTAGCTGTATACGATCCTATTATATTTTGATACGCTTTCAGTAATAAAACGCAGCCGGCGCCATGAAATTGCATTAATTTTGAATTACCACAACCTTACTTAGATATTAAAACTAGCATGTGCCTGTGACTTCGTCCGCATTCACGGTGAATGTGTTTATGCGTGCATATTACAAACCATCCGTGTGTTTGTCAATGAAAACTGCAGTCATAATACGCTCACAAGTTAAGAAGTTTAAAAAACCGACAAACCCGAATTGCCACTTTGGAAACGTGAAAAGGTTAACTTTCACATTCACAAACAGTGCTTTATGATGTCTCACAGTGCAGTCAGATGCACACTCAATATGCGAGTATCACTGGGCGACACAATGCGTAGGTAATAAGAAAGGAGCTCATTTTTTGGGCAATATTAGCCGGTTATCTTGGCAACATTCCCCTCGGGTATGACTTGTGTATAAGATTAGGGTAGGGTTTAATTAAAATTGACAATAAGTAGACAAGTAAAATTGGCAATAGAAAATGAAATTATCCCAGTAGGTAAAGCTGATTTATATAATAATTATGACACGTGTTCCGTTCGCAAATTCAGTATCATATTAGTACCTACTGAGGCTATTAGAGTATCTACCTGTAACATTTGACGACCTCCCTGGCGCAGTGGTGAGCGCTGTGGTCTTATATGTGGGAGGTCCGGGGTTCGATTCACGGCAGGAGCAATTTGGGATTTTATAATTTCTAAATTGTCTCTGGTATGGTCTGTTGGGAGACTTCAGCCGTGGCTGGTTGCCACCTTACCGGCAAAGCCGCCAAGCGATTTAGCGTTCCGGCACGATGCCTCGTAAAAACCGATCAGGGGTATGCATACCTCTTCCAAGTTAGCCCGCTTCCGTCTTAGACTGCATCATCACTTACCATCAGGTAAGATTGCAGTCAATGGCTAATTTGTAGTTGAATAAAAAAAAACAATGTGGCTAATTCTGTTGTACACAATCTCTAAACCTAAACTAAATTGACAGGTTTAAAAATAGTGCTATCCCCTTCAGCAGGGAGCAGTGGCGTAGCATACCTTGGCGGGGCCCCGTATAAAAATTTGTTTGGGGGCCCTTATGAAGGGTAAGGATTTCTCACAAATAAAAAAAAATGTTTGCATAAAATTAAAAGCAATATTTATTCATCATAATTATTTATGTCACTTTTTCTAAAAATTTTACAAACAATTCAAATTAAATAAATACTCTCCTTGCCTTTTTTCGGCAAATTGATTTATTAAATCATTTATAGCTGATGATGACTTTAGTTTTTCTAAAGATTCTGCCTCTATGGACAACTTTTTGGACAACATTTTTTGACTTTTGTCATTTCTGAAATAAACAAAAATATGAGAAGTTTTTGTTAATTTTTGCTTACGCACGTCAGGGGCCCCCGTGGCTTGGGGGCCCCGTATAATTGATACGGCATATACGGCGGTAGCTACGCCCCTGGCAGGGAGGATTGTGAAAGAGACAGGAATATATTTAGACCTGTCATTTTAGTTTAGATTTAGAGATTGTGTACAACAGAATCGCCCACATTATCTAGTTAGTAGTTAGTTTCAATAGATAACTTTATTTTCATTATAGTTGACCAAGTACTTAGAATAGATGCATCTGGCTGGAAGCGTTCCCCAAGTTTAGTCCTAGAAAATATAATAATAGTGGGAACAAGTGTGTTCACAGTTGAAGTGAGGTTGTTGAACTTAAAAGCGCAAGTTTTGGAAATCCGTCTTTGTTTCAAACTTTTCGAAGTCTGCGGGTCTGTCTAGACAATCTAGATAGTACACAGTTTTACTATACTCTGATTTTCAATTCCGTGGAATTCTGACGTTTCGTTATGTTACCAGAGATAAAATAATTCCCACAAAAAAGATAAAAAAATTCAAAACTTATCTAAATAAAAAATCAGCCAAGTGCGAGTCGGGCCTCGCTCTTTCAGGGTTCCGTACATAATTATGAACAATATAATATTTTGGGTCTAAGAAATATTTAATTTCCGAGCTAGACATCGCAACAAACCGTGAAAGAAAAACCCAAAAAAATGTTCGTTTATTTTGGTCACAGCTTATAAACTATTTAATAAATCGTTGTTTTCAGTTTTCAGTGTTTAAATAGAGCATATAGTACATAATATACTGAAATATCATATTCCCAACTAGTTTAGTTTTTGAGATAGCCCCTTTCACAAAAATGGTCTAAAACTGACAACTTTGATGGCCTCCCATTCCCTTATTTTTTGAGATAAAAATTAAAAAAATATATATTTGTACTCTACTTAATGAGCTCTAAACAATGATACCCTACAAGCTAGGGTAAAGAAAAATTTTTTTTTTCCGGCTCCTTTTTCATGTATGGGAGCCCCCCTGAAAAATAATTTAATTCAATTTCTAATTCAATATTTGATTTTGGGTTAACGTTTTACACTAAATACCAAAATTTCAGGTTTGTAACTCATTTCGTCTGCGAGCTAGAGACCTGTGACCGGCGGACAGACGGACAGACAGACAGACAGACAGACAGACAGACAGCCGAGTGACATTAATAGGGCTCCGTTTTTTACCCTTCGGGTACGGAACCCTAAAAATCAACTGCCGCATGTAGATATGACAAATGCCTGACATACACTTCATGGTGATAATGTCATTCGACTTCCATTTTTGAATAAATTTTTTCAATGTGATTCTGTTGTTTTCTATTGCTGTTAGTGTGTACTTTCTAGTTTCCACTGTTAGCGATATCTGTTTTAGGGCGAAACGACTAATATTATTACGCGGCTTAGAGCTTTTTATGTTGACAGGGAATTAAAGTAGTTTGGGGTAAAATCGTACTTCGTAGATGTTAATCCAGTTTTCTATACAAATAACTTCTCTGTAAATGACAATGACAGCTGTCAGAATTCCACCGAATAAAAAATCAGAGTATAGGAACATCTGCAAGCTATGGTGAGGAGTATTTTTTTGAGCAATTTATTTTCAGAAACTTAATGTCGTAGATATAGCAAGATATTAAAATACCCTTCGCTAATATTATTTCGCTACCCATGTCACTCTATAGTAGGCTAAAACAACGTCTTTGCGATGTTTTGCCACTGTGAAAACGTTTATTGAATACTTAATGAAGTGTCTATCTTATTTTACACTCGAAATATTAGGTAGTACGACTGATATTTATATCTTCGCAGATAATATCGCGTATTTGCTCGTCGTTTCTGAATGACTTCTGAAGCTACGAGTACGTCTACGCATGGTGAAATGAGCACGAACGGAGCTGAGCATGTAATGATAATCTACTTCACCACGCACTTAAAAGTCCATATCTCGAAAACTAGTAAGCCGATTTTGATGAAACTATCACTGTTCTCTATGTTGGAGTAAACTACTAACTATGTTGGTGTAAGCTAATAAAACTTACAACCGCACTGGTCGCCCCTACGATTTTCGGAAGGTCCCCTCGATTTCTCTGGTCTGCCATCATCAAACCCTGATTTCCTTATCATGGGACCACCTTTGAAATATCTTCTTTCCAACAAAAAAAGAATCATCAAAATCGGTTCATAAACGACGAAGGTATCCGCGAACACTCATAAAAAAGCATTATATTATACGGTCGAATTGAGAAACCCTTTTTTGTCGTCGGTTAAAAATCCACGTAACGTGGCCTTACCCCGTCTACGCTTTACGTGCTCCGTACATGCTCGGTTCGCCAAGCATGACGCAAGTGTTTGCAAACTCTTTTATATTGTCTGAATGTACGCTAACACATGTTATTAGAGTTCCGTACCCAAAGGGTAAAACGGAACCCTATTAGTAAGACTTCGCTGTCCGACCGTCTGTCCGTCCGTCCGTCTGTCACCAGACTGTATCCCATGAACCGTGATAGTTAGACAGTTGAAATTTACACAGATGATATATTTCTGTTGTTACTATAAGAACAAATACTAAAAAAAAAAACAGAATAAAATAAATATTATCTCTCACACAGACATTCTGTTAGACTGTTAAATTGTTAATCGCTATAATATACTACTTACAACTATTAAAACTATGTATAAGGTTCTTGGCCTCTGTTTATACGTTGTGAGACGAGAGAATCGGTCTACCTAATTACATTTCGAGTCTTGGAAAGCGGTTGACTGACAGCACAATTTACGTACACAATATTATACGTAAATTTCTTTTGCTGTAATTTCTCCGCATTATTCCGTTTAGATAGACCCTTCGCTTATTTTCTGTTACGTCCAGATAAGTTTTTAGGGTGCAGCCATGGTGCAGCAGTCGTATCGTTGACGATTGAAAAAGGACGATTGAATTGAAAAAAAACGAAAATATTTATATAACATAAAGGGGCGTTTAATAAAACATGCAGATGCAGCTCAATATACATAATAAAATCAGCCAAGTACGAGTCGAACTTCGCTGTATAAGAGTTCAGTACGTATATGACATCCATTGATGTACGAAGTAATATATGTATATAAGTCAATGATGACATCTAAAATTTTAATTCAGGTCGGATTTTCGCTACTTGTACCTACCAAATATCTCAACTGCAATTTATTCTGTCATGCTGTCATGCTGTGTACGTCATTTTGGCTTAAAAATTATAGTTGCCTTTTCGTAAGTCAGCACCATTCGTCGTCGTTGACGTTGCATATCGTTGAGACGTTGCATATAGGTCTCATGCATGCATTTCCACACGCCGTGGTCATGCGCCGCTTGTATCCCTGCGACTCGTTTGATGTCGTCTGTTCACCTAGTGTCAAGACAAACAGGTAAGATATATGTACTAAATGCGTGCGCAAGAAAGAGCATTTTCACCTCCGAAGACGACGAGAGAGTGTAACAACTATTGTCAAGGTGTGGTCAAAGCTGCCGACTAATGAAATATAACTAAGTATAAAGGATTACTTACAAGGAGACGGCGAGGGTGTGGGGTCCTCAAATCAAACGGTGGTTCCGCGTGTAGTTAGCACTCAGTGAGTGTATTCATATACTCAAATCCTAGAGCGTACTACTTAGCCATTGGTGAGAAAAAAAATCCTAAAATTTGAAAAAAAAAAAATTTTTTGTATTAAAATCTTATAAATCGTTATAAACCATTTCTTTTGAACATTTGATCGCGAATTTAATAATTTTTAACTTTCTAACGATTAGAACTTATAGGTAAAAGACGGAGGAATGTGATTAGATATTTTTTTTTTCAAACTTTAGTAATTTTTGTCGCGGCAATAGCTAAGTAGCGCGCTCTAGGATTTGAGTAGGTATATGAATACACTCACTGAGTGCTAACTACACGCGGAACCTCCGTTTGATTTGAGGTCCCCAGTCCCCACACCCTTGCCGTCTCCTTGTTAGTTAACTTTAGGCCTAGGCTATCAGTAGGACAACGATTTTTATGAGCAGTCTTTAAAATGGACGTTATGACACGTTCTAGTTTCAATAAGTAAGTTTTAGCAGCTTCACCCCACGCAAGCAGGCAGTAAGTACTTTAGTATCGATTGACAAAAGGATACTAGAACAAGCCTAAGTAACTCTAACCACATGCCTAAGCCTATTGAATATGAACATAAATTTGGGTAGCCTTATGCCTAATCTTATCCACTTAGCGTGTTTGATTGTTGCCCTAATCTTTGCCCTAAATTCATAAGGATTTGTGGAGAGAGGGCGGTCTATGTCTAATCGAAATTTTAGAAGCTCGATTAATTTACATAGTTTCGTCTAAGATTTAATTAGTCGTTCCCATTATTTCATTACTGTTAAGTTACAAGGACAAAGACGCTATTAATTATTATACTTTGTTCGTACAATATTAACATGAAAATTTTGGAGAAAACCCAAATTTTTGTCCTTTGAACAATGCGTAATTATTCCGGTTGTGATTCTTTTATAACATGTGATTATAATACCCATACCACGTCTGTGTAATCTGTAGGTGGTAGGTATGCGGTAGCCGGTAGGGCTAACTAGATCCGGTAAAAGATTGACTATCTAATATATCATTAACGTCACCATCCGAACCAATCCAACCAAAGATCCGATTAACTTACCCATAACACCTTTATATCCGGGATAATTTAACTTCATAGAGTGACAATTTGTCCGAAATTTATCTGAGATGCAAAATTCCGACTTCAAAATAAATCCACGGAGTGAGGCGAGATCTCTGATATATTATGTATTTCGGAGTTTGCAGAATATTTGCCGGACATTCGTTGTTTTATTATAACATTTCGTGGAACATTTGAAAGAACTGATACTTGAACTGATACCCTTTCCTACATTATGGGCCCGACACTCGCAATCAAATATGTTCAATTTTTGGAATGAGGACTACTACTCGTATATCCACTCGGCCTTAGCATAATATTATCCGAAGATATAAGTAGATGTGTCCTGAATTATTACCCATGCCAAGTACACGATCTTGAATGTATCTATTTATTCTTATTCAGAAGCCAATGGCGTAGCTGGATTCATGAGTAAAAGCAACTTAAGAAAGGAAAGAGTTAGTTTTATAAAAACTTGTCTTGGCTTTGTTTTAGGCCAGTTTGATAATGACGATTATCTAGGAACTATTTCTTTCTGCACTCGGTTATTTCAAAGTTCTTTTTTAATAGTTTAGTTTGGAAAGTTATTGCAAGTTAGCAAAACAAACAAAAAACTAAGTATTCCTTACAATATCTGAGTTAACATCAAAGTTTTAATTGCACTACTTTAAATGTACGTAACCCCTACTAGTACGGCAGCTCTGGAACAAATTTTTTTGTGATTAATAACATGCTTTATTTTCGTGAGCAGGTTTGTTTCAACGAGACGAACAACTTTTTTATCTATGAAAATTCTCGATGGAGGTAGCTAATCGAGTGGGGAGGTGTTAAAAATTTCGATTCGCTCGGGTGGGAAATCGTTCCACTGTAGGACTATGTAGCCATTTCATTATACAAGTATTTACTAAGCTGCATACAAAAAATCAGCTTGTTATTAATAATTAATTAATCATTTTTATAACCTCATTATTTGGAAATATTCGGAGTGGAGGACACTGTAGAATATTATTCGAATCGAAATTTTTAACACCTCCCCACTCGAGTAGCTACCTTCATAGAAATTTTCATAGATAAAAAAGTTGTTCGTCTCGTCGAAAAGAACCTGCTCACAAAAATTCAGCTTGTTATTAATCACTAAAAATGTTGTTCCAGGGCTGCCGTACCATACTAGCTATATAGCAATTAATTTGGACTAGACAGGCGGGTTTGTTTTACTTAAAATAATACTTGCTTCAATTTGCAAAGTTTAATGGTTAAAACATTTGGCAAGAACAAACATTGCAGGATGGTATATCAATTCGTACGCTTTAATTGTACCTATTTGAACCTCAGCTAAATAGGTACAGTACATAGGTACAAAGCTAAGTAATATTTACTGTATGCACACATGTGTCGGTGTGTGTTTATATCCGTAAAACAATTTCGTTACCCGAGCTTCTAACGACCGATGTTACTACTTAGTACCACAAAATAGAGTTGTACCCTTTTTGGGCTTGTGTTTTGGTTAGGAAATATTATTAAGAATAGGAAATTCCTATCTCTGTGTAACATGCAGACTACGTACTTATCTATATATTTTGATCACTAATTGTTGTATAAACGTGATGTGCCTACGTATAAATTGATGTTATATTCTAAAATAACTGGGCTCCCATGGGATGTGGCCCTTATCGCGATCGCTTATCAGACCGCAAAATTTCGCTAAAATTGATCAAGTTATTTTTTACCCTTTTGCATGTATTTTTTGAAATAGGTACATTTTTATGATTTTAGACACACGTTTCTATTATATTACTATATCACTATTATATTGAGATATAAATAAAATTCGACGTCAACAAGTATGTACTAATAATATGGAAATTCACGAACGGAATTAGTTTATCAAAATGTCTATTAATCTTAGTCTTGACGGATTTATGTTATTACTTACGAGCGGATACCCGCGACTTCGTTCGCGTGGATATTGATTTTAATAATCCCGTGGGAATCATTTTGTTTTTCCTATGCTCCTTTGAGCTTAAAAACTTGCTAAAACTGTTAAAAGTTCACTGGCGGATGTTTAGGTACATCAAAATGTAAACATCCGCCAGTGAAAGTCCCATCAAAATCGGTCCAGCCTTTCGGAGGTTAGCCAGTAATTTTTGAAGTATCTTCTTTGTAACAAAAAAAGAATGAATGAAATCGGACCACCCGTTAACGAATTACAGCTAAGTACACATTTTGACTTTCATCCCCTCTCCCAAGGGAACCGTGCTGAATTTCGGGATAAAAAGTATCCTATATGTTACTCCGTAGTATGAACTTAAATCATACCAAGTTTCATTTCAATCCATTCAGTAGTTTTTACGTGATGCGCGCACAAACATACAGACAAACAGACAAACAGATAAACAGACAAACAGACAAACAGACAAACCGACAAACAGACAAAAATTTCAAAAATAGCTTTTTTACGTTCTATTACTTATCCCTAACATCCCCCAGTTATTATTTTGCAAAAATCTTCAATGTACAGATACGGTAATTCTACGATTTTATTATATGTATAGAATAGATAGAAGATAGAAGATAGATTAAGTTTAGGCAGCACGATAAAAATAACTTTTTTGAATAACATAGTCACATTCTAACATAACAGTTATAATATAGGAATTTTATTACTATGCGTTCATATATCCATCGAACAATGTGATAAGATGGACATGGAAGGAACCAAGACATACTTACGCGTACCTATACGCATTTTTCAGGTTGGTAAATCCGTAAACTTTAAAAACAATGAATGACTTTCATATTTAATAATGTGTTACGTTTTTAGGGTTCCGTACCCAAAGGGTAAAAACGGAACCCTATTAATGTCACTCTTCTGTCTGTCTGTCTGTCCGTCTGTCCGCCGGTCACAGGTCTCTAGCTCGTAGACGAAATGAGTTGCAAACCTGAATTTGAATTTTTGTATTTGATGTAGAACGTTGACCCATAACCAAATATTGAATTAGATATTTAATTAAATTATTTTTCAGGGGGGCTCCCATACATGAAAAAGGAGCCGGAAAAAAAATTTTTGCTTACCCTAGCTTGTGAGGTATCATTGTTTAGAACTCATTGAGTAGAGTACGAACATATTTTTTATTAATTTTTTGTTTAAAAAATAAGGAAATGGAGGGCCATCAAAGTTGTCAGTTTTAGACCATTTTTGTGACGGGGGCTATCTTAAAAAGTAAATCAGTTAGGAATATGAAGTTTCGGTACATGTATCATAATATACTGTATTTAAACCAATGAATTATTATGTAGGTACTAGAACAGACAACGCTAACCAAATCTGTGTACCGCGAGCAGCAGAGCGGGGCTCAGCGGGGCGCGCGGGAGGAGGGCTTCCTTCCGCGCGTCCCGCTCCTTGAGACATAGATGGGACTACTACAATACAGAGGCGACACATTGAGTATATTCTACCTATTGAGAAATCGCATCTGAGAGTTTGATTTACAATGTTTATTTTATAGCACTATGTGCCCCAAACTCGCACTTAAGCAACGTTTATCCGGGACTTGGGTATTCAATAGAATAGTTTTATTATTTTTTCGAGGTTTAATAGGTAATAACCTATTAAACCTCGAAAAAATAATAAAACTGTCATCATGCTTGACTGCGAATTTTTAGGTCATGGGTTTAATACCTAAGTCAGGTCAAGCCTGGCATTGGAAGTTAGCGGTGCTTTACCCCCGTACCTCGGAGAGCACGTTTAAAGCTGTCGGGTCTTATCACTAATTTGTGATAATAGTTGTTAAAAACATAGCTAATTCATTCCCAACTAATTCACCTTTCAAACAAAAAACCTGCATTCAAATCGGTTCACCCATTTGAGCGCTAAGGTGGAACAGACAGACACACACACACACACACATACACACACACACACACAAGGGCGTCGCCCGGTAGGGGCAGGGGGGGGCATCTGCTTCCCCCTAGATATTTGAAAAAATATAGACATTGCTTGCAGTGTCAATGGAAAATTGTGGTTTTTTTAATATGTTGTTAGGATTACTACCACTAGTTGGTATAAATCCAAGTTTGCAGCTTCGAAAGACCTGTGCTAACTTTGCAGCACTCAAAAAACCGCAAAATTTTCGCACATTTTTGGTTTTTTCAATTTTTTTTCCTCCGTTAAGGTTTAAACCTCACCCGTTGCACTATTTTCGTACCAACTTATTAAGTCTCATCTGCGTAGTTTCTTAGTCTATGAATTTCAGCGAAACATGGCAGCAAGCGCGATGACGTACCGTAAAACGGGGTGAATAGGGACAAATTCCAACTTCATGAAGAATTTTAAGGCATTAACAAACCATTCAGTGAACTTACGAGTGAAAAGTAACTCCTTGGCCTTTACTTGTATTTCTTGAGTGGTTGGCACAGTATCGCAGTACACACCCAGGCATATTTAATTGATTTTAAATAGATCTCAAACACGTCACGCTCCGACAGACGCTTCGCGCAGACTAAGTGAGCTAAGGTACGTTTACCATAACTCTTGTTACAAAAAACCAAGTCTCGGCGTCGACTCTATAGTATTATAATTCCTCAAAGATTTAAACAACAAATGCTGAAAACAAAGATTTATAAAGTAGTTTGTAAATTGTGGCCAAAACAAACGAATATTTTTTGGGTTAATCTTTCACGGTTTGTTGCGATGTCTAGCTCGGCAATTAAATATTTCTTACACCCAAAATATTATGTTGCTCATAATTATGTACGGAACCCTAAAAAAGCGAGGCCCGACCCAAACTTGGCCGATTTTTTGTACTTATCTATTCAATATTAAATAGAAAAAATATCTATAATATAATAAAACTGTAACAGATCCAATTCTGTACATTGAAGATATTTTGAAAATTTTTATTGGAGGGCATTCTATAATCGATACTGAAGCCAAAACTGTAATTTTTTTCATTTTTGTCTGTCTGTCTGTCTGTCTGTCTGTCTGTCTGTCTGTCTGTATCTTGGCCGCGCATCACGCTGAAACTACTGAACGGATTCGAATGAAACTTGGTACGATTTGAGTTTATACTCCGAGGTAGGTTATAGGATACTTTTTATCCCGAAATCCAGCATGGTTCCCTTGGGAGAGGGGATGAAAGTTAAAACGTGTATTTAGCTGTAATTCATTAACGCGTTATTCGATTTCACTCATTCTTTTGTTGTTAGAAAGGTAGTACTTTAAGTATTGTCCCGTAAATATTTCAAGGTCATAGGTTTTTTAGTTTAGAAATGACAGGCATTTATTGGGTTCCGATAACTTGGGACCCGGATCTTTGTACGTACGGCGTATTTTAAACTGGCGTGCGTTTAAATTTATGTTTGTCGTTCTGTCTATTTGTTCCAGCTAATCTCCGAAATGGCTGGATCGATTTTAATGGAACTTTCAATGTTATAAGGAGTAACAGGCTACATTTAGTTTAGGTATATAAAATAATTATGGGATCCGATCCGATTCTATATAAAACCTATAAACACGCGAACGAAGTTGCGGGGGTCAGCTAGTTGTAAATAACTTTATCGATAAATAAGTTATATATCTACCAAACACTGCTCAACATTCGATTGTATAACGAATATATATAATATATATAGTATAGCTGTTTTGTAGTAACTAGGTCACACGATTAAGAAAAATACCTGAAACCTTCGACATTGAGAACGTTTTCTTTATTATCCCTAACGTGCATTTGATTGCTCCCATCGCGCAGAGCCCTCTGCTGACAAGGGATAAATTGGAAGCATCGCGTCGCTCGTATACATTCAGCTGCATACTTTATTTTCTTTAGAAAACAAGAAAATGAATACAAAAATATATACCTACCTACCCAATAGTAAGAAACTTAAAATACTAAATAAGGTAAAGTCTCCTTATTCCGTGGTATTCTAAAATTGGCACCCAATTCCGAGGTATATAGAAAAACAGCGTTTTCTACCGATCACCAAGCTATTTTTTACTGCAACATATCTTAATCAATTGATAGTTTATCATTCCATAGATAAATGACGAAATTGTTGGTTTTATATGTATATGTTTTAAAATAACCGGCAAGTTTTACACTAGCAGCCGGCCCGAACGCATGTTTCATACATTTTGGACCTCGTGCACGAAATACCTACATTTTTTTAAATAGTGTTTATCCGTTAATTTTGAGCTTTATTTGTTTTTATTTAGATTTGAATATTTGAAGGACTATATTTTCAATCGAAAACAATCAGCTTTTGTGAATATTTGTAAAGAAATTAAGGTGAAAATAGGTTTTGAAAATACCTCGGCGTTAGGTGCCAAATATTTTAGCCGGTTCCTAACGCCGTGGTATACCGCGGAATTGCGATTTCATAGACTTCATAACTTTTTCAATTTTTAGAGTCGTTTTATGTTAAATACTTCTTGTTTCGGTTTTGAATATTTAAATAGGCAATAAGGTTACAGAGTCCTAATTACGAGGTACACTTTGGCGTCTCAATCACTAACTATACCGTGTCAAAGTTTACCTATTTAGGTAATTTATTGATAGATTGTATGGGAAAGCTAAAGAAAATTAATTTAAAAGAAAATTAAATTTATACATATTTCAATACAATTTTGTGAGAGTTTTGTACATATTTACGAAGATAATCTAATTAAGCTTTAAATTATTTGTTTATTATGGAAAAATCTTTTCTTTTTTAACACTCGGAATTAGGAAACGTGTTTTTTGTTAAAAAACTCAATTCCGTGGTATTACCTCGGAATAAGGTTCTATGAGCCCCTAATTATGTGGTATGGATAGAAATACTACCTCGGAATAAGGTTCTATGAGCCTCTAATTACGTGGTATGTATAGAAATAAAATACAGGATGCTCACAATATTTAAGTATGGTTTCAGTTACACCAAGTATCATTCGCGTTCAGTCACGCAAACATTCATATTCTAAAACGTTTATCTTATTATTGCTCGTGCTGATTCATTCACTGACTCACTCATTGATCACCCCTCCTGTAAAATTTTGTATAAAAAATTTTTTTTCACTAATAATTCCGTATAGAAGACAAAAATTCATTCGGAACAAAAATATGGAGAGAGCTGATGATTGAGGATTTCGGAGACGGGTGAAGAGCACGCTTAAGGTATTGAAGATAGGAGGGGGGTGCTTGAGCAAATGTCATTCAAAAATGTCCAATTGGCAGTGAGTTGAAAAAAAATTCAAAATGGCGAAAAAAAGATGGCCGCCATACAAATTTCGTCGGTGTCTATCTCGGAGGGTAAAAAAAATGGAAGAGTGGTTTACTAGCAACAGATGATCAGGATCCAAAGGTCTATTCGATGAATAGAAAAAAAACCAAAATGGTGGAATTTATTTTTCCATAGAAAATGTATGGCGAATATTGAAGAGACTACAAGTTGTAAACTATGCAAGGCTTTGATGTGGTTTTTTGGAGAAATCTCAAAAAAAATATGGGAAGATATGATGATTGAGGGTTCGGAAGATGGTTGAGGAGCCCGGGCAGGGTATTGTAGATAGGTGGGAGGTGCTCAAGCAAAAATTACACGAAACCTCATCCAGTTGGCACTGAACTGAAAAAAACCCCAAAATGGCGGCTATACTAATTTCGGCGATGTCTCGTACTAAGTATAAAAGATGGAAGAGTATTTTCTGGGCAAAATATGATCAAGACCTAAAGATCTAAAGATCTACTAAATGGATAGAAAATAAATCAAAACCTAGATTAGTAACCAACCAACTTTTACAACAAAAATTAGTAGAAACCAAGATTAGTAGATCTTTAGATCTACTAAATGGATAGAAAATAAATCAAGATGTCAGGATTTATTTTTCCGTACAAATTGTTTTTTTCATTGATGGTTTCGTATAGAAGACAAAAAATCATGCGAAGGAAAAATATTGAGACAGCTGATGATTGAGGATTTAGGAGACGGATGAGGAGCACGGCTAGTGCACCTATTGAAGATTGGTGGGTGGTGCTCAAACAAATAACACTCGAAACATCATCAGATTGGCAGCGAGCTAAAAAAAACGATTGTACAAATGTAAAATTAGTTTTTTTTTTAAGAAATCTCATCCTTACAAATTATTCGGAGCAAAAATACGGAGAGTGATGATGATCGAAGGTTTGAAAGATGGGTGAGGGGCACAGCCAGGGGCACATTCTAGATAGGTAGGAGTATATACAGTAGTACAATATTATACAGTAGTAATACAGAGTACAATATTATACTGCCAGGCGCCAGCCCTCCGGTCACCCGTGGACTCCACGAGACGGAATGACAGGCCCTTAAAAAAGGACCTAGCATCCTCGCCCTACGAACCCATGGTCTCCTCCCCAAAAGGCACAAATATGAAATTATTTTCTATATTTTCATATTTGCGCCTCTTGGCCCTTTCCGCCTTAGTGGCTGCCGCTCCGGCCGCCACGGAGGTCACCTGTATGTGAGACAGTGCCAGTGTATCCACACACGTGGCATCCCATCCAAGCTACCTCCTTTGCTTTCATGGAACAAGAGTCACACCATCATACCTAAACCTGTCATGTTATCAAATCTAAGATTTTTGTCGAACAGCTGATTGCTAACCTAGTGAGTACAGAGGCCTTATGCCGACTTTGTACATTGGGGAAACGATGATAGAAATTCGAGTATCGAAACACATTGACTAACATGACTTGAGAGTGAAATGCAACTAAACTGGCTGGTTTTAAGGTTTGAGTCCGCCAATATATTCAGCCATTCGTCTACGCCCCAAGCAGAAATTTTTAAAATAAATATTCGAAGTACCCTTACTACATTATGACTTTAAAATCTTATTTAACTGTAAGAGCATTAGGGTTAATTTTGCTCTGATATTATAGTTTTTTGATATTCAAATCTGTACTAGATTTGAATATCGAAGTGTTTTCGAAGTGTGCAAGCTCGAACTAACCATACAGGTCGTTAACTTACATTCGTACGCACCGCCTTGAATTTATTGAGGCTCGCGGTACTGTCAAAGGAAGTAAAGGCCACGCGACTTCAAGGCCACTATTTGACTCCTATTAAGTTTTGATCATCTTTTGCTAAAAAAACCACTCTTCCATCTTTTATACTTAGTGAGATAATCACCGACGAAAGTATGGCCGCCATCTTGTATCCACCATTTTGGGTTTTTCTTCAGCTCAGTGCCAATGGGATGAGGTTTTGAGTAATTTTTGTTTGAGCACCTCCCACCTATCTACAATACCCTGCCCGGGCTGCTCAACCGTCTTCCAAACCCTCAATCATCATGTCTTCCCATATTTTTCTTTGAGAGTTCTCCAAAGAACCGCATCAAAAGCCTGCATTGTTAACAACTTCTCTCTCTCAATATTCGCCATACATTTTCTATGGAAAAATAAATTCCGCCATTTTCATTTTTTTTCTATTTATCCAATAAACCATCGGATCCTGATCATCTTTTGCCAAGAAACCACTCTTCCATCTTTTATACCTTTCGAGATGGAGACCGACGAAATTTGTATGGCGGCCATCTTTTTTTCGCCATTTTGAATTTTTTTTCAGCTCACTGCCAATTGGATGACGTTTCGAGTGACATTTGCTCGAGCACCCGCCACCTATCTTCAATACCTTAAGCGTGCCATTCGCTCGTCTCTGAAATCCTCAATCATCAGGATCCTCAATCCTCAATCCAATCCTCAATCCATATTTTTCCTCCGAATGAATTTTTATCCTCTATACGAACTCATTAGTGAAAAAAAAATTTCATACAAAATCGTTCAGGAGAGGTGATCAATGAGTGATTGAGTCAGTCACCCAATCAGCACGAGCAGCTATATATATATTAACTAGTAGGTCGCGTGGCTGCGCGGCCCGCTAATTGAATTTTTTTTCTATTCATCGAGTAGACCTTGATCATCTTTTGTCTTAGCAACTCACCAATTGGATGAGGTTCTGAGTATTTTTTGTTTGAGCAGCCTCCATCCATCTACAATACCCTGCCCGGACTCCTCAACCATCTTCCGAACCCTCAATCATCATGTCTTTCCATATTTTTCTTTGAGACATCCCCAAAGAACCGCATCAAAGCCTTGCATAGTTCACAACTTGTAGTCTCTTCAACATTCGCCATACATTTTCTATGGAAAAATAAATTCCGCCATTTTGATTTTTTTTCTATTCATCCAGTAGACCTTTTAATCCTGATCATCTTTTGCGAAGAAACCACTCTTCCATCTTTTATAACCTCTGAGATGGACACCGACGAAATTTGTATGGCGGCCATCTTTTTTTCGCCATTTTGAATTTTTTTTCAGCTGACTGCCAATTGGATGACGTTTCGAGTGACATTTGTTCGAGCACCCTCCACCTATCTTTAATACCCTAAGCGTGCCCATCGCTCGTCTCTGAAATCCTCAATCATCAGCTCTCTCCATATTTTTGTTCCGAATGAATTTTTGTCTTCTATACGAAACCACTTGTGAAAAAAAAATTTTTCATACAAAATTTTACAGGAGGGGTGATCAATGAATCAGTGAGTCAGTCAGTGAATCAGCACGAGCAGCTATATATATATTAATTAAACAATTACATACGTATCGAATTGATTTTGAAATCTATTAATAAATACAGTTCATTTTTGAACACCATGTAGAATTCATTCTACTCGTTTCCCTTTGTATTCTGTACCCTCGGAATTAGGAGCCATTTGCCTCGGAATTAGGATTTTTACCTCGGAATTGGAGCATTCTGACTTTCTTCATATTTAATTTAATTTTACATTTAAATCAAGTTGTAATTGCTGTCCTTTTAGGATATTTCAAGAGTTAAATAAATAACGCTTCTGATAAAAATAGCCAGTTCTTCAGAAAGGTGTAGTAAATGCTTAATTTTTGACGTTCTTTCGAGTTTTTATGAAAATACCACGGAATAAGGGGACTTTACCTTAGGTACATTTTCTGCTATTAGTGTAGCCTAAAAGACTTTCCACCCTTTTATTGATATTTTATAGCGCCACAGTGAGCTTCAGACAGTATCAGATCCCAGAACCTAGTGCTTCCACAAACTGTAATGCTATAAAATCCAAAAGTATTGCTCTTTTGGTATACTTTGATGACTAATTACGGCTTTGAGGAAAACGTGATAGGTATCATCTTAAATCTAGATTTGTAAGACAAGATTTCTCGTTTTTTCTCTATAGTTGGAACTGTGCTCTAAAATCTTTTTGTAACAAGTAGTTGGATACCTACTTACCTACAAACGAGATGAATATGTAATAAAGATAGGTAATTTATTAGTTCTTATAATGATTATAACAATAATATAAGAAATCTTACATCCGAAGAAGAAAATATATTGGGTTTTTTGGTTTCAAAAATTATCGACACTGGGCTACCAGGCAAAAAGTTATTTTTGATTTCTCAACAAAAAGGAAAAGTGATGACACTTTTTGATCCTGACCGGATCAGTTCGATATACGTTGCTGTTTTATTGTGAAAGCAGCAATGTATATCGAACTAATTCGTTGGCAACCATTTTCAGTTGGTATCTAAGTTACAGAATAACCTACCACAGTTATAATTTTTTGCTGCAATTTATTAAGCATCTTTTATTTATTTTTTCTCCTGCATTGTTACGTTTAGATGCAATAACACAAGGAAAATTAGCTTCAACAGTGCGTATCCGACATCTGTGTTCGATAGACGCAACAATACAAGCTTTTGTCCCTTCCCGAATAAGGGCACCGCTGTACAAAGGATTTCCTTATTATCAAGAAAGTTATGCGACGAGGATACATGTCCCGAACATAATTCTTCATATTAGTTGCCAACCTACATTCCTATATAGAAAGGTTGTGATTTACTGTACTTATACCCGTATTACTAATTCCACGGAATTCTGACAGCTGTCATTGTCATTTACAGATGAGTTATTTGTATGCAGAACAGGATTAACATCTACGAAGTACGATTTTACCCCAAACTACTTTAATTCCCTGTCATCATAAAAAGCCATATGTCGAGAAATAATATTACTTGTTTCGCCTTAAAATAGAAAACACCAAGAGTGGAAACTAGAAAGTGCACACTAACAGCAATAGAAAACAAAAGAAGCACATTGAAAAAATTTATTGAAAAATGGATGTCGAATGACATTATCACCATGTAGTGTCTGTCAGGCATTTGTTATATCTACATGCGGCAGTTGATTTGTATTTGCATAAGTTTTGAATTTTTTATCTTTTTTGTGGGAATTGTTTTAACATTACGAAACGTCAGAATTCCGCGGAATTAGTAATTCGGGTATAAATGTTGCTATTGGTTGATTTATTACTTACTGGCTTTACGATTTATTGGCAATAATTGGGTACAAGCGAGTACGTACCTGTACCAGGTGCACGTTAGTCCTGCTTAATTAATTATGATTACATACTTTGGTCCGGGATGTCAAAGCGACCCACGCGTTGTTCGGAAGGTACAAAAAGATCCCGGCCCTTGTCGTTTCTTCATATTCAGTTGTATCGCCGAGAGAATTTTCTTCACATAGAATTAAAACTCTACTAGTATTGTAGGTACGCGGCTTACACATATTTAAACTGTCTCGTTGGTCAAATAGCTCACTAATTCGTGAACCATGGCTGCGGATCTTGAGTATACTTAAAGTAAGTTTTTTTATTCGTTTACAATTAGCCCATGACTACAAACTCACTTAATTGTAAGTGTCAATGCTGTCTAAGATGGAAGCGGGCTAACTTGGAAGAGATATTAGTTAGTTCTTATTAACCCTAAATCGTGTTCGGTTTCTACGCGAGTCGTATCGGAACGCTAAATCGGTTGGCGGCACGGCTTTGCCAGTAGGGTGGCTACTGCTGAAGCCACCACCAGACTAGACCAGACAAAATTTATAAAAAATATAAATTCACACTTAAAAGATCACAGCCCCCACCACTGCGCCAGGGAGATCGTCAAAATCGGTCGTTATATCGTATAATGTTCACAAAGAAAATATAAATGTAATTTATACTACCCAGATGGGAATTCGGCAATATTCTCACGCTTTGTGGATTTGTCTCTTAACATCTTTATCGCACCAATGAACGGGAGTCGAGGCACCGATTGAACAAAACTCGGAACTTAGCATTATCCTTACTAATATTATAAATGCGAAAGTAACTCTGTCTGTCTGTCTGTCACGCTTTCACGCCAAAACTACTGAACTGATTTAAATGAAATTTTGCATACAGATACTCTAGAGCCTGAGAAAGGACATAGGCTCCTTTTTATCCCGGAAAAATAACATGTTCCCACGGGAAGACGGAAAATTTATATCTAATGCGTACCTAATCCGTTTAACAGATTTTGATGAAATTCGGTACAGATGTAGCTTACGTCCCGGGGAAAGACATAAGCTACTTTTTATCCCGGGAAAGCAAATAGTTCCCATAGGATTTTAAGAAACCTAACTCCACGCGGACGAAGTCGCGGGCATCATCTAGTCGTATAATAAATAAAAGAGAGAACCATTTTTACTGCAAATCCAGCTGAACATTCCACGGAACGGGACTGATTTTCCGCAACAGACGATTCTGTTGTCTAAATTGATCTGATCAATTCAAATATGCAAAAATACATAATAGGTACATAACACAGTACTTAATTTCTTAGCCTTTAGTATATAATAGTAACTTAATCTGGACCAACAGAGGGAGAAATAAAATCAAAACGAATCTGAAATTAGTAGGTACTATTTATAGTTCCTTGGTAAATTTTTTAAATATATTTTCTTTAATTAATACAAACTGCAACTTCTTTTCATATTCAAGTAAGTACATATATAATATATACAAGCTGATCCCCGCGACTTCGTTCGCGTGGATATAGGTTTTTATATAGGATCAGGTCGATTCCCATAATTCTTTTTTGTATCTAAACTAAATAATTATGTAGCCTAAGTTATTTCTTATAACATCACCTATCTGCCATTGAAAGTTTCGTCAAAATGGATCCAGCCGTTTCGGAGATTAGCTGGAACAAATAGACAGACCAACAAAAATAAATTAAAACGCACACCAGTTTAAAATATGCCGTACGTTCAAAGATCCGGGTCCCAAGTTATTTGAACCCAATACTGAAGGTTGTAATGTCTGTCATTTCTAAAGTAAAAAACCTATGACCTTGAAATATTTACGGGACAATATTTAATGTACTACCTTTCTAACAAAAAAAAGAATGAGTGAAATCGAACTACGTGTGAATGAAACTCTCCCAAGGGAACCGTGCTGAATTTCGGGATAAAAAGAATCCCATGTCCTACCTCGGAGTATAAACTAAAATCGTATCAAGTTTCATTCGAATCCATTCAGTAGTTTCGGCGTGATGCGCGGCCAAGATACAGACAGACAGACAGACAAAAATGAAAAAAAAATTGTAGTTTTGGCTTCAGTACTTATCGATTATAGAGTGCCCTCCAAAAAAATTTTCGAAATATTTTCAATCTACAGCATTGGATCTGTTACAGTTTTTAGGGTTCCGTACCCGAAGGGTAAAAAACGGAGCCCTACGGCTGTCTGTCCGTCTGTCCGCCGGTCACAGGTCTCTAGCTCGCAGACGAAATGAGTTACAAACCTGAAATTTTGGTATTTAGTGTAAAACGTTAACCCAAAATCAAATATTGAATTAGAAATTGAATAAAATTATTTTTCAGGGGGGCTCCCATACATGAAAAAGGAGCCGGAAAAAAAAATTTTTCTTTACCCTAGCTTGTGGGGTATCATTGTTTAGAACTCATTAAGTAGAGTACAAATATATATTTTTTTAATTTTTATCTCAAAAAATAAGGGAATGGGAGGCCATCAAAGTTGTCAGTTTTAGACCATTTTTGTGACGGGGGCTATCTCAAAAACTAAACTAGTTGGGAATATGATATTTCAGTATATTATGTACTATATGCTCTATTTAAACAACAAATACTGAAAACAACGATTTATTAAATAGTTTATAAGCTGTGACCAAAATAAACGAACATTTTTTTGGGTTTTTCTTTCACGGTTTGTTGCGATGTCTAGCTCGGAAATTAAATATTTCTTAGACCCAAAATATTATATTGTTCATAATTATGTACGGAACCCTGAAAGAGCGAGGCCCGACTCGCACTTGGCTGATTTTATTATATTACTAGTGGACCCGGCAGACTTCGTCCTGCCCGGTGACATAGCGATATCGGCGCCACCTACTGAGACCCGGTGGGTTACCTGTACCTACCCGGTAATTGTGTTTTCAAAGTCAAACCATCCAGGGACCCATTGAAATATACACACAAAATTTCATACAAATCGGTCCAGCTGTTTAGGAGGAGTTAGGTGACAAACACACGTACATAATAATTATAACTATAAGGCCTAGGCCGCACTAACGTTCCGCAAGTGCTCGAACTAACTTTTTTTTATATATATAGATAGATAGATTATACCTGTAACTATAAAATATACTACAGTTACTACTTCAAAATTTTTGAGGGGTGGATTTGTTGTAGCACGCAAATCGCAATAAATACTCACAATTAATGAAAACTTGGAATGAATTGTTTTATAAATTAAAGAAACCATAGATAGAATCCGGTCAGAATTAGAATAAGTGATGGAAGCTAATGTACTTGCCTAAATAAAAAAAAGTTATTTACGCATCTTCTAAAAAATCAGGCTAACTGTAACTGTTGATTTCAATATCTATTTTATTATGATGGTCCGTCTTATAGGGATAAACAACAACAAATAAGAAATGATTAACTAGGGACTCACTGATGACCCTAATGTTCTAAGTGAACTTTTTCAAACAAAGATAGATACCAACTCGATTGCCTGCCAACAAGTTTGTTGTTTATATAGTAGGTAGCTATTTCGAGTAGAAGTAGAAACTACTGAGAACTTCGTTTACTCTCCATCTCATTTTCTGACTAGCTGAGTACATACAAGTTTCAAACACATACCTCCTACAAGTCCTACGCATTTGAAATAAGCCACTAACTTTGAATACCGTACCGTAAGTAGCATTTTGTCCCGCTGTATGAATTATACATATCGAACGACAAAGGTGTTTAACAAAAGATTTCTTTTACCAGGCGTCTTTGCTACCTTTTCAAAGCTAAGAGGTTACCGGTGGGCTCAGAAATGGATATTGATATTTGCTCCTTATATTTTAACATCACTGAAACCTCGATCTAAATACTTGTAGCATCAAAAACAATCCGCAAACATCCAAACAACAAGTATTTCTGTAAATCTGGGGTAAATTTAAACTATTTCTCTTTGTCCTGTGAAATACAAAAGTTTTTGCGGTGATGACATGAAGTGCTACAGATTGTGTCAGTGTATATTAAAGACAGTTATCACCACGAATAATAGCGAACTTGTATTGAAAGCATTATCTAACATTATCTAAGCATTATCTACACACATTTATTATGTATGGATGGAGACTTTTATTAACTAAAGTATTGCATATATAGGTGCGACTGTAATTATATTGTTATATGTTATATTAACAATATTCGTTAGCACTGAAGGGTTATATTTTAACGCCGACTGAAACAATTGTACAATTACCTACTACAAGATCACTCGCTGTATTTCAACCAATACTTTAATATTGTTTAAGATTAAATACTTTTTTATAGTCTATAGAACATTGTCGATGTAATTTATAGGAGTGGTTCTCCAATATTCAATAATAAATTAAATATTCTAATTGAAATGTGCTATTTAATTAAAAATCAAAACGAGGAAATCGAATTGTAATTATAGCAGTAAAGCAGCGAAGCATAAATTATTTAAGCACTGAGTTTAATAACAAAGCAAATTAGTACCTATTAGCTATTATTTTGTTAAATACTATAAAGTGTACCTACTATAAAGTTAAAGTTAGCTAAATGTACTATAAAGTTATTGGAACGAAGATCCTTATTGCGCATTGCGAAAGGGGGCTACACGGAAAAAATTAAGATAAAAAATTATAACAACACTTTTTGCTATAGTTGTAAGCCGTGCGACGTGCGCGTATTTCTCTGTCTGTCTCTCTCTCTCTCTCTCTCATAGAAAGCAAGCCAGTTATTTTCGTTTCGTCTTTCTATTTCGCATTGAACAGTGTGATGTCGCGACGATTATTTTTGTTAAGTGTATATACAGGTTTTTTGTACATAATAAATAATAAAAATAATAACTTTATACAATATAAACTTGACACCTCTCAAATTTTATAATATAAAACCTATAAATAAGACCTTGAAACAAAAATTGAAAATGAGAATTAAGATTTTTTTAAAGTATATATATAAACTATAGTAAAGAAAATAATAACAACGTTGTTGAAGAAAATAAAAATCTAAAGGAAAAATTTAATTTGAATAAGAATATATGGATTTGGATATATTATATTTAAAAGATCTGGAATATAAAAATATCCAAATAAGATATTAATATAAAAAATTTCAGGCATTAAACATTTAAGAAAATTCGGAATTGTTTTAATCTGATTTAGATTTATTCACATGGAAAAAACAGGAAATTTTGTGTGGAATAGGCTTAGTATTAATTATCCTTTGTACATCAACAAATTATTGTCCCATAAAACGTCAATAGGCAATAAGGCTAATGGCCAATGTTGTAACTAAT
This sequence comes from Melanargia galathea, assembly GCA_920104075.1. NCBI lineage: Eukaryota > Metazoa > Arthropoda > Insecta > Lepidoptera > Nymphalidae > Melanargia > Melanargia galathea. The sequence goes on along the minus strand of OV049869.1, from coordinate 11,142,859 downwards.
ACAAAGGCTTCATAGTCCTCCTCCTTCAGTCGTATTCCTCATGTCTGAGGGTCGTGACCACCCCCACCCATGACCTTATTCTTCACGATGGTACGCCATCTCTTCCTATCTCCAGCTACTTGGAGAGCATCGTAGACGGTGGATTCGAGTGTGGTGCGAATCTGGTCGGACCAACGCATTGGACTACGGCCACGTAATCTTTTTCCTTCCACTTTGCCAGTGACGACTAGTTTTTTAAGGTTATCTCCGTCTTTCCTGGCATCATAGTAAAGTTGCCTAAAATAATAAACCTAAGGCAGGTATAATTAGTAATAGTACCAGTAACATCTAATATTATTAATTTTATTAGTTAATATTTCTTATATAATTTAAAATCACCAAACTATTTCCATTATAAACTTTTCCATTTATAGTATAACTAATAGTATAGCGGACCCGGCAGACGTCATCCTGCCCGCTATTAGCGCCACCTACCGGATCCAATTTCTCCTTACAAACCTTCCTCTTGAATCACTCTATCTATTAAAAAAAACCGCATCAAAATCCGTTGCGTAGTTTTAAAGATTTAAGCATACATAGGGACATAGGGACAGAGAAAGCGACTTTGTTTTATACTATGTAGTATTTTTATTTTTATAGATTTTAATCCAAATACTTAGTGACGCTGAAATATATATTTTTTTATTTATATTTATGAGACCCTAGCACGATTATCTTTTACACGATTTCTTGTAGCTCATGAAAAGAAAACGATACAAAAAATACTTCCTTAGAAGATTTATAAATCACAGAAGAATATACAGTGTGTTATTTTGAGACCGCTCAGTGAGGTGAAAAACTAAATAAACTATACCGAGATTAATTTGAAAAATCATTATTCCAGTTCTATCTTTTTATTTCAGAAGACGGTTGTCTCTGAGGTTGTTCCAGAAGTTATTTCAGAGGCTTTTGTACATTTTTTTACAACAGTCCTTCCTACTCTATCTATAAAATACAATAAAACACTAAAACTTTTTTTGACAAAAATGTGGGTTCGATTCCTGAACTCTGCAATTTTTTTTAAATAACTAACTATAGGTATATAGGTAATACATATTTTTTTTGTTAAATCCACATAAGGGTTGTTTTTTACTTCACAGATTTATTTTCACTTGCGCTTGTCCGAACAAGGTTCATTTTACCGCAGTTCTAACAAGTATAAATTAAAAATTTAAAAACCCCCAACATTCGCCATTTTGTGGTGGCGGCCATCTTGGATTTGCATAATGCTATTCTACTAGTCAAACCCTTTCATTTGATGCCCATATTAAGGGAGTTGTGACAAAATATGTAATCCGCCATTTTGTAGCGGCGGCCATCTTGGATCGATTTTCATCGAGCATAGCTAACAACACTCTCGACTAATCCACCTTTCAAACAAAAAAAACCGCATTCAAGTCGGTCCACCCATTTGAGCGCTACAGGGGAACAGACAGACAGACACACAAACACACACACACACACACACACACACACACACACACACACACAGACACGTTAAACTTATAACACCCCGTCGTTTTTGTGTCGGGAGTTAATTACACGGTTTGCATACCGCGTATAGGTACTGTATGTCTGAATTGACCCTCGAAGATTTCAGCAGCTGTAGACACAAATAAGATAATCGAATGTTCTATCAAGTTTTCACTGAACAAGTATAAAATTCGTAAACTAAAACCCGACTACGCAATAATTTAATAATAAATTAGTGTGCGAAAACGCGGGGCAAGCAACTAGTGACGCCACTAGTGTAGCCTATGTCACCCGGACCATAATAAAGAATCAATAGACACCTCATTCATCAAAATCAGCCCAGTAGTTTAGGCGCTACGGTGGTACACACGGAATCTCATACAAAAATTGGCCACATACATACATAGACTGCTAAAATCATAACCCTTCCTTTTGGCTTTGCCGTAGTCGGGTAAAAAGTATTGACTAAGTGAGCCATAAATCACTGTCGATATTCTTACACCAAATAACATGTTAAAGATTCATGAAATATCGTTCTACGCGCGAGTATTTGTCTTGTAAGTAACTGTTCAAAACTATTTTGATAAATGTGTTAGGTATTTTACGGTGTTACTTTGACACACCAACAACAATTTTTAGATTGTGACGTACCTGTGTGCTTAGTCTAAAGCGGAGCACTCGAAAACGAACTCGAAAACTATTGATCGATTTCAGAGTAAAATAGACCTAAAATGGCTTGTATTAAGGTTTGAGTTCGCCAATACATTCAGCATTCGAACAATGCTGAATGTATTGGCGAACTCAAACCTTAATACAAGCCATTTTAGGTCTATTTTACTCTGAAATCGATCAATAGTTTTCGAGTTCGTTTTCGAGTGCTCCGCTTTAGACTAAGCACACAGTATAGTTTTCAAATACCCAATGTGGTCGTAATAAACACAAACATGAAATCTATATACAGAATGAAATGTAGTGACTACTGCTTACTTTAATTACTTAATACTCAATAGCCAATTCAATTATTTCGTCTATGTAATATTGTGATACTAAATGATACCCGCTAGCTTTATTGTAGGCCCTTCTCTTAATAAATTGTCGTAAATAGGTATGACAATTACCTCAATTCAACATACTTGTAATATTGATTATCATTAAAAAGTGTACAGTGTACCAATTTTGAAAAATAAAGAAATATATAAACGTTTTGTAGGTCAATAGTTAGTTTTACAACTGCGTCAGAAATAAACAACTAAGTATTATTATTTACGCATCAACTCCATATATAGCGTAGGTATCCTTTGTGACGAGGCGGACGATCAAATACACAGTGTAAATTGGAATGTTCCGAAGGGTCGATAGGGGTCGAATAAAAAGGATTTTCCTGTTTTTAAACGGCCACAAAACCTTTCTCATATGATATGTATATTTTTGTACAAAAACTATTCTATATATCACTTTTATAACTTGCGTATATTACTTTCGTCTTCTTTGAAGACAAAACAGCTAATTACACAAAGCAGACTACTACTTGCATTGGTAAGTAGCAGTATTGTCTGCTAAACAGACATCACACAATACTGAGATTCAAAGAAGACCCATCCTGTCCAGAGTGTGGTGAGGAAGACACCAACTTTCATTTCAAAGCTAAGTGCCCTATGTACGCATGGGTAAGATGGGAACTGCAAGGTAAGAAAATAACTAGTGACGTTGATTTAATAAACCTTTCTATAGGGTATAGGGTAGGGTGGTTGCGTTATCTATGGCACCTGAATTTCTTTGAACGGACATTTCTCCATAATGAACTAAATATTTGGTCAGTTTTTAGGGTTCCGTAGTAAACAAGGAACCCTTATAGTTTCGCCATGTCCGTCCGTCTGTCCGTCCGTCCTCGGTTAATCTCAGAGACTATTAGTGCTAGAAATCCGTAATTTGGCATGAGTATAAATATTAATCACGCCGACAAAGTGGTGAAATAAAATTTTGATAAATATTTTTTTTTAGGGTAGCTCCCCTACATGTAAAGTGGGGATGAATATTTTTTTCTCGTCTACCCCATAGTGTGGGGTATCGTTGAATAGGTCTTTTAAAAATACTGTGGGTGTGGGAACATCATTTTTCGATTTCTAGATTTCCGTTTGTAAAATATGATGTTTTAAAGTGCAAATTTTTATTAGAGTCAAGTGTCCCCCCCCCCCCCCCTCTATCAGCCAAATGGCAGTATATAGGAACTTGAAAAAATTCACAGCAGTACTAACTATCTAAAAAACTATCACGGCTAAGTAGGGTTATATCTGTTTTTCGAGGATTGTGACTACGGAACCCTACACTGCACGTGGCCCGCCACGCACTTGGCTGGTTATTATATATATACATTATACGACAGTACTGGTACGTACTTACTATCTTTCTCAGTATAAGCTCATTTTTTTTTGGTACAATTTTTTCAACAGAAAAACACAGGACCTCACGAATTAAAATAGCAATAAGACTAATGGGGCTTTTTCAGCTCTCGCGGCTATTTTATCTCCCTTGGGTCTTGCGTGTTATCTCCATGTGCGATCACCTTAAATACAAGATACAACGTTTCTGCACAATACCTACTATACGAACAAACACAACGCTATAAAACAAAGGACAACTAACAAACGGTTGAAGATCCTCGGAGACGTGGAATTATTATGTGGGAGAGGCTTATGGCCTGGAAACGGTCAAGAGAACTGCGCACGTCCTGTTTGCTGACTAAACAATTTTCCTTTTACATTAAAAGCTTATGTTTGTTTTGCATCATATTACGCCGCACTCAGCGTTGCTTAATCGTTATACATAGCGAGCTCCTCAGTATATATAATTATTGCTCGTGAACGGGTGCCGCCGTCGGAAATGGGGTCTGCACTTCTTAACGTGTAGAATTGTAAGCACCATTCCGAACCAGTGGTAGATTCATTTGTCGATTCAAAAGCACTTGTAAAAGTTTATCTGAATAAAAAATATGTCTTAGACGTGCCTTTACACAAGTTTAAGAACTCTATTAAAAGTATGCTCATAAAAAAAGCTTATTATACAATTGAAGATTATATAAACGATAAAAAAGCTTGGATTTAACTCGTTCCAGCAATGCGCGAGACGGCATTTCAATCATGTACATTAATAATAATAATTGTTATAATGTTTTTTTTTTTTTAAAAAGAGCAACCGCCGAGTTTCTTGCAGGTTCTTCTCGGCTGGAACTGCATTCCGAACCTGTGGTAGATTCAATTGACGATTCAAAAGCACTTGTAAAAGTTTATTTGAATAAAAAACTTTTCTATTCTATTCTATTCTATATTATTTCAAAAAGTTTATTCTCAGAATCAGTTAACGTACAACTAAATGACAACTCATTAGGGAGATACTAACTAGTACCTACTCGAAATTAGTGCTAGTAATAGTGTAAAATACCTACACTACTATAATAGTAAAGTGATAGTACTTATGTACTGTAATTTTTAGTTGATTTGCAATCTAAATCTGGACCGCTCGATGAATAAGCCCTAACGAATTATTGCAAGCCACTATCGCGTGTCATTCTGACCCATCAGCTTCAGCTGCCCAGCAGCATTAGCTAATGGCCTGAAGCTAATTGATGTAACAGTTAGAGCTTAGATAGCGAATAGAGATATGGATCAAGATAAACATCTAAATCCTACTAATATTATAAATGTGAAAGTGTGGATGTTTGGATGTTTGTTACTCAATCACGCCGCAACTACTGAACCAATTTGGCTGAAATTTTAAATGGAGATAGATTATGCCCTGACTTAAAACATGGGCTACTTTTTATCCTGGAAAAATCCACAGTACCCGAAAATTTTGAAAAACCCGAAATCTATATCTACAGCTATGGGTAGATTAGGTACTATAGCAAACTTCCTTGAAAGTAGGTACAAAGGTTGGAAAAGGGAGCGGGAACGGGAACCGGAAATCCACGATTCTCTCAGGATTTGTAAAAAATCGAAATTCACGCGGGCGAAGCCGCGGGCAAAACCTAGTACCGTAATAATCACTGTTATTTTATGTTCATTAATATTTTCGATAAATTAATATTATTTTCACAAGTAAATGGTAACACTTACTAGGGTAGGTACATTTCAAGAAATCTAATTTTATCTTATTTAATTTAAGAACCACACGAATTTGTAATGGCTGTCGTTGTCAAACGAATAATAATAGTAGGGGAGCCCAAGAGGGGATTTTTGGATTTACTCGAGCGCGTCAGATTAACATAAGGGAGGCATCTTGCATCCTGCTGAGTACCCTCTACCATATATAAGCCCTTTATATAGAGCCGCGCGAAAAAAAACGATGGTCAGAAATACTCAGAAAAGTCAGATTAAGGTATGGTGGGTTAATTATTATGAGCTAAAAAAAGTATATTTAGAAAATCAGACTATTTGAACGCAACGTACGAGAGTGGGAACGTTACAAAGCTGCAAATTTTTTTTCTATTTTGAAGGAAATGATGCAAAAATAACAAAAAAAATATAATCAGCTGATTTCCACAAGCCGAAGTTATAAAAATCGTCTATAAAGATGAGAGTGTGCAGCTAGACGCGTTCTCCATCACTGAAAGGGGAAACATTATATAACCTTTTATTCTTCCTATCTAATAACTACTAATCTACAAAATATAATATGTCCCGACGACGCTCGAGTAAATCCACATTTAGCATCATCGGCTCCCCTACCATAACAGTACTAAGAAGAGATCACGCAGCGAATTAATTCAAGGCACAAATTGCCATAACTTATTGTAAGTGGCCGTTTCAACGTCCTATATTTCGCTTCGTCGGTCGCCGATCAAAATGTAATTCCGAGAATTTGATTAAAGAGCTTACAAAAAGTAATCTATTTTTGAGACGTTTATTTTCAACTGTGCTTACCAAAAGTTTTTGTGAATTCATAGCGACACAGGAAGCGTATAACATAAAGAAATAAATGTCTAACAACAATTCGCTTGATGTTATTTCAACGTCCATAAAATTAGCATTTTGATATAGAAGGTCATTGATTTTGAATTAAATAATTTGCAATTTCAGCCTTTACAAGTATAAATTAAAACATTAAAAAACCCCCGACATTCGTCATTTTGTGGCGGCGGCCATGTTGGATCGATTTTCATAAAAACATAGGACCCACATACACACACACACACACACACGCACGCACGCACGCACGCACGCACGCACGCACGCACGCACGCACGCACGCACGCACGCACACACACACACACACACACAACGAATTATAACACCCCATCGTTTTTGCGTTGGGGGTTAAAAATAGCACACACTGGACGTTACTAACAAACGTCAGCCCTTAAAAAACCATTGTAAAGCTTTTCGAGTTGTCATATTCGAATTAAGTGTATTAGTTCATCATCATCATGATCAACCCATTACCGGCTCACTACAGAGCACAGGTCTCCTCTCAGAGTGAGAAGGGTTTTGGCCATAGTCTACCACGCTGGCCAAGCGGATTGGCAGACTTCACACACCTTTGAGAACGTTATGGAGAACTCTCAGGCATGCAGGTTTCCTCACGATGTTTTCCTTCACCGTTAAAGCAAGTGATATTTAAATACTTAAAACGCACATAACTCCGAAAAGTTAAGGTGCGTGCCTGGGATCGAACCCACGACCTCCAATTAGAAGTCGGTCGTCCTAACCACTAGGCTATCACAGCTTTTTTTTCGAAAGTTCGAAATGCCGTTCCAACCGAGAAGAACCAGTAAGAAACTCGGCGGTTGCTCTTTTTAAACAATATAACAATTTGTGTACATGATTTAATGGAATAGTTCATTCTTTTAGTTATCATGAATTTCAAAAATAAGCAAAAAACAAAAGTATTTTAATCCCATATAACAATAGAAAAAGAGCATTCGATAAGTACGTTCTTAACGTAGACCGACTACGGCATCCTAAAGGAGTGAGTATTTCAAATGGCCGCTCATAGGACCGTTCGTACCACAAGGTTCTGATTGTTCTGAAAGACATTTGCCACTAATAAGTTGCGCTACTCTCAAAGATACTCTCTCTCGTATAATCGTAATATTATGCTCGATTTAATGATTTCACAAAACAAAATAAGGCAGTTCAGATAACACGCTATAGTAATATTATGCACACCTATACCTCCTAATCCATACTATTATTATAAATGCGAAAAGAATGTGCAAGTGTACATTAAATAGTAAAGAGGGCATATAGAGGTACACTATATGCCCTCTATATATAGAGGTACACTAAACGACTAGCACCCGAGGTACCTACTCGCACCGCCAAGCTTGCAACGATGAGGCAGCGATGAAATGAGTATATAAGTAGTCTGAGAGTTTGGCATGTTGCCGTAAAGCTCGTCTATGTATGTATATATGTATGTATGTATGTTTGTGGCCGATTTTGTATGACATTCTGTGTGTACCAACATAGCGCCTAAACTACTCGGCCGATTTTGATCAATGAGGTGTCAATTAATTCTTTGTTATGGTCTGGGTGACATAGGCTACATTTTATATATGAAAAAATCGGGAAGCGACGTCCAAGCGGCAAAAGTAAAATATTATTTAGTTTCGGATAGACATAATAGATGGCGCTAATAGCTACTTGCCCCGCGTTCTGCACACTGCATTATTATTTTATATTAAATTAAATTACTTATTAGTAGCGTTTTAGTTTATTCTTTATTCTTTTTGCTTTACTTTATTCTTTTTGCTTCACACAAAATATTTATAAATATTAGGTATTAAATAAAAATTTATGTGTATAGGCATATATTATATATAATTATTTTAGAAAGGACGAGTTGCGCCGATTCTTCTGATATTCGAAGATAAATACAATCTGTTTACCTTGAGCATAACATGTCATATTGTTATCAGCTCCACGGACAACATAGCGTTTGACAATATACTATCTGAGAATATACCTACATATTATAAGAATATCCTACGAAGAAACGTGACTCTACATAAAAGGTTACAAATTAATATTAATAATATAATCAACCCTGTTTTAAACTATGCATGAATAAAAGTCAATTAGGTACCTTACATAATATATTCTTCATTAATTATGCTGCAAAATGAATACCTGTTAGGTAGTATGGATTGGGTAGAGGCTCTATGAGAAAAGCGGAGCACTTTGCGTGGTGAAACGCTCTTGGAAAGGCCTATGTCTAGCAGTGGATACAAATATGCTGATCATGATGATATTTCTAAAATCCATAAACAGTCTATCCATACAATAATTTTGACTAAAAGAAAATTAATAGAAGTTAGTAAGTGGTGTAAACATCATCATTACAGAAGCAGGATAAGGTTTAATATTAAAACTACTTAAATCAAACTATTATTAAAATATCTTTATTTATCACCCGCACAAACTTAATATCGAATCACAGATTAGTTTAACTGAGATGTCTTTTCAAATCTATTTTAAACTAATTAATCAATTACACACAGCTAAGCCCAAAATGGCAGCACTTATTCGATTAGGGTGTGATTGCTATCGCAACCCTCAATCAATTATCACGACCTAGATGCTGAAGCATCTAATAGTCGGTTGAGTCTCTGGTGGAGACTGAATTCATGACTTCGAAGTGCCCGTATTTATACCAATAATTCAAGATGGCGGTTCGGCGCCAATAAATGAATCAAATGTCAGTTCATTCTAACATATTTCAATTATGAAATTAATAATCTGTAAACCATTTCCAAAAATTCTAATTGAATTTCAACAATAATCTGACAGTGGTGATGAGAACGACCGGCAGCTATCAAAGAGAGTTTCTCATCTCTTAACTTTATCAGTAAGGTAAGTATCTCCCAGATGGTTGATTCTGGGTTGCAATATAAAGAGCAACTTTCTGATGCCAAATACTTCATTCAGTCTGTATGCGCTAAGTTGTGTTTCTCTTTATGACCAAGTTAAAACGACAAGGGAAATGGTTGATGCTGGAATAGAAAGTAAATAGGTACCAGTTGTACTCATGTGTATGACGTAAAAACAAAACAAAAATACGGTTGCTTTATGTATCTGTGCCCATTAAAATTAAATCAGAATTAACTACCTTTATAGGTATTCATACTAATATTATAAAAGGTGAAGGTGTGATAGCACAGAAAAAATAGCACAGAGATAGGTTGCATCCTGGAGATAGACATAGGATACTTTTTATCCCGGAATTCCCGGACAATCAGAGACGATGTCGCGGGATCAACTAGCAATGTTTAATATTTCAATGTATATTCAGCATGATTTGAATCTTGTCAGATGACTGACGAGTTCACGACCTATTGAACTGTAGCATTCATGAAATTTCCACTGCGAATTTACTAATATTGTGCAGAAACTAAATTAGAACGTAATCATAATATAGGAGGATTACCTATCTTCGATCTCCCCTCGTTCGCGAGTTCTCGAGAGAATACCAGCAAAGTTAAACAATTTGTATTCTATTTTCTTATATAAATCCCTATTAGCGACCGACAACACAAATAAATCTTAAAATGCACCATTTGGGGAGAAAATAACGGTGTTACAAAATGTGCCAAGGATTTGCAAAAGAATCCATTTTTGTCGAGTTAAGGTAAAAGTTAAAGTAAAAGCTCGCCAGAGTAAAAGTTATTTTTTGAAACATGCTCAGCTTTTCACTAAGTAACTCCATCTGAATATAAGTAAGTTAATCAGGGAGCCTGACAAATAATATCAACGGCTTTGCTGAAAACAAACTGGGTATAGGTATACCTAACCTAAAAATTTTTTCGCACCAGTCAATGCTTATTCTGAACGAGCGGATACCCGCGACTTCGTTCGCGTGGATATCGGTTTTTTAAAAATCCAGTGGACACTTTTTGTTTTTCTTTAGCTCTTTAGAGCTTATACCTTGTTAAAAACTGTTAAAAGTTCACTGGAGGATGTTGAGGTAGATAAAAATGTAAACATCCGGCACTGAAAGTCCCATCAAAATCGATACAGCCTTTGAGAGATTACCCGGTAATCTTTAAGGTATCTCCTTTCTAACAAAAAAATAATGAATGAAATCAGACCACGGGTTAATTAATTACAGCTAAGTAAGTACACATTTTGATTTTCATCCCCTCTCCCAAGGGAACCGTGCTGAATTTCGGGATAAAAAGTATCCTATATGTTACTCCTTAGTATGAACTTAAATCATGCCAAGTTTCATTTCAATCCGTTCTGTAGATTTTGCGAGATGCGCGCACAAACATACAGACAAACAGACAAACAGATAAACAGACAAACAGACAAACAGACAAACAGACAAAAATTTCAAAAATAGCTTTTTTACGTTCTATTACTTATCCCTAACATCCCCCAGTTATTATTTTGCAAAAATCTTTAATGTACAGATACGGCAAGTCTACGATTTTATTATATGTATAGATTTGATTGAAATAAATATGATTACGGATTAGACTTCCACTTGCAAAATGGAGCCATATTAATAGAATAGAATAGAATAGAATAGAATAGAATAGAATAGAATAGAATAGAATAGAATAGAGTAGAGTAGAGTAGAGTAGAGTAGAGTAGAGTAGAGTAGAGTAGAGTAGAGTAGAGTAGAGTAGAGTAGAGTAGAGTAGAGTAGAGTAGAGTAGAGTAGAGTAGAGTAGAGTAGAGTAGAGTAGAGTAGAGTAGAGTAGAGTAGAGTAGAGTAGAGTAGAGTAGAGTAGAGTAGAGTAGAGTAGAGTAGAGTAGAGTAGAGTAGAGTAGAGTAGAGTAGAGTAGAGTAGAGTAGAGTAGAGTAGAGTAGAGTAGAGTAGAGTAGAGTAGAGTAGAGTAGAGTAGAGTAGAGTAGAGTAGAGTAGAGTAGAGTAGAGTAGAGTAGAGTAGAGTAGAGTAGAGTAGAGTAGAGTAGAGTAGAGTAGAGTAGAGTAGAGTAGAGTAGAGTAGAGTAGAGTAGAGTAGAGTAGAGTAGAGTAGAGTAGAGTAGAGTAGAGTAGAGTAGAGTAGAGTAGAGTAGAGTAGAGTAGAGTAGAGTAGAGTAGAGTAGAGTAGAGTAGAGTAGAGTAGAGTAGAGTAGAGTAGAGTAGAGTAGAGTAGAGTAGAGTAGAGTAGAGTAGAGTAGAGTAGAGTAGAGTAGAGTAGAGTAGAGTAGAGTAGAGTAGAGTAGAGTAGAGTAGAGTAGAGTAGAGTAGAGTAGAGTAGAGTAGAGTAGAGTAGAGTAGAGTAGAGTAGAGTAGAGTAGAGTAGAGTAGAGTAGAGTAGAGTAGAGTAGAGTAGAGTAGAGTAGAGTAGAGTAGAGTAGAGTAGAGTAGAGTAGAGTAGAGTAGAGTAGAGTAGAGTAGAGTAGAGTAGAGTAGAGTAGAGTAGAGTAGAGTAGAGTAGAGTAGAGTAGAGTAGAGTAGAGTAGAGTAGAGTAGAGTAGAGTAGAGTAGAGTAGAGTAGAGTAGAGTAGAGTAGAGTAGAGTAGAGTAGAGTAGAGTAGAGTAGAGTAGAGTAGAGTAGAGTAGAGTAGAGTAGAGTAGAGTAGAGTAGAGTAGAGTAGAGTAGAGTAGAGTAGAGTAGAGTAGAGTAGAGTAGAGTAGAGTAGAGTAGAGTAGAGTAGAGTAGAGTAGAGTAGAGTAGAGTAGAGTAGAGTAGAGTAGAGTAGAGTAGAGTAGAGTAGAGTAGAGTAGAGTAGAGTAGAGTAGAGTAGAGTAGAGTAGAGTAGAGTAGAGTAGAGTAGAGTAGAGTAGAGTAGAGTAGAGTAGAGTAGAGTAGAGTAGAGTAGAGTAGAGTAGAGTAGAATAGAATAGAATAGAATAGAATAGAATAGAATAGAATAGAATAGAATAGAATAGAATAGAAAAGTTTTTTTATTCAAATAAACTTTTACAAGTACCTACTTTTGAATTGTCAATTGAATCTGTCACTGGTTCGGAATGCTGTTCGGAATAAATTAATGTAACTCTGCTGTCTGTCTGTCCATTTCTGTCACGCATTGCTAGCGTAGACAAATGAGTTAACAGTGGGAAATTTCGATATTTGGTGTATACCCAAAACCGAAAATTAAATTAGAAATTACATTTATTTATTTCCTGGTTCCGTTGTCGAAAAATACATGGGACTCGCATAAGTCAATACTTATTTGTGGATGGATTTTATTATGAAGTGGCTACGACGTTACATATGCAATAAATTATTTCACTGCCGCGCCATTTCCTGCTTTTACATGCTCCGTGTAGACATACAATAATATATTATGCAGTAATCCCTTTCATAAAGAGAGGAGACCTGTGCCCAGCAGTGGGACTAGTAAAGGTGGCGGTGGTTATGCAGTAAAGCAGGTTTTATGTTTGATTTGTAAAATTATTGCAATAGGTAGTGTATGATGCAATAGTAGTGCATGACTCGATTTTTTAAATTGTTTTCTTCAAAAGTTACACTATCTAATAGATAAAGGAATTTGTGAATCCGTTTAGAAATGAATACACTAGCAGTGTACCTACTTATTTCTAAGTGGATTCACTTTCTTCTAGAAGTCTTTTAAATCGAGCTGTGGGGATACCTGTCAAAAGGGAAAAAGACACAGGGAATGAACGAACCGTGAGGCGGGCGTGCGAGGAATTGATGTTCTCTCCGTATGTCGTCATTTTCTGTTTTTAATCCCCGACGCAAAAACGACGGGGTGTTATAAGTTTGACGTGTCTGTGTGTGTGTGTCTGTCTGTCTGTTCCCCTGTAGTGCTCAAACGGGTGGACCGATTTGAATGCGGTTTTTTTTTTGTTTGAAAGGTGAATTAGTCGAGAGTGTTGTTAGCTATGTTTGATGAAAATCGGTCCAAGATGGCCGCCGCTACAAAATGGCGGATTACATATTTATTCACAACTCCCTTAATATGGGTATCAAATGAAAGGGCTTGACTAGTAGAATAGTACTATTGCAAATTCAAGATGGCCGCCGCCACAAAATGGCGAATGTCGGGGGTTTTTAAATTCTTAATTTATACTTGTAGCAAAATGTACTTACTTATCGTCTAAGTAGTATCCCATTTACAACTAATTTAGATGCTCTTCAGAAAGCCTAAATTTTATGTGGGCAAGATATATTTTGCGAAGCCCTCTGCCCGCACAAAAAGATTATATAAAATGAAAACAAAATGGGCGCGAGGCCCCCCGGAGCGCGTGGCCGTGGGCATGGGCCCACGTCGCCCACGCCATCCGCCGCCTCTGTTTAAATGTATTTGTTTTTGCGTCAAAAAATAATTGATTGAATCATACTTAGGGGACTACCGCGGGACTAATCTATTACAACAAGCACCGCAAGTATTTTACAATGGGTACATTTCTTTGGTCTATTTTCTATGAACATTAAGTTTTTGTTTCACAGAGAAATCTCAAAGTAAATTATTTGAAGTTGAAAATAAAAGACACATCGCAATTGGAATCGTTTAGTGTTTACTTGAAGAACTCCTTAGTATAGATTTAAAAAGTTTCACTCTCAAATTCAGTTAATGCTTCTAATGAAGCTGTACTAATCTACGGACAAATGACAGCTCATTTAGAGATATAATTAATGACTCATTACACATAATTTAATGAATGTTGTCTGATGCTTAGCCCTCATACGCATTAGCGGTCAACCGCGTATGCGGCTGACCGCGCGGCTAGCCTCTTCATAGAATTTCATCGCGGTTTAGTGCGTACAAAATGAGCGGTTGCATATAAAAAAAAAAAAAGCGGCTAGCCGCTAATGCGTATGAGGGCTTAAAGTAGTAGTAGGTATATATAAATCAAAATTAGAACCACAATATGTAGTATCAAATAAGTATTTTTGAAAAGGTACCTAAAGAGTGAAAATTATTTTAAGTTAGTTGCATAATTGAGTTTGCAATCAAAGCTTGCAGTTCTCTGAAGGCGATCACTCCAAGACGACAAAGGCTTACGAAGTTGTGATCTTCTTTAAAACCTCTCGTACAAACGCAGACGTGTTTAACTATTTGATTAAATAAAGGATTTAACGTGGAGTAACTAAAGATTATGTTGTAGAAATAAGTTCAGATATTTTCGTGACTTTTAAATAGCATCCATATCCAAGCTGTGATAGCCTAGTGGTTAGGACGACCGACTTCTAATCGGAGGTCGTGGATTCGATCCCGGGCACGCACCTCTAACTTTTCGGAGTTATGTGCGTTTTAAGTATTTAAATATCACTCGCTTTAACGGTGAAGGAAAACATCGTGAGGAAACCTGCATGCCTGAGAGTTCTCCATAACGTTCTCAAAGGTGTGTGAAGTCTGCCAATCCGCTTGGCCAGCGTGGTAGACTATGGCCAAAACCCTTCTCACTCTGAGTGGAGACCCGTGCTCTGTAGTGAGCCGGTAATGGGTTGATTACGACGATAGCATCCATCGGATGGTAAAGTTTTACTAAGTAATTTTTATTCGCAATCCAATCTTACAGCTTAACGATTCGCCTGATGAAGGTCCGATCAGTAGCGTTATGCTGAGCTTGCACACCTCCATAATGCTACTAGATTTCGAATATCGAAAAACTACAATATCAAAGCAAAATTAACCCAAAGTTTCTCATTTGAAAATCATAATTCAGTACTTCCACTATTTATTCTGCAAAATTTCCGCTTGGGGCGCTGACTCTAGATATATAGACGAACTCAAACCTCCAATATTTATTTTTAACCCCCGACGCAAAAACGACGGGGTGTTATAAGTTTGACGTGTCTGTGTGTGTGTGTGTGTCTGTCTGTTCCCCTGTAGCGCTCAAACGGGTGAACCGATTTGAATGCGGTTTTTTTGTTTGAAAGGTGAATTAGTCGAGAGTGTTGTTAGCTATGTTTGATGAAAATCGATCCAAGATGGCCACCGCTACAAAATGGCGGATTCCATATTTTTTCATAACTCCCTTAATATGGGTATCAAATGAAAGGGATTGACTAGTAGAATAGCACTATGCAAATCCAAGATGGCCGCCGCCACAAAATGGCGAACGTCGGGGGTTTTTTTAATTTTTTAATTTATACTTGTACAAAATGTCCGCTTGGGGCGCTGGCTGGCATACATCTACATGTATGGACGAACTCAAACCTTAAAAAAAGCCTGTTTAGGTCCATTTTACTCTGAAGTCATTGTGTTTACGATACTCGAATTCGATCAACGTTGCCACAGTGTGCAAACTCGGCATAAACCCGACCAGACTGTACTCTTGCGATAGCGGCTTCTGCAGTTTGACATGATTTATTATTATCATAAATATGGATTTTTTAAAAGCCTCTGTATTCTAGGCGGTATCAAATCTCAAGACTTTTTGAGACAGCGAAATATTAATACCGCGGTAGACAAATGGCGCAAATATATTGACGGATGACGACAGAATGGGGGTATAACTCAGGGTATAAGGACCATCGTGGTTATTTGTTCCCGTTACCGTTTTATTGAAAAAGTTGAACAATCGACTTTCGATACGCATATTTTAGCGTCCAAAAGAATAAAAATAAAAATAGTTTTACTAAATAATGTGGCCAATTCTGTTGTACACAATCTCTAAACCTAAACTAAAATGACAGGCGTAAATATATTCCTGTCTCTTTCACAATACTCCCTGCAGAAAAGGATGGCACTATTTTTAAACTTGTCAATTTAGTTTAGGTTTAGAGATTGTGTACAACAGAATTGGCCACAATGTTTGTTTACTTAAATGACTGTCCTTTGGATATTATACTTATTCTTTTGGATAATTTCTTTTTGGAATGGAAGTGATAATCAAAATTGTCAAGTTGTCAAGTATATAAACCATCTTTGTAGGCAGGTACTAAAATAATAATCTACCTATGTAGATGCTATGTAGGTCCTACATCTAATTATGAAATTCTATATTGCAGACTGCATTCAACCGCAGCGCCATCCAGTTTGGTCGTATGAAATTATAGTCCTCAGCGCAGTCAAAGTTTCTCACTCGATGAAATACCTGGATCGGATTCAATTAAGAATAGATCCTATATCCTTATATCTTTAACAAGATCATAACTATTATATCTAGTATAATAAAAGCACAAGTATGTACAGGAATAAAAATAACCTGTACCTACGAAATTCTTCTCGTTATTACAAATTCATTAACATTTTGTTAGTTTATATTCAAAGGACACTACTAAATTCTAGTCTATAACATTTTAATGTAATTAATTAAATAATAATTCCGTCTTCATGAAGTACCTAGTAAGACCTGATATTGAACGTTCTTTAAATTAATCTAATTAGCTAACTCTCTGAAGGTTTTGCTCTCTAAAGCTATACTCTCTATCACATAAACATAAAATTTACTTACCCTTACAGATTGGACTTTCATAATATGGTAGTTCTAACTTTGTAATGGGCTCCGTAGGGTTTATAATAACATTTAAAAGCTGCCCTTTCAATAAACAGGAGGCATATTTGGTATTATTACCGTGAGAGGTAAAAGTTAGGGTCCTAACTTATATTTTATTAGATTGTAACAGCACCACACAGATAAAATGAACTACAATCGCGTTCAGTCACGTCAACGCACCACTAACAGTCAAAGCTAATAGGCCGGCAGCCCTGGAACAAATTTATTAGTGATTAATAACAAGCTGAATTATCGTGAGTAGGTTCGTTTCGACGAGACGACCAACTTTTTTATCTATGAAAATTCTCGATGGAGGTAGCTTCTCAAGAGGGAAGGTGTTAAAAATTTCGATTCGCTTGGGTGGGAAATCGTTCCACTAAATTTGTAGGACTATGTAGCCATTTCATTATACAAGTATTTACTAAGCTGCATACAAAAAATCAGCTAGTTATTAATAATGTTTGATCATTTTTATAACCTCAGTATTTGGAAATAATCGGAGTGGAGGACGCAGTAGAATATTATTAATGACCACCAGATTTGTTGTATGCAGCCTAATAAATACTTGTATAATGAAATTACCATATAGTCCTACTTTAGTGGAACCCGAGTGAATCGAAATTTTTAACACCTCCCCACTCGAGACGCTACCTCCATCGAGAATTTTCATAGATAAAAATGTTGGTCGTCTCGTCGAAACGAACCTACTCACGAAAATTCAGCTTGTTATTAATCATTAAAAATTTTGTTCCAGGGCTGCCGTACTATAACAGTAATATTTTAGCGCCTCTACGGATCAATGCAATTTTCCAGACGATTTGATATCAGGGTGTAGTTAACTTGCGCTTGAACTTACCAGTCTCTCACGAGGAAGTTATTTCCAGCTCTACTCTCATTTCAGCTCCTTATCTTCTGACCGCTTCGGAATGATTTCCACATCACCAAGCATTCAGTAAACATCTATCTAGACACGTAGAAGAGGTCAAAGCCCGATAACAATTTTATGTCGAAGGCGCTAACAATATGCGACACATTGTGGCCAATTCTGTTGTACACAATCTCTAAACCTAAACTAAATTGACAGGTTTAAAAATAGTGCTATCTCCTTCGGCAGGGAGGATTGTGAAAGAGACAGGAATATATTTAGACCTGTCATTTTAGTTTAGATTTAGAGATTGTGTACAACAGAATCGGCCACATCTCTATAAACGAACCTTTAGGTAGATATTAGAAAATGTCTAATCTTACATAGGTTAGACATTTTCTTTATTAGATTTTCATTTTTAACCCCCGACACAAAAGCGACGGGGTGTTATAAGTTTGACGTGTCTGTGTGTGTGTATGTGTGTGTGTCTGTCTGTCTGTTCCCCTGTGTCGCTCAAACAGGTTGACCGATTTGAATGCGGTTTTTTTTTTGTTGGAAAGGTGAATTAGTCGAGAGTGTTGTTAGCTATGTTTGATGAAAATCGATCCAAGATGGCCGCCGCTACGAAATGGTGGATTACATATTTTTTCACAACTCCCTTAATATGGGTATCAAATGAAAGGACTTGACTAGTAGAATAGCACTATTGCAAATACAAGATGGCCGCTGCCACAAAATGGCGATTGTCGGGGGTTTTATAATTTATTGGTAAGTATTTTGTAAGGTTTTAAAAACTTAACGGTTCGATGCATTTACACGGACCACAATTTTTGGACGACAGCGGCCCGCCTCCTCGTGACCATCATACCATTTAAAGTTATATATGGCTGCGACACGGAAACTTCAAACACTACACGAGCACAGCGAACGCTTGTGTCAGCATCTGCCATTTTTGCAACGGCAAGCAGTGGTGTGGTCCATCTGAATAGACACTTAAAACTTAAAGTGCATCGGGTAAGCTGTTTTATTAAGCAAGTAAGTTTTAGAGTTTTATCAGTTTTATTTTATCACAGAACATGAGTAGTTGCCCAGAAACTGAAAAGACGAAACTATTATATTGCCTGGCTTTTAAAGTTTATCGCATTTGGATGAGCTGCAAAATATATTTTTCCAAGTTTTATACTCAAACTTTGAGATAAATATGAAGTGTTTCATTTTAAGAATTGAGATAATTTTCGTAAGACAACTAAACAAACTTTAGATGTATAATAATAATACTCATTAAGATATCATAATATCACAGCAACATATATATAATATATATATATATAAATTTTAATTTTAATTAATTGTAAGTAAGTTAAACAAAAATTATGATATAATATTTTTATACACACTTTTATTTACAATTACAAATATTTTTCACACAAACACTGTATGTAACATTAAGAATAAACACAAAAAAGCATACACACATGTAAAAGGAAATAATTCGGATTCGGAATAAGGAAGTAAGGGATGGTAGGTACTGACTTATTGTTAACTTGTTATATACCCCCAATTTTTGGCAAATAAATGTATTTATCTACTCTCATATCTTAAAATCCCGATTAAGAAATCAAAATGTGTCATATATTGGACTACTTTATTCACATACATCTATAATATTTAAAAAAAAATTAAAAAAGTTCATTATAACACTACTTTGTTAGGAAATTATTGCAAAGTAATGTTATAAAATAATTTTTTCTACATTATAGTACAGGCACTGGGTTCTGGTATTTTTGAGCCATAGCGGGTGTTTAGTTTTGTTACTTACAATTATTATCCCGCTATCAAAGTTACCCTATTACTACTACTGCATTATACTTTATTTCATTATTGACAGGTCTGGTCAAGTCACGACTCTGGGTTCTGGTTTTTTCAGCGATGGCGGGAAATCGTATTGTTTTTGGCGCCTATTATTTAAATTTTTAATTTATTATTTATTGTTTTTGTAATCCAAACCTTTGCAAGTGATTTTTGTTGCGCGGAAAAATGTCTAGCAGTGATAATGAAGAGAATTTAACTCCACCTGACCACCGATGACCACCTGACCTGACCAATCTTTTGCCAGAAAAATCAAGGAAAACTCACGACAAATATTACCAAGATTTTATGGTTTGGATTTTAAGATATGAGTTTAGATAAAGTAGTGTATGAAACTCTACATAATTAGGTATTAAAACACTCGTGTAATACTATTAAAAAACTCACCAGGGGCTCGTTTTTTAAACTAACACTCGTGTTTTAATAACCTCTATTATGCAACTGTTTCATAAACTACTATTATTTTATTATTATTCGATTCGTGGTTTTTCGGCTCTTAAATGTCGATTTTTTTTTTTTAATTATTGTGTACCACCGAATCCAGCTACAAATAAATAAAAAAAGAAAGAAAAATTACTTAACTACAAATAAATTCATAAAAATATATCGAATACTGCAGTTATTTTACAATATTTACATGAACATATTTTTTTAATCTTAATAACTTTTAACATGGCAATGCTGCCAATTTGCATGACACAAGTAATTTTAAATAACTTAGAACATTACTAAGTATGACTTTATAAATATAAAAATTACAAAATGTCCGCATTAAAAACCGATATCTCGCCATAAACTTAAGTCAATCGTTGGTAACTTCTCACAAGGCACTGGCATGTTCCTGTAAAAAATTAAAATATAATCTAAAAACTGGGTAGAAAAATTGTGTACCATTTTAAAATTTAACTTTTTTATCTCCCAGTGGAAGTTTTTGATGAGATTTTGTGAATCCCAAATTTTGACATAGTTGTCTCTACATTTTAAAATGTGTCAAAATTTGAGGAACTTTAAGGCTTCTAGAGTAAAATGCTATAGTTTTTTTATTAAAAATTAAGTATGTGATTATGTGTGTTCGATTATCTCGCGTAGGTGCCTACGGAACATTACATTGATATGGGTTATAGTTCATTTGACGCATAAATACGTACAAATTGAAACTGATTACATTTTCAGCAAAGTCCGGCCATTTTTTTCCCACTGAGAAGTTAACTTCTCGACCGACCGACCTCGACCTCGAGGTCCACACGATTAATCGTGTGGACCTCGAGGGTCGCACCCACACCACTTTTTATTTTTTACTCATTATTATGTAAAACAAAGTTTATTGTATTTATAACGATGGTAGTGTTCCATGAAATAACCGCAATAATTTATTATCATTAAATTACGTGTATTTTACATAACATGTGTGTACATTACCACAGGTGTGTACATTAAAGGGTTTTTGGAAAAACGTCAAACTTATTCATAAAACAAACAGAGCCAAGGGCTTATAATTATTGTTTTGCGTTTTATCTCTCATGTAAACAAGTCATTTAACTAAGTATAAAGGCTAATGCTATGCTAAACACGAGCGCTTAACCTTCCCTGAAACGCCCGCCCTATTTATTCCTGATTAAGAAAATTATTTTAATAGATCTGTATTCAGATTCATAATAATATTTTAATAAATGATTTTCAGAGAAGTTTAAATAAGTACACGCTGTGTATATTCTACAAAGTATTTTATCTATTTGTTATTTGATTCTGAACTCGCTTATAAAGGTAAAAGTTTTATTTATGAGACCGATTGGAAAACATAATTTCTTTGGGCAAAATTGGAACAAATTCACGGCATTATTTCAAAAAAGCCACCGTCTTTGCAATCTCCACATTCCAGATGTTGTAAATCTTACACGGTTGAAAGTTTTGTAGGGTTGCACAGTTGGAGGAAATACGAATAAATTTATGTAGTGGTATTGGAAATAAGGTCAGAACTTTTAATAGTATCTACCACGATGACATCGATCGTCATTTTCTCATATAAACTTTACCACCCTTTTTTATATATTTAGGGAGGGAATTTCAAAAATCTTAGTGCTCCTGTACGGTACTCATGGAATATATTTCCTAGATCCGCCGGCTCAACCTGCGCGTTGTGTTTCACAGTCATAGTATAGGATCCCGCTATACAACGACCTTCACCGAGATGTTTATTTGATGAAACGTATTTTATATTTAATTTAATATGTCAATAAATATGTTGCATATGGGTTGCCTAACAAATTTCAGTCCAGGATATGATTAATTAATAATTAAAAAAAAAAAAAAAATTAACATTTCACTGGTTCGATTATTAGACAAATTCATAATGAAAATACTCTTTATTTTCATTTAATTTTATATAACTATAAAATACGTTTCATCAACTAAACATCTCGGTGAAGGTCGTTGTATAGCGGGATCTTAGACCATCAGTATATGTCACGGTACTACCTACTGGTTTTAAAACTAAGTAAGTACGCGATTTAAATCGAGGCGTCTTGTATTATATATTAATTTATCTACTCTCATATCTTAAAATCCCGAATATGAAATCAAAATGTCTCATATATTGGACTACTTTATTCACATACATCTATAATATTTAAAAAAAAATTAAAAAAATTCATTATAACACTACTTTGTTAGGAAATTATTGCAAAGTAATGTTATAAAATAATTTTTTCTACATTATAGTACAGGCGAACTGGGTTCTGGTATTTTTGAGCCATGGCGGGAAATTCGTGCGACCTCCTTACAGTAGATGTGTGTAACTGTACAAACGCGTTAAACATTGTGAATTGTGTTAAATTGCAGAAGAGTAACTACTAAAAATTAAGTTTACTTAAAATTAAGTAACTACTAAAAATAACTACTAAAAATTAATAACTATTAAAAATTAAATTTTTGATAAGCTTGAGCTATTTTCCGATCCACTAATTTCTATAGGACATTAGGACTCCTCTACTACTATTAATTTCTCTATGGTAACCCAGGCTGTATGGTCAACGATCTTGGCCTGTCCCGAAAGGGACAAACCGAAAAAGAAGAAGAATCTCTATGGTAACAACTGAATTTTGGCGCCATACGCTAGTTATAATATTTAATTTTTTTATTTGTTACTCAAAACTTTACAAGACATGGTTTTTATTGTGCGGAAAAATGTCTAGCAGTGATACTGAAGAGAATTTAACTCCACCTGACCACCGACCAACAATCTTTTGCCAGCAAAATCAAAGAAAACTCACGACAAATATTACCAAGATTTTATGGTTTGGATTTTAAGATATGAGTTTAGATAAAGTAGTGTATGAAACTCTACATAATTAGTTATTAAAGCACTCGTGTAATACTATTAAAAAACTCGCCTGCGGCTCGTTTTTTAAACTAACACTCGTGTTTTAATAACCTCTATTATGCAACCGTTTCATAAACTACTATTTTATTCTAATACCATCACGATCATAGACCAAGTACGACGCCTTTAAGCCAACCACGGTTGTTGTTAAGGTCTTTGCAACCTATACTCGCGTCTATAATAATCATAATATCTAAACCGTCGCGATTTTGTTCTATAAACACACTAGGTACCTTAATTAATTAATATACATAATAAATACACAAAATTTTACATAGAAAATCTTAAATATAAATTATTATTATTATATATATTTTTTTAAATCTTACCCGTTCGATATTTGCTGGAAGGCTTTCGGTTGCATGTGACGTATATTGTCGCTATTGTCACACAGTATACGTGCAATGGACGATCCTTGGCGAATCGAGTTCAGCTGGCCTGTATGAAATAAAAATCATTATAATCAATCAGTCTATCAGTTAAGATGACACGGAGCTATGGGAGCCGCATCGAAATGCGAACTTTCTCTTCCTTATAATGTATTAAAAACATGACGGACTAACATTACCCATCCCATTTCAGCCTGAGCTTATATAGTGTGCTGAGGAGTCAGTAATACAACAGTTTAATGAGTGGGATTGGAATCTACGACAACACAGAATGAGTTTCGCCCCCGTAGCCGTTAAATTTTTGAGGCTTCAGTTGTTTGCCTCACCACGGGGTCACACAGCATAAACATTTGAACACTTATTTGAACACATGTGTGCCAGGGGTCTTTGGTAATTGTTCAAAGTTTGAACATACATTTGCACTTTGCCGTTCGGTATCCGTTTTTCGAGCGCACATTTAAAGCTCAAGTTCAAATGAAGCGAACGTATTTGCAAAGTCTGTCTGGCCGGTAAGCAAACCTGCGTTCAAATGTTTGTCTGTGTCTGCCGCCAGGGTTAGTGATCGAAGGTGCCATGAACTCACTTGGAGTGAAAGCAATATCCGGATCGTGGCCGTTCTCAAAGAAGAATCGGTCGCCCACTCTTGTCCTGTAGAACTGCTCGGTGAGGATGCACAGGAAAGTGGGGCCGGCCTGCGCGCCCGGCACGTTCGTCTCCAGGGAACCGGCCACCACAAGTTCAACGTCCTCAGGGCTCTCGTAGATAAGCTCCAGGATCTCCACGTTCTGTGAATCAGAAATAACAATATTATCCTAACTTATATTATAAATACGAAAGTGAGTTTTTGAAGAGTCTTTAGGCGCGTTATGAAAAAATGATGAAAGTGAATTTTTGTGATTTTGTGACACGAAATACGACATGATGAAATTTCCAACAGTCGAGATGCTAACCTCTCGCTAACGTTTCGCAAGCAAACATGGCCTTCTGTCGCGCCATGTAGTGTCTGATTGTAATTAATTAATTATTTGCATGCAAAGAAGTATAACTTCTTACGCGTGTACATAAGCACACACACCTTTTTTTACTTTGTTTATTTGTTTGTTACGCTTTCATGCCTGAACCGCTAAACCAATTTTGATTTTTGATACAGAGATAAACTAGACTTGAAGATGGACATAATATACTAGTTTTCATCCCGAAAAATCATAGAGTTCCCAAGGGATTTTTAAAAATCTAAATCCATGCGAACGAAGTCGCCGGCATGAGCCAGTAAATACATAAATCACCGAATAAACAGTACCAATCTCGACCGTCATTCCTTTAATATTTAGGTTAAGTAGATTGTACGAGGAATTTATCTTTTTATTTTTCTTTCGGAACTTTGTACAGCTTAATGTTTTGGAGGTGGGCGTGATGGCTGGAGCGCAGTTTGTAACTTTTACACTACGTTGTTCATAGATATATACTCGTAAGCAAATGAGTAGATATCCCTACAGAGAGGAAGCTTCATACAAGCGGCACGCTGTAGGTAGGTACATTCACACATAGCGCAGCTCACCTACACATAAGCTGTCACCAACGGTTCACAGACGCTCCGCTGGGGCTCAGTTGGGAGGCAAACGAAAAGACGTGTGGGTTATGCGCATTCAATTAATACTGAGAATAAAGTGTTTGACGAGAGTTTAGAGATTATATAAAATAGTTTTTTTTTATAAAAAAATAGACTTAAGTGTTATGTTTAGACAAAAATGCCTAACCATTGTACAGTTAGTATGTTTAAGTTCACATGCAATAGGTGACAACCTTATGAGAATAGGTATTTTTGGACATTATTAAAAAGCTTCCCCTCTGTAGGGATATCTACTTATGTGATACTACTTTTGTAAAATCAACATTTTCAGAAAAATAAATGAATTTCAATTTCAATTTATAGTTAAGTCCATCGATTTGTTCAACACAAAGATACCTAAGTATTTAAATCACTTGATTCTTCACTGAAAGATGTATATGTGGCGATATATTTATTTATTGTTATATTATTTCAGTGAAATTCCGTCAATAGTTTAAAAAAAATATGCAAATAGCAAAAGTGTGTCTGTCTGTCTATTACCTTTTCACGGTTCAATTGCTCAACCATTCTGGATGAAACTATCCAACAAAGCTGTTCAAGATATGGAGCAAGAGATGAAAATAACACCTGTCGATACAATCCCTACAGAGTTCATTGTCCTAACCTAGTTCAGTGAAACCTTGTAATGAACCTAAGATGGACTGAGCTATGAAAATGTACCTAAATGTTATTCTATTATAAGAAATCCAATTACGTTGCCTTTTTATTTATTTTGAGATATTCAATGTACCTACCTATCCTTTTAATATAAAATTAGAACTGTGTCACACATATCAAAATACCTTGTGCTACTCAAGAATGCTCAATGACCTTAGCCAGTGAGTGGGCCTACATGAAATACATAAATAATAATTTTGAATCTTAGTTTTTTTTTTTAAGGAACCCCCTAAAGTGAACTTGTGCAAGCTTCGAGACGTACGAGTATTTCGTTTAAAATCCCACGTCTGAAGACAAAGGTCTTAGAACAGTAGGTACATGTTGTCAATGATGACTTATGGATACGAAACGTACCTATCTATTTGCTACTAGCTTATGCTCGTGACTTCGCCCGCGTGGATTAATATAAATCCACAAATCTCATCCCCTATTTTACCCACTTGGGGGTGGAATCTCCAAAATCCCTGAAACACGTAATTCTTTATTTTTCACCGACAATACTTATACCGGTACACATTTCATTGGGGGTAATTTTTCCAAAATTCCTTAAACTCGTAACTCTTTATTTTTAAGCGAAAACCTAAATACCAATTTTCATGGATATAACTTAAAAAATGACGGACTTATATCCCCCTTATATCTCCTTATACAAACTTTTATCCCCTATTTAATCGTCTTAGGGATGGAATTTGCAATAATCATTTCTTAGTATGCGCCTACGTCATAAAAGGAAGCTACTATGAAAATTTCACGTTTCTGGCTGCAGTCGTTTTGGCTGTGCGTTGATGATCAAGTCAGGACAAGCTACTTTATATTATTATAGACTAGCGACCCGCCCCGGCTTCGCACGGGTAGTAGAGCATATTATGCGTAGGTACTACCCGCTCAGGGATTAGGCAGCGTTTTCGATGAAAGCTCCCAGGCGGCCTGACTTTTTACGATATTTTCCACAATTAACTTACTATATCTCACCTTATACCCGAATTACTAATTCCGTGGAATTCTGACGTTTCATAATGTTACCAGAGATAAAACAATTCCCACAAAAAAGATAAAAAATTCAAAACTTATGCAAATACAAATCAACTGCTGCATGTAGATATGACAAATGCCTGACAGACACTTCATGGTGATAATGTCATTCGACTTCCATTTTTGAATAATTGCTGTTAGTGTGCACTTTCTAGTTTCCATTCTTAGCAATTTCTATTTTAGGGCGAAACAATTAATATTATTAAGCGGCTTAGAGCTTTATATGTTGACAGGGAATTAAAGTAGTTTGGGGTAAAATCGTACTTCGTAGATGTTAACCCTGTTCTCCATATAAATAACTCATCTGTAAATGACAATGACAGCTGTTAGAATTAAGTCGATATTAAGTCAAAAATTAGGAGAAAAACTAAATATTTCAAATCAAATAAATTACAGTGTATTTAGGACATAAAAAGGTAAGTTTTCACCAGATTCCGTGAAAAAAAAATATTTTAAAAGATAAAAATAAAAAACCAAAAACTTGGTTTTTTGAACTTTTCACATAAATTTTGAGGTTATGTGAAAAAAGTGTAAATACAAAAGTTGTAGATCTTTTTATTACCTACAACTTTGCCATTTGATTTTTTTCCATAGGACTTCTAGTTTTGCCGGAAATCGAGATAAACCGTTTTTTACCCTTAAAACTCCCCCCCTTTTTTCTTGAGCTCAGATCGCCCGTAAATTATTTTTCCTTGTATTTTTATAATATTCTCCTCCTTTTCCAATGGATTTCATCCTACGTACTGTGTTTTTTTTTTTTTGGTTTCAAAAATTATCGACACTGGGCTTATAGGGAGAACTGCGGCCACCGACGCGCTTATAGGCACGCTCCCGCCGCCGCCGCAATTTTTAAATCTGTAATATCTTCGAAAGTATTCATTTAAATCATATGCTGTAAAGGGCCATATGGATTTATATTAAATCAACAATGTATTTAAGGTATTTAATTAGATAAGGATTAATGCTGTATTGGTTGAAATCGCTTCGAAAATTAGCCATTATTTGTCGTAAAAAGTAAATGACAAAAAAATGTTATTGTGGGATATCCATAAGAGATAGACATAATATACCATCGCGGACTTTTCTGTAGACCTTTTCAATGTGTACAATACTTAGTACATTATTTTGATAAATCTCGTAGGGTTCAGCCTGCGTTTGCAATGTAAGCGGAAAAAATGTAATTATTTACGACATCACATTAGAAACCTTAAAAATAACAGTATTTCTCCACTATTTAATGGATGTTATTGTACATATAAACCTTCCTCTTGAACCACTCTATCTATTAAAAAAAACCGCATCAAAATCCGTTGCGTAGTTTTAAAGATTTAAGCATACAAAGGGACATAGGGACATAGGGACATAGGGATATAGGGACAGAGAAAGCGACTTTGTTTTATACTATGTAGTGATATATGAGTTTCATAAGAAAGCTGAGGAGAAGGTCACAGGGTCACTTAGCGGGCGAATAAGAGAACTGAGGAGAAACAGGAATGAGGAGAACCAGAATTACCGACAAGGATCATCAAGTCGCAAAGCTAAAGTGGCAATGGGCACATAACTCGAAGAACAAGACATACGTTGGTGTCCCAAGGTGCTCGACTGAAGATCTTTTTATTGATAAACTTTTAATAATATCTTTATCATATTATAATGTAAGTCTTAGGGTAATTAGTTTAAAGCTTTGGGCATTTCTTTTTTTTTTGACGCAGATTAAGTTTGCTACTCCATAGATTTATCTCGATGTCATTAAAGAATCACAAGCAAATGTAAGTAGTTTCTGTTTGTAAAATGTTAAGTACACTTTGGGATTATTTACTTATGTTCACAAGAGCTCCGATGGGAGCACAAATCTTGTTTCAATTTATTGAACTTACCTAAGCTCAGTCGTAAAAGGGAGTAGGTATTATAAAGAGAGCATACACATTACGCTTCACAAAATTCGTCTGCGTAAACAGACTGCTATGAACGAAAAGACCTACAAGAAATCTTTGCCCGCCACTTATTCGTAAGTGTTTTGCAAACAAACCCGAAACGCTTAATATTTTCTGTACAGTCTATAATACTTTTCTGATAAATCTCTCTTTTCACTTGGATGTTGTACGACTATTAATGTTCCCATTACATTTTAATCAAGAAATTAGCATATAATATACTATATAACTAATATATTTTGTTTTTTGACGTGATAACGCACGCACGAAAAAGCATGACTCATCCGTCACGTACCGTTCCGAACTAAGGGAGTTCAGAAATAAGCGTTCGGCTTGTGACGCATCTATCTCTCTTTGTTTTCCTTTGACGTTATCACGTAAAATTATAGTCCGTAAACCAACTTTACAGATTTTTAGTTACAGAAACCAATTTTTTTAAATTCTCATTTAAAGAGCGAAATATATACTCTAGCATCTATTAAATGTTTTCGATTAACATCTATCTACCCTATCGATTAATCTCACATTTCTGCATAGTAAATATTGATGTACCTACCTGCTTGGGAATGAAGTCAGCCATTTCATAGAAGGTTTTGGGTACAGATAAGCCGCAGGCAGCCCGGGTTGCCACGTAACTCCCGAGACCGTGGTCACGCCCTCGCTGAATATCTGTCGCTCGGAGGTCGCCGCCGAATGTATTGTTTCGCCTGTCAAGAGTTTATTACGATAAAATTCTACTTGTACACGTCATGGCATTGTAAATGGCTTATACTACACGTCAACTGCAATAGAAATAAACTACATTGAAACTGCAATTTTAGAATCGGCTGGCCGTTCAAATAGGTGACTCTTAAGTATAAAATATTATTAGCAAGTGCTTAAAGAAAGCTGAGGCAATAATATGTATTATACAGCTTTGATGTTTCATTATTTTTTTATATCATTCATAGATAAGTAATCTAAGCAAAGAGTGAATCTTAAATCGGGTAAAAATACGATACTTTCAGTAAACTGTAAGAGACTTTTAATCGTACCTATAAAGAAACTAAGTAATTGTTATATTACAGATCAAATGCATGTTCCAGAGACTTAAGATTTTGAACATAGTTTTTCTAATAATAACTCAGACACCCAATAATTAATTATGGGAGCAATTTCATAAATTCCACCCGAGCGAAGCCGGGGTGGGTCGATCAGTACCTACCAATCTTATAAACAAAAACATTATGGTGAATTTCTATAGTGGTCAAAAATTGTTGGTACATTTATTATAATACTCTTAATGAGTACTTACTTGAAGAGGAACTGGGTGATTTCGCTGTCCCAAAATTGATCGCTGTAGTCCTGGGGCTGATAAGTCAGTCCTCGTGTCAAATCGTCAAACGCGTTCTCGAGTTCAAGTAACAAAGGCCTATTGAACCAGTCGCTCAGACGTACGATTCCAGCCAAGTGTCTATTCTCCGAAATTAATCTGTGAAATAAATGTAAATGATTCACTTTGTACGAATAGAAATTGCGGTCAAACTTCAATTGTCGTCCACTTTCATGTGACCCGTGTCCAAATAAGGGATCAGGATAAAGGAGGCGAGTTTTCGCCAAGCAATACAAAAATTGGCATACACACGCTCACAAGCGTAATTGGGAGCGACGGAAACTTTGCCTAGATCACTAAAATACTCACGGACACAATGGCATTAATATCGATCTGTTGAAAACTACTTTCAACAATTAATCTCGATTGCTGAAATTTTGATGCTTTGATAAGTTCTATATTTCTAAGATACAAAAAAACTAGTTATATGTATATTATTATGTATATTATGATATTTAGGGCCTGTTGAACCATTGATTCACAACTTATTCACAACTTTTGGTTTTGTCATTCCACATAAAGTGACAAAACATAGGTTTAGGCTATACGACACTTATCAGAAGGTAGTGAAACAGATCCTTAGATATTATTTACTTACTGTAGATATCCGCGGATGAGGGTATGGAAATGTCTAAAAGCAGCAGTGGCGTGCTCATCCAAGACAGTCGGATCCACGTTCGGGTTGTAATCGTTCACGTACCCGTGAGCTCTGGGGTATATGAGTCTGTTTTTAACCATATTTTCGTAACCTATTTAGAAATAAAGACATCTAAGTAAGGAATCGTAATTAGCGAAAGTTTAGATGGCCAGTACTTTTGCAGCATCAGGATTTAGGAGGTGAGATCTTGAGTTCATGTGAACTGATGTTGTAATATGGTAGATACCTGTGTTATAATGGGTATGAAATTCGTGTGAAATTCCATATCAGTTCAGTCTTCGTCATCGTTGTGGTCTCAACCAATAGAGGTCCACTGATGGACATAGATTTCTAGCAAGTACTACACTTGTGCCGCCTGTGTCCAACAGCTCCCAGCAACACGATTTAGATCATCCGTCTACCTAATAGGAGTTACGACGCTGCTCGAATCAAAGTATTTACCTATCTGAGTAGATAATTACAAAAGTATCGCACGATTTGAAACAAATTAAGAAAATGGAAGAAAGAAAAGAGAGGTCCGAAATAGTCTACGATATTGAGGGTGAAAACGACACCACTCGCCTTGGCACGGCTCGAGCAATGCGACGCGATGTTGCTCGACCACAAAAAGGCGATTTGCCGATCGTGTAGCGTACGGCGCTAAAAGTGGCCGAACGTTTATGTCGTCCGCATGCTTCGTCTCGTGTGTTGTATAAAGAGCCGATCGACGTTAATCGGATTTATGCGAGTACATTAAGCTCTCGGCTCATCCACGTTGATGTATAAGGGAAGACTCTAACTTTAAAATTCCGAGAGATACCCCTCTATAATTGTGCTGTTTGGTCTCAGTGTGACTTACCAAGGAAAATTGGCAAGTATTCGTAATAGTTGATGTATTGCAGTTCAGCTATAACGATACGACGCGCTTCTTGGTAGAGCGTCTCGTCGTCCCAGTGTGGGTTGATGGCAGACAGCGTGTCGGCGATCCTGTTGTGCTCGCGGAGCACGATTATCTGGAGTATTGTCAGTTGAGGGTTTTGGTTCACTCTTATGTCACCTATGAAAGTAAAGAACATAATAAAATTCTACAAATACGGATATGATAATAATATGATTCTATTCTACTATACTAAACAATTATTATCAAGCTCTGTGCTTAATTAAGATTACTACATAATTCTAGAAATTGAAAGGGGCGTTGCAGTTTTCAGTACCTACTTCTAGATTGATTTTAAAATTTTACATTTAACGTTATAACGTACTAACTAATCTTACGGATTAGATATAGAGGGTAAATTAAAAAATACCAACAAACTTTAAGAGGCAACTTCTGCACGTAAAAGTGAACAAATTTTGTTCAACGACTTTTTTCACAAAAACACATTTTAAAGTTTTTATTGTGGTGTCTAACATTATTTAGCTCTGTAAGCAATTTGTGTCTACCTATCTCCCGCTTCTTTGAATCACGCCGCGTCGAGTTTATGGCAGTTTAGAAAAGCCAATTTAAACATTTTTATTCTTGCATGCAAAATTTTTACTCTTTTATAAAAATTGGTACAGTCTCGCTGCTAGAAAATTTGTCTACAATATTAATTGACAAAAAACATAGTTACCAGCCAAATAGCAAGGTTCGTTAGGTGACTGCGCCGACTCGCAGGTTAGTGTCACATTAGGATCTTGAGGAGGCCACTCCCGTCCTCTCCTCACAAGAGTTCTCAGGCGACCTCCGAGGTAAGAACGAATCGGCCTGGCTTGACCTTCGCTGCTCCCATAGCAGAACGAGGCATCCATGTATGCAGTTACAGTTGTGAGCTATGGAAAAGAGGATATTAATTTTAAATCAATTTTAATATGTCGTAGATACAAACGTCAAATAAAAAAAAAATGTGTCGCTGCTAGATATCACAAACAGCCACTTTCTAGCAAGATGTACAGCTTTTTTACTGGAATATTGCAGTTGGACTGATGAAATTTTAGGTACTAATGAAATAAAAAAAAAATCACTGATCATAATATCGAGTCTTTACCGCCGGTTTAGCGCAACCGACAAAAACCAAATTTTACAGGAAATGGTTTTATTAAATATTTTTAAACAGAAGTGTGCTAGTAAATAAAAATTTCACATGAGTACATTAATGATTTTTAGAGATTTAAATAATTATGATTGAAAATAAAACAAAAATGATAAACAAAAATTATTTGACTTATCATCAAAACTAATATTATTAGTGTCGATTAAAAACTAATTTTCGACAAAAGTGTCGCTTACGATAATTTGGCAGTAACGGTTCGATATAATAGCCCATGCAATATTTCTTCCATAATAATATATCCACCATTTTATTTTATTTTCTGCAAACACTTGCATGTTGAGTTTTTCCTTTCGACGAGCAATATACTCAGCTTATAAAGTAGATTCTGAAGCCGACAGAGCAGATGTAATTTGTCTAGTAAATTACTCGGGTAACTTACCGAGTACAAGCAGATATTAGACTAGCTTAAGCAAATTACGAATCACAGGCGCGCTTGGAACACGTGGAGCGAAGAACGTGACACTGTAATATTACTTTACTTACACAAGTCGAAGAATATTCATTAAATCTCTACCGCTGACATAGATAGGCTTAATAATATGTTTCAGTAGTTATAAATTATTAACTCTAGTACGAGTTTATCGAGTTTTAATATTATAGTGCTATGATAGTGTTTGAATCTAAAGTTTCTTTAATTATTTAAGATCGTAAATTTTGTACAGCTGCAGTCATGGTAACATTTAGTTACCTACTTCGCTTTTAACATTGTAAATTGGCATAAAATAGCAATGCAATAATTGGTGATGTGAGAGATTAGTCTCTATAATAATCTACTAAATCAAGGGCGTCGCCAGCTGATGGGCAAGGGGGGGCATAAGTTGATATATGGAGGACGGGAAAAGTATGAATTTTAGGTTCAGTCGAGAGGTTCCTAACCTCTCGACTTTAATATACTTAATAGTATAATGTGCAGATGCAGAATGCAGATACACCTCCCTGAAAGTCATCCTGACGACGCCCATGCTAAGTATTGGTAGTTTACGTACCAATAAATTGGAGGGGTAACAATATTAGGGCAGGTTACCATGGCCTCAAATCAATCGAGCCATGGGTGGTTAGTATCGTATGCAAAAGAATCTGTTAGTTACCGGTTCAGCTGGTACGAAATTGGGTGTACACCCTCTGTCCCTGGTCGAGCCGGTGCGTACGAAATTCATGCATTGGGTGCCGAATCGTGCGTGCACGGCGTCCGTGGGTGGAATGAGGATGGGTGCGCACAGTGGATTAGTGGCCGCGTCCGGAGACAGCTGCCCGTTGTCGTCGCAACACGTCACCGTGTCTTTGTCTAAGGGAATAAGCAATACTTTATAGCACGCGTCGGCAAAAATTTTATGCGGATATTGGTGCGGCCACATTTCATCTAATATGTAAACATATTTTTTTATGTAAAACTAATTTTTGCATTTTTAACCATATCTATTGTTACTCTCATTATAATGTAAGCGGTAAAAAATTAAGTAAAACTTATAGGTAAAGCTAATGTGATTTTCGAGGTTGTACTTGACTTGAAAGTTTTTTTAATATCTGTTTCCATTTTAGACGCTGTATTCCATCTAAATGTTCATCGATCAATCGAGAA
This sequence comes from Melanargia galathea, assembly GCA_920104075.1. NCBI lineage: Eukaryota > Metazoa > Arthropoda > Insecta > Lepidoptera > Nymphalidae > Melanargia > Melanargia galathea. The sequence continues at coordinate 11,108,544 of OV049869.1, read as the reverse complement.
CAATGCTTGTTTTTTCGATAGTTAAGAATTGAAAAAGTCAGATAGGTATGTACCTACCTACTACAAAACATCATCGGCTTAGCAAACTTTTTAATTCCTTGAACAACAGCGAACAAACAAAATGCAACATCGCGATTCGCGAGTGAGCTTTGACTACCTCACGCTCGTAACGCACATTTTCAAACGAAAAAATCAGCCAAGTGCGAGTCGGGCCTCGCTCTTTCAGGGTTCCGTACATAATTATGAACAATATAATATTTTGGGTCTAAGAAATATTTAATTTCCGAGCTAGACATCGCAACAAACCGTGAAAGAAAAACCCAAAAAAATGTTCGTTTATTTTGGTCACAGCTTATAAACTATTTAATAAATCGTTGTTTTCAGTATTTGTTGTTTAAATAGAGCATATAGTACATAATATACTGAAATATCATATTCCCAACTAGTTTAGTTTTTGAGATAGCCCCCGTCACAAAAATGGTCTAAAACTGACAACTTTGATGGCCTCCCATTCCCTTATTTTTTGAGATAAAAATAAAAAAAATATATATTTGTACTCTACTTAATGAGCTCTAAACAATGATACCCCACAAGCTAGGGTAAAGAAAAAAATTTTTTTTCCGGCTCCTTTTTCATGTATGGGAGCCCCCCTGAAAAATAATTTAATTCAATTTCTAATTCAATATTTGATTTTGGGTTAACGTTTTACACTAAATACCAAAATTTCAGGTTTGTAACTCATTTCGTCTGCGAGCTAGAGACCTGTGACCGGCGGACAGACGGACAGACAGACAGACAGACAGACAGCCGAGTGACATTAATAGGGCTCCGTTTTTTACCCTTCGGGTACGGAACCCTAAAAACGACAATATCGCGTCAAAATCTAACAGCTTCTTAGACTGTGATTGTGACTTAGGAACTATTCACAATAGACCTAATCGGGCTCGAGCACGTCCAACGCACGGATTGGGATTTTATATGAATTCTATAATACTTCAATCTCAACGGGGGCAGAGACTAGCCAACCAACAGGAGATATTATGGCGCACAGAAATGGCGTGGCTTGGACGGTGCTCGGAAGACTCGGGATATGGCTCCTGCCTGGTACGATCTGAAGTGGCTTCATATAAAATTCCAATTCGTGGTGCATGGGATGATGCCAAAACGAGGACCCTTCATACTGGCATGGTCTAATGTAAATCATAGGTCTGGTGAATTATTAATTATAGTTGGGACTTGGGACATTACAAACGTGCGAACTGAGTCATAAATATTTTTTATCGGGTTTTCGCTCGCACTTACGGCCTTATGGAACCGGAACTTGATTCCATGGTGTTGTGTGTAACAATAAATATAAATTGAAAATTTAAAAAACCCCCGACATTCGCCATTTAGTGGCGGCGGTCATCTTGAATTTGCAATAATGCTATTCTACTAGTCAAGCCCTTTCATTTGATACCCATATCAAGGGAGTTGTGAAAAAATATATCATCCGCCATTTTGTAGCGGCGGCCATCTTGGACCGATTTTCATCAAACATAGCTAAGAACACTCTCGACTAATTCACCTTTCAAACAAAAAAACCGCATTCAAATCGGTCCACCCGTTTGAGCGCCACAGGGGAACAGACAGACACACACACACACACACACACACACACACACACACAGACACGTCAAAATTATAACACCCCGTCGTTTTTGCGTCGGGGGTTAAAAATCAGCCAACTGCGAGTCGGGCCTCGCTCTTTCAGGGTTCCGTACATAATTATGAACAATATAATATTTTGGGTCTAAGAAATATTCAATTTCCGAGCTAGACATCGCAGCAAACCGTGAAATAAAAACCCAAAAAATGTTCGTTTGTTTTGGTCACAGCTTATAAACTATTTTATGAATCGTTGTTTTCAGCATTTGTTGTTTAAATAGAGCATAATAATATGGCACATAATGTACCGAAATATCATATTCCTAACTAGTTTAGTTTTTGAAATAGTCCCCGTCACAAAAATGGTCTAAAACTGACAACTTTGATGGCCCCCCATTTCCTTACTTTTTAAGCAAAAAATTAAAAAATATATATTCGTACTCTACTCAATGAGCGCTAAACAACGATACCCCACAAGCTAGGGCAAAAAAAAAATTTTTTTCGGCTCCTTTTTCATGTATGGGAGCCCCCCTGAAAAATAATTTAATTCAATTTCTAATTCAATATTTGATTTTGGGTCAACGTTTTACACCAAATACCAAAGTTTCAGGTTTGTAACTCATTTCGTCTGCGAGCTAGAGACCTGTGACCGGCGGACAGACGGACAGACAGACAGCCGAGTGACATTAATAGGGCTCCGTTTTTACCCTTTGGGTACGGAACCCTAAAAAGGATTTGTCGATAGTAGATAACAGGTTGTAAAGAGTGGGAGAGAGCCCTCACACCCTTTGATCGTTATGGTTTATGACTCAGTTCGCAGGTTTGTAATGTCCCAACTTTAATTTGGCACCGTTACGTGCACAGTTTGTATCTATTGTCAATGCTCCCAGAGGGCGCACGAACGCGGCACGGTCTAGCATGAATTACTCCTAGGTACAATAAATTGATTGTTAGAAAGGAGATACTTTAGAGATTACCCGGGTAATCCCTGAAAGGCTGGATTCATTTTGATGGGACTTTCACTGGCGGATGTTTACATTTTGATCTACCTAAACATCCGCCAGCTCAAAGGAGCTTAGGAAAAACAAAATGATTCCCACAGGATTTTTAAAAACCAATACCCACGCGAACGAAGTCGCGGGTGTCGCTTGTGTATAATATGTACAAGTACCTACACATAAATAAAATGAATTGTTAGAAAACGAATAAAAAGTTAATTAAGTAGACAGACAGGAGTAAAGTTACCGTGGGTGTTGGAACAACTGAACAAATTAAAAACAATGAAACCGACCTAATTCTAAGGATAAAAGAGAAATTGACTTCAAAAACGTATTTAATTATAAATATTGTTTTGTACGTGGAAAGAATTATTGTTTTCTTTCGTGCCTACTAATCTTATTAAACTGATCGCACATTGCTGCAAAAGCCATCAGAAGCGCAAGATAGCGCACAACGCATTATATTTTTTTCATATTTGGTTTTTGGCGTTGTTACTCGATACTCCATCTTTGAATCAATTACGTATTTTACTTACGACTTTGCGCGATCCCCGCCGTCAAAGACATGTCATGGGTTATAATTTGTCCCCACTGCTGGGCGTTCAAGTTCCATATTGGGTCCACAAGCTGCTTGCTGGGAAACAGGTAAGTGCTGATCTCCCGAGGATTGCGCAGTTCCTTGCCACTGACAGCTCTTGGGAACGAACTGATGCCTGCAAGAATCGGGAGTAATTTTTTAGGGAATTTCGAGTTATAACCTTCACAAACAATTTCAATAAAAGCGGAAGCAATGGCGGAGCGTAATATTGAAAAAAAGGTGTTTGTACTTATGTAGGTACATGCGTAAGAAGTTGTAAGTAGGTACTTCTTTGCATGAAAATTATTAAAATCATGTGTTGTCATGTTTATTTGCAAAGCGTTTGAGACATTGAGAGATGTCTGAAGATAGTAGAGAGAAGTAGAATAGAAGTACACTGTCAGAAGTATTGGTAAAGAAGGTTAAATAAAGAAAAATCCCACGTAGGTACATACATACATGGTACCACCCAGATATTACTGTGTACAAAAATACTAATATAAAATTTAATGGTGATGAAAATGCTATTTGAATTATTATTATTATACATCTTAGTTAGTTGTTTAAGATTTTGATTATGGTAACTAAGGGAGGGAGAAAGAGCAGCAGGGAGAAGTGGCGAACACTCGTGAGGCGCATAACATCTGCCCTTAAAGACGTCACTTCTGTATGACCACGACCGCTCTGTCAAGAGTGAAACGAAGAAGAAGAACTAAGTAGTTTTAGATTAAGGTAACTAGAATAATCAAAGGTAACTTGTTACCTAGATATATAAGTTGAAAATGGTACAAAATAGAGATACTGCTCTTAAAATTATGTGCGATAGCTCATTGGATCTGGAATGACGCCTAGAAAAATGTGCCAAAAGTGTGTATTAGCACATAAAAAATTGCAAAAGTTACAAACAATTAAAGATGACAAAAAAATTATGAATTTTTATAACTAATGTAAATCATATGATTTACATGATTATTATGATTTTTAACCCCCGACGCAAAAACGACGGGGTGTTATAAGTTTGACGTGTCTGTGTGTGTGTGTGTGTGTGTGTGTGTGTGTGTGTGTGTGTGTGTGTGTGTCTGTCTGTTCCCCTGTGGCGCTCAAACGGATGGACCGATTTGAATGCGGTTTTTTTTGTTTGAAAGGTGAATTAGTCGAGAGTGTTCTTAGCTATGTTTGATGAAAATCGGTCCAAGATGGCCGCCGCTACAAAATGGCGGATGATATATTTTTTCACAACTCCCTTGATATGGGTATCAAATGAAAGGGCTTGACTAGTAGAATAGCACTATTGCAAATTCAAGATGGCCGCCGCCACTAAATGGCGAATGTCGGGGGTTTTTTAAATTTTCAATTTACACTTGTTCAATAGTTAAAAAAATTCATAATTAACAAATTTATAAACTTTTACGAAAATTTATCACAGGATCTTAGGAAGTATATATATAAGAAGGGCTCCACGAAGTTTAAAATTTTTAGGCCAATTATTTAAACCTTTCATCGCATTGTTTATGCCAATGGAAATTGGGAACAAATTTGTTAGTATAGGTACAATTGAATAACTTATTGGAAAATGGTGATTAAACTTTTTTTTCTTCAGAGCTCGATGCTTTCAAGTGTTAAGAAGATCCTAGATTTTTTTTTTTAATTTTTAAAATCACATTTTATGTTATAAAAAAATGATTTTCATTGCTGAGCGCTCGAGCGCGCATGCTGTAAAGGCCGCGCAGAGCCCTATTTTCAACGTCAAATTAAAGTTATAAATAATGGAGATAGAGTTTCGGAAGTTGAGACTTTTTTATTGGAAATTTCCTCCTCTTTAACGAGCTTAAATTTCAAAATTGCTTAAATATAAATATTTTTCGAGTTATTAACATAAAACGAAATGCCATTTTTTGTTCATCTTTAATTGTTTATAACTTATGCAATTTTTTATGTGCTAATACACGCTTTTGGCACATTTTTCTAGGCGTCATTCCGGATCCAATGAGCTATCGCACATAATTTTAAGAGCAGTATCTCTATTTTGTACCATTTTCAACTTGTCGACTAGACTATACTGTGTAAACTCCTGGAAGACTCACCGTCGCCATATTTGTACTTGACTAATCTTCCGTACGGAGTCTGTGGGATACCCCATATCGGTCGACGTAAATTATTACAGGTGCCGTCTATTGACCGGTATCTGGACTTTGGGCAGAAGGGGGGCGCGATGCCGCAGGTCTGCGTGGCCGGGTCTTGCCCAGATCCCAATGGTGGGGGTGGATTGCTGAACCTTTAGTGAAAAATTTTGCTTTACAATCCTGAATTCATACTAACAATAAGTATAAAAGTCAAGAACTCGTTACTCGTAATTTAAATACGAAAGTGTGTCTTTCTATCTGTTAAACCTATCTACCTTTTCACAGATCAACTTCTGAACCGATTTTAATGTTTGGCACAGAGATAGCTTGTAACTTGAACATGGATAGAAAAGCAAATGGTTCCTGCGGATTTTTTTCGATTAGGTATATCCACGCCCATAAAATCGCGGACAATAATGTAGTGGGTAGTTATATTGTGGTACAACGTGTTAAAGTTATGCGTTAAAATCTTATTTTCAAATAAGTAAGTACTTATTATTAATTTTACATAGATAATTCAAAATATAAATGTACAAAAATTTCAATATTGACTCGTATATATACAAAGGGAATATAAGAACTATATTAGGAAAAGTTACCTTTGAAACATACATAATCCTTTCCTGTGAATATTTAAGTAATAAAACAATTAATTATAACAAAAATAACCTTTGTGCGTATTCGGAGACATTTTCTTCGATATTCTGCGGTTTGGGGTACGAGTAGCTGTTAACAAAATCGGTGCAAAATTTAGTTCATGCAACATACAGATGCAGGTAGATATGAGTATTATTGACAAGGAATTTGTGTCGGTTATAATGGGAACTAAGAAACGAATACAACTGTCAATTCTATATATACCTAACCTTTTAATACAAAATTATATTTTACCATCACAATAACAATTTATTTTAGGAAGAGCAGTATGTACCTACCTATTCACTCTAAGGTTGAATCTGAAGCCCTTTCAAATCATGCTTCAATACGGATTCATCTTGATAAATTACTGATAATTATGATGGAACTTGTCTATTTATTAAGGTTACTCAAATTTAGCTTGGGTTTAACCTTTTAATTTTTATACTTTTTCTTTGTAAACGAAAAGTTATTTTTAACTATTTCGTGTAAAAAAAATACATGATTGACAGTGATATATTCGTTAAAATATTCATTAGTTAGGTTCTAAAGGACAATGGTCTACTCTACTAACAAATAGTGCATTGATGTTCAATGTGCTGGGGGACTACGAAAGCTATAAAGATTTAAGTTTTAAGAGGGGATTTTCTCAAGCACTTCCTATACAAACGAAGTTTGATTCTTATTTGAATCAAACTCAATTAAATTTTGTGTATGTAGTTTGTCATATTATCGTAAAAAGTTAAACGGACTTGAAGATTTGAAAGTGAATGTTTGAGCCCATAGTTAAGTATAACTTTTAAAATACATTTTATTACGGAAATCTGACAAACCACAGACACAGATATATTAGTTTCTTGATCGTGTGTATAACATTGAACTGACTTCGAATCATTTTCATAAAGGCGATTACTCATTAAGTCATTACTGCTCTTCTAAAAAAGCGGGCAAGAAACTCAGTACTTAATGCTTCTTTCAAAACTTAGCGTTACAATAATAATTATGTATAGTCTGATTTTTAATTTGGTGGAATTCTGACAGTTGTCATTTAAAAATAGAATGAGTTATTTGTATGGAAAACAGGGTTAACACCTGAAGTTCGATTTTGCCCCAAACTAAAGTACCTGAAGTATCTGTCAGGCGTTTGTCATATCCTAAGATAATGTAATATATATCTATCTAAATGAGGCAATTGGTTTTTATTTACGAGTATATTATGTAAGTTTTGAATTTATTATCCTTTTTTGTGGGAACTGTTATGGTATCTCCGGTAACATCCGGTAACAAGAAACATCAGAATTCCAGGGAATTAAAAATCAGAGTATAGCTGTATCAATATAAGATATTGTTACACTATTTAAGGTTACCATTTTTATAGTTGACCACCATAAAATCCACTTTGGTTTGCACAAAGCAGAATTTGTTTTAAATTTTTACCAGACAGATATTTTAACTCGTGGAGGTACGAATACTGGCTTGTTCAATTCACTTTGCTTAATTTTAGTGAGCAAGTTTCACTTTAACGTTAACTTTAATTTCATCGCCTGATCTGCTAGGCTCTTATATTATAGTAGTCATGTACTTTAAAATTAATTCTATTTTTCACAATTTCCTTGAATAACCGAAACCAAGTTTGGTTTGGAATTAACATCACTGAAATGCTGATAAAAAAATTGCCATTTTCAGTGCCGATGAAAGCGATTTTCTTATTCGTTACTGCGAATATCTGCGATTTTTTTGGACCTTTCAAGTAAGCTGACTATAGATTTATTACGGGTATGCATGGTTATAGTCCACCAACCCGCACTGGAGTAGCGTGGCGGGTCTAAGCTCTAAATCCCCCTCTTAGGCCTGTGCTCAGCGGTGGTATGATATGAGCTTTATCTACTGGAGGGTTGCATGGTTATTATTTTAGTAACATTTTAACTAATTAGGCTTCTATAATAGGAATAATAATATTTTCAATACCTTTAGCTATACTTTAGCTTTAATGTATACTCACCCAAGCCCATTAACTGGTAGTCTTTGGGGCGGAAAACCACCGATGTTGTTACCCAGGAAGTTAGTCGGGAAGCCTTGTGAAAACGCCTGCGACGGGTTGCTCTGGAGCTGGTTTAAGTACTGGCCCACCGCCAAGCTGAACATCGCTAACAGGCATAACATAGTAGAAGTCAGCATTTTCATCTGAAACAACATAGATTAATTCAATATTAAATAGAAATTTAATTTAAAAATTTGTGCAGGCGCGCCGCACCAAGTACCTACCTATAAATAACATTAAGGCTCTCTGCATTACACGCTAAGTTTGCTGTGGGCTTTTATGTAGGAAAATTTTGTGACTGCCAACGGTCAAAGAAATGTTCATTATTTATTCTAAAGCAGTAAGCTGTGGGCGAGTCGAAACCATGCGACGCGTCCATGATATGTATAGTGTAAGTTGTAGTACCTTTCTCCTTCCGTGTTTCATACTTTATACTATATGAGGCACAGGGTTAAGCCCTTATTCTCTCCTTAGCTAGATTACTCCCAGAGTAGGACTAACCGCCTCCGCACACTGGACCACTAGCGGCGACGATTAGTGGCCGGCCACAAGTCGCGGAAGAGACTTTTCATACATTTTATATATTATTACTATTCTACACCGCACACTGAGCGCTCGAGTGGCCGCGTTCGAGCCACAAGAAAATGTATGAAATATTTTGTGGGGGCCACTAGTCATCGCTACTCGTGGCCCAGTGTGCGGGGGCTGTACCTATTAGCGATGTGTGCGTGGAAGATAGGCGGTTGCGTGTTTTACGTTGCGAACTGTATGTTTGAAAACTATTGTTACAAAAACATGAATTTTATCTCGGCTCAGGGATTAAATACATTTAAATGAATTAAAGGTCAAAAACTTTGTTAAAGACAAGTTTTTATTTAAAAATGTTTCTATCATTTATTTATGATGTATTTATTAATGTATTTTATTAGGTACCTACCTATACTTGCAGTAACACGACCAATACAATTGGTATATCTATTTTATCTATATAGCAATACAAAAAGTATAAGTACATGCTAAGCTTATCTCACAAATCTTATCACACCATTAATATATATATAGCTGCTCGTGCTGATTCACTCACTCATTGATCACCTCTCCTGAACAATTTTGTATGAAAATTTTTTTTTTCACTCATGGTGTCGTATAGAGGACAAAAATTCATTAAGAGGAAAAATATGGAGAGAGCTGATGATTGAGGATTTCAGAGACGAGCGACGGGCACGCTTAAGGTATTGAAGATAAGTGGGGGGTGCTCGAGCAAATGTCACTTGAAACGTCATCCAATTGGCAGTCAGCTGAAAAAAAATTCAAAATGGCGAAAAAAAGATGGCCGCCATACAAATTTCGTCGGTCTCCATCTCGGAGGGTATAAAAGATGGAAGAGTGGTTTCTTCGCAAAAGATGATGAGGATCCAAAGGTCTACTTGATGAATTGAAAAAAAAAATCAAAATGGCGGAATTTATTTTTCCATAGAAAATGTATGGCGAATATTGAAGAGACTACAAGTTGTGAACTATGCAAGGCTTTAATGCGGTTTTTTTGAGAACTCTCAAAGAACAATATGGGAAGACATGATGATTGAGGGTTTGGAAGTTGGTTGAGGAGCCCGGGCAGGGTATTGAAGATAGGTAGGAGGTGCTCAAACAAAAAATACTCGAAACATCATCCAATTGGCAGTGAGCTGAAAAAAAGTCCAAATGGTGGCCATACAAACATCGGTGTCTATCTCACCAAGTATAAAAGATGGAAAAGTGGTTTTTGCCAAAAGATGATTAAGACCTTAAGTTCTACTTGATGAGCAGAATGATTCGAAGAAAAAATATGGAGAGTGATAATGATCGAGGATTAGGAATAGGGGAGAGATAGATGGAGGCTGCTCAAACCAAAATACCCGAAAGCGAAACCTCGCGGTCCGCTTGCGGGCCGCGCACCCACGCGCCCTACTAGTTAATATATATATAGCTGCTCGTGCTGATTCACTCACTGACTCATTGATCACCTCTCCTGAACAATTTTGTATGAAAAATTTTTTTTTCACTAATGGTTTCGTATAGAAGACAAAAATTCATTCGGAACAAAAATATGGAGAGAGCTGATGATTGAGGATTTCAGAGACGAGCGAATGGCACGCTTAAGGTATTGAAGATAGGTGGGGGGTGCTCGAGCAAATGTCACTCGAAACGTCATCCAATTGGCAGTGAGTTGAAAAAAAATTCAAAATGGCGAAAAAAAGATGGCCGCCATACAACTTTTGTTGGTCTCCATCTCGGAGGATATAAAAGATGGACGAGTAGTTTCTTCGCAAAACATAATCAGGATCCAAAGGTCTACTCGATTAATAGAAAAAAATTCAAAATGGCGGAATTTATTTTTCCATAGCAAATGTATGGCGAATATTAAAGAGACTACGTATAAAAGATCGAAGAGTGGTTTCTTGACAAAAGATGATCAAGACCTTTAGATCTACTTGATGAGCAGAATGATTCGAAGAAAAAATATGGAGAGTAATAATGATCGAGGATTAGGAATATGGGAGAGATAGGTGGAGGCTGCTCAAACCAAAATACCCGAAAGCAAAACCTCGCGGTCCGCTTGCGGGCCGCGCACCCACGCGCCCTACTAGTTACTATATATATAGCTGCTCGTGCTGATTCACTCACTCATTGATCACCTCTCCTGAACAATTTTGTATGAAAAATTTTTTTTTCACTCATGGTGTCGTATAGAGGACAAAAATTCATTAAGAGGAAAAATATGGAGAGAGCTGATGATTGAGGATTTCAGAGACGAGCGACGGGCACGCTTAAGGTATTGAAGATAGGTGGGGGGTGCTCGAGCAAATGTCACTTGAAACGTCATCCAATTGGCAGTCAGCTGAAAAAAAATTCAAAATGGCGAAAAAAAGATGGCCGCCATACAAATTTCGTCGGTCTCCATCTCGGAGGGTATAAAAGATGGAAGAGTGGTTTCTTCGCAAAAGATGATGAGGATCCAAAGGTCTACTTGATGAATTGAAAAAAAATTCAAAATGGCGGAATTTATTTTTCCATAGAAAATGTATGGCGAATATTGAAGAGACTACAAGTTGTGAACTATGCAAGGCTTTAATGCGGTTTTTTTGAGAACTCTCAAAGAACAATATGGGAAGACATGATTATTGAGGGTTTGGAAGTTGGTTGAGGAGCCCGGGCAGGGTATTGAAGATAGGTAGGAGGTGCTCAAACAAAAAATACTCGAAACATCATCCAATTGGCAGTGAGCTGAAAAAAAGTCCAAATGGTGGCCATACAAACATCGGTGTCTATCTCACCAAGTATAAAAGATGGAAGAGTGGTTTTTGCCAAAAGATGATTAAGACCTTAAGTTCTACTTGATGAGCAGAATGATTCGAAGAAAAAATATGGAGAGTGATAATGATCGAGGATTAGGAATAGGGGAGAGATAGATGGAGGCTGCTCAAACCAAAATACCCGAAAGCGAAACCTCGCGGTCCGCTTGCGGGCCGCGCACCCACGCGCCCTACTAGTTAATATATATATAGCTGCTCGTGCTGATTCATTGACTGACTCACTGATTGATCACCCCTCCTGTAAAATTTTGTATGAAAAATTTTTTTTTCACTAATGGTTTCGTATAGAGGACAAAAATTCATTCGGAACAAAAATATGGAGAGAGCTGATGATTGAGGATTTCAAAGACGAGCGATGGGCACGCTTAAGGTATTGAAGATAGGTGGGGGGTGCTCGAGCAAATGTCACTCGAAACGTCATCCAATTGGCTGTCAGTTGAAAAAAAATTCAAAATGGCGAAAAAAAGATGGCCGCCATACAAATTTCGTCGGTGTCCATCTCGGAGGGTATAAAAGATGGAAGAGTGGTTTCTTCACAAAAGATGATCAGGGTTCGAAGGTTTAATTGATGAATTGAAAAAAAATTCAAAATGGCGGAATTTATTTTTCCATAGAAAATGTATGGCGAATATTGAAGAGACTACAAGTTGTAAACTATGCAAGGCTTTAATGCGGTTCTTTGGAGAACTCTCAAAGAAAATATGGGAAGACATGATGATTGAGGGTTTGGAAGATGGATGAGGAGCCCGGGCATGGTATTGTAGATAGATAGGAGGTGCTCAAACAAAAATTACTCAAAACGTCATCCAATTGGCACTGAGCTGAAAAAAAAACAAAATGGCGGATTCAAGATGGCGGCTATACAAATTTCGTCGGTGTCTATCTCACCAAGCATAAAAGATGGAAGAGTAGTTTCTTAGAAAAATATAATCAAGAACTAAAAATCTACTAAATGAACAGGAAAAAAACAAGATGACGGAATTTATGTTTTCATAAAAATTTTTTTTTGTGATGGTTTCGTATAGAAGACAAAAATTCATGCGGAGGAAAAATATGGAGAGAGCTGATGATTGAAGATTTCAGAGGCGGTTGAAGGGCACAGCGAGGGTATTGAATATAGGTGGAAGGTGCTCAAACAAAAGTTACTCGAAACCTAATCCAATTGGCAGTGAGCTTAAAAAAATTCCTAAATGGCGATTTCAAGATAGTGGCCATACTTTCGTCGGTGTCTATGTCACTGAGTATGAAAGATGGAAGAGTGGTTTTTTGGCAAAAGATGATCAAGACGTGGTTTACTTGATGAACAGAAAAAAACAAGATGGCGAAATTTATTATTCCATACAAAATATATGGCGAATATTGAAGAGAATGTAAGTTGGGAACTATGCAAGACTTTGACGCCGTTCCTTTTCAATTTTTCAAATTTTTTTTATGGAAGAACTCTCATTCTGACAAATTATATGGAGAGTGATAATGATCGAGGGTTAGAAATATGGGGTAGATAGGTGGAGGCTGCTCAAACAAAAAATACCTGAAAACAAAACCTCGCGGTCCGCTTGCGGGCCGCGCACCCACGCGCCATACTAGTTATTTATAGACAGATATTAAACTTTGAATCTGTCAGAAATCATTTTAATTTACTTAAATACGAAATTATACCTTATAATAAACGCTGCTTTCTTTTGAAAAAATACGTAATTAGGGAGTTCCAAGTGGCAACATCAGGCTCTTCTTATTATGTGTACATATGTATTTATTGAAAAGTACCTAAGTAGTTAGATACTCATGAAAATAAAATAAATGAGTTCGAACTCGATTTCGTACCTCGCTCTGTATTTAAACAGATGATAAGTACCCCCGACATCATATATGCGTGTAATTTGTTTTCTTGTTTTAATTTATATGTTTAGTATATTTTATAGTATATTTTTTGGGATAAAAGTGACTTATGTCCGTCTGCCTCCTTTACGCAAGCTATCACAGTGCTTAGTTAATAATTATTATCGGTTCAGCAGTTGACAACAGACAGATAGACATACTTTCACATTAATAATATTAGTATGGATGGATGCTACAAAGTCAATTGTATAGTTTCAAAAAAAAAATCCAATGTTGCAATTTTTGGAACGAAGTTCCTTATCGCGCGTTGCGAAAGGGGGCTAGACGGAAAAATTAAGAGAAAAAGTTGTAACGACACTTTGTTGCTATAGTTGTAAGCCGTGCGGCGTGCGCGTGTTTCTCTGTCTGTCTCTCTCTCTCTTATAGAAAGCAAGCCAGTTATTTTTTTTTCGTCTTTCTATTACGCATTGAACAGTGTGGTGTCGCGACGATTATTTTAAGGATATATACAGGTTTTTTGTACATAATAAATAATAAAAAATAATAACTTTATACAATAGGTATAACCAGGATGGAAATTCGTTCCATCCGGGTGTCCCTTGACACCTCTCAAGTTTTTTAAATAGAGAATCGGTAAAATATTCTGTAAATGACTAATGTTCCCCTTTTCCCTCCAACTAAGCGTAGTAACGACAATAGGTATAGCGCAACGGGTGGGGTTTGAGCCGTCGTGGTTCTCAGTTCAAGCCCTAAACCTAACGCTATTGAGGCTTCTCTAATTGCAATGATATATGATACCTCTTTCAGATAGCACGCTCCATCTTAATTAGATGAGAACGAATATATTACAGAAAGACAAATGTTAAGAGAAAGTTGTCTAAAGGTCACTTATTACTTTTAAATTCAATTTCTATCGACTCTTTGAAGTAAGTGAATCGAGTTAGACCTGCAGTTGGTATTTCAAACTCATTTAGAGCGAACTTTCACTGTTAAATTGCTGTAAGTCCTACAAAGTGTCAGGTCTCTGAATGTGTCTATTATCTTGAAAATTAAAACTGTTCAACAACAGAAACTAATTATGATACAAGTATAATAATGTCATGCATTGATTTACGCCCGGAAAGCGCATTGTACCGTGTAATTGCTTATTGTCATGAAGTGTAAGGGTCTATTCAGACGGACCATACCACTCGTCTATCAATATGGACCACACGGCACAACTACATACATCATAGCAACAAAAATATTGCCAGAACGTGTTCGTATGTCGCATCTTAACCACTTCTTCATACAAACTCATTACACTGATTATCCTATTTTTAATTATTCTAGATTTGAGAAGACCTTTGGAACTTTCTATTATAGGACAATTTTTTGTGGCAACTACTTACGTAAATAATAATCTACTCCTATATTAGAAAATACAATATTGCAAAATTAATTTGTTTAAAGCATAAATCAACGTAATACTAAACGTTTATTTGTGGTAAGGAGACATTACTCAGCGCTCGCTCATAAATGCGGAAAAAATAGCATGTTCTCTTGCAAAACTTGTGGCAACAGAAAATACCACTCAGGTTGCATTTTAGCAGTCACAAATGACTAAGAATGGTACGGTGGTCGCGGTACAGTCAGCCGCTTGCGAAATATTGCCGTACGTGCGAATGCAAATTGTCGTAAGTGTGAAAATTACACATTTTGTTGCCGCTGTGTTGTGGTTATGATTGTGGCATGTCTGAATGGACTCTTAGTGCGACATAATATCTTGGCTAGGCATGGACAGGACCACTTGCTCTACATTGAAGTTTTGAAACTAAAAATTTTATTATAAATATTCAATTAAATTCTTGCTTTACAAGGCTTCATTTGCACTGGTTGCACGAAATATTTAACATATATCTGCCATGTGAATATCTAATTCTGAACGTCAAAATGTTTACTACTTAATATGGGTAACTTTAGTTGGCTGTAGTTTCAGGCTCACATAAATTGACACTCGCATTCAATTAGCAACAACGCTTCCCGGGGGAAGGATTTTCCACTAAATTACGCTGAGTTTGAATTAAAAGGCATACGAATAAAGTAATGTATACTAGGTATATATCTATCTTATTTTATTGAATCTGTTATTTTGTAAAGTAAGTAGGGTTTTCTTACCGGTTATCGTCCATTTAGTGGAGTTACTGAGTTTGAGAGGGTGAAAATATATGTTCTATAAAAAAAATTAAACAAAAACTTGTTAAAATATACTTCTAGTATAGTCTATTTTCATTGCATGTTAGTATTTTTTTAGTCAGATAACTAGTTTTTTTTTAATCCTAATAAAAAGCTGAAAATGCCGATTTCACCGGTTATCGTCCACTAAATCTAGTTATCGTCCACCCTTGTACCTGTTATCCGTCCACTGATTTCTATGAGAAATTTACTATGAAAAAGTATGCATGTAATGAGTAAGTAATTGAATATGTAATATTAACACCACTTTAATATGTATTTAATATCTATACCAATTAAAATTAACTTCCTGACCGTCTTTTCGAAATATATGGGTTTTTATTAGTGAACTTATGTTTACTTATACATTATTAAAAAGCCACATAACCGTTTATAAAAAAATGTTTTCTGTTTTTCGTCTATTCGTAATACTTACTTTTCAAAACAGCTGAACCTATTTTGACAGAACTTTCACAGGGTGATAAAGAAAGAAAACTTTAAATACAAAGTGATGTGGTCTTTCTACGCATACGCAATAGCGGTCAACTGCTTGTTTTAAAATAAAACATATAAAAAAACTATTGCCTTGTTAACGCGGTTTATAGAGTCTACAATATGACATAATATCTTTACCAACTTTGCGCCTATCTATCTTGCATCGTCTTTTACCACATCGCACTTACATTATATAAAAGTAGGTACATATAATTTGGCAGCCTCCCTGGCATGGCGCAGGGGTAAGTCTTATTAGTGGGAGGTCCTCTACTTGATTCTCGGCAGAGCAATTTGGTAAATTCAATTTAATAATTTTAAAATTGTCTCTAGTCTAGTATGCCTTACTTCCAAGTCATTTAGCGTTACGGATTCTGCCGTACCTCTTTCAGGTTATCCCGCATCCATCTTAGACTGCATCGTCACTTAACATCAGATGAGATCGCAGTCAAGGACTAACTTGTAGATGAATAAAAAATAAATTATAGATATGAGTAATAATCAAAATTCACCTAAATAATAACATAATATTAAAAAATATATGTTTTTCATACAGTTTAAAATATAGGTGGACGGATAACCGGTGCACTTCAGATTCTCTATTTTAAATTTCGTCCACAAATTATAATGATCGACAATACTATCTTAACTTATAAATATATCAAAGTTCCAAGGAGAAACACATAAAATATAAGTTAATTCTTTTGTCAAACAAGTTTAATTATTTATATTTTTACTAAATCTATTTATTTTCAAATAATAGCTTGGTGGTCGAAACTTAGAATATTTATTCAGTGCAAATTTAGATATCGTCCACGCGTGATTTTGAAGACCCATAGTTTTACATACAATGAGAAAAAAGTGGACGAAGACTAGTCACTAACTAGTGTATGTGTATAGGATTCGAATTAATAAACTTAATTCCAATTTTGTGCACACCTCGATTGATAACAAGACTACCTAAAATTAAGACGCTAAACCTGTGTTTGACCGCCCGGACGATAACAGGTTTTCTTAAGAAAATAGTGAACTAGTTGTCGTCCACCCCTTTTATTTGTATTCTAATTTAATCAAAAGTAAAAAAACACGTTCATAGTATTTTATGAAACATAAGTAAGTGCTACAAAGAAGAATCAAACTAAATCTTATAGTAAAATGATTAATAACTTCCCGTGATAGTTGAAGTATGCCACTAATTTTTTTGCTCTACACGGCTCGTTTTCATTCCTTAATTGCATACTCGAAATTCGATCGCTTTGTTTTCAAAGAAACTTAAGTGAAATAGACTTTTTTCTTTCTCTGTGCCTTGATAAGACATTCAAGTTGCCATAGAGATGCATTATTTTTATGTAAGTCTTATAATGTTTCTATTTTTAAGCATTTCTTAAGAGTGATCCGCTCAGTGGACGATAACAGGTGCGTGTCCGGAAACCGGTGCTCCTACCCTACCTATCTACAATGTAAAAGTCTGAACTCGAGAGAACTCTAGACCGTTTACAGTGGGTTCGACGACTTACTCTGATTTAAGTCTATTGTGTTATTCTTGCGAAACTTAAATTTTCTATATCTATTGTTGCATGATAATAAAATTGAACAAAATGTTTTTATCTACTTATAAGCTTAATATTTTTCAATAAGTATCTTAAGAAATCATAAAAAAGGTCAGATCAAGGTTTCCGACGTACCTAGTTACATTCAAAACGTAAAATGAACGTAGTTCGTAGGTATAACGTATTTTCACAATGAAGTTGGTGCTAAATCAGGCGTCAATACGTGTCGGAAACACAATAAGTATCGCTAAAACGAAGTAATAAAAATCCAGCTACAAAGGATGAAACGCCTATTGTGCTAAGCGTTCGATTAAGTAGGTAGGTACTATACCTACCTGCGACAAGTATTTGAAATTTTACCAAATAAATTGTCGTTGCGCCAATACTTCAATATCTAATACGCAATTTATCAAGATATTTGGACACTATTTTAACTGGTATAATCTCATAATAAAAATACTAGGACTTGAGTATCATTATCGAATTACCTACACTAAAAACAAGTTAATGAATACTTAGAGAAGGCAGCAACTAAGACTTTGAATTTAACTCTCATCACCTGTCTTTAAGTTAGTAGATACTCAACGGCGAAAAATTGTATTGATTTCTCATTTTTGGCTTTACTAACTATGTAGCAGTAATAAATTACCTAGAAACACTATAAATCATACTACCTAAGTACTAATTGTTAAGTTTGCAGATTATCTAGTAGGTCCGTAGGTCCGGGTCCCTAGTAGGTACAAACCATATTTTATTCCACGTTTAAGGATTTAATGGACATTATAATATGTACCTATGTATTTATATTTAAGAATCTCAAAAGATTTAAGATGATTTTACGATCAGTAAAAGTAAATCGAGCAAAAGAAACCATATCCTTTACATTCGTCTACCATTTAAAGGACATAATATATTTTATGGTAGGTATTAATATTTCAACATTTCCTTTTTCGATATATTATTTTTATTTTTCATGCTTCTTTCCGATATGTAGAGAGGTATAACTGTAATTAGTTCAACTTGATCTATTAGACAATCTTGATCTCTAATTTTTAAAGTTACCAATCATGACTTCAGGCTTTAAAATATCATGATGGAAATTGAAACTCAAAAAGTAAAATTTTGCTCAAAAGCTTAAGAGAAAAGTGGAAAATTGCTGAACTGGCCGGATTTTAACCCGCATCTTTAAGAATCACGTCACATGATTCATTTACCTGCACACATACATAGGTACCTATATCTATTTTGCTTGCCCATCGATGCTCAAGGCGCGATTTCCAGAAATTCGGGCTCAAATCCTGCTGGTTCTGCAACTTTTAATGTATACTAAAAATCTAAAAATATATTTTGATTTTTGTCTTTAAAAATCCCAAATTACCTACCCCATTTATCATTAGACGAGCTGCGAGCCGCACCCGAGCCGTCGAAAAATCCGTCGTTGTCCACACACTACGCGAGCGCGTCAGTCGCTTGTGAACTGTGGCGAGCCTCACACGTATCTCTGCTGCTTGCTAACACCGCGTGCGTACCGTACCGCACAACCATATGTCAACAGTGGTAAAGCTAATTATTCAGTGTGCGCCGAGCCTCGAGTTCGCGGACAAATCTACCGCGTGCCTATACTTACACGCATAGATTGGTTGGGCTCGGAGCGGGTACGACTCGCTGCTCGCGTCGCCCCGGACAAATCCGCGAGACTCATGACGCACCGCGAACTCTACCATTCACACGAAGATTGGTCCGCGGACTTGTCGCTGGCGACAAATCTCGCGGATTGGTGCGCCCGTGAATGGTAGGTCTAAATCGGGTTAAAAATATCGGGATAACCTATGTCTTCAGTGTACGAGCTATTTCTATACCTTTCGTCAAGAATAGTTCTGGTTCAGCGAATAGACCGTGAACGTAGTAGGTACCAATACTAACCTATATATATCAATATATTTTTTTCTAGAGCACTCCTTGCAGACCTACCTGTGAAAACGGCGTTTAAAGCCGTTCATCCGTTCCGAAAAAACCGACATAGGTACATACCATCGTTCAGATATAGGTAATTATTTCGAAATCGCTTCAATTTATTCATTTATATTAAGTACCTACCTAATGAATGTAATGTAAGTATGAATTTTCTTCAAGTTGATGTAATTAGGAAATAGATAAAACAAACTATGAAAATAGTGGAGTCTATTATGTCTACACCTACATCGATGGTCTACACTAACAACAACGCCATCGTATCTACCTGTGTATCTACGAGTATGACTGTATGACGCATATTTGGACGCCTGCCGGTTTCCTTCGAGCCAATTTCCTGTTATTAATTTTTACGGACCATATCCCTTAAGCTTTTTCCAATTCCCATCGCTGTTTTTTAATAACATATTAACGTTTATGTGAGAGTGGGTACATACCTATAAATACATATTTACTAATGTCTTAAGCCGCGTCAACACAAATAAACACTGCGTTAAGTGTCGTGTTCGACGCCAATTTATAATTGTGTCGGAGCTCAGAACATAATTTCGTCAGCTTAGACATCTTTACGTATGGGAACAAGGCAGTCGAGCAAACACAATAAAATTTACTTTACATCTTTAATTTGCATTCTTTGTATTCAGCATTCAACATACCTTCTTACGAAGTACGAATTTTATTTTATTGGTGTATTTGATGTTTAGAAAAATTATTCAGAGTTGGTTATTTTCAGCAGATGTAGGTACATATCCATACTACTCAATATACGGTCAGTACATACCTACTATGTCTGTCAAATATAAGTCCAAAAAAGTAGATTAAGGAACGTACGTTTTCCATTGCAAATCTCTAAAAAATTATACCTATTGAGTAGCCAAGATGCGCATATATAAGAAACAAGTGGCCCTTAAGATAAAGTAGAATAGGTACCTACAAGGAGTTATGTACTTATGAATTAGATTTTAATAAATGTCTATAATGTGACATCTTATTAAATCCACTATGGCGGATAATACGATGAATAATGTACCTACGCTATAAAGAAGTATTGAGATCTCGCTAGCCAGGCAGATTCGCGGTAGAATCCTACTACAAAGCGGTGATATGTACCATCTAAATTAAATTGTGTGGTATCAGGCACAACGACCCGTAGAGGGGACTGAGACTTGAGAGCATCAGGGCCTCCTTAGCATATTGGCAGGATGCATCGCGCGTAGGTGGGGTTGACTTTGGCCACATATAGGTGGAATTTGGGCCACTTACACCCCAAAATTATTTATTACATTATGCTTTCAGTTTTTAACCCCCGACGCAAATGACGGGGTGTTATAAGTTTGACGTGTCTGTGTGTATGTGTGTGTGTGTGTCTGTCTGTTCCCCTGTGGCGCTCAAATGGGTGGACCGATTTGAATGCGGTTTTTTTGTTTGAAAGATGAATTAGTCGAGAGTGTTGTTAGCTATGTTTGATGAAAATCGGTCCAAGATGGCCGCCGCTACAAAATGGCGGATTACATATTTTTTCACAACTCCCTTAATATGGGTAGGTATCAAATGAAAGGGCTTGACTAGTAGAATAGCACTATTGCAAATCCAAGATGGCCGCCGCCACAAAATGGCGAATGTCGGGGGTTTTTTTTGGCCTGAACCACAGCAGACAAAAGTTAAATATTTTTATATTGAACCAAGTTGTTCTACAGCGTAGCCCGTATCGGCAATGTCAACCAAGTTCCTGTTGCCAACTTCATCATTATAAATGTGAAGTCTTGCATGATAAACTTAACTTTGAAAACTTATTTGTACCTTCAGGAAGATTACCGTAACTTTGATGACTCAATTTGTTATTATTAAGTATTTTCTGAATATTCAATAACAATAATATATTTAGGCCCAATATTATTATTTATCGTTGTACAACTTCCAAGGTGATTTTACCAAATATCCTTGTTAATTAACTCCTGGAAGTAAGTATTTATGTTAATTATTAATATTATCCTTTCGTAAGTACTACTGTAAGTACTTCGATTCCCAATATTACATACAGTCTTGCTTACATACAGTTACATACATAACTTATTGGGTTTTCTGTCAATAAATTCTCAGTACCAGCCCGGAATTGGGGGTTTTTTACCCCCATGTCTCGGATAGCACGTTAAGACATCGATCCCGGTTATTATCACAATCATGTGACGATAGTCATTAAAGCCCGTCAACACGCATTGGAGCATCGTGGCGGGTCTAAGCTATGAGAGAAATAGGAGGCTTGTGTACGTTGTGTACGTGTGGGACGTTAAAGGATAACGTCCCAATGCTGGGATTACGTTAAAGGGTTGTCATGGTAAGTAGATACTAAACAAGTAATACTAATTCTCATTCATATTCTGGAAATCTCAAGCTAGGAAGACCTAACTTGATCATTGACTGACTCATCAACACCTAGAAAACTGTAATTTTGTACAGAAATTCTCACGAGATCTATACATATAATAAAATCGTAGACTTGCCGTATCTGTACATTAAAGATTTTTGCAAAATAATAACTGGGGGATGTTAGGGATAAGCAATAAAACGTAAAACAGCTATTTTTGAAATTTTTGTCTGTTTGTCTGTTTGTCTGTTTGTCTGTTTATCTGTTTGTCTGTTTATCTGTTTGTCTGTTTGTCTGTATGTTTGTGCGCGCATCACGCAAAAACTACTGAATGGATTGAAATGAAACTTGGTATGATTTAAGTTCATACTACGGAGTAACATATAGAATACTTTTTATCCCGAAATTCAGCACGGTTCCCTTGGGAGAGGGGATGAAAGTTAAAATGTGTACTTAGCTGTAATTCATTAACGCGTGGTCCGATTTCATTCATTATTTTTTTGTTAGAAAGGATATATTTTAAAGATTACCGGGTAATCTCAAAAAGGCTGGATCGATTTTGATTGGACTTTTGCTGGCGGATGTTTACATTTTGATCTACCTAAACATCCGCCAGTGAACTTTTAACAGATTTTAGCAAGCTATGAGCTCAAAGGAGCTTAGCAAAACAAAATGATTCACACGGGGTTTTCAAAAACCAATATCCACGCGAACGAAGTCGCGGGTGTCCGCTTGTTAGGAATATAATTCCATTTAAAAAGTAGTAAAAAAATCACATTAAAAAAAATTGAATCCAGAAGAAAACTGAAAAGAAAAAAGTTTTTCCTTTCTACGCATTTTCTTGGTTAGCTGATGTATTCGAAGAATTTCGCCGTTGATGAATATTCATCGAATCAGTTCGAAGTCGAAACAATCGCGTTGAACTAAACTTATTTAACGGTGGACAATTATGCGTTTTGTACTTTTTTCTTTGCAACGAAGTCAAGGTTGTAGATTTAATTGTTGTAAATCTGTTGACTGTTATATAAAGCCTTATCAAATTACATTCCGTCGATCTTCTATTATTTTGATTGTTAGATAGACTGACAAGAAAAATGTTGTACATTTGTATCGTTACCCAATAGTAGGTACTTGTCACTGCTAATTTTATTTATTATAGCTATTTGGCAAGACAGAGGTCTTAAAAAGATTTTACGTATTTTCAACCGCTGGACTTAGGAGAAAAGAGCCATATTTAATTTTTCTTTTCAAGAAGAATAAAAGTCATATTAAAAAGGTTTCTCCTTTTCAATTCAACTAAGCGACAGGTCAGCGACAGCTACTGGCAACGTGGGCTACTAACAACACGTGGGACAAACTCTAGAGGCACAAGAGTAAAGTGATTTGAACCGTTAACCTTCTAAATTTCGGCCCGGTCCTTGACCTTTGAGCTACATAATACAGGGTGCCAGGGGACCGCTCTCGGTAACAAAGACAGGTGATAGTACTGATGATTACTGATAATATATCACTATTAAAAAAAGCAAAAAAAAAAAAAAAATTACAAAAAAAAAAATTGCACTTTTTATGCAATACCCGTTTTGGAGGGTTAAACAGAACTGTAATTGCAAAAAACTTATTTGCTGTATTTTGTAAAAGTTTGTTACGTATTTCTTGCGTGATTAAAATAAAATCAGCTGACGCTGGAGGTCAACGAACTTTGTGTGACCTATTTACGTAGCGTTAGGTACCTACGAAACCGCGCTCGCGCCGACGCCGATACCTACCCTATAAGATTGTGTTTAGGTAGGTAGTATAACAATAGCGCTAAGATTTCGGAAGCGGTCTCCTTATATCCTCCTCCTCCTCTATACGTCCTGTATATTGAGTCCATAGATAAAATGCTGCTTTTTCTCTTCCGTGATTGAGTCTAAACATTTGCTATGGTGTATTGCTACTCAATATTGCGACGCTCCTCGAGGGTCAGCGAGTGACAGCATTATTAACGAACTTCCATAAAAGTAGGAATTTCTCAATTCGACTCATATTTTTTTTTGTCGTTAAAAATTTCTAATTTCTGATGCTGCAAGGCTACCTACTGCCAATCTAAATAGGGTTTAGGAATTGTCCATTGTGAAGTCGGGCGGGCATAAAACGAAGCGACGAAACTAATACCCGACGCACATATGTACCTACTCACTTTGACAAAATGTGTACAATGTACCTACATACAAAACAAGTATAAATTAAAAATTTAAAAAACCCCGACATTCGCGATTTTGTGGTGGCGGCCATCTTGGATTTACATAGTGCTATTCTACTAGTCAAGCCCTTTCATTTGATACCCATAATGAGGGAGTTGTGATAAAATATGTAATCTGCCATTTTGTAGCGGCGGCCATCTTGGATCGATTTTCATCAACCATAGCTAACAACACTCTCGACTAAATCACCTTTCGAACAAAAAAAACCGTATTCAAATCGGTTCACCCGTTTGAGCGCTACAGGGGAACAGACAGACACACACACACACATACACACACACACACAGACACGTCAAACTTATAACACCCCGTCGTTTTTGCGTCGGGGGTTAAAAATAATATTGAAAGGTTGTAGTGGCGTGAAGTTGGTTTTTTGAAAACACTTATCACTTGGTACCACGGAAGAGAAAAATGCTTGGTACCTATTCCTCAAATCACGCAAATATAGTGCGGTAGTACCTACCTATGCCTCACTTTAGACGTAAGTAGCGCACCGTCCACTTTTTTTTCTACTTCCGTGCATAGAACAATAATTATTTAAAGTTAGGCGTGGTTAATTTTCACTAGTACGTAATTTGCTTACATATCCGATGTGTTAATAGCTAATTAGCTACATCGGTTGTGTAAGTTGTAATTAGTTAAACAAACAACTGTCTTTAAAACAAAAAAAGTCGCTTGCCTATCTGTAGGTAAGTACCTACCTACTCATTTAACTTTTTTATATACCTATCCATGTTTGCGTATATTGCATTTTACATAATAAAAACTTTTGTATAACTTTGACACACTGTACATAATAGTATGATACAGCGTAAAAACGTACCTAATACAAAAAGTTGCTTTAAAGAAACATAATTAAGTCAAGGTTAAGAGCGTGGGCGTGAAGAGAAATGTAATTTTTCTGAGAAAAACTTCGTTGCTCAATGAAGCGTGGTAAATCACGCTTGTAAATAAACACTGATTAAAGAATCAATATGTATCTACGGAAGTAAGGGTTTAAAGCTTCCCCACACAGGCGCGTTATTATAGGTCGATAATATCGCATGCGTTATTGCGATATCTGTTTCCAGTACATTTTGTATTAGGATGGTCATGTGGTTACACACTGCTGCGATAATAACGCCGCAATGGAAGTAGGAACTCCTGCGATACTATCGTCGTCCGATACTATCGACCTATAAAAACGCGCCTGTATGGGGGAGCCTTTATATGGTTATCAAAATACGCTGACTGCATTTTTTTTAATGAATTTCAATGTTTTTGTCTCAACTGATGTCCACTGCTGGAAAAAGGTCTCAAGCTAGTATTTCCACAAAACAGGGGGTTGCAAACTCCTACCCTTAAGTTTAGGCCTCCAAACTTTGAGAATTCCTCTTCTATCAGATTCCAAGTTTGTCCGAAATATTTTCAGTGCCTTATGGAGAGCAGATTTGGCGTTGGACGTCCCC